>CM072996.1:230417405-231808655 GCA_037038555.1 Rhynchonycteris naso | reverse complement strand
TTTTGCAAATAAAGTATTATTGGAACATAACCATGCCCATTTATAATGTATTTCCTATAGCTGCTTGTGCACTACAAGGCAGAGTTGAGTGGTTTGATAGAGACTGGTCCCAGGGTGAAAATACGCGCGCTACTGTTTTTCGTTTTAAAATAAAGTTTGCCAATCCCTGAATTAAATCAGTAGGTATAAAAAATAACTTAATTCAGGTCAAGTAATTTTAAACTGGGGTTTGCAAATAGATATGTGGGGGTTCATCATTCCAAGAAACAATTTGTGTTTTTTATTGTGTGTGTGTGCCTCTTATTGGTGTATGTGTGTGTGTTGGGGGGCAGGTCCTATGGCTTTCATTAGTTTTTATTAGTTTCTCCAAGGGCTCTTGTGACCAAAAATGTGTTATAAACTAATGTTTTAGGTGAATATTGTTTGTTTGCTCTTTTGAAGGTTTGTGGAATGGGTTAAAAGGAAATGCAGTTTCTAAAACTGACCTAATGACATGAGTACAGTGGTTCCTCAAAAAATTAAAACAATTAAAATAGAGCCTGACCAGGCGGTGGCGCAGTGGATAGAGCATCAGACTGGGATGTGGAGGACCCAGGTTCGAGACCCCGAGCTTGCCAACTTGAGCGCGGGCCCATCTGGCTTGAGCAAGAGCTCACCAGCTTGGACCCAAGGTCGCTGGCTCCAGCAAGGTGTTGCTCAGTCTGCTGAAGGCCCGCGGTCAAGGCACGTGTGAGAAAGCAATCAATGAACAACTATGGTGTTGCAAGGGCAATGAGAAACCAATGATGCTTCTCACCTCTCCGTTCCTGTCTGTCTGTTCCTATCTGTCCCTCTGTCTGACTCTCTCTGTCCCTATAAAAAAATAAAATTAAAATAAAAAAAACCAATTAAAATAGATCCAGCAATCCCATTTCTGCATATGCATATCTGCAGAAAACAAAATGCATATCTTAAAGAGCTATCTGCACTACCATGTTCATTGCAGCATTATTCACAATAGCCAAGATATGGAAACAACCTAAGTGTCTGTCAATTCATGAATGAATAAAGAAAATGTAGTGTATATATGTGACAGCATTTTATTCAGCCTTTAAAAAGAAGGAAAACTTGTGATTTGTGACAAAATGAATGAACCTGAAGAGACTGTGCTAAATGAAATAAGTCAGTCACAGAAGGAAAAATACTGAAAGATTCCACTTATGTGAGGTATCTAACATAGTAAAACTCACAGAAACAGAGAGCAGAATGGTGGTTGCCAGGGACTGGGGGAAGAGGGAGATGGGGAGTTGCTGTTCAACAGGTATAAAGTTTTAGTTATACAGAATAAATAAGTTCTAGAGATCCACTGTAGAATATTGTGTCTATAGTTAACAACACTGTATTTTGCCACTTAAAAATTTGTTAAAAGAGCAGATTTCAGATATTTGTTCTTACACCAAATTTAAAAACAAAACATCATTGCCTGACCAGGCAGTGGTGCGGTGAATAGAGTGTCGGACTGGGATGCAGAGGACCCAGGTTCGAGACCCCAAGGTCGCCAGCTTGAGCGCGGGCCCATCTGGTTTGAGCAAAAAGCTCACCAGCTTGGACCCAAGGTCGCTGGCTTCAGCAAGGGGTTACTCAGTCTGCTGAAGGCCCGCGGTCAAGGCACATATGAGAAAGCAATCAATGAACAACTAAGGTGTCACAATGAAAAACTGATGATTGATGCTTCTCATCTCTCTCTGTTCCTGTCTCTCTGTCTCTATCTATCCCTCTCTCTGACTCTCTCTATGTCCCTGTGGAAAAAAAACCCCAAAACATTATTGACGCAAAGGTTTTTGTTTTGAAAGGATGGGAAAGTTGGTAAATACTGTTGTTAAGGGAAATTTTTCATGTACAGGTATGTGAAAAAAATTTATGACTCTCCAGTTAACTCTAAGTCTTTTATTTCTACTGAGTGTATGGCACATGTTGTTCATAATGTCTTATTTTCTCTTCAAACAATTCACAACTTTCTGCCCTGGCCATTTGGCTCAATGGTAGAGCATTGTTGAGCAAATGAGTTTGTAAAATTTATGGGTTTTTTTTAGCTTGCTCACTTTTCTGTTAAAAAGTGGCCCTGGGCAGCACCAGTTATGTGATCTGTGAAACTGCAAATTACCTTCCTGCTCAGGAAGGGCCATTGTCTTGCTAATGTTTGCTGAGGTTTTTGCACCAGAAAGTATTGAAAAGAGAAGGAAGGAAGCCATGTTTTTACAGAGTTTGTGCAGAGAGGAGAGAGTGTGCAGAGAGGTGAGGGGTTTTTGCAAGCTCTGCTGAGACTGGTGAGGTCTTCGATTCTAGGAGGAACCAAAAAAGATTCTCCTGGTTTTGAAAGTGGATAATGTGTCAGGGCTTTGTGAGCTCTGAAGAGGGAAGTGTTTTCCCTGTGTGTTTGCTCATCAGCCAGTGCAAAACTTTAATAAAGGATGGCCCGCCATTTTTTGGCTTCACTGTTTCTTTACCATCTGTCCAAATGTAATGGGAACTAGCATGTGAATGTCCACGATGGCGGCGGCCCTTTGCCTTACAAGCATCAGCCCAGCATATGGATGCCCTGAGTTCGATTACCTGGTCAGAGCACACAGGAGAAGTGACCATCTTCTTCTCCACCCCTCCTTCTTCACTCTCTCTCCCACTCTCTCCCTTCCCACAGCCATGGCTTAATTGGTTTGAGCACTTCAGCCCCAGGCACTGAGGATGGCTCCATGGATCCTCTGTCTCAGGTGCTAAAAATAGGTCCATTGTGAGCATGGCCCCAGATGGGCCAGGCATCAGCCCCAGATGGGGGTTGCTGGGTGAATCCAGTTGGGGTGCATGTGGGAGACTGTCTCTCTATTTCCCCTTCTCTCCCTTGAAAAAAAAACATAGAATTCACGACTTTCCAGTGTGAGGAAAATTTTCATTTCATCTGTGGCTTTCTTTGAAGTTATCCTTCTCTTTTTCCTTCCTGTCCTTGACATATAGCCTTGTCTAAACAATGACTTCAGACTTTCAAAAACATGGAGTTGTTTTCCAATTGTTTCTGTGTTAGACCATGCATAGGCCCTTATATAACAACAACAAAGCCAAGCTTAGGGTGGGAGGGGGGGTGTTATATGGAGATGGGTAAAGAGAATCAAACCGCAGATGAGTTTCTAAGTACATTATCTTGTGACAGTCGTACTGGAAATATGAATCCATTTGGATCTTTGTGGAGGAGAGTAATGTATGGAAGCCTTGTTTTAACACACGGGAAACTCCTTTGTATTTGCTGAAAACTTAGAATCAAGACTTGGCCCTCTCACAACAATAGCTATAGCATACCTCACACCGGGCAGGAACTGTTGCTTCCAGAGATCTTGTTATTTGTGGCTGGAATAGATGGGCGGAAGTAAATTAAACAAGTAAAACATATTAAGTAATCAATATCTATTTGGACCAGGGGGCTTTATTAGGCATCAGGGATTGTAAAGTCAAAGGAGGAAACTAATCTGGCATAATTTGCACTCAGTTTCAATTAACGGTCTTGTCTTAATTTTCAGACTACCCAAACTTAATGCTGAAATTATTAGAAAATAAAGTTGACTTAGATTATTTCAAATAATTGCAAATACACAAATGACCAACCTTAAATTTTAACTTGCAAATACATAAGAATTGAATGTTTTCTTCCTATTCCCATCCCCTGCTTACACCTTTTTGACTTTTATACATGAGAAAAAAATTTTTTTAAGTTGAAATATGTGGCTTTTTCATCATAAAAGCACATATTAGATTGAGCATCTTTTGAAAACTAGTGTATTCCTTCGTGATACCGATGTCTTTCCAAGTGTTTCTTGCCAAAGGTGTCTGCTTTCTAGATGTACACATCATGTATACGACGCTCAAACTATCATTCTGGATCCAATTGCTTTTGATCCTTTTATATTGCTGCATTTGAAAAATGTTAGGTCCTGGCAACAACGTTTGTGCCTCTTGCACTGGGTGACAGCCCTTCTGGTAACCTTTTGTGCAACTGCAAGAATGGCAGCTAGCCCAACATTGGCTGTCCTCCTTTAGGCAATGACTTCTGAGCTGCTGGTGCCTTCATCTTGCGGCATCTCAAAGCCAATTATTCATCCAGGTTTTCCGCAGCATTAACAATGATTACTCTTTTTCTTGCTGGACTGATAAAATGTATTTTGGCATTTTCACTTACCCAAGTGTTCAAGAAGACAAGTTTTTGTGTGAGTGTTGACTCAGGCCCACACCCACGCTAGTGACAGAGGTCCTGCCATGCCACAGCCCACTCCTACCATAAGAGGGAGTGCACAAATAAGCTGAACTGACTTTTAATCCTATTATTTTCATCATCAAAGTAAAATTCTGGATTATCTTTACTAAAGTAGATGAACACGTTATAACTAATTCAAAATATTGTTGTTCTTTGTATTATATTTGGCTTCTTACTTACAAACTGATCAGAGTAGGAGGCAAGATAAAAGCCTGTAATTCTTGCAGCTAGAATTTAGTAAAAACATAGAAAATAAAAATGTATTTGCAACCCAAAGCAGAGCTTAGATTTGAAAACAGTCATGCATCCACAAAGTAAACAGTCTACATATAAAGAATGGAGCACAGTGTTAAATACCAGCTATGGCAGGGGTTGGGAACCTTTTTGGCTGAGAGAGCCATGAACGCCACATATTTTAAAATGTAATTCCGTGAGAGTCATATAATATGTTTAACACTAGATACAAGTAAATATGTGCATTTTATGTAAGACCAACACTTTTAAAGTACAATAAGTCTCTGAATTCTTTTTAATAACGTTGTTATGCTGTTGCTAACCAATGATGAATAAAGTACTTCTTACCATTAATGCGACTTCTGGTGCTGCATGGTTTTGCTAATGGCTTTGTAGTCTGGTTGATACATGGTGAGGTTAAGCTTCAGGTAGGCGTTGAGACTTCCATCCATTAAACGTGATCATAGGTTGGTCTTAATGTTCTTTAGATGTGAGAAAGACTGCTCACATGCATAGGTAGAGCCAAATATTGTCAGTACAGCAATACTGACATGCTGCAGTGTGTGTTATGTGATGGGAAGCGTGTTCCAAGTTTTGACAATCAGCTGGTCCACGGGTTGAAGTTTTTTCATTTCTCCCCACTTGCGTTTGCTCACCAACTCTGCTTGCTGTCATGCAAGTCTTTCCAAATTTTCATTCAGTGACTTGAACTTATTTACCCACATGTGTGAGGCCTTCAGGTCAGCAGCTTGTAGCTCAAAATCTCTGATGGAGACACCGGGGATGTAACTCAGGTCGGCACTGCCCACTGCACACTCATGTGGATGGGTAATGAACTGAAAAAGATGAGTGCACTCATGAAATTCTCCAAAGCGCTCTTTGAATGACTGCAGGAGATTAGATGTGAAGCCTGCTAGCTGCTAGAGATCAAGGTGTTGAGCAGGGTCACTTGTTGTGCATGCATCTTTAAAATCTCCCAGTTTTTTAAAGTGTAGTAAATGACCTGTTTCAATGTCGGCAATGCGATGAAGAGTTCCAGCTTGTTTTCAAATGCAAACACTGCTTGTTGAAGAGATAAGACTGTATTTTCAACACCTTGCATTTTCTCATTGAGCTGGTTCAGATGTTCAGTCATGTCCACAAGATAGTAGAACTTCAGGAGCCACTCAGTGTTAGCTAATTCAGGATGCTCGATGTTTTTCATTTCAAGAAAAGTCCGGATTTCGCTTAGACAGGCCACGAAACGGCTGAGCACCTTCCCTCTTGACAGCCAATGCACATTGCTATGCATAAGCAGACCAGGATAATTATTCCCAACTTCATCCAGCAGTTTTTTAAACTGGCGATCATTTAAAGCTCGAGCAACAATAAAGTTGACCACCCAAATGAACAGCGACATCACCTCACCAAGCGGCTTGCCACACATCTGAGCACAAAGAGCCTCCTGATGTAGAATGCAGTAAAAACTTAGGATGGGTCTCTTTTCATGTTCACAAAGATGCACTACAAATCCTCTGTTTTTCTCCACCAGGCACGTAGCACCATCAGTACACACTGAAATAAGTTTATCCATTGGTAGATTATTTTTTTAGCAAACTCAGTGAAAGACTTGAATAAATCCTCCCATCTTGTTGTCTCTCTCATAGGCAAAAGAGCAAGACTTCCCTCATGTAGTGTGTCACCAACAGCATACCTTGCAATCACACTGAACTGGGATAAATGGCTTACGTCTGTTGACTCATCCAAAGAGAGGAAAAAGAATGGTGCTGCATTTATGTACTTCACTTGTGTTGCCTCAATTTGATTTGCCATCATGATGGTATGATCGTGAACAGTTCTTGCCAACAGAGGCATATCTTTTATTCGTTTGATTATCTTGTCTTTATCCGAAAAGTCGTCAAAAAATTCATTGGCAACATCAAGCATGAATGTTTTGGCATACTCCCCATCTGTGAATGGCTTTCCGTTTCTCACAATTGCTAAAGCACCAGCAAAGCTAGCTGAATTCCAGTCACCTTGTTGGATCAAAACACGGAGTTGCTGCTGACTATCTTGCATTCTGCACAGTAGTTCTTGACAAGCTTCCATCCTGCTGTCCCCCACTGGATATTTCGATGCAAATGTAGTATGGCATGTGTCGAAGTGTCGCTTTATATTTGTCCATTTCATTGATGCAATGTTATTATTGCATATTAGACACACTGCAGAACCTGCTCTCTCCACAAAGGCGAATTCCTCTGTCCATTCCTGCTGAAAAGTATGATACTCCTTTTTTTCTTTTAACCATCTTCTTCATCAAAAGGTTTTCTGCAATTAGCTAGCTGACTACTTGATTAGAAGGAGGAAAGTTTACTTCCTGACCTCACAATGACCCGTGTACATTAAGCATTATCCAATAAAAATATGGTGTTGTCCCAAAGGACAGCTGTGATTGGCTCCAGTCACCCGCAACCATGAACATGAGCTGTAGGAAATAATGGATTGTAATACATGAGAATGTTTTCTATTTTTAACATTATTATTTTTATTAAAGGTTTGTCTGCGAGCCAGATGCAGCCATCAAAAGAGCCACATCTGGCTCACGAGCCATAGGTTCCTGACCCCTGCGCTATGGATTGCCTTCTGAGAGAGTCTCTGGTTTAGAGTGTGGGGTTTTCCTTAAACTGTCCATGCATCCCTGATACACTTTCTTGCCCTGCCCCCAGGAAACCTGACACTGGGGAAACATGCATAGAGAATCTGAAGGTTGAAAGAAAGGGAGAAGGGTAAGGTATTACTTATTCCTTGCAGCCTGCCAGGAAAGGACCCTGCGTGCCTTGACCACCGCACTTCATTCTGAGGGGCCCTTCCTCCATGGTTTTAGTCTGCACTACAGTGTCCTCTCCTCCTTTTACACCAAAACTGTTTGCCTGCTTCCCACTTTGGCTGGTCTCGTACCTGCTTACATTGCTCTCTATTCCCTTCACCAGGCGCAGACCTGCCTGTGGTCCCTGCAGTGAATCAAGTCTCTTCCTTTGAACCACCCGCTGGAACACTGATCTGCCCAGAGAGACTACTGATGAATAGATATGATATGCTTTGAATGGCATCTTTTTATTTTTCATTGGCCCAATTGAAATGGAGGTGTTGATGAAGGAAAAAAAACTTGTGATAAAGTGTCTGACTAAGTCTGAAATCAAACAATTAAGGGTTGGCTATTTATAGCTCCTTTGTTAACATTTATCCTTTTGATCTCCCGGAGTTACACTTCCTGGAGTGAGGTCAAATTGCGTTTAGAATCTGGTGGTATGGAAACATAAATTCTTTCATTCATTTCATTTTGGTAAATTCTCAGTCTGGCATTATTTAGAGGAAAGTAACCCTAGGAAGCATAAAATATCTGTAAGTCTCAGCAAGTTTCAAACTGTTGAACATTAAAGTTGGCAAGGCTTTAAAATTCCTTAAAGAACAAATCACAGTAAATAACAAAATTCAAAATAAATAACTCATTTATTTGTGTAAGCAATCTGAACTTTAACTCTCAACCTTTCAAATCAAATATTACTTTTTTAACTTGTGCAGAAGTCCATAGTTAATGTATCAACCCCATCAATGTTAATTTGTTAAAACTTCATCCAATACCAGCATACTGTAACTGCATCTGTTGTGTGTGTTTTCTTCTTATTAACATTTGTGCTTCAATCTAAGATATCCATATACCTTTTACATATATAAACGTTTTATATATACACGCACATATATACAGGGTGAAGCAAAAATCGATTTACAGTTGTGAGTATGCAAAACACAGTTTATTCTTATATTATTATTTATTAATTATTGTATTATTTTCCATACAAACAACTATAAACCTATGTTTGCCCCACCTGGTTTTAGAGAAGCTATTTAAATTTTTTTTCAGTGAAAAATGGATGTAATTCTAGAGTATGTATAAAGCTAAGTTCATCCCAAATAAATTAAAGCAGTCCTTCAGAAATGTCTCCTGTTGACACTTGGTTGGAAACATTGCTTCTCTAAACTGTCTAGTTATCAGAATGTGTTTAAAAACACATTATTACATTACTGGGTTCAATTGTGGTTCTTCTGCAGAGGCTACGGCAGGGTGGGACAAGTCTGGTTTGGTCATCTCATCATTGTGTGCCCAGACTCCCACGCAAGGTCCTCAATAATCATTAGTTGAATGAATAAATCAGAATGTCTGAAGATAGAGTTCAGGAAACTATTTTTAGAAGTATTTTCAGATAATTTTAATGTCTAATCACTTCTGGAAACACTGAGCTTTAACTTCCAGTTTTGGATCTGGTTGCATTAGCCATCATCTAATTCAACCCTCTGTGATGAAGATGGGAGAACGTGACCTCTGAGAGATTAAATAACTTGCTGTCTAAAATCCTAATATTTTTATATTTAGCTACACATTTTAGAATAAATGATGAAAAATAAATAGTAAAGGGGACTAAAATGTAGGGCTTTTATCTTAAAGACAAGTCATTTTACAACTTGGCCTTAAGGACTATGAGAAGTTAGCTGGTGTAAGCTGAAAGCCTAAAGCCAGACTCACCTGGACACTCATCTACCTTAGACCCTTGTCGGGATCCTATTTCAGGAATAACTAAGAAGACTTTCGTCCTCTGCCCCTTTCTCTCCTACAGGCTTTCATCCAGTTATGTCGAATACTTGAAGAAAAGTGCTTTGCTTTTACTTGAGATATCTGTATTGACCTTCTCTTCCATGAGAACTTCTCAAACAACTCTCATCTTTTCTGTGTAGCATAAATTAGGCAAATAGTAGCCAAGTTATTTTTTCTTCCAAAGAGTCTGTCAATAATACAAAATTCTCTTGCTAACATGATCTTTTGTGAAAATACACCAAAAATGTTTAATACCTAACCTTCTGCCTTCTGCCTGCGTATTAACATGATTAGAAAATATTTGTGTTTAGATAGTCATCAGAAAGTAAACTTTTAGTCACTTAGCTGTTATTCACAAAATCATTTCACTATATTTAACTGGAATTTACTGCTGACTGAGGTAATTCTTATCTCTCTGTAAAGGAACTTTGCAGCCAATATCTTCAAAAGTATTTAGTAGCCAAATACAAACCTTCTGACATAGTTTTTTTTAAAGTTTTGGTGAAGTATCTGCTAGAAAATGATGTTTTGAAAAATAGTACATGCTGTCTCACAGACTATAATTAATAATTACAACAAATAATAATAATTATTGGCATTATGGCCCTGGCCAATGGGCTCAGTGAATAGAGCATCAGCCTGGCATGCAGAAGTCCTAGGTTCAATCCCAGGTCAGGGAACACATTAGAAGTGACCATCTGCTTCTCTTCCCCTCCTTTTCCCTCTTCTCTCTCTCTTCCCCTCTCACAGCCAGTAGCTCAATTGGTTCAAGCGTCAGCTCCAGGTCTTAAGGATAGCTTGGTTGTTTCAAGCATTGGCCCTAGACGGGGTTTGCTGGGTAGATCTAGGTTGGGGCACATGTGGGAGTCAGTTTCTCTATCTCCCTTCTTCTCACTTAAAAAAAATGAACTATGTGGTAATGATGTGCTAAGCATCATGCAGAGTACTTCATTTCTCTGAAAAACTAGGCTTAGCCAAGTATCATGTATGAATATTTTTTGTGTATTTGAATACATACATAAGTATGAGCACATATATAGCATATCCATGTATATGATACATTGTATAGAGCTTTTATATTTACTTAAATATACAGTATACAGAAAGTTTCTGAGCACAAAGGAAGACACAATCACTCATTTTTATTGTGGTTGTCACTGGCAGTTGCCTACCCATTAGCCATTTTTCTTTTTTCTTGCCAGCAGGACACTGGTTTTGTTCAGGCAGCCACATGCCTGTCGCAGGGGGTGAGTTATGATTGACCTAAACCAGTAATGGCAGGCTCATTCTCTTTGCCCATAGTGGAGCTAGGGATAGAATTCAGTCCTGCCTGGGGAATGAGAGAGAGGGCAAGTTTGCTTAGGACTCTGGGAAGATTTCTCATATCAAAAAAGAAAGATGTGCATAGGAAAAAGCTCTTTTTGCTTCTATACCATTTCCTTCCTAATTAGGAACTCTTTATTTGAAAAATGTACTGCCTAGAGCTGTGCTAGCTACCTTGTGACAATGAGGTGTGATACTGGTGGTATGCTGTTAATGGAGGGTGGCTTCTTGATTAGGTTACAAACTATAGAACCGACTCTGACGCCACCTACCTTTGAACTTAACAGTTGCCACTGGTTAGTAGGGGTTCTTGATAACTTGTAGGCAAAGCACTTATAACATGTAGCTATTTGTGGGAGTGCACTGAAGATATAGGAAGGTAGAAGAGTGTCTTACTTTTTTATTTTTATTTTTATTTTAGTGAGAGAGACAGACAGACAGACAGGAAGGAGGGAGATGAGAATTATCAATTCTTTGTTGTGGCACCTGAGTTGTTCATTGATTGTTTTCTCAGATGTGCCTTGATCAAGTAGCTACAGCTGAGCTAGTGACCCTTTGTTCAAGCCAGCAACCTTGGATTCGAGCCAGTGACCTTCCAGCTCAAGCCAGCAATCATGGGGTCATGTCTATGATCCCATGCTCAAGCAGGCAACCCTGTGATCAAGCTGGTGAGTCCAAGCTTAAGCCAGATGAGCTTGTGCTCAAGCCAGTGACCTTGAGGCTTCTGACCTGGGTCCTCAGTGTCCCATGCTGACACTCTATCCACTGTGCCACCACCTAGTCAAGCAGGAGTGTCTCACTTTTAATTGTATATCTTTTGTACCACTTTAACTTGTTTTACTATGTATGGACAACACTTTCAAAATTATAAAGCAATTAATCTAATTTTTAACTGCATTTTAGAATAGCTGGTATACTCATCTGGAGAAAGCTAAGAGCCATAGTGATTCCATTAGTACCCTAACTCATTAGCCTGCAATGTATACCCAGGTGCTCTTTTCACCAATATGTATACAGGCAGTCCCTGGGTTACAAATGAGATAGAATCTGTAGGATTGTTCTTAAGTTGAATGTAAGTTGAATGAAAGGTTTGTATGTACGTTAGAGAAAGTACATTTACTTATTAAATATAACTTAGACAGATGTTTGTCTTAACATAGTATTTATTTTTACCTTTCTGTGCCTATAAATATTTAAATATTTTTAAATACAACCTTAAATAGCCTGGCCTGTGGTGGCGCAGTGGATAAAGCGTCGACCTGGGAACACTGAGGTCGCCAGTTCAAAACCCTGCACTGGTCTGGTCAAGGCACATATGGGAGTTGATGCTTCCAGCTCCTCCCCCCTTTCTCTCTTTCTCTTTCTCTCACTCTGTGTCTCCTCTCTAAAATGAATAAAATAAAAATAAAAATTTAAAAAAAATACAACCTTAAATAATCTTGGATGATGCAGAAGATGATGGACTTGTTGGAGAGGATGGGACTGGAGATAGAGAGTTAGGGTTTGATTCTGCTGCTGGAGTCAGTTTCTTGAAGCAGGCATCAAGGGAGCTTTGTACAGAGCTTTTCTTTTTCTCGTCATAAAGGCCCTGTAATATGTCAGGTCTTCGGTCACTATACGGCAAACGTTGGTGGACCTCTCTGTATAAGGATCTTGCTCCTCTAACTAGCCATTCCTGCTTCAGTGAGACGAAAGCATCAGCTAACTTGTTTGTAGAAAACTTTTTGGTTCTGGAGTTTCTAGATCCCTATTTTCTTCCTTAAATGCTGTTATCTGCTGCTCTAGTTCCATAAGGTCTTCATTGGTAAGTTCTTTGCCTTTCTCAATGGAGTACTGTAATATTTCTTATTGGCTGATACTTGTTAAATTGATGTTACCATCAATTGGGTTGCACAAAGATTAAGGTCCTTTTGTGGAAAAATTCGGGCAAGCACATTAGCTGATGTTCTCTGACACTTCAGCCCTTCTTCCTCCTCCGGGTCAACATATCTACCTGGTAGAAATATCTACTGACTCATTATTAGCCCCAGCTAATGGAAGCAACTCTCTATTCCCACTCTGCTGCTTTAGAAATAAAACTGTGGGACTGAAGTAAATCACAATAGATGGCCAAAACTTGTTCACTACAACCTCGTGCTAATGAGATTCATCTTCTACTTACATGATTTGGGAGACATACAATGCTCACAAATATTTTGGAAAGAAGAAAAGTTTGATGTTAAAATTACAAATTAGCTAACTGCTCAAATATTTCCAGTGATGGTATGTAAATGAATATAGTAAGTCCCTGAGTTTACAAACATCTGACTTACATATAACTCGTACTTATGAATGGAAAGCCGTAAGAGTTATCGGTTATCAACAGTAGTTGGACATCAGTGAAAATGCTATCAGAGAGTTACTCAACACCAATGGCAAAGAACTAACCAATGGAGACCTTATGGAACTTTGGTATGTGCTTGTGCAGGATTTCTGGAGCTAAGACTTGCCAGGGAATCCATTATTCCTTCCCATTTCTCCTCAGAGATCTGATGTCTCAGGCTTCTCATTTCCCTTAAGTGAGGGCATAGGGATTAAGCAGCAGTTGGTACTCAGACACTATGATAGGGAGAAATTACAAACTACAGCATGATGAAAAGCTGACATCCTCAGTACTGCCACTACTGTGAACTTTCCTAAATAGCAATCCTCCAACTAGGGTCACATTTTCTTCATGCGCTTATAATTCTATCCTCTATACCTCTCTGTCACCAAGATCTGTTGAATTTTCTTGGCTAACATTTTTGAAAACCTTACTTTTTAAAAAAATTCCCTATACCACAATATTGTGTCTTCCAGATCTTCACTTCTCCAATTTATTTATATCTTGCTGTCATAATAATCTTTCTTAAACTTTCATTATCATATTATTCCTTCCTTAAGATTACTGAGATAGAAACAAACATTTGGACAAATGGAGAGATTTTTAAAAATCAGTCGTTTAATGACAAATAATAGGATTGCATGTTTCCATAAGATTATTTCTTCTCCCAATTTTTTGACCACTTGTACAAATAACCTTTTAGGGATGTAGATGAAATAGCTATAAATATGTATTTAGAATATCTGAGTTATTAATTTAGATACTTTCACTACTTAAAATCGCAAATATAAAATTATAGATTAACTTAAAAATATTTATTTTTGTTAACATTGGAGGAAAAATAATTATTTAAACTCTTTCCACACAGTGTCTTTGTCATCTTTAAAGCTACTTTTGCTCATCTAACAAAAGCAGACATGCATGTGCTTTCTGAGGTTTTACTTACGGGGAAGAAGGTAACAAAGATACTACGTAAGGTCTGAAAAGAAAACGGGAAGAAGAACCTGGTTTCCTAGCTCAAATATCTGCATGCAATTCACCTAGTAAGGCATTTCCTGATATCAGCCATGACTATTTACCTTAACTTTATGAAGATCCTATAATGTATCTATTCTTAGCCTGAGTATAAATGACTTCCAGATCTTTTCCCTGTACGAAAATCTCCAGATTCCCAAATATAAAACATTTCTTTTATCATAACCTTAATGCTACCAACCTTAGAACACTCAGAAGTAGAACAGTCTTTATGTTGTTATAGTCATGTAATCACACTACGACATCTCTACGTCTCCTTTAGCTATAGTAATTCAAACCTCATGGGAGTTTAGTGCACAAGGTTCTAAAGCCAATATATTATCAGCTACTTTCTCTTCTTTTACAGGAGAAAGTAGCTTGTCATAAAGTAACAGAAGTATAATTTTGTAATGATGGGGTGAGATAATCTCTTTCCCCACCCTACATCTCAGCATGCTCCTCAAAATGGAGCTATTAAATTAAATTGCGCTATAACTAATTCAAACGCACATTTTTTTTCTGTGCTGCAAATCGACAGCTGTGAAACCATCAGGCCACAGGGTGTGACAAACAGCACAGATTTTGGAATCAGACATACCTGAACTAGAAACCAGACTCTGCCCCTTAACAGACAATGTCTGATTCTGGGTGAGTTATTTAACCTCTCAAGGTCTCAGGTTCCTTAGCCGAAAACCAGAAAAAATATTGATTTACCAGTGTTGTTGTTTTTCCTGGAAAAGCAAATGAAAGATTTTGCTTAGTTGTCCAACTTTCTTGTCCTCTATGCTAATAAAGGCCAAGGAATAAGTTCATGCTAAATGTTAATGTCCAATCAATTACAAATACAGTTTCTTTCCCCTCTTGAAAAATGTCTTTAATTAAAAACTATAGTTAAACTTAAAAAATGATATCCTAAAATGTTAGAACCACATAAAATATCTATTTTGTTAGTTTTTTGTTAAAAATGAGTTACATGCAAAAGTTTAATGTTAATTGATTCAAATTTAGAACAATACAGTGATCTAATGAAATGGAAACTGTATTTCAAAAGAAAAAGAATCAATCACACAGGCTTTAAACAGAATACAAAATCAAAATAATAAAGAAAAATTAATATTTTGTTTTTTTAATTGCACCGGAAAAACTGAAAAAAAATAATCAAGTTTCAAAACCTTCAAAAAGTATTTGCAACTATGTGTTCAAACTTAAGATTTTTTTCTTAAATAGGATAAATACCACTTATTTTAAAAACTGACATCCTAATATTTAAAAGACTGCAATCCAACATTTTAATTTAAAAATTAACTATTAAAAATAATATAGTATTTTATAAAAATGAGAACATTTTGCTGTTCAACTACTCCACTGCCAGAGAGAGATAAATTCTAATTCTGAAAGTTGGCCCTGGGAAGGTGAAGTGAAGCCAGTTGATTACAACCTTTGATGAACTCCAAAATCTAAGCAGTTCAAGGATTTTACTCTAAGCTTCTATCTTGTTTTGGGAGCTGGAGGAAGCAAAAGCTGTCTCTCTAGAAACTTCATTTTTTTAAAAAAATTTTATTAAATTTATTGGGACGACAATAGTTAATAAATTATATAGGTTTCACCTGACTACGAGGTGGTGCAGTGGATAGAGCATCTAACTGGGACGCAAAGGTCCCAGGTTCAAAACTCTGAGGTTGCTGGGTTGAGCGTGGAATCATAGACATGACCCCATGGTCACTGGCTTGACCCCGCAGGTCACTAGCTTGAGCAAGGGGTCACTTGCTTTGCTGTATACCCTGGTCAAGGCACACATGAGAAAGCAATCATTGAACACCTAAGGTGACACAACAAAGAATTAATGCTTCTCATCTCTCTCCCTTCCTGTCTGTCCCTCGCTTTGACTCTCAGTCTGTCAAAAAAAAAAAATTATATAAGTTTTAAGTGTACAGTTCTCTAATACATCATCTATGTATTGTATTGTATGTTCACTATCCCAAGTCAGGTCTCTTCCCATCAACATTTATCCCCGTTTATCCTCTTCTACCTCCCCACAACCCTCTTTCCTTCTGTAATCACTATACTGTTGTCTGCATCTATGAGTTTGGGGGTTTTCTTTGCTTAATACCTTCACCTTTACACCCAGCCCCACACCTCCCCTTTCCTCTGACAGCTACCAATCTGTTGTCTGTTTCTATTTCACTTGTAGTTTTTGTTCATTAGATTCCACATATAAGTGAAGTCATATGGTACTTGTCTTTCTCTAACTAGCTTATTTCATTAAGCAAAATAATCTCCAGATCCATCTATGCCATCGCAAAAGGTAAGATTTCTTTCTTTATGGCCCCATAGCATTCCATTGTGTATATGTACCACAGTTTTTTAATCCACTCGTCCACTGACGGGCACTTGTGCTTCCAAATCTTGGCTATTGTAAATAGTGCTGCAATGGACATAAGGGTGCACTGACTCTTTTGAATCTGTGTTCCATGTTTGTTTGGAGTATTATTCCCAGAAGTGGAAATGCGGGGCCATAACCAGTTCCATTTTTAATTTTTTGAGGAAACTCCATAATGTTTTCCACAGTGACTGTACCAATCTGCATTCCCACCAGCAGTGCATGAGGATTTCCTTTTCTCCACAACCTCACTAACACTTGTTGCTTGTGGATTTATTGAAAATAGCCATTCTGACAGGTGTGAGGTGACACTTCATTGCTGTTTTAATTTGCATTTCACTGATGATTAGTGCTGTTAACATCCTTTTCATATGTCTATTTATCATCTCTATGTCCTGTTTGGAGAAGTGTCCATTCAGTCCTTTGCTCGCTTTTTAATTGAATTATTTGGAGGGTTTTTTGGTGTTGAGTTGTGTAAGTTCTTTATAAATTGTAGATATTAACCACTTACCAGATATATCATTGGAGAATATGTTCTCCCATTCAGTCAGTAGACTGTCTTTCCCTTTTGTTGATGGTTTCCTCTGTTGTGCAAAATCTTTTTAGTTTGATGTAGTCCCATTTATTCATTTTCTTCTGATTGATTGCTCTTGGCCCATTCATATGTGAGGAGGATCCTCAGGCTGGCTGGCTGTGAGGACCAACCCCCTCCACAGTGTATAATTTGCTGTGCAGGTGCTGATCACATGAATTGGATTTTGCCTCAGCAAGATTTAGTGCCTGCTGAGATATCCTTTTGGATACACCATGTGTGAAATTAATCAGATCCTGCTCTGATGTTGTCTGGATCTGTCCTTTGCATGTATCTATTCTGGGGTGTCTTGGAAGAAACTCTGGTGCCGGTCAATATTAGATGCAGCTTATGACTGGCTCTGGGTAACCTGTTTCAAGCTCCAAAGCAGTCCACAGTTTATGGCTGCCTCTGCTGGGCCTGGTGTACATGGGAAGCACCAAGTTGCTCAAGGCTGGCTTCCATCAGCACTAAGCCAAGATCTGCCTCTGCCTGCCTCCTCCTGCTGGCTGCCTGTTAGGCTGAGTCACTGAAAGAGCCTCTAGCGGTACTGGAGTTGCATGAGGTAGGTTCTCAGTGAGTGAGTCACCAGGTAGGGGCGAGTGGTGTTCACCAGCTTGATACAGGTTCAAACTGGGTGCCAGTGCTGGGTGTGAGGCCCCTCAGTAATAGTCTCAGGGTATGCCAAGTCTAGCTGCCCTCCCTCCAGGTACCCACAGACCTTTGTGGTGGTGGTGGGGTCTCAGGGAGTCATCAGGGTGAGACAAGCAGCGTTTATCAGGTTCAAACAGACCAAGATTTTGTCATGTGAAAAGAAGGTTCTGCTTTGGTCTGATGTGTGAGGGGAAAGTGACCCCCATTCTCGAACCCTGCAACTCAGTCATCTTGGACCCTGAATTCAGCAGGAAGGGGCCACTGGGAGTCAGGAGGGTAGGGCTACTGGCTGCCCAGAGTGTGGGTACAGTGGATCTCCTGTGCAAGAGAGGCACTGCCAGTCAAGTTCACAGGAAAGTGGGGAAATGACCCCCACCGCAAAACCACACAACTCAGTCACTGACAAGCCATTTGTCTGGCTGAACCTCTATACCTGGCACAGGAGAGACAGGATTCCACAAGAGACATAGGTGCTCTCTTAAAGGGCCTACCCACAACACCTCATTCTCAGCTACTCACCCTCAGGAAATATCCCTGCACCTGAGATATCTCTCTGGAACTGTGGCGGGTAGGGCCGCCCTTTCAACGAGGCTTGAGGTGGCTTCTATAAATCCTTGGCTACAGGACTTCTCTTCAGCTAGTCTTCAGTTGGTTATTCAAGTTGATTTTCAGTATTTTAGTTGCACTTCCAGTTTGGTTCTGGGACGAGGTGAGTATAACATCAACCTACTTTGCCACTATCTTGGGTCTTTAGAAACTTCTTGATCCAGGACTTACTCTGATTTAGAAGTCAACTCTAACCCAGTTAGGTGATGGTGTCAGAGAAAAAATGGAGAATGCTACTTTCTGCTAACTCTTCTGAAATTTTCATACTGTCTGTCAAGCTACAACACAATTAAGAGGCATTTTTCTTTAAAATGATGTACTGAAAATTATTTATTGCATATACTTAAATGAAATGTTCTCTGGCTAATATATCACATTATATGGATCTTAGATGTGAACTTTATTGGTGTTTGCCCTAAAAATCTTTGATTAATGTTCAAATGTGTCACTAAAAGCTTTTTTTTCAATTTTTTTTTTTTTTTACAGGGACAGAGAGAGAGTCAGAGAGAGAGAGAGAGGGATAGATAGGGATAGACATACAGGAACAGAGAGAGGTGAGAAGCATCAATCATTAGTTTTTCGTTGCCTTTGTGACACCTTAGTTGTTCATTGATTGCTTTCTCACATGTGCCCTGACCGTGGGCCTTCAGCAGACCAAACCACCCCTTGCTGGAGCCAGCGACCTTGGGTCCAAGCTGGTGAGCTTTTGCTTAAGCCAGATGGGCCCGCGCTCAAGCTGGCGACCTCGGGGTCTCAAACCTGGGTCTTCCGCATCCCAGTCCGATGCTCTATCCACTGCGCCACCACCTGGTCAGGCTTTTATTTCAATTTTTGAATTTCACTTCATTGGCTAAGAGTAATTAATGGTGGTATAGTGGATAAAGCATCAGCCTAGATTGCTGAGGTTGCTGTTTCAAAACCCTGGCCTTGCCTGATCAAGGCACTTATGGGAGTTGTTGTTTCCTGCTCCTCCCCCTCTTTCTCTCTCTTTCTCCCCTCTCTCTAAAAATGAGCAAATAAAAATAAGTAAATAAAATATAAGGGTGCTTATGAGCTTAAACATCACTGAGTGTAAAATAATTTACATATATATTAAATGTCTAATTTTTCCTTTTAATGGCTTTCTCCCAAAGTGAATTATTTGAACTCATCCTTGGTAGTCCTTTAAGTCATTCCAAAGATTCCTGGACAATGAATAACTGGGTCCACATTTCTCCCCTGTTTTCTTTTGTTTAAGAGCACCCCTTTTCCTTGCCCATCCAAAGCATCAAACCCAACCCTCCTTCATTAGAAAAAAGCTGGACACCTGGTATATGACCCACACCAACCTGATTATTTTTCTCTTGAGATTTAAACTGAGAGTCAGGTGTTGGTGGCCTCTAGAGCTGCAAGATCCTATAGAATGAGAGACCATACCAGCTACTAATGACCATGCTCATGACAGCACGCAGATAGAGCCAGTCTGCAAGGAGGAGATGGACAAAGCAGGAGAAACCAAAAAACATGGGCAAGAGAGCATGCAGCTCCACAGAAAAGCTGAATGGTTTCTGAAGAGTTCAGTTTCCAGGTCTAATTCTCCAGGGGGCTTGGCTGTTCTTCCTCTCTTGAATTTGATAAGGAGCTGCTGTATAATAAATTCTCTTTTACTGGGAATATCCAGAGTGGGTTTGTGACCTTGTGACTGAATGAGCCATAAGACAGAGAGAAACCATATTTAAAAAAAGAAAATTCTACAGGTCTAACTCTATTCAAAGCAAGGGAGTATTTGGTAATGACATCTTTGCAATATTTCCACCCGAGATTTATGGATTCATTCTTCTGAGACTATTGACATTTAAAACTGGCTGTTAATTGCAGTATTGAATTAGATATATATGGCCTTAGAGAAAGTTAAACCGTCATATGTTGTAATTCAGTTCCTTTGTAGAGAGTGAGTTGTAAAATTTATGACTCATTTAACATTCACCCTACTCTTTTCAGTGTGAAGGTGCTTTGTGTTCTTGACGAAGAAGAACGGTAGCAGTTGAGTAGCTTTGCTGCTTCTTGGCATCCGTTAACATTTACCAAGAGTAGGCCTGTACTTTTTGCAGTGGTTTTCTCTTTCTAAGCATTGCTAAGCAAACTCTGGTGGCTTCAGCATTTTTGTCAAGCCTCAACTTATTTTGGCCTCACCAAAAGGTTATTTATGATACAAAGCCAATGCATTCACCTTTTAACCTAAGGGATAAGGTGAGAGTAAAATGAACTTGAGAGGATACAATGTTAGCGCAATAAAAAATATTTGGTCAAAACAATTGGGGTAAATAGATGAGCCAAGAATTCATCTTGTGGGGAAGAAAAGTGACTGCACAGGGCCTGAAAAATTTCCTTAGAGCCAAATGGAATAGCTAAAAATTTCCTATGTTATCATTTGCCTTTTCTTGGCATCCCTACAAATATGGTCTTTCACAGCCAAGGTGTGTGCTGTTTTAACAGTCACAATCAGGATGCTTCTAAACTTGTTTTGTTGGACCACTCTCCCTCAACCTCTCTTGTTAATGAATTATAGTATAGTAAGAGCAGTTAATGTGACGGTTATAAACAGACTCTGAAGCCAAATAACCTAGTTTTGGGTTCCAGTTCCACCACTTAATATCTGTGTGACCTTACAAGTTACTTAACCTCTCTGTGCCTCAGTGCTTAAATGAGTAAAATGGGATAATACTAGGACCCATCTCATGAGAAGAATGTGAACAGTAATGAGTCCTGATGTTTTATATGTGCTCCATAAAGTCAGCTGTTATTGTTAGGGTTGTTTTTGTCAGTTTTATTTGAGGAAGTCACTAGGCAGAAGGCTTGGCAGTATGAGGATTATAGAGTGTTGAGTCAGAATTCTTCCACAGGCAGTTTACTATTTCCATTGGATGACAGAATGTTAGGAGCCAAGGGCCATGAAGTCAGGCTTTCCTTCCTACTAGCCTCATGACCTTAGCCAAATTACTTACCTTCTCTAAGCCTTTGGTTTGTTTATCTAAAGATGGACATAATAATAGGGTCTACCATATCATAAATGCTACAAGTTAGTTACATATACAGTGCACGTAGGCTTAAGTACCAAACAAATACATACTGTCATTTAGTAAATGCTTAATAATTTAAAAAAAAATTTAGGTGAGAGGACGGGAGATAGAGAGACAGACTCCCATATACACCAGACTGGGATCTACCCAGCAACCCCATGTAGGGATGATGCTCCAATACCAACCTATTTTCAGTGCCTGAGGCTGATGCACTCAGACCAACCCAGCTATCCTTAGCTCTCAGGGCCACACTCAAACCAATTGAGCCACTGGCTGTGGGAGAGGAATAGAGAGAGAAGAGGGAGGGGAAAGAAGTACATGGTCACTTCTGTATGCCCTGACTGGGAATCGAACCAGGAAATCCATACGCTATACTGACACTTTGTCAACTAAGCCTACTGGCCAGGGCTAATGCTTTAAGAATTTTAAAAATGAGGAATGCTGCCTCAATTTCCCCGAAGTAGCTTACAATAGACAGAAACACGGAGTAAAATAGACACCAGTCCAATTGCACATGTGCTACACAGGCTTCCAGGCAACACTTTCCTCTTAAAGCACCAACTTGAGGAAGGAAGTGGAAACAGCTAACACATATGTCTTTGTTTTTTCTTTTGCTTGCTATAAAATTTTGTCTTTGGTTTTATCAGTATTATGTAGGTATAGTTTTTTATTTTTATTTTTTTTAGACATCTTGCTTGGGGCTCTTGATGCTTTTTAAATTGGTGGCTTAATATTTCTCAAAATTTTTGGAAAATTCTCAGCCATTATCTCTTTATACATTTATTTTGTCCCACTTTCTCTGTCCTGATCTCTCTCCTTTACACTTACAAATACAGTAAATATTTTCACCTGTCCCATGTGTATCTGACACTCTTTATGAATTTTTCATTTTATTTGCCTCTGCATGATTCAACCTGGAGATATTACTCTGACTTATCTGATTCTTTTCAACTGTGTTCAATCTGTCATTAAACCCATTCATTGAATTCTCTTTTTTTAAACATATATTTAAATTTCTTTTTATTTTATTCATTTTGGAGAGGAGAGAGAGAGGGAGAGAGAGAGAGAAAGAGAGAAAGGGGGGAGGAGCTGGAAGCATCAACTCCCATATGTGCCTTGACCAGACCAGTGCAGGGCTTTGAACTGGCGACCTCAGTGTTCCCAGGTCGACACTTTATCCACTGCGCCACCACAGGTCAGGCTCATTGAGTTCTTAATATCAGTTATTGTGTTTTCAACTCTAGAAATTCCTTTCTATTTAAAATTTTTTTATTTTAATTTCCTATTCTCTGCCCAAATTCAAAATCTTGCCTTTTGATTTCTTAAATGTATTTATCATAATTTTTAAAAATTCTGTTGACTAACTCCAATATCTAAATTGCCTACAAACCTGTTTCTATTATTTTCTGTTTTTCTTTCAGTTTCTTTGTCTTATATGCTTGATACTTTTTTAATGGATTGCCAGACTTTGATATAAAACATTCAGGAATAAGTTGTGGCCACATTTGATGCTATTTTTCTCCAGAGAGTGTTCAGTTTGCCTCTGGCAAGCAGCGGGACTAGAGCAGTAGCAGACACAGGTCACCTACCCCATCGGGCCCTGCTGTTAGTGAGAGCTGCTCTGTGTTCTATAGATCCTTCCTCTTTGAGTTGACCTCTTCAGGACTCCAACTAAACGCCTGGGGAGCCTACCAGGTCCCAGTCTCCTTGGGAGGCTCTGGACTTCAGTTTCTCTTCCCCAACCCGTGCATCTGTTGATGCTCTGCACAGGATCCAACCTCTCGGTTCCCACTTTTAGATAGACAGTTGCCTGAAGAAGAAGAGTAGGACAATTTCACGCTCACTTCTTTGGGCTCCTCTGTGTTTTTATACCCATGAACCCAGTTTCTGACTACCTAGATGGCTTTTCTGGTTCTCAAACAGAGAATTACTTCAAAAAATCCTCATCTATCCACCTGACCAGGCGGTGGCACAGATCCAGGTTCGAGACACCGAACTTGCTCGAGCTCGGTCCGCTGAAGGCCCAAGACCCGTGGTCAAGGCACATGTGAGAAAGTAATCAATGAACAACTAAGGTGTTGTGACGGCAATGAAAAACTAATGATTGATGCTTCTCACCTCTCTCCGTTCCTGTCTGTCTGTCCCTATCTATCCCTCTCTCTGACTCTCTCTCTGTCCCTGTTAAAAAAAAAAAAAAAATCCTCATCAATCCTAGCTAGAAACAGAACCCTTACTTGTGTTTCTGTTGTATAGCTGATGATCTTACTTTTCATATTTTCAGCAGTATACAAAATTCTATAAAAATAAGGGAGAAATCCAAAGAACTTGCAAAACAAACTTTTAGTGGGAAAAAGGATTTTTAAAGACATGGGTATGTCAGTGGGAAAGGTCTCAAATATCCTTAAGGAGATCCAAATCTTTATCACATATGGCATGACCAACATTTTCTTTCATGTTTATAAATCATACTATCAATATTTTGATGAGTCTTTTGAGGGACCCTTCAGTTTCCAGGATGTCACTGCAGTCCTTGGGAGCCTTCATTCCTAAACTTTTAGGTTTTCATCTCCTTTATCCCAGCCCACCCCAGGATTATGTTTGCTGAATGAAAAAGATTAATGCATTACCCTAAAAAGGCAACTACAAGGTGACAATAATCTATGTTTTTATTTTTTTTTAAGAAAGCAAAACCAAATTAAATTACTCCAAGAGATAAAGTTGGCTTTAATCACCACCAAAAAGGTTGGCTAGGATTTAGGATCTAAATCCTAAACTCTATGTATGCATACATAGAGTTATGCAACAGATAACTGTTATTTACTGAAAACTATAAAGAAATTTGAGCTGATCATACCAGAGCGCGACATGAGCTGAGAAGATGTCTGCCACCTGGCAGGGAGCATTTGGCACTGCTCCTAGACACTAAATCGGAATATCAAATCCAGCCAAGGATTTCATTGCCTTCTTTTGGGTTGGTATGTGTCCCTTCCATCTTTATTTCATTAAAAATAATAAACTCTTTCTGTCTCTAGTCCAGGTGAATCTCACCCTCTCTAGAAGCTTAAATTGGCTATTCTGTTGGCAGAATACATACCTGTTGTTGAAAGACAAGAGCTCCTGCTTCCAGCCTCTATCACAGCAAGAGACAGGAAATCCTCTGGCAAAAACAAAACAAGACAAACAAAAAAACACGTTCATTAGAATGCAGCGATGGTCCAGCGTTGTTTTCTATCTCAGATGCTGTGGAAAGGGAGAGGTACAAACACTGCATAGCTTTCTATTCAGACTTGCTAGTGTGGGCAGCTATACAAATCATAAATGTTGGAGTTAAATCTCCCTTGTTATTTACTTTTCCTAATGACTATTATTAATTGAAAGTTTTCTTTGTGCCAGGCACTAACATGATGACATTATGTTTTAATTCACTATATTTTTACAGTAATTCTTCAATACACATGTGGGTTGTTTTATATTCTTTTATGAGATAATCAGTCAGATGTGGCCCAAAGAAACAAAGTTTAGATACACACAGGTCCTAGAGACAAGAGAACACACACCATACAGGCCACGTGGAGAACAACAGGGTGGGCAGGAGGCAGAAGACAGGAGAGGGGTAGGTGAGGGACAGGCAAGGAAGGGCAGGTTAAACAGTTTAGGATTGGCTACTTTGAACCATGTTTTTGGCATTGGCTTACAGGGTGTTCCTTCCTTGCCTGACACCTGGTCCAGGAATGACGAAGGCAGAGGAATATCACCTCTGAGGTTCACAGCCTGATATAAGAGGTGTGGCTCTGAATCGGTTAATCTGCATATCAAAGTCTTGCCCCAGGCTGGGCGCTTTGCTCTGAGAATCAACTAGCCCAGGAAGGGGCAGTCTCTCTCCAGTCAGAATTCTTTTTATAGTGTCAAACATCATAATATACTGAAAAACATATATACTTAATACATTAGTATTCATGTATAATAGAATGGAAACTGAGGTTCAGAGAGGTTTAGTCAGACTCAGCTGGTGTTTATCAAAGCGGGATTAAATGTGAAGTCAGACCCTTAGTGCAATCCTGCATTAATTTTTCTTTAACTAAAGTTCTTCCAAATAATACTGTATTCCTAGACATGCATTTAGAAAACTGAGATAATACCTCTAAAGTGGTTTAATTTCTTTTTTTAAAATTAATTTTAATGGGGTGACATTAATAAATCAGGGTACATATGTTCAAAGAAAACATCTCCAGGTTATCTTGTCATTCAGTTATGTTGCATACCCATCACCCAAAGTCAGATTGTTCTCTGTCACCTTCTATCTGGTTTTCTTTGTCCCGCTCCCCTCCCCCCTCTCCCTCCCTCTCCTCCCTCCCCCCAACTGGTAACCACCACACTCTTGTCCATGTCTCATAGTCTCGATTGTATGTCCCACCTATGTATGAAATCATGTGGTTCTCAGTTATTTTCTGTTATACTTATTTCACTCCGTATAATGTTATCAAGGTCCATCCATTTTGTTGTAAATGATCCAATGTCATCATTTCTTATGGCTGAGTAGTATTCCATAGTATATATGTACCATAGCTTTTTAATCCACTCGTCCTCTGACGGACACTTGGGCTGTTTCCAGATCTTCGCTATTGTGAACAATGCTGCCACAAACATGGGGGCGCATTTCTTCCTTTCGAACAGTGCTAAGGTGTTCTTAGGGTATATTCCTAAAAGTGGAATAGCTGGGTCAAAAGGCAGTTCGACTTTTAATTTTTTGAGGACTCTCCATACTGTTTTCCACAGTGGCTGCACCAGTCTGCATTCCCACCAGCAGTGCAGAAGGGTTCCCTTTTCTCCACATCCTCGCCAGCACTTGTTCTCTGTTGTTTTGCAGATGAGCCCCATTCTGACTGGTGTGAGGTGATATCTCATTGTGGTTTTAATTTGCATTTCTCTAACGATGAGTGATGTTGAGCATTTTTTCATCTGTCTATTTGCCATCTGTATGTCCTCTTTGGAGAAATGTCTATTCATTTCTTTGCCCATTTTTTGATTGGATTGTTTGTCTTCCTGGTGTTGAGTTTTATAAGTTCTTTATAAATTTTGGTTATTAACCCCTTATCAGACGTATTGTCGAATATGTTCTCCCATTTTGTGGTTTGTCTTTTTATTCTGTTCTTATTGTCTTTAGCTGTGCCGAAACTTTTTAGTTTGATATAGTCCCATTTGTTTATCCTGCCTTTTATTTCATTTGCCTGTGGAGGTAAATTGGCAAATATATTGCTGCGACAGATGTTGGAGAGCTTACTGCCTATGTTTTCTTCTAGGATGCTTAAGATTTCACAGCTTACATTTAAGTCTTTTATCCATTTTGAGTTTGTTTTTGTGAATGGTGTAAGTTGATGGTCTAGTTTCATTTTTTTACAGGTAGATGTCCAATTTTCCCAACAGCATTTGTTAAAGAGGCTGTCTTTACTCCATTGTATGTTCTTTCCTCCTTTGTCAAATATCAGTTGTCCATAAAGCTGTGGGTTTATTTCTGGGTTCTCTGTTCTGTCCCATTGATCTATGTGACTGTTCGTTTGCCAGTACCAGGCCGTCTTGAGTACAATGGCCTTGTAGTAAACCTTGATATCCGGAAGAGTGATACCTCTTGCTTTATTTTTTCTTTTTAAGATTACTGAGGCTATTCGTGTTCTTTTTTGGTTCCATATAAATTTTTGGAATATGTGTTCTATATCTTTGAAGTATGTCATTGGTATTTTAATTGGTATTGCATTGAATTTATAAATTGCTTTAGGTAATATAGACATTTTAATGATGTTTATTCTTCCTAACCATGAGCACGGTATATGCTTCCACTTGTTTGTATCTTCCTTGATTTATTTTATCAATGTTTTATAATTTTCCGAGTACAAGTCCTTAACCTCCTTGGTTAAATTTACTCCTAGGTATTTTATTTTTTTGGCTGCAATAGTAAAGGAGATTGTTTCCTTAATTTCTTTTGCTGACAGTTCATTGTTGGTATATAAAAATGCCTTTGATTTCTGAGTATTAATTATATATTCTGACACGTTGCTGAATTCATTTATCAGGTCCAGTAGTGTTTTGACTGGGACTTTAGGGTTTTCAATATACAATATCATATCATCTGCAAATAATGACAGTTTTACTTCTTCTTTTCCAATTTGGATGCCTTTTATTTCTTCTTCTTGTCTGATTGCTGTAGCTAGGACTTCCAGAACTATATTGAATAAGAGTGGTGAAAGGGGGCACCCCTGCCTGGTTCCTGATCTTAAGGGGATTACTTTTAATTTTTGCCCATTTAGTATGATGTTTGCTGTCGGTTTGTCATAGATGGCCTTTATCATGTTAAGGAATGTTCTCTGTATTCCCACTTTACTGAGAGTTTTGAGCATGAATGGGTGCTGGATTTTATCAAATGGTTTTTCTGCATCTATTGAAATTATCATGTGATTTTTGTCCTTCCTTTTGTTTATGTGATGAATCACATTCATTGATTTGCAAATATTGAACCAGTCTTGTCTCTCCAGAATAAATCCCACTTGATCGTGGTGTATGATTTTTTCATATATTGCTGGATCCGGTTGGCTAATATTTTATTGAGAATTTTAGCGTCTAAATTCATCAGGGATATAGGCCTATAATTTTCTTTCTTTGTGTTGTCTTTGCCCGGTTTTAGGATCAGAATTATGCTTGCCTCATAAAAGGAGTTTGGAAGTCTTCCTTCCTCTTGAATTTTTTGAAATAGCTTGAGGAGGATAGGAGTTAGTTCTTCTTTGAATTTTTGGTAGAATTCACTTGTGAAGTCATCAGGCCCAGGACTTTTGTTTGTTGGGAGTATTTTGATAACTGTTTCGATCTCATTTGTTGTAATAAATCTGTTTATGTGTTCTGATTTTTCCAGATTGATTTTTGGAAGATTATATGATTCAAAAAATTGGTCCATTTCACCTAGGTTGTCTAATTTTTTCCATAGAGTTCTTCATACTATTTTCTTATAATACTTTGTATTTCTGTTGTGTCGGTTGTTATTTCTCCACTCTCATTTCTAATTTTATTTATTTGAGTCCTCTCTCTTTTTTTCTTGTTGAGTCTAGTTAAAGGTTTATCGATATTCTTTACCTTTTCAAAGAACCAGCTCCTGGTTTCATTGATCCTCTGTGTAGTTTCTTTAGCCTCTATGTCATTTATTTCCACTCTAATCTTTATTATTTCCTTCCTTCTACTAGTCCTGGGCTTTATTTGCTGTTATTTTTCTTTCTTTTTTTCATTTTCTATTTCTTTTAGATGCAGGGTCAAGTTGCTTATTTGAACTTTTTCCAGCTTCTCATGGTATGCCTGTAGTGCTATGAACTTCCCTCTCAGTACTGCTTTTGCTGTGTCCCATAAATTTTGAGTTGATATATGCTCATTATCATTGGTTTCTAGAAATTTTTTTTTATTTCTTCTTTGATCTTGTTGTTAATCATCTGTCATTTAATAACATGCTATTTAGTGTTCAAGTTTTTGAGTATTTTTCAGTTTTTCTTTTGTGGTTAATTTCTATTTTCATGCCATTGTGATCAGAGACAATGCTTGATATGTTTTCAATATTCTTAAATTTGTTGTGACCGCTTTTGTGTCCTAACATGTGGTCTATCCTAGAGAATGTACCATGAGCGCTTGAAAAGAATGTATATTCCTACTGCTTTAGGGTGAAAAGTTCTGAAGATATCTATTAAATCGAGTTGATCTAGTGTATCCTTTAAGTCTGCTGTTTCTTTGTTAATTTTCTTTCTTGAGGATCTATCCTGTGATGTTAGTGGGTTTTGAAATTCCCTAGTATTATAGTATTGCTGTAAATCTCGCCCTTTATATCCATCAAAGTTTGCTTTATTTATGTCGGGGCTCCTATGTTTGGTGTGTAGATATTTATAATGGTTATATTTTTTTATTGAATTGTTCCCTTTATCATTATGTAGTGTCCTTTTTTATCTCTTACTACAGCCTTTGTTTAAAGTCCATTTTGTCAGATATAAGTATTGCTACCCCGGCTTTTTTTTTCATTTCCATCTGCATGAAATACTTTTTCCATCCTTTTACCTTCAGTCTATGTGTATCTTTTGTCTCAAGGTGTGTGTCTTGTAGACAGCATATGTATGGGTCCTGTTTCTTTAATTATGCAGCTACCCAATGTCTTTTGATTGGATCATTTAATCCATTTACATTTAAGGTTATTATTGATATGTAGTTGTTTATTGCTATTTAATTATTTAAAGCTGTACTCTTCTTTTGCTATATTCTTTTCCCTCTTAGAACTGTTCACAACAGGCCCCTTAGCATCTCTTGCAGAATTGGTTTGGTTTTAATGAATTCCTTGAGGTTTCTTTTTTCTGGGAAGCTCTTTATTTCTCCTTCAATTTTAAATGTTAGCCTTGCTGAATAGAGTAGTCTTGGTTGTAGGTTCTTGTTCTGCATTACTTTGAATATATCTTGCCATTCCCTTCTGGCCTCAAGTGTTTCTGTTGAGAAGTCGGATGTCATCCTCATGGAGGCTTCTTTGTAGGTGATAGCCTGTTTTTCTCTAGCAGCTTTTAAAATTTTCTCTTTATCACTTAGCTTTGATATTTTAACTATGATGTGTCTTGGTGTAGATATCTTTGGGTTTCTCTTTAATGGAGTTCTCTGTGTTTCTTGAATGTGTGAAACCTTTTTCAGTCTTAATTTAGGGAAGTTTTCAGCTATAATTTGATTGAACAAAGTTTCTATCCCTTGTTCTTTCTCCTCTTCTTCAGGAACCCCTATGATGCGGATGTTATTTCTCTTCATGTTGTCACAGAGCTCCCTTAGAGTTTCCTCAGATTTTTTGAGTCTCTTTTCTTTTCTCTGTTCTGCTTCTGTGCCTTTGTTTATTTTGTCCTCTAACTCTCTGATTCAATCCTCAGCTTCATCCATCCTGCTTTTAACTCCTTCCATTGTGGTCTTCAGTTCTGATACTGTATATGTCCTTTCTGTCTGGTTCTTTTTTATTATTTCAATTTTCTTTTTTATACTTGCTATCTCTTTATTTAGGTGTTCGTAACAACTACCCATTGTTGCTCTAAATTCTTTGAACATCCTAACTATCAGTATTTTAAACTGCATCAGATAATTTGGTTATATCTGATTCATTCAGGTCCTTCTCTGGGGATTCCTCTTGATTCATTTGCGTTGCATTCCTCTGCCTGCCCATTGTGTCTGTGTGTAAGAAGGGTTTCGCTACTGGAGTCCAATGGGTGTTGCCTTTGTGTTCCCTAGGTGTGGTCTGTCTGCCACCCCCTCTGCCGCTGCCTAGGGCGGTTGGGTATGGGTGTTGTCGGTGTGGCCGCTGAGGCTGCTGCTAAGGTCTTCGCCTCACCTTCACAGGAGGGGCTGTGTTCTCGTGCCAGGCTCTATAAGCCTCAGTCGGTCTTGGCCTTCGCCCCTCTCCCACAGGTGGGACTGCATACCACACTCGGGCCACAAGTTGGGCACCAAGTGCTAGGGTGAACACTTTTGCTTAGCTGCGGGTCCCTGTCAGCCTGTTTCTCCAGCCTGGAGGGACTTCTGCTGCACGCTCAGCTGCTAGTCCAGGCATCGTCCCCACTCCCGCCAACCTCAGCTTCTAGGTTGCGTGGGGCTGCCACTATGCGCTCAGCCGCTCACCAGGCTTCTGCCCCACCCATGCAGGCAAAGTCGGTTCATGCAGGGCTTCAAGCCTCTGAAGCCGGGTGCGGCTGCGCAGCTGCTCGCCCCTGCCCAGTGGCCGATCTCTACCATTCTGGGCTCCCGCTTTTCCCCCACAGGTGGGGTCACTGGCAGGCCCGCAGCTGCCAGACCACTTTTGCACGTCCTCTTCGCCTCCACTGGGCTAGACCGAGCTCACGCCAGCCGGTTTGGTCTCTGCTCCTGCCAACGGAACTGTGTTTCTGCAATCCGCCGCCGCCCACCCTCCAGCAATCCCTCAGCATTGTGGGTGGGGGCACTGCTGCTCAGACCCTAACACTCCATACTGTAGTCCTGAAAGCTCCTTCCTTCCAAGTGACTGTGCTCTAATTGCCGCAGGAGGGCCTGTTTGGCTGGTGTCCTGCTTCCCTTGCTGGTTCCAGGGGAAATATTGTTTCAGATTTGTGGAGTGACTCAGCCCAGGATTTAGGGTGGCTGTCCCTCAAAGTTTTTCTCCCTCTGCCTTCCAGACCGCACTCTCTACCCGATGCTCCGGTCCTCTCCTCTCTCCCTGTCTCCCAGCGTCCTGGGTGATTGGTTGTGAGAGAGGTTTTCTGCACCATCCCTTTAAGAAGAATCCTGGGTCTGAGACAACTGTCTCTTTCTCACAAACAGTATCCTAACTTGTTTCCCAGCTAACTACTGTCCATACACCTCTTCTAAGATCCGGGGCTACAGGCTGAGGCTTTGCTCCTGGGACCCAGGTCCCCACCCTTCTGCTAGCCTCTCTTCCAGGCACACGAGTCTCTCTGGTCTGCCTTTCACTCCGTGGAGCTGGGCAGTCCTTTTTGCATTTTTGCTTTTCTTACCAGTCTCAATGTTGCTTCTTCAGTTGAAGAGTCCTCTCAGTCCAGTTCAGCATTGCTTTATCCAGATGATGGTTCTTAAAATCAAGTTATAATCCACTTTGGTTCTGGGAGTTGGAAGTTGGTACATGTGTTTACTCCATCGCCATCTTGTCCCTCCCCTGATTTAATTTCTTAATGGATTCTTTTGTAGATCAACTGTAGTTAATATGCACATTTACCAACATTGAGGACACTGTGTAATCAAAAACTAATCTACCAATATCTTACAACTGTTCAATTTCAATGCATATTACATTTCAGGTTATTTGCACTGGGAAGTAAGGCCTTGCTCGTTCAACAAAATGTATAGCTTAAACTCTTTATAGTGTGGTGTTTTATTTTTCTACCTGGGACAAATCTAGTAAATGTAGTCTTAACTGACTTAAGTTCTACATTGGAACTTTCCAACAAGTAGTTGTGAAGTCTTAGAGTTGTATTCTGCATCTTCATTTAGAAAAAGACTATTCTACCGAAGACAGTTTTTATTGTTTGAACAGAGGGGACCACAGTGAACTGTAATAAAGATTGTAAGTTAAATATATATAAGAAAGATAGTACAATGAGAAACTTAAAGATTTTCTGGAGAACAAAACTCAATCAATGTTCGAAGCAGAAAAACAACTTTGATAGGAAATAAAATGACAAGTAAGCTTGAACTTTTAGATCAAGTTTAAATGTTAATAGTTGAGAGACCATCTTTTTCTTTGTTGAATTTGTTTAGCCCTGCTTCTTTCCAAAATGGACTTGAGAATAACTTCAACTAAAGACAATATAAAATAAGAATACAAAATTCTGTTTCTTCCTATTCACATTTCTGATACCAAATGTGTGTGTGTGTGTGTGTGTGTGTGTGTGTGTGTGTGTGTGTGTTTTACGTGAGACAGAGAGGGACGGACAGACTGGATGGGAGAGAAAGAGAAGCATCAATTCTTCATTGTGACACCTTGACACCTTAGCTGTTCATTGATTGCTTTCTCATATGTGCCTTGACTGGGGGGCTATAGTAGAGCAAGTGACACCTTGGCTCAAGTCAGTGACCTTCGGCTCAAGTCAGTGACCATGGGGTCCTGTCTATCATTTCATGCTGAAGCCCGAGACCAGTGACCCCACGCTCTAGATGGTGAACCTGTGCTCAAGCCAGATGAGCCCAAGCTCAAGCCGGTGACCTCGGGTTTTGAACCTGAGTCCTTTGCATCTCAGGCTGATGCTCCATCCACTGCACCATCACCTGGTCAGGCTGTGTGGGTTTTTTATACTAAGCAACTCTCCCTTTCCCTGTGGACACCAGCAGGGTGTCCTACAGTTTGATTCATTATGATACCAACTGCTTGAAGTAAGTATATACCCCAGAAGTTAACGACTCAGTCCCACAAGACTGCCCCCACTTCAGACACTAGTCACAAGTGACAGGCTGTCACTGGTACTTTTGACTGACCAGCTATAAATCAGAGTTTTCTATGAACCTCTCATTAGTTTCAATATTTGCTACAATGGCTAAAAGAACAGGAAAATAAATACTTTACTTATTATTACCATTTTATTGTAATGGATACACGTCAGTAACAGCCAAATGGAAGAGATGCATTAAGTCAACATATGTGGGAAGGAGTAAAAAGCTTCCATATCTTCTCTTGCCCAGCCCCCTCCTGGCACATGTATTACTAGACTTTAAATGCCAGGTTCTTAAATCTCAATGTCATAGAAACTGAGCACTAAACTCAGTACACGATCAAGCAGATGGAATTCACTGAAAAGAACTGTGCACAGGGAGTTGACCAGAAAAGAGAAGTTGACCTCCCTGAGTGGAGCTTGTGGATCTCTTCTATAGGGGCCTTGAGTGGATGTAGGGATTGGGAATGAAGAAAAAGTCAGTTGTCCCACAACGGGCATCTGGTGGCAATAGTCACAAGACATTTTCCATGGTGAGTGGATACTAAAATGGCCTGTCAATTAATGCTTGTGCAAACATTCTAGTTACCGTTTAATTGTTAAAACAACTATGTTGTAGAAAATGATGTTAAGAAAGGATGTTATTGTCTTATATTCTTTCCTTTAAGCATGTGATTAGGTTAATTCCAACTATAGAATCTTATTGAAAGCAAGAAGTCAAAGGCAAGCCTCAAAGAGGGAGTTCATTCAGTCAGGAGGGAGCCCAGTCAGTGTTCTTCCTCTACTATCTCATATAGATACGATCATCAACCTGGCATCTCTCTGAACACAGCCCTTTGAGAATGTTATGGGGGTTTCATTACATAGGCATAATTGATTAAACCACTGGCCATTGGTGATTGAAGTCAATTTCCAGCACTTCTCTTCTTTTCCAACCTCTCAGAGTGGGGTAGACAGTCCCAACTCTTAAGCACATAGTTGGTCCTCTGGCAACCAGCCCCATCTAGAAGCTGTCTAGGCCCCCACCAGAGTTACCTCGTTCACTCAAACTCAGGTATGCTTGAAAAGGCCTTCTCCTGAATAACAAGTCACCCCCTAACCCTTCTCACTCAGGAAATTACAAGGGTTTGGGGAACTCTGAGCCAGGAACCAGGACAAAGACAAAATATATATTTCCTGCATGCACCCTAATTAAGGATCAAACCAGCAACCTCTGTCCTTCAGGGTGCTGCTCTAACCAACCGAACTATCCAGCCAGGGCTTAAAAACATTTTAAGACTTGATTTTTTTTTAGCAGTTTTAAGTTCACTCCAAAATTGAGTTGAATAGACAGAAATTTCCTATATACACCTGTCCTCACTCATGCATCGCCTCACCATTATCACCGTCCCCCGTGTTTAATGACATGTATGCATCATTACAGTATTATACACAAAAATAGTTCCACTGTCCTAAAAATCCTCTGCACTCTGCCCATTCATCCCTCCTTTTCATTAAACCCTGGCAACTACTCATCTTTTTACTGTCTCCATAGTTTTCTGGCAGCCAATTTTTGAACAGAAGATAATACAGTAAATTTTCATCAGAAAATAGAAGACATAAAATTTTTCAGGAGGCAAATTTTTTCTTGGCTCTAAATTATGTAAGAAACTACTTATTTTATGAGATAAATTTAGATACATCGGATATCATATTTAACAGTCTTCCAAAAAGAACACAGGCAGATTTTATTTAACTGAATGTTGTAACACAGTCATAAAAGCTGAAAGTCCAACGCAATAAGAGAAAACTCTTCCAGGTAGTAAGTTGAGTTCCAAGAGACTAACTTGATCCACGGTTATATTTGGGAAATTCAGAGGAGCTGATGGATATCACAACCCCTGTCTAGCACTGGCTTCCATAAATATTTATTTTAACAAGAATTTTTATAATTACTAAAGTTTTGCCTAAAGAACTGTTTTTTCCATGTTGTTTGAGAGCACATCCATGTTTTAGAGACCATAAGAGTACGTTGAGAGTTTATTATGAAAGGTGAAAATGTTAAGTAGTACTTCCCCCCACATGGCAGTGGGATGGAAGAGTATTTTGTGCAACTTTGAATTTGCTCAAATACTTAGATAAAAACTTAATTGGAATTAGTGATTCAACCACAGCATGTCAGAGCTGGTTTAGGAATGGGAAATGTTAATGCTAGTGTTGCAGTAGCTTGCCCTCCACACAGAATAACCTTGGTACACAGCATTTAATTCCTAGCAGTAAATCTTTGCCTTGAGGAGGCAATCAATACTTGCTGAACATTTACCACGTGTACGACGTGCTAGACAAGGCATTTTATAATTTAATTGGGCGAGCTCTATGTTAAGAATTCCCAATGAATACACTGAGTTGCTGTTTGATGAAAATCATTGACTGAGTTTTGAAGAAAGGCAAAAAACAATTTATTTTTTTTTAAATATGTCAATTATGTGAAGCTTTCTCTTTGGTGGTAATTAAATACTAAATTCACTGGCAAGGCCATGGCAAAGATAATACTAGGTTTTCCATTGGAAGTTGTCATTTTCCTCTTTGGCATACTGGAAAAATACATTCTGCAATTTCTCTTGCAGTTCAGTTGGAGCTATGTTACTGGGTAGTGGGATGTCATTAATCCCAGATCTGGATGCCTGTACTCTCTCTCCTTTGTCTATGTGGCTACATCAGAACTCTAGGAAGACAACCCCAGGATGGGAGGAGCCCTGATTCCTAACAGTCAACTGGTGAAGGATCACTTAGGAGAGCTGTCCAACCTGTATTAAATTTTGCACCTATTAAAAGAAATTTACTAGAATCTATGTAAACATAATAAATTAAAATCAATAATAAATAAATAAATAAAATGAATTTATATTGTGCTAGCCAAAAGTATTAGGGGTAATGTGTTAAAGCAGCTGGCTAGTGTTCCTACTTGTTCTGTAATACTAAAAGTTTATTGTCAACATAAAACAATCTGTCTTTATACATAAAAATATGACAATTTCTTTAAACTTTGTACAGAGCATTAAACACAATTTTTAAATGGCTGAAAGGTAGAATAAAATATAGCATTATTTTATAACTTTTGAAACTGCTTTCTTTTTTAAAAAACATTTTCCCACTGATTGATTGAAAGAGAGTTGTGCAATCATTGACTGCTGCTTTTCCCCTAGGTTCTGACTGGGGACAGAACCTGTGACCTGGATGAGCCCAGAGGATGCTTTATCCATTGAGCCAACTGTCCAGAGCTGAAACTGCTTTCTACTTTGTTGGCCAGTCATTTTGCCTATTTCAGTTTTTCAAGTGATATTAAAATAGAATCAGAGTCTCAAATAAAGTCTTCCATTGTCTTTGGCAGAATTATCTGAAGATGAGTGAGAAACAGTAACAGTAATAGTTGTACCTGAAGCTCACAGGTTTCTCATATGTGCTATATTAGACCCAAGACCAAGCCTGTCAGTTTGTAAAGACAAAGTCAGCATAAAAGTTGAAGATCAGTCTTTTAAGTTGATAATTTTTTGATTATATTTTATTTTTCATATAGGTGTGTATTTATATATTTAAATTGACACTCTTTGTAACTAAATGAATATTCTTATTTTTTTCCAATAAATTTAAAAATTATTTGATTATTCTATATAATTACATAATCATATAATCTTAGAGAACTTTACCTCTTGCCTTCAAAAATTCATTTTTTTCTCATCTAACTACATCAAATAATATTTCTAAATTACTATTAAATAAAAAGTAGTGATATGGGCAATCACGTCTCCTTCCTGACATTAATAAGAATTCTCCCCATGATCACATAATTCATTCAGAACATTGAAGCTCACAAGACTAAAATGGCTACATTTGGCACCTTTATACTCAAAAGGACATAGGACAGGGACCACAGTTGGCCAGCAGAATAGCACCAAGTGCTCCTCTTCATTGGAACTCCTCACACAGCGAAACAGCTCAGGTGCTAGATAAGAAACACGACAGAGCAGGCGTGAGACTGCTCTGGCTTAGCAACTTCATGCCCCTCTGGAGCCAGTATCTCCTGTGACAGCATCATAGGCACAGTGTCCACTGTCTCTGCATATAACAGTCACTGAACTCAGGTTGGTCCAATGCTATGGTTTGCTATCAGGTGTATTTGGTTCTCCTTGTCTACACGCAGTTTACCAATCAAAGGTCTGTTTTTACCAGCAACTTAGCTCACAAACTGCCTTATCAGGTTGTCAGGGGAACAGAGCTAGAGAGTTAACATCAGGTTACATTCTCATGTAGAAGGTGAACGGGTTTTGTTAACCCTTTACCCACATAGAGGTTTTTGTCAACTTGATTGTAAAGGATTCTTATGATATATCCCTAGATTTTACTTGCTAATCAAAGTATTTAGAGCTTTTGCATTAATACCCATATTAGAGATGAGCTATGTACATCACACATAGAAGAATGCTATTTTTTTTTTCAGGTTTAGATAGCAATAACTTCTTTGGAATAATTTGTAAGCATTCCTTTTTTCATATTTTAGAAGAATTTAAATAATATTGAAATGATATATTCTTCGATGAGATGGTACGCTCTAATTGCGGTATAATTATAGCCACTGTGTCTAGGTTGGAACGCTTGTAACCCTTCTGCTCTTTTGTAAAATCATTATCTATGAACACCTGGAAGGCACAACATATACCCAGATAAAATGAATATTGTTGTAAAAAATGAAAATGTTGGCTGCTCCTTGTTGCTTTTAGGAAGGTATCTTAAGAAAGAGATTAACTCGGGCAAGAACTGGCTGCTTTGCAAGCAGAACTCGAATAAAATGAGAATGTCCAGAAACTCTGGGACCCCCAACATGGAAAAAGACAACTGCTTTTATACTCAGAATGTTAATATAGAAAAGGGATCCAAGCTTTGTGGCAAGGTTCAGAGTAAGGGTGCTGTCTTCCCAAACAACCCTATTATTTCAGCTAGCCTCAAGGTGACCTCCATTAAGATGAAGGAGTAAGGTACAGACTCATAGAAGCAAAGAAATAAAGCAGGCTTAAAAACTAGGACCAGAAAAGACTTTAGGTACACTTCTCTGAACAAAGAGCTGACTGGAAGCAATTAGATCAAAAGCCTATTAGGGTCTTAAGGATATCTTGTGGTCACAGAGGCCAGGAGTGTGGCCTAAAAATGCCTCCTTAAAGCAACACTCAGGACTCTAAATTTGCATTAGTAGAAAAAGAACTAAAAATGATATACAGCCCCCAAGGAAGGCATATGCCCCAACAGTCACTTCTGATGTGGCTATGTAAGATTCATGGACAAGGTAGGAGAAGCAGGGGCGACCCGATTGTCTGGCCAAGGCACTTCCACCACTGCCAGAGCTCCTTAATTCTTGCTTAGCTAAGAGTCAAAGATTGCTATGAATGGAAAAGTGTGTTCCTTATCCTTCTCTCAATACAGGTTTTTAAAGCAATAGTCCTAGTGGGGGCCACCACTGCCTAGGGGAGAGGGGGCATGATATCTTAACAGCATAACAATGGCTAAGAAAACACAACTCTCACCCTCTTGCTTGGTCACCACCACCACCCTACACTCTCACTACATTTAGTCTCTGCTCAAATACCACCTACCCAGAAGTGGTCAAATCACTCCACCTAAAATCATACCCCAACACTTTGTATCACCTAATCCTTCCTTTACGTTATTTTCGCATCTTTATCCTGTGTACACAACCTTTACTGTTTGGCTTCCTCACTGCAGTGGAAACTCTTTTATGGCACAACTTTGTCTTGATCCCAGCAGAAGTCCTAGCACCTAGAAATGGCCAATACATTGCAGGCCTTCAATAAATATTTGTGAGGGGAAAAATAAACGACTCAATAATTTAGAGCTTCTAATCTCTAAGCTTTTGAAGTTGTACATGTTTGGTTTTATGTTGTTGTTTATCTGTATCATATTATAACCAATGATAAATAATTATTTGTGTGGAAGAAATTTGGCATTATTACTTGCAAGGAGGCATTACCTCATATGAAACCTAACCTAACCTACTGGAAAAATATAGATATTGCCAAATGCAAGTGGTTTTGTTTGTTTGTTTGTTTTTAGAGAGAGGAGGGAAGGATACAGGAAGCAACAATTACTAGTTGCATCACTTTAATTCTTCATTAATTGCTTCTCATACTTGCCTTGATATGGAGTTGGGGGTAGGGATGAGGGGAACCTCCAGCTGAGGCAGTGACTCCTTGCTCAAGCCAGTGACCTTTAGGCTCATGCCATGAGATCATGTTGATTATTCTGTGGTCAAGCCAGTGAACCCCATGCTCAAGCTGGTGGCCTTGAGGTTTCGAACCTGGGACCTCAAAGTCCCAGGTTGACGCTCTATCCACAGCGTCACCACCACCAGTTAGGCAGTAAGTTGTTTTTATCCTGTTTTTTCTTGTTTGTTTGTTTTTAAGACAATACAATGTCACTGCCATTGAAACTCTACCTCAATTTTGAATGATCACTGGTGTTCATAATTGCAGCATATGAACCAGTGAGAGCTTGTAATTCCTTTAGAGCAGTGGTTCTTAACCTGGGTTCTATCGAATCCTGGGGGTTCGATGAGTCGGTCTCAGGGGTTCGGAGAAGCCTCTGCCGCGGAGGCCAAAATAAAGTAATACCGTAATTTGTTGTGAGTTCATGCACTTTGTTGGTTTTGTTCTTTGAGCAAGGTGATGTTCATGCACGGCTCATTTTGTGCACCAGTAAAAAAACATATACCTATGTCTTGAATTTGGAAAAGAAACCATATTTTATTTATCACTAAAGAAGGGTTCGGTGAATGCGCATATGAAACTGGTGGGTTCGGTACCTCAGAAAAGGTTAAGAACCACTGCTTTAGAGGAAAAAACTAAAGTTCCCCAGGCAGAATTCAATCCAATCTATTTAATGTTTGCTGATTTTAAGCCTTATGCTAGGCATTGTGCAGAACACAAGAGACAGAGTAACAACTACCTTTTCCCTCTTATAGGTTAGATTACTGTTTCATGGGAATCCAGAGTGGTAGAGAAGCAATTACAACAGTGTATTAAGAGTTACTCCAGGAAATGCATAGGTTTGTAGAAGCATGTACTACAGGGAGGTCACCCAAGCAAAGAATCAAAGGGCTTCCTGGTAAGTGGCAGCTAAATGTGGATTCAAAGGGTAAGTGGAGAGTGTCCAAATGAAGAAAGAAGATGAATGGAGTGTTTTCTAGATCAAAGAAAAGATATGGAAAAATAAGAGGCACATGGGTGGGGCAATGACCTTTTGTTCCAGATAGTAGTCCTGTTTTCACTCACTACTGTTCTTCCTTTCCTCCTATTTCCAGTTTTTAGCCTGCAGATTAGCCACTTTTCCCTAATTATTCATTGTTCTGGTGGGGTTTATTTGCAAATCCAATCCAGGAACCAATAAACAAAGAAAGTGGCTAAGGAGGAGCACTGGAGCCTGGAACGAAGCCCACAATACACTTAGAAAAATTTGATTTTCAGCAAAAAATATTTTGACTCCTACATTTTTGGACTTCATTAGAAAGATCTGAAATGGATGACACCAAGCTGTTTGCCTAAAATAATGTCCCAAGCCTGAATTGGCATGAATATTTCCTGAGATTAAAATAGAAACTTGTTTTGCTAACAGAAAACAACTTGGAAATCAAAGAGTCATTTAAGTTGAAACCATTTTTTTCCTTTTCTCAAAGAAAATTCCTGGTTTTACACACAATAAGAGATCAGGATAGTGAGGTCACTCTGCCACAGAACTTTCCATTAAAAATTTGAAATTGAGAAACCTCAAAAAATATGGAGAGAAAAGTTTGTAATGTAACAAGTACAGTCAGTAAATGTTTATGAGCACTTACTACTCAGGCACTGTTCTAAGCACTAAACAAAGAAACTTGTCCTTGCAGAGTTTGCATTCTAGCAGAAAGAAGAAATAAGCAAGAAATAAGCAAATTATATAGAAAACTAGGATTAGTGGTATGGGGAAAACAAAGTAGAACAGGCAGGGAACATAAAGAGGGGCCAGGTTGCAAATTTAAATATGGTGTTCAAAATTGGTCTCTGCAAAGAGGTGACATTTGAGCAAACATGGAATGAAGTGACAATGTGAGTCACGCAGATATCTGGGTTTAGGGAGAAGTAACAGTTGGTCAATGGCCCTAAGGTAGGGGCATGCCTAAAATGTTCTAGAAAAGCAAGGAAACCACGGATTAGAAGAGAGGTTGGGTCTGAGAAGTATGGGAGATGGCAAATTACTATGGAGTCTTTTGGGGTAGGGTTGGGGAAGAGGGGTTGACTCGATTGAGCTGATGTTTTGAATGTGCACTCCTAAATAATTATTGCGTTTACATCTGAGCACAGTCCTTTAATACAATACATATTACTCTGCCACGGTACAGCAATAATGATTAAAACGGTTTCTCAATGATCGTGGGAAGATCAGGCACCACAAGACGTCTAAGTAGCAACAGCCCTCCCTCTCTGGTGGTCACATGTCCCTGGAGGGGCAGCCGTAGCTATCCTTCTAAATGTGCTAGGAGTTGAGCTGGCAGAGATAGAAAGTCTGCACGTTCTTCTTCAAAATTGGACTGGAGAGCCAAACATTTCTTTCGGTTGGTTACAAAATAAAAATACAGTCCTTTGCCAACTCAGTGGGAGAAGCAAACTCCCGGAGTTTGCCTTTGCTAATTTGTCCAAGTCATGCTGTGGTTTCACTAAAGGCAGACGCTGCTCCGCGTCAGCCCATAAACTTCTCTGGACTCAGACTTCCCGGCCGTCGGGTGAAAGCTACGGCTCTCCTCGCAGTCACCACCTGTTCGGGCGGAACGCGCACCTCCGCCCCAGGCCCCTTTCCTCCCCGCTCACCCATTCCTGCTGAGCACCCTGCTTTCCTCGTCCAGGCCGAGCGCGCAACGTTCCTCCCAGCTTGGCGCTCGCCCCCGCTTGGCTGGCCCCCAAGGGACGCTGCTTTCTACCGCGAGGCCAGACGCCCTCACCCCTCGCCCAGGGCCGGGAGGGCGGCGGGCGGAGCGCACGCGCGCCCCCCGCCCCTCCCCGCAGGCGGCGCGGTTCCCCCTGCAGCGCCTCCCTCGCGGGGAAAGAGCCGGAGGGGCGCCGGGTGCCGCTCAGCAGACCTGCTCCGGCTGCGCGCCGCGCCGCTCTCCTCCTAGGGTGGCAGTAGCAGCCGCGGCGGCGGCGGCGGCTCCTCTGGGAAGGCGAGGGAGCGCGCGCCTTTTCTCCGCGCGGAATACCCCAACCTGGTCTCCGCGTGCCGCCACGCCGCCGCCGGGCCTTGCCGCCTGACATGGATTTCCTCCTGGCGATGGTGCTCGGGTCCTATCTCTACCTGCCCGCGGCCGCTGAATTCGACGGAAGGTGAGTTGGCCCCAGGAGACCTCCCCTCCGCCGTCTTTCCCACGCTAATCTCCTACGGCCCCGAGGTCCCATCTCCCGGCACGGTGGCGCTGTCACAGAGGCGTCTCTCTGTCCAGAAGCTGGGCCGCCGCACCGCCTAGGCTGGAGGAGAGCCGTCGAGCCGCTCTCTCCACCCGGGGCGACGGGAGGGGGAATCTAGCCGCGGCTCCCGGCTCTGGGGTTGGGGCAGGGAGTGAAAGGAGGGTCCAGCCCGGCATCTCGCCTTTGAGGGCGCGGGTCAGCCGATAAGAAGGGGTGACGCGCGGGACTTCCCTTGAGCGGGAAACTCGAGCTCTTGATGTAGACGGCTCTTCAGTGGGGGAAAATCCCAGTCGTCAGGGCCAAATCCCGGCGGGCTTGGAGCTGTCAGGGCCGCGCACGCCAAAGGTGGCGGCGAGCGAAGCACTGGGCTTCCAGCGGGACCTGTTTACCTCCCTCCTTGGTTTTTTAGAAGAACTCAAAATAAGGACTGAGTTGAGGGGACGCTCGGTGTGTGAGACTCACACAGCCACCGAGACCTCAGCGAGCCTGACTAAGGCGTGCTCTGACAGGTTCCTACAACCAGACTCCGTCTCCGCTGTCACTCAACCCTTCCTCCCGGCGCGGCGCGGGGCGCCCTCTCCCCCGCCGCTGGGGCGCTCAGTTACCCCACCTCCGCGCAGTTACAGCCCAGACTCGTGTGTGTGTGTGTGTGTGTGTGTGTGTGTGTGTGTGTGTGTGTGTGTGTGTGTGTGTGTGTGTGTGTGTGTCGGGAGGGCGTGCTTGGTTACCCCACCTCAGCGCAGTCACACACCAGACTCGCCCCCAGCGCAGATCGCTGCTGCTCGAACAGACACCCGGCTGGAGCAGCCAGGAGAGAACCTCACCGGGGTCACGCCGCTATCCAGATGCTTTCTTTCAGAGATCCATCCCCAATTATCTCCCTGCGCTGCCCTAAAGACTGCCGCACCTGTTTTACTTGCAATCTTGGAACGAATCAATTCCACGATTGATTGGCTTTCTTGTACCTGGAGGGGAACGGAAGGGAACCAGTGGAGCACAACGACTTCTTTACCACCTGGTCGGAGGAAATAGAAAGTTCGCAGTTATTTTGTATTTTGGGCTTGGGGGCATGGGAGAAGGGAAGATAAAAGAAAAGAAAAGATAGAATACGAGTAGCGGCTAGAGGCTATTTTAATTTTTAAAAACCAGTTCTTTGCCCTCATTCAGGTAGGTTGTCCATTTCTTGCACACACATTTGCAACAAGAAATGCATCACGTGATTAATCGTAAGATTTTTTAATGTAGTTTTAAAAAGGTGCCTAAAACAGCCAGTGAAAATGTTGATCCTCTGGGGTCGGGGGGAGTCATTTGAGTGTCTAAAGAAGGAAACAATTCACCAAATAAGGTGCCAAAGTGTAATCTGTTGGATAAATCAGTATCCTGAAATCGAATACTTTCTTTAGTCCTTATTTACATTAGAGTGGAAGATAACATGAATTGTTGATGCAGGAAAGTTTCAAACCACAAGAACACTTGAGATGTTAGCTGCACTTTAAACTCCCTTGGTTTTATTTAGACTTTTTTTCTAGTACTTTTTTTTTTCTTCTGGAAACTTGCTCTGAGATGTGACCCTTAAAGAGTCACATCTCAAAAACAGCTCTGTTTCATTTGGTTTTGCAGACCTCCTCTCTTTTTGCCCCTCCTCACATCTACCTTTAATATATGTCAGAAATTATTTTCTTTCTACTTTAGCATGTCTTAATACTTTTTAGTTTATGACGAATCAGTCAAAACTGCACACCCTCCCCAGTATGGTGTGGGTCTCTGAGGAATCTGTTTTATTTCAAGCTTCAGAATCCACCATGAGTGGCAGCCTTGAGAAACCTTGGTTTTAGCTGGTGCTATTTCCATTTAAGAATGGATCTTCCCCTCCCTTTTTCCTCTACTCCTGTGTGCTGTTTGTGTGTTTAACTGTCTGAAATATGAAATTAGATCATAGCAGAACTATTTCCCTGAAGGTGTTTTATCCTTAAATTTCTGCATGCATGAAGGAGTTTGTAGAAAATAGTTGGGTGTGATTTAAATTTTTTTCCTAAAATAATAACAAAGAGGAAATTATTTTACATTTCAAAAGTGTCTTTATTTATTTTGAATCTTTTTGTTTGATAGGTGGCCCAGGCAAATAGTGTCATCAATTGGCCTGTGTCGTTATGGTGGGAGGATTGACTGCTGCTGGGGCTGGGCTCGCCGGTCCTGGGGACAGTGTCAGCGTGAGTATCATCACCCTGGGGACTTAAGCTCTCCCTCCTCATTCAAGGCTTCACTCCACCTATGGGAGGGCTCAATACAAGCAAGGATTAGTAGTATGGTTCTAGCATGGGAGTTTTTCAGGTACAATCCCCAGCTCTTTATTCTGCCTCTTTCCAACCTGAGCTGCCTGTAGTAAGGAGCCAGTTTTGTTATTCACAGGATGCTCATTTCAGCAGTTGTCCCAGCTTCTGTTTTCTCATCAGGCTCACACTTTTCTTTGCTCCAGGCTCTAAGATGGGGGTAAGATAATGAGTCTAGACTGTATTTACGTTAAATAAACTCTGAACCTTGTAACACTTATAAAATCCTTACCATAGCTGTTGTGTAAAGAGGCTTATTTGTAAATCTTTTCTTTTGAAGTGGGGTTGTATTGTCTATGTTCTAAATGGACCACCCATTATAATCAAATAACACCCCTGGAAAAAAATCATTTTTAAGTTCTGTAAGTAATCATGCAAAAATAAGTGTCAAAGTCAGAACAATGATTTTTTACCTTTTCCATGATCAAAAATTGATATTTTTATGATAAAAACCAAAGGTACATCACAGAAGTTTGAGAAATTTGTTTCCACAATTGTATCTAGATCTGAAAATTATATCTCAGTCCCCCTACTATGACCTCCCACGCACACACATACGAAGCATTAAGTAAATTTCAGAGCCATCTTTAGAGTATCAGGTTGGCAGGTCTGTTGAGATGATGGGAATGAAAGTGGATTCTGTACATCCAATGTTTCACCGCTAGTAAGAAAGGGGCTTAGAGTAATTGAAAATAGTTAAGAAGGCTGGAGCTGGATAGGGAGGAGTAGAATAAATTTAAGTTCAGAAAACTTAGGAGTTCTCTCAGCTATAGTGTTTCAGCCTTTAAGAATTACACGTGATGTCTATCCTGAACTTTCTGAAGGAGAGAGAGGGACAGTCACAGATTGACCCTGTAATTGCACATGCAGGCTGACAGGCTGATAATCTTTGGTTGGGATGAGAAGGTAAAGGGGACTAATATTTGTCTACCTGCTATCTGCAAGCCACTGGGCCAGAATTATTGTACAGCTGGGTCATTGCATTCCATTCTAAAGGGAGATGGTGGTAATACCAGTTTCCAGTAAACAAAAGAACCAGGCAAAGCTGCTTCCCCCCAAGCCCCCACCACTGATTAGTCTATTCAACATTGTTTTTGAGGGAAAATGATCAAAAAAGAAGAAGGGTAGCTGGTGCAATATAGTCTTCTGCCAGTGTTATCTCATTAGAAGTATTTGCACAGCTGGAGGCCACAGGTGTGAAATTTGAAGAGCAATCTGGCTTTGAAAATCAAAGGAGGAAGAGAGAACCCTTTTCTTGGCCCAACATAGGCACCCAAATGAAAAATGAGAACATAGGTTTTTTTTTTGTTTTTTTGTTTTTTTTTTTGCAGGAATGGAGATAGGTTCCTCCTTCTTTGCTGTGTTAGTAGGCAGGATGCTCCTAGAGGAAATGTTGAAGTGCTTTGGGGTGTGTGCAGTGCCCAGCCCCACCCAAGACAAGGCTGTACTGGCAGAAAGCCCTGAGCTCCGTGGAGCACACCTTCCCTGAAGGCAGAGAGCCAGAGCATGGGCAGAGGCGGAGGAGGACTAGAGCTCGCCCTGCCAGGTGTGCTCAAAGAATTCCAAGGAGAACACTCCTTTATCTCTTAGAGGTATTCCTCAGAAAGAAACTTGAGAAGCTGCCTGTGTCTCTTTGCCATGTAATTAAATTTTCTCTAGTACACACCAACTTGGCGATTCTGAATTTGAATGAGTATGAAGGCCTTTCAAAATTTCAGTGACATTACAAGATTTAAACCCACTGAGAATCGCTTTTGCACAGTAGCTTTTGCGGCAAATACAGGGTACTATTTTATTATTTTTCTATATACCATTGTTTTCTTTCCAAAAGATTGAAAGTGGTCAAGTATAGTATTTGATAGTATTTATCTTTCCTTATTATTCCTCAAGAATCTGAGAAAGCTGCAACAGGGCATGAGATAATTATTGAAATGATAATCTTATAAACGTGTAAGATGATCTCGCACAAATCACAGTTTATGTTCATTAAATTTAGTGAAAGTTCGAGAGGCAGAATAATGGAGGGGAACGTGGAATCTGGAGAGTGACTACCTGGGTTCAAGTTAGTGCTGCCTCCTCCTAACTGTGTGGCTTGGAGCAAGTCATTTAGTCTCTGTGCTTTATTCTCCGCATCTCTGAAATGGATCTAAAATAGTACAGTACCTCATAAGTATAACCATAATGAGATTTAAATATGTTATTTGTAAAGCACTTAAACTACTCCTGGCACAGAGTAAACACTACATATGTGTTTGTGAAGTTAAAGAAATATAAAGGAATGCTGCTATTGAAAGGGTTGTGGGACGGGCATGTACCTGTGCTTGCAGATTCTTTGTTCTCTAGGCGTATGATATATATGTATTTTGCCAAAATAAAAAGCGGTTCCAAGGTTCTCTGTTGCAATAAAATAAAATGTCTTTAAATTACAAAGGGCCAGATGGATCTTTACCATTAATGTTATAGATGGCGAAGTTGTAAAAATGAGTTCAAAGATGGATGTTTCCATGTGTGTGTGTTTTTTTTTTCCAGAATCCAAGATGGTCCAAATGTCTCTTGTTAGTTCAGAGAACCTGCTGTCTTTGTTTTGCTATCAACAGGTAGAGGAATGTGGGGCCCAGAGGTCAGCTCAAAGTGGGAAGAACTGCCCCGAGAGGTTGTTAGGGACAAATGGAAACCTCCTCATTAGTTTTCCAAGCCAGTCTTTGTGAAATTAAAACCTGTGTCACTATATATACTCAAGGAAAATGCTTTGCTATTCTTTAACAGTTATATCTGGTAATGGATTACCTATAAACATTACAAAGAACTTCTGGGAAATTTAATGTGAAAAATGTCTTTGCCTTTTTGACCCTTACTTAGATAATCTCAGCGTTCTTTCTCATAAGGAGCATTCTCCCTTCTTTACCAAAGGTGCTCTGGTTCTTGTTTTTCAGAATGATTTACTTTAGAATTTTCCTTCAAATCAGCATAGCAAAACAAAAGGAAACTCTTTCCACCTAGAAGATCCTTTAGAAGATAAGTGTGTAAACTGGGGAGTACATTCCCTCACTATACTGAATATTTATCAGATCTCCTACTCTAGTGCAGAAACCCTGTGGTCAGTGTGTATTCCATTTGGTTAAGCATTTGTGAGACATTTTGACTCAATACACTAGACAACAATTCTTTTTATTTTCTGTTGCATGAGGATTTAGAACTGTTTCTATATATTTCTGCATCACTGATACCAAATATGAAATCCATTTTTTGGTGCATGATCTAGTATTTATGCAATTTTAATTTCTTTTTGTTACAGTTAATGGCATGCATTGGTTTTTAAATTGGAGTTAAAGGGCAACGACTCTTGGATTGAACATAACCACAAGGCAATTAATGTTTTACAAACATCACTTTTACATAATTGTAGTTTTTTTTAAATGTAAAAAATTATTATCTGATAAAAAACACCCTCTTATTTTGTTTTAAGATTGAATCATGACTTCTTCGAGTAGGCGTAAATGTAAGAATAGTCCTGCCACCTTCTGTCATATATGCGGCTGTTACACACTTCAATGTCAAAGGCACAATATTTCATCATTTGTGACACGTACATATATTGCCTATTTTCCCTTGGCAATCAAGACAAGAATTGGGCTCCTCATATTGTATGTCATAATTGTGAGGAAATGCTTTGTGACTGGACAAAAGGAAAACGCAAAGGAATGCCTTTTAGAATTCCCATGGTTTGGCGTGAACCTAAGTACCACAGCAGTGACTGTTATTTCTGTCTGATCCATACAAAGGGCATTGGCAAGAAAAAACGGCATATGATCGCATATCCTAATATTCCTTCAGCAATACAACCTATCCCACCCACACTCTGAGACACTCCTGGTTCCAGTTTTAATCATTTTATTTCTTCTAAGGACAAAGAAAGTGAACATGGTGATCAAGTGTACTTTGATAAGATGCATGAGGAAATGGTTGTAGAATCTGAAGGGTCTTCTTCTGATGACAAGCAGTCATTAACCCCTTAGCAGTTTAGCCAACGTGAATAGAATGATTTAGTAAGAAATTTGGGCCTATCAAAGAAAGCAGCTGAGTTATTATAATGACATAAAAATTGTCCTTGACTTCTGAGGTATGGGGAACATAACTGGATAATTTGTGTGGATCTAAAAATGGTAAATTGCCTGCTAGGACAGCAGAGAGGTTTCACAAAGTATCCTTGCTTTCTGTGTTTGTGGGACAGCTGAGCTCGGGAGAAACACTGGACACAGAAGGATGGCCGAAAAGTGAAGCTCTGGAAGTAGGGATGCAAAATATTGTGAATGAACCTGTACTTAATCGAGACAGGATCATTTTCCCCCCACTTAACATCAAACTTGGCTTAATGAAGCAGTTTGTTCAGGCTTTGAATAGAGAAAGTGAGTGCTTTCAACATATTACTTCTGGTTTTCCTGCCTTGTCTTTCGAGAAGATAAAAGCAGGTGTATTCGATGGACCTCAAATTCGAACCCTCATACATGACAAAGAATTTGCCAGGAAGATGAATAAGGAGGAGAAAGCAGCATGGCAGTCTTTTGTGGCAGTTACAAAGAACTTCACTGGCAACAAAAAAGCAGAAAACTATGAACTTCTGGTTCAAAGGATGCTGTTGGCTTTCCGCGACATTGGATGTAACATGAGTGTTAAGATTCACTTTCTGAACAGCCACTGTGATAAGTTTCCCGAAAATCTTGGAGCTGTTAGTGATGGCAGACTACTGCTGGAGTATCAAATGAGATTGTACTCAACAAGTACACAAATGCAAGAGCTACAAACGCAAATTTTTTCCTGAATAGAATTTAAATAAGTTTTGCGCAAATTTTATGATTAAAATAAGTGTTTTATTATGTTCTATTTCAAAACTGTAGAAAAATTTTGATGCAATTATATCTTTTAGTGTATTAGTGTATTTGCTGCATTATATAAATTATATTTTCACGAAGATGATGCCCAAGAAGACATTCTACTTCATTATGTTAAACTAAATGTTAGATATTTTACAATAAGGTGAAAACCTAAAATCTTGAATTGCAAAAGAACCTGTAGCTTACAAAGAAAATCTAATGTCAGATTTGAGATCAGCACACTCAAATTAGCTAAGAACAAGTGTTTTTGTGGATGCAACAAACATCTTGTTTCCCAGTGATATTTATGGGGACAAATACACTGCTCACAAAAGTTAGGGGATCAGGGAACATGCAGATACTCCAGTACTTTCAGTCTTTTGTATAGAGCATTTTCACCAATGAAATAAAGGTTGGTTTTACATCTCATTTGCAAAATCAAACAGCTTTCTTTGACGTGTTGTTGCTTTTCTGATGTTCTTGTTAAATAAAAAAAAATCAAATGCCTCTCTTTTTTATCACTTCATATTCATTTTGAAACATCTCTAATTTTTGTGAGCAGTATATATGTATTCACACAAAACATGCTGCATTTTATTTCTGCTTGCTACCCACTTTTCATCAACTTGTTTAGAGAGGCCAACACCACTGCAGGACACTAACCTTGCTCAGCCTCCACTCTTGGCTCCCCATGTCTGGCCACAAAGCCACATTTACTCAAACTTCCCATCCTTCCCTTTGGGACTGAGAATGGAAGGATCAGAGAGTCTACCCAGGTAGACGTAGGAGCTGTCCTCCTTTCTGGCCGGTGCTACCCAACCCTGCAGTATCCCAACATTCTCGCCATTCTTGCCAGCTGGGAAAGCAGACCTATTCCAGAAATAGGCAGGCTGTGTTTTCACAGTTCTTTTAGAGGTCATACCCTTGCCTTCTTTCTGTCCTTTGATTATTTCTTTTGTATTCTGACTCATAAGCAGATCTCTACATATTGAGAAGTCAAAATGTGTTTTTCTAATTGTCTTGGGCTTTATTGACTATTGATGTGGCTCTTTATCACAAAGTGAATTTTTTTGTGTGTGTTCATAACACACTGACGATTACATAGTTAAGCACACAGCACTTGATCACTCAGGTTGCCACAAAATATTTGCTTTTTGCTCTGTGATTTTTCTATTTCTTAACTTTTTCATTATATTAATGGCACACTTCATTTTAATTATTTTAAACTATTTCTCTTACCAAGTGGAGATCTCTGTAATAAAGATTTCTCAGGGTTTTTATGCCTTGGATGCAATTCTTAACTAAAATCACTAGACAGTTGGGGACATCTGAATCTAGCCATGGCTCTTATACCTGATTAGCTGTTCAACATTTAACTGCAGTTTCTTATTTTAGAAGCAGATTCCTAAGGTTCTATAATGCAGAAAAGAGTAGACAGGATCTAGATATGGTTTCCTATATGGTTGCCTGTTTACTTGCAGATTTGGCTGTATATGTGGCAATGACAACAGTTTCTATTGAAAGTGCTTTATAGAAGAGTGAAGAAAAACTCAAAATACGACTAGTTCCAGGTTTCTACAAAGGTGCTCAGTTTCTGAGTTCTTTGGCTGTCAGTGAGCAATTGGTGGTTTCTGAAATAAATTATGTGAATTGGGGTGGTTTTGCATTATTTTTGCTTAACACCAGGCAAAATGCAGATGTTTTATGTTTTGCTGGAAATTTTGGAAAGATACAAAACTTACACCTAGAGTTTGACTTTGCTTTATTAGCTTTAATTGAATTCCTGGCTCTAGTCACAAAATTATATAGATTACATCTTTTTTTCTTTTTCTTTTTTTTTATAGCGAGAGAGAGAAAGAGGGAGGAACAGGCAGGCAGGAAGGGGGAGAGATGAGAAGGATCAACTTGTTGTTGCGGCACCTTATTTGTTCATTGATTACTTTCTCATATGTACCTTGAACAGGGGGCTCCACTGAGCCAGTGACTCATTGCTCAAGCCAGCCAACTTGGGCTTCAGGCCAGCAACCTTTGGGCTCAAGCCAGCAACCATTGGGTTATGTCTATGATCCCACACTCAAGCCCGCGACCCTATGCTCAAGCTCATGAGCCCGCTCTCAAGCTGGTGACCTGACTATTTTGAACCTGGCTCCTCAGCATCCTAGGATGATGCTCTATCCACTGTGCCACTGCCTGGTCAGGCTAGATTACATCTTTGTTTATTTAGATTTTGAACATCTTTCTTTAACATAATGAAGAGTAAAATGTTGGAGTCAGCTTTGAAGGACATACATAGTGTTATGATTTTTGACAGAGAGAGAGACAGAGATAGATGTCACTTTGTTATTCCACTTATTTATACATTCATTGGTTGATTCTTGTATGCGCCCTTACTGGGGATTGAATTTACAACCTTGGGATATCAGGATGAGGCTCTAACCAACTGAGTTACTTGGCCAGGGTTAGATGAAGCTTTTTATATACCCATAGGTCATATGGGCTCCAGGAAGTCTGAAGGTGTGTTGTGCTGCCCAGAGCCATGCTGAAGACTGCCAGAGGTCTTGGGGCCACCTGAATGCAGTTGAGCAGGCTTTACTGTCTTCTTGTTAATTAGTTTTCTCCTCTAATATTTGGGTGAGAAAGCAGAATCTGCATTTTTTTTGAGGTAGGAATAAAAGCAATCATATAACTATTTTCAGTACTAAACCTGAATCTCCAAATTTTTGAGAAGTGAAGTTTTTTTTTTAGTTCAATTTCAGTAATTCTTTTTTCCTATTTTATTGAAATAGAATTGATATACAGCACTGTGTAAGTTTAAAGTGTACACCATAATGATTGACTTACACATATTGTGAAATGATTACCATGACAAGTTAATATCCATCATCTCATATAGTAGATACAAAAGAAAAATAGTGAAAAGTGATTTTTTTCTTGTGGTGAGAACTCTTAGGATCTGCTGTCTTAACAATTTTCCTATATAGCACATAGCAGTGATCAATATAGTCATCATATTGTACATTCTATTCTTAGTACTTATAACTGGAAGTCTGTACCTTTTGACCAACTTCCTCCAATTTCTCCTCCCCCACCTAAATTTTTTGATTAAGATTATTCAACCACCACTTTGTGTGAGAAGGTTATTTAAGAACACCATGTACTTTGGGTAACTTCAAGTGGTCTTGGAATGCAAATTCCAAACAAAAGTCAGTGTTGAAGAGGTTTGACCTTTTCAAACAGGTAGTTTTTGAGCATGTATAGTCTCAAAAGTTTAGTTTCACAAGAAGTACTGTGTTCCTTCATTCTTTGCCCCCATTAGAACTGACCTCTCTATAATACTATTAAGATCTGCTAATTTGCTAAGATTTCCTTATAAAGTTAATATTGGTAGGTCTTAACATGTCTGGATTAGAAATCTTAGTACTTCCCAAGCTGGGAGGTCAGGTCACGGAAAGGGAAGCAAGCACTCTAGTCACTACAAAGTCAGCTGCTAGGTTTGCCCTCAAACACACGCCATAAGGGAACTGCTAGAAAGTGCATGTGCACGTCCACAGTGGGGCCAAGGAGGCGCTTCCTGCCCCAGAAACACCTCGTTTTCTACTTGGAAACTTTTTGATAAGCTTTGAAAAGTATAGTTGTGCTTCCACCCCTCTTTCCCATTATAGCAAATGTAATGGACAGCATTTCTGTAATGGACAGGGCGGTGCTTTTTATCTGTGGAATTCATGTCATATGTATTTTTCCCAATTTTTAATTTTATTTTTCAATTCCAGTTTACATTCTGAGTTACTTTGTATTAATTTCAGGTGTACAGCATGGTGGTTAAACTCTCATATACTTTACAAAGTGGCCCCCTGGATATTTGAAGTACCCACCTGGCACCATACACAGTTATTACAATATTATTGACTATATTCCTTATGCTGTACCTTACATCCTGTGATTATTTTGTATCAATTTGTATTACTTAATTTTTTCTCCTTTTTTACCCAGTCCCCCAAACCTCCTACCTTCTGGCAACCAGCTGTCTGTTCTCTGTATCTGTGAGTCTGTTTTCTATTTTGTTTGTTTATTTTGTTCTTTAGATCTTACATATAAATAGAATCATATGTTGCCTTTCTCTGTGTGACTTATTTCACTTAACATAATACCCTCTAGTTCCCTCCATTCTATTGCAAATGTAAGATTTCATACTTTCTTTATGGTCGAATGATATTCCATTGTGTGTGTGTATCTCACAGCGTTTTCTACCCACTCGTCTATTGATATCAATATATGCATTCTGAGTCAGTTGAATCAACGGCATGCTTTTAAAGTCATAATCCAGCAATGGTGAGTGTTTCTATGCAGCATCATCAGTAAGTAATGGAAGAGACTCATCACAGCCTGGGCTTTCATTATGAGGCAGATAAAAGAAAAGGGAAGAAGGAATCTGATGGCCTAGTTTTCATTACTCTTCTCTTCTCCCCCACCAGCACACACAGATACTTTTGTCCCTTTTCTACCAATTTTGTGCAGGTTTTAAAATTTTTTCATTAATTTTTTTATCTATCAACCTTTTAAAATATTTATTTATTTTGTAAGAGAAAATGCATTTATTTCAAATATTCCTCTTCAAAACAATAGGTATTATCACCCTGACCTGTGGTGGTGCAGTGGATAAAGTGTCGACCTGGGAACACTGAGGTCTCCAGTTCAAAACCCTGCACTGGTCTGGTCAAAGCACATATGGGAGTTGATGCTTCTAGCTCCTCCCCCCTTTCTCTCTCTCTCTCTCTCTCTCTCTCTCTCTTTCTCTCTCTGTGTCTCCTCTCTAAAATGAATAAAATAAAAAGAATTTAAAGAAAAACAATAGGCATTATCAATTTTTTGTATACATTTTAGAAATATTTTAAATAGTTACCTACAAATTCCTATATATCTCTTCCCTCACCTCTTCTATACAAAGGAAATACTATATATATATACCATTCTGTAGCTTGCTTATTTTTTTAACTATACATCTTGATAGGCTTTCTTTATTATCAGCACATGAAGAGCTTGCTCATTATTTTATGGATTCTTAGTAGTCCATTATATGGCTATACCATAATTTATTAACCAGTTTCTTATTGATGGGCATTTATGTGGATTCTGAACTTTTACTAGTACAAAAAATTCTAAAAAAAGCAACTTTGAACATATATAAAAAAATATTGTTTTGCATGTGTTCTAGGATTTCTGTGAAGTCACTTTTTCTATATGATTGAATGGCATACATTTGTGACTTGAACTGACTGGGCAATGGTTTCTTACCTGGTAGTAGGCAGGTAATGGGAATGATTGGATTGCAGTGCTGAGATAAAGTTCTGGCCATCCTGTATCCAGAATCTAGTTTGTTGCTTGATTCTAGGATGCTCTATTCTTTCCCCCAAACCTTTCTGACAAATTAGTAACGGACCCTCTACCCTCATCTTTCACCCATTTCCTTTTGGACCAGAGGCAACTGGCTGATATTGGGAGGATTGGGTGAAGTTTGTCCATCTGCCAGGATTTCCACCTGGCTTCTTGTCTCTCGCTTTTATATTTTTTATAGCTGTGAGTTTCCTTTTACTTTTAAGACTCACAAATCCTTTATTTTTTTTAAAGACCTTATTTATGCATTTTAGAGACGAGCGAGAGAGAGAGAGAGAGAGAGAGAGAGAGAGAGAGAGAAAGGCAGGAGGAGGAGGCAGCATCAACTTCCATATTTGCCTTGACCAGGCAAGCCCAGGGTTTTGAAATGGCGACCTCCGAGTTCCAGGTCGATGCTTTATCCACCGTGCCACCACAGGTCAGGCAAGACTCACAAATTCTTTTAGGAGTTGCTTACTTCATTGACTTTTTATTCTCTTTATAGGCAGGCCATAATTTTTATAGTTATGTAAATAGTGTTTGCTTTTTTACTTGACCTATCATCTGTTAGGGAGGATTATGTAGAATTTTGTTATCTGAATAAAGTTTTTTTGGACACCTGTTAGAATAAAAAAATTTTCAGGAAATACTAAAATATTTTTGCACTAAAATACTCTTAAAAAGTGACTTTAAAAACCATAGAGGTATACCTTTTCCATCAGTTATTTTAGTCATTATCTCAATTATATACTTAAATTGTCTAATTAAAACCAAATAAGAAATGCATGCATAAGTAAAAAATTAGGAAGACTCAGGTTGTGAGAGAGAGGAAAGACACGATGGTAAGTCTTTCTGACTTCCCTATTTTTCTGACACTTAGTTCCAACCTCCAGTAATTGTTTCCTATTGACCTTTACAGAGATTTCTAAGCATTTTCACAATTTTTCTGTTCGTAAAATGATAGCACAAAGTAAGAATTGCTCTATATCTTTTTTTATATAGATAAAACTACATTTCAGAGACCAGTCCTTACCAGTTCATGTAAATCTGACTCATTCTTTGAAATGGTTGCACAGTATACCATAATTAATATCTAAATCCCCCATTTATGCATACTTAGGTGGTTTTCCATATTTTGTTTTCATGAAATATGCCACAGTGAATATATTTGCAGATTCATCATCACGTTTAGATGTGGGAGATTTCCAGAGACATCCTGTTTTTACCTAAGTACAGTAATGAAAAACTTATTTTATTTTTAAAATTTTCTTATATAAAATAAGCAACTAAAAGGAGAGTAAATCAGGGATAATATTATGAAGTGGAGACCTTCTGTTCATTCACTTTCTATTTTTATTTCTTAGAAGATACCTTTAAAGATAAATAGAATTGATTTCTTTGTTTGAATGTATGTCCTGCCTTGTGTGGGAAATGATGTGATGACGTGTCTTCCCTGGAGAGCATGCAGTAAAATAGAAAAAGAGAATTAACAAGGTCTAGAGGGAGAAGAAAGAGAAAGGACAGAATAAGGTAAGATGTTGGGAAGAGTTATTAAAATATAGATATGTGAGCTATGGGATTCTAAATATGTTTTGTAATTTGGCTCTTCCCTACTGGTAGCCAAAGGAAAAAGGGCAGTGTTACTGCTCATACAATTCATGTTGTTTATAGGGATAAAGTGAACCATTTATTTGGGGAAATTATGGCTTTTCCCACATGTCGTTCTGAAAGAAGATGTTCATGTGATCCTTCACAAGTGGGAGTGAGTGACAGAGGGGAAGGAGACAGCGACAGTTCTACCATGAAGCCAGTGTTGGTTTTGTAGTCATAACCATGGAAGATCCTCCAACCTTAGATGAGACCCTTACTCTAGAAGTGCAGTTCATGGAAGGCTATCCTATATGCAGTTTAAGAAGCATTATCTTTGCACTTAGCTTTCTGATGCCTCGGGAGGATCCAGCCCAGAACATCTAGCTGTGATGAGGGAACTATTTAGGGCTTTATAGACAAATCCAGGTTAGACAAGACAGTTCAAGTTAGGATTCCTAACAGTGTCCTGAAGTTTGCAGTAATATAAAGGCCAGTCCATATATTTTACACATCAGCCATCAGTAGTAGTCAATTGATGGAGCTGGTATGTAGAGGTGTTGTGAATGGAGTGCAGGTAGGTGTTTTGTAGAATCCATTATGATGTTCTGTAAAGAAATCAGTGAGGAATTTTTTTATATCAGTTTTGTATGGGTTATTATTTTTGTATTCTTTGGATATTTATGTATTAGCTCATCACCATTTTGTTATGTTCTTATTTCCATGAAACTTATGGCTTCGGGTAAGAGGTGAGGAAAAAATGTTGCTCTCAGGCACTATTTTGCTTGTGTGTGCTTCTACATGGACAAAAGGCCAGTGAACCCAGAAATAGCAAAATCTTGACCAATGCTTATTTCCTCAAAGCTCCTGATTTGTACATGTGTGCAAAGAAGCCAGCATGACCGTTAGTTATCCTAGTTCACCTGGATCTCATGGAGGGCTGCTCTAAATAAACCACTTAGGCCTGAATAGACTCAAAAGCAGAGCCTTGTGGTAAGTGTTCTTCATGTACTCATCCAAACTTAGCTCCTCTCCACTGGGCTATGGGGAAGGGCTAATTTCCATCCACTTCTGAAGCCCCAGGGACACTGAAATCTGAAACCCTGATGCTCACATGTCCTAGAGATCAGTACCAACCAAGAATTTTCACCCTTTATCAACCAGGATGGGAAATAAGGATTTTACATTGGCAGGGCCAAGGTCTTTCACTTCTTCCTGGGAACAAACAAAAGATCAGTTCTCAAAGACATAGCCAAGATAGTTTGGCTTGAAAAAATTTCAAAGTGGTAGTCCTTACTGACTATAACAGGAGAAAAATACTGATAGCATAGGCCTAAGGTGATTGACAGTGAATCCCTGGGAATATACCAGAGCAAATTAGTTACAAAATGTATACCTGTTTATCAAAAAACTTGAGTTAAAAGACCGAGTTTCGTTAGGTAATATAAAATATAAAGAAATTTTCCATTTTAATGCACTAAAGCTTGAAGTTTTCTGATTTCATCACTTGATTACTACTAGTACATAATTAAAGAGAGAATAATAGTCATAATAGAATTCCTAATAAAATCCCTAATAAAGCCAGCATATAGGAGTACTCTAAAACCTAGACATGATAAAGTATTATGTATTTGTGTGTGTAGTAAAATAGTGACATGTCTATGTTAGTTCCTTATTCTTAGATTCTTGCAAGAATTTTGGTATTAACTTAGATTGACAAAACACTACTGAGTCAATGTGTTATTCTTAACTCTCATGGAAGGAAAAAGGTATGAATAATCAAAATGGTTTCTTAGCTATAGAATTTAGTAGTCTTTTTTCCCTAGTTATATTTAATCAGAAGCCCTCACTTTCTGTAGTACACTAACAAGCTGCTAGAGACAGCCTTGGTAGGTACTAGACGTCAGAGAAGAGCCAATTTGAGATTAAGAATTTGTTGTAGTTGATTTGCCTGTGGATAATAATCTAGTCAACTAAATTTTAAAACTTAATGCTTCATTTGGTCAATACCTCTTTAAGCATTCTGTAGATGAGCGATTTTCAACCAGTGTGCCACAAGAATTTTAAAAACATGCAACACCTGACTATTTAGTTAGAGGTACTGACCCTTTTCCCCTTAGGTTGTCAAATAAAAAATGATAACAACCACCACAACAATAGCTGTCCACTGTGAATAAATAAAAATTATGCATATGTTTTGTCAGATGTATTTTTGGGTGTGCCAAAGAATTTTAGTAATTAGTGTATATGCGCCATGAGATAGAAAAGATTAAAAATTGCTGCTATAGATTAATGATATAAATTCTTCAAAACTGACATTGTTTTATTATTATTATATCAGATCACAAGGTTAGGATTGCCTTTTGTGTATATCACTATCATTCTGAAATATGTAATCACAGTTTGAATTTGTGCTAATATACACAAAGGAAGAAACAATTAGAAATTTCTGGATTTAGCTTACTTTGCCAAAAACAATGTTGTTTTTCAAAATCTTTAGCTTTTTTTTTTTTCATAAATCAGTTCTCAAACTCAGTTCTATGAAAGATCCCTAAATGGTCAAAGGTGTGTGTTGCTAAATTTGCAGAAACTAATTTCATGGATAGACTTTTCAAATACATACAAGTTTCCTGCTATCCAAAATATTTTTTAAAGCTCAGTACCTCCTATTTTACTTCAGTGTTAAGATTTTGTAGGTATTTGGTAATTATCTGCCATATGCTTGACTTTCAACAAATATCAAATAATAGGAAAACACAAATTGCAAATTATGCTAGTTGTATCTTTTTTCATATATGTGGGTATTTAGAGTTGATTTTTATTTACACTTACTATGGTAATAATTTCTAATGGGTAATGGTTCAAGGTCCTTTGTCCCTTGGATTGAATTTTAAGACCATTGATTAGCTATAGAATTTGAATTTAAAAATACTATTTGTTAGTGTGTCCAAGAAATTAAGCCATTTTCACGTATAGTTTCATTTTCTAAATAAGGCCAAATTATTTTTGAAACAATTAAATTAAGGAAAGAAAACAAATTTATGAAAAAATAATCTGTAGTTTTGTTAGTGCTCTGTTTTCTAATCAATTCTAAAGCTTTTATATATATAAAGTAGTGGACTAAAAGTTTGGAGCATCTAATTTCTGCTCAGAATGCTATTCATGAGATCTGTTGTCCTGTATGTTGCTGTTATAAATGTACCATGAATAGTAGTCTGTGCATAGCATTTGCCAGGCTAATATTTACTTTGTTGATAATGAGCACTATGCCATGAAATTTAAGGTTGGGACATGGGGAACTATTTAGAGTTATGAGTTTTATCATCTGAAGACTAGGATTGAGATGTACAAGTAGTCAGGGAGGACCTTTCCCTTGCATGTATGTCCCTGGCATTTGTCACCTGGAAGGAGGTGCATGTGTCATGTTATGCTCTATGCTTAAGAGGCTGCGTGGCTCCCCTCTGAGTCGTGTGGTAACTGCATCAGTTATCTTAGACTGAAGCACTTTATTATTTCCTTTTGAAAGATTGTCATTGGCCTACTATTTGGGCGTTATAATCCTTTACAGTAAATTAAACTATAACCAGATACATTTGGATCGTAAGTGGACTCAGTTCCTTAGGGTGTCTCATCCCTCATTTTCTTTAACACTGTCCAAAAGCCCAGGATCAACTGCAAATTAATCTGTTAACCTGTGCTCACCAGGCAAAAAGTAATCGCTGAATAATTTAGTTTCTCTGGTTTATATGAGTCACAATTTCATAAAATTGTCAGAGTGCTTATTATTTTTAACTATGCCTAATGGTTAAAATAAAACCTCAGTAAAGTACCCAGTATCACTGAGAAGCCTTTGATGACTCTAAGCAGCAGTTCCTGGGAAAGTGGCAGGAGAGAGGTCTAGATTTAGAAAAGTGTAATTGAGTGGGTTCGCTGGTAACATTGCATGTATTTACTACTGGGGCTGTTTCACACTGGCTATAGAGAAAACAAATTATTAGGAGAAAATGGGACAGGATTTTCTGTATTAGGTACTAGTAATGAATTTTATTTTAGTACTTCTCACATTGGTTTTTATTTATACCACAAAAAATATGCATAGGGCATTTATTTTTGGCAACTTTCACAAAAATACTGATGATGGTTGCCTATGAAAATTTCCTGATGTGTTTATAAAGAATAGACCCCAGGAACTTCCTGCAAATAATTTATTCCAGGTTCAACATAGCTTTGATTTAAAATGCAGTTTTGTACAGCTTTTAAAATGCAAATGTTAAAATATGGGACATTGGCCAAAATTTCACATTAGAAGTCTTATTATAGATATACATATCAATGTTGCAAAATTTCCTAAATCTATGTGTGTCGAGGCTGATTGATGTCTAAGTAGGAGAAATGTGACCCAACTTTAAGATATGATAAACTGAAAATAAACTATACAGAACTGTGTGGCTGCTTGGTACTAGTTAAAAAATAGTGATGTTTGCTATTCTTTATTGGGTATTTTTACCTTTGTTTAAAATAATTTAATATATTTTTCTTGATAAATTAGTTTATTAAAAATTGGCAATTAAAGAGCATTAAAGAAACGGTATCCTTTTATATTTTTCCCTTTTCATATAAAGTATAATCATTGTTAGAAACAGTTTTTCTTAACATGTGATCTAGAATCTAATTTTTAGTTCATGCTTTATTTTCAGCTTTTTGCTTAGATTGTACCTGATATATTTTATTATTCTATTTTAAGAAATGTATCAACATCAAGGTATAGTGATTTTCAAAATTAGCAGCAACAGTAAAATTAAAAAACCATGAATTTCTTATAAACCTAACCTACATGAAAAAACACTTCTTTATTAAATGTAATGTGTGCCTTTAAAAGTACAGAGCAATCATTCTAGATCGATGATTAAATTACTACTTTATTTGAATCAAATTGGACTTAGAATTTTTTTTCTGGTGTTATCCAAAATAAGGCTCTATTCATCTAATTTTAATTTATACAAATAAATACAGAAATCAAATGTTAAATTTAATATTTTGTACTGTAAAGAGGGAAGATGTTAATCCAAAAGAGAAGTAATAGACCTTCTTCCCTTACCTCTAGGATCTTGAGGCTGGTCAAACCCTGACCATTATTAGTCATGTTTCAACTTTCTTCCCTTTACTTTTATTAAACTGGGTTATTTATGTATCTTCAAGTGAAATGGCTGAGCTTTCAGCGTAACTCTTGTTGCTATTGACAACCAAAGCAGCCATGCAAGAAGAAAATGATGTGGAGAAAAGAAAAGAAAAAAAACTTAATTTTTTTTTCCCCCAAAGAGGGAGAAAAAAGGGAACACACAGTATGTAAGAGACAGGTAAGTAAAGATATATGGATTTAAAAACTACCAGCCATGGTTACTAATTGATCAAAAGTTTTAATTTTTTTCAGATACTTTGTCCAACACTCATTTACATAAAAGGATACTGTCTCTTGGAACCAAAAATTAATATTCTGAAAGTGAAAAATTGGATTGGAAGGTACAGTGTCACTAAAGGTCTGAAATATCTTAATTTAGAATTTTGACTGTGAAAGAATAGCACAACCTCAATTACTGGTTAATATTTTTGTTACAAAATGTTTCTAATGACAAAATGGTGACTGAAATATTACTATTTTAAACATGTCCTAGATTTTTGTTTGTTTGTTTCAGAAAAGCACTGAAAGTTGAATATGTGTAAGTCTCCAGGAATGTAACAAGTTGATAAATACCCAAGTCCCGCCTCCTTACAGAGAAAAGATCTGGAATTTCTTTTTTTGGACATTTGTTTTGCAGCTTTCTACGTCTTAAGGCAGAGAATAGCCAGGATAAGGTGCCCGCTCAAAGGTTAGATGAACATATTTCTTGAAATAATTTTGGCTAATATATGTCTTGAAAGGCATAACTTCTAAATAATAACTTCACAAAATTAATCAATAAACCATAATGTTAGTTGTGGTTTTTGAGTTGCCTTTTTTTGGGGAAAAACTGTATTTCTTAGAGATGTGCTTATTCTGTTCATAATTATACTAAGTTAATTTTATTTCAGTTATTACATTACACTTTTCCATTTCAGTTTGTAATTTCTTTCTCTTGTTTTACGAATCTAATAAATTGACCTCCATTCTAACCTAAAGGACAGTTTATATTTGTAATACTTAAAGAAGCAAATAAAAAAAAAAGTTCACCAAATGAAATTACTAACACCAGCCTATCATTAACCTGAGGGAATTGTATTCATATTAATTCTTCATGGGAAAATTCAGGTAAGAAATATTTTTATTGTATAAAAGATACAAGATGATATAATAGCACATATGAGAGTATCCCTGCTACACTTTTTGGTACAAAAGGGTTCCTTGTTTAAAAGTAATTTTGAAATTGAGTAATGTCACTTAACAAATCACCCTAATGACATTCATGGAAAATTTTGGTGAAATATGGTAAATTCTGTTTAATGCAATTGGTCTCAAAAAGACAATATGCTTTATCCTGATAGATTAACAAGAACATTTTGTTAATAACATTTGGGTACAAAATTGATAGTGGTAGAACTAAAAGTTAAGGAATTTCTTCAGGGAGATATCTTATAATTACTAGTAGTTACCAAATGAACTGGCAGAGCTGTGGCTGAGTTGGGGAAGCAATGCCGTAGAGAGAGGAGAATGTGGGCTTTGTCACCAACAGATCTGGATATAAGACTTGTTCCTGTCACTCAGCAACCATCAAATACTACATATTTTATTTAACTTTTCTGGGCCACAGTTTTCTACTTTTTAACCTACTTTGCAGATTGTTGCTGTCTGTGAATGCCTCGTACAGAACAGTTCTTGATAAATGTTAGCTATTTTTAGTGTGTGGCCAATATATAGAACAGAAATACCAGGGTCCAGCATAGTATCCATAGTATATTAGGTTTTTAAATACATTTTGTTTACCCTGCCCATCTTTTGAAAATAATCAGTTGGAAGTAGCACATTTCTTATTCATTTCTAAAATAAAATCCTTCATTGGATAGTGGCCTGTGCTTCTGAACAACTGCTTTCCCACTTCTCTGGTATTCGTTTGCAAACCTCAGAGTGGAGTAAGGTTTTGGCTACCTAAGTAAGGAAAAGTAACTAAAGGAACTAGAATTGAATTGTAGAATTACAATTAGAGTTACTTACTATGGATTATTTGACACACACTTATTTGACAAACTAAAATTGCATTTAGAGTTCCTGTGATTTCTTTGACAAACATTTGAGAGCTTACTAGAGGAGTTAAGGTAGGAGCTAGGAGAGCTACAGAGATTGGTAAAACATGGACTCTTGCTTGCAGGGAGCTGATTTGGTAAGATGATTGTCTCACTCCTTCCATTGTGATAACATAGGATAAAGTGTTGAGGTTGTTCAGAGGAAGAATCACTTCCAACTGGAGAGGATCAAGGAAGATTTCATATGCTTCATGGCATTCAGTTGATTTATTTGTTCAACAGATATGTATTGAGTACTATTACCTGCCTGATCGTTGGCCAAACACTACAGCAGTGGTTCTTAACCTTTTTTGAGGTATCGAACCCACCAGTTTCATATGCGCATTCACCAAACCCTTCATTAGTGATAAATAAAGTATGATATTTTTCTCCAAATTCAAGACATAGGTATATGTTTTTTACTGGTGCACAAAATGAGCCGTGCAGGAACATCACTTTGCTCAAAGAACAAAACCAACAAAGTACATGAGCTCACAACAAATTACAGTATTACTTTATTCTGGCCTCCGCTGCAGAGGCTTCTCCAAATCCCTGAGACCGGCTCATTGAACCCCTAGGGTTCGATAGAACCCAGGTTAAGAACCACTGCACTACAGATACCACATCAATAAGCTGAAGCAATGGGCATTTATGTCATTTTTGGTCAGCGTTGAAGACCCAAGATGATGACAGTACTGATGAGAAGTGTGTTTCAGTACAGATGTTCTGAGATAGGATGCTGCAGAGCTTATCCCAGGGGGTGTATCCCAGACCGGGAGTGAAGGGTTGGTGGCCCAGCTAAATCCTGAGGGATGAGTAAGTCAAGTGAAGGACAATCTGGCCAGACAGAAAAATACATTAAAACTTCAGAAGCCAGAGTGAGGGACACATTCCAGGGAAGGTAAGAACTCGAATCCAGCATCAGGGTGTGTGTTTGAAGGGCATTGATGAGAGGTGCTGTGGCAGAGGTAGGGATGGGTGCACCCAGGGCAGGCCTTTGATGTCTTCATAACTGGACTGTCCTTTGTCCCAAGCGGTAGAGTATTGTACAGATTTTAAGGATGGGTATTAAATAATCAAAGTTATATTTCAGAGGTTATAAGCTGGTGCTAATGGGTCAGATCCGGCATATAGGCAGATCTGGTTTAGCTCATAGTGTTTTAAGATATTTTTAAATAGTTTCCAGAGGATATCGGGCCTTTTGAAAAAACAATAGCTCTGCCTTGCAGCAAGGAGTTGGACTAGAGTCACTTAGCCACTGCACCACTGGGAAGGAACACATGCTTCATTTTACCCTGTGGCTTGCCTCTTCAGAGCAGACGCCTGGGACCTGTAGGCATTTGAAGTTCTGGGGCGCATTTCTGAATGTTTTCTTGAGTGGTAATTTAGAGTAGAGCCATTTGAGGCTCAGGGCTAGAGGCTGTTACAATAAACCTGATGAGAAATTAGGCTTTATTTTAAGTAGTAGTGGTGGGGACAGAGAGAAGGAAATGGATTGAAAGATACTAAAGAGAAAGGGTGGAGAGGCCTGCATCAGGACCGTGGGCTTTGTGGACAGAGTGACCTGGCTGCTACTGCGAACTGTGTTTCTTGAGAAATTTACCTAATCTTTCTGAGCAATAACTTCTTGTTTTGATAAAATCTAAATAAGAGACCTATCTCATAGGTTTTTTGTTTGTTTATGAGGATCAAATGAGAAAATACAAGGCATTTAGCTCAGAAACTGGCTCCTCTTTGTTCACATTCGATAATATGGTGGCTGGTAGTGGTGATGATGGTTGTGAGGCGTGAGAAAGATGGGATCAAGGATAATGTCCAAGTTTCTCGTGTTAATGGTGAGAACACAGGAGAGACTACAGATGATGATGGTGGTTTTGGCTGTGGTATGTTGAAGTGCTCTGAGATGTGAAGTTGAGAGGTTGATAGGTGGTTGGGTTCTGGGTCTGGAGCTCAGCACGGCACGGGCTGTGATTTGATTATCTGTCCATCACTGTCCTACTCAAGTCTTCCTTCCCCTCTGTCAACTCTGTCAATCTTGATAATCATCACAACTGCCTCACAGAGGATTGGCTCTGAACAGCATAAGCAGATTTGGGGAGAGCTAAATTACTATGTTCCACTTTGGCTGAAATGTTATCTAATAGCTTTAGGTTATTGAAAAAAAAATCTTCTAGTTTATGATTTTAGCTTCCAATGGAAAGAAATGAGTAATTCAACATTTGTGTATATTAGGGCTGAAAAAAAATTATCCTTTACAAATGTTTTATCTTTTTTTCCATGGATTTTTCTCTTTTACACCACCATCACTGCTAATCCTAAACCGATATTAAACTACAGGTGAATAATTGTTAGGAATAAATGACTACACTTTCGTTTTGAAGTTTGTATTCTTTGCCAACTGAAAATCAACCTGTTCGAGTCCTATCTCAGATGCCACTTTCTTCTTCCTGCCTTCCTGACTGTAGGGTAGGAAGTTTCCTCTCCGTTCTCTTCTTTTAATTGTGACAGTAGCATGGAGCCTATCTCATGCTGCTTTATTTACAGTGTGGTTATTTGTGGAGCTGTATCATTTGTTCTGCTAGACGGAGAGTGCCTAAAGCTGGGGACTGTGTCTTACAAGTCTTTATACCCAATGCTAAAGCTTCCGCAAGGCCTAATCCAGTTCATGTACTTTTGAAGGTGGAAGCACCATATAGTTCTTTATAAAAGGGCTAAAAAAGATGAAGATGCAATTCTAATAAGCTAATTGTGCTTTTCAGAAAAGGCAATTTACTGGGGAAATAAATATTTATTTGCTTATATTATGGACTTACTATATATCATAAATCTTAACTCTTGATTAAGATTCGAAAGAGAAATCCATTTCCATGCTTGAAAACACGTAGAATGTAATCTGAATGTGTCATTTACTGTTTAAAATTTTTTGGTTGTTTGCAATTATGGGTAGACTCCTAATTCTCTGTATATGAGACTCTTCAGGCAGACACCTGCCTTATCTTTGAAGGGCTGTTGTTTGCTATATGGACCCAGTCACAAACCCTCTGCTGCTTCATGCCTTCCTGCTTATTCTGAATAGAAGGCCCCTCACCCACCCACAAGGTGAATTCCTGCTCATCCTTTAAGTTTGGGCTCATATTTCCCCTTGCAAGCCTTTCCTGACATTTTTCCTACTCCCGTCACTCTGTAGAGAAATTCCTTCTTTTATATTACTTTAAACACCTTGTACACCTGCCATTTATCAGTTTCTGTCAAGAGATTGTGCACTGTTTCAGAGCAGGGACTATGTACTTAAAGAGCTCAAAGTTTGGCTGAGAGCTAGATTAAAAAAAACTATGATAACACAGCATGGTATATGTATATATGAATATAAACATATATAAATAATTTATGATAGAGGAATGCACAGAGGCTCATGAAAGCACCGAGGGGGGTGGGCTCCACACTCTGAATGCAGGGCTAAAGCAAATCTTGGAGATGGTAGTGTTTAGCTGAATATTGAAGCCTGTCTAGGTGTTAGTCTGGCAGACAGGAGAAGAATGACATTCCATGTTTAAGTATGAAGGTATTAGAGAGTGTTATTTCTTGTGGATTTCCATTTGTTGGTGTACTTGTAGATGTGATTGGAGATTAGCCTGGTGGGGAAGGCAGGAATCAGCTCATGAAATAGTGTTGAATGGCTTGCTAAGACACTGATCTCATATGAGGAGCTAAGTGAACGTGACAAAGAGTCAATGAGGGCCAGGAAGAGAATGTCATGGTGAAGTCATAGGTTACCAGGTCCCTCTCATAGCAGTGCAAGCCTGTTGAGGTCCACAGTACTAGAAGCAGAAAAGCCATTGTGCCATCATTTACTCCATCATTCACCCTCTCCTTTCTCTCTATCTCTTCCCCTCCTGCAGCCAAGGCTCCATTGGAGCAAAGAGTTGGCCTGGGTGCTGAGGACAGCTCCATGGCCTCTGCCTCAGGCACTAGAACAGCTCAGGCTGCAACGAAGCAATGCCCCAGATGGGCAGAGCATTTCCACCCTGGTAGGCATACCGGGTGGATCCCTGTCAGAAGCATGCCCGGTCTGTCTGACTGCCCCCCGACTTCTAACTTTGGAAAAATACTGAATAAATAAATAAATAGCCTGACCAGGTGGTGGTGCAGTGATTAGAATGATGGACTGGGATGCAGAGGACCCAGGTTCGAGACCCGGAGGTCACCAGCTTGAGCACGGGCCCATCTGGCTTGAGCAAAAGCTCGCCAGCTTGGATCCAAGGTCACTGGCTCGAGCAAGGGGTTACTCGGTCTTCCGAAGGCCCGCGGTCAAGGCACATATGAGAAAGCAATCAATGAACAAGGTGTCACAACGAAAAACTGATGATTGATGCTTCTCATCTCTCTCTGTCCCTGTCTACCCCTCTCTCTGACTCTCTCTCTCTGTCCCTGTAAAAAAAATAAAAAATAAAAAAATAAAAAGAAACAGTATATTATACTGAAAATTGCTTCAAGTCATATAAGTATACACAGTCACAAAATGATTCCATTTTTAAAATAGTTAATAAATAGTTCAGCTCATTATATCACTGACTCTTTTACACTTAGAGATTTTGATTGCTGAAAGAAGTAATGATGGGCACATTAAAATTCTTCTGGCATTTGGTGATGATTGCCCAGTAAACCTGTTCTAAACTAGGGCATTATCTCCTCAGCTGAAACACATACAATAATTTTGAACTAACAGGAACACTTTAATGTGTTTCTTTGTATCCTAATGAATTTTTACATTATGAAACCAGATAGCTAATAAATTTGCTTTTCTGAGAAAAAAAAATTTAGCACTACTTTTCTTCAGAAACCTTTTCTGACTCTTAAATCTAAGTAAGTGATCACTTCTCTTATGCTTCCTTCCTGTTGAAGCTTCTGTGCTTCTGTCTTTCCTTACTGGGTTTACCTACTTGAGGATGAGGTTTCTTATTTATTTTTACACCCCCAGTTCTTAATATAGGGTGTTAAACACTGGAGCTTTTCCTCTTAGTCATTCTTATAATTCTCATTTTAGTTGGCATTTCATTAAGCTCTTAGTATGAGACAGGTATTGTTCTACGTTTATTAGGATTTTTTCATTTAATCTTTTCAACTTATGAGTAAGTCCTATATGTACTATGCAGGTTTACTATTTTTTTTTCTATTTTACAAGGACAGAGAGAGTCAGAGAGAGGGATAGATAGGGACAGACAGACAGGAATGGAGAGAGGTGAGAAGCATCAATCATTAGTTTTTCATTGCCGTTGCGACACCTTAGTTGTTCATTGATTGCTTTCTCACATGTGCCTTGACCGCGGGCCTTCAGCAGACCGAGCAACCCCTTGCTGGAGCCAGCGACCTTGGGTCCAACCTGGCGAGCTTTTTGCTCAAGCCAGATGGGCCCACGCTCAAGCTGGTGACCTCGGGGTTTCGAACCTGGGTCTTCCGCATCCCAGTCCGATGGTCTATCCACTGCGCCACTGCCTGGTCAGGCCAGGCTTACTATTTTTTAAGAAAAAAAAAACTTGGTGTGTTGAACACACAGTAGAGTGTACAGATGATGTGTTGTAGAATTGTGCACCTGAAACCTGTATAATTTTGTTAACCATTGTCACTAAAAAAAGGGAAAAAGTTCAATGAAAAATGGGAAAAAGAAAATAAAATAACTGTGCTGGCAATTTCACCTGGTTCAGTTTAGGATCACCATTTTAGCGCAGAGAAGATAGGTGATCTGCATGCATCGTCACACATTTCCTAAGTGATAGGGATAGGACCTCAGCAGTCTAACTCCAGCATCTGCTCTTAAACTCTTCTCTAGAGTGCACTGATAAGTGAACAACAGCTCTCAAGTAATAATATTTGTCAAGGGATGCATTTTATCACGATGCATTTTATCCTACTTGTGTTTAGAAATTTTTTTCATTTTTATATTTGAATATTTTCAAATACACTGAAGAGTTGCAAGTATAGGATCAGTAAATATCTATACTCTTCATTTACAATTTTAACTTATAACATATCTGTGTTTCTTCTGTCTCTCTCTATATATATCTGAGCCACTTGAAAGTAACTTGCAGACATAATGGCACTTCATGCCTAAATACTTCAACATACATCTCTGAGAACAAGGACATTTACATGTAAACCACAATATGGTTTATAACACTTAAAAATTAAGATAACATTGGTACACAAATATTATGTAACATACCGTTCATATTGAGATTTCCCCAATTGTCCTAATAATTAGTTTTATATATTTTTTTTCTCTGTGATTGAGAGACAAAGATCTTATGTTGCATTTCCTAGGTCTCCTTTAGTTCAGAACAGGTTTTTTTTGTTGTTTTCTTTCTTTCTTAAGTGAGAGGCAGGGAGGCAGAGAGACAGACTCCTGCATGAGTCCGACCCCTGACCAGGATCTACAGGGCAATCCCCCTACCAGGCGATGTTCTGCCCATTTGGGCCATCACTCTGTTGCTCAGCAACTGAGATATTTTAGTGCCTGAAGTGAGGCCATGGAGCCATTCTCAGCGCTTGGGGCTAATTGCTCCAATTGAGCCATAATGTGGAGGGGAAGAAAGAGTTAGAGAGAGAAAGAGAGGAGGCGGAATGGAGAAGACGCTGATCGTCACTTCTTCTGTGTGTTCTGACCAGGAATTGAAACTGGGAATGATATATGCCCCAACAACACTCTACCACTGAGCCAACTGGCCAGGGCTAGCTTAGAACAATTCTACCACATTTTTTTTCTGACATTGACATTTTGAAGAGTCCCACATAGAATGTTTCACAGTCTAAACTTGTCTATGGAAAATCATCAGATTCAAATGAAACCTTTTTTGTAAGAATATGATAAAGGTGATCATATTATGACAGTCTGTTGCACATAATGTCAGTCTATTCCATTATTGGTGATGTTAATTGTTCGATCACTTGATTAAGGTTCTGTCCATCAGATATTTCTGCTTAGAGTCACTTTCTTTTTTCTTCTTTTTATTATTAGTAAGTAACCTTTGGGGTGATATATTAAAACTGAGTATTCTGTTCTCTAATAAACTTCAAACTAGTGAAAGTTTTAATACCTATGGGTAAATTTTGCTCAAATTAATTATTTCAGTTGTGGTTGTAAAATTATGTCTTTCAAATTCTATCATTCCTTCTATGTGTTCACTGGCATCCTTCTGTAAAGAGGAGCTCTGTCCTCTTTCTTAATTACTATGGGTAGACCTATGGAATCTTTTATTATTTAATTGTTATGAATTACTCTCTTGGTGCTCAAATTATTCCAAATTTGGCTGATGGGAACAACTCCAAGCCCGTTCCTATGACCTTTTCACATGTTTTCATTATTCTTTGAAACATCCTTACTTTTTATCACAGCAAAAATGTTCATCCTCCCCGCCCCAGTCCTGATTCCTTCCACTATGAAACAGTATTTAGAAACAAAGATCTGGGTGCCAAGTATGCTTGGTGGTACTGTTACCTAACTTAAACAAATAAAACCTACTTCACACTCCCAGATAAATAGTAACATTTTTTTATGTGTTCTTAAAGTCTCATTTGGCATTAATCTGAATTCCACTCATATCACAATGGAAACAGAAAAAATATTTAAATTCCAATTAAACTGAAAATGAGGACACTTCAGAAGATCTTTCAGTGGAAAGTGATAGTGCTTAATTATGACAATTAAACATTGGTTTGAGTTATACAGGCACTTATTTCTTTGGGCTCTGTCAGGAATTGAAGGGTAAGTAGTGAGAGTTGAAGTGTGTATGATTTGGATGTCCCCAAACACTAAGATAAAATGTTATTGTCAGACTGCTCTTAGAAGACAAATATTATATAGACCAGAAACTCTGATTTATTTTAATTTCCTGCTCTAGAATATCAATCAGTGGGTTGACTTAATATTTGACTATCATTCAGAAATAGTTTAAGTTCTTTATAATTTTAAATAGAGTGTAACAGCAAAAATAAGTCATAAATGTAGCAATACCTCAGAAGAGATAGCAATTATATACTTCATTATTGGTTTGGTACAAAATAAGAAAGGGCTAAAGAATATTATATTTTGAAATATTCTGACAGGATGATTTTAATTTTCTTAAATTATAGATTGTGTTCTTAACAGCAACTTTTCCTTCCTGAAAATGGAACTTAAATATCTTTATGCTTCAATTACTGTTCACATTCTCTACCTCTCTTATCCTTTTCTGCTCCATGTTTTACTATAATCTCATCTCCTCCATTCTAAGCCACTGAGATTGCTAGGTTTCTGGGCCTTTATCTGAACTAGTGGGTTGCCCATGGAACTGAGATAAATTTTTACTGACATTGGGCAAGTCATTTAACCTTCTGTGCTTTCACTTGTCTGCTAGTAAAATGAGAATGTCGGTCAACTGCTTTACATAGATAGTGTGAAGATAAATTGAATCAGTCATATAAAATGGTTTTTAGTTCTCTATTCATGAGAGCATTTAATGAATAATATTTTATACTGATAACAATCAGAGGCAGTCTTATTTCGGTTTATACTGCAGCAGAAATTTAAATTTGAAAACAAGATAAACCAGCACCAGAATACAGGGTAGTAGGAAAGCTGGAGACTTGTTTTCCTGGGGAGATCTTAGAATCTGTAGGATTCTTTCTTCTGAACTTTGATATACCCTTTCCGGGGGAGCCCTGTAAATTCTGCCTCCACCCCTCCAGGTCCCATTAATGCAGCAAGGTGTTTTATGGTTCTTTTAGCAACGTTCTCTCTTCTAAGGTCAATTGCTCTTTGAAAAAGATACTTCTTGTATGCTCCTATTTGCCTCAAATGACTTTGTCCCTATCCCGAGTTCTCTAAAACTTGTTAGAGGTAATAAGAGCTCTCTGAAATCTCCCAGTTTTGTAGCCATTCATTCTTCTGCCCTGCCCTTGCATGCTTTTCTGTCACCTTTGTTTCTAAATTACATACCCTGGAGGACAAGGTTCTTTGTTCTGATTTTAGTGGTGCCATGTATGAATAGCAACATGATGTAGATTGCAAGAATTACAAGTGATTCTTGGGACTCTAAAGACAATCTTATTCCTGTTTAAGAAAATCCTTCTTAAATTACTAGCAACACTGAGATTGCTAGGTTACTAGCCAACACTGAGGTCATTGGCTTTTCCCTTGTCTTTTTCCAAAGCCATCATCTGCTTGGGCATCTGAGTATGTCCTTATTTTTCAAATGTTGTCACTTGACTTCAAGTGTGATTAGTTTCCGTAAGAAATATTATATAGAACTGATGCGGGAGCTTAAAATTCTCCTAACTTATTTTATAACTCACCACTTAAATCAGCATCAGAAAGCATTGTCCAACTCTCAGGACCCCGGCTATATCCATTAGGATGAATTTTCAAGAGTAAAATTTTATTAAATTGTAAACCAAAGAGGCCTGGACATGTGACATTAAAGAGCTTTGTTTGCTTTACCAGTTGCGACTCGTTTCTTTTTCTAGTTAATGACTTAGAGGTTATTTTAAGGGTACATTGGAGATTATGCTTCAGGAATGTTAGAGAGTAAATTTTGGGTGTGATTTTTTCATTTCAGTTTAATTCTGGTATTTGGTTTTGGGGTAAAAAATCTGTCATTCATTGACTGACTGTGGTCTTTACCTGACTTGTACTTACAGAACTGCTAAACCATATGTGGATGCCAGGGAACAGAGGACCATCAAATATGGGCCAGGATTCTTGTCCCCGATCAGTGTGTAGGTCAGAGAAGCAATGCTGCATTTTCTGATTAACTGTAGCAACAGCTGATACATTTTTTTCTTCCAAATCAAATGTATTTTCTATTTTTTATTTTTTTAGATCTTTCTAAAATGGACCACTAAAAGGGACACTTAATCTTCCCCCCCCCCCCCCGGCCTGATATCCTAGCAGGTTTTAAAGGCTGGGCTGTGCTGGCTAGCTACTGAGAGCTCACATAAAGTAGAGTAGGTTATCGAAAGGAGGGCCAGTTTACATAGAAGTTGAGACTAATTTTTCTCTAGTCTCAATATGAATATGTATTTTCTAATCTAATTCTTTAGATACAGAAATGAAGTTTTTTAGATAGTTCTATAATTTTATGGTATTATATGTATAAAATAAACTTGACGAAGTCTAATATTTCTTCATTAAGACCAGCTCACAACATTTCTGTGCTGAGAAATGTTCTGGCTTCTTAACAAACACATATTAAGTCTAGATTCCACAGCCTTGGGCTCAAGCATAGTCAGTTAGGAATTGTGAACAGTGACAGTGACACGAGGACTGCACCCCGGATTGCAAGGATGGCAATTTAGACTCAGTACTATGAGTTCTTGTTCTGCCCTCTTTTTTATTCTGAGGATTACCTTATGGTGACAAGGTGACCTCTGTGGTTCACAATGACTTCTATATTCTAGGCAAGAAGGCATAGGAAGCACAGTTGCCAGGACCTTTTTAAGTAGCATTTCAGATGCCCCACCCAGTAACTTCTGTTCACACACAATTGGCCAGAATTTAGTCACTTGGCTACCCAGATCTACCATGGAGGATAAGTAATGTAGTTTCCATTGCTAACGCATTCCCTGCAAGCGTGCGTGCGCTTACACACACACACACACACACACACACACACACACACACACACACACACACACACATTTTATTTTAAAGAAGAAGAGAAAAACAGTGGTAAGCACCCAGCAGTTTCTGTCTTTTATGATCTGCCTAGTCTGTCTTTTGATCTCACCTGCTGTTACAGGCACAACACTCAGCACTCACTGAGAACCTTCTTCCTCATCCTTCCTCCCGCTTTCTGTTCTCAAAGGCTTTGTCTCTGCTCCCAACTATCTGCCTCTTGCCTCTAAGGCATTGCTCAGATTACATTTCCTAAGGAGGCTTTCTAGAACCTAAGGTCAGTTATCTGTCCCTTCCCTTCCCTTTTATTTCACCTCTTGTTAAGTTTTGACCAATATATTAGGGTTTCATGGTTATTTTTTCATATCTTCTGTGACTCTCATTTTGTCCACACTTGGATACCAATTGAATACATTAGATATAACAAATGTTCAATAGATATTTATTGAATTCCATTGCAGACATAATGTCAGCAAGATAATAGGAGACAGTATTTTGTACACCGTTTTTAAGAGTGTTTTCTTTTTGTAAGAGATAGAACCTGTTTTTTAAACATGAGTAGTATTCTATCCTATTTAGTAGCTGTTCACTAATAAATAGGACATTGGTTACTTCAGTGAACAGTCTGTTGGGTAGATGTGCAAACAGCAGTTTGAAAATACTGACTCCCTAAACATGTAGGAAACATTAACAGGCTTGGCCTCTTGGAATGTGTGCATTTGATGTGCCCAAGATTAGGGCACTCCAGTGAGAACAAACAAGGAGAAAGGGAGAGGGGCAATAAAAACTTTTGTTCCTATAAAGTACCTGAAAGCACTAAAAATGGATATTCATCATGCAGGTGGGGGGTCAAAAGGCAAAAGGGCCTCAGGGCCTTGGGTTGAATCATTTCATAAAGTGTCCTCTTCCAAATAAGCTTTTTCATGTTTTTAACATACTTTCTAAGCTACTTTTCCATGTGTTTGAAAATATTTTCAAATTCTTTTTCAGGAGGTGAGTTACCTTGACTTACATTTACTGATTTTGAGGTGTTTACTCCTTTTTTCCCCCCAATATGACAGTCTGGGTGACTCGGTGGTACTTGATTTATTCAGTTTGTATTTATATATAATATTTAAGATTTATAGAACATCTTTCTTTAAAATTTGAAAAAAAATTTAACTTGCATTACTTGGTGATGAGACGAGGAAATTAGATTTAAAAATGGCTTATTTCTTGGACTTGTCTTAAAAACTGCATCTAAACTATCTACTAGGTGCATAATTGACTGAAAAAGAATATTGAAAGACATTCCTAGATAGTTCATTTCTTCTTACAATTGTGAAAAAGATTGCTTCTGTTTCAATTTCATTCGTGTTTAAAAATCAGATTTTAGAATTTTCTAAGCACATTTCTCTACTATTTATACTTCCACTCTTCTCATCCTTTATTTCCTTAAGCTTTTACATTAAATAGCTACTGAGCATCCCTGCATGAGGATTAGTAGTGGTACAGGGTCCAGTCAGAGTGACAAATAGGCAGGCAGGGAAGGCCTGAAAGTAAAATAAACCTATGGAGTCCAGGTGAGGGAAGGGTTAGTGAGAATTGAGTGGAGAAATGTAGAAAACACCAACCAACCAACAACCAAAAACACATACCTCAGCTTCACAAGAATATTAGAGGTTTGAAGGAAATAATATTTGAGAATTGTCAGAAGCTGGGATGACACCCCAGAATAGAGAACAGCCTGGGCCAATGTGGGAAGGAACAGGTCTCAAGGACTTGAGAACTCAGGGTCACCATCAACCCTATTCTCTTTGATCTTCAAGACCTATCAGCTCTTCACTCAGTAGCTACTGAAGCCCGTCTCTTCCTGTCACAGAAACAGATCATGCCTTCTTCATGTCAACTAGACACTTCCTAGTCCTTTCTTCATATAATTACTAGGCTGATATTCCCAGAGTGTTGACTTTTATCACTTAATTCTACTGATGGTGATAAACTTTCCATTTCCTATAGAGAAAATATATTTTCCACAGTGTGAAATTGAGGGAACATTATCACCTAATACCACTCGCCTGATACTACTTCTCCCTCTTCTAACAGCTTTTCCCCTTTGTTTTAGCTTGACAAGCATCCTCAGTGTCTCCTAAATAAATGATGGTCTATTTGGCTGCATAGTTCTCCTGACCTTGGGCAGCCTTCTCCCTTTTCTTTCTACTTGTGCTTCAAGATCTAACTCAAGTCTCTTCTACAAGGATTTCTGTACAGATCTATGTGGAGATGCTTGTGTGATTTCTTCACAGATTTCACATGTGTCACTTATTTTGCTCATAAATAAATGTAGCCTTGAATTAAAAATGTGCTTGTTTTGTCTCTTCATCTAGACTGTAAGGTCTTTGGCACCAGTGAACACACTATACAATGATTTTTCACCTATTTTAGTGTCTGGCATAGTACCATGCACATATTTGGTACAGAGCAGGTTTCTTAATCTGGCACCATCACAGTTTGGGCTAGATTATTTTTTTGTGGGGTGGTGGTGGTGGTGCAATCTGAACATGGTAGGATGTTTAGCACTATCCCTATCCCTGTAGTCTATTAGATGCCAGAAGCACCCTTTCCCCAAAGTGACAACCAAAATATCTCTATTTCTGCCAAATGTCCCAGAGTGGAGAAAAATGCCCCTAGCTGAGAATCACAGGTATTGAGTAAACAAAAAATTATAAGCAGTATCTTGGCAGGAATCAAAGACTGAAAAAATTTAAATGATTTTATAGCATTTTGGGGCCTTGAGGTAAGACAGACTGAGTTGATAGAAAATCATAAATGTAAAATACTAGTTTTTTTCTATTTACTGTTATAGACCATAGAAAAGCCATTATAGGTTGATGAGCAGTTACGATGCACTGAAGGTTGAGAAAGAGCAAGATGATAGAGGTATTCTTAAGTTGAAATTCCAAAAATATTGAGTTTTAATGTTTATTTTATTTTGAACCATTGTATACTTAGAAATAGTGTTTCCAATAAAATAGTATTTTTATTGCCCTGGCCGGTTGGCTCAGTGGTAGAGCATCGGCCAGGTGTGTGGTTGTTCCAGGTTCAATTCCCACTCAGGGCACACAGGAGAAGCACCCATCTGCTTTTCCACCCCTCCCCCTCTCATTTTTCTTTCTCTCTCTCCCTCTCTCTTCTCCTCCTCTCCTTTAGTCATCGCTCGATCTGAGCGAGTTGGCTCCAGGTGCTGAAGATGGCACCATAGCCTCCACCTCAGGTGCTAGAAACTGGCTCCAGTTACAAGGGAGCAAGGGCCCCAGATGGGCAGAGCATTGCCCCCTATTGGGCTTGCCAGGTGGATTCCGGTCAGGGCACATGCAGGAGTCGTCTTTGCTTCCCCTCCTCTCACTAAAAAAAGAAAAAGAAAAGTATTTTATTGTTTAATTGGAAATTTATGTAGATTAAGAACAACTTTTTGAAGTGTAATTTGAGAAAATGAGTTTGAAATTATGAGTACAGGTTATTTTACAGTCATAACTATTGATAAAAGTGGTTGTATTTATGCGTCATTTTACATATTGTTTTTATTAGAGTATTGCCCTCAAATTTAGCAAATTTTCCAGCCTGAAGTGATACACACACATATATAACACGTGTGTGTGAATGTGTAGTCTAGACAATGCTTACCAGTCCAGAACACAGCTATTTCTGCTACTCTTTTAACTGTTTCTTATTTTTTAAATTATTAAGCTAGTACATGATGTAGATACTATATGGTTGATATTCTACTGACCTAGAAATAATGCATGCTATTCTCTTTTCACAGCTGTGTGCCAACCACAGTGCAAACACGGTGACTGTATCGGACCAAACAAGTGCAAGTGTCATCCGGGATATGCCGGGAAAACCTGCAGTCAAGGTGGGAAATAGTGTGGTGCAGTACACCGTCCTAAGCCCTCTCTATTCCAACCTGGCCTAAAATTTTAAGTTCTCGTGCCCACACTTTTCCATGACTATTATTTTACATAATTGAGCTACTGTTTGCTGAAAGATAAAAATATCATGATGGTGAATGTTTAGAATTTATTTAATTGAAGGGCAACTAATAATATTCACTGCTGATAATTAAAATGCATTTGAAAAAGAGAATTGCAGCATCAGTAATGGTAGAAGCTTTATATTCTGCTACTCCCTGTTCTTCCTCTAACTGGTGGGGAAGCCTTCGCAAATTGTTAGGCTCTGTGGACCCAATTAGATGAAAACACCTTAATTAAGTTCAAAGTCAGGTAGGAAGTTTAATTTGAAATTGTGAGATCCCTCAAACTCTGACCTCTTCAATTTTGTAAATAAATTCCCTTTATCTGTTGACCAGTTTGCAGTGTTCCTCTGAGAAATAAAGATTTTGATTAACTTAGCAAGTTTCTTTTAATTGTCATCAGTTGCTTATAAAGGCAAACATTTATTTAGCACTAATAAAGCCCCAGGTATTTTACATATATTATCTGTTTTCATCATGACAACATCAGGAGGTTGAGTATTTATTATACTATAATTAAGTTACTAAAAATAAGGTATTATTTCATATTTTATTTGAAAAGACCTAATATGTCAACTTAGAGCTATTGTCCATAGAACTCATGTTCTTTCTTAGTTTGGGGCAAAGAGAATATTTTTGGAAATGTGATACTCTGGCTCATGCTAACCAGCCTGACAAGGCTTGACTTTTTAACCAAAAATATTACAATTAGAAATAAAAAAATCAGAAGTAAACAAAAACTATGGTTGGATTTCATTAGAAAGATACAAGGATAAAAAATGTCAAGTTTTTTATTATTATTTAAAGTAATACTCCCTATCATTTTAAATGTCAAATGAAGCAATGACATGGGGTCTAACTGTCCTGAAGATACTTACTTGACCTCACCTGATACGGAAATGATATTGTTGAAACTCTTGTTCTTCAATATCTGATACTCCTTGAGGTATGTTGTCAACTTGTCATTTGTAGACGTAGTTTTCACAGCAATCCAGAACGCTGATGTTTAAACATATATGGAATTGTTCCTGCACTATCAAATGAAATCCATTGTCCTGTGGTAGGACAAGGTGTTATTTTAAAAAGCCTTCTAGATTATCTGCTACTTGAATGATAACTAATTTTTCCCAAAGCTTTCTTCTAATATTATTTTTTAACTTGGAATTCATATAACATACCTAGGTATTATTATTTTTTAATCAAATGTGGTTCTTAGTAGTATCTCAGTTTATCTTTTTAAATATCCTTTTGATTTTCCTTCTCCTGTCTACATTCTCACGGAGCAGCATGTTTGGTTCTGATTACCGAGTTGCCGGTGCTCTTCTTCGATTCCCAGCATTCTTTTTATTTTTAAGTGATGAACATAAACCATCAGAGGTTTCATTAATGTGTCAGCACCATAAAACTTCTTGTCCTGATGCTAGGAATTGATACAGAGAAGATTATTAAAAGAAACTACTGTTGAGATTGCGGAGAAATTCATTTAAATTTATTTGCAGAGTTTCATCCACTTCCGTATGTTTCAGAGACACTAAAGCTATTATGGGAACGGGAATTCGTTCGTGGGTATGTTTTGTTTTCTTAACCAGTTGTCCACATACTTATTTTCAGAAAAACCAGTTTACCATACGGTATTGTCAGAAAAAACAGATTTTCCAGTAATACAAAGCTATGTCTCTAAAGAAAAATTGAAATATACTAAGTTGAAATCTTGACTCCCAACACTATATTCTTTATGGGAGAAAAGGATTTCATTAGTAGAAAAATGGGATTTTGTCCCTGCAAAAATAGTGCTGACACTGGAGATGTAATTTCAAATCCAGTCTTCAATATAAAACTCCAGCTTATAGCAAACCTATGTGTTTTAATCATCCTTTGTTGCTGCCTTACCCGAAAAGCAATTTGTCAGGTTCCTGATGAAAAGAAGTGTGTTCTTTGAGAGCAGGGATGCTTCGTCATGTCTATCTGATTTCTGGATTCCTGAAAACTATTATTAAAGTGACTTGCACATGATTAGTACACATTAAATACTTATTATTAAGTGACTGTTTATATATTGGTTCTTGGTCCTGAAAGCCATAGGAGCTTGAAAGAGTTCCATGCAATTGTCTGAGATCTTAGTCTGTGGACTGTGAGCCCCGTCAGGCTTCCGGGAGTGAGCGGGGTAAGTTATAAGCTGGCGAGAGACCCACCCCCCCATCCAATATATGCGAACAAATTGCCTTTATCTTCTCTATAGCCACATAACAAATTAACTCGGACTTGTTATCTAAACCATACACTTTAATAAAGTGGAAAACATGCCTCAGAAATATGGGAAATCAAACAGGTTTCTTTTTTTCTGGAGGAGAGAAATGTCAAGGAGAGATGCCTTGGAATAATTTCACAGAGCTGGATTTTACTTTTAATTAAAAGTAGATTTGGGTTTAAGGCAAGTATCTGCTAAAAAAAAATTGTTGTGCATTGTGAATTTTAAGAAATTTCCTCCTGGAAACTTGCTTGGCTGAGTTAACAGCTTGAGTAAGTGATAAACACTTGAGTGCTTTTAGAGCGGCCTAGGGAGCAGCCAGAAGAGCAGGCAGGCCCACTTTGGAACTGGTTTAATTTAACAGCCTGTCACAAGATTAGTTTAATCTGCTCTTGGTGGTTTGCTTTCCCCCCCACAATCATTTTCTGAATTCACTATAGTTAGGTCACATGTGCAGTCATAGGCGTGGACTGGTCATTACCATATTCTACATGGTACCTTTCACAGAAGGTAAAATCCTAACCTGAACTCTGGCAAGATTTGTTTTTTTCCACCTTACTTTCTGTAGTAATTTTATTCTTGCATATTTTTCCCCTCCTTGAGTCTCTGTACCCAAACAAATCACCTTTCCCCTCAGCCAAGAAAGGATACAGTTATAGATAATAATCTTTTTATGACTTTCCCACTAGGGAATTATTTACAGCATGTAATACATTATATCATTGCATTTTTTTCCATGAATTAAAGATATTCTTTTAATTTACAGTATGCTTTTTGATGATTTCAGAAGAAACAATTTATAAATATCAATAACTAATGTTTTGACATGGTTTGTTTCATATGTTGAATTTCTTATCCCAAGAAAAGAATGAGTATCTTGCAGTAGTACCTAGTCAGAGTAAACTTTGGTGGATTAGTTAAATCTGAGAGTTAGTTATTTTTCTTTTATTTTTTAAATTCAGTGAGAGGAGGTGGAGGCAGAGACAGACTCCCGCATGCACCCTGACCAGGATCCACCTGGAAAGCCCCCTGGGTGTGATGCTCTGCACATTTGGGGCATTGCTCCATTGCTCAGCAACTGAACTCTTCTTAGCGCCTGAGGCAGAAGCCATGGAGCCATCCTCAGCGCCCAGGGTCAGTTCTCTCCAGTCAAGCCATGGCTGCAGGAGGGAAGAGACAGAGAGAGAGAGAGAAAGAGAAGTGAGGGGGAGGGGGAGTAGGAGGGGTAAAGAAGCCAATGGGCGCTTCTTCTGTATGCCTTGGATGAAAATTGGACCTGGGACATCCACACACTGGGCTGATGCTCTACCCCTGAGCCAACTGGCCAGAGCTGGTTATTTTTCTAAGCCCCGCAGCCTAAGTTCTTTAACTGTAATATTAAGATAGTTTCTTATAGTCTTACATTTTGAAGGTTATATAAATTTTAACCCCAGAAACCAATATTCATTTAGTTTGGAAATTTAACTGACTATTGCTAATATAATAGTCTTGAAACAGGATATGATAGCTTTTTTGACTCTACTTTTGAGTTTTACCCATTTTACAATATTTCGGTAAGCTAATCATTGGAATAGTTACCTTTTCTCTTTCTTAAAAAAAAGCTTCTCATGTATATTCTCTTTTTTTATTGATTTTAATTTATTGTGTTTACATAGATTCTAGTGTCACCCTGAATTAATTGTGACCTAAATGTAACGTAAGTTCTTACATTTTACTGAAAATTTATTTAAATAAGGTCTGTATGCAAATCATAACTTGGTGTGCAATTTTGGAGCATTGTACAACACAATAGGAAGAAAAAAAGTCTTAAGTTGATCATTTAAGACTTTAGTATCCTAAAACAAAGCAGGATTATAATCAATATTTATATAATTAGTTTTATTTACTTATTTATTTATTTATTTTTAGTTTTCTCTTTGTTGGTGACTAAAATCATGCTTTTAAAAATGACCATCTCTTTTTTACTGTTTGTTTTTCTTTAAATTTATATGAGAATGATGGATTGCTAATTTGTACTGTGTGTGTTCTTGAGAAGAAAGATGGCAGCAAAAATTCTCAGAAAAATAGCAATTTAAGAAAGAGAATCTGGAAGAACTAGAAACTAAGTTTTGTAAAGTATCTAAAGCATTTCTTTTTGAATTCCACCAACTTTATTTAATTATTTAATATATACTTATAAAGATTTTTAGGGCTAAAACTGACATCAGTTCAAAGTTGACTCTTATTACCTTCTTCCTGGTGTGAAGACGAACACTTCTACCCAACTCCTCTTGACCAAGGCAGTGACCAGCCTCTTTCCCAACCCCTGGACCATCAAGCCACAAGTTTGCCTTCAAGGGGTGAGCGTGCATTGTCTCAGGAGATCTGCTCCGCCCCCCTGCACGGCTTCCTGCAGTTATATCACTTCTTGCAAATGTTCTGAAGATAAGTCCCAGAGTGCCCACCCTGGGCATCCTGAGCATGTGAAGCAAGCAGCAGGAATGTCACCTGGTGCTGATTCTCTGTGCTCTAAAAAGCCTGGAGCCTCCACTGTCCTTTCACTGCATCAAGTAGCCTTGCTTTTCTTCTTCTTCTCTGGGTTTCAAAATCTTTTCTAAAAGTCAAATAACAAAATAACTTTTGTTTTTACATGTAGGTGAAATCAGGAAGATCAAACCAACTGAGATTGGGGTTTTGATGCCTTTTGCTAGGTAGATTTTAGAAGTGATCAGGTTCTCTTCACCACCATATTTAAGGTGCAGAGTTATAGGTTACCAGAAATGAAACCTCACATTAGCTTTCTCCCGTTAGTGTACATTTTGTAATAATAGAAAGCCTAAGTTCTGGTTCCAGTACAGCCCATAAGTAGCTGAACAATTGTGAACAAGTCATTTAATGTGTCTGGGTGTTAGCAAAAACAATTAGTAATCAGGGGAGACTAATTCCTGTCCTGTTTGCCAACAGGGCTGGTGTGAGAATAGATACAGCAAAAATATTATTGTCTTCATTATGCTAGAAAATTTTGTAGGAAGGTTAGGTGGCAGCATGATTTTACAGTTCTTCTAAAAAACTTTCTCTCTCTCCCACTGATAAATTTAGGAACATAGACTGTCTAAATTAAAATCGTATAAATTAGAAATTACTATTACTCTCTCTCTCTGCTGAAAGGGAACTTGATGCATTTGTGTATCTTCTGCACAAAGAAGCAGGGCCATGGGATTAATTTCAATCATTGTGTCATTGCTGTCTTTAAAGTTTAAAAGTTATGGCAGTTGACATAATGACCTCTGTTTCCCTTTGACCCGCACTGTAGTCAGATAAAATGTAAAAGCTTAGACTTTTGAGACATTGCCCAGTTTAAGCCTCAAAGGAAAAAAAAAAGTCCAAGTGAATTAAACAAATGACAGATTATTTTTCCTTTAAAAAATCAATTGGATTTTCTTAGTCAACGAATCTCTTGCAGATTTTCAAGCTACTTTTCAGCATCTGCATGCTAATAAGATGTCTAATTCTTTTTTTTTTTTTTCCTGAAGTGTAATTACAATGCTACGCAGCTTGCACTATTGTTCTGGGCCAGCTCCTTTCTCCCTCCCCCACTCTTCCACTCCCCCTGAATCCACCAGCCTGCTTAAGTGTACTCCTGATTTATAGATGCTCTATGAGAATTGTATACTTAATAATGAAGCATTTGAATGTAAGTGATTTAATTGTAAGGTTCTCTTCTTTGTGTGATAAGATAGGTACATGATAGAATTCATTAATGTTGTTGGAGATTTTTCTTTTAATTTGCATTACGTTATAAACTCCTAGAGAAAAAGCAAGATTAAAGAAAATTTAAAATAAAAACACTAAAGATGTTGTTCTAGTTTCTCTTATCAACTTTTAAGATTGATTTACAAAGTGTGATCAAGGAGATTATGTATGTTTTATATATTGTTTTACTTATAGGAGTGCTTACTGTAAATTGGAAGTTTCATTTTTGAATTTATGACTTAATTTGATAGGAACACAAATGTTACTAGTTCTGCAGTCCAGGAGATTTTGGAAGCAGCCTGTATTAACTCAAATTTTTAGGGTATTAGGTCAATAAGAAAAGAAGATATAATAATAGAATAGAAAGATTGAGGAAGAAGAAAGTTCATTATCGTGATATCAGGTACTTTTAAACTTTTGAAGCTCCCTGCTTGAGCAAAAGACTGGTATTTGGTAAATATTGATAATTGTGGAACCCTGTTTCATAATTTCTGAAATGAGTTTTGTAAGGATTATAGTGTAGTTTTTAGGAGACACATGCCTGTGCAGGTGGGACAATAAAGGCAGCCACTGAGGACACCACCACCAGCAAACTGTCAGTGAGAATCAACCACTCCATCAGCAGCTGGTAGAGGACAGCTTTCTCAGATTGCTTCCAACACATGTGAATATATACATGCCAATTTAAGAATAGTAAAATCATCAACAAATGTCTCTACATTTACCCACTGAATGAGGCATGTTTATTTCATTTTTCACATTGTTTTCATAGAGTGATTTCCAGGTTTTTGGAATTAGGATATCTTACTGATTTTTCATTTTCTTTCAATTTTTATGATTCTTAACCCCAAAGTGTTTTTCCCATGGGAAGGGAAGAATAACTTGGGCTTGAAGAACGCCAGCAGCCCCAGTCTGAATCACGGAGATTCTCAAAGCAATCCTGAGGCGCTGTCTCCACTGGGCCTCAGTGCTAGTCCACAGACATAATGTGTGAAGAAATTTTCATCAGCATGAACATTTCTTTATATAAGCTGCCTGGAGCTGTAAGCATCTGATCGGTTCCCATCAGGAAACCCACAGAAGTTTCGGTGGCTCTTTAAAAATAAACCTAAGGATTCTTAATTGACACATTTTATATCCATCAGTATTCTTCCCTGGAGATAGAGAATTCAGTCTAACCATTGTTTTGTTGTACTGTACTATTTTATTTATGCTTAGTGCAGGAAATATTTAAAACACAAAGCCTTTCTTTAACAATGTACTCAGGTTTAAATACTACATACTACATAATCAACCCAGAATTTATCAAAGCCAGATGTGAATCTGTAGGGACATATTAGGAATAATAATCAATTCCTCCTAGAAAATGAGACAAGATTCTCTCCTTTTAATTTTTAATATATATTGAAATATTAAGATAAATATGAGAAGTGGAGTGGATTTCTTTGTCGTTCTTCTCTGATTTAATGTTTTCCCCTCCATTTAATAGAGGGAGAAATCTAATTTTTGATGATATTATAATCTGCAAAGCACCTTTACTAAGGAAAAAAAAATTTGAAATGTATTAAAAGTGATTCTGTTTTGTATACCCTTAACTGGGCAAGACTCAATAAAGTATAAAGTTGAATAACACATAGGAGATGAAAAATGTTTGTTACTTAATCTTTCCAGGTTTCACCCAGCTGGGGGTCTGCTTAGAGATGTATTAAGGTTAGAAATAAAGACCAAGTTGGAAAGTCAGTAAAATAGGAAAAAAAATTTAGATGCAATAATTTGGAGGTTTTAAAAAAAGCAATGTGACTTGGTGGTTTAGTTAATTTAAATATTTCTAATAAACAGCAGGTCAGATTTCTATTTTATTAGATTGATAACTTGCAACTAGATTTATTCATATTTCTGTTGTGATGACAGAGATTAATAGATAAAATTATGCTGGCAGTTCCCAATAAACATGTTGTCATGTTTCTCTAATGAGATCTGTATTTTGGGCATTACTATTCAGTGTTTATATGTCATTATGAGTTTTATATTCACTTGAGGCAGTGTTCCTCTTGGGTTGGAAAACTCTCATAATGTGCAGTCTGTTAATTCATTCATATTAATATTTAAACCAATAATCTAAAATACCTAATGATAGACAATTATGTATTATTCATTAGTATTTTCACATGCCCTTCTTAACTACCATACAAATGAAAATATATTGGAGGTTTTTTTTTTCTTTTAAGTGTATTCTGTCACTTGAATACATTACTAACATAGGAAATGGGAGTTTCTTATTTAATCTGAGATCATTTATATAATCTATAAGACTGAACAAAAAAAAAGCCAAATATGATCATTTTAATTCATGTAGCTCTTATTATCTGAAAATACAGCTTTCTTTTGGGAAATTAAAAGCAGTCTAATGTTAAAATCCAGATACTTTCTAGTATCTTCTTTAAACGGAGACAGGAAGAAATTAATAGAGAAAGAATGTGTTGTCAGTAGTGACTCTAATAGTGGAACCCAGATATTTTGAGGATATTGAAGTCGAGTAGATGATAGAGCACCGTGAGGAGTCAGGATGCTGCTCTTTCTAGGGATGGTGAGGTAGGCACAATGAACTCTAACTGTCCTTTGTGGACAGAGATCACATGTACTATATAATTTAAGCTCCAGAAATTCACAAGGCCTCTTCATTGTTAAGGGGCTTTTGGTCACCTCTGATAGAAGAGTTTTGGTTGTTGCAGTGTAACCAGGATTAAAATAAAGACTGTGAATAGGCTTTCTTAGGTAAATGGCTGGTTTCTATACGGGAGCTACTTTTCTCCTTCAGTTTTCAATGTAGAGAAAGAAGTATTTTAAATGGTTTATATTTGTGTGGAGGTTTTGTGATTTTTCTGTTTCAACTTCCACTCTTTTCAGATCTGAACGAGTGTGGCCTGAAGCCACGGCCCTGCAAGCACAGGTGCATGAATACCTATGGCAGCTACAAGTGCTACTGTCTCAACGGATACATGCTGATGCCGGACGGGTCCTGCTCAAGTACGTCAAGAATCTTAACTGTTTTATAAGTGCTTTGGGCTTGATTTCTTTCATGTTGTCGTCTGATACTGTGAGAATGAAAGGGGTCTCCCGGGCCCTCCCCTAAACAGGATATTAGTATATGTTTATATGTGTCTCTGAGGAATTGGAAATCAAATAAAGAGTTACCCCTTTTCGATGGCTGGCACTCTCTCATCATGGGTGACAGTGTTAAATTGATTTTGCAATTGTTTTTTAAAAAAAGAATAACCAAACTAAATGTATTTGCTAATGTTTTTCCAACATGTCTTCCCTTTTGTCAATCTGGGCATAGAGCTATTCCAGTTAAATCCTAGCCACTAGACCACCAGAGACTCAAAGCCATTTCTGCCAAAAAAGAACATTAGTGATCATTTCAGGACTGTTGTGCTATCCATAAAGATGGACTCTGCTGGTAGATCATCCATCAAGCTTGTTGATTGATCCATCAAGCTTGTTGATTGATTAGTAACCACTTATAAATACCTTCTCACTCCATTTTTTCATTTCATAATAGTCTAAGTTATGACCCTTTTATTAAGTTACTTCAGATATAAAAAGAAGAATGATTATAGTAACAGAAAAGTAGATTTCATATGTATCCTTGTAAGAAAGAAATGTATAGTATTTCCTACTAACATTTGGATGTGTTTATAAGACAGATGATGCCCTAAGATTGTCTGCAAGCTAAACATTGACTTGAATGAAGTTTTCTTTATCAGATATCCAACAATTTATGACTTCATTTTTATTTCTACTGATATCTGTTAAATTAACTAATTATTGATCAGGTAATTATCAGTTATCTCTCTCTAACTGGGTTGCATTTTTTAAAATAAAGAAGATAAACTTATTTTATTTAACATTGCATACTTAGCACAGAACATTTTGGAAAGAGGTGAGTTCATGTTAATAACATGACAGTGAAGCTAGGATTTGCTAACATCGTATGACTCTCTGGGACATTTACTGTTCCTAAAGAAATTTAATGGGAATGTGAGACAATTGTGTAGATATTTTACTTAAGGCCAGCATTTAGCATGAATAATCTGGAAAAATACCTTAATTTTCCACTGTCCTTGACCCCAAGTTTTACGTTTGCCTTTGAACTCCTCAAATGCATTAGGGGTCTTCCCAGATGATAACACCTTTTTAGACCCTGGAGGAGGAAAGTCTATCTGTCCCTCTCCCTATTTTTGACTTCCTTTATTTAGATTGTTGAGTAATCGAGGTCTTTTTGTCTTCATCGTTGATTCAGTGTCCCTGATTTCAGGACAAGTCAAAGCCATACTTAGTTACAGAATTTGTTCTCTGAGTCAACCAGTCACTCCTTGCAGGTGCCCTGACGTGCTCCATGGCAAACTGTCAGTATGGCTGTGATGTTACCAAAGGACAAATACGGTGTCAGTGCCCCTCCCCTGGCCTACAGCTGGCTCCGGACGGGCGGACCTGTGTGGGTGAGTTGTAACACCAGACACCTCTGTCAGCAAGTGATGGGAGTAAGGAAAAATGCAGTCACTGATGTCCAGTAATTAGCTATCCTTTAGAAAATATCAGAGGCCTCAAAAGAAAACCTCTCTCTGTGAATGGACCATGGCAACCTTATTTTTTCTACAAATGAGAGAGAGGGGTGGAAGTTTCAGGCAGAGGGCACCACATGTGCAAAGGCACTGAAGTTTGAAGGAGCACAGTGTTTGGGGAAAGGAGAGTTTAGTGTTTCTGGAACATACGAGGCAGGACTGATGAAGCTAAGCAGGTAGACAGGACTAGATTGTATGCGTTGCACTAAAGACTTAGATTTTTTTCCCTATAAATTAGGAAGGCAGGATAGGATTGTGGTTAAGAGACAGGGCTTTGGTTTCAAACCTGGCTCTGCCATATATACTCGTAACCTTCAGCAAGAGAATTTCTTTCTTTGAACTCGAGTCTCCTCATCTTTAAAGTGGGAATAATGGCACATAGAACCGTTGTGAGGATTACACGAGCTCATGTATGGAAAGAGCTTACTTAGCACAATATCTAGCATGTAGTAAGTACTCACTGAATGGAGGTATTAGGTGATGGAAGGGACATTTATTGACTACTTTTTATATTTCAGGCACTGTGCTAGTGCCAGATACACAGTAATGGACAAAGCTGACAAGATTTTGATCCTCACAAAGCTGATAGTCTAATGAGGCAGACAGCAGTAAAGCAAGTATCCAATAAAATTACAAAGGCACTGAGTGTTATTAGGAATTTAGAGAGAGAGCAACAGAAAGGGTCTATTTTAGAAAATAATGGTCAAGAAAAAACTTAAAGAGCTGGACCATTCATTGGCTGTGTGAAGAATCAGCCAAACAGGTGGAAACAATGCCGGCATTGCAGTGAACAAGACCTGCTTGAGGTCTGGAAAGAAAGAGGGCCAGTGTGGCTTAACTACAGAGTAGGACGATGAGGGGCAACCAGTGAGGTAAGTGGGGGCTATTTGTTACAGAACCTTCAAGGATGTGGTGAGCAATGAGGATTTGATTCAGAAAAGCAAGCAGAAACAGTAGAAGAATTTTAGGAATGATACTAATCTAATTTTCTGTTGCAATAAAATCATTTTAGTGGATTAGTGGGGATGTTTTGGAGGAGGTAAGATTGGCCAGGAAAAGTCAGGTTGGAAGGCCTCGGCGATGGTAGCGTGGACTAGAGTAGTGGCGGCGGGTGAAGAGAAAGGGAGACAAATTCAAGTAATCTTTCAGAGGTAGAGTTAACTGGGCCTGATGATTTAGGCTTAAGGGAAATAGGGCTGTCAAAGATGACTCATGTCTCAGTTCAAGCAGCTAGGTGGTACAGGTGGTAGTGTGTGCTGAGGTATGGTTGGTGCAGGAGGAGGGCAGCCCCGGCTAGGAAGATGAATAGAAACATGAGGATGTGGAATTTATGGTGCCTGTGGGGGCAACAGCTGGATAATGTTTATGGCGAGTCATCAAGTGCCAGGCAGCCATTTGCAGGCAGTTATTTTAATATATACTTCATCTGAACATGGTCTTGCTCTTCCTAACATACAACTGACTTATGTTTCTAGATGTTGATGAATGTGCTACCGGAAGAGCTTCCTGCCCTAGATTTAGGCAGTGTGTCAACACTTTTGGGAGTTACATCTGCAAGTGTCATAAAGGTTTCGACCTCATGTACATTGGAGGCAAATACCAATGTTATGGTAATGAGCCCTGGCCATTGCTTTTCGCTCTTTCTTCGTCCAGTGGAAAGGTCCCTTCATTGTGCTGGTGACTGCGATGCCAGGGGTGGGGGAGGGAACTGGCGTTAAACAAACAGAAGTCCAGTGCAAACACTAGTAGTTCTAGATGCACAGATACTTTATTTCTTTTGTTTATCTGCCAGTTTTACACGGACTTTCACATTGCAAAAAAAAATTTTTTTGAAATTTTATGTATATTTTTATGTCACCACATTTATCGGCTAAAGAAACCTCTCCTTCTCCTACTTCCTAATACAGATGTAGATGAGTGCTCCCTTGGGCAGTATCAGTGCAGCAACTTTGCTCGCTGTTTCAACATACATGGGTCCTACAAGTGTAAATGTAAAGATGGATACCACGGCGATGGACAGAGCTGTGTGTGTGAGTAATGATTGTCTCCCAGCGCCGGATCCCGGCAGGAAATGCAGATTGCACAAAGGCTATTTCTAGGGAAGATAAGGAATAAGATTAATTTATCAAAGAAGTACAATTTTTGTAGCTGGCAATGTTAGTATCTGCTTTCTACAAACAATAACATTACTTATTTAGGTATTTTTAAAAATTAAAGACTCAGTAATACATTCTACTCTTAAAAGTATTTGATTCCTTGACTAAAATTTCTCAGTAGCTTCCCTTCAGCTGGCAAGAAATTTTAGAGCCCTCCCAGAGAGTTTGATTTTCTTAGAACTAAAATAAATGTTTGTTTGTCATTAGCATTCGATTCTGATTGATGGTGGGATAATCTGAATAGATTCTACAGTTTGGGTCTCTCTGTTTTATTATGCCTCCTAATTCAAAAATATACCCATATTTATCTATTTTCTCTATATTTAATACTGTTTTGCTTTTTAAATTTTTACAAGCTGTGTTCATAGTATGACTATATTAGTAGATAAACATGAAAAAAAATACCCTCCAAGATGAAAGTTTCACAAATCAAAGGCCATAATTTAGCATATATGTCATGTAACAATACATTTTTAAATTTTTGGAGTAAAGAATTAACTAAAAACCATGGGGTATAAAATCATGGAGATTCAAGGATTTTTGATGAGTCATGTAGTCATGCCCCCCACCCCGAGAAGTACATCATACCAGGTAGACTAAATATTAATTTCTTTTGGTGAAGATAAGCAAGGAAAAAATATTTTATAGATGTTCTTAGTGACCTCTGAATATTTCTTTTAAAAAAGCAATTACATGCCCTGGCTGGATAGCTCAGTTGGTTAGAACATTGCTCTGAAGCACAGAGGTTACCAGTTCAATCCCTGGTCAAGGCACATACAGGAACAGACTGATGTTCCTGTCTCTCTCCCTTCCTCTATCTCTAAAATCAATAAAATAAACATTTAAAAAAAGCAATTATATAGATTAATAAGGGAAAGAAAAATCCACTAAATGTTTCAAATATTTGATAAAAATGTTTTTACACGAGTCTAATTTAAAATGTTGAAAGTAGTCTTTAGACAATTCTAAACATGATTTTATAATATACATGTACCATAGGGAAAGTTAACATAGACTCCTGATATACAATTCTCAAATTTTAAAAAATTTGAAATAGCTCTGTTTTTAAAATATTGATTGCCATCTCTTTCCACTTTACAAATACAACCTTTTTTGTGTTTCAAATAATACATATCCATTATAGAAACACCAATATAATATTTTCATTCACCCAGCTGACTGTGTATCATATAGCTTATATGCAGATATTTGTTACTGGTAAACAGCGTGACTTCCAATAGGGGAATATTATTATAAATGTGAAAAGTAAGACTAATTGCACATATTTTGATATGTTTGTTTTTTACAACTTGATGTTTTACTTTTTGAAGAGAGATGGTTACATGCTCATTTTAAATCTTTTGACTCTTTTAGATATTCCAAAAGTTATGATTGAACCTTCAGGTCCAATTCATGTACCAAAGGGAAATGGTACTATTTCAAAGGGTGATGAAGGACACAGTAATTGGATTCCTGATGTCGGAAGTACTCGGTGGCCTCTGAAGACACCTTATATTCCTCCTGTCATTACCAACAGGCCTACTTCTAAGCCAACAACAAGACCTACACCAATGCCAACAAGGCCCACGCCACCCCCACCTCCACCCCCACCCACAGAACTCAGAACACCTCCACCTCCACCGACCCCGGAAAGGCCCATCCTCAGGCTGACGACTGTAGCACCAGTGGCTACCACCTCTCCAAGAGGGATTACAGTTGACAATAGGATACAGACAGATCCTCAGAAACCCAGAGGAGATGTGTTCAGTAAGTCATATAAATGTTTGCACACTTTTTGAGGTTCTTCTTTTCAGTTTTATTGAGATACAGTTGACATACAACACTGTGTAAGTTTAGGTATACGGCATAATGGTTTGACTTACATGCATTGTGAAATGATTACCACAATAATTTTAGTTAACCATCTCATATAAATACAAAGAAAAAGAAAAAAATTTTTTCTTGTGATGAGAAGTCTTAGGGTTTACTTTCTAAAAACCTTTCCTAGTCCCTGGGCAGTTATCTCAGTTGGTTAGAGCGTTATCCCGAAATGCCAAGTTTGTGGATTTGATCCTCCGTCAGGGCACATATGAGAAGCAACCAATGGATGCACAACTAAGTAGAATAACAAATGAATGCTTCTCTTTTTCTTCCTCCTTCCTCCCCACCCCCTTTCTGTCTCTCTAAAATCAATCAATCAATAATAATAAAGAAACTTTCCTGGCACCATGCATCAGTGTTAACTATAGTCATCCTGTTGTACATTATATCTCTAGTACTTATTTATAACTGGAACTTTGTACATTTTAACCATCTTTATCCATTCCCTGCCCTGAACTATTCCCACCTCTATTAACCAAAAATATGATCTCTTTTGTTTTTTAGATTCCACATATAAATGAAGTCAGAGAGTATTTGTCTTCCTCTGACTTGTTTTACTTAACATAATGCCCTCAAGATTTATCCATGTTGTTACAAATGGCAGAATTTCCTTCTTTTTATTGCTGAATAATATTTTTTGTGTATATAGACCACATTTTCGTTATCCATTCATCAATCAATGGTCAAACCATTATGCCGTATACATTAAACTTATACAGTGTTGTATGTCAACTGTATCTCAATAAAACTGAAAAGAAGTTGTTTCCAGGTCTTGGCTATTGTAAATAATGCTGCTATGAACATGGAGTACAGATATCTCTATGACATAGTGTTTTCATGTCTTTTGGATATGTTTCCAGAAATAAGATTTTTGGATCATATGGTAGTTCTATTTTTAATTTTTTGAGAAACCTTCCTATTGTTTTCTATAGTGGCTGTACCAGTTTACAATCCTACCAACAGTGCATGAGGTTCTCTTTTCTCCCCCACATCTGTTATCTCTTGTTTTTTCTATGCTAAGTTTGAGATTTTGTGTTTTTGATTTTCATTTCCCTAATAATTAGTGATGTTGAGCACCTTTTTATGTACCTGTTGGCCATTCATATATCTTCTTTGGGCAAATATTTATTTAGGACCTGTGCACTTTTTTTTTAGTTCGATTATTTGGGTTCTTTTGCTAGTGAGTTGAATGAGTTCCCTGTGTGTGTTAGACATTGACCCCTTATCAGATATATAGTTTGAATATCTTTTATCTATTTCATAGGTTGTATTTTTATTTTGTTCATTCTTTGTTATTGTGCAGAAGCTTTTTAGTTTGATATAGTCCACTTGTTTATTTGTTATTTTGTTGTTTGTGCTGTAGGTGTCATAACCAAAATTTTATTACCAATATCTGTGTCAAGGAGCTTTTTACCTATATTTTCTTCTAGGAGTTTTATGTTTTCAGGTTTTATGTCCAAGTATTTAATCCATTTTAAGGTAATTTTTGTGAGTGCTGTAAGATACGGGTCTAATTTCAGACTTTTGCATGATTATCCAAGTTTTCCACTTTACTCCATTGAGTATTCTTGGCTTCCGTATTAAGTACGAGTTGACCACACCTGTGCTTGGGTTTATTTCTGGACTCTCGATTCTGTTGCATTGGTTCAGGTGTCTGTTTTTATGCCAATGCCATACAGTTTTGATTACTATAGCTTTACAGTATAGCTTGAAATTATTAATTGTAACACTTACTGCTTTGTTTTTCTTTCTCAGGGTTGCTTTAGCTATTTGAGGTATTCTGTGTTAGCATATTTTTAATAAACTCTTTATGATGACTTTTAAACAGTAGACCATGTATTGCATAAGATTCAAACTTATAAAAAGAATTAGTTGTACAAAGTATATATTATATATCCCTACTGTTATATTATAAAGAGCTGAATAGAAGTCAGAGAGTTGGGTAAATAAGAATGTGTGCAGAAATGGAAAGAATATCATAGTCATACAGTAGATCACAGCATCCATCCAGTATAAGAATTCTCCTAACATAATTCAGATTTACATGAAAACTCAGAAATGAGGCACTTACTGTATCATTTAACTTTTAATTTAGCATGCCCATTTATTTAGTCAGAAAACATTTTTGAATGTGTTTTAGAATGTCAGGCCCTGTATTATGCATTGGCCTTACAGAGATAAAACAGAAAAGGTTACAGTGGAGGAAAAGATAGTCACCCAGAAGACAACTGTGGTACTTCGTGAGTGAGAGATTTGTGTAGGACGCTCCGGGAGTAGAGAGAAGGTGTACCTACTGATTCTTTGAGCAGGGAGTATTTGAGGTGAAAGAGCTTCCTGAGTGAAATGGGGCAAAGAGAATGAGAAAGGGAGGCATTTTAATTAACAGGGACAGCACAGCAAAGGCATGAAGATAGGAAGTAGCATAGCATATGCAGTAAACTGAAGGGTTAAATCAAGGATTGATGAGAAAAACTGGGCAGCTGTCCCTTGTATTTGCTGTGAACTGGTGACTAGAACTGGACCGGGGCCAGATTAGTTTAATGACTCCAGATTGTTAATGGGTGACTGGATAAAGGGTGGTACCACCTATGGGGATAAAGGCTATTGGTAACAAAGCAAGTTTTGAAGTAGAAAGAGGTTGTTCCTTTATTACCAAGCCAAAATTTGCAATTTTACAATTTTGTCTGTTCCCTATATTTTTCCATTTGTTGTTTCACTTTGTTTATTTGTAGCTACCTATGCATTCACTCGTCTCTCCTCTTCTCCTTGTTGACATTACTACTTTCTTCTTTTTCTTTTCTCATTCACCCACGATAGAACTAAACTTTGCTCCTTTTAGATTGAACACTTTTTTCAGATATTTTTACCAGGTGGAAAGAGTACTGACATTTGTGATTTCTTTTTAAAAGAGAAAAATCTTTTTTTGCTTATATGTGACTCAAATATTTTCTTCTTGGTCATTGTCCATTTAAAAAGAAATTGAGTTTCTCTAATTCTGATATAATTGTGATTGTGTTCTTTGTGCAATAAATACAAATTTTAGAGGGATTAGATGGTAGTTCTAATACATTTTATATGTGCATATCTCTTATTTTTGAAAGACATATTTTCGGTAATTTTTATTCTCCTACCTTTTCTTTCTTTTCTCTCCCCTCCTTCTCTCTTTCTCTGCCCCCTTGTCTCTCTTTTATTACTCTATTTTTTCTTCATTTCTTTGTGATCATACAGTGGAATTTTTATTCATAGGTGCTTAAGTAAAGAGGGTATATTATTCTGTTGCTTAAGGCACAGGTTGTAAGAACTTGGATATTTAATATAAAAAGACACTCCAACATAGCTATCGATATTTGAGTCTTTTAATGTTTTCTCTTTTTTAATTTATTTTTTTAAACTTTTTTTATTTTGTTTATTCATTTTTAGAGTGAGAGAAGAGAGAGAGAGAGAAGGGAAGGAGAAACAGGAAGCGTCAACTCCCATATGTGCTTTTTTTTTTTTTACAGAGACAGAGAGAGAGAGAGAGGGATAGATAAGGACAGACAGACAGGAACGGAGAGAGGTGAGAAGCATCAATCATCAGTTTTTCGTTGCGACACCTTAGTTGTTCATTGATTGCTTTCTCATATGTGCCTTGACTGCGGGCCTTCAGCAGACCAAGTTACCCCTTGCTCGAGCCAGCGACCTTGGGTCCAAGATGGTGAGCCTTGCTCAATCCAGATGAGCCCACACTCAAGCTGGTGACCTTGGGGTCTCGAATCTGGGTCCTCCGCATCCCAGTCCAACGCTCTATTCACTGCGCCACCGCCTGGTCAGGCTGTTTTCTCATTTTTTAAAAGATCTTTCTTTCCATTATTCTTCTCCATACTGATGCACATATGAATTAAAAATAACATTGACGTTCACCAATAGAATTTAGCAGGATAAAATGGGGAAACGGAGTTTCGATACAGTTTGAGGGCACTCATTCTAAGGAGGTGTGATCTTAAAGATAGACCCTGGGAAAGCATTACCTTGATCCTAGGCCAAGGCTGTTTGTTGGATGCTGCAGAGAGTGTTGCAGCCTTTGGGCACTCCTGTCAAAACATTAAATTCCCCTCTCATTTCATCTTCAGCCATAGCTGCTGGTTAGTGTTAGCATGAATGCAGACATTTTGGACACTTCTTAATTTGCTGTCTGGTGATTGTAGGGTATATTCTGAATAAGATAAGGTTCTAAGTTTTTAATTTAGGACAAATAATTGGTGTTTATTCACTGTGTAAACAGAAAGGTACCTTATCACTATTATAGTTCAACATCATTTCTTTGTTGAATATTTTCTTCACTGCTTGCATAAAAATTTCTTAAGACATTCTCATTCACCACAAGTCTGAGAATGAAATTTGGTTCTCCTTTTTGCATAAATTTTCAGGTGATGATAATTATAGCCACTGTTTGGAAGTCTCTAAACAGCTCCAGACTTCAAGAATTAGGTTTTTCTTTACATGGAAAGCTATATTATTTCAATGGTGGAGGTTATTAAACAGTGCTTTTCTTTATAATGTACATGTTATTGTTCCCCTGAGAAAAGACTGTAAAAATATTCTCAAAGGAAATAAGAAAAAATTATAGCTATTATAACAAGAACACATCTCTAGTCCCAACTTCTCCCCAAATTCTAGACTTGTGTATCACCTGCTTGTTTAACCTCTCCAATTGAATGAAACTAGATGTTCAAACAACTCCCTGAATTGTGCCTTAACTTCATCCTAGACACATTCTACCCACAGTCTTTCACCACAGGGAATGACACCTTTAATCTGTAGTTGCCACACCGTAAGAACTTGGAGTCATTATAAATAGCTCTTTTTATACCCACATCCAATCCAGAAGGAAATCCCGTTAGACTTACCTTCAAATTATATCAAAATTGTGGCCACTGCTTGCCATCTCCAGTGCAGTCACCCAGGCCCAAGCCATCCCTCCCCTGGGATCCTTTATCCAGATGACTTGTACAATACAGCGTTCTTCAGGTTTTAAAAAAGTAATAAGCTGTATCTCTGTACATGACATATGGATGCATGTTGATGTTTCTACAGGGAATCACATGAATACTTGACATAATTTGGCTACTAGAGACCTTGAGGTTGGATTAAGAGTATTGAGTTACAGAAACGTTTGGCTTTCAGAATTATGGGGAGGAATTGTGGACTCGCTGCCATTGTTGTCCAGCTTCTCCCAGCCTCCACCTCTGCCCTTCTGTGGTCTCTTAACTTAGAACCAGAGTGGTATTTTAAAAGTTAAGTGAGATGTCTTTGTTCAAGGTTCAGCATTAGCACCCCGTGGCTTAGGAAGAACTGAAGCCCGGGCAGTGTCTCACGAAGTCCTAAGTGGCCCATCTTCTGGTGCCCTCTGCGTCATTCACTTCACACCAGTGCTCTATCCTCCCTGCTCATCCCAGGAATTCTCCCAGCTGAGGACTTGTACTCACTCCAGCTGTTCCCTCTACCTGGAACACTCCCCTCAGCTACCAGTGGGGCTCATTTCTCACCTCTTCACAGGAGTCTCAATTTACCAGTGAGGCTGTCTGCCCTTCCATTCCATACCATCAAAGCTGGAGATTTTGTCCTTTTGCAATTCCTGCATTGGGGTTTTAAAACAGCAAAAAAAGTTGCCTGACCTGTGGTGGTGCAGTGGATAAAGCATTGACCTGGAATGCTGAGGTCACTGGTTCGAAACCCTGGACTTGTCTGGTCAAGGCACATGTGGGAGATGATGCTTCCTGCTCCTTCCCCCTTCTCTCTCTCTCTCTCTCCCCACTCTCTAAAATAAACTTTAAGAAAAAAGTATTTCAACTTCAGTTAAACAGTGCAAATGTGTTAGTTATAATAGCCTTTTGCTTTTTAATTTATGGACTAAAAACTTCCATCTAAACCAACATCAACTAATTATCCAAGTGTGATCGTCTCATGTGGTTTTAAAAAATTCCAATTATATTCAGCTCTCTAATGGTGACTAGAATTCCTTCCAATAACTGACCCCAAATATTCTTTGTTATATTTAACCAAAAGTCAAGAAATTACAGTTTATACCTCTTCAGTACTGTCAGGCACACAGCTGATCACTGTCACCTGACCCCACACTCCATGTATTTACCAATTCCTTCTTGGGGTTTAGTATTTTCTGTCTCTTAAATCCTTTGTTGAAATACTGTTTTGTTTTTTAACTCACTTAGCAATTTTTTTGGCTTATCTTTTAAATATTCTTTTTTTTTTTTTTCAAATCTGTCCCAATCTCTAGGGCCCACAGATACATGCTAGTCAGATCTGACCCAATATTGATTGCAAGGGGAATATTTTTATACCTGATTTTCTGATCTAAATAATTTCTGTCTGCTGCCAAGTGTGTTAGAGTGCAGCTGTTTAACCCGCAGGTGTTTTCCCCTCAAAATAGACAATGCCTGGTACACAGGACACAGTCAAAAATATTGTTGAGTGGATGGAAATGTAATTTTATATTAAATTTAAAATTTTAAAATCTAAATACTCTTTCATATGCTTCAATTAACTAAATTTAATTTGTAGATTTGATAGTCACTCCCCAAATCATCAAAGTTATTTCAGCTTGTTTTTTTCTCTTATCCTGATAGTTTAAATATAGCTATTGAAAAGAAAGATTCTCTAGAAAACACTAAATCTAATATACTTCAAAATTTTAAGCATGATGCAGAGTAATAGTGAAAAGCTTTGAAAGAAAATATGAAGAGAAGGTTGAGGCATTTGAAACTGAGGGCTTGAAACAACTACTAAGAACAGAATACAATGAATCAGAAGATGTAGTTTTGATTCCCACCTCTGTTATTTATGACTTATGTGATTTCAGATAAGTTACTCTGCTTTCTACATTAGTCTTCTCTCTGTAAAATGGAGGTAATATTTCTCACTTTCTGTCCACATAGAGTGGGTCCCAGGATCAAACATAATATAAGTAAAAGTGTCGGTGAATTATTAATTACTATGAAATATAATTGTATTTTATATTGTATTTTATAGGAATAACTTGTGGGGAACATTTAAACTATATGTGATAAATAAAATAACCCTTGGCCCTTCCTGGTTGGCTCCGTAGTAGAGTGTCGGCCTGGTGTGTGCATGTCCTGGGTTCGATTTCCGGCCAGGGCATACAGGAACAGCGCCCATCTGCTTCTCCCCCTCTCGCTTCTCTCAATCTTTCTCTCTCTCTCTTCTCCTCCCCTCCTGCAGCCATCCATGGCTTGGTTAGAGCGAGTTGGCCCAAGGCACTGAGGATGGCTCCATGACCTCCGCCTCAGGTGCTAAAATGACTCCTGTTGCAATGGAGCAATGCCCCAGATGGGCAGAGATCGCCTTCTAGTGGGCTTGCTGGGTGGCTCCTGGTCATGTGCATGCAGGAATGCAGGAGTCTGTCTCTGCCTCCCCTCTTCTCACTAAAAAAAAAAAAAAAAAAAAAAAAAAAGAACCCTTTATGTGTGATATGAAATATTAAGTATGTTTAAGTATGTATTTTTAAAATAATACCAACTTGAGGGACCCTGGGTCTTTAAAATTGTATAATCAGGTGTATTTTCAGGGCTAGCCCTTTAGGCCACATTGAGCAACTCTAAAGTTCCTGGATAACATGAAGTTCTTGTTCTTTCACTTATGGGACAGACCAGTGCTTCTCCGAGTGTGTGTGACTGAACATGAGTTCTATGGGATATTATGAAGTGGATGCCTAAAGAAGTTCTGAGGTCAGATGAATTTGAGAGATGCCAGGTTTAGTAAACTTAAAGAGGTTTGTTAACTATAGGACTTCTTAATATGCTAATGGTCATTGTGAATCTCTTGGGGTGGCATGTCATGAGTATTGTTTAACTGTTGGAATTAGGGTTCATTGAAACCAACTTCAAGTATATATGAACTGAACTGAGAGGTGCAGAGATCACTCTCCATAGACTGAATAGTGCTCTCCCATTAGCCTTCATTTGCGTGGTTTCTGAGACCAGTGGGTTGGTGTTGGACCCTGGAAGAGCCTGACAGAGTTGAGTTGGGGGGACAGAAAGGTGCTAACAGACAGAACAAGAAAAACTGCCTTAATTTGTGGTGTGCCTGTCTGGGCACCAGAAGTATGCTACAAAGGACTGCTATAAAGGTGAAGACCAAGAACCAAAGACAAAAGTGGTATCAGAACAGATAGGATCTATCCCAGAGCAAAGAAAATAAGAAACACTACATGCAGAAGCAGACATAAAGGAAGACGGGGAAATGCATTCTAGTCTAGCAACACAATAAAATATGCAGTGAATGGTTTTTGAAAAATAATGTAATGAGTTGGAAAAATATGCATGCTATAAAAATGTTAAGGAAAAAAATATTCTAAACTGTATATACCATTCAACCCCAATTCATTATAAAAATGCTGGTCTACATATGTCTGAATGAATATAAAAGTCTGAGAGAAAAGAGACCAAAATGGTAACCATGTATCCAATATGTGATATTTGGGGTGATTTTCATTGTCTTTGTGTTATCCTCATGCTATGTTTGTTTGTTTGTTCATGCTATGTTTTTTTTTTAATTTTTCATCACCACTGACAGTCACAGTAATTCAACAAAGCAGTAGTTCCTTGGGAGAGCAGCCAGAAGTACTAAAGTTTCATGCTCTCCAGTAGTGTGTTGTGTTTTTTGAAATAGTGCCCCAGTAGATTCTAAATCCCCCCCTTTTTTTTGGAGACAGAGAGGAACAGATAGCAACAGACAGACAGGAAGGGAGAGAGATGAAGAGATGAGAAGCATCAATTCTTTGTTATGGCTCCTCAGTTGTCCATTGATTGCTTTCTCCTATGTGTCTTGACCAGTGGGCTCAGCAGAGTGAGTGAACCCTTCCTTGCTCAATCCAATGACCTTAGGCTTCAAGCCAGCCACCTCTGAGCTCAAGCCAGTGACATGGGGTCATGTCTATGATTTCTTGTTCAAGCCAGTGACCCTGCACTCAAGCTGGCGACCTTGGGATTTCGAACCTGGGTCCTCTACATCCCAGGCCAACACTCCATCCACTGAGCCACTGCCTGGTCAAACCGATTTTAATTCTTAATCATGCCAATTTTATGTAGAATTTACTAGTTTTAAAAAAATTCATTAACTTCTATGTTTAACCTTTCAAATTTCTCTTTACAGTTGAGTGTATCAGGTATACCAGGTCTTAGCTAGGATGCTCAGGTTTCTGTAAGGAATATAGCATCACTTGGCCCAGGAAGCAGTTGTTTTTTAAGAGTATTGTCAGAGCCTGTTTGAAGCACAGTAATTTAGGAGGCTTATCTAAAATGTAGATTTTTAGCCCCTCCAACACATTTGCTTCATCAGACTGTCTACAGAAATACTGTTCTGTCTTTACTGTGTGTACAAGAAACATGGGATCTTGTGAAAAAAAAAAAACAAACTCCCAACCAGTGAGGCTGCACTAGGAATGTGATTCTGCATTTCCAGCGCTCTCTCAGGCCATACTGCTGACCTGCCGAACAACACTTTGAATAGCAGGGCTCTGAGAGCCAGCATGGCAGCCCTGTGTCCAGCAGAACCACATCCTCAATGGAGACAGAATTAGCCAGATGTGGGGTGTTTAAAATGTACGATTGTGCCTAAAAACGTAGCATGTGGCATCTGTCTCATAGAAAGTGAGGAAGAATGGCGTTGCAGATAAAGATTATGGAATATAATGTGATATTTATCAGATGCCCTCTTGAGTGGCCCTGTCAGACACGACTCACTGGTGCCGTGTTATTCTAAGTCAGGAGGATGTGTAGCCCTTGTACATGCCGCACAGGAAGAAAATTGTTTCCTTTTCACTGATTGCTGCTTTGCTGCATGCTACCCACTGATTCTTTCTCTCATTTCTCTTCAGCAGATTTGATGAGTCTGTGGCTGGTGTGATCACCTTGTTCTTAGTCATGGAAATAGGGTATCTTTTCTGATTCTCTGTGGTGATGAGTAAAAAAATGTTTCTACTGAGGGTTCAAAAGGTCTTCAAACTAGTTTGCTTTCTAGTAAACAGAAAGGCCCTTGGAGACCCTGAGGGGATATCTGACGTCTCTCTGAAGATTACATTTCTGCTGGTGTTATGAAGGAGTGAGTTGTCAGTGCTTACAGGTCAGGATCTGGTGCTGTGAATTCTGAAAGTTTTCAAGAATTTTGATTTATTTTTTAATTGGATCTCATGGTAGCTGGTAAAGTAGGAAGAAGAAAAAATTGCTCTCCCTGGAAAGTATAAATTGAGTTCTCAGTGAATGTGACTAAAGGTAGAAAAGACAGAAATCAGGTTTTTGTTTGTTTTTTAAGTTGCATGCACATTTGTCTGTATTATAATGAAAAGTACTGTGCTTATAACTACTCTTTGATTTGGGTCATGTCACTAAATATTTTTATATGCCTTTATTTCCTTATCTATAAGTGGGGATAATAACAGCATCTACCTCATCGGACTGTTGTGAAATTAGATGAGAGAGTGCATATAAAACTCTTACCACAGTGCTTGGCATATGATAAGAACTCGGTGCATTCTAGCTTTTACTACTTGTACTTATGTTGCTGAATTCATTTACATGGTAATGACAGCACTTCCTACTTAACTCAGAAAAAGCCATATTTGTGTTCTATTCTAAATGTTTATATTTTTCTTATTCTTTTTTATTATGGTTCATTACAATTTTAATGTTGTTTTTGGCTAACTGGATCTTTATGAAGCAAGCTGATTTGCAAGTACAAACTATTATGTGAGCGTACAAAATGAAGATGGAAAGCTGCAACTTCATGCATCCTTTCCTGTAACTAAATAATTGGACATCCTGCTTTGTTTAGGTGCTTATAGTACCTGGTTAAACAGTTGTGATGTTAGAGGCAGCATCCCCTCATGTCCTTGCTGTGCAAATAGTGACAACTTTTCAGCAACAATGTCTAAAAGGGAAATTTACTGATGGGTCTGATAAATATCAGAAATAAAAGCTCCCTTTCTTTAAAGTGATTCTTTTGGCCTGAGGGTGTTGACACCTGTTCCCCCCAGAGCCTATGGGCTCCTGTGACACCCCAGGTGATCACCCCCAGCAGACCTGTCAGGGTCTGCTCACCACTTGTGTTCTGGTGTGTGGGACTGTCCTGACAGAGCCTAACCTTTAAGGGTTTCTTTGGCTTAGAAGAGAGAAAGAGAACAAAACCTATGAAGTCCTCTCTTAATCTGCAAACGTTGTATTTATTATCCTTATGGTCATACCTACAACAGGACCGTCTTTTGATATTTTGTTCTCCTAGGCAGTGCTTGCTTAAGTTGTTCTGAAACTTTAGTTGAAGAGAAATAGACAAATCACAAATATTGGGCTCATTATTAAGTAGCTGTGTCTGCGTTCCACCTTTCTCCAGAGATTTAATTTTTTTAGTTCCACTATTTACCCTTCATCCAAAGGTGTCTTTTGCACTTAGGTTCTTCCTGTGGGATGACAGCTTTGGAAAACAAGGGTTTATTTCTGTGGAGCCCAGAAACGCCTTCCTTTGTGTTTATAATCAGTAGATAGCTAAGAATTTTCTCTAATGTGGCTAGGGGAATTTCAGGAACTCTTTTCCAGTCCTTTTGTTTGCTTCTCTCTGGTCATTTAAAGCTGTGATACACATGTTCTTCCTCTTGAGAGAGACAAAAGGCAGGGAAAGAGGGGAGGGGGGAGGAGAAGTAAGTGGAGCAAAGGTGGGGGAACAGAGGGGAGAAGAGGAGGAGAGAGAAGCAAGGCTTCCTCATGAAGTCCTTGTCATTCATCTCCACACTGGAGCCTCTAGAAGTCCCTAGGTTTTGCCACCAGAAAGACCCTTTCAGAATATGAGGCAAGTTACGCATGTCATTCTCTTTCAATGAACTAAACCTCTAAGCATAGAGTTTAAGACAATGTTATCTTTAACCTCTTAGTTCAACAACAAATGTCAGAACCCTCCTGGGTCATGTCATGTGAGCTACCCAAGAACAGAAACAGAATTTGCAAACCTACCTTTAATAAATCATGCTTACACTTTGCTACAGTTACCCTTTGGGAGGGCGCCAGCAGTGGGGGGATGAGTATGATAATATTTACATTTACTTCACTGTGCTTACTCTTAGTGCTTTTGGGTAAAATATACAATTGACTATTTGGGAAACCTCATTTATAAACTCAGGTTATATATCTATATTATCATAGTCATGGGGAAAATATATTTAATTGAAAATGCTGGGCCAGGCTTTAAGAAGTTTCCTGCTTCTCTGTAAGGTCAATTGTTCTCACAGGTCCCGGGGCTCCCTGGGCATTGGGGAAGCTTCCCAGGCCCCTAAACCCTGTCCCATCATGTTTTTATCCAGCTGGCCCCTTCCTTCAGTGCCTATACACCCCCTTTCTTTTAGTTCATGCAGAAAATGTAACAAGGAATGGGCACGAGATATTCTTGGTAGATGAAACACTGACCAATGGAAGAACAATTATTAGGAAATAAATGTATTCAAGACTAATTCTTTCATTAATGTTGATCATAACTATCCTCAGACATCCACTCTCTCCTGCTCATTCTCCATGTTACAGCTGGAATGGTGTACCTCATCTTGGAACTCCTCTGTAAAAACTTTCCAGAAGCTTCCAGTTTCTACCAGAATAGAGTCCAAAATCTTTACAGGGCTTTCAAAGGCCCTGCACAGTCTGCCTGCATCTCCAGCCTCATTCATTCATTGTTCTTCTGTGTGCTCTACAGCTATAATGAGAATTGTATTCCACGGGCCTTCATTCTCTAGGGTGCCAGCTCACAGTCACTCATCCTTCATACTCTGGTGTGAGCCTTGCCCCTTAGAGATTGTCATGCACCTGCCCTCCCCCTGCTAACTCAGCTAGCACCCCTCCCTTCTCACCACATATTTCCATAGCTTCCTCTGCCTCCCTTTTAAAAGCATTCATTACCTGGGGGAATTGTTAGATATATTTCTTCATATCTGGTATGTAGATCCTATGAAGGCAAGAGGGTACTCTCTGATTCACAACAAGCTCTTAGCCCCGTCCGTGCCTGGTACCCAGTGGATGCCCACATTCTTGATTGCTTGTATTAACATGTGGATGGATTGGGGGGGGGGGTGGATGAAAAGATGCTAGAGGAATTGTGTGGTTAAATTTCTCTTATGCTTTTTCATCTCTAAAATTATACCATTCAAATTCTGAGAGTTAATGGTTCAACTACAGAGAATAGTTATATGTATTTATTTTTATGAAATATGTATGTATTTAAGTAGACTATTAGCCAAAATATGATATAGGGGAGGGAATCTTGTATCAGCCTCTATCCTGGTTATACTTGTGATTTGGGGCATGGCTAGTCATTTATTTTAATTAACATTTTCTGCATTGATTACGCTAACTCTCTGGATCAAAGACTACGTTCAAATTACACAGATACATTTCATTTTTATAGCCTCATATTTAACAACAGGTATAAAGGCTTTGTTCAGTCCTCTAAGCAGTCAAAATACAAATAACAGACAAATGGTTGCTATGGTATAAGGTTTGTGTATGTGTTCTCATAGAACTCTCTTTTAATTCTGTGTTTTAGGCAAGTCTTTTTTTTATAATAAGAATTCTTTTTATAAATGATCTTAAAAATTTAGAATTGCAAAACAAAACAGACCAACAAATGAGAAAATATTGCTTTCCTTTCCAATAATCAGATTACCATTATTAGCATATTGGTGTATTTTTTACCATTCTTTTTCCTAGTACAGAGTTTTTGGTTTGTTCATTTGGTTATCTTGTGCATAGTTGAGTTCATACTGCTTGCTTTTTTCTCCACTGCTTATTTCACTGAGTATTTTCCCACAAACTTTAAAGTATAGGGGGGGGGATGGGTAGTGTACCTTCCTTTGGCACAGCAGGGGGACGCTGTTAGGGGTGCGTCCTGGTGTGTGAGGGAGGAGGGGTCCACAGGCTGTGGCAGAGCTACAGAGCAGAGCGCTCCCCAAGGTGAGAACTGGCAGCTGCTGAGCACTTCAGGTCTCTAAATTCCTTAGACTATTTCCCAGTGTATTGAAGTAAAGGCGCATGTATCATCCTCTGCTGAATTATATAGTTCTTGGAAACCAGTGCTTAAAATACTCATGAACCATCTGATACTTTCCAAGTTGTTAGGTGACTAATTCTCTGCGTCACTGTTTTCCAAGTGTGTTCCTGTTGCTTCCTTTCTCTTCTTCCTCCCCAGCCACTTTCTCTGTTTCTCAGCGTCCTTTAGCCACTGTGAATGCCTTCTCTGTCCTGAGCTCTTGCTCTGTGCTTGAGGCCTGAAATGCTCCCTCTTCCTCACCCATCACTTTGCTTGGAAGGTTCCATGTTCTTCCTATCTCCATCCAAAGCATGCTCACTCAGAGAGGACCTCCATGATCATCACCCTTGGTAAAACGGGCCCCCTTCACCAGGAAAGCTGGGGGCAGTCCTCCCCTGTTCACCAAGACTGTTTACCATCTGACAGTTTTTCATCTGGAAAAAGGGAGCTGTCAAACTGTCCTAATGCCCCTAAGATATGCTACCTTTAAGATTTGAGCTATTCCAATTCAGAGATAATTTGTGTAAGTTACAACAAGATGAAGGGAACAAAAAAAATGAAGGATCCAGAGAAAAATTTTCTGTCATAAGAAAGGAAGCATGTTTGCGTACAACTTTGTAGTATTTCTAGTAGATAAAAGGCAGTCTCGCCTGACCAGGCAGTGGCACAGTGGATAGAGCATCGGACTGGGATGCGGAAGGACCCAGGTTCGAGACCCCGAGGTCGCCAGCTTGAGCGCGGGCTCATCTGGTTTGAGCAAAAGCTCGCCAGCTTGGACCCAAGGTCGCTGGCCCCAGCAAAGGGTTACTCAGGCTGCTGAAGGCCCGCAGTCAAGGCACAGATGAGAAAGCAATCAATGAACAACTAAGATGTCACAACAGCAACAAAAGACTGATGATTGATGCTTCTCATTTCTCTTCATTCCTGTCTGTCTGTTCCTATCTATCCCTCTCTCTGACTCTCTCTTTGACTCTGTAAAAAAAAAAAAAAAAAAAAAAAGGCAATCTCCCTCTCAGAGCCCCAAATAAAGCTATAATTGGATGTCATTGCTGTTAGTCCTCTGGGTGTAAAAAGAGGGAGGACATTTGCCTCACCTCTAGAGTACCTGTGATCTGGTTGTGTCCCTAGAGCTTGTTTAGAACTAGCTTCTCGTTTATCCCTCACAGGCTGGGTATGTGAGAGTATGCAGGGGGTGGGGAGTGGTTAACTCTAGACTTTTGAAACAAACATGAAAAGAATTCAAAGTAATAAGCTTAAACAAAATCAGTGTAAATATTATGGGATTGTTCATTTTAAAAATTCTTGCTAAAAAGAATAGGGACATTATCAAGAAAGAATCTTTTTGACTAATGTCTGTTCCTTGGTGTTCTACATCTTTCACTTCTTGCCTTATAAAAATAGAGCTAATTAAAGTTTTGTCAAAGAAAAGGGAGTATACTCCCTAGTCTCTGGCCAAGAATGCCCCTCCTCCACCACCACCATTCCTACACTCCCCTTCCCGCCCACCCAAGTTACTCTATGCTGTCATCTGGTGTTCTCCTTCCTCATTGATCTTTAAGTTATGCTTGCCTCTCCCGTTAGAGTGCAGGTTCTGTGAGGGCCAGGTCCTCGTTGGTCTTGTTCACCCCTTTTACCTGCTCTCCTTGGCCTCCCACAGTGCTTGGCAGATGGTGGTAATCAAATATACACTCAGGAATAAAAACCGAATGATTTCAGTGAATCCATTTTTTATAAAGTAGATACTTGAGCTCTGTCCCACTTGTTTCAATGAAGAAAACGGTTCACAAAATGCATGGGCTTTTTGACAAGATCTTCACATTTGTTCAGTAAACACTGGGTGCCTGTCACCAGGTTACGCCCTGGAAATGCCACACGAAGACTTGACTGGTGCCCTCCAGGACCTCAGAGATGAGCAGTAGAGCAGACACACATGTGTGTAAATAATGACAAGTCTACAAAAAAGTAGAATAGAGGTGTGGAAACAGGAGTCTATGAACTACAAGTGGGAAGAGTTTAACTCTCCTGGAGTGCCGAGTTTTTACCCAGGCAGTGATATTACACTGGACAATGAACAAAGAGGGGAAGTGCATGGGTTAATTAGCAGGAAGAGCATCCCAAGCTGGGGACAGGGTCGGAGGATGAAAATGAATGGTGTGTTTGGGCACTTTAGGGGGTGGGAGGGGGTGGTTATTGCACTGAGGCCTTTGGATTTGATCTTAAGGGAGCCAGAGCACCCGCATAAGAAAGGCAGGCTCTGGTGAGAACACAGATTCACCTGCACCACTGTGCAGAGCTCACTGGAGGGGGGTTAATGCTGTGGTTAGAAAAACCAAACCACTCACTGAGATGGCAGGCATTCTAGTTAAAACATCCTTAGTCTAGAGATCACAGTATATCTCCTAGAAACAAAATTTTGAACTTCATAGAGATGAATCTTTTACTAGAAATTGGTAGTTCTCTTAAAATGCATTTTCCAGATGAAGAACTTTTAATGTATTTTCATGTTGAACTCTAGAAACTTTTTGAAAACTACTGTCTATTTCTATCCAGTTAAATGTTACGGTATAGATGAGTGCAGAGCAAACTTCCTGAATGTCATGTGAAGTTTAATTGAATATTTTGGATTCTTCCAGATGAGGATGGCAGGTCTTGCTCCCAGTCCCTTGTTAAAGGTAATGCCTCTGAATCAAAACAAAACAAATCCCCTCTCTCTCTTGCAGTTCCTCGGCAGCCTTCAAATGATTTGTTTGAAATATTTGAAATTGAAAGAGGAGTCAGTGCAGATGATGAAGCAAAGGATGATCCAGGTAGAGACTTCTCTTTTTAGTGCCGTTATAATGACATTTTATCGTTTGCCATCATTTTGTGAAATAACTTTTAAATTGTAGATTGTTAGGTTACATCTGGGAATATTATAGAGCCTTTTAAAAAATTATTTTACAACTTGGTTTCCTCTGCAGTTAAATCAGTTGAACACAAATAAGTGAGTCATCATTATCTTTTAAAAATATATTAAAGCAGTCTTTAATATAAACTATGAGGAGGAAATCATATTTCATAAATGATGATGTAGCAAGGTCATAGTTTGGCAAAGTTCGTGTGCTGTGTTTTTACAGCTGAGCGCACAGGCACAATTGTGCTGAGAAAGGATTCACGTGATTTCCTTTTGATCTCCTGGAGAGAAGTCCTGGTGGGTTGGTGGGTTAGTTAAGAGCAGGTAGGAGGGAACATTTGTACAGATAATCTTGTTAACAATGTATTGTTAGTTTGTGGTTTACTTGTCTTTCTGGTCATTTCCCTGCAGGTATCCTGATACACAGCTGCAATTTTGACCATGGGCTTTGTGGATGGATCAGGGAAAAAGAGAATGACTTGCACTGGGAGCCAGTGAGGGACCCAGCAGGTAATACCAGTTCTCTAACTCTAGGACACATTTCAGTGTGGCCCTATTGGAAGACCCTAGTTCCGCTAGTCAGGTGGACTGGAATGCGTCTCTGTGTTTACCAGATAAAGAGGGCCAAGAGAGACCTGGTCACACATTCATATTCCATTTTTTAAGTGATTTGTATTCTATTTTTTAAGTGTTAGCTGTCAAGTAGAATTATATTATGGAAAGACAAGAAGTTCATTAAAAGGCCAGTTCCTACTCCTCAAAGAGCTTGGTAAATAAAACATGTGGACTTATTATTCTGACCTGTAATTTTCAGTTTACTTGTGCCCTGTTCCCAAATGTGAAAGAAGCATATCAGCCATGGTAGTAGTACCTGGTTGTTTTTCCAATCCTGTCTTTTTTTTTTTTTCAAGACTTGAGACATAGCTGGAGGCTGAAATTTCTGTGAAGTTGTGAATACCTCTTTGATAAAAATTTCAATCTAACTTGGATACTGGAGCTGTTAGGTCAAATGTCGAGAGGATCCAAATCAGTTATAAATTACCACCACTTACCGTATTTCCCCATGTATGAGACACACCCTTTTCCGAAAAAATTTGGGGTCTAAAAACCGGGTGTGTCTTATACAGTGGTTGTGGCATTTCCAATGCCATAGATGGAATTGAGGACGAGGCAATATATGAAGACAGTGATTTGTCATTAGACACAGATGAGGACAAGCTAATGGATGGGAGTTTTGACAGTGATGAGGGGTTGTATGAATTTCATGATGAATAAAACTTGAGTTCAATAACTTTATGTAATATATATTTTTTCAAATTTCGGGCCCCCAAATTAAGGTGCGTCTTTTACATGGGAGCATCTTATACATGGGGAAATATGGCATTCCACTAAAGAACAGTCTTAGTAAGGTGGATTTAGACTTAGTTCCTTGCAAAATTAATAGGCTTTTAAATTGCACATATCCTGTTAATCTCACGTTTTAGTACTCTAGAACTTACAAGGTGTTTTGTCATCTTGTTCCTGGAAGCAAAGCTGCAGATTGTTGGTTTTTTCCTCCCCTCAATAATTAAATCTTTTATGGATGATGTCAACTCAATGAAAGGATGAGGAGTTCGGTTTCTTTTCTTTCCTTTTTATATTCCTGATTCTAGATTTAGGAATGAAAGAGACAAGATGTGAAGAAAAAGTATATTGTTAACTAAAAAGTATATTGTTAATTAAAAGCCTAGTTCTTAAATACCAACCCAGGTATTATATAGAAGAACACAGAACATGCAAAAGTCAACCTGAGGTGGGACATGCTCTGTTAAACCAGTTATTCTCAAACTTCAGCATTTGCACCAGTCAGCTAGGGCCTTGTTCAGTGTGGGTTTTGATGCATTCCTAACAAGCTCCTTGGGGATACCTGTGGTGCTAATCCTTGATGCCCAGTTTAAGTGGCAAAGCATTAAAATATTAGTCTAAAATATTTCATTTAGATCTCCTAAGATTGAAATATTAGATATTTTAAAAATGAAAATTTGAGGCAAACTTTAAAAATGAATATTCTATAAATTCAAATGGTTTTTTTAGATTTCTTTTAGCTATAAGATAATCTTTTACAACATGAGTGCAGTACAAGGAGCAGTCCTTTTTATTCCTACTCTCCTGTTCGTGTTCTCATTCGCTGAAGGTTAACTCTGAGCGGGACTCTGAGTATTTTATATTTTGAAATTTTACTTTTCAACCACAGTTGACATTCAGTATTATTTTTCATTACCTTCAAGTGTACAGAACAGCGGTAGACAATTATATCATTTACTAAGTTATCACCCCGATGATCCGATAATTCAAGTATTCAGCTGGTGCCACACATAGTTATTATTGACTGTGTTTCCTATACTGTACTTCACATCCCGGGACTCTCAGGACATTATTATTTATTAATGTCACAAGTATCTGTGAATTAGAAACCAATATTTATTTGATTCCTACTATGGTCCTGAGTCATTTATCTCATTAATTTTTTTTTAATATTCTCTTATCTACCCTGAAGCCGGTAATATTGTTTTTATTTCATGAAAGAAATACTGAGGTCCAAAGTTTAAATAAATTTCCTAAGGCCACAGAGCAAAAGAAGGGACTTTACATCCAGACCTCTCTGTGCTACCCAGGCAGACTCTGAAGCCACTCAGTGTCCAGAACACGTGTTCTGGGGTCTCCACTGTCCCGCAACCTGGCCTCAGTCTCCTGTGGCAGTGTGCGTGACCCGATCAGCAGATTGCAGGCCCAGGCGTCTGGCTGCCCACTGACCTGGAGCAGCACTGCAGAATGAAGGAGCATTAGCAGCCATGCGTGTTCATGGCCATAGTGAATATCGCTTTCAAGTAAGGTACACTCAAGATAGTAATTCATGCTAAGAAAACTCAAAAGAATTTATTATTCATCTATGTAGATAGTCTCTGTAGATAGTAAAATACTTGCCCTTTAGAATTTAAAAACTTTATAATAGAACCAATTTAGTACTTTTCAAGTTTTTATTATTCATCTCCTACATAACTGTATAAATTTGTTGTGACACAAATTCCACTTGCCCTCTGAGGGAAAAATAAGAAAAGGATTGGAAATTAAAAATGCAGGCAAAAGAGCTGGAAGTGGTGATTTGGTTGTCATAGTATAGAACACATGGGAAGGAAGTGGTGGTGGCTGGGCTGTGACGGGAGCTCCTGGTGGCTGGCTCTGGGGATGCTGCTCTGGGATGACCTGGGCGGCCTGGATGCTGAACTTGGATATTGAAAGCACGCTACCCAAACTGGATGGCTCTAAGCCAGACGACAAAGTGACTGTGCTGACACAACCAGCTCCACAGCCTTAGCTCAGTGGGTCTCATTTAAGGGGTGCAATCTAATGCAGATTAATACATGGTCTGGAAACCCATTACACAGCTATGGGTGGGGGGGAAGAAGTGCCTTAACAATAAGTGTGAAAGACTTTTAGAGTTTTAACGGGCAATGAAATCAATGAGTGAACCCTGTGTTTTTGCTGCCAAAAAGTTGGCTCAGTTTGCTAGAAATATGCTATTTTTTTTTTCAGAATGGAAAATCCACTTTGGTGGACTCTTCCTGGTCTGAGAAGAATAGAGATAAGTATAGGTCACTCAGCATGACCTGGACAGAGAGGTGTCTCAAAGCCTGTGAAAAAAACAGGGAAAGAAACCAGTGTTTAGCCTGCAGAAGAAATAGTAGAACAGGGCTGCTTTTCGATACTTGATTTACAACACCTATCACCATTGCTCCGAGACCACAGGGGTATGGAAGTCACATCACTAGGTGAAAATTACAGAGAGATGGATTTTGGCTCACTCGCAGAAAGAAATTCCCAACAGTCTGAGCCGTCTAAAAAGAGCTCAGACTGACATTGAAGTAAGGAGCTCTCTGTCAGTGGAGGCATTTGATTCTGTCACATATGGCAAGGTATTATTTTGAGCACTGGATAAGCATTGGTTAGGAAACCTCTTACAGGGGCTCTGAGAACCTCTGACTCCGAATGGAATGCCCCAGGTAATCCCAAGGAGATGGGTGAGCAGCAGGGTTCCAGTGTGGAAACCGGGTAGGAAGACTGAAAGGGGAGCAGAGAGTTTAAGAGTGAATGGCACATATCAAGGTGGAATTGCAGATGGGATTTTTAGGGTATGTTGGGGAACTCTAACCACATACTGATTGAAAAATATTAATAAATTTTCTGATGAAAAATGCTTATTTTTTTTCTAGGATGTTTAGGTGAGGTTGTGTATATATAAATATAAGCAAGTTAATGAATTATTTCTGCGTATTATCTAATTACCAAGCTCCTTGTTTAGTTGTTTCTATCTAGATTATACCATTTATAAGGAACATATGTTTGGATTTCACAGTTACGACTGATATTAATATGCATTTCTTATCCAAGATCCAGATATACAAATATTCTTAGATGCTAATATTTTTAAGAAAAAAACCCCTCAATTAAATAAGCTTACAACTTTGAGAAACAGCTGTAAAATGATTGCATTTGCTTGCTTCCCTTCCTGGTGCTCACTGGGTTTTGTTTATCACATTCAGTCTGAAAGTTAATTGTCAGATACTGAAATTAATATATTCCTCTAAGGAATGGAAAGTTGTGCTGCTGGCAGCTGTGGTGACTCACTGCAGGCTCATGGCTGTGGCCCTGGAGACACACCCTTCTGGAGATGTCAAGGCTGGATCTGGGTCTTTTTCCTGGAACCCTGATCACTGGGGATCAAGGGTTAAGGCAACTGACTCAGTGCTCTGTCTGCTACTCCTAGCTACAAGGAATTCACAAATATATAACAAGTATGTTAGCGTGTACATACAAGTGTGTCTGTTGCAGCTTAAAAAAATTATTTTGAAACAGTTATGAGTGGAAAAATAAATCAACAATAAAGATAAAGGCTGCCTTCCATCCCTGGCTCTCAGCTGCCATCCTAGCCCCAACCAGGTTCTTGGTTATCTCCCCAGAAATCTGTTTGTTCCTACAGTAGCAAAGCACCCTCCAATGCACCTTTCTTTTGTCACTTAAGGGCATTATCTTAAGAGTTAACATGAAGAACAAGGATGTTAAAGCCAGAATGCCAGCACCACAGCTTACTAGCTTGGACATTGACCAAGTCACTTAAATGGGGAGAACCAATAGAATCAATTTAACATACGTAAAGCATTTAAAACAGTGCCTGTTCCAGAGTTACCATTTAAATCATAGTGGCCATTGTTGGTGAAGATTGTCCTATATCATTACATACAGACCATCCTCATTCTTTTTTTTTTTTCCCCCCCAATGATTGGAGATAGAGGGAGAGAGGAGATGAGAGAGAAAATCATCAATTTGCTGTTCCACTTAATTGTTCCATTTAGTTGTGCATTCATTGGTTGCTTCTCATATGTGCCTTGACTGGGGATCGAACTCGAAACGTTGTCATGCTGGGACAATGCTCTATCCACTTAACAACCCAGCCAGGGACAGAACACTCTCATTGTTATTAATGACTGTTACATTATTATTCTTTAGATGCCCCATTGTACTTAAACCAGCCATCCACTGATGAACATTTCAGTTGTTTCCAGCCTTTCGTAGTTCAAACGATACTGCAGTAAAAACCTTATACACATATCATTTCATATTTGTTTGAACATATATATCTATAGGATAAATTCCTAGATGTGGAATACTGAATCAAAGGCAACTGCATTTTGAATTTTGATAGATTTTACTAAATTGCTCTTTATAAGGGTTATAGCAATTTAAACTCCAACAAACAATATTTAAGGACCATCCCCAAAATAGATCTTTTAAAATCTTTATCAAGTTTATAGATAAAATATCATCTCATTTTAATTTTATTTTATAATGAAAATTTGACCATGCTTTTACATTTTAAAAGTCATATTTTTCTGAGATGCTTTTTTCCCTTTGGTGTTATTGATTTGTAAGTTCTTTATGTAAAAAGGAAACAGTCTCCTCATGTGTTGCAAATTTTTTAATTTTTTTGCATTTTTCTACTTTTTAGTATTATCTTAGAGTGAATATTTAGAAACCACTTAAATGTTCTTCAGTAAAAAATTGGCTGCATAATTAACAGATTACCTGAAGCTATGATAAATGTCTGTATTTGTTGACATAGAAAAATGTCATATTTATGAAAAATGATATATTTATGAAAAGACAAATTATAACACTGCAAAAATTTCATACAGCAGCTCTATAAAGAAAGAGCAACTGTAGTCTCATTGATCAGGGGTCGGGAACCTTTTTGGCTAAGAGAGCCATGAACGCCACATATTTTAAAATGTAATTCCATGAGAGCCATACAATGACCCGTTTACATTACGCATTATCCAATAAAAATTTGGTGTTGTCCCAGAGGACAGCTGTGATTGGCTCCAGCCACCCGCAATCATGAACATGAGCAGTAGGAAATGAATGGATTGTAATACATAAGAATGTTTTATATTTTTAACGTTATTATTATTTTATTTTATTAAAGATTTGTCTGCGAGCCAGATGCAGCCATCAAAAGAGCCACATCTGGCTCGCGAGCCATATGTTTCCGACCCCTGCTCATTGATCATGTTTTACATTGTAGAGTTTTAAATACCTGTACAAAGGGATTATTTGACTCTTAGTAGGATGCCTTGGTTTGTTAGGTTGTCTTCTTTTCAGGCAGCGTCTGGCAGAGTGATACATTCCACAGGGATTTAAGATAATCCTTGTTTTCTAAAAACTTCCAGGTTAACGGTAATAATCTTATATCTTAGTCTCAAGCAAAATACCTGTGATGATTCAAAAGCTGATTTATGGGAAGACATTTAAATTCCATCTAAATATTTTGGCCTAAAATACCATTTGGATTAAATTTAGGGGTGGCAAGAAATGGAGGTGCTGGTATGAGGATAAGAAATTGTGTTTGTTGTTGGTCTTTCAAGTATATGACTCAAGGCCCTGTTTCTTTGCAGCTTTTATTTTTCTGTCTTCTTAGAACATCATTTATTCAACAAAAGGCATTAAACTTCTTCCATATGCTAGCAATGTAATGAGGTGGTTGTGAGAATAGTTGGTTCTGACATCACAGAGTTCCCCACTTCCAGGGGAGAGAAACATTGCAAACCAGTGATTCCAATCTGAAGGCAGCAAGTATTGAATGGGGCGTCAGGCAGTTCTGAACTCAAACGTTTATTCTGCCGCTCACTGGGTGACACCTTGGGTAACCTCACTTCTCAAAGCCTTAACTCTGCATCTGCAAAACAGTCCTCTATTTCACAGGCTGTTAGCAGGGTTCATGATACGCCCCCCATGGGGCACCCAGCACAGCTCACTGGGAATAAATGCCTGGCAATCACCTCTTTGGTCCTGTGACTGCTCAGAGAGCACCTGAAAGAGAAGTCACTTGAAGAGTAGGAGGATATCTCGAACCTTGTTGTGTCTGATACAGATTAAGCATAAGAAAAATAAATGGTTGTCTTTTCATTGAAAAATAAGTGAGTTTTCTACCCAAACCGATACGTGTGTTCAGTATTCCAAACACATTTCCTGTGCATAGATCAGCATTGAAACACAGTGTGTTTTTCAGTTGGCTACAGTGAAATAGCCTCAGAGGAATGTCAGTTATACTTGGATTGAATTTCAAGATACTACTTGCAACTTTCCCTCACTTAAGAAACCGCTTTCCCCCAGCTCAAAACAATTTCCCCTTAATTTCAGTTCCTCTATCTATGGGGAAGGCAAACTTTATAGCCCAAGAGATCTGAAGACAAAGTGACAGTTTTAGTTAACATTTTGTGTTCATGTATATGTACTCAAAAATTTATCTATGATATTATTGTAATATAAAAACATTGTAAACTACTTAGGTGCAAATCAAATTAAGGCCCCAGGAAGCTGGAGAGTTTCCAGGGAGAAGCTGCATCTTCCTGGGGGGGAGGTACCTCCAGTGTGAGAAGCATAGCAAGCCCTGGCATTTTTAAAGGACTGTGTTCTCTTTAGAGTTTAAAAATAAAAAAGTAGAGTGAAGAAGCAATAAAGAGATTTAGTACCCTTTAAACCACCATCTGCTCCACTGCCTAGAGGTTAATTATCCACATAGAAAATTCTCCCTGGCGACATCGAGGCAACCGCCGAATCAGCCAGCCAGCTTGACAACATAATCATAAGTTTGTGAGCATCAGGAGGTGGTGAGCATGTGCGTTTGTGCATGCCTGTGTACGTCTGATCGTATTCCATGGCAAGATTCACAGTGTTAGGGTTCCTAATTATCGTGTGCACTTGGTATAACTTATCCTCTCTGTGAGTGCGATGAGCATGTGTTTTCTGTAAATACAAAACCATGGAATTTGAGATAGGCCTAGAAATAAGTCACATTTTTCTCCTTCAGAAACTTGGAATTCTTTACAAGTGACTGTCACAGTTTGAAGTTTATTATACTAAGTGAATCCTGCCCATACTGTTTGTGCTGGAAAGGGACGTTGGGGTGCGCACACACCAACACGGCCCTGCTTTTCCCATTGCAGGTGGACAGTATCTGACAGTCTCGGCCGCCAAGGGCCCCGGGGGAAAAGCTGCCCGCTTGGTGCTACCTCTCGGCCACCTCATGCACTCAGGGGACCTGTGCCTATCGTTCAGGCACAAGGTGACCGGGCTGCACTCCGGCACGCTCCAGGTGTTTGTGAGAAAACACGGTGCCCACGGAGCAGCCCTATGGGGAAGAAATGGTGGCCATGGCTGGAGGCAAACCCAGATCACCCTGCGAGGGGCTAACGTCAAGAGCGTAAGTAGAACTGCAGAGGATGCAGACTCGGGAGGCTTTCCTTTCACAGGAGAGCTCTGGTGTTTGAATGGGAAGAAGCCTTGTTCTCTTCATTCACTCAGGCTCAGACAGGTTTGTGTTTTTTTCTGGGCATGACAACTCCATTCCTTACCTCTTTTTTTAATCACTTTTTGCTTCTTCGTACACTCTTCCTTATAACTCTTGACCACCACCATTCTTCCCACCCCAAAGTAGATTCCCTACTTTCATTGAAAAATAAAATTATTAATTGAAAAAGTAAAAATGTAAATTAAGACAAACTTCAAAGGGCAGGGCTGAAAAGTGTTCCTGCTTTTCATTTCATTCCTTATACTTCAAAATCTGACCATCACGAGTTACCCTAAAGTGTTCTTTTTCCCCCCAAGATGTTTCTTTAAAGGCTGTTTTCTGCCCTTTGCCTCACAGATTATAGCTAAGCAGCTTGGATGGGGCCTGAACAGAAGGCATACTGTTCTGTTCAGGACAGGATGTGGGTAAAGCTTTGATTGATGTGTAAGTTTTATCTTAAGTAATCAAGTCATATGTAGTAAGGTGATCTGTAATTCCCCACCAAAATACTGAATGCATTTGGAAAAAGTGTCATCTTTATTTTGGTGCTTATAAAGCTTACTATTAGAAGATTCTTCATCTATACCTACAGGTATAGTTTTTTAAATAAATTCTTTTAGAAAGAAAATGTCTCCATTAATACAGCTTTTATCAGAGTCTTGAATTTTATTTTATTATGGTTTTTTTCTTAATAAAGCAAGGATGCTATGAAAGATGAACTACAAGAATAGTGGACATTGTTGGTCTTTACATAAGTAAAACAACAGTGTGATTGGTTATGGAGTTTGATTCTCTTGTCTTCTGCAACAAAGCTGTATGAACCCCATGGAGGAACTGGCAAGACTCAAGAGGCAGGCTGCTGGCTGTGGTCCTGGCTCCAAATTTCTGCACCTTTACAGTCATTCACCACACTCTGTTACTTCTGACCTTGGCAGTCTTTGACAGAACGGTCTGCATCATTAAGCATTCCTAAATTGTGGTAATATAAGGTTAGAATGGCTTTTAAAGGTACCTGTCTCTGAGTAACATGGAAGGATTAACAGTTTACTGGTGATTTAAGTTTCTACCAGAAGGCAAGCCTCAGGTGATACTGTTCTCTAGTCTTTCCTTCTGTTAAGTAAGTTTACTGTTTACTTTGGGGGAAAGCTTGCCTTTATGTTGCTAAGTGAGTAGGCATTGGGAAGAGCAGAAGAGGCTTGACCAGTGTGTGCGTTCTCTTTCTAGGTCATCTTCAAAGGTGAAAAAAGGCGTGGTCACACTGGGGAGATTGGATTGGATGATGTGAGCTTGAGAAAAGGACCCTGTTCTGAAGAACACGAGCAACTCCACAACTAGCAGGGAACTCCTGTGTTACTCCTTCATCTTTTCTAATCTTCACCTCCTGTCCTCACTTCCCTTTCACCAGGCGTAGGAGAAGAGTGGGTCGTGGGTCAGAAAAAATCTGGTTGTTGACCCACATCTTGTTGGCCTGCTTTTAGTGCAATCCCAGTGAGCAGTGACACTGTTCTTGAAATAGAAGGGGCATCTGTAGACAAATGCAAGCCATCTTTGGGTCTTACCTTCCATCCTGTGGCTCTTTTCGGAATTGGCCTTCAGTGTGTGTGACCTATGCCATCCTTCACCCTGGTTACAAGGTGTTCCTTGTAGCACATTATGGGAGACATTTTCAAAAGAAATATGTGCAAATGGCCATTCTGTTATCTGTTCAGTGTTGTGCCATGAGTAGCATTGGCTTCCCCCAAGATATGTTGTACACTATGCTTGTGAACTTTGTTTTTTACTGTTAGTTCAGGTCTGATCTGAACTCTCTTACTGGCATTCACTTTTAAAAAAGAAAGTTGTATAACAAATCAAAATGCATTTATTCTTTTTATCTGTATTTTTCTCTTAAAGACAATTATGTAAAGTGGGCACGTACTCTGTTAGTAGTATTGTGTTTTGTGTAAATGTGCTATTGATACTGAGTAGTTATGTGTTCCTAATATTTACAGACTCTAGTTGCAAGGGAAAGGGCAGCTTGTGATCTCTTGAATTAAGAAAATATTCAGTGAGATGTTATCCAGTTCTATGACCTTATATTGATAGCAAGAGAAATTTGGAAGAGGTGTCAGGTTGTGGTAGTTGAGGGATGAATATTTTAATGACCTTGAATTTGATTCCTACGAAGGATGCTAAACCATTTATGGAGACGAGAAGCTCTGGTTACATTTTAAAACCAACAGCTTTGACCATGATTAACATGGTTCTGTCTGGTAATTTGTAAGGAGCTTGATGAAATTTTTGACTGTTTCAGAGGGAAGATTGTGTTTATGAAAGCAGGGTGAGGAGGAGCAGGGGAGCAGCTCTGTTGGAATTAGATTTTCAACTATTTTAAATCAGCATAAATGTAGGCAAATCTAGCTCATAACTTATGTGTTGTCATGTCAGGATGGGATAGGAAGCAAGTCCTGTGCTTTGAGGCATTGATGTGTTGGAATATGATTCACTTACACACTAGAGAAATGGGACAAGATTGGATTCTAAGATCTAAGAACCTTCAACTAATAGTTTTCCTCCTTACATATTTTAACTTTTTATTCAAAAATATATAACTTTTAAAGTACAACTTACTACTGAGGCTTTTCCTCATTTCTGAGTAAGTAATCAAAACATTTTCTGCTGTTTTTGCCAGGAATCACAAAGATGATTAAAGGGTTGGGAAAAAAGATCTATGATGAGAAATTAAAGGAACTGGGATTATTCGGCCTGGAGAAGAGAAGAGGGGCAAATCATTGCTAGTTTTTAAGTGTAGGAAGGGTAGGTACAGAAAGGATGGTGACCAGCTGTTCTCCACATGCACTAATAATAGAACAAGAGGAAACAGGCTAACACTGGAGTATGTGGGAGCCTTTTCTGGCAGCGATAGTTGTTAAATTGAATCCCTTATGAAGAAGTGTGACTTTGTCTCTCTCTCTTGGCTTTTTAAAAATTTGCCTATTTAAGGTGGCTAAAGATGTTCAAAGACGAGTAACAGATTACAGAATCTCCCGAAAGATGTTGTGATCATATTACTGTGTAATGAAAGTCTCCAGAACTAAGTAGGTGGACTAGGCAGGGTTTAAATCAGGCATTCCCCTCTTTGGCTCCTAATGAGGAATCAAAATGGGGAGGTCTACCAAATGCTGGGCTCACCAAAATGTCTCTCCCTTTATGGCAAACCTAGCAGTATTAAAAAATAAAATAAAAGAAACACACACGCACTATATATATATATATATATATACATATATATTTATTCCAAAAAGAGAGTATAATGGACAGATGTTTTAGTATCTCAATGGCCTATTGTGGTGGTGTTTATTTCTTTTCTTCTTTAATAAGGTATAACCCTTTCACTTGCTCAGTGGCTGAGACTTCAGACTTTTAAAGAGACCATAACAAAGAACACAGTTTACAGAGACTTTTACTGGTGCATTTTCTCTGCAATGTGTGCGACAACCTAACTTGGCTACTGATAGAGCGCTGTGCCCGACACAGCTGACAGCTCCCCCTCCTTGGTATAATTCACTTTCTCTTATCAGGTCAATCTCCCAAATTTCACAGTGGTAATGCTTTTTGAACAATCGATATAATAGTATATCTTTTGTAATTTGATGTGGTGGAGGCAGGGCAGGAGGGGAGTATAAATTAGTAAGCCTTTGAGTAGGAGCCAGAAAACAAGGCCTCAGAGCCCCTTTTGATGATTCTTTTCCTTTTCAGTCATATAACTGCACAATTAAAGATAAAAGGGGACAACAATTGAAATTTTCACTTTTAGGTGCCAATAATATGTTGCACTAAACTGATGGAAGAAGTTATCCAAAGTACTGTATAATATCGTGTCTATTATTTAATGTTTTCTAAAGTGAAAGATGTTAGTGGTTTTCCAAAAAGCCAAATAAAAAGAATTTTGTAAATAAAAACACTGTTAATAGTACCAGTTGTCTATTTTGTGTTGTTTTGAGGATTTTTTAATTGAATAATATTTACTATGTGCATGATTCAAGGAAAAGATAGTACCCACATTATCCTGCTTCCTAGGTTATAAAATTTGAGCTATTTATTCGGCATGGACAGGGAAAGAGATCAGATCATGTAACACATATTATACCTTAGCAAATTGCTTTAGTTTTCTTGTATCTTATAGTTGTCTCAAAATATTTTATGGGAAGGTAGGATAAGCTATAAGTAAATACTACAGATAAATACCTGTATATATGAATTGAAAAGCCTTTTAACTAGTGTTTGTTAATTTATAACATTTTACTTAGATTTTGATAACCTTGTCTAATGGAGAAAACAATAGAAAGTTGTTTTTCTATAGTATCCCAGAAGCAACAGTAAGTACTCTTAAATCTGTCGAAAAATAAATAAATAAAATTAATGAATTGGACCTTGGCCTGTCATATTTACCTGCTTCCACCAATTCCCAACTTCAAAATGGTTTCAGAAGAGGTTTAATTATTTATTTAATTTTTTAATTTTTCAATTACAGTTTATTTTCAATATTATTTTGTTTTGGTTTCAGGTGTACAGTGTAGTGCTTGGGCAATCATATACTTCATAAAGTGTTCCACTCAATATTTCTACTATTCATCTGGCACTGTACATTGTTACCACAATACTACCTTTTAATTTCACAACATACCTAGAAAACATGAGCTTTCTCAGACTTCCTAGGAATGATTGACAGGAATCTCTGACAAAAGAGAACTGCAGTTTTTATTTACTTTTTGCTAAAAGTATGTACTTACCCAAAACTTGAGTTCTAGCTGCTAGTATAGGAAAGAAAGGAGCCATTAAGCATATTCCATATGTTTTTGTAGGGCTAATTTTTAATCTTGCATTTCATTACCTTAGTTTCTTTATAGTTTTGCATTTATTTATATGCAAAATTGCTATTCTGAAAAAATGGTATGTGAAGGTACCTTGAAGGCTCTGAAAGCATGTATTCTATGCCCTTTGCTCACTGCTTTTCAGGCTTTAATGTGCAGATATCTTCTGGAGATCTTGTAAAAATGCCACTTTGGATTCATTGGAACTGGAGTGGGGATTAATAGTCCACACATTTCCAACCAGCTTCCACAGGAGGCCCATGCTGCTTTCTCCTGGAGCTCAATTTGAGAAACAAGACCTAATTACACATAGAGGGTTCTGGACTTTATTCTCTATTAACATTCACTGTTGAAAGCCTTAAATATTCATGACTAGAAAATCTAAAAAATTCAGTAAGTTCTGGTGTATTTGTTTTTTTCTAAAACTTTTAGTGTGTCAACAACTAGGGAACATAAATGAATAGACAAATATTTTAAAAGAGCAGAAATTCTGGATATAATAAGTACCATCACCAAACTGAAAAATTCACTAAGGTATTTAACAGAATTGTGCTGGCAAGAGAAAGATTCAATCAACTTGAAGATATGTCACTTGAGATTATCTAGTTTGAAGAGCCAAAAGATAAAGCTTATATAAAGATAAAACAGTGAGCCCTGGCCAGTTGGCACAGTGGTAGATTGTTGGCCTGGCTTGTGGATGTCCTGGGTTTTATTCCCAGTCAGGGCACACAGGAGAAGCTCTATCTGCTTCTCTCCTCCCCCCCCCCGATACCCTCCCCCTGTCATTACTCTCTTTCTATCTTCCCCTTCTGCAGCCAAGGCTTGAGTTGGCCCAGCGTACCATAGTCTTGCCTCAGGCACTAAAGTAGCTCTGTTGCCCAGCAACAGGGCAACACCCCAGATGGGCAGAGGGCTTGCCGGAGGATCCCAGTCTGGTGCATGCAGGAATCTCTCTCTGCCTCCCTTTGTGTCACTGAATGAATGAATGAATGAATAAATAAATAAATAAATAATTAAAATAAAGGTCAACATGGAAATAGAAGACAAAATACTCTAAAACATCCAAACCTAACATATATTGATAGACTATTTTATTCAACAAAAGAATACACATTTTTTTCCCAAGTATTTGAAGATCTTGTTAGTCTATATGACCACAAAACAAGTTGCAATAAATTTAAAGGAACTGAGGGGGAGCAAGATGGCGACGGAGTAGGCGGACGTACCAACTTCCAACTCCCAGAACCAAAGTGGATTACAACTCAATTTTAAGAACCATCACCTGGATAAACCAACTTTGAACAAAACTAAGTGGACTCTTCAACCAAGGAACACAGAAGAAGCCACATTGAGACTGGTAGGAATAGCGAAAACGCGAAGAGGGCATCCCAGCTCTCCGGAGCAAACAGCAGCCCGGAGAGACCTGTGTGGCGGGAGGAAAGTTTGGCGGAGAGGGAGGGACCTGGGTCCCAGGAACCAAGCCCCAGCCTGCAGTCCCAGAGCCTAGAAGAGGCGTTTGGACAGTTTTGAGCTGTGAAACAAGTGAGGGAGCTCCCAGGCCTACAGTGTGGAGTATTAGGTCCCTTCCTACTCTGCTGAGGGCTGCTTAAGGTTTTGGGGCGGCAGGACGCTGAAAGGCGGTTCTGTCGGCGTGGGCAGAGGCCAAGCCGGTGGGAGATCGGTCTAGCCCAGAGGGTCGGAGAGGAAGCGCGAGAGCGGTCCAGAAGCTGCGGGCCCGCCTTTAATCCCACTTACGGGGACAAAGCGGGAGGCCAGGAACGGGCAGGCCCTGCGCAAGCCTGACCGCAGGGATCGGGCTAGGACCAGGGACGGGCAGGGGCTCGTGGCTGAGCTGACGCTACCAGTCCCCCCCCCACCAGCCGGAGAAACCGCGGTTGGCCAGTATACGTGCGCGAGCGGGCTCCGAACCGGAGGCAGGGTAGAGTCCGGGATAAGCGGAAGTACGCAAACACGCCCGACCCAATAAACCTTGGTTTCCGTCCCTGCGCAAAGGGCCCTGGCCGCGAGGGCGGGGCTAAAGCTCCGGACGGGCAAAAGCTTACAGCTGAGAGCACGTCAAAAGCCCCGCCTAACCCGCGAAACTGTAGCGAGCAGGCTCCGACTGCTGGTTCTGGGCAAAAGTCCGGAAATAGGCTGGGTCCGCAGCTGAGGAAAGGTGCTCACCTCTACCCTTGGTGCTAATCTTGTGGCTTCAGTGACAGCCCCTCCCACGGAGGAGAGGCAGAAATCACAGCAAAAGCCACAGTGGGCCGGCGCTGGAAACGCTCATACCCAACCACCCTAGGCACCGGCAGAGGGGGGGGGGCCTGCAGATAGACCACACCTAGAGAACACAAAGGCAACACCTACTGGACTCCAGTGCCCACAACTTGCTTATACACAGAAAAAATGGGCAGGCAGAGGAATGCAAACCAAATGAATCAAGAGAAATCCCCAGAGAAGGACCTGAATGAACCAGATATAACCAAATTACCAGAAGCAGAATTTAGAATAATGATAGTTAGGATGTTCAAAGAAATTAGAGCAACAATGGATAGTCATTATGAACACCTAAATAAAGAGATAACAAGTATAAAAAATGAAATTGAAATAATAAAAAAGAATCAGACAGAAATGACAAATACAGTATCAGAACTGAAGACCACAATGGAAGGAATTAAAAGCAGGATGGATGACGCTGAGGATCGAATAAGCGAGTTAGAGGACACAATAAAAAAAGGCACAGAAGCAGAGAAGAAAAAGGAAAAGAGACTTAAAAAATGTGAGGAAACTCTAAGGGAGCTTTGTGACAACATGAAGAGAAACAACATTCGCATCATAGGGGTGCCTGAAGAAGAGGAGAGAGGACAGGAAATGGAAACTTTGTTCAATCAAATCATAGCAGCAAACTTTCCTAAATTAAGGCTGGGAAACACTCCACATGTTCAAGAAGCACACAGAACTCCATTAAAGAGAAACCCAAAAAGATCTACACCAAGACACATCATAGTTAAAATACCAAAGCTAATGGATAAAGAAAAAATTTTAAAAGCTGCTAGAGAAAAATAGGCTATCACCTACAAAGGAGCCCCCATAAGGATAACATCGGACTTCTCAACAGAAACACTAGAGGCCAGAAGGGAATGGCAAGAAATAATCAAAGTAATGCAGAACAAGAACCTACAACCAAGACTACTTTATCCAGCACGGCTAACGTTTAAAATTGAAGGAGAAATAAAGAGCTTCCCAGAAAAAGAAAGCCTCAAGGAATTCATAAAAACCAACCAATTCTGCAAGAGATACTAAGGGGCCTCTTGTGAACAGTTTAAAGGGAGGAATGAATAGAGCAAAAGAAGAATACAGCTTTAAAGAATAAAATGGCAATAAACAACTACATATCAATAATAACCTTAAATGTAAATGGATTAAATGATCCAATCAAAAGACATAGGGTAGCTGCATGGATAAAGAAACAGGACCCATACATATGCTGTCTACAAGAGACACACCTTAAAACAAAAGATGCTCATAGACTGAAGGTAAAAGGATGGAAAAAATATTTCATGCAAATGGAAATGAAAAAAAAGCAGGGGTAGCAATACTTATATCAGACAAAATGGACTTTAAAACAAAGGCTGTAGTAAGAGATAAAGGAGGACACTACATAATGATAAAGGGAACAATTCAACAGGAAGATATAACTATTGTAAATATCTATGCACCAAATATAAAGAAACAGAAGACTTAAAGGATACACTAGATCAACTTGATTTAATAGATATCTTCAGAACTTTTCACCCTAAAGCAGTAGAATATACATTCTTCTCAAGCGCTCATGGTACGTTTTCTAGGATAGACCACATGTTAGGACACATAAATGGTCTCAATAAATTTAAGAAGATTGAAATCATATCAAGCATTTTCTCTGATCACAATGCCATGAAACTAGAAATTAACCACAAAAGAAAAAATGAAAAATACTCAAACACTTGGAAACTAAATAGCATGTTATTAAATAATGAATGGATTAACAATGAGATCAAAGAAGAAATAAAAAAGTTTCTAGAAACAAATGATAATGAGCATACATCAACTCAAAATTTATGGGACACAGCAAAAGCAGTTCTGAGAGGGAAGTTTATTGCACTACAGGCATATCATAAGAAGCTGGAAAAAGCTCAAATAAGCAACCTGACCCTGCATCTAAAAGAACTAGAAAAACAACAACAAATAAAACCCAAGACAAGTAGAAGGAAGGAGATAATAAAGGTCAGAGCAGAAATAAATGACATAGAGGCTAAGGAAACAATACAGAGGATCAATGAAACAAGAAGCTGGTTCTTTGAAAAGGTAAACAAGATTGATGAACCTTTAACTAGACTCACCAAGAAAAAAAGAGAGAGGACTCAAATCAATAAAATTAGAAAGGACAGTGGAGAAATAACAACTGACACAACAGAAATACAAAGCATTGTAAGAAAATACTATGAAGAACTATATGCCAAAAAATTAGACAATCTTGGTGAAATGGACAAATTTCTTGAATCATATAACCTTCCAAAAATCAATCTGGAAGAATCAGAACACCTAAACAGACCAATTACAGCAAATGAGATCGAAACAGTTATCAAAACACTCCCCAAAAAGAAAAGTCCTGGGCCTGATGGCTTCACAAGTGAATTCTATCAAAAATTCAAAAAGAACTAACTCCTATTCTCCTCAAGCTATTTCAAAAAATTCAAGAGGAAGGAAGACTTCCAAACTCCTTTTATGAGGCGAGCATAATTCTGATCCCAAAACCGGGCAAAGACAACACAAAGAAAGAAAATTATAGGCTTATATCCCTGATGAATTTAGACGCTAAAATTCTCAACAAAATATTAGCCAACCGGATCCAGCAATATATGAAAAAAATCATACACCACGATCAAGTGGGATTTATTCTGGAGAGGCAAGGCTGGTTCAATATTCGCAAAACAATCAATGTGATTCACCACATAAACAAAAGGAAGGACAAAAATCACATGATAATTTCAATAGATGCAGAAAAGGCATTTGATAAAATCCAGCACCCATTCATGCTCAAAACGCTCAGTAAAGTGGGAATACAGGGATCATTCCTTAACATGATAAAGGCCATCTACGATAAACCGACAGCAAACATCATACTAAATGGACAAAGATTAAAAGCAATCCCCTTAAGATCAGGAACCAGACAGGGTTGCCCACTTTCACCACTCTTATTCAACATAGTTCTGGAAGTCCTAGCTACAGCAATCAGACAAGAAGAAGAAATAAAAGGCATCCAAATTGGAAAAGAAGAAGTAAAACTGTCATTATTTGCAGATGATATGATATTGTATATTGAAAACCCTAAAGTCTCAGTCAAAAAACTACTGGACCTTATAAATGATTTCAGCAAGGTGGCAGGATATAAAATTAATACTCAGAAATCAGAGGCATTTCTACACCAACAATGAAATATCAGCAAAAGAAATTAAGGAAACAATCCCCTTCACTATTGCAGCCAAAAAATTAAAGTACCTAGGAGTAAATTTAACCAAGGCGGTTAAGGACTTGTACTCCGAAAATTATAGAACATTGATAAAAGAAATCAAGGAAGATACAAACAAGTGGAAGCATCTACCGTGCTCATGGCTAGGAAGAATAAACATCATTAAAATGTCTATATTACCTAAAGCAATTTATAAATTCAATGCAATACCAATTAATATACCAATGACATACTTCAAAGATATAGAACACATATTCCAAAAATTTATATGGAACCAAAAAAGAACACGAATAGCCTCAGTAATCTTAAAAAGAAAAAATAAAGCAGGAGGTATCACTCTTCCAGATATCAAGGTTTACTATAAGGCCATTATACTCAAGACAGCCTGGTACTGGCATATGAACAGGCACATAGATCAATGGAACAGAACAGAGAACCCAGAAATAAACCCACAGCTTTATGGACAACTGATACTTGACAAAGGAGGAAAGAACATACAATGGAGTAAAGACAGCCTCTTTAACAAATGGTGTTGGGCAAATTGGACATCTACCTGCAAAAAATGAAACTAGACCATCAACTTACACCATTCACAAAAACAAACTCAAAATGGATAAAAGACTTAAATGTAAGCCGTGAAACCATAAGCATCTTAGAAGAAAACATAGGCAGCAAGCTCTCCGACATCTGTAGCAGCGGTATATTTGCCTATTTATCTCCACGGGCAACTGAAATAAAAGGTAAGATAAACAAATGGGACTATATCAAACTAAAAAGTTTTTGCACAGCTAAAGACAATAGGAACAGAATAAAAAGACAAACCACACAATGGGAGAACATATTCGACAGCACATCTGATAAGGGGTTAATAACTAAAATTTATAAAGAACTTATAAAACTCAACACCAGGAAGACAAACAACCCAATCAAAAAATGGGCCAACAAAATGAATAGAAATTTCTCCAAAGAGGACATACAGATGGCCAATAGGCATATGAAAAAATGCTCAACATCACTAATCATTAGAGAAATGCAAATTAAAACCACAATGAGATATCACCTCACACCAGTCAGAATGGCACTTATCAGCAAAACAACACAGAATAAGTGCTGGCGAGGATGTGGAGAAAAGGGAACCCTTCTGCACTGCTGGTGGGAATGCTGACTGGTGCAGCCACTGTGGAAAACAGTTTGGAGATTCCTCAGAAAATTAAAAATCGAACTGCCTTTTGACCCAGCTATCCCACTTTTAGGAATATACCCTAAGAACACCATAGCACTGTTCGAGAAGAAGAAATGCGCCCCCATGTTCGTGGCAGCATTGTTCACAATAGCGAAGATCTGGAACCAGCCCAAGTGTCCATCAGAAGACGAGTGGATTAAAAAGCTATGGTACATATATACTATGGAATACTACTCAGCCATAAGAAACGATGACATCGGATCATTTATAACAAAATGGATGTACCTTGATAACATTATACGGAGTGAAATAAGTAAATCAGAAAAAAAGAAAAACTGAGAACAGCACGATTACATACATAGGTGGGACATGAAAGTGAGGGTATGAGACATGGACAAGAGAGTGGTGGTTACGGGATGGGGGGATGGAGGGAAGAGTGGGATAGGGAGGAGGGGAGGGACACAGGGAAAACCAGATTGAAGGTGACAGAGGACAATTTGACTTTTGGTGATGGGTATGCAACACAATTGAATGATAAGATAACCTGGAGATGTTTTCATTGTACATATGTACCCTGATTTATTGGTGTCACCCCATTAGAATTAATAATAATAAAATATATATTAAAAAAAAATTTAAAGGAACTATAATTATACAAAAATGCTCTTACATTACAATGAAATGAAATTAGAAGTCAATAACGGGAATTTTGGGGAAATTCACAGATGTGTGGAAGTTAAACAACATGCTTGTAAATACCCAATGGCTGAAAGAAGATATCAAAGGACAAGAAATATTTTGAGGTCAATAAAAATGAAAAAAACATGCCAAAACTTACAGAGTACAAATAAAGTACTACTTATAAGGAAGGTTATATTTGGAAATGCCTATATTAAAAAAGAAGTCTTAATTCATTAATCTAAATTTCAACCACATAAAACTAGAAAAAGAAGAGCCAATTAAATCAAATTAAGCAGAAGGAAGGAAATATTAGAGAAAAACAATGAAATAGAAAACAAAATATAGAAAATCAATGAAAGCAAAAGTTGGCTCTTGGTCAATATGAATAAAAGAAAAACCAACAATAAAATTATGAATGCAAGAGGGCTCATCACCACTAACCTTACAGAAATAGAAAGGATTATAAGAATATTATAAACAACTTTATGCCAATAAATAAGAACCTAGATGAAATGGACAGAGTTGTAAAAAGACATAAACCAGAAAAACTAAATCAAGAAAAAAATAGAAAACTTGAACAGACCAATCACAAGTAAGTAGATTGGATTAATAATCAAAAACTTTCCACAATATTCAGATAGTTTCAATGGTGAAGTCTATCAACTGTTTAAGTAGAATTAACTAATGTTAATTAGTCTTAATAGTCTTCATAAATACTTCAATAACATGATGGAGGAAACATTTCCCAAGTCATTCTGTGAGACAAGAAAACAGAATTTTGGAGAGTACTGATGTTTTGACAATACTCAGTCTTCGTTTTCATAAATATGGGATACAGTAAAAGCAGTCTTCAAAGGGACTTACATCAATAAACATCAGAAAAAAAAATTAAAAACGAACTCAAGTCAATATCCTAAATCTATGTTAAGGAACTAAAAAAAAAAACAAAAAACAAAAAAAAAAAACAAGTGCAAACTAAACCCAAAGCTAACAGAAGAACAAAATAAATATTTGAGTGAAAATAAAATTAAATCAACAGGTAATGAACAAAAACACTTTTTTTTGACAGAAAAAACAAAATTTAAAAATTTTTAGCTAGACAAAGAAAAAAAGAGAAGATACAAATATCTAATATTAGTAGTGAAAGTTAGGATCTTACTACCAACCTTACAGTGATACAAGGATAAGAGAATACTATGAAGAAATATATGCGGACAAATTAGATAACCTAGATAAAATGACAAATATCTACAAATTACCCAAATACCTCAGGAAGAAATAAAAAATTTCAACAGACCCATGACAAGTAAAGAGACAGAGACTTGCAATCTCTCATGATAACACCAAAATTACAACTAAACTAAGAAACTACCAAGGTTGAGAACCACCTGAAAATCAGTTATATCCTTTATAACTAAGAATATAAAGAAGAAGCTACATTGAGACTGGAACGAGCAGCAGAGACACAGAATGAGCAGGTCTCACATCCACAGTGTGCAGTGTGGCTATTAAGAAACAGGAGGCATATTTCAGCTGCAGAGGTCCCCTCTGAGGAGTGAGGAGTCACAGCCCCACAATAAGCTCCCCAGCCCAGGGGCACCAGTGTGTGGAAGAGGAGACTCCATAATATCTGGCTGTGAAAACCACTAGGGATTGTGTCTGAGAAGGACAAAGTGCTGTTAGAGACAGAGGTCTTAAAGGGCCCGCACAAAGACCCACTTACTCACTGTGGGTAAAATGGTTCCAGTTGGGCTTGCTAACTTGTTTTTTGGCTATGTAGCCATAATGCCTGTAACCAAGGACATAGGACCCTGTGCACTGCCTTAATGTAAACACCTTATGTAACCAAGGACACAGCTCTTGGCCAAAAGTCACTTCTGTTAAGGCAGCCCATAAGAGGCTGTGGGCACTTGCCCCCTGAGCTGTTTCTCCAAAAGCAATTCCTCCCCTGTCTGCTTGTCTGCTTTCCACGAGAAGCAGCTCCTTCCCCTGCATGGTCTCTCACACACCCTGAGAGACTAAACAAACAGAAACAACACACTACCCTCCAGATCCATCTATGTTTTTTGGTCTGATTGAATTCAGTGTAAACCAGCAAGGCCTCCACCTCCTGCATTATACTCACAAACTCGCTCACTCTAAGCTCTACTATAGGGGCAGCAGCTTAAAAAGCACCAGAGAAATAAGGGATGAAACTAAATTGACTAATTTAAGGGAGAGGGCTGGAAGGGAGGGGTTCGGGTGACTTTCTCCTGGGATGGAAGAACTGGCAGATGCCATTGTTCCTTTGTGGAGCTCCTCCCACACCCAGAAGGTGGACACCAGATCTGTGCTTGCAATTAACCTGGCTAACACTGTTCACCCTATCTGTGGTGATTCCCTGAGAGCTTGTCTCAGCCAACTTGCTTGCCTGGCCAGAGCCTGTTCCGGTAGATCATCCACACAAGAGGCCTACCTTAGTTCCCACTGAGGACTTCCCCTTAAATCTGTAAACCTCACAAAAGTGATTGAACTTACACTGAAGACTTGCTCTAAAGTCTGCAAATCCAGCACAAGTGGTAGCCATACTGGATCTCACTAAAAACTCCCTCAGATGTCCATAAACCATACTCAAGCAGTCCATAAACCATAACACTGGTGTGCACTGTAGCTCCTGCCAAGTGGCCCCAATCCCAGCACAAGTAATGACCAGACTCACTTTGCACTGTAACGCTCAGCAGGGGGACCTAAGCATGTCATATGCAGTAGCTAGTCTTGGCCTGTAACATAGCTTCAACTAAACAGCCACAAGCCTAGCACAACTGACAGCTGTCCTCAGCTTAATTTGTAGTACCCACCAAAGTGTTCAAAGCCTACAAAAGTGGCAGCTAGCCTTGGTTCACAGAATAGTCACCTCCAAGCTCTTCTACTTCCAGCATAAATAGCAAATAACTGAAAGCAACTTTGTAGCTCCTACCAAGAGGCCCCAAGCCCAGCACAAGTGGCAGATAACCTTGGCCTGTACCGGAGCCCATCCTAAGAGGCTCTGGACACAAAACTTGGTGGTCAGTATCAAAGAACACCTGAACCCCACTGAACCAGCTTCATACATGACACACCTAAAGGGCAGCATTGACTGGTACCAGAGTCCAACTAAAGCAATTATTTCATAAGGTCAGTCCCCCATACAGCTTCTCATTGGCTATAGTTTTTGGCCAGCCTCACAGCCATTCAGCCTTAGGATCAACTACATCCACTGAAGTGCCAACAGCAATTGAGGCCCAATTACATCAGGAGGGAAGGCACACACAACCACATAGAAGACAGTCCTGGAACACCAGGCCTAGGTGACTAGGGAGACTGTGCCAGTTGGCTCCATATAAAATACCTTCTACTAAGGCCATCTGTCAAGACTGGGAGATGTAGCAGCTCTACCTATACAAACACAGGGGGTTAGCCCAAATGAGGAGACAAAGAAACATGTCCCAAATGAAAAAAAAACATGACAAACTCCTGAAAGAGTTAAACAAAATGGGGACAAGCAATCTATCAGAGGCAGAGTTCAAAATACTGGTTATAAGGATGCTCAATGAACCTGGGAGTAGAATAGAACTCAGGAGAAATTCAACAATGAATAAGAAATATAAAAAGGAAGTAGAAAACATTAAAAAGAACCAATCAGACTAAAAAATACAATCACTGAAATGAAAAATACACTAGAAGGAATGAATCAGTATCAGATTAGATAAAACAGAGGGTTGATTTAGTAATCTGGGAGACAAGGTAGCTGAAAGCACAATTGAAACAGCAAAAAGAAAAAGAAAAAAAGAAAGAGAAAGAAAAAAGAAGAAAAAATGAGGGTAGTTTGAGATCTCTGGGACAACATAAAGCATAAAAACACTCACATAACAGAGGCACCAGAAAGAGAAAGGTATAGAAAATCTATTTGAAGAAATAATATATGTAAACTTCTCTAACCTGAAAGGAAAAGATATAAACCCAGGAAATACAGAATCCTAAACAAGATGAAATTAAAGAAGCCCAAAACAAAACACATCATAATTAAAATGCCAAAGATGAAAGAGAAATAGAGAATTCTAAAAGCAGCATGAGAAAGACAATTAACTTACAAGGGAGCTCCCATAAGACTTTCACTTTATTTCTCGACAGAAATACAGTGTGTCTGTAAAGTCATGGTGCACTTTTGACCTGTGACTGGTTAAAAGTGCACCATGACTTTACAGACACACTGTATTTCAGGCTAGAGGGCTTGGCACAACATATACTGCTCACAAAAATTAGGGGATATTTCATCACTTCATATTCATTTTGAAATATCCCCTAATTATTGTGAGAAGTATATTTAAAGTGATAAAAGGCAAAACCTACAACCAAGATTACTCTACTCACTAAGGCTATCATAGAATCTAAGGAGAGAGTTTCTTAGACAAGAAAAAGGTAAAGAAATTTATTACCAGTAAACTATTTTTATAAGCAATACTAAAATGGACATTTTTAAGTAGAAAAGATAAAAATATAAATAAGAAAATATAAGAGAAGTAAATCTCACTGACAAAGTCAAACATTTAGTAAGAGCAGTGCATTAATTATAAAGCTAGTAGAAAGGTTAAACACAGAAGTAGAAAGATCATATATAATTACTATAAAATAAGAGATGCACACACACACACACACACACACACACACACACAGTAAAAAATAATGCCATGGAGGAATGAGTAGTGATTTTAAAATGTTTTCAAACTTAAGTGACCATCAAGTTAAAATATACTGTTGCAAGCATAGCTTGGTATATATGAAGCATATAGTAACCACAAACCAAAAATTTATAAAAGATATACAACAAATAAAGAAAAAGGATTCTATACATAATATTATAGGAGGTTATCAACTTACATGACAGCAGCCCTGGCTGGCTAGCTCAGCGGTAGAGCGTTGGCCTGCCATGTGGAAGTCTTGGGTTCAATTCCCGGCCAGGGAACACAGGAGAAGCGCCCATTTGCTTCTCCACCCATCCCCTTCTCCTTTCTCTCTAGCTCTCTCTTCCCCTCCTGCAGCCAAGGCTCCATTGGAGCAAAGTTGGCCTGGGCATTGAGGATGGCTCCATGGCTTCCGCCTCAGGCACTAAAATGGCTCCAGTTATAACAAAGCAATGCCCCAGATGGGCAGAGCATCGCCCCTAGTGGGCATGCCGAGTGGATCCCAGTCAGGCGCATGCAGGAATCTGTCTCTCTGTCTCCCCACTTCTCATTTCAGAAAAATACCAAAAAAAAAAAAAAAAGATGACAGCAAGAGAATAAGAAACAGAGAAAAACTAAAAAATGATCAGAAAACAATTAATAAAATGATAACTACATACTTATAACTTACTTTGAATGTAAATGGACTAAGTGCTCCATTAAAAAAACTTAGGGTGGCTGAATGGATACAAAAAGACCCATACTACCCAAAGCAATCTACAGATTTAGTGCAAACCCTATCAAAATACCACTGGCATTTTTCACAGAACAAATAATCCTAAAATTTATGTAAAACCACAAAAGACCCCCAATAGCCAAAGCAATCTTGAGAAAGAAGATCAAAGTTGGAGGTATTACCCTAACTGATATCAAACTTACAATAAAGCAATAATAATCAAAACATAAAAAGCAGACACATAGATCAATAGAACAGAATAGAGAGGCCAGAAATAAACCCACTCTTAGTTGGTAAATTAATCTAAACAAGATATAAAAACTCCACTGGTTAAATACAGTCTTTAAATAGTGTTGGGAAAACTGGACAGATAGATGCAAAAAATGAAACTGGACCACTTTCTTTTAGCATATACAAAATAAACTCAAAATGGATGACTTACATGTAAGACTCCAAACCATAAAGCTCTGAGAAGAAAACATAGGCAGTAAACTCTGATATTGCCTTTTCTTTTTTATGAGTAAGAAAGAGATCTGATATTGCTCTTAAAAAGATTTTTTAGATATGTCTCTTTGGGCACAGGAAACAAAAGACAAAAAGTGAGCAAATGGACTACATCAAACTGAAAAGTTTTTGTAAAATGAAGGAAATCATCAACAAAATGAAAAGACAACGTACTGAATGGAAGAAGATAGTCACCAATGATACAACTGAAAAAGGGTTAATATCTTTTTTAGGATAAGAAACTCAGTCACCTTAACACGAAAAGAACCCAAACAATTTAGTTACAAATGGGTGCAGGATCTGAATAGACATTTCTGCCAAGATGACATGTAAATGGTCAGCCTCTATGAAAAGATGCTCCACATCACTAATCATAAGGGAATGCATATTAAAACCACAATGAGTTACCACCACTTGTCAGGATGGTTGTTATCAATGAATCAATAAACAAGTGTTTGTAAGGTTGTGGAGAAAAGGGAACTCTACTGTTGGTGGGATTGTAAATTGATGTAGCTATGATGAAAAACAGCAAGGAGGTACCTCAAAAATTAAAAATAGAACTACGTTATGACCCAGCACTTCCACTTCTGGGTATATATTCTAAGAAATCCATGACACTAACTTGAAAAGATATGTGATGTGCACATCTACATTTATTGCGGTATTATTTACAATAGCCAAGATATGGAAGAAACCTAAGTGTCCATCAATACATGAGTGGATAAACAAGTTGTGGTACATATATACAATGGATTATTACTCAGCCTTAAAAGAATAAAATATTACCATTTACAACAACACAGATGGACCTAAAGGATATTTACACCAAGAGAAGTAAATCAGATGGAACAAGACAAATGTCATATAATTTCATCTATACATGGAATCCAAAAAATGAAATAAATGAACAAGCAGAGCAGAAACAAACTCATAGATACAAAGAGTAAATTGATGGCGACCAAATGGGATCTAGTTTTGAAGGTTGGGGTGGAAAAATTGAAAGGGATTAAGAAGTACAAATTGCTAGGTATAAAGATAGTAACATAGACACAGTCAATAGTATGGTGATAATCAGAGAGAAGGAGGAGAAGGGGTAGGTGGCAGTGGGCAAAGTGGGGAAAAATGAGGACAGAAAGATGTTGTTAGCGATAAAGGACACATAAATCAGTGTGCAGATGGTGGTTTTTTGAGTTGTGTATTTGAAATCTGTACGGTTTTGCAAACAAATATCACCCCAATAAATTCAATAATAAAAGAAATAGTAATGGGAATGTAAAGTACAGCTTAGGGAATACAGTCAACAACATTGTAGGCCCTGGCTGGATGGTTCAGTGGGTAAAAACATTGACTTATCATGCAGAGGTCATGGGTTTTGTCCCTGGTCAAGGCATGCACAAGACAGAACCAATAAGTGTACAACTAAATAGAACAACTTTGTGTAATGAGTTGATGTTTCTCTCTCTCTCTCCCTGGTTTCCTTCCTCTCTCAAATCAATGGAAAATTTAAAATTTTGTTTTAAAATATTGTAATAAGTATTTATGGTGTTCTCTAGTACTAGACTTATCATGGTGACCACTTCATAAGATATATAAATATCTAATCACTATGTTGTGCACCTGAAACTAATATAATATTGTATGTCAACTATAATTTAAAAATAAATTTAAAAAAATAAAACTACCATATAATCAGCAATTTTATTTCTGGGTATTTATCTGAATAAAATGAAAACACTAACTTAAAAAGATATTTGCACCCCCATGTTCATTGAAGCAGTATTTACCAAAGCCAAGACAATGAAACAACTTAACTGTTTATTGTGAACGAATAGATAAAGAAAATGTGGTATATTGCCTGACCAGGCAGTGGTGCAGTGGGTAGGGCATTGGGGTGCAGTGGATAGGGCATCGAACTGGGACACGGAGGACCCAGGTTTGGAACCCTGAGGTTTCCAGCTTCAGTGTGGGCTCATCTGGTTTGAGCAAGGAAGGAGTCACTCGATCTCTTGGAGCCCCCAGTCAAGGCACATGTGAGAGGGCAATCAATGAACAACTAAGGTGCTGCAATGAAGAATTGATGCTTCTCATCTCTCTCCTTTCCTGTCTGTCTGTCCCTATCTGTCCCTCTCTCTGTCTCTGTCAAAAAAAAAAAAGAGAGAAAGAAAGAAAGAAAGAAAAAAGAAAGAAAGAAAGAAAAAAGAAAGAAAGAAAGAAAGAAAGAAAGAAAGAAAGAAAGAAAGAAAGAAAGAAAGAAAGAAAATGTGGTATATACATACAAAATGGGATATTATTCAGTCATTAAAAAAATAAAATTTTGCCATTTGAGACAACATGTATGGATCCTGAGGGCATTATGTTAAGTGAAATAAGTAAAACAGAGAAAGATAGATACCATATGATCGCATGATTATGTGGAATCTAAAACAAAGAAACAAACAAAAATAAAGCAAAAATAAACAGAAACTTTAGCTCATATATACAAAGAACAAATCAGTGGTTGGTGGTTGCCAGAGGTCAAGGGAAGGTAGTGAGTAGGTGGAATGAGTGAAGGGGGTCAAAGTATACAAACCTCTAATTATAAAATAAACATGTTATGGAATGTAATATACAGCATGGCAACTATCATTAATAATACTATATTGATTGCATATTGAATACAACTTAAAATTTCTCATCAAAAAAAAAATAAATTATACAACTATGTGTGGTGCAGAATGGTAACTAGCCTTATTATGGTGATCACTTTGCATCATACATACATACATATTGAATTATGTGGTATACTTTAAATTCGTGATGGCGAACCTATGACACGCATGTCAGTACTGACACGCATAGCCATTTTTGATGAGACGCAGCTGCATGCGGCCGCATACCAGAGAAGTATGGGGTCACATGCCGAGAAGGACGTTTCATCCTTGGCTCCTGCATAGCCAGGTGCAGTAGACGAGGATAAAACATTTGCTGTAGTGTAGTGTAGACACTCTGTGCTGGAGGTCTGTAGGCCAAAACAACAGAACTTCAGCACAGAGCATCTAGTTCTGGGACTCCTGGTTAGAACGTTTTCCTAGAAGTGACACACCAACCGAGTTATGCTTGGTTTTTTGGCGAATTTTGACACACGAAGCTCAAAAGATTGCCTATCACTGCCTTAAATCAATATAATGTCATATGTGAATCAAACTTAAATTTAAAAAAAACTCAGTTGTATTTCTGCCTATCAGCAATAAACAACACAAAAATAAAATGGAGAAAACAGTTTAATTTACAATAGCATCCAGATAAATAAAACAACTAAGAATAAACTTATTTTTTAAATTTATTTTTTTAATATGAATTGTTTTTATTAATTTTAATGGGTGACATTGATATATCAGGGTACATATGTTCAGAGAAAACATTTCCAGGTTATTTTGACATTTGATTATGTTGCATACCCATCACACAAAGTCAAATTGTCTTCCGACACCTTCTATCTGGTTTTCTTTGTGCCCCTCCCCTCCTCCCACTCCCTTCTTCTTCTTCCTCCCCCCCTCCCGGTAACCAGCACACTCTTGTCCATGTCTCTGAGTCTCATTTTTATGTCCCATCTATGTATGGAATCATATAGTTCTTAGTTTTTCCTAATTTATTTATTTCACTCAGTATAATATTATCAAGGTCCATCCATGTTGTTGTAAATGATCCGATGTCATCATTTCTTATGGCTGAGTAGTATTCCATTGTATATATGTACCAAACAGAGAACCCAGAAATAAATCCACACCTTCATGGACAACTGATATTTGACAAAGGAGGTAAGAACATACAATGGAGTAAAGACAGCCTTTTTAACAAATGGTGTTGGGAAAATTGTACATCTACCTGCAAAAGAATGAAACTAGATCACCAACTTACACTATTCACAAAAAATAAACTCAAAATGGATAAAATACTTAAATGTAAGCCATGAAACCATAAGCACCTTAGAAGAAAACATAGGCAGTAAGCTCTCCGATATCTCTCGTAGCAATATATTTGCTGATTTATCTCCACGGGCAAGTGAAATAAAAGACAGGATAAACAAATGGGACTATATCAAACTAAAAAGTTTTTGCACAGCTAAAGACAATAAGAACAGAATAAAAAGACAAACTATACAATGGGAGAACATATTCGATAATACGTCTGATAAGGGGTTAATAACCAAAATTTATAAAGAACTTGTAAAACTCAACACCAGGAAGACAAACAATCCAATCAAAAAATGGGCAAAAGAAATGAATAAGATAATTAAGAATAAATTTAACCAAGCAGGAGAAAGACTTGTATATTGGAAACTGGAAAACTTTACTGAAAGTGTAAGAAGACCTAAATAAAAAGAAAGACATCCTGTGTTTAAAAATTAAAAGACATAGTATTGTTAAGATATCAATACAGTACTACCAAAAGTGATTCATATATTCAGTGCAATCCTGATCAAAATCCAATGATCTTTTTTGAAGAAATTGGAACACCAGTGCTCAAATTGATAGGGAATTTCAAGAAACCTCAAGTAGGCAAAATAATCTTGAACAAGAAGAACAACATTGGAGGATTCACTTTTACCATTTTCAAAACTTGTTACGAAGTGACAGTAATCAAAACAGTGTGGTGCTGGCATAAAGAGAGACAAATGGACCAATGGAATAAAATTGAGAGCCCAGAAATTAACTCATGCATATGATGAATTGCTTTTTGACCATGGTTTCAAGACCATTCAATAAATAAAGAATAGCCTCTTCAATAAATGTGCTGAAACAACTTGATATCCGCATGCAAAAGAAGGAAGTTGGACCCATAGCTCACACCGTATATAAAAATTAACTCAAAATGGATCAATAACATAAATATATGAGCTAAATCTAAAAACTTGGAGAAAAATATTCAAGTAAATTTTCATAGCTTTCAGATTTAAAAATGAATTTTAGCTATGACATCAAAAACAAAAATAACAAAAAAAAAGGTAGGTAAAATTGGCTTCATAAAAATTAAAACATTTTGCCTGACCAGGCGGTGGCGCAGTGGATAGAGCGTCGGACTGGAATGCGGAAGACCCAGGTTCGAGACCTCGAGCTTGCCAGCTTGAGCGTGGGCCCATCTGGCTTGAGCAAAAGCTCACCAGCTTGGACCCAAGGTCACTGGCTCCAGCTCGGTCTGCTGAAGCCCCGCGGTCAAGGCACATATGAGAAAGCAATCAATGAACCACTATGGTGTCGCAACGGCAATGAAAAACTAATGATTGATGCTTCTCACCTCTCTCTGTTCCTGCCTGTCTGTCCCTATCTATCCCTCTCGCTGACTCCCTCTCTCTCTGTCCCTGTAAGAAAAAAAAATTAAAACATTTTGTGCAAAGGACTTAATGAAAATTAAAACGTTTTGTGCAAAGGAGAATCAAGAGAGTGTAAAGAAAACCCATTGAATGGGAGAAAATATATGCAAATTATACATGTAACAAGGGCTTAGTATCCAGACAAAGTGTGGATATGGTCACAATGTCCATTAACAAATGAAAAGATAACCAATTACGTGCACCCATAAACAGAATATCATCCAGCCATGAAATGGAGTGAAGTACCAATATATGCTACAATGTGAATTAACCTCAAAACATTATGCTGAGTGAAAGGAGTCAGGCACAAAAGATCACCTGTTCTGTTATTCCATTGATATGAAATGTCCCAAATAGGTAAATCAATGGAAACAGAAAGTAGATTGATGGTTGCCAGAGTGCAAATAGAGAGTGACTGCTTTATGGTTTATTTTGGGTGATTAAAGCTTTTGGAACTTGACCTGGCCTGTGGTGGCACAGTGGATAAAGCATCGACCTGGAATGCTGAGGTCATCAGTTTGAAACCCTGCTTTCCCAGTCAAGGCACATTGACAACATTTTGAATGTAGTCAATGCCACAGAATGGCTCACTTCAAAATTGGTGATTTGTCAGATGCTTTTCATCTTTAAATTATTTAAATTGTCAAATAATATAGCAGGGAAAGAGGAGAAAGAAGGAAGAACAGATGAGACAAATAGAAAAGAAAGAACAAGTTGGTAGATTTAAACCAAACTCTAACAATAACACTGTTTAAAATTGGTCTAAACACCCCAGTTAAAAGGAAGAGATTGGCCTGACCTGTGGTGGCGCAGTGGATAAAGCGTCAACCTGGGAACACTGAGGTCACCAGTTCAAAATCCTGCACTGGTCTGGTCAAGGCACATATGGGAGTTGAGCTTCCAGCTCCTCCCCCCTTTCTCTCTTTCTCTCTCTCTCTCTCTCACTCTGTGTTTCTTCTCTAAAATGAATAAAATAAAAATAAAAATAAAAAGGAAGAGATTGTCAGACTGGTTAAAAGAAGCACAACTCAACTACATGCTGCCTACAAGACACAAATAAGAAAACAGAATTTCTGGGCATGATATATTCAAACTTGCTAACCTGATACAGAACAGTGCTTTGTCTAACAAATGGCAGGGTCTTATCAATAAGGAAGTCATAATTGAGGACACTTAAATATAAATGAGGCAGTGATCCAGGAAGCTAACCTTCTAGAGGACAAAGGGACATTCATGAACTGGGGATAATTTACTAGAAATGCATTTTAGGGCTCCAGGATGCAGAAACCTGAGAGCAACTCGGAATTACAATACGTATGGCCAGTAGCCATGGCCACCATCACAGCCGCCTGGCCCATGCAGGTTCGCATTAGATTCAGACAGACGGTAATGAAACAACGGAGCCAAGAACTGATGGGCCATTAGCTTTAATCCTAGCTTGCACCCGGTGGGCAAGAAATACACACAGTGGGAAAACACTTCCCTTTCCATTCAGGGCTCCCAAAGCCACTGACTTATCTGAGTTTCCTAGAATCAAAGATTTCTATCTCACCAACCTTGTTCACCTCTGTTCCCATCTCCTTCTCTGCACAAACTCTGCACAAACTGGCTTCTCCTTCAGCACTCAGCCATTTTGGCTGCTTCTCCTCTCTTCCACGTGGCCTTTCTCTGCTCTCCTCTCTAATGCTAATCTCAGGAACCAAGAGAGAGCAAGTTCCCCGGTCTGCCACACTTTATAGTGTAGCAATCAAAATCTTTAATCCAATCTACAAACAAGGAAGTCTCTGATACAAAGTCAGTTATCTGAGGCATAATGGGAGGATTCCTCATGAGAGTTCACCACCCTACATCATGCAACAGTCAAGGGTGTGGGGAAGAGCTTAGTCTCAAAACTAAGCCTTAAACTATAACAACCCTTCCTGCTTACAGCCTGTCTCCCACACCCAAATGCAAACTATAAGCGAGCAAACATATATATCATATTTACAAACTTATTTGACCAACACAGTGCTTAGTTCCGAGTTGATTTTCTGGGTTCATTCATTAAAAGCTAAATAGTGAGCCTTCACTCATAACGTAGTAATTTAATTTGGTAGAGCGTAGATTACTGCCTTGCAGACTCTACTTCTCTGAGGATTATCTTCCTTTTCCGGACCGCACCCCCTGTGTTCTGGATCTGCTCAATTTCTTCAGGGCTGTTGAATGATCCAAAAGCACCGGTTCCTATATGGGGACAATTTTGACCATCAGGGGACATTTGGTATTGCCTAGAAACACTCTTGGTTGTCACAGTTTGTGGGTGCTACTGGTACCTGTTGGGTAAAGTTTAGATATAAAGTTTAGATATGTTGCCAAATATCTTATAAACCACAGAACAGCTCCAAGCAACAGAGAATTATCTGGCCTAAAATGTTAATAGTGCCAAGGTTTAGAAAGCCTGATCAAAATCAATGATTCTAATTACTGATTTCTATGGTCCCCAACCCAGCAGTGTCCATACTGGGAATTTGTTAGAAATTCAAATTCTCCGGCTCCACGTCTGAGCTAGAGAGTCAGAAACATGGTGAAGCCCAGCAACTTGTGATACAATAAGCTCTCCAGGTGATGCCGACAAGGGTTGGTTGGTCTGAGATTAAATTACTAACTCTTGTCATCTTCCTCCAGCTCTCCAGAGTGACTTGCATGAGACCAATCCTCCAGTGCCCTATTACCAGTACTGTCTCACTCCTTAACCGTTAACATTAACATCACTCTTTCAACAAACTGATACCCTGAATGTGATTCCACAGTTCCACCCATACTTGTCATCACACCAGCCACATCTGGCAGTGGGAAGTGCTGCCCCCACAACCCCGAAATCTTTTTCCCTGGCTTCCATGAGACACACTCCCACATTTCCAACCAATTCCTGGAAACACCCAAGGAGCTCCAAACTTAGTAAGTCCCAAGCTGTATTTCCTTTAAACCTTTTGTTTTTGCTAATTTCCACTTCCTTTAAATGAAAGCAATAATTTATCAACACTTATCAAAGTCAATAATCCTTGAAATTTGCCACATTTTTAAACTTACTTTTATTTATCCAAATCATTGATAATTTTAATAGGTCTGCCCTGAAATAGTCTTCTGCTTCTGCTCCACACCAATTAAAAGTGAAGACAATTTGACATTTAATTTGAAGTTAAGAGAGAAATGATGATTTGATTTCCCAAGGCGGTTTAACTGATGACTGAAAACTACTTCTCTGAGCACTGGCCATTTGGTTCAGTGGTAGAGCATTGGCCCGGCATGTGGAAGTCCTGGGTTCGATTCCCAGTCAGGGCACATAGGAGAAGTACCCATATGCTTCTTGCCCCTTCCCCTTCTCCTTTCTCTATGTCTCTCTCTTCTCTTCAAGCAGCTAAGGCTCCACTGGAGCAAAGTTGACCCTGGTGCTGAGGATGGCTCCATGGCCTCCACCTCAGGTACTAGAATGGCTCCAGTTGCAACAGAGCAATGCCCCAGATGGGCAGAGCATCGCCCCCTAGTGGGCATGCCGGGTGGATCCCAGTTAGTTGCATATGGGAATCTGTCTCTCTTCCTCCCTGCTTCTCACTTCAGAAAAATACACACACACAAAGTACTGCTCTGTCCCCTCTCATGAAATTGGTTTGGCTCTTTGGCAGGCAAGAACCATGGGTGCAGAACGTATGTTTCAGTTATCTTTTTGTATTCTGTGTACTTTCATAAGCTCTTTCAACTATGTCATTAAATAAGATAATTATGACAAAACAGCAAAACATACCTCCATTACTGAAGAGTTGAATTCACGCTTTAAGTTTGTTGAAGAGCAGGCAAGTGGCAGATCATGAAGCTTGGGATTTTTAGAAATAAATAGGGAACAGTTTGTTCATTTCTTTTTTAATATAAATCAAATGCGTAGCCATGGACTGAACTTCTCAGCCTTGATAATCAAAGTATGGTCTGCGGACCAGCAACATAAGCATCATCTGTGCAATCACAGAAACAGAATCACAAGCCTACCTCAAACCTAATGAAGAACAATCCACATTTAACCATAGCTCCTTAGTGATTGGTACGTCTGTCCCCCATTCCCCTCTTCAGGAAGCAAAGTACCACTTCAGCATAGAAAGCTTTTCTGCAGAGCTTAGCTTTTCCCCTCATTTAGCTGCTGTGACTCACATCTGCCCTGCTTTACCATGCTTGAGAGCTGTGGGTTTTCAAAGTGTGGTCCGGGAGCCAACAACTTCAGTATTAGCATTACCAGGGAACTTACCAGAAATGCAGATTCGCAGGCTCACCCAGACCTAGGGAATCATTTATTTATTTTAGAGAGGAGAGAGAGAGAGAGAGAGAGAGAGAAGGGGCGAGAAGTAGGAAGCATCAACTCCCATATGTGCCTTGACCAGGCAAGCTCAGGGTTTCAAACTAGCAACCTCCACATTCCAGGTTGATGCTTTATCCACTGTGCTACCACAGGCCAGGCCAACCTAGGGAATCATATTCTGGGGACAGGGCCCAACAGTCTGGGTACTAACAACCCTGCAACTGTTTGATGCTCACCTGTGTTGAGAAGCACCGCTCAAGGGTTGACAGTCTGGATCAGGACACATGCATGAGGCTCCCATCTTCCCTAGTGGCCTGGGAGAGCCACAAACACCAGCACTGCAGTGAGCTCCATCAAATACCTAGAGGGGTCCAATGAGATTTTCGAGCTAATTCATAATTAGGAGAACCTAAGTTAATGTTATTTCATTGGGGCTGTGAATAATAACATTTTGTATATACACAGAAAATTTACAGTTTATAAATGTTTTCCATGATATTTAACTTAATCTTCACTCATTGTAACACAGGGTGCAGATAAAATTGCTGCCTGAAACAGATGAAGAAAGTGAGTTTGAGAAAGATTAAGGGACTTTTTTAAAGGGCAGATAAGTTATCAAGGGGCAGGGCTGCTCATCTTGGAGCCCCAAAGCATTATGGCAAAGAGACCTTCTACCAGCTGTTGGAATGGTTAAATAAGAAGTTTCAAATGAAGCAAAACAAAACTCCAAAATGATAACCGTATGGGAAATAAATGTCAAACATGGAAATTCATGAAGGAAGATCAAATTCACAAGTTTCTCTCTAAAGGTTCAACAACAACAATAAAAATATGAATATGTAAGAAGAGATAAAGCAAATGAAGCAAATTGTTAATATTTAGTGAATCTAGGCAAATTTATTAGTTTTCATTGCACAATTTCTGCAATTTTTCTATGAAAAATAAAATCCACAAGGCCATCCACATTTGTCTGTGTGTTCCCATAGATGAGACACTCCTTACCTGTCATAGTATATGTTTTTAGGACTTCTGTCAAATAGTTTCTACTTATAGAAGAATTTAGCTTGGCCTGCCCTTTGAGAGAGCGAATAGACATCTGGCACACAAGAAAGATGTATCTACGTTTTTTTTTTTTTTTAAGTGAAGCTTGTTCATTTGTTCTAATATTCTTCACTGGGGTCACTGCCACAAGGGCAGTTCTGGGTTGCAGTTGTTATGAACATGATTGTGCTCTCTCTCATCCCAGGCAGAAGACCAACCTCATATAGAGACCTCACAGGCATCTTATAGAATCTGGCTTTTCATGTGCTGCGGCCCCAGTGCTGTAATTTTCAGACACTGTGGCCAGTGACCACACTTGCTCCATTCAGTCTCTTTCATAAGCTATTCTACCTGTGTGCCACTCTCCTCTTGTGTGACAGCTAGTGTTTCTAAAAGACTTTTTAATAAAATATTGGATTGGGAAATAAAAAACTAGAAAGACATTGAGATAATGAGGGAAGTTTGTTTTAGATTGTAGCATTTCTGTCAAAAATGAATGATTATACCTCCAGCTGCCCTTAACCCACTTATATGGCCACACTGAGCTTGGGTCTTCTTGACTTACGATAAGAATTAACAATTGCACATTGTTTGCAGTTCACAGATACTTTCCTATTTAGTATCTCATTTGGTCTCATTTGATAGTATATGATATCCTCATTTGACTGCAGTGTTTGAGTGTAGATGGGATTAGGTTCTCCATTTTACAGAGCAGGGTCACTGAGGGTCATTGAATAACCAAATTCCCCAAAGTCATTTGAATAGCAGGTACTGGTGCTGAGACTCAACACCAGATCTAATTTTTAAAAATTCCTTACCTACTGCTGAGCTAGAGTAGCAAGTCACAGGGGCCCTGCGGGGTCACGGGGCTATGCCAGGAGCAAGAAGAGACTTCTAGCTCTGAACTTCTATTTAGTAGTACCCTGAGAACCCAGTGAACATGTTTGAAAATGCCAAAGGTAATAAATGCCTATTGTAGACTATTGAGAAGATTTAAAAAGAAGCAAGGAGGGAAGGTGAAGGGGAGAAAAGAAGTCTCATTCTAGCCCAACCCAGAAATAGTCATGGCTGCTGCTTTGTTTATATTTCTTCTTGCTTTCTGTTTTATCTATACCTATGCCCTCCAAAACTACAGGTAAAGGCTTCTAATTAACACTGTTTCACAAGTACCTTCCCCTGAAGTGGAACATGCTTTTACTACCTTATCAGAATGGCTGCATAGTATTCTACTGAATGGATAAGCTGGAAACATTGAGTTGTTTCTCAGGCCTTTGGACTGCCTCTGGAGACGGTCCCTCTAGGCCAGGCATGGCCAACATATGGCTCGCGGATCCGGCCCGCGTAATGAGTTTATGCAGCCCGCGATTAAATTTTTAATATTCTCCACTACTTTAAAATCTCAGCTACTCAGAAGCAGAAGCGTCTTTGATTATTGGAAATTGAGATATTTAGGAAGATAGTGATATGCAGAAAAGAATTCCGTGTGTGACTAATCTAGGATTAACTTCCAATAACTGGTTGAATGAATTCGCGATACTTCTTTATTTTTAAAAAAAATTCCATTATAAAGATTTACAACTTTTGTACTTGTCTGTATTCGATATGAACTGTTTGATGTTTAGCAGTGATGTGAAACCCACATTCTTTTAGCCAGGGTTTGCCAGTGCACACCCAAGGTCAAACAATTTGTTATTTTTGTGGTCAAGTGTGCTGAATCAAGTGGCATTGACAATAGCTGCAGTTGATAACTGAAAACATGTCCAGGCTGTTTATAAAATGAAATAATTGTTTTATTTATGATCTAACCTCTTCAAGTTCATTCTATTAATTAAATATTATTTTGATTGATTGCGATACAGTTTGGATATTTATATGGTATGTAAATATATTTTTATTAAAATATATTTTCATTACAATAATATTGTGTAAGGCCAGGAGCCAAGGCCACCACCACAGCCTCCTGGCCAGTGCAGGTTCACATTAGATTTGAACAGTCGGTAATGAAACAACGGAGCCAAAAACTGGTGAGCCATCAGCTTTAATCCTAGCTTGCACCCGGAGGGCAAGTAAAAACACACACTGGGCTCCAAAACCCACTCCCTCAGTGCTCACAAAGCTACTGACTTATCCGAGTTTCCTAGCATCAAAGGCTTCTAGCTCACCAGACTTATTTACCTCTGTTTCCCATCTCCTTCTCTCTGCACAAATTCTGCACTAACTGGCTTCTCCCTAGCATTTCACCATCTTGACTGCTTTTCCTGGCCTCCTCCACATGGCCTAACTCTGCTCTCCTTTCTAATACTAATCTCAGGAACCCAGAAAGAGCAAGCTCCCGGCCTGCCCCACTTTATAGTGTAGAATCAAAACCTTTAATCCAATTATACAAACAAGGAAGTCTCTGATACAAAGTCACTTATCTGAGGCATAATGGGAGGATTCCTCAGGAGTGTGCACCACCCCACATCATCCAATCAGTCAAGGGGGTGGGGAAAAGCTTACTCTTAAAACTAAGCCTTAGGCTATAATGACCTGGCCTGCCCACAGCCTCTCCCCAACACACATTAATATCATTATGCCCATACCAAGCATTAGGTCGACTAATATCACCTGGGCGATGACGGGCTTTCACATGGGCAGTGCCATCTTTAACAAAGTGAGCATAATATATGTTATCTGCCCAACAATATTGTATATTAAATTTTTTTCACTCATATTTATTCATAAACAAATTACATAATAAAATTATGTTTACTTAAATAAATCATTTTTGTATTTGACATTTTTAATTTTAATATTTCATCTGGCCCGTGAAAAATGTTTTCTTTCTAATCTGGCTCAGGGGCAAAACTGTTGGCCACACCTGCTCTAGGAACTTCTGAAGCCTAATTATGTTGCAGGAAGTGATTCACAACTCATGTGTAACCACTGCCCTCTTTCCTTTTCTTCACTTGCTCCAGTGAACCCTGAAAACATTCCTTGGAGGTCTGGGATGTAGTTCAGGAGGTTAATTTAGATTCCCAGAAAAGCCAGACCTGAACGGTTGGTAGTCCTTTAGAAATAGAAATGGTGTGTGTGTGGGTGGGAGGGCAGTGAGACCAGGCCAGTAGGAATCTCCCATTTAAAATTCAAAAACATTTTATTGAAAAATAACCTAAGTAATAGGCAACAGAACTTGTCGCTCCCTCCCAGAGACTCTGTGACCACCTGAAGGAGACTTAGCAAGGGGCGGTAATGGGAGCTTATAGGGTTTGCAAGGCGTGCAGTTGCTCTCAGGGGGTCATGCATCTAAGTGTTCAGTAATTAAAGCATAAGAGTGAGGTTAACATCATTTTAATGATTTTGTGAATAACTCAGCTTCATTTGGGAGCTTATTATAGAAAGCAAAATGCCTGGGAGCCATATTGCGGATGGAAAATCAAGCACATTGGTGGCCAGACCAGAACCAGCACTGGAAAAATAAGTTGCAGTCGTATGTCTAAATGACTGTGGAGACCTTCTGATAAGCAAAGTACAGTATTCTATTTTCTACATTGGCTTTGCTTTTAAACGACATTTCAACAGCTACTTTAACTGCCGGATGTTAATGAAGATTGTGCTGCTTAAAATTCCATGCTGAGAGAATTCTTCATAAAAATGCTACTAAATCCAAGGGCTTCTGGGTAATACGGAAAAACAAAATAAGCAAAACAAATATGAAAACGAAATACCTTGCTTTATTTAGCATGAACAGGTGTTGACTTTCAGCCTTGACAGTTGTTCATTGAACAAAAGAAGGTTTTTCAACAGAGGTTAAAATCACCTGGAAGGCTATGTGTTCCCTTGTGTCGGGCCTCCTTAGTGAGTTGTCCTTGTGCGTTTTCAGATGTGTGTGTGACAGCTGTGCGGCTTGGCTCCCTGTTCCTCTGCTTCCAAGCACACTGGCCAGTACCACTCCTCTATCTTGGTGGAATCACCTTCAGGCTTCTTCTTGCATCTGCAGTCAGGCGGTCCTCCCTCTGCCCCAGTCAGTTCATGCTGAGATCACACGCTGAGACCTATGGGTATCTGGGAGCTGCAGTTTATACTTTCATTTCCAGATAATGCTCTAAGTGGTCATGTGGCTTTCAAAGAGCTATGAGTGGTTGTCCTAAGCTCTAGGACAAGCTGAACCTTTTGATTCTGGATGTATCTTTTGATTCAGGATGAACCTGGTCAGTTCATTCTTTCTCGTATTATATCCAGTTTGATTTTCTCCAAGCATAGTAGTAGAAGATGCCTCTTTCTTTTTTAAAGATAAGTTTATTTTAAACTTTTTATTTTATTTTATTCATTTTAGAGAGGAGACACAAAGTGAGAGAGAGAAAGAGAGAAAGGAGGGAGGAGCTGAAAGCATCAACTCCCATATGTGCCTTGACTAGACCAGTGCAGGGTTTTGAACTGACGACCTCAGTGTTCCCAGGTCGACACTTTATCCACTGCGCCACCACAGGTCAGGCTAAAGATAAGTTTATTTTAAATATTTTATTTTTTAAATGTTATTCAGGCTTTTTTTAGAGAGAGAAGATAGACAGAGAGAGAGAGAGAGAGAGAGAGAGAAGGGGGAGGAGCAGAAAGCATCAGTTCCCATAAGTGCCTTGACCAGGCAAACCCAGGGTTTTGAACCAGTGATCTCAGTGTTCCCAGGTCAATGCTTTATCCACTGCACCACCACAACTCTAGATGTCTTTTTATAATTCAAAGGTCCTGGTTCCCATTTGGTAATTGACTGAAATCAAGCTTTGCAATATATCTTCTCGCAAGATAGAAGAAAGTTTGGCTATCTGTTCTCTCACAGGGGAGTGTGAGGTTAGGGTCCCTCTGGGGCTCTGCATTTCCTTCTGTCATGGGCAGCTGTTCAGAGCAGTTTTAAGCTGTACTGGATTGCTCCAAAGGACCTCTTACTAGCAGCACCACTAACCTGGAGAAGTCATGCTCCAGAGGCAGAAAACAAAAAGGGGTGAAGGAAATTCGCTTTGAGCAGTTTTTTCTTCTTTATTTAGTTTTTTTCATTTCACATCATGTTATGTTGCTAACGAAGAAAAATAATGACCTTTGATCCACTGTTTTTATGAAGTTCGTTCTTTGTTTTAAGGAATGAAAAGGATGTACCTACTGTTTCTGCGTTTGTATTATGGTTAAAATTTAAAAGTATCTGTTTGGTCTAATAAGAACTATGTGGGATGTGAACTTTCTCCAAGGTCATTTGAAAACATGATAAGAACATATTGCAGAGAGTCTATTGTCTGATTTTCAGAGAGTACAGAGTTCTGTATCACCAAGGCACACACTGTTGTCAAAGTATGAAGACCTTCCAAATGCCTCGCCTTCCTACAGTCGATGTGATAAACAGGTCCTGGTTCGTGTTAGACACTTGTGCATATTTTTAACTGCAACTTGAGGTATTTATACCACCATCTGCTCATTTGATTCTGACAGACTTCCTTAAAGATGTTTTCTGGCACCAATGACTGACAGTCATTTCACTGTAGGAGATAGATTATATTCATGTTCTATTGCTATCTAACATTTCCACACACCTGACAGCTTAAAACAACACATATTTATTATCTCTCCATGTCTCTGTGTTAAAAGTCTAAGCTGGTGTGACTAAATATCCTGCTTCAGCATCTGACAAAGCTGCAGCCATGGTGTCAGCTGGAATGGGGACATCCGAGACTTGACTGTTAATGGATCTACTTCCAAACTCATGTAGTGTGGACAGAATTCAGTTCCTGGCCCATTTCCCTGCTGGCTAGAGGCTGGATGTTGAAGGCTGCCCTCACCTGCTTGAGGCCTCCCACAGTTCCTTGACACACAAGTGCTCCCCAAGATGACTTCTTGCTTCCTCAAATCCAGGAAAGAAGAGGGAGACCCCTGTAAGATGGCTACTAAAATCTTGTGCCATGAAATCATGTAGTTATGTACATGTAATCACCTAATGGTCCATTAGAGTATATCTCATTCAAAATATACAAAAAGTATCCTAGGTACTGACTTTTTTTTCTTCTTTGATTTTATTTATTCATTTTAGAGAAGAAAGAGAGAGAGAGAGAGAGAGAGAGAGAGAGAAGAGAGGGAGGACCTGGAAACATCAACTCCTATGTGTGCCTTGACCAGACAAGCCCAGGGTGTTGAACCAGCAACTTCAGCATTTCCAGGTTGATGCTTTATCCACTGCACCACCACTGGTCAGGTCAATACTTCCTTTTAATATGCTTAAATGTGATTCATGCCTGTTGTTTCTGTATGACAGTCAACAACCTTGAATTCTTCCTCCATCTTTTCCAAGATCATAAAAAAGTCCTTTTGCCTACAACAAATTTTCAAGGAGCTGTGCTAAATCCTTGGAGGAAAACTGCAAAAATTGTTTCTACTTTTATGGGCTAGCTTTTACCCTATATTCAAAAGCAAATGTCTTTCTATTCATATATTTGTGAGATCACTGAGGAAGAAAGCTGCCATAAATTTCTCTTTTAATGGGTCCCACTTGTATGCAAAGAATACCAAGTTATTTTTATAAAATATTTGAGTCTCTATGTATTTTTTAAAATAGTGTTAATAGAGAATTCTATAAAGTGTGCACTGCTATTCTTACCAAGTTGGTTCCAACTTGATTAATTCAAGATTAGGCAGTGTTCTAAACAAAGCCTCTTTTGCTCCAAAGTTTATGTGGCTTTTTTTTATAACATGTCTTGGGAGACCTACTAACATACATTGTTAAATACTGGCTAGATTCCCACCTCCTGTTCTCCTATTATACAAAATCTGTGATTTCCTTGGGCATGAAGGAAATCCTTCCAGTGGTGGGAGTGGTTGGAAGCTTCTGATATGAGATCACTGGCTATTTTGTCCAAGGTGCCAGATTTCCCTTTGACCTGGCAATGGCACTTCTAAACTCCCAGCATTTTCAAAAGAGATGAAATAGTACCATATTAAAAAATGAATTAATCTGGTTATTTTAGTCATTTTAAAATCCTGAACTAATTTAATAATGAAGATATAATCTTAGTTCATATTCCATAAGGTTCTTAACTGCTTTCATAAGAAGCATCAATCATTGAAAAAATATATTCCAGTTTCAGCAAAACTTATGAAAGGTACATTTTTGAGTATACAGTCTGTTACCTGAGAATGTCAACCATTCTTCTCCTTTCCTTCTTTTCTGTAACCTTAGTGTGTTCAAGTCACAGTATATAATGTTTAATAATTTTAAAACTGTCTAGCAGAGAGTAGATATTTGAACCCTTGAATTATTCTTGAGGATGTTTCATATTTCTAATATTTCCTTCTACCCTTATGCATTTTCTGCCCCTCCTTGTCCTTTCTTGTAATTCTCACTTGCCTTTAGAGTCTCCCCCTTTGTTGCTTGTGCATACAACTCTTCGATGTATGTTGTAGGGATGGGGTTCAGAGTGGGGTTGAGGATGATAACTATTCCCCCTTTTCTGGGTGCCCACCAGCCCACAGATTGAGGAACATCTGCATTCTCTGATGTAGCAAGGAAGTTGCTATATTATCTCTCCTTTTTCTCTACTACCTTAGCCCCAGGAGCCATGACTGGTGTCAGGCCAAGCTCTTGGTCCATGATTCCCTATGGGATGGAACTCACAGGGCTCTTCTTTCTGTCTCTCCCTGCTTTCCTGCAAATTCCACATGTCTTTCTCCATCTTATAAGCCCCTCAGGGAAGACCTTGCTCCTGCAAGGAGAATGTGTGCAGTCCTGTATCGGTCTACCTTCTCTGGCTAAGAATATCTCTAAGTAAATAGCAAGGAAGCCATTTAAGTTTCAGTTCAAGCTGCCTTCTCAAATCTTGCTTTAGCACCGATTTCAGTCTCTAACTGATGACTGGGTCATTTTTCAGTTTATTCTGTGTCTCGAGTAGAAAGGGGTGCTATGAATGAATAGCCTTAAATACTAACAAAGTGCAATGAAGCTGGTTCTCCTCTCTCCTTTACCTCCCAGGAAGATAGAGAGAAGGGAATGGGAGTTTTGTGGGCAGCAGAGCTTGTGAGCAAGTTCATGGGACCTGATCAGGAAGGCAGACAAAGAGCCGGATGTCCTGTGAAATGAGGGCACTTGGGTTGTGGGCCAGTTAGCCAAGTTTAATCTTTCTTGCTTCCAGCCAAATCACAGGAGGTAGGCCAAGGTTTCAGTGGACACTCTGGGCAGGAAGCCAGGCTTAAGAAACCTGCTAAAACTGTGCCTGGCGAGTGCCCAGGACACAGCTCAAGAGACTGAAAAGGTGGGCACCCTTGGTGAGTCATGCTGACAGAACAGGATCACTGGTCATGGCCCAGAGGGAGCAGCTCTGAATCACCGCTTCTATGGCCATATCCAATGTGTTTGAGACAAGAGCAACAATGTGTGCCCAAATTGCTATGTTTCAAATTAAAAGTTGTGACTTTGATCAACTAAGACTTCAATGAGGTGAACTATTTCTATATTAGAACTCAAAGATTCCACTGTAGGGAGGGGAGAAGCCCTTGATTTTATGACAAGGAAAGTGGTAAGATCAAAAGCATAATGTAGAGCAGTGTTTTTCAACCATTGGTCCGTGCACCAGTCTGCTAGAAATTTCATGTGGGTCCACGAAAGAGTTTACCTGCCTAATGCATGAAGACTATAGACCCAATGATAGTAAAATTTCCTTATGTTCAGGGTGATTTCTGCCTTAGCAGCCCCTGAAACAATTCTATTTTCACCATTCCCCAAGTGTAAAAAGGTTGAAAACCACGAATGTAAAGTACCAGCTGACCAAACACAACCTAGAATGTCTTGCTTCACCCAGTGTGCATCCAAAAGACCCCTCCCCAACTTCCTGGGCATTGGCTGTGGTTTTGGATGAACAGAATTTCTTGGGCAGGCAGAGAAGGGAAAGGTGAGTCTTTATTATTTCCTCTTTTGTGATGGAAACCAGTTTATTGAACAAGATGCCTCAAGGCCAGAGGATACAGTATCTTTCACCGGTGCTTCAATGAGCCCTCTGTGAGCATCCAGAGCAATGGTGGAATCACTGGGCCCTGTCATCACCATGATGTCACCATAAGCAGTGGCTACAGCCCCATAGGACCCACATTTTGAGGTGTGTCTCTACAGTGCAGCCTTCTATCCTATGGTCTGTGATGCCTTGGGGAGTGTGGGGTAAACGGAGTAGGGAAAAGTATGTGCCCTGGCACTACCTGTGTGCTCATTCACCTCTACCTGGTGGTGCCATACCCTCATTCTGCTGCCTGGGCCTCCTGGCTTATGGGCCCGGGAGCTCCTCAATAGCATCAGTGTCACAGCCTCTTTTTACAACTCAGTAATGCCCATCTTTACCCATGACCAGCTGCGTGACCTTAGGCATATTAGTCAGCCTTTCTGATCCTCAGATAGCTCACTTATTTTAGAATAAGAGATGCAACACTTTGTGCAATGTTTATGTGTGAATTAATTTGAATAGTACAATATTTGTATAACACTTAACATACCATCTGGCCATAAGAGGCACTCAGTAAGTAGGAAGCCATTATTAGCAGCAGTGGCATTATCATTAGCACTATTATTGATGTTATCAATGGTGGTTTATTTAGATTGTCTACTGTTAATATGTTTGCTACACCTATATGTATAGATTCACATACATACATAATAGTTTCCAACACCAAACTCTTAGATCTTCAAATGAATGGCACTTATTTTATGAGGCATAGTACATATATTTTAAATATGGAAAATATTTGTCATTTCCAGGAGAACAGCATCAACATACAATGAAATTTCATTCATTTAGTTTGTTTTTAGATAAAAGAGAAGTATTTGGGTTTTAATTTTCCATTTTCATAGTATACTTGGCTTGGAGAACAACATAGATGGCCCTTGTCCCAGTCTGCTCAAGCTTCTGTAATGAAATAAAACAGGCTGAGCAGCTTAAACAGCAAGAGTGTATTTCTCACAAACGTGGAGGTTGGGAAGTCTGAGATCAAGGTGCCAGGTGCTTGGGTTCCTTGGTGAGAGCCTGCTTCTTGGCTTGCAGATGGTTTACCTTCTCACTATCCTCACAGCGCAAAGCTCTCTGATGTTTTTCTTATAAGGGCACTAATCCCATCATGAGGATCCCACCCTCATGACCTCATCTAAACCTAAGTACCTCCAAATACCACCATAATGGGGGTTACAGCTTCAACCTATGGATTAGGTGGGGACATAATTCGGTCCATAGCTGGCATTGTCAGCTGTCTATAAGCTAGATAGAAATCAGCCCAGAAAAAGGATCTGAGAATTCTTCAAGTTGGAATCAGTGTGGGTGGAAATAGCACTGCGTGATACAATTTGTGGTAAAGAACTCTATGCAGGAAACATGCCTAGGTCAAAGAAACTCACTGACTAGTGGTTACAAGACCATGACCGTTTACCACTGAGCATTCATCCATTTTAGATAGCGCTGAGTCAGATGGCGTGGGGAATTCAAACTCCATCTGGGTGGACAGGGCTGAGATTCCTAAAGAGCATAAACCTTTGGCATCCAAACTAACTAAAATCATTAATTAACCAATAAGACAAGACACAGTGTTAGAAATGAGTTACACATCTTTCATGGTGGAGTCTAGAAAAGGTAATAATGGGACAAAGCAAATGCACCCAATACCAGAAAAAATTAGCAAGCCAAAGGAACACACACACACACACACACACACACACACACACACACACACAGAATAACACCTGTTTATTAAGTGCTCATTATGGGCCAAGCTGCTGACAAATATTGCTTTATATAAACTTCACAACAGTCTTTAGAAGAAATGTTATTATCTGCATTCTATAGATGAGGGGACTGAGGCTGAAAGAGTTTAAGCAACTTGCCCAGAGTCTCACTAGTTACTAAGTAGCAATGGAGCTCTAATGTTTAGACTTTTTCAAATAAACCATATGCCACTTCACTATTCCTCTTGTTGGCACCAAAGTGGCTTTAGCCAGGTGTACCACATGCAGACAATGCTATTTTAATACAGATAATACTGGTGCTGTGAACTGCATAGGGTGGCAGTGGGGCATATGAAGTGGGCATTCCAATGATTGCTTGGGTTCTCTCCTCTCAGAAATCCTGTGATGGGTTGATTGATCCATGTTTTCCATTTGCATTTATGTTCTGTTGATCCAACCCACCAGTCATATTTCAAAATAATACCTGGGCACTTGGACCAGCTGGCACTCTTAAAACCATCATACTTAATATTTTTGCAGCTTAAATACATTTCTTATTTAAAAGGTAGTATAAGTTTGCCTGACCTGTGGTGGCGCAGTGGATCAAGCATCGACCTGGAACACTGATGTTGCCTGTTCAAAACCCTGGGCTTGCCCAGTCAAGGCACATGTGGGAGTTGATGCTTCCTGCTCCTCCCCCTCTTCTCTCTCTCTCATCTCTAAAAAAAAAAAGAAAAGAAAAGAAAAAGAAAGAAAGAAAGAATAAATAATAATTTAAAAGGTAGCATATGTTTCAGAGTCCAAATTCCAAAACACAGCAATGATTCTTTGTGACCAAAACATCTCTGCTTAAACAACTCCCCTCCAGGGCTCCAGCAAATACAGCACCACCCCTGACCTGGTGCTGGGAATTGACCCAAGGACTTTTCATTAAGCTGGCCCCCACAACTTCCCTGCAGGAGAGTTGCACTAATTTCTCCAAAGTCACAAAGGTATTGGTGGAACCAAAAATAAAACCCCATTCAACGGTTCTACAGCACTGGTCATGCTACCGGACCTACTTGACATTTTTGTTCTGTTTTTAAATATTTTTTATTTATTCATTTTTTAAAAAAAGAGGAGAGAGAGAGAGAAGGGGTGGGGGGAGGAGCAGGAAGCATCAACTCCCTTATGTGCCTTGACGAGCAGAGCCCAGGGTTTCAAACTGGAGACCTCAGTGTTTCAGGTCAACACTTTATCCACAGTGCCACCACAGGCCAGGCCTGGACTTGACTTTGAAGGTGTAGGTATGTTCTGAGGTGGGGCCAGAACTTCCTGCAAGGGAAAGAGGCTAGAGCCTGGGAGGAGATCTTGTAGTAATTGCCTGAAAATTTTCCTGAGACAGGGTTTTGCTGTACATAGGGGTTGATGCTTCTGACTTTCACCCTCTTAAAGTAGATAGAGTAGCTATTAATGAAGCAGGAAATCTTCACAAGATAATCAGGAGATCCTGTCAGTTTACCCTACCAGTCCTGGGTCCTGTCTCATCCTCCTGGGAATAGTAGAGCAGTTGGTCATTAGTGCACAGGAGTAGCTCTCTGCCCCAAATGTGTGAATTTTTTATTTTTTCAATTTCTTTCTCCTATACATAATTGCCATATTCAAAATAATTTTTAAAAGCTGACTGATGGTGTCACAATAGATAGAGCATCAATCTGGGACACTGAGGTCCCAGGTTTAAAACCCTGAGGTCACCAGCTTGAGCATGGGGTCACCCAGCTTGAGTGCAGGCTCACTAGTTTGAGCGCAGAGTCATCGGCTTGAGTGTGGAATCATAGACATGACTCCATGGTCTCTAGCTAAAAGCCCAAGGTCGCTAGTTTGGGCCCAATGTTGCTGACTTGAGCAAGAGGTCACTGGCTTGGCTGGAGCCCCCTGGTGAAGGCATGTATGAGAAGCAATCAGTGAACAACTAAAGTGTTGCAACTATGAAACGATGCTTCTTGTCTTTCTTACTTCCTTTCACACTCACAAAAAATATATTTTTAACAAACTTCTAATTAATTAGAGTTTTCTGTGAAATGAAAGGAATTAAATGCTTGGGATCTATTATTAGGATAGAATCTTGATATATAACTAACTTACTGAGCAATGCATTTTTTGTAGGGCTCATCATTGAGGAATACAAAAACTTCTCTAGCTTTTTGCATGAAGGGCTGGAATTTTGATCCCTGAAGAAATACCTGCGGCACCGTGAGCAGGTCATTTAACTTCTCTGGGTCAGACCTTCCTTTGTAAAATGAGAGAGTGGGTCTCAGGAAAGGTCTGTTTTAATATGATGTGGATGCTCACTGTGCACAGTTAGCGTTGTGTTTACTCCAAGGGACTCAGCAAGGATGGAATCACCCTCGCCCGTGAGGTCCCTGGTCTGGAGCATGGGGCATAAGGGCCCTTCATAAATGTTGGTTCAGTGAAATTTCAGCAAGAAGAGAAAAGCCAGTTCTATTTGAATGACTCCATCCAAAGAATTGCTTGAGCACTACCTCTGTACCTTACTCTAGCTAAGGGTGGAGGTAGAAGTCTATCTGTCCCTCATCTCAAAGAGATTGTTTGCAGAAACAAACCCAGTGCATGTGAAATGGAGACAGAGACAGCTCACAATTAAGTGCCAATGCATATCTCACAGACTAAGAAGTCTGTGAGGAATTTAGAAAACTGGGACATCTGAGAGGGTAGAAAACATCAGAGAAGGTTTACCAAAAATGGACTTAAGGTGGTCCTTCAAAAGAAGGATTGGGCAAGGGTGTGTGTGTGTGTGTGTGTGTGTGTGTGTGTGTGTGTGTGTGTGTGTGTAAGAAGAAGGCTAAGAGAATGGAAAAATATGTAATGCTTAAGGCTCTGCCCTTCTGTAGCTCCTGGTTCAGTAAGCCAAGACTCCTGCCACTATTGTATCTTTAAAGTGTTTTTGCTGCTGTGGAAAATCACCATTCTCCAGGGTCAGAATACTGTGGCCCTGACTTAAGCCTTGACCTCAAAGCGTGTGCACACTTCCTGCATGACAAGATAACACCATTTGAAACATAACCCGCACATTAGGGAGCCAGTAAATAAATAAACCTTTACATTCCAGATCAATCCATCCAGCCTCTAACAATGACTTATGGCTTGTACTGCTGGGTTAAATATTAGTCAAGGGCACCCAAGTCAGTGCACACACTAAGATTTCTGGAGGAAAAGCACATCAGCCATGAATGAGCCTAGTCTGTGAACACAGCTTGGGCCCCGAAAATGAGATGTCTTGGCCTGAAACACTAGGAAAACTGGAGAGAAACCATATGATTAACATGCCTTTAAAACACAGCAAACCCACCTATCCAGAGGAAGTGGAACAGCACCCACAATCATTTCTACAGTTAACACAAAGTAGAGTGGTCTTCAGGGAGTTATCATCTTAATTTATATTCTAAGATAAATGCATTCAGGAGTAACAATAATCATGTCAGCTTCCTTTCTAAAATGCTAAAATGTCTGTAATTTTTAAAAAATATTCCTCCCTTTTTATAAATTCTATAACTGAGGAGTACGGCTCATTGCCATTTTAAGATAAGCAAAACACGCATCAGTGAAAAGAAATTCCTTATTCAAAGTCAGTCGGATGTGCAAGTACCCATTTATAGAATGAGATTTAAGAGCAAACCCAGGGATACAACTGCCCAACCATGTACCAAATGCTCTGTAATGACAAAAATATTGTCCTCCACTTGGCTCAATATATTACTGTATACACATACAATGGAATACTCAGCAGCCATTAAAACCTATTTCAAAGACCTATCTCTATTAATGTAACAAGAGATTCATGCTATTTACTTAGTCAGAAAAGCAGTCACCAAACTGAGATAGGATAAGATTCTGTGTTAAAATTTTTAAAAAATTGCAAAGCAGAAACCACCGTTACATGTATATACGCCAAAGGATTATAAATAATGTGGAATTGTGGATACTTTTATGCTTACATGTTTCTGTTTTTCTGTATCTTTAAATTTTTCTGGTTTAAGATTTTTCTTTTAAAACCAAAACTAAAAATCAAAAGACCATGAAAATAAATGATAAGTTATTCAGAAAAAGCTGAGTTTACCAGTGCTAAAATGTTCACCGCACTGTTATTTCTGTGTCTGGAATTTCTATCATTATTACTCTTTTAGATGAAAACTATTTCATGTTGTAGCGGAACAGCGAGAAACATATGTCTTGCCACACACACAATTGAGTAGCCAAATTAAGGAGTCTTTAATTTGAAAGTTTGCAACCACATGGAGACCTAAGTAGTTCAAATCATTGAGGCCCCTAACACAGTTTGAGGCTAGCTTTTAAGGACAAAATTACATACTGATTGAGGAATGGGGAGGAGAGGAAGCATAGCAGTAAAACAAAGCAGTGAAACAAGCTTTCTTACAAAGTTTATCTATCAGGTTAATTCAGGGAGAAACATTCTGGGAATATCTGCAACCTTGCAGAACTATCCAAGGCCACAGCCAGGGAACACAGCCTCAAGGCTAGGCTAGGGGTAGAGAGTCTTTTTAGAAAAAGTAAGTTCTACTGAAAGTCCATTTGTTCTAGAGAAAGTAAGTTCTTCCAAAAGTTATTAATGCTAAGAGCTTTTCTTTTCTACATTTCATTTCAAAAGGCATGAGTTTGTGAGCAGGGTCTCTAGTCCCCACACTCACATTCCCTTTTGAAACTGACTTCCATCTAGAAAAGCATAGAGCAAGGCTGTGCAGGAAATGCACGTTTGTCCCAGGCATAGGCACTGCTCACAGGGAGGACAGAACTTCCCAGGGTGGCCTTTGCAGGATCTCAGAAGGAAGTAAGGGGGTGGGAAAGGGAAGCACAAATGGCAACACCATGTTTCCTGGTGCCTGCTCTTGGTGGTGGGAGTGAAGATGAGTGCATCACTAGAAGCATAAATTCACAGGGCCTTGAAGCTGTCTCAACGATTGGTCTGTGCTGAGTCTCGCAGTAATAATGAATTCTGTGTAAGTAAAATACGTCTTTAGCCTTCTAGTAAAGTAGAACCCAAGACTTATGTCCAGAACTATTCAGTGTATGGGGATGGGATGGCGTTTAAACTCTGTGAGGAAATAATAAAGTGGGGAGGGGTCAAGGTGGAGGCTGGAGAGGTAGGAGCTACTGAGCCTTTGAGGAATTAACTATGAATGAACTATGGAGTCACCTGAGTCTTGATCACATTATTTGACATAGTACTTGCTGTTGTTTAAACTAGTTGAATCAAGGTTTTCTGTTGCTGGCAACAAAAGCATCCTAACGACTCCACCCACATTTAATGAGCCATGTATGCTCCAGGCATTGTGCTACGGCTTTATGTGTATTACTTCATTCAGTCCTCACACAACCCCATGACAGACACCCCATTGTCATCCTCACTTGGAAACGAGAAACAGCAGTCTTGGGAGGTTTAAGAACATGCCCAGGTTACACGTCTGTGAAGGGATAGGCTTGTGTTTGAACACAGATCAGCTGATTCAAGAGCCCCAATCTGAGACGTTCACGTTTCTGATTTATTATTAAGTAATGTGAGGTTGCCCAGTTGGTGTATTTAACCTAAGAGTTATTAGTAAATGAAAAGAAAGAATTTGAGGGTAATTCCAGCCACTATTCCGAAGCACATTCTCTCTCTACTCTATGAACACTGGTCTTCTTTGCAAAAGCCCAACTTAGTGCAAACACCCAGAGAGGTATTTTGGCTGGGGAGCAAAAGAGGGGATGAGTGGAACAGACTGAGAAGTTCAACTCTTGGCTGCAGACTTAATGGTTGTGAGACCTTGGTATTAAAGGCATTAACCTCCTTGTGCTTCGGTTTCCTTATTTGCAAAAGGGGCAGGGAGATCTATCTCTCAGAGCTAGTGTGCAGGTTAAGAGAGACACAGAGCAAAAAGCACCCAGCAGTCCCCAGCCTTTTACTCCAAAGAAGGCGCTTCCTGGGAAACGTGGTACTGGGCTGGTTAGGAACACAGGTTTGAGAGTTCAGGCTGACCAGATCTCCAACCTTGCCTTGCTTTCTTACTTTCTCTCTAAAAAGAGGATAATCATTCATGTATTCAATGTATATTTTTTGGGCATTTATCTTTGACTATATGCTGAGATAATGTTGAGTTACAACTATAAACATAATATAGTAGTCTCCATTATCTTGGAAATTACAACCCAGTGGAGAAACAGGGACAAGAAAGGAGATCACAATATGGCATGTGAAGTTCTAAGATGGGGGGTTCAAGGTGCAATGAAAATGCATGGCAGTCAGAGTCAAGCTGGGCTTGGGGTGTCAGGGGCGGCTCCCTGGAATAAGGACCTTTAAGATGAGCACTGAGCCACAAGTAGGAGTGAACCAGTTTGGAGAAGCACGGGGAAACAGGGAAGGGAAAGAGTATTCAGGTCTCAGATTGTTGGGAAGATTAAACATGACAACGTATATGAATGCTAAATACAAGGCCCAACAATTTGTATGTGCTCAACAAACAGTCACAATTTCCTTATTTAGGACACTTGAAATACACGTATTTTTCTCTCTGCATTTCCAGCTTCAAATGAATGTTTCCCATTAACTCTCAAGTGGTTTGCTGACTCTCACCAGCATTGTTTTAGATGTGATCTTCAAAGAACTCTGATTGAAGTCTTTGAACAGCACTACAAAGAATACCATTCTTTCCTCTTCACAGACAGACAGTGAGTGGCAGGCAGAGGAGACCTCACTAATGTAAGGCAGCAGATGCTGGCAGATTGCTGAGTATTTATAGCTTTCTTCACCAGCAGTTCTGTTACTTTCTAGTCCATAAGAAAGAAAGGGAAAACCTAGACTTTCATACGAGTTGAATGGTCAGACCGAATTCACCTTGCTAGCACTAGCGGTACCATGTCTTGTTTCTGCTTCTGCGCTTTTGGCAAGTAGCCTGCCTCTTGACATATCTTTGTGGTGCTTCAGAATAATTGCTCTTTAAACCTGATTCTCTATGTGAATCTGATCATTAGGGGAAGAAAATATTCAGTTCTGGGGAAAACTTGTTATGAGAAATTTGTACAAAGTGAAGTAAGTATATATTCACGAGAAGGTCCCACACTATGAAGAGCCTTAGAACCACATTAAATGAAACCAAATTCAGGGCTATTTTGTCACTTGTATGAAAGGAGGCAATAGTATGAGTGCAGTTGTTTGCTTGGGTAGGCTACGCAGAGAGAGTATACAGTGAGGATGTCACACTAAGCCTCACAGTCTTGTTTCATTAAAAGTAAAGGTGGTAGCTTTTGGAGAAATCCAATCTGAACTTGGAAAGCCTTATGTGACACAGATGGGAGGTTGTGGAGCCATGGCGCTCTCATCACTGCTGGGGGAGCGTAAGCTGCTACAAATGCCTGTGGAAAATGGATTGTCTGGCACAGGTGAAAATACATCTTGAATGCATCCCAGCAACCCCTCTTTCAGTGAATTCCATGCCCCAGAATATATATACACAAGAACGTTCAAATCAGCATTGTTTATAATTACTCAATGCTAGAACCAACCCAAATGTCTACTGAAAGAAATGTATTATAGTTGTAAGCAACAATGTGAATTTTATAAATATAGTGTACAAAAAAGTAAATTCAAAATAATATATAGTATGTGCTTACATTTCATAAAGTCTAAAAGTAAATTATGAATTTTGAGATGCCTAAATCCATAGGTAGTGAAAGTATAAGAAAAAGCAAAGACATAATTATAATAAAATTAAAATTTCAGATACAGTGTGAAAAGCACCCAGGAATGCTCAGCCTTTTTCTGCAAAGAAGGTGTTTATTGGAAAATGGTGGGGAGGGAAGGGACATACTAAACACTTCTGAAGTCTGGCATTTTCTATTACTGGACCTGGGATATGTTATGTGGGTGTTTGTTTTTATAATTATTTGTTAATCTTATACTTACGTTTTATCCATGTTTCTGTATTTAATTTTTTTTCTATCACCCTAACGAACAGTGGCCTGTAGAGTAAATCATTAATAAAATTATTTTCTAATGGACTTTCAGAGAGAAAACTTTTCTCAAAGAGCCTCTGTTAGTTTCCTAATTTATCTCTAAATTCAAGACCTTTGGACATACTGGTTTCACTATAACCAGGAAAGGCTTCTTTCCGGATGCCTCAGATAATCTAAAAAGGCATGTTGGAGCACTGGAGGGGAGATTTCTCCTCTTTGATTACCTGTTGCTTGTGAACAAAATGAACTGGTGAGAGCTGGTATAGACTAGAAAGCCAGTGGTTTCTGAAATGAGGGTAATTGTTTCTAGAGAAACTTGGAAACATTAACAAGAGTCCCCAGGGAAGGGCTGCCTGAGATACTGTGCTGTTGTTGCTCCTTACTTGTACATATTAGAAGTAAAACCTGAGATGTGTCTTGAGTCTCATTCTGTTCTGTTTCAAAATATATAAAACAAATAAAAAACTAAAATAAATGCATGTTAGATGGCTACCTTTAGTGTGTGTGATGCACTTTTTATGGCTGTTATTATGACCTCACGGCTTTATTAGTCTTAGTAAATAGAAAATTACAAGCACAGGTATTAGACACCAGAATTATTCAAATTTGAAACTTTTAAAAATATATGTAGATCAGCCTCTTACACTTTATAACACACACTTATATACAAAGTCCATGATTACGAGTACAAAAGGCAAAGAACTACAAAGAATCAAAGCATAACCATAAAGAACTATATTCAATATAGATAACAATGTTGGCCCTGTTTTCTATTTTTTAATTTTAGAAGAAATTGTAAATGTCATAGTGTAGGGTGGCAGATCTGACTTTTAGAAGCTGAGGACTGCATGTAGTCTATTTGAGATTCTAGAGAACTGAAACACCAATGTGTTCCAGTAAAGTTGACCAAAAAGAAGTTATTCATTGCTGGAGTTTCATTGATGGTGATAAACAAACTCCCCATATTTTCTTCCTTTTTTGTTCTTATTTTCTTTTTTTGTTATTAAGTGGGAGGTGGGGAGGCAGAGAAACAGACTCCTGCATGCACCCTGACAGGGATCCACCCAGCAAGCCCACTAGGGGGAGATACTCTGCCCCTCTAAGGTGTTGCTCCGTTTCTGGGTAATTGAGCCCAGGCCATAGAGCAGTGGTTCTTAACCTGGGTTCTATCGAACCCTAGGGGTTTGATGAGTCGGTCTCAGGGGTTCGGAGAAGCCTCTGCCGCGGAGGCCAGAATAAATAAAGTAATACCGTAATTTGTTGTGAGTTCATGCACTTTGTTGGTTTTGTTCTTTGAGCAAGGTGATGTTCATGCACGGGTCATTTTGTGCACCAGTAAAAAAACATATACCTATGTCTTGAATTTGGAAAAAAAAATCATATTTTATTTATCACTGAAGAAGGGTTTGGTGAATGCGCATATGAAACTGGTGGGTTCGGTACCTCAAAAAAGGTTAAGAACCACTGCCATAGAGCCATTCTCAGCGCCTGGGGCCAACTACCTCGAACCATTAGAGCCTTGGCTGCAGGACAGAGAGAGAGAGAGAGAGAGAGAGAGAGAGAGAGAGAGAGAGAGAGAGAAGGGGAGACAGAGGGGTGGAGAAACAGATGGTGCTTCTCCTGTGTGCCCTTACCAGGAATTGCAGGAATTGAACCTGGAACTCTGGGACTTCCACATGCCAGCTGATGCTCTACACTGAGCCAACCAGTCAGGGCCCAAACTTCCCACATTTTCAAAACCAGTACTCATTGTCTGTGTTTCTAGCCATTAAACCTTGCCTCTAGAGCAGGTGGTCTTTGCCAGTGCTGATTCCTTGTTTGTTTCTGTGTCAGACGAATCAATACTCATGGGAAAGCTGAAGTGTTTCAGAATTCATCCGAGAGGCAGAAGTGGGGTAGCTGCCTAACCAGAGGTTTAAGCCTGTCTGTGGTTGCATATCAAACATTTCTCCACCTTGGAAGTGGGAGTTTCCCCTATAACTTAGAACAAAGACTACTGCAATTGAAAATCAGCTTGGGTTCCTATATCCCATGATTGCAAAACTGGTTCAGTGTTCATGTTGTAAAGTTTACTCTCCAGTTCTGGTTTGGGTTTTTTTGAAGCTGAAAAGAACTCTTTGACAGATAAGTAGATTCTGGGAGTCTATGGGTTCAGATATGGTTGCTGTGTGCCAGTCCAGCATCCATGTCAGAGCAGACTTGGATTGCCCAGTGTCTGACCATGCAGATTATTTGACAAGATAATGTTGAATTTGACAACTTCTGGTTGTGACTGGAACTTTCCATTTTTCTTTCCTTCCTAGGGTGATCCCTGCGTTCTGCTGGGACTTCAAACCCCTTCGGAAAATGTGTGGCTGTAACAAAGCTCTACCAGCATCAGGACAGCCATGCATATGCTGTAAATTCTTGCCAGAAAGCTCTGAAGTTTCTTCATGTCTCATCCAGCCCCACAGGCATTTATGACATTTGTGCTTCATTTCAGCATGCATTTTCACAAAGGGCAGTTTGATAAGAAGTTTATGACTGGGCTTCTAAGGCATCCTTAGTGGGACAACAGTAGAATTTCCCAAGTTTTCAAATTATTTCTTATAGTTGGATTTCCTCTGCCGTCCTGCTGGTGGTGGCTGTTCCCCAGGGGCATGCCCAGCAGAGCTGCACACAGCACGGGGCCGTAGGCACTGCTCCCCACAGGACTGCAGAGGACCTTCTGCCTCTCTCTGCCACCCAAGAGAAGATATGTTATCCCTCTCTTTCTTTGTGAACTCTCAATGAAGAGAACACTTAATGAAAGGAAATTATTTTAGGAGTTAAATGTTTCACTTCTCTCAAGCCCTGTATAAGTAACAGTTTGCAGGAAATAAGCAGAACAGAGGAACATGTTAATACAATGGAAAAGCAATCCAGAAGGTAGGAAGCTACTGACCAAACAACTCAGTTTACTCAACAAATAAATTGTAAGAATAAAAGCTGACTGAGCCTGACCAGGCAGTGGCGCAGTGGATAGAGCATCAGACTGGGATGCGGAGGACCCAGGTTCGAGACCCCTAGGTCGCCAGCTTGAGCACGGGCTTATCTGGTTTGAGCAAAAAGCTCACCAGCTTGGACCCAAGGTCACTGGCTCGAGCAAGGGGTTACCCGGTCTGCTAAAGGCCCACGGTCAAGGCACATATGAGAAAGCAATCAAAAAAAAAAAAAAAGCTAACTGAAAGGGACATTAGGGCACATGAACCAAATGAAATTTATGGACATTACTTATTTGTATCTTAATTTAAATGTGTCAACTGTAAAGTAAACAATGAAAGAGTGAGAGCAATTCAAATACTGCCTGGCTATTTCATGATGTTAATTTAAACTATTATCAATTTGTGTATGTAAAAAAATTTAATTTGTCCAAGGCAATATAGACCAAGTTCACATTGGTTTAGACTAGGAAAAAACCAAAGCACATAAATATGTGTGTGTTATGGACTGAACTGAGTCCACCACAAATTCATGTGTTGAAACCATAATACCCAAGACTGTAATTGGAGACAGGGCCTTTAGAGAGATAATCAAAGCTCAATGAGATCATAATGGTGGGGCCTTAAGCCAACAGGAACGGTATCTCACAGGGAGAGACATGGAGCTGTTTCTGCTGATAAGTTCATACAGAGTAAAAGTCGTATGGGGACATGGGAGAAGGGGGCCATCGGCAAGCTAGGAAGAGAGGACTCACCAGCACCTGAAAGTTGTGGCATTTGACTTTGCCTTCTTGCCTCCAGAAATGTGAGAAAATAAATTTCTGTTGTTTCAGTGGCCCAGACTGTGATTTCATCATAGCAGGATGAGCAGACTAAATAAAGCTGTGGGTCATCTTTCCCAGGAAACCACCATCTTCCATGTTCTGTCTTTGGTGTTCATGTCCCAGGCACGGCACAGGATTTATTTTATGAAATTAAATGATGCTAATCACAGAAATCAGTTAACCAACTTAAGAGCTCATTATGTGCCAGTAATTAATTTAGACGCTTGTCTGTGGCAGTGAATAAGAGACAACATCCTTGCCCTTAGAGGATTTATGTCTTAATGGAGAAGAAAGAAAATGGCACAGATAAGACTGGGGTGCCCCAAAGCAAGACATATTTCACACCAGAGGTTCAAAAGCTTTCCACTTAGCTCAAGAAACAAATCAGTCAATGCCATTATGGACATCTTAACTAAGAACATAACCCCCAAGAAAATATTTTCCATTGTTAAAGATTGCCAAAAATTAACACAAATATGAGTTAACTGAGTACCCTAATCTATGAAAAAGCTAAATAAAACAGTTTAATCAAAAACTGTCCATCGCTTCTCGGCCTTTTGGCTAAGATCAAGTGTAGTATCAAAAACTGTCCAAGCAAAAAAAAAAAAAAAAAAGCTCTTTTCAGGCAAATTATCTAACAGACATCTTGTCAGACCAACACTGGGGAAGCAACTCAGCCCTTTGACATGACAAGTTCACTCTGAGAGCCACAACCTCCACATCCTAAAAGCACTCTACAGACATGCCAGTGTGTCAGAAATCACATGACTGTGGTGGCATCCTTCAGGATGCTATAGTCAGAAATCCATCAGTTTCCTTCTCATCGAAACACCGAGGCACATAAACAAAACCTACAGGTCCAGCCTTAGGCATAGAGCCATGGAACTGCTGAGCTACCAACCACTGCAAAGATAATCTGCATCATTTCTGGACATGATGGAAAACAAAAGTCTAATAATGAGCCTTGCTGGGAGTCTTTAAAAAAAAACAAAACAACTACACAGCCCCAAGACGCTTTACATAAATCCTAATAATTTTGAAGAAAAAGAAGAAAGGACAGGATTTTAACTAAATGTAGCCTCATATGGAAATTTCCAGTGTCAAAGTCATGATTTTCAAATCTCTCTAAACTAGTGGTTTTCAAAGTTTGCGCCAGGGCGCACTGGTGCACCCTAGAAGATTTCCAGGTGTGCCCTATGGTATTCCAGAGAAATATGTGCCTGTTGGGGACCAAAAAACCAACAGGGTTTTGGAGTTTAGATTTTGAGGGAACAGAGGTGTGGGGAGTTGGCTGTAAGCTGATGGTCTCCCCAACCCTCCACCTCAATTGCCTAATTAGGTTGCAAAAGGCTGTTAAGCTGTGGTGCTGGATTGTTTACACTACCTCCATGTTCCCCAGAAAGACTGGAGGCAAGTTTCTTCCATCCTTTGTTTGGTGTAAAGTTAAGATGATATGTATGGTGGGGGTTTTTAGCACTCAACATAATTAAGAGTAAAAAGAGGAATTCTTCAATGTATTGATGAGAAAATGAGAGTTTGCCTTTCAAATATATGCCCAAACATTGAAGAAATCACTAGGACACATCAGGCTCATGTTTCTCATAAACACAAGAATGAAAAAACTTAACATATTCATGCTGGGACCTGCCGAATTTACTAAATCTTACTAAGAATGTATCTATATTTATATAAAAAGATAATTTTTTAACCACTCTCATTTATTAATTCTAAAATGTATAACTCAAAAAAGTGACATAAAAATGTTTTTTAATGTCAGAATAAATTTAATTTTGTTGTATTTATTTTATATAAAAGCATGCTTGGACTTTATATATTTTTCTTTGATATTTGACTTAATATTATAACATATTTCTCAGAAATTTGTATATAGTGTGCCTAAAATTATTTGTATGATATTAAATGTGCCCTGACTTCAAAAAGTTTGAGAATCACTGCTCTAAACCAAGAGACTAGGCATAGGCACATGACCCATAGAAAATCCCTCACTGGCTGCTCAGTGTCAGAACTCTGCCCAACAAGTGCACTGTGGCCACTCACGGGTCTGTTGGTGCTACTCTCAGATCCATTTCCTGCCTTTACTCTTCTCTGCTCTGCATCACATGGAGCTGACCTGGTGAACTACATTTTATGGGCCACCTGAACTTTTGGGCTCTGGAAACACCTCTTTTTCCTTTGGGTCCCTTTAGCTTGAGGTGGGTAATGCCTCACTGTCCCTGTTTGCCTTTTGGGGACTTCCAGTGAGACTATATTAACTATACCGTATTGCCCCACATGACATAGGCTGTGTTTCCTTGTTGGGTTCCGTCTCACACAGAACCTTACACAAGACAGTGACTTGTATCCAGTCAAAGTTTCTCTCAAAGAGTTGGACTTGAGACTGAGAATTAGCAGTGCAGTAGAATCAGGGGCAGAGAAAAGCAGAGCATTAGAAGAAGGAGCCACCAATGCCCAGGGAATCAGAGCTATATTCTTCCCTGAATAGTAATTGTGTTCTTTGTGGCATCTGATTTTACAATTTCCACTTTATTCTGCAAGATATACTGGTTTTCCTCCCCTTTTTTTAAAAAAATTATTTTTATTTATTTTAGAGGAAAGGGAGAGAGAGAGAAAGAGAAGGAGGGGAGGAGCAGGAAGCTTCAACTCCCATATGTGCCTTGACCGGGCAAGCCCAGGGTTTTGAACCGGCGACCTCAGCATTCCAGGTTCGACACTTTATCCACTGCGCCACCACAGGACAAGTACTTTTCCTCCCTTCTTTATAGTCTCATGACACACTCAAGTGTGCATCTGTTCCCTGTAACATGAAAGAGACCATACTAAACTTGAAAGTTCTCTAAAGATGCAAATCCTGCAACTGTATTATGACTTAGATGTTTTCCAGGCTGTGACTGAGGAAAGAGATCCCAGACTTTTAAAAAAATTTCCTCTCTGTTTCAGTTTCAGGTATCACCATGAAATAGACCTGCTATAGTCCTGGGCGAGGATCAGGGATGGCTCAGTGTACAAGTACATACAGCCTGTTGTGTCTCTAACCATTTTCATTTTACTTTTAACCAATTTGTGTCTTTATATTTAAAGAGGGGTTCCTATAGGTAACATAGAGTTACAGTTATCTTAACTAGCAATGTCTCTCTTTGAATGGGAGTGTCTAGATAATTTAAAGTTGATCTGTTGATATAGTGGGCTTTAAATCTACCATGTTGCTATTTGTTTTCTATTTTACCTATCTTTTCTTTGTTATCTCTTTCCTTTTTTAATCTGTCTTATTTTAGACTAGTTGAGTATTTTTTATGGTTCCATTTTTATTCCCTTGGTGGATTCTTAGTTATACTTCTTTGGTTTTTGTTGTTGTGTGGAGCCTGTATGTGCTTGGTTGCTTTAGAGTTTACAGTACATATTTTATCATAGGCCACCCTTGAGTAACATATCACTCATTTGTAGTACAAGGACATTACTAAAGGATACTTCCATTACCCTCTCCCCGACTTTGTGATACAGTGTGTCTGTAAAGTCATAGTGCACTTTTGACAGGTCACGGGTGAAAAGTGCACCATGACTTTATGGACATACTGTATTTTACTTCTACATGTTATATATCCCACAATATAGTATTATCTCTGATTTAAAGTCAACAATCTTTCAAAATATATTTTTTAAAGGATAAAAAGTATTTTATGTTTGTAAAGCCAATAGTCGCAGCCACCATCAGAGCCACCACACCCGTGCAGGTTTACATTAGATTCGAACAGTCGGTAATGAAACAGCGGAGCCAAGAACTGGTGAGCCATCAGCTTTAATTCTAGCTTGCACCCGGCGGGCAAGCAAAAACACACACTGGGCTCCGAAACCCACACATTGAGTGCTCACGAAGCTACTGACTTATCCGAGTTTCCTAGAATCAAAGGTTTCTAGCTCACCAGACTTATTCACCTCTGTTCCCCATCTTCTCCTGCACAAACTCTTAACAAACTGGCTTCTCCCTCAGCACTCTGCCATCTTGGCTGCTTCTCTCCTCCACATGGCCTTAATCTGCTCTCCTCTCTAATAACCTCAGGAACCAAGAGAGAGAGATCAAGCTACTGGTCTCTCCCACTTTATACCATAGAATCAAAACCTTTAATCCAATTATACAAACAAGGAAGTCTCTGTATAATGGGATTCCTCAGGAGAGTGCACCACCCTACATCATCCAATCAGTCAAGGGTGTGCAGAAGAACTTACTCTTAAAACCAAGCCTTAGGCCATAACGACCTGGCCTGCTTACATTACAGACTTTCCCCCACACCCATCCCAAGCGTAAGGGCAAATAATATCACCTGGGTGAAGGACTTCCATGTGGGCAGCGCCATCTTTAACAAAGTGAGCATATTATATTTTATCTGCCCAACAATGTTTTACTCATTTATTTACCATCCAGTGCTTTGTTTTTCATTCTGTAGATTCAGGTTTCCATCTGGTATTATTCTCCTTTTGCCTGAAAGACTCCATTAATATTTCTCATAGGGCAGGTCTGCCAATGACGAATTTTTTCAGGTTTCTTTATGTTGTGAAAGTTATCATTTTGCTTTTATTTTCAGAAGACATATTCTATGGGCATAGAATTCTAGATTGACAGGTATTTGATTTTTTTCTTTCAGTACTTCAGAGAAAATGTTTTACTACTTGTAAAGCCAGTAGTCGCGGCCACCATCATAGTCACCTGGCCCGTGCAGGTTCACATTAGATTCGAACAGTAGGTAACGAAACAACGGAGCCAAGAACTGGTGAGCCATCAGCTTTAATTCTAGCTTGCACCCGGCGGGCAAGCAAAAACACACACTGGGCTCCAAAACCCACACATTCAGTGCTCACAAAGCTACTGATTTATCCGAGTTTCCTAGAATCAAAGGTTTCTAGCTCACCAGACTTATTCACCTCTGTTCCCCATCTCCTCCAGCACAAACTCTTAACAAACTGGCTTCTCCTTCAGCATTCAGGCATCTTGACTGCTTCTCCTGGCCTCCATGTGGCCTTAATCTGCTCTCCTCTCTTCTACCTCAGGAACCAAGTGAGAACTAGCTACTGGTCTGCCCACTTTATAGCATAGATTCAAAACCTTTAATCCAATTATACAAACAAGAAAGTTTCTGATACAAAGCCACCCATCTGAGGCATAATGGGATTCCTCAGGAGAGTGCACCACCCTACATCATCCAATCAGTCAAGGGTGTGGAGAAAAGCTTACTCTTAAAAACTTGCTCGTGGGCAGCGCCATCTTTAACAAAGTGAACACAATGTATTTCATCTGCCCAACACTACTCTTGTGTTGTTTCTAAAAGGAAATCTATTGACATTCTTTTCTTTGGCCCTGGATACATAATGTCCTTTTTTTTTTTTTTTTTCTGTCTGCTTTTAAGGTTTTTTCTTTATCAATGGTTTTAAGCAGCTTGATTCTGACATGACTTAGTATAGTCTTGTTCATGTATTTTCCTATGCTTTGCCTCTGTTGAGTGTCTTGGATCAGTGGGTTTAGAGTTTTCATTAAATTTGAAAAGTTTTTTCATTATTCCTCAAATATTTTTTTTCTTCTTCTCCTTCTTTATGGAGGATCTCCACTTACAGGTAATAGCAGGCCTCTTGAAACCGTTATTGTTCTTTTTTTTAGTCTTTTTTTCTTGCTGTCTTTCACTTTAGAAAGTTTCTGTTATCTTCAAAGTTGTTAATCTTTTACTATACTGTACCTAAACTGCTTTTATATGATTAGGTTTCATCTTAGATATTTGTCATCTCTAGAAGTTCAGTTTGGATCTTTTTTCTTTTTATCTTTCATATTTCTTCTTACCATGTTCATATGTTCTTGAACATATGGAATATAGTAATGATAACCACTTTAAGTCCCTTCTGTACAACTTACATTATTATTTCTGGGTCGGTTTTAAGTCCTGATATTTCTACTCATTATGAGTTATAAACTCTGCTTTTTTGCATATCTGGAAATTTCTGATTGGATGCCAAAAATTGTGATTATTTTTTTATAGATGCTAGATATTTTTATATTCCTTTACATATTCTTTTTAGCGGTTTATTTTATTTTATTTTAGGACTTAGTTTGGATTTAAGCTTGCTGGGTGGTACCCTAGCAGCCTTTCGTTTAGGGACAATCTTGCTCTACTGCGGAGGTAACAGCTTTCTGAGCACTTTGCCTGCTGCCTTGTCTGCTGTGAGGTTTTCTCCCTGTTCTCTCTTAGTTTTCTCATGTGCTAATCAGTACTCATCTGAAGACTCTGCTGAGTGCTCCCTTTGTGTAACCCTCTCTTCTATTTTGCTATGTGAATTCTACCCCTCTTGGCTTCTCCAAATTCTTAATTTGGCTCCTTAACTTGGAGAGACCATGAACTGTGTTGCAGCCTAAACACTCTCTAGGAAGTAAGTTGAGGTAATAATTCCTCTTTCCTCTGTAATCAATGCCCTGCATTGTCTGTTGACCAATATCTGAACACCAAGTTTTTACCTGCTTTGTCTACTTTCTTAGTGGTTTGAGGTGTGTATTAGTTTCCTAGGGTTGCTATAATAAATGACCACAAATGGATTGGTTTAAAGCAACTTAGAATAGTCATTTATTCTCTCACAGCTCTGGAGGCCATAAAGCTAAAATCTAGGTGTTAACGGGACCACACCCGCTCTGCAGGACCTACTGGAGAATCGGGACTAACCTCTCCTGCTATTCCAGGGTCTTCTTGCTATTCCTGGACTGCAACCACATCACTTCAATCTCTGCCTTCAGTCTTTTCCTCTGTGTGTCTGTGTTACCTTATCTCTCTCTTATGAGGTCATTGTGACATTTAGGGCCCATCCAGATAATCCAGGGTAATCTTCTTATTTCAAAATCCTCAACTTAATTACATTTGCAAGAACCCTTTTCCAAGTAAGGTCATATTTACTGGTCCAGGGACTAGGGCTTGATATCTTTGCTGGATAGTAGTCAACTTATTACAAGATGCAAGGGTAAATTAGGGATTCTATCATTCCATTTTGGCTAGAAGAAAAAAGTTGGTAGGATAGTAAAAAATGGGACAAGAGAAAGATGTATGGAGTGAGAAAGAAGAAACCTAGGGATTTTAATTATTAGAGAATTTTTACTGAGTTCCTAATATATGATGAAGAAATAAAATTGAACAAAATATTTTTGCTTCATGGAGCTAACACTCTAATGGGAAGAGACAGATAATAAAAAAACAAATATATAATCTTCACATGGTTATAAAAGCTATGAAAACAAAATAAAGCAAGGGAGGGTCTGAAATGGGCTCCAGAATGAGGGCAGGGTTACGACCCTACAGAATCTGTAGGGAAGGTCTGATTGAAAAAATGGTATCTGCATAAAGGCCTAAAGGAGGTGAAAGAGGAAGGCATGTAGATACGTGTAAATAGGCATGTAAATACCCCAAGAAGATGGAATAGTAAGTGCAAAGGTTCTGCCAGGAGGGTGTGTGTTTGGTGAGATTTGAGAAACTGCTGGAAAGCCGGTGACAGATGGAGCAGAATGAGCCACACTGAGGATCCCTATGAAACAGGATGCTGAGAGCTATTTGGCTTTTACGTAAGATGGAAAGTCAATTGGAGTCCTATGATATGACTCAGACCTTACCAGGATTCCTTTGACTGCAGTATTGGGAATAGATTGTGGAGTATGAAAGTGGAAAGATCTGCTAGAAAGCCATCATCCAGTGACAGGATGAGGGGGGCTGAAATAAGGTGGTAGCAGCCAACATTTGCGTGGTCATTCGATTCTGCAATATTGTAAAGCTAGAGCTGAGACCTGGCTGCTGGACTGACTGTGGAGTGTGAGAGAAAGAGAAGCAGCTAGAACGAATCTAAGATTTTAGGACTGAGCAATGGGGGATGAAGTTGCTACTGACATATGGACACAGTGGGAGAAGAAAGTTTAACAGAGAAAATCAAAAGTTTCTTTAATGGAATATTTAAGTTTAAGATGCCAATTAGACATCCATTTGAGATGTCAAAGAGACTGTTGGACATACTGAGTTAAAATGGTCAGTTTGTTTGGAAATATACATTCACGAGTCAGCTGGCAGCAAATGAAAAGAAAATAATGCCGTTTAGGAAGGCGTAGGTATTGTCAACCCTCTTGTCTTCTAATCTGAGGGGTTTTGTGGAAAATGTTTCTAAGCACATGATTGTGTTGCCTGTTCAGGGCTCATTGACAAAACTGAAATAAGAATATAAAACAGAGAAGAGAACAGAATACGGAATTAAGGCCTAGGGCCCTGATGGCGAACCTATGACACCCGTATCAGCACTGACACGCGTAGCCATCTTTGATGACACGTGGCTGCACGCAGCCACATACCAGAGAAGTATGGGGCCACATGCAATGCAGAGAAAGACGTTTCATCCTCGACTCCAGCACGGCCAGGTGCAGTAGCTGAGGATAAAACATTTGCTGTAGTGTAGACACTCTGTGCAGGAGGTCTGTAGGCCAAAACAACAGAACTCCAGCACAGAGCATCTAGTTCTGGGACTTCCAGTTAGGCCAATTTTCTCGAAGTGACACACCACCCGAGTTATGCTCGTTTTTTGGCGAATTTTGAAACACCAAGCTCAAAAGATTGCCCATCACTGGTCTGTGGAGTACAATGATTGGTGAGTGTCTGAAATTTAGCCTAAATTAGATTATTAAATCCTCATGAGATGGTATTATTGCCTCTATTTTATGGACGGGGAAACTGACTTTCAAAGTGGTCTAGTGACTTGCCCAGAGCCGGTGAGTGCAAAGCTGGGAGTGAAAACACACAGGCTGGTGCTGGAGCGCAGACCCTTTCTAGGGCCCCACAAGGCCTCCTCATCAGTCAGGGAGAAGGGCAGGACTCATGGTGTCTTCTGAGCTCAGGGCACACATCTTTATTTGAGGTCAAGATTTCTATCCCAGGGAAAGACAAGACTGGTTTCCACCAAATGGGATGAGGGAAGCCATAGCTAGAAATATTCACTACTTGATAACTATTTCCACTATTAATCTGAAAACAAAAGGGATGTTGTATATTTCACCACTTGGTTATATGAGATCATGAATGAGTAAAATATGATTCAGGTTGATTAGGAACAGAAACATGGAAAGGGAACAGAGCCCATTAATTAACATTACTACCATTGATATCAGGCCAGAAAGCCTTTCAACTTGGGGGCAGCACAGTAGCCAATTTAAATAAAGTCTCTCCAACTCTAAGATACCTGGCTGCCCTGCCTCCCCCACCAGCACCTCTATCACCGTGCCCTGCCAGATTAGTGGGGCCCTCTGTAAGGAAGGAGGAGTATCCTGGTGACTAGGCTGCCTCTCTGTCAACAATGAGCCTGCTTATTCTTATTATCCTTTCTTCTTAGGTCCTCTATAATAGGTAAAGTTGTTTATCATCTATCGTACTACCTCAGAATCAAATGTCAGTGACATCGATATGGGAGGATAAGAGGGCTCATTCAAGGTGAAAGGGATGATAATGTTTGGTTTGTTTATCACAGAGTACAAGGGGAGGAAGGAAGGGAAACAGGGGGATGGAGCCACGTCCCTCACAAAGGCACATGGGTGAGTGTGTCAGCAGCCCTGCTTCTCCGGAACACCAAAGAAGCCATTGTTACCAACTCTATTTTGACATAGACAGGAGACACCTGATCCCATCAAGGAATGTATTTCCGTGTCAGAACTAAAGCTGTCTGTGTTGACACGGTGACTGGGAGAGTGCCCTTGTGGGGCCAGCGCTGTGCTGGGGTCCTGGGCTCTGATGAGTCTGATGCACCCATGGGGGTGGCCTTTGCTGGATATTGCAGCTCTCAGGTCCTCAGGAGCTCACTGTGGATCTTGGGTATCATGGGTCACTTTCTCCCTCTGGTCATTGAGTCACTTTTCCAGCATTAAGTTCCCCTCACAGAAATGACTGGCAGGCCGACGACAGGGAGGAGATTCTATGCTTTGGGTTCTTTGGCAGGGGGGCAGTTGGGAAGGGCTGTCTGAAATGAGGTCGGTCCTTGAGGCTGACAGGCTTGGAGGCAGGGCTTTAAACGGGTCCTTGTATTGGAAAAGATTTGTTTTGACCTTCCTGCTACATCGTGTAGGCAGTTCAGTTGAAGTTGGTAAGGAAAGATAGCAGGCAAGATGAGGTCTGCATCACAGGACCCAGTGGCCCAAAGCCTCACAGGACATGAAGTAGTGGGCATGGATCCACTGATGGGAATTTTAGTGTATTTGTCTCTTGCTGTGGGTCTGATCTCTTGCTGCCCTAGGGGAGGTGAAACACTCTCTAGGAACCAGTGCTGACTAATGCCTGGAAATTTCACTACCCAGCTAAGAGGTTCTGGGGTGAATCAATGTAATACATGGTACTCCCCAAAATTAATTTTCTAGAAAAACTTTCGGGACAATAGAATTCCCAGAGACTCAGCAGCTTAAAAAGTAATAATATTCAAGTTAAGCTGACATCCTGGAAGGAGGCAGCTCTGTTAAGACTGAGCAGACGTTTAGTGTGGGCTCCGGCGCTGCCCTGCCCAATAAACTGGCTGTGACCTTCCCGAACTTCCCAAACTTCCCGACAGGCCCAGCCAAAGCCATCACCAGTTCTTTCCCCAGTGAAACTAAAGGGTGCAATTAAACAACTTCCACCACTTTTGGGGCTCACTGCCCTTAATTAACAAGAGGGCAAACAAGTAGGAAAAAAAGGGAGAGGCCAAGGTTTTAAAAGTTATGACCTTCGAAGGAGGAGGAGTAAGTCCGGCCACAGGAAAAGTGGTCAGAAATGTGATACCCTTTTTGTGAGAGCCCGGGAGACCCCCAAGTGCCAAACCACTTTATCCCAGGAGGCATTGCTGGGACTGAAGCTTCCAGAAACGTTTGAATGGTTCATTTATTTTACTGGGGCTGAAGTTGATGGGGTAATTGTCAGGGGAGGCTGTGGAGATGGTTGATGCCAGAGCAAGCAGGCTTTCATTGTCAGCCAGGAAACCTTCAGTAATTACCCACCTCAGTGTGCCATCCAGAACTGTGTGTGCATGTGGGATTGTGTATGTGTGTGTGCGCTGGGGGTGGGGTGCAGACGAAGGAAGGTCCCTCTGTGCGTTTAAACCCAGGCCAAGATATTTTTCTGCTTAGCCCAGTGGTTCTTAATCTGGGTTCTAACAAACCCTAGGGGTTCGATGAGTTGGTTTCAGGGTTTCGGAGAAGCCTCTGCTGCGGAGGCCAGAATAAAGTAATACCGTAATTTGTTGTGAGTTTATGCACAGCTCATTTTGTGCACCAGTCAAAAAACATATACCTATGTCTTGAATTAGGAAAAAAAAAAATCATATTTTATTTCTCACTAAAGAAGGGTTCGGTGAATGCGCATATGAAACTGGTGGGTTCGGTACCTCAAAAAAGGTTAATAAACACTGGCTTAGCGTTTATACCGCAAAGTCATCAGAGAGGGGTGCAGGCATCCAAGTGTTCTATGTGCTCAACCCTGCACTAAGGGTGAGTTCTTACCACTTGTGTCACACAGCTTCCCAGGCCCCACCAGTCTAACAGGATTAGATTAATGGAGATAGCCTAAATATCACAGCCTTCTCTCCCCAGATGCGTGGCCTGGAAACTCCAGCTCCATTACATTCTCACTCACTTTTGGATATTCCCAGTGGTGGGATTCAAATAATTCAATAACTGGTTCTCTGCTCTAATGACCATTTTAAGCATAAAAAAACACAATGATATATGAAAAGGTAGTTTATTATTTCATGCATTTAATACTTAAATAAGAACAAAAAAAGGTACATAAAACTAGATTGTTATAAGAGTTTAAAAATATTAATGAAAACATATTAATACCTGACAAAAAACAATAAAACTGTTATTTAAGATACTTCCAATGACAGCTTGTCACCCCCTGGTTGTTCAGCAGTTTTTTTCTTTACATAATATATTTGTTTACTGAAGTAATAAATGCGAGGGAATTAAAATGTAGTATTTAATCAAAGGTATAATGAGTTTTATGAAGTGAATAAATAAATATTACAAGCATTATTCTGTGAAATTCTTTTTACCTGTGGATAGAATGGACATTATTACAGGCGCTTAGAATACGCTGTTCTGCAGATGAGCATTAAAGAGAGTAAGGAATGTAAATGTGTGATTTCCACATTGGGCGGCTGCCCAGGCGCCCACCTTAGAGAGAACCCTGACTACAAGTGCCATTTAACAACCGGTTCACCAAACTCAACAAAAAATTATGTATTGGTTCTGCCCAACCAGTGTGAACCAGCTGAATCCCACCACTGGATACTCCCTGGGGTGGGGTTGTAGAGATTGTTTTATGTGACCTCAGAAACAGCCCTTTCATGCTTGTATGTTCAGGGTTCCCTGGTTGGGGACCAAGAAGCCACCTGAGGGTGGCTGTGCCTCTTCTCACCTCTGAAGGGCTCCAGTGGTCTCCGTGACAGTTTGTGCCAGGAGGGTGCTTTCTTCCAGTGGCCGGATCAGCAATGTGCTGGGAAGGCGCTCTACTTTCGGAGCTCTCTCTGGGTGGAGGCCTCCTGTTCCCCCATTCTGTCACTTTTGCCTGTTGGTAGCCATGGTCAAGCTGTCAGGCCTTGCGTAACTTTGTGAGAAAATTTCCTTCATCTTCTTCCTCAAGCCCCTCTTTTCATGGAGTGCAGATAAAAATTCAGGAGGTGGCCTACCTTCTAGACCAGTCCTGCTGAAGCTTTAGCACAGACTGTAGTTTCCTGAAGGCTTTGTTAAAACACGGGAGGTTTCAGTGAGTCCTATTTAGTATGTCTGGAGTGGGACTCAAGGGTTTACATTTCTAACAAGTCCAGTGCTGCTGGTCTGGGGACAGCTTTCTGAGAGCCCCTGTTCTCTATAAGCGCTATGCTGCCTCAGGATCCCTGTCCTGACAGTTATCTTGAAGGTCATTCCTGTCCACCAGTGGGACAGGCATGCCTGGATGTTTGCAGATCTGAACCAATTGAGCTTCAGGCTGGCACTTCCATTACCATCATGGAAAATGAGAAAATACTGATCTTTCCAGGTTTTGCTTTGGAAGTGGTGGTTACTTGCCTACATTCTGGCAATTTAGGATTTGACTTAGGAACTTGAAATTTGCATGTTCTTTTTGTATAAATTGTTGACTAACACCACTCAGGAGTGGGGAAGGTTCCCTTAAATGCTGAAGAAAGACCATTGTTTGGCCTTCTGCCTCAAATGACAGAAGTTATTATGTAATGCTTGCTGGTGGTTGAGGCCAGGCAGGTTCTCATTGAATTTGGGCCTACAATAGAGGAACTGCGGAGCCGGAAACCGTTGGGAAATACTGGTTTATTGGAGGCTCACAGAGAGGGGTGAGTGAATAAACAAAGGAAAACTACTTTTCACAGTGGAGGTCAAGGAATCAGAAACACCACCCCTCATGGTGGCGGCTGAGGGAATCAGGGAACTGTACCTTGCAGTCACTGGGAAGCAATCTGGGAGAATCGCCACCGAAGGAAAGTACCCACGACTTTCCTTTTTCCTTTTCTCTCTCTCCATGCCCCCACCCCCCCGCCCCGGGATCTGCCCAGCAAGCTCCTACCAGGCGATGCTCTGCCCACTGGGCAACAGCTCTGTTGCTTGGCAACTGAGTTATTTTAGCACCTGAGGCTGAGGCCATGGAGTCATCCTCAGCACTCGGGCCAACTTTGCTTGAACCATTCAAGCCATGGCTGCAGGAGGGGAAGAGCAAGTGAGAAAGAGATAGAGGTTGGAGGGAGAAGCAAATGGTTGCTTCTCCTGTGTGCCCTGACCAGGAATTGAATTCAAACTTCCACACTCTGGGCAATGCTCTACCATTGAGCCAATTGGTTAGGGCCAACCAATAGCTTTTTATAGATACACACATGTGGCTTTCTGCCACATGCTTATGCACTAATTATGCAAAGTGCTTGCAGCCAGGAAACCAGAGAGCAAGCCTAACACAGCTGTTTTCCCCATACATTACATTTAGGAATAGCAAATATTTTTGTCCTTGTTTAACTGGTAAAGATGTTGACAGATGGGAGCCCCAAGGGTGAGATAAAAGAGGCTGTCAACTGTGTGAGGAGCTACAGGCAGACCTCAGAGATATTGCAGGTTTGCTTCCAGGCCTCTATAATTGATCATGGCAATAAAGTGAATTATCATTTTGCTGGTAAAGGGTTGCTGGGGCTGGATCAGTGCCCTTTAGAACAAGTTTGCCTAAGGTCTTTACCTATAGTGCACTAGGAGTACGGTTGTAGATAAAATATAGGAAGTCCAGTTAAATTTAATTTTCAGGAAAACAAATAATTTTTTGGTATAGTATGTCTCATCCATTATTTGGGATATATTTATACTAAAACAATTATTTTTAGTTAGAAGCGGGGAGGCAGAGAGACAGACTCCTGCATGTACCTGACTAGGATCCACTGGGCATGCCCACTAAGGGGCTATGCTCTTCCCATCTGGGGCATTGCTTCCATGAGACTGGAGCCATTCTAGCGCCTGAGGTAGAGGCCATGGAGCCATCCTCAGTGCCCAGGCCAACTTTGCTCCAATGGAGCTTTGGCTGTAGGAGGAGAAGGGACACAGAGAAAGGAGAGGAGGAAAGGTGAAGAAGCAGATGGGTGCTTCTCCTGTGTGCCCTGACCGGGAATTGAACCTGAGACTTCCACACACTGGGCCAATGCTCTACCGCTGAGCCAACTAGCCAGGGCCTGGGCACTCTATATTTTTACTTGCTAATCTGGCATCCCTAACTGGAAGAGCCTTCGCTATGGCTACTCTGTATATTAGAGTAGGGAAAGAGGAGGACAAGAGACCCAGTGGCAGGCAGGCTAGTCCTGCTTCAGGACAGCAGTGAGCACCAGCGAAGGCAGCAGCCTCAGCCACTCCATGTTGAAGAACAAGCCCAGGGATTCCTGAGACCAGCTTAGACCAGAGGTTCTCAAACAGGAGATTTAAGATTCCCTGATTCCCTCAGCCTCCACCATGAGGGGTGATGCTCCTGATCCCTTGCCCTCTACTGTGAAAACTGCCCCACAAATATGGGGCAATTGAAGGGTCCTGTTGGCATTTTTCAGAAATGTCTGATGTCCTCAATTTATAGGGCAGGCCATAATTCACCCCACATGCTTTTTCAGTGTTCTGTGTGATATTCCTATAAGTATATTCTTATCTTTTTGAAATCCAAGCTTATTTATTAGATGTAGGTTGAAGCACCTGACAGCTTCATGTCTTCTAGGGTAGTCCTTCTTCAGCATTTATTTGTTAAAATATGGTATTTTATTATGAGCTACTTTACTTTTATTTTTTCTTTTTACTCTAGTTAAAGCTACATATCTATATGTAGAGTGTGTATGTTTAATTACCTAATTTTTCAATATTATCTAAGTTTAATTATAGATGTTAGGGGCACTGACTCCCTGTGCACCCAAAAATCCTTGCAAAAATTTGACTCCACAAAAACATAAACAGTACTAGCCTACCACTGACCGGAAGCCTTACCAATAACATAGACAATCAACACATATTTTCTATGTTATTTGTATTATATACTATATTATATGTGTTCTTACTAGAAAATAAGCTAGGGAAAATAAAATCTTATTAAGAAAACTGTAAGAAAGAGAAAACACATTTACATTGATTATGGGGAAAAATCTACATACAAGTAAGTGAACCATGTAGTTCAAGGGCCAACTGTATATGCAATAATGGGGGGCACACTTGTTTGATAGAAATGAGAAACCCTGACTCAGCCACACTGCTTTCCTTACTGTAGTAAAGCCACAAGTTCTGCTTGCTTCTTGCTCTTTGGTTGTACATTTGACTGCTTATTACAAAACAACAACAACAACAAAAACAAAAACAACAACACTCCTCCCCCCCAGCAATTTAACAATGTAGACCTTTATTTCTGTTTCCCACAAAGGACATTCAGTGGTGGACAGTTCAGGGTCAAGAAGTTTGATCTCCAGGTCTCTGCCCTGCTGTTCATGCGGTCTTGTCCTCAATGTCAAGATGATTGCTAGAAGACCCTGGCCACCTGGAACAATCCTTTCTAGAAGCCAGCCTCCATTTGGAGGAGACCAAGCAGCCACATGACACTTCCCAACCTATATGTCCAGACCAGATTGTTACACAAGGCTCTGGATCATTTATTCAACTTCCTTCCAAACAACTCCATTCCTGCCACATCCAGAGTGCAGCTCAAGTCCAGAGCTGAACCCAGTCTCCTCCTCCCACAACCCCATGTCTTAGTCAGCACTGCTTCTTGATGAGGATAAAACCAGGGAGACAACTAAGATGTCTTTGTCTTCCTTTCTATTCCTTCACACACACACACACACACACACCTCTAAGTCCTGTTGAAGGACTTATGAAAATAAGTCCTTCATATTTTTGTTTTTTATCTGTTCATTTCCATTTCCATTGTTTTTTCCTCTTGTTCAGACACTTGCCTCACTCACTCCCTATCCCCTTCTCAATGCCCCTCCCCAAAGATGACTGTTGCTTTAATGGACTCCCTCTCCCAAGTGTTTCCTCACTCAGTCAACCTTCTTCTCTGCTATAAGAGGAACATCTAATATTTACAATTGATCAGGTCATGCTGGTGTACAGAATTCTTCAACAGTCCCTGCTCTTGGCTTTACTCCATACTATAGTTCATACCCCTCACAGCCCCAGTCCTCTTCAGGCCATGCCTTGGGATCAGGGGCATGTGCACAATGTGAGCTTGTGACTCCCAGACCCCAATCCAGAATGCCGAGGTTCCCTCTGCACAGTCTCCATCCATGTTCTGGAACAGGCTTGGAAAGTATCAGATGCAAGCAGATGGCCCCTCCCACATTTCCCACTACTTTTACCTCTCTTGTGTTCCCATTTTACCTAACTCCCTAACTGCTGAACATTCTTTTTCTTCTACCTGCAATGCCTTCCTCTTCTACTCATCAAAGTAAAACTCCTGCTCCTCATTAGTTTCAGCAAAAGAGTGTCCCTGTCACCCCAAAGAACTCAGCAAGGGTTCTCTGTATCTGCTGCACTTTGACTTAACTCCATCTGGTCATGTTCTAATTCCTTCAGGGCACTGCTGGCTCCTTTTCCATTTTCTTTGTATTTCCTAGCTCATCCTTGGAGGTAGATACCATGAGCATAGGAAGCTACCAGCCAACAACCCATCTTGCTTACCCAATTTCACCATTGCTTGCATTTTAATGACAGAAGAAATTAGGAAAAGCTTATGCCAACAGGGCGTGAGGTATCTCATATTATTAATAATATAGTTACCCCATGAACTGGCTCTTTCCTGTGTGTTAGGCACTCCCATAAGTTGTACTACATCACATTTATCTTCACTATAATCCTGTGAAGCACACATAATTATTAAACCCACTTTACAGGTATGGAAACTAAAGGTCAGCATGGTGAACATGAATGTCTTAAATGATAAAACCAAGAAGGGGAAAGCCCAAGTGCCCATTTCCTGACTCCACTGCACACTCCCTCTGCAGGACCTCCAGCTGTTTTGCATGCTGCACCAGGTGACCTATGGGTGCAAAATGCACATCCGCTCCTCTGTCAACCATTACAAAGGCATTTCAATGTATAGGAAAGTATTGTTGGGGAAACAAAGTCCCTATGTGATCAGTCAGTACTTTTCCTTTAGGAAAGAAGATAAGGCAACAAAGAAATAAACATAACCTGCTCGATTTTAACTCCAGCTTTACTTGGTATGAGTGCTTATAATAAGAGACACGTATAAGGCAGTTTTTAAAATTAGAAAGTCAGCCTTGGCTGGCTTGCTCCATGGATAGAGCATTGGCCTTTCTTGTGGACATCCTGGGTTTGTGTCCCAGTCAAGGGACACAGAATAAGCAGCCAACTGCTTCTCCTCTCTTCCCTTGCCCCCTTCTTCTCTCTCCTCCTTCTGTAGCCAGTGGCTCGATTGGTTCAACTGTTGATCCCAGGTGCTGAGCATAGCTCAACTGGTCTGAGCATTGGCCTCAGGCACTGAGTATAGTTTTGTTGATATGAGCTTCGGCCCCAGATGGGAGTGGCCAGGTGGATCCTGTTCAGGCTGAATGCTGGAACCTGTCTCTCTATCTTCTCTCCTCTCATTTAAAAAATAAAAGTTCTGATATTAAACTTATATCAAAGAATTAAATATTGTAGTGTTTTGTTTGCTTATTTGTTTATTTATTTATCTATCTACCTATGTATTTATTTATTTTTGTGACAGAGATGGAGAGAGACAGAGAGAGGAACAAATAGGGACAGACAGGAAGGGAGAGAGATGAGAAGCATCAATTCTTCATTGTGGCACCTTAGTTGTTCATTGCTTTCTCATATTGCCTGGACTGTCGGGCTATAGCAGAGCCATTCTCCCAAAGATTAGCAAGGACTGTATCAAATTCCGCAGCACCCAGTTCATGGATGCTTAACACTCCCAGTCCCAGCTGTGGCCCTCGTTGCAGGGTGAGCTTCTAAAAGAAGGGGTCCCGTTTCCTTCTTCCTCTCTGACCCTTCATCATGCCCCCTGCAAGCCTTAGCACTTTTTCAGTCTCAGCTAGCTGATTCCCAGTGAATGGGTGGAAAAGGTCCTCAAGCAAGGAGACGTTATGAGATGTACAGTGCTGTCAAGGGTGAATTACTAATGAGGTGAAAAGCTCTCCTGATAGTTTAACAGTAAAAACTATAAAAATAGCTATCTTTATTTTTATGAGTTCTCTGTACTAATTACTATATATCTTACAACCATTTTCACCTTTAGTCCTCATACCTAACCTGCAAAGCAGGCATTGATCAATCCTGCTTAACAGATAAGGAAATTAGGCTGAAGGAGGCAGAACAACTTGTCCAAAGTGACATATTCAGTAAGTGGCAGAGTGTTTAAGTACAAGGCACAAAATCCTCCTGCCTTGAGAAGTGGTCTCATTAGGGGTGGCCCTGGTTCACAGGGATGTACAGGCCCGGCTTTTGCTGAGCACACAGAACATTTATAGCCCGTGCTGCACAATTACATTAAGTTCCTTTGTATGTGCCAACCCTTATATCAGGGACCATGCACTATCTCTTTTATAAAAAAACTTATTGATTTTCTTTTTTGGAGAGAGAGAAAGAGAGAGAGAGAGAGAGAGAGAGAGAGAAACATCCACCTGTTCCTGTATGTGCCCTGACCTGGGATCGAACCGGCCACCTTTGCATATTGGGACAACGTTCTAACAAACTAAGCTATTGAGCCAGGGCTGCATTTTCTCTTTAATGTCATCATCCACTGCATATCCCAGGGTATAGCCACATACCTTGTACTTAATCAATCATTGTTGATTGACATTTTAATGTTGTGAACAGTGATTCTTCTCATTCATTCACTCATTTTTTTTTTTTTTTTTTTTGTGACAGAGACAGAGAGAGACAGAGAGAGGGACAGATAGGGACTGACAGACAGGAAACGAGAGAGATGAGAATCATCAACTTGTTGCAGCACCTTAGCTGTTCACTGATTGCTTTCTCAAATGTGCCTTGACTGGGGGGCTCCAGCAGAGCAAGTGACCCCTTGCTCGGGCCAGCGACCTTGGGCTCAAGCTGGTTAGCCTTGCTCAAACCAGATGAACCTGCACTCAAGCTGGTGACTTCGGGGTTTTAAATCTGGGTCCTCTGGTTCCCAGTCTGATGCTTTATCCACTGCGCCACTGCCTGGTTAGGCTCTCCTCATTCATTCAGTAAGCACTCATTGAAACCCACTCGTGTGCAGAGAGTGTGCTAGTTTCTATGAGGAAGTGAAAATGCTATTCATCTTACCTTCAAATAACTCGAGAGAGGCGAGTCATAGAATCAGAAAAGAGAACCCTTTCTCACATTTGCCTGTTTTCCTTTTTGTCCCACCCCCAAAAGGAGGAAATGCTAATCTGATTGTTCTAGTTCTGGTACCTTTGTTTGTGGGGGCAGGTGTGATGGTTAATTTTATGTGTCAACTTGACTGGGCCATAGACTGCCCAGATATTTGATCAAATGTCTTGGGTGTCTGTGAAGGTGTTTCTTGATGTATTATATTGGAACAGCGAGAAACAGACATTTGCCACACAATTAAGTAGTCAAATTAAGGAGTCTTTATTACAAAATGCTGGAGACCACGAGTAAACTAGTGTTCCAAAGAACTCGCGGCCCCCAACACAATCAGAAACCAGCTTTTAAAGACAAAATTACATCCTGGTCAGGGTATGGGGATAAGGGGGAGGCTAATAGTAAAACAAACTCAATAAATCTCACGGACCTTTTATAATGTTTATCTATAGGATCAATTTAGGGAGAAACAATCTGGGCTTAACAACTCCGGACACATCTTCAACCTTGCAAAACTAGCTCCAAGGCCAGGGGTAGGGAGTCTTTTAGAAAAAGTAAGTTCTGGGTAAAGTTACTTATGCTAAGAGTCTCCTTGCTTCATTTCAGATGAATTAACATTAAATTGGTAGATTAATTAAAGCAGATTTTTCTACCCAGTGTGGGTGGGTTGGATCTAGTCAGCTGAAAGCCTGAATAGAATAAGCTGACCATCCACCGAGTAAGAGAGAAGTCTTTCTTAAAGCCTCAGAAATGGGACATCAGCCTTTTCCTAACTTTGAACTTGAACAGAAACATTGGCTCTTCTAGGTCTCAAACTTGCTGGCTTTCAGACCAGAACTAGAACATCAGTTCTACCGGGACTCCAGCTTGCCACCTCACCCTGCAGATCTCGGGACTTGACAGTGTCCATCACTGTGTGAACCAATGCCGGTTTCTTATAATGCATCATACATTCATCCATATTTCTGTTTCCCTGGAGAACCCTGACTAATAAGGTCCTTTTGGCTACCTGGCCATCTTTTGTGTTGTTATTGGTCTTATCTCGTTGTATATATACTTAAGCTAACTGGTCTTTTGTTTTAGTTCCCATACCATGTGATAAACTGGAATCTGGAACTCCAAGATTTAGTTTTTGGCACAAGGCTTGAGTCTAAGCTAAGGGCTTCAACTTGGGTTTACAAAAGCTCCGAATTGGGGAGTAGTGGTCACTGGCCCAGCCATAAATTGGTACTTGTTTTGCACTTACTCTTATCCTTCATGTATAAATTTCACTTGGGAGCTTGGTGGAAAGTTAGCAGGGACTTTTAGGTCCCTGGCTTTAATTCCCCTGCCCCCAAATTACCACAATTTTATTATCTGACATGACCCACTAGCTACATCATAGAGGCAGTACAAAATGTTATCATTGAAGTATAAGACATAAACTAGGGACCCAGGAAAGCATACTTTTGACTTGAGATCCCTGGGAAATCAATGTATTTTTAAGTTCAAGAAATAGCCATGGAGAGGTTGGGAGAGGGGGGAGGGGAGGGGCACAAAGAAAACCAGATAGAAGGTGACAGAGGACAATTTGAATTTGGGTGATGGGTATGCAACATAATTGAATGATAAGATAACCTGGAGATGTTTTCTTTGAACATATGTACCCTGATTTATTAATGTCACCCCATTAAAATTAATAAAAAAGAAAAGAAAAGAAGTGACCTTGGAATATAAAGAATATTGAGAACTAAGCAATGGAGGTAGGGCAGGGTTAACCTTTAAAAAGAGACTGATATACAACCTGTGTAAGCAAGGCCAGCTACTCTGGCCATATCTGCAGTTAGAAAACAATGCTTCTACTTATCCATGGAGCAATAGTTACCCACCTACACTCATTTATTAACACCCTTTATTAGTCATACTCCTTAAAGCCTACCAGATTCAAATAACTCCTCAGGTTCCTATTAGAGAATGTGATAAATGACCTTTACAGTTTTGTACACCATAACAAGTCTACACATGTTCTTTTGTTTTTTAAAATTCAGAGTCACAATCATTAACACTCTAAATTTATACTCTAAATACAAGTACTTCAATACTCTACTTATTCCTATTAATATATTTGCATTGTGATATGACCCATTTAAAATGGGCCTCACTCTCTCCTTATCATGGTTTTTGAGTATGTAATCAATTTACTTCTCCCCTCTGCAAGGAATACTGGCTGTGGCTCTCACACAGATGCTGCTGAGAAGAATGACCTTCAGCAGGCGAGAGATAAACACGTGCTGCTTTCATCTCCCAACCATTGATTTTCTGCAAGGCAAACCACAAAGCTGCTTTGAAGTCAGGAGAGCTGCACAGGAAGAGGGAGATAAACCTGAAGGAAAGAGTGGGTTTGAAATAAACTTAATCTCTGCCATCTAGGAGGAGATGGCTATTGGTGAATCTGAAACTGCCAGATTTTATCAAAAGAGAATATAGATTATTGTTAAAAGGGAGTTTTTAAATTGGTAAATCTGGGTTGGGGAAGGGTAGTACGTAAAACAAAGAAAAACCTAAAAGGATCTAGAATAAATTTTCTATGTAGCAGAAATAGTTGCTTTTAATTAAATAGTAGCAAGCGTGTAATGTACAATTTTAACACTGCTCATGGAGTCTTCCCTTTGTTTATGCTGCATAGTAGAACCAGATATGAATTGTAAAACTAATTATTTTGTGTCAAAATTAGAAAAAAAACATGACAGAGAAAAAAATTGGCTTGATAATTTTCAGAACATTTATGACTTCTATAAATATTGTAAATTTATTACATATGAATACTTTTTCTTTTACAAAGGCTTTTCCATGAGCTTCCACACAAGGTGGGAGACAGGCTGAGGATAGACGCTATTATCCCCATTTGGTAGATGAGGGAATAGAGCCTTTGAGAACCCACGTGAACTGCACAGGGACACACAATGAATGAGAGTGGAGAGGCCACATTTGACAGTTTATTCTTTTTTTTTTTTTTTTTTTTGCTATTATTTTTATTGTAAGATCCTACCACCAGGTACACAGAAGAAAGTCAAGCTGAGGTTCCATTCTTTGGTTTATATCTCTTTTGCCTCAGAGGATATTGTCTGAGAAAAGTGGAGTGGAGAGGGGCTGTGGGAAACACTATCTAGGAGGGAAGTCCAGAATAATGGGAAGGGTGGGGTCAGGAGACCTGGAATTGGCTCCTAGGTCTTTTCTACTCACTGCTGGCTTGGGGCAATCCTCTATCTGCTCAGAATCAAGGTTTGTGCCCTGGAAATGAGGAGGCTGTCCCAGATGACTCTGGAACCCTGCCCCCTAAAATGCACTGGCATTCAGAGGATGGCACATGTCCCGTTCTTTTCCTCTTCTACCTGGGGTGCGTTGTAGTTTTGTAAGTATGCAGAGTGCTGTCCATAATCATATTTTCTGCAGTCACAGGTTAACAAGTTACCTTCGCTCCCTTCTTTACACTGTATGTTCCAAGAGCCCACTGAAGACCCATCCCATTTCTTAAAGCATTGGTAATCAAACCAGGCTTCAGCCTCCTGTGCCAGCCGTGGCCAGCTACCTGGGTCTCCAGCAGCAACGTTTCTTGTAGGGTCAGCTGGGTCCAGAATCACAGGCCTGGGCTTCTTGAGCTGCTCTATCAGGTATTGATCAATAACAGGATTTTCAAAGTCGTAATACTTCGTCCAGTAGATGCAAAGCTGCCCATAGTTGACAACTAATTCCAAGACAGTGTGAAATCCCTCAGCCGTGCTGAATTCAGTTTTCTTGCATCCTCGCTCCCAAGCGAAGACAGTCAGCAGCTCCAGGGCATACTGCGGAGGAAGAGGTTTCCCCAGCCGCTCCTTACATGTTTGGTACCAGTGCTTGACCAGACGGATGAGGCTCTTGAGCTTGGTGGGACGCTGCTTCAGGAAGTCTCGCTGCAGCTCCGTGAAACAGGGGGAGAACTCGCCCTCTTTCCCCAGGTTTTTGCACTCTTGGATGAGCTTCACATAGATGCTGGGGTGAGGTCTGTAGCCTCTGGTCAACTGACCCAGGACATCAAAGGCGGGCAATACATCAAACTCCACCTCCTCACAGAGCCGGGGGAACCAGAGCACGAAGGTGAGCACGCGGGGGTTCTCCCATCTAGTAGTCTGGATCTCAATCTTGAGTTCTTCCTCTATTTGACAGGCCAACAACTGTCTCCTGATTTCCTGGATGAACTCTCCTCGGCGAGCTAGCTGCTCCCCAAAACTCCTGAGCTGGCTGAGGAAGACGACGAGGTCAGCATCAGAACGGCCCCTAAGGGTCGTGCCTTTGCCTGAGGAGCCGCCCTTCACAACTTTGGACACTCGTACAGGGTCGCGGGCACCTTGGAAACACTTCTCCTTCAGGATACTGGAGATGACATCGATGGCTAGTTTGACTTGCCTGCGGAACTGCGTGTTTGGCAGGAGGTAGTCTTCGATGAACTTGTCCAGATTCTTGGCCGGGATGTTGCTGAGTTCCATCTTGATGCTCTGGCAGGGGCAGGAGTGCTGGTGGCCGCTGAGCTGGCTGCAGGGAACTGTTGGCCTCTCTGTCGTCTGCTTTCTGCTGCCTGAATCAGCCCTGGGTTTGGTTTCGTTTCCTGGAAAGGGAGGAGCCATGCCCTTGGTCTCTGCTGCTGGGCAGATCAGACAGTCCTGGGATTTCCCCACAGCCTCTGCTCCCCTAGCTTGTTTCTCCACAATCTGAAACCTACTCTCTTCGGTGAACTCTGAACTCCATTTAGTACCAAGAGAAATCATAATGCAAATCTGATTTTTGGTTTTCTTCTTCCTGTTTTTTGTTGTTTTTGACAAAACTGTTTTATAATCTCCTAAGATCTTTATTTTAATTTTAAAATTACAGTTAACATTAAATATTATTTCATATTAGTTTCAGATATACTGCATAGTTAGGCAATTATATAATGTATGAAGTGATTCTCTAGATATTTCAAGAATCCCCCTAGAATCCTACACAGTTACTACGATATTATTGTTACTGAACTCAAAGGGTTCACCACTTGGCTTGTCTATTAAAAAATGAGACATGGTTGTTGCAAGGTAGTTTTATTTACTTGCAGCCAGTAAAGGAGACAGAGGATTCACATGCAAAGTTCTACCTCCTTAAAGGGAGGCTTAGCCATTGCTTATGTACATGTCGATTTTGATTTCTTCTCTGCTGTTGGCTGCATTTAATAGATTGAGTTCTGGTCAGATCATCCTGTTACTGCTATGTCCGCAAAATACTGTGCTATATACTTTAACATTTAGGAAGAAATAACATTTAAAACATCTCAGACCTTGAGACCTTTGTCCTATCTAACATTATTGAATATATTCTGTGTGCGGTATTTTACATTCCCATGACTATTTTGTAACTACCAAGTAAGTGCACTTCTTATTTCCATTACCTTTTCTCCTTTCCAACTGGCAACCATCCGTTTGTTCTCTATGAGTCTATTTCTGTTTTGTTCGTTCATTTATTTTGTTCTTGGGATTCCACATAAGTGAAATCATATGATATTTGTCTTTTTCTGCTTGACTTATTTCACTTGGTGTAATACCTTTTAGGTACATCCATGTTGTTGCCAATGGACAGATTTCATTTTTTATGGCTGAGTAATATTCCATTGTATATATGAACCACAACTGTTTTATTCATTTGTCTATTGATAGGCATTTGGGTTGCTTCCATATCTGAGCTATTGTAAATAACTCTGCAATGGACATAGGGGTGCATATATCTTTTTAAATTAGTGTTTTGGGTTTCTTGAGATATGTACCCAGAAGTGGAATTGCTGGGTCATAAGGTAGCTCTATTTTTATTTTGTTTTTTAAATGAGAGGAGGGGAGATAGACCCCCGCATTTCCCCCAGCTAGAATCCACCAAGCTGGGGCTGCTGCTCAAATCAACCGAGCTATCCTTAGTGCCTGAGGCTGATGCTTGGAACAACAAAGCTATTCTCAGTGTCCAGGGATGATGCTCAAACCAATCAAACCACTGGCTGTGAGAGGGGAAGAGAGAGAGAAGGGGGAGAAGGAGGGGAACAGAAACAGATGGTTGCTTCTTATGTGTGCCCTGACCGGGATTGAACCCTGGATATCTGTATGCCAAGTCATGCTCTGTCCACTGAGCCAGCCAACATGGGCCTATTTTTAATTTTTTGAGAACACTTCATACTATTTTTTATAGTGGCTGCACCAATCTGCATTCCCACAAAGAGTGCACTCGAGTTCCCTTTTCTCTACATCCTTGCCAACACTTATTGCTATTGTTTTATTGATGATAACTTCTGACAGGTGTGAGGTAATATCTCATTGTGGTTTTAATTTGCATTTCTCTGATGATTAGTGATGTTGAACATTTTTTCATATACCTATTGGCCATCTGTATGTACTCTTTGGAGAAATGTCTATTCAGGTCTTCTGCCCATTTTTAAATTGAATTTTTTATTTTGGTCTTGAGTTGTATGAGTTCTTTATAAATTTTGAATATTAACCCCTATTGGATATGTCATTGGCAGTTATCTTCTTTCTTTCAGTAGGTTGATTATTCACTTTGTTGATGGTTTCCTTTGCTATACAAAACCTTTTTGGTTTGATGTAGTCTTATTTTCTTATTTTTTCATTTCCCTTGTCCTAGGAGATATATCAGAAAAAAAATATTGCTGCAAGAAATGTCCAAGATTTTATTGCCTACATTTACTTCTAGGATTTTAAAATGTTTTATTTATTTATTTAGACCGGGATCCACCTGGCAAGCCCCCTACTGGGCTGCAATGCTTTATTCATGTTGGTTGTTGCTCAGCAACTGAGCTATTTTTAGTGCCTTAAACAGAGGCTCCATGGAGCCATCCTCAGTGCCCAGGGAAAACTATCTTGAACCAATCAAGCTAAGGCTGTGGGAGGGGGAGAGAGAGAGAAAGAGAGAAAGGGAGGGGTGGAGAAGTTGATGGTGCTTCTCCTGTGTGCCCTCAGTGGGAATCGAACCCAGGACATCCACATGCCAGACTGATGCTCTACCACTGAGTCAACTGGCTAGGGCCATATTTTTATGGTTTTGAGGCTTACATTTAATTTTTTAATCCATGTTTATTATGGTGTGAGAAGGTGGTCTAGTTTCATTTCTTTTTGCACGTATCTCTCCAATTTTCCCAGCACCATTTATTTAAAGACTTTATTTATTCATTTTTTTTTAGAGAGGAGAGAGAGAAGGGGGGAGGAACAGGAAGCATGAACTCCCATATGTGCCTTAACCAGGCAAGTCCTAGGTTTAGAACTGGCAACCTCAGTTTTCCAGGTCAATGCTTTATCCACTGCGCCACCACAGGTCAGGCCCAACACCATTTATTTACTAGACTCTCTTTACCCCATTGTATGTTCTTGCCTCCTTTGTCAAATATTGGCCATAAAGGCTTGAGCTATTTTTGGGTTCTCTATTCTGTTCCATTTATCTATATGTCTGATTTTATGCCAGTACCGTGCTGTTTTATTAAGGCCTTTTATTATAGTTGATATCAGATAATGTGATACTTTCAACTTTGTTATTTTTCAAGATTGCTGTGGCTATTTGAGGTCTTTTCTGCTTTCATATAAATTTTTGAATTATTTGTTCTAGCTCTGTGAAAACAAGCCATTGGTATTTTGATAGGGGTTTTATTGAATCTATAGGTTGCTTTGGGTAGTATGGACATTTTAATGATGTTAATTCTTTCTATCCATGATTATGATATAGGTTTTCCTTTATTTGTATCTTCTTTAATTTCTTTCTTCAATGTCTTATAATTTTTCTAGAACAGGCATTTATTCCCAGGTATAAATTTTTAATGCCATTTCAAATAGGATACTTTTCTTAATTTCTCTTTTTGATAGTTCATTATCGGTGTATAAAAATGCAAATATTTATTTGCAAATATTTATTTTGTAACCTGATACTTTAATGGATGATTTACTCTTAATTTGATAACATTGGGACTTGAAACGTATTTCCTTATTCTTGAGGTGTCTGGAAGTTTAATTCTGACATGGGAGTTTTAGATGCCCTGGTCTGAAGACAGCTATAGTGGAAGTTAAGCTTCCTAAATGGAAGCAGGATTTACCATGATTCTGGTGCGCATAAGGGTATTTAGTGTTATGAAATGAAAGATCCTTGAGAAAGTTCAACTCTTCTCAAATATGAGCACTAAACAAATGCAAACCAATCTAAAACCCTGCCCATGGTACTTCCTCATTCCAGCCTTCCAAGATCTAGGTAAACAAAACTACACAAGCTATTGGAAAGGGTAGGCATTGCAGAGGAGTTAAGGTTCCACCTGCCTTTGAGATAGCTGAATCACTCATGTGCTCTCAGAAGCAACAAAAACATGACCGGGGGCCAAGACATGTTAGGAAGAGGGTCTATGTTGGAAATTATAGCCTTTACTATTTTCAGTTTTTTTTAATAGAATAAATTTTTACCAGATATTTAATTTAGCATTTTGTTCCTATCCTAAGAATTATATTTTTGGTTCATTTGGTAACTTAAAAAGTACACACCCAACAATACACTCATATAGAATTTCAATCAGGCTTTTTAAAAGGCTCAGCTAATATCCTAGAGGCAGACTAGCTAATTAAAGGAGCTAAATAATTGCAATAAATAAACTACTTATTAATTAATTCACCTTGACTTAATAGAATTTGGCTGATAATAATAAACTTTAATATGAATTTTGATATTACCACACTAATCAAAAAGGACAGTTTTAAATTCATTTCAGAATGTCATACAATTATTTATAGGGTACTTGATATAGTTAACTTCTGTCTGAACTATTGTCATTTTATGGGATAATTTCTTTATAAGTATGTAATATCTTGCTTTATATAGGTTATATAAGTTTAAATAGTTGTTACATTGCACATGGGATTTAAATGTTAAAAATTAATTTCCAGAATCTATGTTGAAATGAATGGGTTAAGATGTAAATTATTTGCTAAAATCATGTCCTAATTTATATTATTCACTTATACAAAAAGTTTAAAAGTATGTGATTTAAAGTAAACATACTTTAGAATATGTGCTTAAATGCTCAATCAGAACTTTTCATGTCCAATAGATTTTATAAAATATTAACCAGCATCCAAATAAATATCTATAGGTATATTTACTTCTGAAATATGAATTGGCCCTTCTCTATTACTTGAGATGCAGTTAGACTTGATCTGCTTAGAATTCATATTTCTTAATTTAATGTAAAAAAGGGGACAGGCATTTCTGAAAGAATTACTTTTACATCAGAAAAACACTCATCTTGTGACTTTTTTAGTTTCCAAATGGTAGCATAAATCAAAATGACTATTTGAGATTAACAATAAGGCATATTGATATTAAAAAATAATCTTATTACAAACTAAACATAGTGAAAACCACAGTTTAGTGGGTGTACATAGGCATTGAGTTGTAGTGACCCTAGAGGAGGGTTAAAAGCTTTCTAATCCAGAACAGTCTCTGTCAGGTTAATTTGGGAAAGTAAACAACTGAAACTAATCTCATAGCTCTAATCTCATATGTATACATTTTGCTACATACAGGTAAATGGATAAATTCCTGGAGTAGGATTCTGCCTGTTTATGGCAGTTGCTCAGAGTAGGCCATCATCCCAAGGCAAATTTCAAGAAGGCCTCTGCAGAGCAGCCATGTTAGAACAGGTGGGGGATGGACATTAGAATGTTTTATACTGTCAACTAGTGATGCCATACATAGTTAATAATAATACGGTTGAGTGCAGAGATTGTTTTTAATCCTCACTACCCATTAAAAAAAATTCTTCTTGATTGCACATCACTATACAAATTACCCTTTGTGTCGTTTGGCCTGAATCCAGTAGCTGTATATTCATATTCCTTTTAGATCTTTAATAAACGATCTTAATAAAATATATATATTTTAAGTTAGCAAATGACTTTAATGACCTCCATTTCTCCTATGATTAATAGGCCTAAAAACTAGCTACCCCCTCTTACTTTTGCTCCTCAGCTTTCCACATCAGTGGGTGCCTAGTACCAGGACTTTCCCTTTGAGACTGGTCCTCGGCTAAGATATTTGACCCTACATATCAAAGATTTGACTTATATACAGACGATGTGATTCTCTACCAGGATATATTTTCTAGGTAATGTCTTGGCAATGAAGTGGTAATTTAATACATAGCAAGAGTTCCGAAGAACAGTGGTTCTACCTTTAGACAGAATAGTTAACTGTATTCTTCTTCTTCTTTTTATTTTTTTTTTTGAATTTTTCCGAAGTTAGAAGTGGGGAGGCAGTCAGACAGACCCCTGTATGTGCCTGATCGGGATCCACCTGGCGTGTCCACCAGGGGATATGCTCTGCCCATCTGAGCTATTGCTCTGTTGTGGCTGGAGCCATTCTAGCATCTGAGGCAGAGACCATGGAGCCGTTCTCAGCACTTGGGCCAACTTTGCTCCATTGAAGTCTTGGCAGTGGAAGGGGAAGAGAGAGATAGAGAGGAAGGAGAGGGGGAAGGGTGGAGAAGTAGACGGGCACTTCTCCTGTGTGCCCTGACTTGGAATCGAACCTGGGACTTCCACATGCCAGGCAGACACTCTACCGCTGGGCCAACCGGCCAGGGCTGCCTTCTTCTTTTTTAATCTTTACTTTATGTTGGGAGTGTCATCTGCCAGGAGCTGATATGACTATGATACTTCTATATCATAGTCAACAATGAGTTTTATCAATGGTTTTAGTGCTTCCTTTTTCTCTCACACATCATAGAAGACAGGGCCTGACCTAAAGTTGACCTGTAGTAAATAGGTAATGGGTTGAAATTGGTGTTCCAGAATTTCTCTATCTGTGGTAGGCAGAGAAAAATGGGTTAGAAATCAGTGAAGCAGAATTGTAACTGTGGATCTTTTACTAGCTACATGACTTTTGCAGAATCATTTCTCTGTTATTATTGTTTGGAACAATGTTGTTTGGATTAGATGAACTTTAAAATTCCTTTTACCTCCATGATTTGTAATCTGTAGATAACATAATGACCATAGAATGGTTAAAATCAGTGGTTTGCTGGTAAATATTGACTGGCTTTCAAAATAAATAAATAAATAAATAGCCATGATTTGTGATGTTTGCGCATTTTTATGGTGTGGCCAAGCTTTTTTTTTTAAATTGAGAGTTGGGGAGGCAGAGAGACAGATGCCCATATATGCCCTCACTGGGGTCCACGCAGTAAGCTCCCTACCAGGGGATACTCTGTCCATCGGGGCCGCTGCTCAGCAACCCAGCTCTTTTAGTACCTGAGGCATGGAGCCATCCTCAGAGCCTGTTACTTGAACCGTTAGAACTATGGCTGTAAGAGGGGAAGAGAGAGAGATAGAAAAGGGAAGGAGAAGGGGTGGAGAAGCAGATGGTCGCTTCTCCTGTGTGCTCTGACCAGGAATTGAACCGGGGACTTCCATATGCCAGGCTGATGCTCTACTGCTGAGCCAACCCAGCCAAGGCCAGTGTGGCCAATTTTAAGCTACCAATGTAAGATCATGGGACATGAAGTTAAAAAAAATGGGTATATTCAGCCCTCCCAAGCCACTTTCCGGCACAACATCAGCCTTAAAATACTAAATTATTCTACCCTAAAGGGCTGAAAATTCCTTTCGCTGAGAATAAATAATATATATAATTATATTAACACATATAATTATAAATATATTAATATATAATATACATTTCATACATATTTATTGATATATAATTACATAGCTATAGCTAATATATGAGAAAAAATTAATAACAGTGGGAAATAAAAATTAGTTTCCAGGGTTAATGAGAAAATTACTAATTGGATTATCTCAAGTATTAATGCTTTAACCAGCAATCCCATTATTACAATTTTTTAAAGTCACAGACATGTACAAGGGCAATAATATTTTCAAAAGTTGAATCTTTTAGTGTGGCAGGAAGCAATATTTAGAATCTGATCTAATGCTTTAAATGCATTTGTTATAGTTCCAGATTAGTCTTAATCCAAGACAGGACAGTGTTTTAACCTCCACTGCTCAGGGATTAATATATAATATCCAGGAATGCTGGCAATACAGTTCCTTGACACCCACCCACTGTTTATTGGTCACAGTGAGCATCAGAACAGAACAGTATTATTGAAATGCTGCAATGTAAACTTAAAATGGGTTCTGTGAAAAGGATGAGAAAGGATATTAAAGAATGCAAATCCGAGAGGAGACATTAGGCCTAAATTCTATAAACATCACAATCTAACTGTAGAATCTTGAATTTGCCAAGATCCAAGTTTATACTTCATGTGATAAGCAGTTTTCACATTAACAAGAAAATTACTCAGAGATGATATAAATGCATGCAACTTTGAAAAAAAATGTAATTAATTTTTTAAATAGCTTATTTACAAAGTGTACTATTTCTAATATTAAATGAAATAAAATTGGATTATAAAATTTACAGGTTGACAACTGCATATGCTAAATTTCTAGTGTAGACAGTTCATGTTTGTCACATTTCTGCTATTTTTCCACATAAACTTTAAGTTGGTAGTTGTAAAGCGTATTTGGCCTTGTGATTGAACACAGAAGCAAAGTTTTATCATAAATATTATCATTTTCTTCCACTCTTTGGCTATAAGTGTTTATCCAGAAAAACGGCATATGTAAAGCCGGCACGTGTATCAGTAAGATGACTGACTCTGACGGAGTGAAACATCCAGCAACTTTACAGCGGCCTTCTCCCCTCACGGTGAGCTGGGCCACGTGGGACCACGTAGGAGATCCTTTGGACAGGCTGCACCATATTGTTGATGTTAATCTCTAAAAACATATTTTTTTGTTAACTATTTGGAGAAGGAAACAGAGGAATCAAACAAAGATCTGCCACCATCATTGCTTTCCAAATATTTGATATAATGCATTGTTCTCATTTTTAAATGGTCAGATGAACACATTCCCTAAAGCCTGTTCTACTTTGGGAATTTACTATATTTTTCATTCCATAACATGCACCCCCCCCCCCCCCCCATAAGTGTAGGTGAAAATGCCTGTGTGTCTTATGGAGCAAAAATTACAATATTTTATTAAATATTTTAACACACCATTTGGTTCAGAATATTTTTTTTTCTTATTTTCCTCCTTAAAACCCTAGGTGTGTCTTATGGTCAGGTGCGTCTTATGGAGCAAAAAATACAATACCTCAGGCTTTCCATTAAATACCTCCATCTGTCTCCTCCAGGAGATCTGAATTCCTTCACTCAGAATACCAGGCCAGAATCACCCCTGTAGCTTCACGATTTGATGGGAGGTTATTACTAATCATTTCATGGGCCAGAGTTCTTTGAGAATGTCACTTTGTAAAGTAGTCTTAATACCAAGCCCTCCAGAAGGCCCAAGGCTATGTCTTCCAGCCCCATGTGCATGTTAAAAGCTCAGATCCTAGGGCCTATATTAGTGTCTGAAACCCCAAGGCCACATAATGTTGCAGTTCCTCTTCTTATTTGACATCAAGAAATTTCTAATTTTTTTCAAAACATTTTTAATATTCATTTTTAGACTAGCACTTGTGTTTTGGAAAAGTATGAAACTAGCTTAGCTTACTCTGTTGTTGGAAGTTATCAGTTCCAACTTCTATGATTATAAAATTTTAGTGCTGGGTGGTACATAAGAGATCCTTTCTTCACTCAGTGCATGGAGATTTTAACTTATGTTCATCAGGCACCAGATAAGTTGGGCATTTGAAAAAGATTACCTTGGTTGTTTTAAGTTTTTCTCATTTATAAAGATTCTGAAGTCTCTAAGCTAGAGATACAATGCAATTCAATTTTACATTTATCAAGCATCTTCAGTGCAGTGGGTTGCTGAAGATATAACAAGATGTATAATATGGTTTCTGACCTTAAAGGAACTCATATTTTAATATCAGGCCCAAATGTGAACACACAGTTGCAAAATGATGTGACATCTACTATTACAAGTATAAATGAAAGGGCATTACAAGCAGAGGGAAGAGAATGCTGATGTCAGAAAAAAGAACTGCTGCTGATGAGAGTTTAGAAGTCAATAATATAATTAAAAGGACCTCTATAAATCTTTGGTTATATAGATTTAAGTCAATAAGTAGTTGTTGAAACCATCTGTCATCAAATAACATGTACACACGGCAGTGATTATGTACTATTTCTTATTTTACATTGAGAATATTAAATATTGTTCATAATTTGAATGTTTAATAAACTTCCATTTTTCAAAAGCCTAAGTGTATCAAGTTTCAAGAAAGATCAAATGCAAAATTGTGCTGAAGGCTGGCTACTATCTTCACACAGCTCTCCTCTCAAAAGCAGTATCTACCGCCCCAGTCAGTCCAAATCCCACCCCTCCATCCTTCTCTCCCTTCTCAGCATGGCTGTCAGAGCTCAGAACCACTCTTCCCAAATGACCATTGTCTCTGCATTATGACTGTGAGGTCAGATACATCATCAAAGATTGAAAGAAAGGATAGGACGATTTAATATTTCTCTAACCAGGGTAGATCATGGCCCCAAAAATGTCAGAGAAACTGTGGCAACATTTTCTTTTCTCATTTATTTTTACAATTTTCCTTTGTATATTATGTTGGGGGGGGGGTCACAGAATAATATAATTATTGATTATGCCAGTGTCTTGCATATTGTAGGTATCAAAACATATTTGGTGAATTATTATAATTTATTGGAGAAAAACAGGTCCATGGGGCAATCTGATACCCACATGAAAAATAGAGTCAGATATCTATTGCACATCCCATACAAAAATTAAATCAAAGATCTTGGGAGGGTATAAGGGGAAAGGATAGTTGAGGGGCACAGGATTTATTTTTGGGGTGATGAAAATGTTCTGGAATTAAAATGATAATTACATAATTTTGTAAACATACTAAAAAACACTGAGTTGTACATTTTCAAAGATAAATTTTATGTTATGTAATTTATACCTCAATAAAGAATACATGCAAAACTCCGAAACAAACAGCAACAGTAAAATCATAGTCCAGGAAGTTGAACTGAGGCTCTTATTCTAATGTTCTGCCTAGGTAGTCTTAACACCGATGATGAATATAAGTTAAAGATTATAGAACATGTTTTAGTTAAAATAAAATGAAAGATAGTAGAAGATGCACTCTATTTCAATAATTCTAAGATACATATTTTTTTCACACTTTTAAAATGGAGATGCATTTCATAATTGATGTTGTATCACCGTTTATTTGGCTGCATTTTTTCTTCCCTCATGGTACATAAAATTGTATTATGGTTATGATTCAATGAAGTCTAGTATTTTTAGAATAATGTGGCAGAGGCTGCTAGCTGTCCTTCCATATGTGTTCTGTTCCCACACATTTTTTTTTTCCTTTAAGCCATGTAAATGGCCACCCAGTCAAAGACTATATTCTTAGTTTTCCTTAGAGCTAGGTGTGGCCATATGTCTAAGTTCTGGCCAATGGTATTTAAGCTGAAGTAATATGGGCAAATTCTGGATTTTGTCCTTAGATAAGAAGCATGTGCTCCCTTGTCATTTTTCTTCCTTCTTTCTTCCTTCTCTCCCTATTTCTTTCTTTCTTTCTTTCTTTCTTTCTTTCTTTCTTTCTTTCTTTCTTTCTTTCTTTCTTTCTTTCTCCCCTACACCCCTCCTTTGACCTTTCCTTCTAAACCACAGACTGTGGTGGTGAGAGCTGACCAGCCATATTGATCCATGAGTGTTGAGGGTGGTAAAGCAACAAGAAAAACACCTCAGTCCTTAATGTTTTGAAACTAATACACTAGCCCTAGGCTGACTAAGTGAGAGAGAAATAAAGTTTTAGTTTGTTTAAGTCACTCTTATTTTGGGTTTCTCTGCTACAAAAGCAAAGCAAATATTATCTAATATGAATGGTTTTACACTTTCATTTTTTCTGGGAGTATTATTACTTTCTTTAACGGGCTTCTTTAACGGGCTAAATTCTTCTCTTTCTAACACACACACACACCCCAAAAATGAGCTGCCAAATGTAGCAATTACTTATAAGAAATGCATTTTGAATAGCCTTTCACTTCTCATTATCATGGAAGGTCAATTTTTCTGGGAGTATTATTACTTTCTTTAATGGGCTAAATTCTTCTCCCTTTAACACACACACACACACACACACACACACACACACACACACACACACACACACACACACACACGTCTAGGCCAAAAATGAGTTGCCAAACGTAGCATTTACTTATAAGGAATCCATTTTGAATGCCTTTCACTTCTCATTATCATGGAAGGACAATTTCAGCCCACATTCAACCTATATTTCTAAATAATACCTTTGTTAGAACTGTCTGTTCAGGGCAATGGAAGGCAGCTTTTTTAGTGCAAGTGAGATTTCTTGATAATATGAAATTTGCCTTGTCAGCTGAATTCCTTAGGCTTTGTCTTGCAATATGCTAAAAATACATGATCGAATTTCACTGGTAAAAAAATTCTTCTAGCAACACATGTACAGTCAAGTTTGTTGCCTGGATAGTTGAACATTTGGGTCATGAGATGAAAAAAAAAACCACATGTCTCATGACAAAACTTTATGGAAATGTAACACGCTGGAAGTCTTGTTCCATCTTAGAGTGGCAGGCTGTGAAGGGCTGTGCTATTGGGAGCTGATGCCACTCTTTCTTGATAGTCATCCTTTGGTTCTTCATATTTGAGGAGATGGAACGGTGAGGAGGCCTGTTGGCTTAATCTTGTTAATTCCGCCGTCTAGAATGCAGATTCTTGGATATTTCATCTTCACAAGATGTGCTGCAAACTGGAAAAATAAAAGAGGCCATTATTATAGAGGATATACAAAATTTTATTTGTCCAATCCCATTTTTTTTCTCAAGCTGTACAAAACAAAACCAATGACATTATTGCTGTCACTGTTGTATCACTGAATCCTTAATTTGTTTTTTAATAGAAATTAAATTACTCACAAGTTGACAATTTCTTTATGCTACGATATAAATGTGTCTCTTTAGTTCTCTTTTAGACTTATGTGACTAGGCAATAAATATTCATGCAAACAATTCAATATAAAAGGGTATAGAGTGAGAAGTGAATTACTCCTACCTCTGTTCTCAGTCTCCCACTTGAGAGGTAATGAATATTCCTATATTCCTATTTTTTATTTATGCTTCCAATGATAGTAAAAACATTCTCATAACTATACTGAATAACTTTTTATTTTATTGTCAACTTGTTATTGCAATTCTATGCACAATATCCATGACAGGGTCTACAGACTGGTTGTAATGTTTTTGGAGCAACCACAATAAATAGTTTGAGACCACAGCTTAGAATGAATTTGAAGGTCTGATCCACAAAATCTTCCCGATGTCCACCGAAAAAACGACTTTGAAGTTAGCAAATTAAACATCATCTCCCAGATCTGGCCCATGAACAGAATCACCAATTATCTGCTCCAATCCTTATACCTTAATGATAACGCAGTTTTGAACAGCTTGGAAATCCCGAACAGAGGGGGCCACTTCAGGATTCAGAGCCTTTGGTTGTGCAGGTCACCTCTGTGGGGAACACGCTCCTGTTCCCAAGAGCTCCTGGGCCCCTTTGATTCTTCCTCAAAAGCATCCCTACCCTGACGCTAGCTGCCTAATTTCTATTTATTTCCCTACTCAGACACTTCCTTCTCTAGGAGCTAAGTCTCAAGTAGGAGCCCCTCTTCTCAGCCCCCAAAATTTCTTGTGCGGATTGCTGTCTTTGGCTTACCATATTTATTTAAATTCCCCATTTAAGGGCCTGTAAACTCCCCTAAAATCATAAACCTGTTCTGTTTCTTGTTATCCCTGCTGCTGGGCACATACAAGGGCTCAGTAAGTGCTCACTGAGCTGAATTAAACTATGACAAAGGACTATAACTTGGGGCAAAAGAATGAAGCAAAGAATGTTTTTTTTTGGCTCTCTGGCCATTCCGTCTCTATTCCCTCCTCATGCGGGTGCCCTAGTCCTTCCTTTGGATATCTGTGTCCTTAACTTCTTTTCATTTACTTCATCATAACCTGGTCACAGATCTTTCAAGAAAAATGACGAATATTTGTTCACAGCAGTTACTGCTTCTTGAGAGTATTTGAAATGTAATAGTGGGTAAAATCTCAAGCCAGCAGTCTAGACTTCATGGTTCAAAAGGATGAGCTGAGTGTTTGGTCAAGATAAGTACAAGAACTCACGCCCAGAGAGTCTGCTTAATTGATCAGGGGCTCAGGAATGTGGTGCTTTGTTTTTAACAAACACTACTAGAGGATTCTAAAGCAAGTAGTCCATGACAATATTTTGAAAAATACTATCTTAAGCCAAAAGGATAAAGATATGAATGAGTACGTAGGAAGAGTATCTGTGCAGGACTAGGATCTCGGCGATCTTCAAAACAACTCACATAAATGGATCTCAGTACTGCTGACCCCACTTAACTTCTCCACTCTCTGCAGTGCCTTTATAGAGATCCAAATGGCTGTTCAAATTTCAGATCCTATACTTGTTTAGGGCCACAGAGGGTATCCGTAATAGCAAGCAATGGTGATGAGAAATAGTACGCCGGTATTTCTAAAGGTATCAGGTGATCTAAAGTTCCAGTGTGAGCTGATCTTCATCCTGTTCTTGCTTATTTCTCCTTGAACCCAGTCCTTAAGAACAGAGGCACCAGATTCTTCTGCCCTGAGTCATGTGCTGGCAGATCTGTCTCTGGTAGCATATGATTATTGAAACATCTTGGCTTCATTCTCCCACATGTGGCAATACAACTACCATTTAGGGTAGAATTCTAAGATAAACATACCATCAACTCAAAAGGTCTTGTGGATAAGCAGTCTTATTATTCAGTACTTTCAAAACACTGCAGAAGTCAGAAATGAGTAAGGAAGGACTTGCTGTACATTTTGCTAATCTCCCTTAAACTATGCTGTAGAGCTGGGGAGAGCTCCTGCTGTTACTGTAAGGAGGGGCAGAGCAGCTAGGCTGCTGGGGAGCCAGGAAATGGCAAGGACAAGCAGGCAGAACAGAGCCTTTTGGAACAAGCACGGTGCTGCTCAGTGGGGGGTCTAAGAAGAAAAGCAGAAATGAAATATAAGGACACAAGAAAAGTTTAGGTAAAAAAAATCAACAAGTTTGTGCTTAAGTAAAAAAGAAAAAGACAAATGTTAAGTTTTCAGGTTATAACTGTGCATTCTGCTCCTCTGATCCTCTGCTTCTGGTTCCAATTATCCATGTTAAATACTGGCCCCAAACACTGAGGCTACCACTTCATCTTTCCACTCCTATCATGGAAGCAGCTCCTCATCTCCAACTAGTCATTCATTTGTTCATTCGTTTATCAATCAAGCATTTCACTGAGCACATACTAAGTGCCAGATGCAGTTCCAGTTTTTGCAGTGCTTATAGCACAGTGGAGGAGATAGTAACAAGCAATACCAAGTGGCATGGATGCTATTAGAAAAGCAGTTCAGGGACTTCTGAATTTAACAGGAATTAGGAAAGATGTTCCTCCCTCACCATCCTCTTTCATTATTGACTTCTGAAGGGAATGGGGGCCCACGTGCATTGATCAGGACCTGTTCTCTATGGCTATAGCTAGACAGGCCAGAGAGGAAGAGTGTACAGAGCTGGTTTCCATATTACTCATGTTGAAGATACGTGGTGGAACTGAGGAGAACCAGGCATGCAGAGTTCAGGGTTCAGTCTATCTTTTCCTCTCCATCTGGAGGCTTTGGCAGCTTTAGAGAACAAACACTCTGGGTACTGGACTTGATTAAGGTCCTAATAAAAATCAGAAAGCTAGATATGCTGAGCAACAGACGTGGTAGAAGTGACAGGACCAATGGTGATGAAGCCATCAGAATGGTCAGAGTGCTTTTAGTAAACAGTGATACTCAGTCCCATTCCAGATAAGTAATAAACATAGTTTTTTAGGATGAAGCACCAGGTTTTTTTGTTTTTTTTTTTTTTTTTTTTTTTTACTGCCAGGTCATTCTATTGTATAGTTAGCACTGAGACTCATCAGATAACAGGATTCATTTATTGGTCAAGTGTGTCTGGAACCTCAAACTGCAATTTTTGTGGAGAGTAAGCAACTTTGCACTAAAGATGATAACATGTTTGCAGGGCTAGAATTGGTGAGACCAAGTCCTTTGTGGAGGGAATGGGGTTCCTCAAACAGCATATCCAGCTGAGACACAGGGCAACATTCCATGTGGAGTTGGCAGGATCTGGTATTTGCTAGGAGAGGATCTGGGGACTCACAGACTGCAGGGGCAGCTGCCTTTCTTGTGGGTAGTACTCCCATGTGGAGAGGGCAAAACTCTTGCATTTTTGTCATTCCTCTGGTTAGAAGGATCTGGTGGTGTCCATTTCTAGGGCCTGTGTTGGCACATCTCAGAAAAGCACTGTCTGGCAGGGGCAGGCTCTTGTGAGTGCCACTCTATCTTGTTTTCTATCTTAATCTTGCATCTTAGCTCCGACTAAGAGCCTGGAAAGTTTGTCCAAAGGAAATCAAATTCTGTTGTAGCAGAAGAACAAGTGAAGAAAAAAGATTTTGATCTGCCACATAATAGTACAAGTTAACTAAGGTCACGAAAGGAAAAGCCAAGTATAGGTAAGGTTTGAGAGGAGCATAGAAGGAGATAATGTTTCTTTAGGACTGGGTGCCTAGGACATAGGTTTTGGAAGTATCAGGAAGCTAAGCAAACCTGGCTTCTGCAAGATTCTGCAAGGAGCACACTGCAAGGCAGGTAATTTACCTGATGTGAAACTTTGGCCGACTGAGTTTACTGGGGACTGAACAATTGGCATGAACTGCTTAACATACTGGTGAAGCTCAATTTGAGAAGCTTTGTTCTCTCTTCCATTGTTTGTCTACTCCTTTCCCACAAATAACACTAAATTTTGGACATGGAAATAACCCTTTTGGTTGGGCACAGAACTGAATAAGGGAACTGGGAATTAGCCTGTAATAAGCAGCTGTAGCAATTTCATTTTCTTGGTTTCACTGATGCTATATTAGTCTCTTATGTGTCCTCTAGACTCTCTGGAATACTGAAAATATGGTACATACTTAATACTTTTCACACTGTAGTGGGGGTTAGGCTGATACTTCATGTAAATTATGAATCTATTTCTAAGATCTGGCTAGACAACTCAGATAAGCATATTTGAGATAAGAAATAGAATATGGGGTGATATCTCCATTTTGAGTACAGTGAGGTTTTGGGTTAATAGAACTGAAGTGTTGTCTTGTCCTGATTATTTAAGAGATTTTTGGGGCCATTCATATAGGTCTTGATCATTTGATCTGCCCATTTCAGGGATTCCAGTCAGAAACATGTGAGTTATGGCAAAGTTTAGTAGAAAAGTGGTAGGAATGATTTATCTCTTCCACTGATTACATAGTTAAGTATAATTTTGAGGTTTGCTTTCTTAAAAAGTTCTACATAAGTTTGTTTTCTTAAATAAACCACATAAAGGAACCCTGTGTGCAGTTGGTGGGAAACAAATTGGCGCAGCCATATGGAAAACACCATGAAGTTTCCTCAAAATATTAAAAATAGAACTGTCATATGATCCAGCAATCCTACTTCTGGGTTAACATCCAAAGGAAATAAAATCTGGATCTCAAAGAGGTATCTGCACTTCCATGTTCACTGTAGCATTATTCACAATTGCCGAAATATGGAAACAATCTAAGTGTCCACTGGCAGATAACAGCTAAAGAAAATGTGACACACACACACACACATACACTACACACAATGTAATATTATCAACTTTAAAAAAGAAAATCCTGCCACTTGTGACAACATGGATCGACCTGGAGGATATAATGTTAAATGAAATAAGCCAGACATGGAAAGACAAATATTGTGTGATTTCACTAATACGTGGAATCAAAAATAGTCAAACTAACAGAAGCCTAGTATAATAGTAGTTGCCAGGAGTAAGATGGTAAAGGAAGGCTTTGGTCAAAGGGTATAAAGTTTCAGTTATACAAGATGAAAAAGTTCTGGAGCTGAAGCTGACTACAGTTATGTATAACAACTATAACAGCATTGTACAGTATTGTATACTTGAAAAAGATATAGTAACTGTGAGGTGATGAACATGTGAATTAGCTTGACTGTGGTGATCATTTCATAATGTATGCATAGTATATAAAAAGAAAGTAGTACACCTTTAACATATACAATTCCTATGTGTCAACTGTACCTCATTAAGGCTAAGAAGAGTGTTGCATAAGGTGGGAAACATAGTAATAGAACAGTGGCTGCTTTACTATCTTATTTCACTCTCAGAAGCTAAAGCAGCAGCAGGGCAGAACCAAGGAGGTGAACATAAGGACAGTAACCATCTTACACCCTACTATGGGCACTTGTGACAAGGAGCAGAACAGGTAATTTCAGGATGATATATATTAGAAAATGGTTAATTGTGCAATAAGAAGAAAATGGGAGTTTATAAAACAGCTATTACGTGGTTTGGGCTTTCTAATCTATATTTATTTTAAGAATAATGATTCTAATGGTATCTGGGATATTCAGGATCTACGCTATGATGTATATAGTCTTTTATTCTTGGAACCAAGGTTAAGAAATTTGATAGTGTTAACATTTATCTTTAAAAAGTTTAACAGTTTGGCCTGACCTGTGGTGGCGCAGTGGATAAAGCGTCGACCTGGGAACACTGAGATCGCCAGTTCAAAACCCTGCACTGGTTCGGTCAAGGCACATATGGGAGTTGATGCTTCCAGCTCCTCCCCCCTTTCTCTCTTTCTCTCTCTCTCACTCTGTGTCTCCTCTATAAAATGAATAAAATAAAAAAAAAATTAAAAAAAAAAAAGTTTAACAGTTTGTCTTATATAAGGGAATATGTAAATAATTGTAATGCACTGAGTGTTTTCTTGTTTTAATTTCCTATTTCCTATACTTTCTATCTCCAATTCATCATTTCCCATTTTTTATTAAGAAAAAAAGTAATATATATAGTATATTATATATTATAATTACATATAATTATAATTTTAATAATTATATTATACTAGTATATATAATTATAATATTAAATATGTACACACACAAGTAGATTCTAGTACTGCATGTGCTATGTCCTGATTTTATTAAAATAAAAAGTTGAACTGCATAGTAAAAAAAAAATCAGACAAGAATGGTAACTAACACCCAGTTTTAATCATTATAACTCATAGTCAATTAATTTATTTCCCTTATTCCTCCCATCACTCCTCTCAACCACACTTCTTGTTTTGATGTAACTCCCATATATCATTTATATGTCTTTCAAATACATATATATGTCTTTCAAATAAAGACTTTCAAAATATATCCACAGTACCATTATCACAGCTAGAAAATATTAACAATAACCCCTTAATATAAATATTCAGTAAGTGTTCAAATTTCCAATTATTTCATAGATATCATCTATTCATCCATCCATCATCCAGTTATTTATATTTATAATCTGTTTATGTGCATCAGGTTCCAAACAAGGTCTACTCACTGTGATCAATTATGCCTTTTAAATCTCCTGTAATCTCTATATTTGTGCTCTTTTCATTTTTTTGCAAGAAGCCTATCCCCTCTCAAATCCATTCCAATTGGACTTTTGTCTCCATCATTCCCCCAAAATACACTTATAAAGCTCAGCAATAACCACCACTATTTCACAATGCCAAATCAAATTTTTAAGATGAATTTGAACCTGATGTGACCTATCAGCATCATCTGATACATTTGATCGTATCTTCTTCCTTTCAAAACTCTCTTCCATTAGCTTTCAGTGTACCACTCTCTCCTAGTTCTCCTACCTCTCTAGCTGGTCTTTCCACTCTCCTCTGGTGGATCTTCCTATCTTCCTGCCTTACGCCCCATGTCTGTCTTCTGACTTGCTCTTCTCTACCTACATTCATCCCCTAAGCGATTTCATCTAGTCCCATTGATTTTAATCCCCATCTATAAATTGAGGACATTAATTTTTAGTAAGAGGAGAGGAGATAGAGAGACAGATTCCTGCATGTCCCTTGACTGGGATCTACCCAGAAACCCCAGTCTGGGGCTGGTGCTCTGCCTATCTGAGACTATACTCGCAACCGAGCTAGAAACAAATATATCTTTTAATGGTCTTTCATCAATCTCTTGTTGACGCTATCACCTGGAATTTATTTCATTTTCTGGAATAATGCATTTACAAGTTTTAAATATAATTATTAGAAAGACCCTGCATCATTTTTTTTGTATTGTAGAATACTGTTTATTTCATAAGTAAAGGATTCTATAAACACATCTAGTTTTCACTGTTTTTTGAAGTCTAATCTGAACCTCTAAGTGCTTGGCTGACATTGGCACTTCAAACTCAGTATACTCAAAATTCATTACATTCCCTATACATCTACCTTATTTTCCAAACCTGGAAACCTTAGCTTATTTTTGACTTAAAAAGAAAATAAACTTTTCATGGCTCCACATTCAATTAGGCAGAGAAGGGTGTCAGTTTTCTCTGTGATTTGTCTTGGATCCATTGCTTCTTTTCCATTCCTCTGCTTCTATTCCATTTAGACCCCAATTACTCTGGAACCACCTAAAGGGCTCTTGTGTTTTTAGTTTTCCCACTTCGAGTTTACCTGGCATTTTCTGCCTACATGCTAACATGATGAAAGACCCAGGAAATCCTGAGACCCCAGTCACTGTTGTGGAAAGACTTTTTTCCTTCTTAGGATTATTGTCCTTAAGCAAGATGAGTCAAGACTATGGATTTCTACCAAGGAATAGCTTGCATGTCTACAGTCAGTAAGAACAATGTCTAGTACCTAAAATATCTTCCTTTTATTTTTTTGTAGTTTTCTGAAGTGAGAAGCAAAGGGGAGGCAGGCAGGCAGACAGACAGACTCCCGTATGCGCCCGAATGGGATCCACCAGGCATGCCCACCAGGGGGTGATGCTCGGCCCCTCTGGGGGGCATTGCTCTGCTGTAATCAGAACCATTTTAGCACCTGAGGCAGAGGCCATGGAGCCATCCCACCCGGGCCAACTTTGCTCCCATGGAGCCTTGGCTGCAGGAAGGGAAGAGAGAGAGAGAGAGAGAGAGAGAGAGAGAGAGAGAGAGAGAGAGAGAGAGAGAGAGAGAAAGGAGAGGGAAAAGGGTAGAGAAGCAGATGGGCACTTCTACTGTGTGCCCTAGCTGGGAATTGAACCTGGAACTTCCACACACCGAGCCGATGCTCTACCACTAGAGCCACTCTACCAACCAGCCAGGGTCTAAAATTTCTTACTATATGGAAACTTTCAAATATTATCAAATATTTTGATAACATTAAGTCCAAAGTTTCTTTGTATTATTAGAACAAAATAAATTATTTTAGACATATACATGCTTATTCCTTGTATAAATACATGCATTTATGTATATTTAAATAAATGGCTAATGAGAAGGTTGTGTTTTAGTGTCAAATAAGAGAAAGACAGCATGTAATCAGATGCTTTGAATTTCACAATAAAAGTAGTGAGGTCATTTCCCTAATTTCCTTTTGAAAGTTGCAGAACTTTGGTTATCAGTTTCAGACAAATACCCACTGTTGTTTTTCTTCTTTTTCTCTTAAATTTTATTTAGAAAACTAAATTTAGCCGGTTGACATTGAACAGTAAGAGTACATGGGTTTCAGGTAACCATGTCTATACCATTTGAACTGTTGATTATGTTGTATTTTCTTAAAGCCACCTATTCTGCTAACACTGGGAACTTTTAAGCACTAGATACTGTAGTGGGAAATTGCAAGCTTGTGACAGAAGGTCAACATAAAGGTAGAATCTGGGAAGAACCTGGCATTGAAATAGACTGGAAATGTAAGATGAGTTTAAACTGATCTCTATTTCTTGGTATTTTAAATTTACTATTTCATTGTGATCATGGGCAAAAGAGAGGGAAGACACTTTAAAATTAATTTTCCAAATGACTTTCTAAAATATAGCTGATTGTGTCACTTTCCTTCTTAAAAACCTTTAATAGCTCCCCACTGCTGAAAAGTCCACTCCTTAGCATAGCATTCAAGGCCATCTATAACCAGACTCTCCACCTATTTGGAAACAGTCTTATCTGCAGCTAAAACGCTCTTCAAAGAAGCCCTTGCTTTCCAATGGGTCTGTGCTGTTTCCTTTGCTGGAATGTTCCTAACTTACTATGGTCCTCATCCCAAAACTTTTCCTTACGAAAATTCTACTCAGAATTCAAGGTTTTGGTCTCTCATGACCTTCTCTATGAAGCTTTAGGAACTCTTCATTCAACTGGAAGAAATTTCTTCCTTTTTAGAACTTTAATTATAAATTTCATATAGCACATGCCACGTTCTGCTTTGAGTTTTAATCAGTTGTATACATGTGTCATCTTATTAATTAGGTTGAAACTATTATAAGGGCAAGAGACTATGTCCTTCTCATTTCTGTTACCTCATAAAAGTTTCCATCATGTAGGCACTCAATATTTACTGTCTTGAATTAAACTAGTAGTTGATATTAGTATATTTTTCTTTTGCCTTTTTTTAACCAAATTCTGTAAATGCATAATTAACGACAAACTACTATTTTTCATGTGTTTATTCATTAACTTAGTCATTAATTCAACCATCAGATATTTATTGAGTGCTTACTATTTGAAAGGCACTATGCTAGGGGCTGGGGTACAATAATGAATACAATATAATCCCTGTCCTTAGTGAGCTTGGAGTTTAGTTGGAGCTATAGGTGAGTGAACAGGCCATTACAATGTCATCTGATAAATGCTACACAGAACTGTCAGTATGGCTGTGCAAATTGTGCTTTGCATGAGAGAGCCTGGGATGTAAAAGGGAGCCTGAATGCAGCCTGTTCTCTATCCCAGCTTTGTGCCCTTTCATGGTGCTCTGTGCTTTAAAGGAAGGATGGGTTTTTACCTAAAATACATAAAAAGTCTCTGTATTATAGTGGACCCAATTTCATCTTAAGAGCAAGAAAGAATTTCTATGAGCACTTGGAAGGGTATTTAGTCCCAGATTTGAGTACTTAACAGAGTTCCACAAAGAAAGGCTATAAAAGAAGCCTTTTAAGACAAATGGGAGTTACCCAGTTGAATAGAAGTGGGATGAATGCTCCAAATAGAGAGAAGTAAAGAAAGACAGTAGTAAAGAATTACAAGTAGTTAATTATGGCAGGAATCTAAGAGGGGAGGGAAGCAGGGAGAGATGAGCCTGGTAAATGAAGCAGATTCTGGACTGAAGAGCCCTGTACACCATGATTAGGGTTTGAATTTTATTTTGAAGGTGATGGGAAGTCACAGAGACATTTTGTCAATAATTAGATTTACAATTCAAAAAGTTCACTCTGATAGTGGGCTAGAACTGGAGGAAGAAAGGGGACAGCAGGCAAGGACAATGTAAAGTTGCAGCAAGTCAGACACGAGATAGTGGTGAGTTGAGTGAAGACAGTCAGGTTGAGGGGATGAGAGAATTTCAGACCTCATTTGCAGGGTGATAAGACAAACAATAATTTCCAATATAAATTGCTGCCACTAGTCAAGAAGGTGAGGGAATTCACTATTTCAAACAAACAGTCTGGGTGGTATGGAGGAAAGTATAGGAACTTTCTGTCACTGGTTAGCTGTAGGATCTTAGGTAAGACATTTAGTTTCTACTTTTGGAGTTAGTTTCTTCATCTGTTAAATGTATAATAATAATATACTTGAATGGTACACTTAATGTGTTTTGGGAGAATTATATTAGACACCATATGTTAAAGTGCTTGACTCAGAGTTAATACTATAAACTAGTTTCCTTCTTTTCCTCTTTCTGCCCCTAATCAATTCTTTAATAGGAGAGCCATTTACAACACCTTGCAATTGTATAGACTCAAACTCAAAAGGCAGATTTGTCTCCAACAGGGACAAATCAGTGTTCATATGAACTGTTTATAATGGAACAATAATTTTTATCATTTCCTGGCTCCCATATACTTTTGGCAATAAGACGAAAGCTACAGATCTATTATCTTTCAAAAAAGTTTTTCTTTTTATAGTTCAGAGACCTTCTAAAACTCAAGATGAACTCTAGGTTAAAAAAGTTTTTTGTTATACAAATTCATTTAACTTTAAAATTTATGAGAGTTGATTGTGACCTAGTGTTTATGCATATGGCAACTGGAATCCTCCTGTAGATGTACAGATTAGTGTTTACCTATAGATTATACTGTCGAACAGTCCTCCCAGGTATGGCTACCTGGAAAGATTTTAAAGTTCACATTAAAAAAACACATTTTTAGATATGACATAAAATTTGTTTGAAAACAGTTCTTATTCTAATAAAAACTATATTGACTCATATTAGAGGAGAAGCCTTGTTTGATAGAATTCTATCATCTAATACCATCATGTATCAGGAGCTCTTAAGAGTCTTGTACATTTTCCTTTGATCTGAAATATTTGGGACTAGAATTTCAGCAACAATCACTCATTAAGTTCTGTTTACACTAGACAACAGAGAATAGTAAACTCATACCATGTCCAAGCCACTAGTCATATTCCACATAGTATACTATGCTCTGAAAGAATGTATACAATAAAAACTCAGCTTCAAAACAGTTATGGCTATGATGGATCACAGCCAAGTTCCGACCTCTCTAAGGTCAAGCGGGAGGGCGACTATGGTTAGTTTTTATTCAGCCACAAGCATTCCTGTGGGAAGGAATGATTAATTAAATGGTGGGCTGTGGAGGGAAGGGTGGCCATGTAGAATAACACATAAGGAGACAAAATAACTTTCATCCTGTGATCAGTCATGAATATAGGTGGCAGAGATCATAGGATTCAGAGGATGACTTGGCAGTTTTTCCAGGAAATTTGCAATGAACTGTCTTTTTAAACACTGCTTGTACACTAGGCACATCCTGTAAACATGTTAAAAAACAGAAAACCAAAGTCTGGGTTAGGTATTTTAAAGTCCCCTTTACTGTACATCCTACCTTGCTTTTTACTTCACATAACTTTTGAAAAACTATGAGAACAGGGACTCCATGAGACAGGTTTATTTTAGTTCATGGGACTTTTAAAGTAAGTAATTCTCTAGCACTTAACAAAGGCAGAGTTATATAGGAGAATTTTACTGTTCAGCCTCATATGATGTCTAGTGTGCTCAAGTTGCATTATATATAAAATGTTTCCTTACAATCTGACATAGACCCACAGACCAAAACATTTGCTAACAAGAAGAGAAGGAAAAGTCAGGAAGAAAGCCAAGTTTAACCATAGCCAATGCTTATAGCTCTAACAAGACCAAGAAAAAATCCCTTGCATATTTGGAACTCATGAAGGAGATCCACTTCCCATTCTTTATCAAAATGCTGAAGGTACAATTATAAAGAGACCTAATACATTTTCTGACAGGTAAAAGATCTCACACAAAGTGGCTTAAAAGTACCACATTAATCTCAAGCCAAAGAAGTTTACTACAGAGTCAACACTTTTGCTAGATTGACTTAAAATGTTTTCAGAGTCATTTGGTCCCCTTTGTGCCCCTACTGGAGTAGAATAATCTCCAATGCCTAAAACCAAAGGCTAGATAGAGTGAGAGCTTGAGCAAAGAGAGGAAGGAGACAGAGTTAGAGAGAGAAAAAGGGACTGGCAATAGGTAAGATATATGAGACTTTGACCTTATGATGAGTGATCATCATAATATCATAAAACTTGGTTTAACTTGGTTAAAGGATTCAGGAAGTAATATAAAACTGTACTCTTATTACTGCAGTACAAATAACTTCCAATCTAAAATCCAAAGACCAAATAACCTTGGCTTTAAGGGGAGTGTAAGTGAACACAATTGGACTATTATCTTATTTTTAAAAATAGATTCACTGGCATGCTTTACTTATTATACATCTGCTTATTTTCAGTTGAAAACACTGCCATGTTTTAAATTTAATCTTTACACACCACGTGTAGAAAGCACCAGCCACTCACAGTGTTTAGTCACAGAATCTCCACAAAAATTGTTTCTTGTCTAGGTTTCTGAGTCAAATGTTAATCAGAGATACATGTTTTGTTCTTTACTATTTTGGGGGGAAGGGGTGTTTTGCTTCGTTTTGTTTTAGAGGTAAGAATAATAGCACTCATGACCTATATTACTTGCCATTGGCTTTTATGTTCTCAGATGATTATTTCTTTTGATGAAAAAAAAGTACTGCTGTAATGCCAAGAACATAACATTTTAAGGGTAAAATCAGCTGTTTCTAATATTTTCCAAAGAACTGACGAGACTAAGTGAAATGCAAATATTCCTTCAATATCTTTCTGAGATAACCTATTGAATGCGATATGCTGGCAGAAAAAAATCTTAGAAGTCAGAGAACCACAACATGTAATCTTTGATAGAGAACAGAGAACAATGAGTTTCAGTGACTTGCAGCACAGCAAGGCCCACGGTCAAGGCACATATGAGAAAGCAATCAATGAACAACTAAGGTGTTGCAACGAAAAACTGATTGATGCTTCTCATCTCTCTCCATTCCTGTCTGTCTGTCCCCATCTATCCCTCTCCCTGACTCTCTCTGTCTCTGTTAAAAAAAAAATCATGGTATGGTACTAAGTCATCATTCTCACTAAACACTATAATTTACTTCTAGGAAAAAGGTGGATTCACGATGGTATTTTGCAAGCCAAGATATGAGACTTTAACTTTAGTTGGTGTAGGGTAGTGTGAGTAATACTTGTTAAGAGTGTCCAAAAAAACACACATTTTCCTCTAGATAATATTTGATTAATGTTAAAAATCAAAATTTCCTTTAAATCTGAGTAATCTACTTAAGGAAGCCATTCCTATGGGTTCATTTAATCCATGACATGCATAGTAGACTACGTCTGCCTTCTCCATTGACCTGACCAGTTATTGCCTTTCTTCTCAGTTATATATCCTTGCTCTCTGAGCTTCATTCAGCTCATTTCAGTTTTGTAAGAGGTATTTTTTATGGGGCTTTCTGTATATATCATACCAGTATGATTTCCCTCCTAACCCAGGGAATCTAACGCTAGTTTAGCAAGCGAAGATGAATTTTCTCACATAAGTTTTAAAAAGATGATTGTCTACAATGAGACTACAGTGAGATCTTGCCTTGTTTTTCATTTAAATTTTGAATTGACTTTTCCTTGTTTTGACACAGAGGTTATCCAACTCCCATCAACTCTAACAACAGATGCCATCTATATTTGTTTGCCTTGTAAAATTAAACTTGGCCACATAGCAGCAAGGATCAGCACAAAATGTGATCCACCCTTGGAGCAACAATACACATTTCAGACCCAGGACTCCACTTACTCCCTTGGGACTATCTGACTTCCCTTGGTGCTGACATAACTTTGTTCACAAACTATCTGAATATGCTTGATTATATAATAGTGCGCTGCCTTATTTAACCTGTTGAGTAAGGTGAATTAAAGATTAACTGACAAGTGACATTTAGGAATTACTTCTGGCACAGAAAACAATCTACATGGAACTCTAATTAAACTAAATCTTTGGAGTCCTCCTCTTTTTTCCTTCTTCTGGGGAAAAACAATATTCCCTCTTGATAAGCAATGGCAGGTAGATTATAAAGGTTTTCAGATGTATTTAATGTGGAAGCTAGGCAAAATATAAAAGCTTTATGAAGTGATAATTATAAATAAACCACCTCATACCAATAAACTGCTAATCAGTTGTAATTACAGGAAATAGTTAATGATACATAATTAAAATGGTATCATGTATCTTTTGATTAATGTCATTCAGTTCCGTGATTAAGCAGCATTTCTCAGATCTCTTCTGTCTTCTATGTGATTTAGACAATATATTCAATACACCTGGTATTGAAGAGTAATTCCTTCATATCTGCATTACAAAGACATTCTGGTCCTAATTTAAATGTCAAATGAGTGATCTTAATAGTGTCATATACTAGATAAGTGGTTCATTCATTTATTTTTGAATTTTTTCAGTGATATTTTGCTGCTTATTAAATTCAATACTGAGAGCCTTTTTCTTTTATTGAGTTATATTCTATTTTATTTAATATTTTCATTTGTTGGATTTTCAGTCTGGCTCTTATGTCATGTCTTCACAGAAGATGTAAAACTAGAAAAGTTACAATCAATGCCTACTGTTAAAAAATAAAACAATTCCCAAGTCCAAATATGATTTTGACAGAAAATTCATAAACATTTGCAAAGATAATGTTTACTGTACTGACTATCAGTGGCCCCTACACTTTCTGCTGCAGCCTTCAACTGCGGCATCCTCAACCCTTCCCAGACAGGGCTCTGCCAGGGCCAGCTGTACTGTGTAGATTTCAAGTTGTTTGGAAACCACTGTTTTGTTTGGTTTTGCTTTTTTTTGAGAAAAATACTCACAGAGGAAAAGCTGAGACCTGATTAGAACAGCTTTAAGAAAGATTTCACACTACTGTTTGATCAAAACTTGTCTCAGGGGAACGGCAGACAGCAAGGTAGCCTGATCATGTCAAACCCTACAGCTTTTTTTTAAGTTGAAGTACTATATATATAAACTAGTATTTTACCATTTAAACAATTTTTTAGGTATACAAGTCAGTGGCATTAAGTACTTTCACAGTGGTGTATAATTATCACCACTAATTATTTTCACAATGTATCATCCCGTTAAGGCACTCTATCCATCAAGCAAAATCAAGTATTCCACCCTCCCCCAATACCTTCTAGCACTAAACTTACTTTTTATCCCTATGAATTTGCCTATTCTAGAAATTTTATATAAATGGAATCATAGAATATCTGTCCATGTTTAGCTTATTTCAATTCAGCATAATGTTTCCAAGGTTCATCCAGGTTGTATCAATTATTAGAACTTCATTCCTTTTTCTGACTGAATAGTAATACAGTGTGGGGCAAAAGTAGGTTCACAGTTATTCATATAGAAAATAATGCAATAATTAATAAATGATAATATAAGAATAAACTGTTTCATGTACTCACAACTGTAAATCTACTTTTACCCAACCTGTATATTATATGTATATACCACATTTGTTTAAACATTCATCTGTTAATAGACTCGGGTTTTTTCTACCTTTTGACTATTTTAAATAATGTTGCTTTGAACAATGGAATATGAGTATCTGCTTGAGCTCCTGTTTTCTATTGTTTTGGGTATTTACCCAGGAGTGAAACTGCTGGCCTATAATTCTACATTTATATTTTAAAGGAATGGTCAAACTGTTTGACTATTTTTATAGAAGTTGCATCATTTTGCATTTCCCAACCATGCACAGGGAAGGGCGGTGTCTAATTTGTCCACATCCTTGTCAACACTTGGGTGTGAAGTGGTATCTCATTGTGATTTTGATTTGCATTTTCCCCAATGATAATTATGTTAGGTATCTTTTCATATGCTTTTTGGTCATTTGTGTAACTTCTTTAGAGAAAGGTCCAAGATGTCTAAATATCTGCCCATTTTAAAATTTGTTTAATTTTTGAGTTGTAAGTGAATAGATATGTAACTGATCTTTGTGTGTTGATTTTTTATTCTGATATTAAATACTTATCAGATACATAATTTATGAATATTTTCTCCCACTCTGTGGGTGACAAGGATTGCTGGCTACCACCAGAAGCTGGAAACAGCCAGAGTTGCAGAGGAGCATGGTCCTATTGACACCTTCACTTCAGACTCAGCCTCCAGAACTAAGAGAAAATAAATTTATGTTGTTTTAAGACACCCAGTTTGTGTTACCTTTTACCATACTCTAGTAAAAGTAACATGTTCCAATTTTGATACCTTTTATTTCTTTTCTTCATGCCTAATTGCTCTGGTTAGACTTAACATCAGTCCTTTACAAATTCTTCCAACAAACTGAAGAGAAGGGAATACTTCCTAACTCATGCTACTGAGGCCAGCATTATTCTTATTCCAAAGAGAGGCACAGATATGATAAAACTACAGACAAAAAAATCCCTGATAAATATTGATACAATCATCCTAAAAAGAAAACCCCAGCAATCTGAATTTAGGAGCATATCAAAAGGATTACACACCATTACTAAGTAAAACTTATGCTAGAAATGCAAAGGTAGTTAAAATCGATTGATAAAGGTATATAAAAATCAATCAATACAATATACTGTACCATATTCATGAAAAGAAGGGAACAAAAAGTCATAATTATCTCAACTGATGCAAAAAAGCCATTGACGAATTTCAACACCACTTGCATATCCAAACAATCAATAAACCAAAAAGAGAAAAAATATTTTCCTCAACATAACAAAAGCTATATATAAAAAAATCCAACTAACAATATTCAGTGGTGAAAAACTGAAAGCTTTTTCAGGAACAAGAAAAAGATGCCTGCTTTTGCAACTTCTATTCAACATAGTACAGTTTCTATCTGTTTTTGATATTTCTGTAGAGGAATGAGAAATTGAGCTGCCTACTCTGACATTTTGCTGACATTATTCCCAATCTTTAGAACTTTTATACTATCATCATATATAAAATAATACTTAAATTTTTTATAGATGTAAATAATAGTACTAGAAAATAACATTAATTAGTATTTAACAAATCACATCAAAATAATTTAGATAGCATGGCTTTATTTCTAAGATGTTCTCATTTACTTAAAATTGCACATTAGTCACTAACTATACTGACTGTCTCTGCAAAAAGTATAGTTAGTTACCTGTCAGACACTAGATAGGGTTATATAAAAGAGGGGTGCAAATGCTGGCTGGATGGCTAGCTGGGAGAGTTCCATCTCCATGCACAAAGGTTGTGGGTCCCATCCCTGGTTAGCGCATATACAAGAACAGATCAATGTTCCTGTCTCTCTCCCTCTCTCTCTCTCTCCCTTCCTCTCTCTTTAAAATCAATCAATAAATTAAAAAACAATAGGGGTGAGAGAATGATGACTTTTAACTAATATCCATTTATATTTTTTTAAGCAAGAGGGGAGATAGAGACAGACTTCCGCATGCACCCCCCCACTGGGGTCTACCCGACAACCCTATCTGGGGCCAATGTTCAAATAAACTGAGCTATCCTCAGCATCTGAGGCTGATGCTTGAACAAACTGAGCCATAGGCTGCGAGAGGGAAAGAGAGAGAGATGGGGAGAGGGAAGGGAAGAGAAGCAGATGGTTGTGTCTCATGTGTGCCCTGACTGGGGATCAAACCTGGGATGTTCATATGCCAGGCTGATGAGACAACTGGGCAGGGTCCCATTCAGATATTTAATCAATAAAATCAATGAAACTTCATCAAGGATGACCTTCATTTAGTGTCAAAAGCCAATGCTACCATTAGCTCTGTACAAAAATGGCCTATGACCAAAAGTATTCAAGTTGTCATCTGATTACATTTCTAGTTGTCACATTTCTCTATTATTCTGTTTACACAGATATAAAGAATTGAACATATTAGAGAAGAATATGTATCTCGACTGATAATTTCTTTGAGGAGGAAATTTTTCTAAGTATATTAGGAACCTGTCTTTTTTTTTGGTATTTTTCCGGAAGTGAGAAGCAGGTGGTGGGGGACAGACTCCTGCATGTGCCCGACAGGGATACACCAGCAATGCCCGCCAGGGAGTGATGCTCAGCCCCTCTGGGGTGCTGCTCCGCTGCAACTGCAGCCATTCTAGTGCCTGAGGCGGAGGCCATGGAGCCATCCTCAGCGCCCAGGCCAACTTTTCTCCAAATGGAGCTGTGGCTATGGGAGGGGAAGAGAGAGGTAGAGAGAAAGGAGAGGGGGAAGGGTGGAGAAGCAGATGGGCTCTTCTCCTGTGTGCCCTGACCAGGAATTGAACCCAGGACTTCCACACACCGGGCCAACACTCTACCGCTGAGCCAACTGGCCAGGGCCTAACCTTACTTTTTGTTCCTTTATTTACTCTAACCTGGAAAGTAAGTGACTTACTGGGTTGGTGAATCTGGGTAGGCTCAGTCCTGTCCTTATCTCTCTTGGGAATAAGCTGCCTGCAGGGAGAAAACTTCCTCTGCTCCTTATGCTGGAGCACATTCTTCCCTCCCTTAAGAAAAAGGGCTATCGGTTCAATGTTGCTTATATCCAGATACGTTCTCTAGTTCTAGAGGCTTTGTGACAAATACCATTTGGCTCTCATATAACTATATTCTCCAACTTGTGTTTCATAAAAAAATAAAGGTTTTTTGGGGGGATTACCACCCAAAGTCAAATCTCTTTCTGTCACCATTTTTTGACTCCATTTGCCCTTTACTATCACAAAGTAACATACAGATGATGTATAATAGAATTGTACACAGGAAACCTATATAATGTTATTTGCTAATATCACGCCAATAAATATAATAAAAAAATAAAGGTGATACTTTTGACCTTCATATTCTTTATTTTTCAAGTTGCTTAGAACATAGCCAGGGGAGAGGAAAGTCATTTTATTGTTTCATGTACTCCTCCTGTCTGAAAGCTGATATCCTTCCTGAATTCTCTATCATCAAAAAGCTTTGAACTGTATGTAGTAAATAAAACCCCCAAACACAACAAATCCCATTATAAGCTTTCAGAATCTCAAATCAAGCAAGACCTTATGTTTTTCTCTAATGAAAGGAACTGAAGCTACTTAATTGCAATTTCAGAAAGCATTTTTTAAAAATGCTTTCTTAGGGCATTAGGCTATCATTTGGATCTAAGTTTACTATTGAACCTGATCCCACACACTGAGCAAAAAAGCTTGAACCCTTTTACTGAGAAAAGGTGGACAGACTCTTCTATTAAGACTATATGTAGATCTTCAATGTTCATTAGATATGTGACCAAATCCTGAAGAAATAAATTTTTAGACAATCTATTGTATAACTCATCATTATGCACATATGACATTTCTGAGTACACTTACCTCTGCTGAGTGCTTTGCCAAATTGCCCACGATGACAATGACCTTCCCTTTGAAATTTTGGAGCATAGCAGTGTATGGGCCCTGGGTAAGGTCCCCTTCTGCGGTGAATGCAGAGCTGAATGGAATGTTGATGCTGCCTGAAATGTGACCCCGAATAAAACTGAGGAGGAAAATTTAAGGAAAACATCTATTTGTGTGCAGACCTGAATGTGAGAGAGAGGTAACTGATTCTCAGAAGATAGCACCATTAAAATCAAACACAGAGACCACACTTGAAAATTCCCTGAGCAGACAAAACTGGTTTAGTCATACAAGTAAAGCTTAATTTATATTTTTCAAGACTTGTGAGGTTAATTTGGCCGGGGTCACTTTTGCTTTTGTCTCTGAAAAATCAAAAGTGAAACTTAAATTGTTCCCCAAAATTGATGTGAGGTAACCACTAACCAATTTCCTTTCATTTAAGAAATGTCTAAAACTGTGACCAATAAACAGTCACTGCAACCACACTGTATACGCTGCTTTTTGACTATATGCCTCTGAATCTTATTTGATGTTTTGGACTGAGTGCTCTTGGTTTAAAAACTGTCTTTTTGTGTATGCACAATAATCTTTTACTAATTACTACTTTGGTGATTTATTGGTTTTTTTTCTGAACTTCTGACAATTCTAGATATCTTCCATGCTCACATGCATAATTTATTTAAATAAAAGAAGGCAGCGCTAAGGAAAGAAAAGTTAAGTGTAAAAATGTAATGGTAAAGAGACAGGAAGATGACTGGCCAGAGATGTAAAGAATTTCCTAATTAACTGAAGCATTTTGAAAGTTATCAGGATATAGCAAATCAATGGCAATTGCATGAGCTGCACAATAATCATACATTTAAGTTCAGGACTACTACTCTGATGACTTTAAACTTCTGAAGGTAACATAGCCAAGCAGATATTCCCAGATATAATTTGATACTGCGAAAGCCTATCTACTCTGGGCAAGTGATTACTAAATGGGACTTCATTTAGAATTATTAGAGGTCATCAGCACGGGTTAGAATAAGGTGACCAGATTTTAAAATTGGTAAAACGGGACACCATTGATGGGGGTAGGGGGGTTCTTGATTAAAAATTTGGTCTGTATGGAGCAAAAAAAATTTTCATAGAATGCAAAAATAGTATTATAATATATTTTTTAAAATTTCAACACAAGTACAATTTACAAATATAATACACTAAAAAATTATGTATAGTATTATTTTATTCTTTGGCATATTTCTCATTTGAGTGAATTTCTTTTTAGTAGATTGCTGTCGTTGTTTAAAAGATCATGAAATTTTTCACAAGAATTTGTTAAATTATATTTCACACATAAAATGGTTTTCAAAGTCTCAACACTTAATTGTGATTTTTCTGATGTCACACTTTATTTACCATAGAAAAAACGCATTGTCGCAGCATTAGTTCCTGGTGAAGACCGCGCATATTCCAGAATTTTTAGTGCATTATTGTATGGAACATGGTTTGTTTCAAAATGATGAAATATTTCTAATCATTTGTTCTCTATTGTGATTTTTGCTGATGCCCAAGATTTAACCTTTTCCTTATCAATCTATTTTTTAAATAATATCTCATTAAAAAATCATTTTTGGAAATATTACTACATGGGAAATTTTGAGTGAGTCAGAGGGATTGGGTTACATGGTCCCGAAACCGATGCCGGAGCTGCATGAGCGGGCGGGAGCATGCAGGGCAGCGCCGCCGGCACGCTCGCACTTGAGTGGTCATGCACACTCCCTGCCTGGACTCGTCCTTGCGGCGGCCGTGCTCCCTGCATCGAGCCCCGCTGCCCGCTGGAGACCGAGCGGCCTGCGCCCCGCAGAGCCCAGAGCCACATGCTAGCATCCAGGACGCGGGCCTATGGGTAGTTAGGGGACTTGACAGCCGACGCCCCAGCAGGTAGTCCTGCCCGAAGTTCTTTGTTTTGGGGCCCCGTATGTGGCAGCCAGCTCTTGCGGCAGTGCAGGAGCTTCCAGGTTGAGGCGGGGTCTCCCTGCCGAAAATTGTATATTCCTTTCCCGTTCTCCCGCCGTTCCCTAGCTTTTCGTGCATTCTTTCCAAAAATTGGGACTTTTTAAAAATGCCGCAGGATGAGGGACAAATTGTTAAAAATCAGGACTGTCTCGCCAAAAGCAGGATGTCTGGTCACCTTAGGTTAGAAGCATTTCTGTTGTTGGTTCATTTCCCAAGTAAACTTAGCTGACATTTCCACACTTTTCAACGTTATGACTCTAAAGAGACTGATGGTTTCATTGACTATAACTCTTAATTTTGGAATGAAAAGTATATTAAAATATAGTTTTAGCATAAAATATTTAGAAATATTTTAAGATCTTAAAAATATATGGCCCCTCCCAAGTCATTAAAAAGTAGAATTTAAAAAGTACAATTAAAAAGATGATTATTGCCCTGGCCAGGAAGCACAGTTGGTTAAAGCATCATCATCCTGATAGGCAAGGGTTGCCAGTTCTATCCTGTCAGGGCACACACAAACAGATCAATGTTTCCCTCTCTCTCCCTCTCCCCGCTCTTTCCTCTCTCTTTAAAAATCAATTAATAAAATCAAAATATGATTATTCATTTAAAGTGTATAAAAGAAGACATTCTTATTATTCTTCAAATAAGCAAAATAACAATTTGATATTGGTCTAAAGGTGATGCTTTGATAGGATATATCCGTTTGGGGAAGACAAAGAAGGTTTTCCCCAAAAAAGAAAGTGATGACTGAGTTAAAATTTGAAGAATTGAAGAATTAATCAGTTAATTAGGTAAAGGGATGGAATGGAGACCGGAAATTTAAGGCTCCTGTCCTCAAGAATGACGGTACAGATCAACTACATACTTTACATTACAAGTTTTTAGTCAGCTGCTTCTTCCTCATTTTTACTTTAAGGAAAACCAGTTGGCATTAACAAAAGACTGTGAGAAACTTCTGAAACTGAAAAGGGAGACAGAATAAACATTAGGATCTCAGTGTACATTATTTAGTGAGTCTTCTAGAATGGACAGATTTTAAGATCCTGGGCAGATCATCCTTGGATTTCATCAGCACTTGTTTCTCCAACATTTACAACTATTCAATATCTTCAACTATATTTTTCATGACCAGTAATGACTTTGTTCTCAGCATATAATTACTCTGACAGTACTTGTATTTTCAGTAAGAACATACCTTAAAATAAAAATTTTTTATATCACAAAGAACCTAACAGTTCAAATATGCTCAGCAAATGTATATATAGCTGCCAGCCTAAATCAGTTGACAGAGTTTCTATTTATCAGACAGCCCTTATGAACTGTGAACATTTTTTTTTTAGTGTTTTCACAGTAGCAAAAGCAATAAAACCTATCTTGGTTCAAATACTATAGCAGACATGTTTGGGTTGCCTGCCCACCCCCGACTTCTTACTGAAAGGGCCTCAACTACTGACCCTGATGAAAGGGTGAGACTACACTGTCAAGTTTGTATCAGATGATCCTGCCACTATGACTAACAGCAGAATAGGGAGGGGAGGGTGAAGGGAAGTCTGATGCAGGCCGAGTCAAGCAGGTTCTCTCCTTTGAAAATCAGAAATAAAGATAAAATACAATGCCCAGACTATATTAAGATTTACAAGCTAAAGTCACATTTGAATGTCTTCGATATACAATTTCTTCAGTCACATATTAGAAAATTAGTGACTATGGAATAAAAGTAGCTACAAAAGCATAAAAACACCTATTTATTATAGAAGTTGGCTGGTCAGGTGCTTGAACAGAGCTGTTTATTACCCTGATAGCACTCTGTGATCTACGCTAGCAAACATTTTTCACTGGTAACTGGTGACCTTACCCTGTTGCAGTAAGCTGTTTCCCTCCCAACACACACCACTCAACTCAACATTCCACTTGGCAGATATTACTAAAAGCATTTAAGTTGTGTTTATAAAAAAGATAGATTTTCACATTAAACAAAATCTGGTAGCTCACTGTATAAATAGATGAGAAAAGTACTTAAAATTTTTTTTGGTGACAAGTTGAATTATTAGAATAGCATTAACAAGTAGGGATGATGTGTATTATTTTCTAGGTTTCTGAAATACGAAGACCTTCCTGTATTCCTAAGTCAGTTTCCATAACAGTACTGTCAGTAGACACAGCATACTTTAATCAAGCAGACAGCGTAAACATGAGTTTTAGAAATAACTTAGTTATGTGGTATAGGTAAATGTTCGTATTCTATAAAACTTCTTTACTTTATAAAGAGATTTAAAAATTCCTTTAAAATATTTTCTGGTTCAAAATTTACCATAGAAACAATATCATGTTTTTCTAAATCCTAAAAGAACACATCCTTTTTGTTGCATACCACAGTTAGTGACATTACAGCTCTATGTACAAAGCATGCCAGGAAATGCTTTGCATAACCACAAGGGAATATGGAATTAAACCCACCGTTTCCTCATATATAATTAAATAGCATATATAATTAATTGATATAAAATTGTTAGATATTATCACTTTTCCTTGCTAAATCTAGTTGCTTTCTTTGAATGGCATCACCATCTCCTAAATCAGTCTAAAACTTTGACATCTCATCGGTGGCAACATCCAACATCTACTGAGCTAATAATCCCATCCTCCTGTCTCTCTATTCCATCATTATGTGCCTGTATCAGACTCTTATTACTTTGAGTTTCGACTATTGCAGCAGCTTTGTTTTCCCCCACTCTCATCTTTTCCCTTGGAATCCATGTTATTGGATTAAAAATTAAAAAAAAATAATCGTTCTGATCATCATATCCTTTTGAACAATCTTCCACAGTGAGCTATAAGACAAAGACCAAGTTTCTCAGTGGAACCCTCATGAATAGGACCTAACAACTTTAATTCCAACAAACTAAATCACATACTGTTTCTAGGATATGTTCTACCTAGCTCCTGTAGTTTTCTCTGCTTAAATTCCTTACTTTTTTTGTACTTTTGAGTGTTCAAATATTATTCATCCTTTAAGTGTTTCCTCCATAAAATTTTCTCGTCCTATAGTATCTGTACACCTCTTACAACAGCTATTTAATCTTTCATAAAATATATTAATATACATGACTTCCATAAAGACTTAAAAAAGAATTTATAGGAAAGGTCTGTTTTTATCTCATCCATGAAACTCTTACTATGCTGAATACCGTGCCTAGAATATGTCAGTCACTACTACCTACCAATACTTGAAGTGCCATGCTACAGAATTCTCTTTTGTCAATACACCATATAAAAAGAGGGAAAGAAGCAGCAACAAAAATCACTTCTCTGCATTTTCTCCAGAATTGCAGTCCAGTAAAATTGGTTCATTTTACGGCACATCTAGATTCCTCACTCTGTGCTACAAACATGAAGGAATGTTTATGTACATCCCACCTCTGAGTGATTCCATCCTCTTGTGTTGTCCACATAGGACCTCCTCTCACACCCTTCTGCCACACAGCACTTATCTTGTGTCTCTTACCTGATTATAATTCTTAATACTTTCTTACAGCTTTTGGAATAAAATCCAAACTACTTATGCAACATTCTTCATGAAGCTGTTTTTGCCTCATCTAGTCTCATTTCCACACCTCATATATTCCAGCCAGCACATCCAGAGTACTTGTAATTCACTGAATGTCTCCTCCTCACTCTCTGTGGGCCCAGACAGTATAGGTATTCAGTTTTGAAGTGTCCTCTCTCTCTTCATTGCTGGGGTAAATTCTACTTGTCTTTTAAGATACATTTCAGCCACCATCTGGCTTAGGTGCCATTCTCATATTCCCATAGCTTTCTGGGTAAGCCTCAGACACAGACCATTTCACATTGCATTATAATTCTCTATTTAATGTGTCTGTCTTAGCCATAAGACTGTGAGCTCCTGGTGGGCAGGGACTCTGCTTTAACTGTTTCTCCATTGCCTGGGAATGCAGATCCTCAAGTAGAATTAACTTGCTGATTAAATAAGACTGTATGGCATTCAGGACCTGGGTCACTGAGCAAATGGGAGCTCTTCAACAGTAAATCAACCTCTCACAATTAGCTATTAATCCAGACAGAGGACACATTCCTCCTCAGTGGCTACCATATATTCCCACATTAGACCACAACTATTCAGATAAAGGAATATAACAAGGTAGAAATTTTAACTCTGGTAGTTTGAACCTAGACCCAAATGGGATGAAAAAATAATCTTACTAAACCTCCTTATCAGTGGTGGAATTCAGCCCGGTTCAGCAGAACCGATACTTAATATTTTGTTGAGTGAAAAACACTTGTTCAGGTATTCATTTTCTCATGAAGGCTCTCAGGTCACGTAAAACTTATATTAAATCCATTTGTATGCTCTGTTCTTATTTACAGGGGCCCCAGCCAAAAACTAAGGTGAGTGTAGGAAAAACATGTTCCTCCCCTACATACAGAGGAAGGGCAAGTGGGCAGCAAGACTGTCCAAGTTTACTGGTAGGCAGTAACTTACTTTGTTTAAGGATAAAACTGCCTTCATCCCTTTCATAAATAATCATTTCAATTATTTTAATAGGTAAAAAAGATTAAGTAAAACTTAATTTTAGATCATTTAATCTCTGAAAGCACAAATTAGAAAAGCAAAATTTTCACCTATATGAAAATTTAAGAAATTTGTGTTAGACAATTTTTTTTCTGTTTAAACTCTATAAAAACAAAATAGATCTTTTCTTCCCCACCTGGTGAAGGAAAAAGCGTTAGAGAATTTCTTCATTTCCTCCCTACTGTATAGAACTACATTTTGTTGGCAAGGGACATATAAAATTATTTTTAATAGATGCTAGTATTAAATATCTGTTCATTACTTAAATAGGTAAAGCCACATACACTCTAGAGTTTAATAGGAAAGATTTACCTTGGTCAGAATTAAGAGTTACTGTACAAAAATGATTCCTTTAAAAAATATTATGAGGATTTCAAAGGGCTTTAATTTGTTAAGTTTTAAAATGTAAGCATCTTGGTAATAGTTTTGGAGAAAATTTAATAAAATTTTTTTGAATGTATTAAGTATTATAACTTGTTATTATAATAAGAAAAAACTCTCACAATTTTAACATGCTTATACCCTCACAGTATTCCAAATTAGCTTTCCAAAATTTAAAATGGTTCAGTTTTCTTTGAATCTGTGGCTGTACCTATATAAAGACAACTATTGGTAGATTTGCTCACTTGGGATTTGGGCACTGAAATTAACAGTTGTTTGTAAGGCATGAGGGAATGCATACAGCATCTGATCACATAGTTTTGAATCTGAATGCATGTCTCATTCAGTCATCATTTATATTAATTCATTTGTCTCAATCTTGTTTGCTGCTAACAGTCCTGTGCAGAGACCAAATAGCCACTTGCATAAAACTGAGGAGCACAAGTTTGGATCTACCAACTGCCAGTTATATAATGTTGGGCAAGTTGCTTAGCCTTTTTAAGCCTCAGTAAAATAGTGATATTAACAGTATCTACATCTTAGGGCTAGTACCATGCTTGGCACACAGTGAGGGCTTAATGATAGTGATTATTAGAAGCCAATTCAGGTGAGATATAATATTGTGCCATATAGATATGCATTTTCAACAGGACAGTAAAGAGTCTTAAACTAACAGATTAAATCCCTAATTGTGGACTTGCAGGACTTAGTGATTATAAGTATCGAGGTATCAATCACATGTTAGTAACTCTAAAAGCACACTGCAGATTTCTGACCATACCATGTTTTCTCTAGGCTTCAATGACTTTATTGCCTCTGACTTCATCTATTTCTTCACTGGTTTCCTTGCTGGTTTAAAGTAGTCAAGCATATTCATACACCAGGGTCTTTGCTATGGCTCTTCCTTCTGCCTAGAAATCCCTCCCCATATCATTTATAGCCTGCTTCTTTATATAGCTCGCTGAAACATCACCTTTCTCAGAGGCACTTTATAAAACTACCATTCTCCATCCTTTGCCTTGCTTTATTTTTATGTACAGTACTTATTGCGACTGAAGATCATATGACTGATATATTTATCTCTCCAATTAAAATGTAATTTCCATGACTGAAAGGAATTTGTCATTTTGTTCACCAATAAGTCCTCAAAATCTAGGACACTAACTACAGGCTAGCACATATTAAGACAGCCAATTAATAATTATTGAATGAATGTTATGTTATTAGATGAATGCTTCTAGCTCTAAATTCTGATTCTCCTGACTTCTTGTAAGTACTGCCTTATATCTGAGCTTAAAGGGAGAAAGGCCTCAGAAGTCACTAGATCACTTACAGAATGCAAAAGGGCTTACATACTGCCAGCTGTTTCATGTTATACCTTTTAAGAATACAAGTAAGAGAGTGTGGGGTACTGCATCTGCCATCCTGACTTTTTTTCTTATATAAATATTTCCTGGGCACTTTCTAAGTGCCAATCTGGTGCCAGGGCTACAAAGATTAAAAGGACACAAGCCCTATCCCTACCTTACTTCTCTTAATGGAAGATGCTTTTTGCTGATGTGTTGCTGTACCACTCATTTGGCACTTGATACAGATTGTTTCACTGTTCATTTATTTTCAAGATAAAATTTTTAATGTTTCATATTCTCCATACTAAAGGTAATCTAGTAAATAAGAACTGTATACCTTTCTCTTAAGAAATTACTTATGACACTATATATAATTGTATTTATTGGTTGCTATTATTGATTACATCTAAGAAAATGAAATATTCTAAATATTAATTTGAAGCACTAAATTTATGAATCTCTTCATTACTATGCACAACTTTCCCCTGCCTTTAATTCCTTAAGAACAGGGTTTAAGATTAATGGAGTAAGAAAGAAATGTTACTTATTTCTTTATAATGTAATCAAATGGTATGCAATGTAAGAGATTATGAAATGTCAATGAGTTTTCCAGCCTTTGAAGGCCATACGTAGGTGGTTTAGATACCTCCATCAAAAGGGAGCTTAGAACCCACAGCTCTCCAGTCTTCACTGTGTTCTAGATACTAGAAGAGACTGAATGATAACTAATGACTCCTGGAAAAGAGTTTAAGCCTGTGGATTCTTTCAAAGCACTATGATTGATACGCAAATGGAAGCATTTGGTATTCAACGACGGAACAGAAGTAAATACAGTGTATGCCGTAAAATAAGAGAATACTAAAGAAACAGTTAGGAATGTTGTGAGGATAATAGCCTAACTTTAAGAATATCTTGGTTTTTAAAGCAGTCTTTCAAAAGGGGATTTAAAAAATTTTCACAAAGTTGGGTCCTTTGGGAGGGTCACAAAAGATAGGTAACTCACTTTCCTTTCTTTATTCCCTTGGAACCCCCACCCCCACCACAAAATGGCAGAACAATACCAATTGCCTCCATTAGTCTGCAACGGCAGATAGTAAAACAACCCAGCCAGGTCTCTGTCTAGTTACAGCTTTGAGTTCAGTATTGTGGGATGAAAAAAAGGCACTCTTTCATTAGATGACTCATCCACACTCATCAGAGTGATGAGAACAATGTTCAGGCTAGCTGTTCTGTTTTCTGCTGCTCAGTGTGTATATATCTGTCAGAAAATATGGAGAATATCAATTAAAAAAATTAGGCTATGAGATTTGGAAAACCTTGGATAGAATGTTATTTTCATATTTTGTGTATTTTTAAATTTCAAATTGTTAATTATTTGAAAGAAAATATCACAAGAGTGGTGTGTTCCTAAACTCTTTTAATTATTTTAGTAATAGTCTTTAAAATTAAAATAAGGTACTATACTATAATGCTATGCTTTTTGATGGTTTTATTAGAGACTATGACTTCAGGTTCAACCAAAAGAAACAGAAGCTAAAAAAGTAAAAAATGCAAAGCATTTTAAGCCCTTGAAATAAAAGATGAGAAGAACTTCTAGACGAGAAGGCCCTGACCTGTCAACTGTAATTTAATGCTTCTTTGGGAGTCATTCCACACACCTCCTCTGTTAAGGAAATTCTAGTATCCCTGAAGCCCTAACAACCAGGGATACGGACATTTTACTCATTTTATTTTTTTAAGTGAGAGGAGGGGAGATAGTGAGGAAGGCTCCCACATGTACCCCAACTGGGATCTACCCGGCAACCCCATCTAGAGCCAATGTTTTAGTACTGAGCTATTTTTAGCATCTGAGGCTGATGTGCTCCAACAGAGCTATCCTCAGTATTTTGGTCCACACTTGAACCAATAGAGCCACTGGCTGTGGGAGGGGAAGAATGAGAGAAGGGGGAGAGGGAGAGGGGGAGAAGCAGATGGTCGCTTCTCCAGTGTGCCCTGACAGGGAACTGAACCTGGACGTCCATACACCAGGCCTATGCTCTATCCACTAAGCCACTGGCCGGGGCCAATATGAACATTTATATTCTCTCCAAACTCAGAGGTCTCATGACTTAGGGAAAACAGATAGTAAATTTTCACAAAAAGATGAGGATATATTATTTGAATCAGTGGGCTCTCAAATTACATTCTCAGTAATCAAAGATTCTATAAATTGCTTCAGGGTTCTGTAAGCGTATGATTTGAATTTCATCTTCAAGACTGTGATTTAAAATATGCACATAAAAATATATATGTCAATTTTAGCATATAAGAAAAACTACCAGCCTGCTAACCCTCATTTACATACAATTTTCATTTATAATTAGTAAATGCTATAAACGTTAACTTATAATGAAAATTAATTATAAAAAGTCTTTATTTATATTTTATATAGTGAGTTTCAAAGAAAAAATTTATTTTCAAAGGGAGTTGCTCTGTTCAAAAATAAGTTTGAAAATCTAACAGATGATAAAAATATAAGAATAAACTGTTACTATTTTGTACCTGTTTATGCTTTAACTCCAAGCAAAACCACCAGAAATTATGATATATTTATGTCAGTGTAAAAGAACATATTTTCTATAAGCCAATATTTTGAATTATAACAAATATAAGTTTAATGTTGAGATTGGGCAGACTCCCTCTAGCCTATGAGGTTGGACAGGTAAATACTACTTCTCATCGTTGGTAAAAGTTGGTAAAATTTTATCGAGAGCAGGAAGGATCCAGATGTCCCCAAGAATAGCAATATACCCCAGAGAAACACAAAAACCAAGAGAATATTCCAACATTCTGGTTTTGTTTGGAAAACATTTTAAGGTCTCTGGTATGTAATATTATCCTATGAAACACTATGCAAGTCTATCTGGCACCCGGTCTGAGAGTTTCTTAGCTATTTGAATTCAGAGGAATCCCATATATGCTCATTGTTTTGACCACATGCCCTTTAAATGGAAAGGAAACAATGTGAACAAGGCAGTACCACCCCTTAAAACCGTATGTGCAAAGGATACTCTTCACTATTTCGGATGTCAACTACCAGAAGTTTTGGCTTACTGGACTTAGTCTTCTTGGTGGGTGTTTTGAAGTGGCCTGTCACTGTGAGCTCACACAAGTCAATCAGGTCCTCTGCTGAAATCCGAGGTGAAACTTCTGACTTTAGGTCATTTAATGTGATGGATTCTCTTGACTGAAAGAAACGTATGAATAACACAAATATTGAGAATGTTACAGAGAGACAAACTATAGTCAGTATAAAATACTTTTAGGCTCTTGACAGCAATCAGTACAGCATATGGAAAAATAGGAAACTATCTCACAGTCTACTGTATTTACTGTTGAGCTTTACTTTTTAATTAGTCACACATATAGGAAAACTTTGTCTACTACAAGCTCTTGGTTGAAATGTGATAGAAACAGATGAGAAAGATTTTTCCTTGAGAGTACTGTGTATCTTTAAAAAGCAGCTCTTTTAAGCACATTCACTTTTCTTGAAGTACAATTACTTTTTTTTTTTTTTGAAGTACAATTACTTTTGTTATAAATCGCATTAATTATAACCCTGGTAATATGAGAAATTGCATTGTTACTCAGTATACATACTAAGTAAAGAAACTTGTTCCAATATATGTATATGTAGACTTTTATAACCTAAGTTATACTACATATGAATGGTTGAGTGGAAATTAGATTGTTAGAGATGAATGAAGAGCAACATAATGCTTTCTTGGATAGTAAACCAAATTGATAACTATGGATGAAAAAGGGGTCACATATTAAACCTGTCAAGCTTGGGGGAGGCCTGCATGGTAGGCCTTACAAACTCAGAGACCAAAAGTAACCACATAGGATGTTCTGAAACTAAAATTTCCTAACTAAAAGTGAGTCATGGAGGGTAGTGATGTCCTAGGCTGCTACTGTCCCTGACAAAGGTCAATCTTTACCTTAACTGAGCCTGTCTATTGTCTTCTTGCAACTATGATAATGTAACTTTGGAATGTCAGAGTAATCCCCTTCTCTCCAGGTCCTTTAGGATATAATCTCCCACTAAAGCAGGAGACTACAGAACCCCTCCTTGTTACCTTGTTTTCCCGCATATGATCTCTCTGTGCTATAAATGTTCATTGTTAACTTTCCTTGCGTTGCCTTCTCCCACCTCCCTAATCGCTGATTACCAATAAATTTCATGTAACCCTTCTTAGGCCTCCTCCTTTGATTCTGTGTATAAAATACTGTGCAAAACTGCGATTCTCTGGACCATTTTCACAATCCCTTGAGATTTGCTCCTGGTAATTGTCATCAATTTGGCTGAAATGAACTAAAAAATTCTCTGCTGGTTTGGATATTTCTTATGTTGGCAACAATGTTTCTTAAATTGTGAAGTAGGTAAAATCAGATTCCAGACTTTTCAAAAACAGTTCATAGGTCTAATGTGTCTGCTATACTATATAGCCAAAGACTGATTCAGACTAAGGGCTATTTATAATTATTCTCCATGTTACTCAGTAGAAAGAAAGATTTTTCCCCATAAAAGGCAATGCAATACAAGTCAACTGAATTCAACATGAATTTATTTACTCTTGAAACCTTATTTAACATAACATGAGAATTTGAAAAACCAAAATTCATTTGACTTAAAACATGGGGAATCAAAAGAATAATTTTACTTATATACTTAAGTTTTCAAAATTGAGTCTAATTACACTTGGGAACAAAATTTTTGTTGCATCCACAAAAACAATTGTTCTAACCTAATTTGAGCGTGCTGATCTCAACTCTGACATTAATTTTTCTCTGTAAGTAAGGTTGTTTTGCAATTCAAGATTTTAAGTTTTTATCTTATTGTAAAATTTTTAACATTTAGTTTAACATAATGAAGTAGAATGTCTTCTTGGGCATAATCTTTGTGAAAATATAATAATTTATATAATGCAATAAATACACTAATACACTAAAAAATATGATTGCATCAGAATTTGTCTACAGTTTAGAAATAGAACATATTAAAACACTTATTTTAATCATAAAATTTGTGCAAAACTTATTTAAATTTTATTCAGGGAAAAATTTGCATTTGTAGCTCTTGCGTTTGTGTACTTGTTGAGGACAATCTCGTTTGATGCTCCAGCAGTAGTCTGTCATCAATAACAGCTCCAAGATTTTTTGGAAACTTATCACGGTGACTGTTTAGGAAGTGAATCTTAATGCTCATGTTACAACCAATATTGCTGAAAGCAAACAGCATCCTTTGAACCAGAAGTTCATAGTTTTCTGTTCTTTTGTTGCCAAGGAAGTTCTTTGTAACTGCCACAAAAGACTGCCATGCTGTTTTCTCCTCCTTATTCATCTTCCTGGCAAATTTTTCATCACGTATGAGGGTTCAAATTTGAGGTTCAATGAATACACCAGCTTTTATCTTCTCAAAAGACAAGGCAGGAAAAGTAGAAATAATATGTTGAAAGCATTCACTTTCTCTATTCAAAGCCTGAACAAACTGCTTCATTAAGCCAAATGTTATGTGAAGCGAGGGAAAAATGATCCTGTCTCGATTAACTACAGGTTCATTCACAATATTTTGCATCCCTACTTCCAGAACTTCATATTTTGGCCATCCTCCTATGTCCAGTGTTTCTCCCGAGGTCGGCTGTCCCACAAACACAGAAAGCAAGGATAATTCGCAAAATCTCTCTGTTGTCCTAGCAGGCAATTTATCATTTTAAGATCCACACAAATGATCCAGTTATGCTCCTCATACTTCAGTAGGTTGAGGACAATTTTTATGTCATTATAATAACTCAGCTGCTTTCTTTGATAAGCCCAAATCTTTTACTAAGTCATTCTATTCGGGTTGGCTAAACTGCTGAGAGGTTAATGCCTGCTTGTCATCAGAAGAAGACCCTTCAGATTCTACAACCATTTCCTCATGTATCTTATCAAAATACACTTGATCACCGTGTTCACTTTCTTCGTCCTTAGAAGAAATAAAACCATTAAAAACTGGAACCAGGAGTGTCTCAGAGTATGGGATAGGTCATATTGCTGAAGGAATATTAGAATATGCGATCATATGCCGTTTTTTTCTTTCTGATGCCCTTTGTATGAATCAGACAGAAAGAACAGTCACTGCTGTGGTCCTTAGATTCATGCCAAACCATGGGAATACCAAAAGGCATTCCTTTGCATTTTCCTTTTGTCCAGTCATGAAGCATTTCCTCACAATTATGACACACAATATGAGGAGCCAAATTCTAGTCTTGACCTCCAAGGGGAACTTGAAAATAGGCAATATATGCACGTGTCAGAAATGATGAAATATTGCGCCTTTGACGTTGAACTGTATAACAGCCACATATATAACAGAAGGTGTCAGGACTATTCTTACATTTACGCCTACTCAAAGAAGCTATGATTCAATCTTAAAACAAAATAAGAGGGTGTTTTTATCAGATAATAATTTTTTACATTTAAAAACAACTACAGTTATGTAAAAGTGATGTTTGTAAAACATTAATTGCCTTGTGGTTATGTTCAATCCAAGAGTCGTTGCCCTTTAACTCCAATTTAAAAACCAATGCATGCCATTAACTGTAACAAAAAGAAATTAAAATTGCATAAAAACTAGAACAGAATAAAAAAATGGATTCCAGATTTGAAATCAGCAATGTAGAAATATATAAAAACATTTCTAAAACCTCATGCAACAGAAAATTAAAAAAATTGTTCCCCAGTGTTATTATTTCAGTTTCATATTTTGTCTCTTAAATCCACTGTGAGATTCCACATTTATAATTTTCAACTTAGATCTCTAGGCAATCGAGAATAAAGAATATGCATTACTTACCAGGCAATACTTATTTTGAAAAATAAAATAAAGGTTTCCAATTGGAGTTTGAATGGCAGCTCTCATCCCTATGTCATAAATTCTTTATTGGTAAACCAGTTGTCAACAGAGATATTTATATCATTACAGGCTTATATTAAGAAACAAGAGACATTCCAAGTAAACAACCTAACATCACATCTTGAAGAACTAAAAAAGAAGAGCAAGGGCAAGTCAAAGTCAGCAGAAGAAAGGAAATAGTAAATATTAGAGCAGAACTAAATGAAATAGAGAACAAAAAAGCTATAGAAAAAATTAATACAACAAAGAGCTGGTTCTTTGAAAAGATCAATAAAATCACACATCACTGGCTAGACTCACAAAGGAAAAAAGAGGAATGACTCAGATAAACAAAATCTGAAATAAAGAGGAGGAATTACCACAGACATCACAGATATAAAAAGGATCACAGTAGAATATTATGAAAGATTATATGACACCAAATTTAACAACCTAGAAAAAATTGGAGAACTGTACAATTTTCCTAGACTGAGTCATGAAGAAGTGGAAAACCTAAATAGACCTCTAAGCAGGGAGGAAATAGAAACAATGGTCAAAAACCTCCCCCAAAACAAAAGTCCAGGACCACTACACTAATAAATTCTACCAAACACTCAAAGATTTGGTACTTATCCTTCTCAAAGTCTTCCAAAAAATAGAAGAAGAAACAAGAAACAATATTCCCTAACACATTTTATGAGGCCAACATAACCATAATACCAAAACCTGGCAAAGACAACACAGAAAAAGAAAACTACAGACCAATATCTCTAATGAATACAGATGCAAAAATCCTAAACAAAATACTGGCAAATCGAATAAAACAACACATTAAAAAAATAATACATCATGAACAAGTGGGATTCATTCCAGGAGCACAAAGATGGTTCAACATACGGAAATCAATCAATGCAATACACTACATCAACAAAACAAAGAACAAAAACCATATGATCCTATCAATAGATGCAGAAAAGGTATCTGTTGAAATAAGATACAATATCCCTTCATGTTTAAAACACTCAATAGCCTGACCTGTGGTGGCGCAGTGGATAAAGTGTCGACCTGGGAATACTGAGGTTGCCAGTTCAAAACCCTGCACTGGTCTGCTTAGGCACATATGGGAGTTGATGCTTCTAGCTCCTCCCCCCTTTCTCACTTTCTCTCTCTGTCTGTGTGTCTCCTCTCTAAAATGAATAAAATAAAACACTCAACAAAATCAGAATAGTAGGAAAGTATTTTAACATAATTAACGCCATATATGACAAACCATCAGCTAATATCATACTAAATGGTGAAAAAATTAAGGCTTTTCCTCTAAAATCAGGAACAAGACAAGGCTGCACACTCTCTCCACCCTTATTCAACATAGTTTTAGATGTTTTTGCCAGAACGATAAGAAAAGAGAAAAAAATAAAAGGCATTCATAATGAGAAAGGAAAAGTAAAGGCATTACTTTATGCAGAGGACATGATCCTGTATATAGAATACCCCAAGATTCCACCAAAAAACTATTAGAAACAATAAAACAATACATTAAAGTCATAGGATACAAATAAATATACAAAAGTATTGCTTTTCTATATGCCAATGACTAAAATTTCAGAAAATAAACTCAAAAAAACAACCAATTCCTTTTACAATTGCAACAACAACAAAAAAATAAAGTACCTACAAATAAACTTAACAAAGGATTTGAAGGACCTAAATACTGAAAAGTATAAAATATTATTGAAAAATTGAAAACAATATAATAAAATGGTGAAATATTTAATTTTCATGGATTGGAAGAATCAATATAGTTAAATGGCCATATTACCCAAAGCAATATACAATTTTAATGCGATCCCCATCAAAGTCCCAAAGTCATTTTATAAAGAAATAGGACAAAAATCATCAGGTTTGTATGGGATCATAAAAAACCCTAAATAGCCAAAGCAATCCTGAGGAAAAAGAAAGAAGACTGATGTATCAAACTACCTGACTTCAAATTATACTATAAAGCTATGATAATCAAAGCAGTATGGTATTAGCAGAAAAACAGACATACAGACCAATGAAACAGATTTGATAGCCCAGAAATAAAACCACATATGTATGGACAAATCATCTTTGACCAAGGAGCCTCTTCAATAAATGGTGCTGGGAAAATTGGAAAGCCACATGCAAAAGAATGAAATTTGACTACAGTTTGTTCCCTGCACAAAAAAAATAATTCAAAATGCATCAAAGACCTAAATATAAGATCTGAAACAATAAAGTACAGATAAGAAAACGTTGGTACTAAGCTCGTGGACCTTAGCCGCAGAGAACAATTTATGAATTTGACCCCAAAGGCAAGGGAAATAAAGGCAAAAATAAATGAATGGAACTACATATATCTAACTAAAAAGATTCTGCAAAGCAAAAGAAACTGAAAATAAAACAAATAGGTGGCCAACTAAATGGGAGATTATATTTGCAAACGATAGCTCTGATAAGGGGTTAATATCCAAAATACACAAAGAACTCACAAAGCTCAGCAAAGAAGCAAACAATCCAATTAAAAAATGGGAAGAGGGCCTGACCAGGTGGTGGTTCAGTGGATAGAGCGTTGGACTAGGATGCAAAAGACCCAGGTACAAAACCGCGAGCTCGCCAGCTTGAGCGCGGGCCCATCTGGCTTGAGCAAAAGTTCGCCAGCTTGGACCCAAGGTCTGGCTCCAGCAAGGGGTTGCTCAGTCTGATGAAGGCCCACGGTCAAGGCACATGTGAGAAAGCAATCAATGAACAACTAAGGTGTCGCAACGGCAACAAAAAACTAATGATCGATGCTTCTTACCTCTCTCCGTTCCTATCTGTCTGTCCCTATCTATCCCTCTCTCTGACTCTCTCTTTGTCCCCGTAAAAAAAAAAAAAAAAAAGAAAAAAAAAAAAAAAAAGGAAGAGGACAAAGAGGACATGAACAGACACTTCTCCCAGGAAGAAATACAAATGGCCAAAAGATATATGAAAAGATGCTCATCTTCATTAGCTATTAGAGAAATGCAAATCAAAACTACAATGAGATAGCATCTCACACCTGTTAGATTGGCTATTATCAATAAGACAGGTACCATCATTTCCCCAAAAATAAGACATCCCCCGAAAATAAGACCTAGCATATCTTTAGGAGCAAAAATTAATATGAAACACTGTCTTATTTTCGGGGAAACAGGGTAGATTGTTGTACATGGAAATAGAGTCACAACAAATTCTTGATGGAATTGAGAATTTGGCTGGTTATGCTGATGTATGTGATGATATGACTACAGTATATTATTAATAAATGTTGATTTTTTTTCAACAATAAATATGAATTCTTGTTCATGGAAAAATAAGACATTCCCTGAAAATAAGACCTAGTGCATCTTTATGAGTCAAAATTAATATAAGACTGTCTTATTTTCAGGGAAAGATGGTAACAAGTGTTGTAGAGGCTGTGGAGAAAAAGGAACCCTCGTTCACTGCTGGTGGGAATGTAAAGTAGTACAACCATTATGGAAGAAAGTATGGTGGTTCTTATAAAAGTTTATAATAGAACTACCATATGACCCAGAAATCCCTCTGGGTATACTGGGTATCTACCCCAGAAACTTGAAAATATTGGTATGTAAACACACATACATCCCCATGTTCATCAAAGCATTATTTACAGTGGCCAAGACATGGAAAGAACCAAAGTGACCCCTGATAGAATATTATATAAAGAAGAAATGTACATATATACAATGGAATACTACTCAGTCATAAGAAATGATGACATAGTGACATTTATGACCACATGGATGTACCTCGAGAACATTATACTGAGTGAAATAAGTAAATCGGAAAAAGCTAAAAACTATATGATTGCACACATACGTGGAATATAAAACTGAGACTCAAGGACATAAATAAAAGTGAAGTGGTTACTGGGGGAGGGGGATGAAGAGGAAAGGGATAGGTGGAGAGGGTGGGGGGAAGAGTGTAAAGAGGGACAAATATAAGGTGACAGAACTTGATTTGACTTTGGGTGATGGGTATACAATATAATCAACAGTTCAAATGCTATAGCAATGTTTACCTGTAACCTATGTAGGTACTCTTATTGATCAATGTCACCTTGTTAAATTTAATTTTCTAAATAAAATAAAAATATAAACCATTTGTCCTCTCACTTGATTACATTTAAGTAGAAATAAAAATTGCTAAGCTTTATGGGTATTTGGATTTTAATAAAATGTAAGCATTAAAATTTTTAATTTTTTAATATTAGGAATTAAAGCTACTTAAACATTCTGAAACACAGTGCTTCAGAATGATTAGAAGCCTTTAAAATCAGCAAGCCACACACAATCAATACTTCCATCTTCTTTTTCATCAGACTGCAATCCCTAAAGGTATTTTTCCCAGACTTCACATATTTATGAAGATATAATAAAGAACTTTTGATTACCCAAATTCTGCTTTAAGTCACTTAGTGATGAATATGTCATTTCAAACACAGGTTTTATTTGAATAAAGGTGTGTCATGGCTGATGAAGAGGACCAAAGTACAGGCATTCTCTATATAGAACTGATTTGATTTAAAAAAAGATTTGACCTTGACATTTGTTCTAACCAAAAGCATCATTTATGAAGAGGTTTTCAAAGGAAAGAGCAATAGTTATGGAGAAATGGTAATGACAGAAGGAGGGAGGAATCATTGATAAATCCATTCATTCCCAAATTTTTGCAAGTATGTATCAGTAAAGTAATTGAACAAAATGCTTTCAAGTTTCTCTGCAGACTATTTTTACATTAGTAAATTAGATTTAGAACAAATTATTCTACTTTGCTTTATGAAGCAAATAATATTAAAAATATAGAATGTAGTTTTTCTTTCATTAGACAGTTTCACTATTCATTTTATATTTTTCACATAGAGGCATAAAAATAAAACCTCCTTTGTACAACTTTTGCCTCAGTATTATGAATATGGCTACTGTTCTGTGTGACTATAATTTCAAATTCATGGGATTTTGTTGATGAACAATACAGAAAAATTGAGGATAACTATATAACTCTGGAAATATCTATTGATGATCAATTCTGTCCAATAACCTGTAAATAAAATGCATATTAATCATAGATGTCCAAGTACTAGAAATCAGTTTGTCTGAGAACTTATTTAACAGAGTTGTTGAAAATAATCATCTCTAGTAGAGGAGGCTCTCTGAATGGCTATCTGGATGTATTAATTAATGATAATACTAACCAAACAAGCAAATTTTGGTAACAAGACAACCATTTTGCTGTGTCCATTAAACTCCTGAAAGAATGACAGTCATAATGGATAAGAGCCTGAAATTTTAGAATTTTTTTAAGCGAGAGAGAGACAGAGAGATAGAGACAGGAACAGAGGGATAGGAAGTGAGAGAGATGAGAAGCATCAATTCTTCATTAGATCACCTTAGTTGTTCATTGATTGTTTTTCTCATGTGTGCCTTGACCAGGGGGCTCCAGCTGAGCCAGTGACCCCTTGCTTGAACTAGTGACCTTGGGCTCAAGCCAGTGACCATGGGGTCATTGTGTGATCCCACGCTCAAGCCAGTGATCCTGCACTCAAGGTAGTGAGCCTGTGCTCAAGCCGGATGTGCCCATGCTCAGGCAGAATGAGCCCATGCTCAAGATAGCCACCTTGGGGTTTTGGGTTTTGAACCTGGGTCCTCAGCATCCTAGGCCGACGCTCTATCCACTGCACCACTGTCTCTTCCGGTTGTAATCGTAGACTTTTAATGAGAGTATACCGGTATACCCTTATGTTGCATATGCAACCAGCAACCATAAAGGTATAACTGTTAGACAGTTATGTTCCACATGTAAAAGCTCCTAATTAACTATAAAGGTATTTTAACATGAGAATGCAAGTCTGGCATCTTAACACTTTGTCCATATTTCCTATCATTGATCAATGACGCTTCATTCATCCTTACTCCTCATTCCCATCTAACATATCCCCAAGTTCCACCAAAATATCTCTCAAATCTATTACAATTCATAGCCTCTTGCTTCAAGATCTTTTGCATGGATTATAGAAGTTGTCTACTTTATTCTTGATCCCTTTTTTCTCTGCTTTCCTCTTTACCTAAAGTCATCCCTTCTAATCCATCTTCCAAATGCCATTTCAGTTAAAAATTAAAATCTGATCATATAACTTTTATAAATAAAACACCTCAATGGCTTCTAGACAATAAGAGAATTACATCCTTTTATGAAATCATCCACTCTATAGTAGGCAGGGGACCATAGGCTCTAGGCTTTGGAGTCAGATACATGGGTCCAAATTTTTGCCACACCAGTTATCAGTCTGTGACTTTGGGTATGATATTTAATCTCTCTGCCTAATTTCTTCATCTGTATAAAGTGTTTTATAATGAAGTCTCACACACTGTAGGATATGAGTTCAATAAACATTTGCTATGTTTTACCTGGTTTTCTCATCCCTCACTGCCTTGTATTTTATGCTTTGGCATTAGCAGACATTAAGCATTAAACATCTGCCTTTTTATACCACTGTACCTTTGCAAACACTGTTTCCTCTGCTTAGATTGCCACACCAAGCCCTGGCCCGTTGGCTCAGTGGTAGATGTCAGCCTGGTGTACGGAGGTCCTGGGTTCGATTCCCAGTCAGGACACACAGGATAAGCGACCATCTGCTTCTCCATCCCCTCTCCCTCTCTTTTCTCTCTCTTTCCCTCCTGCAGCCATGGCTTGGTTGCAGCAAGTTGCTCCTGGGCACTGAAAATGGCTCCATGGCCTTGCCTCAGGCACTAAAATATCTTGGTTGACAATCAGCAGAATAACGGCCACAGGTGGGCAGAGCATTGCTGGGTAGGTGGCTTGCCAGTAGTAAATCCTGGTCCGGGCACATGTGAATCTGTCACTCTGCCTTCCTATTTCTCACCTAAGAAAAAGAAAAATAATTCCACACCTGTCCATCTAATGAATCCCTGTTCACCTTTCAAGTGTCAGTTCAAACGTTACTATCTCTGTAATGAAAACATTTATTTTGAACTCCTGACAGATTTATATAGTTTCTCTCCTGTTTCCCCATAGGTATCTGGTATACTTATTTTTTTATAGTAATTCACTTCCTATTAGACTGAAATCTCATCAAGGACAAGGAAAATGGCTTTTACTCCTATTTCTTCCCTAGGACCCAACATATAACCATACATATAAAAGGTATTAAGATATATTTGTTGAATATAAATGAATAATATTTATATATTTTTTATTATTTTTCCTGAGTAATATTATGCTACGGGGCATGTAAATGTTCCCAAATAATGTATCTATACTTCCATCAATGTAATTATTATATTTGTAATATATTATCTGTTTCCACTTGAGTTACAATATCCTTGAATTCAGGTTCCATGTCTTTTCATATTTTTATCTCTAAAAGCTAACACAAAGTATGGCACAAAAAACTCATTAGCTACTTGAATGAGTGAGTGAATAAAATTAAATCAGTGAATGAGTAAATAAAATACGACTAATAAGTTCTACAGAGAAGAATGTTATTTTTTTTTTTTTTTTAAATTTTATTTTATTCATTTTAGAGAGGAGACACAGAGTGAAAGAGAGAGAGAGAGAGAGAGAGAGAGAGAGAGAGAGAGAGAAAGGGGGGAGGAGCTGGAAGCATCAACTCCCATATGTGCCTTGACCAGACCAGTGCAGGGTTTTGAACTGGCGACCTCAGTGTTCCCAGGTCGACGCTTTATCCACTGCGCAACCACAGGTCAGAGAAGAATGTTATTTTTTATGTCTAGATCACTAGATGAAGTCTTCAGGGATGGCATATTATCAGATTATTTCAAGCCTCTAGGCACTCCAATGGTTAATCAAGAACACTGAAATCTCTATCTCTCTTAGATATTTCTCAGAGCTATCTTCCATTTCCTTAACTGAAGAACTGAAGATGAAAGCTGCTAGTACATGAGGTTTGCAAAATACACTCTAATTAATTGAAAGAAGTTACGTGAGTACTAGATTAGAAAGACAAAAAATAAACAAACACGGGGAGCAAGATGGCGATGGAGTAGGCGGACGTACGAACTTCCAACTCCCAGAACCAAAGTGGATTACAACTCAATTTTAAGAACCACCACCTGGATAAACCAACTTTGAACAAAACTAAGTGGACTCTTCAACCAAGGAACACAGAAGAAGCCACATTGAGACTGGTAGGAATAGCGAAAACGCGAAGAGGGCTGCCCAGCTCCCCAGAGCAAACGGCAGCCTGGAGAGACCCGTGTGGTGGGAGGAGAGTTTGGTGGAGAGGGAGGGACCTGGGTCCCAGGAACCAAGCCCCAGCCTCCAGTCCTAGAGCCTAGAAGAGCGTTTGGACAGTATTGAGCTGTGAAACAAGTGAGGGAGCTCCCAGGCCTACAGTGTGGAGTATTAGGTTCCTTCCTACTCTGCTGAGGGCTGCTTGAGGTTTTGGGGCGGCAGGACGCTGAAAGGCGGTTCTGTCGGCATGGGCAGAGGCCAAGCCGGTGGGAGATCGGTCTAGCCCAGAGGGTCAGAGGGGACCGCGAAAGCGGTCCAGAAGCTGCGGGCCCGCCTTTAATCCCACTTACGGGGACAAAGCGGGAGGCCAGGAACGGGCAGGCCCTGTGCAAGCCGGCCATGACCGCGGGGACCGGGCTAGGACCAGGGACGGGCAGGGGCTCGCGGCAGAGCTGACGCTACCAGTCCCGCACCCCCCCACCCCCCCACCGGGCCGGAGAAACCGCGGTTGGCCAATATACGTGCGCGAGCGGGCTCCGAGCGCGGGAACCGGGTGGACCCCGAGACAAGTGGAGGCTCGCAGCTGAGCCCACACTACTATCCCCATCCGGCCGGAGAAACCCCGGATAGCATTCATACGTGAACGAGCGGGCTCCGAACGCGGGGGCGGGGTAGAGTCTGGGACGAGCGGAAGTACGCAGCTCAGCGGAAGCCAGCAAACACGCCCGCCCCAATAAACCTTGGTTTCCGACCCTGCGCAGAAGGGCCCTGGCCTCGAGGGCGGGGCTAAAGCTCCGGACGGGCAAAAGCTTACAGCTGAGAGCACGTCAAAAGCCCCGCCTAACCCGCGGAACTGTAGCGAGCAGGCTCCGACTGCTGGTTCTGGGCGGAAGTCCGGAAATAGGCTGGGTCCGCAGCTGAGGAAAGGTGCTCACCTCTACCCTTGGTGCTAATCTTGTGGCTTCAGTCACAACCCCTCCCACAGAGGACAGGCAGAAATCATAGCAAAAGCCACAGTGGGCCGGCTCTGGCAACGCTCATACCCAACCACCCTAGGCACCGGCAGAGGGGGTGGGGGGCCTGCAGATAGACCACACCTAGAGAACACAAAGGCAACACCTACTGGACTCCAGTGGCCACAACTTGCTTATACACAGAAAAAATGGGCAGGCAGAGGAATGCAAACCAAATGAATCAAGAGAAATCCCCAGAGAAGGACCTGAATGAACCAGATATAACCAAATTACCAGAAGCAGAATTTAGAATAATGATAGTTAGGATGTTCAAAGAAATTAGAGCAACAATGGATAGTCATTATGAACATCTAAATAAAGAGATAACAAGTATAAAAAATGAAATTGAAATAATAAAAAAGAATCAGACAGAAATGACAAATACAGTATCAGAACTGAAGACCACAATGGAAGGAATTAAAAGCAGGATGGATGACGCTGAGGATCGAATAAGCGAGTTAGAGGACACAATAAACAAAGGCACAGAAGCAGAGAAGAAAAAGGAAAAGAGACTTAAAAAATGTGAGGAAACTCTAAGGGAGCTTTGTGACAACATGAAGAGAAACAACATTCGCATCATAGGGGTGCCTGAAGAAGAGGAGAGAGGACAGGAAATGGAAACTTTGTTCAATCAAATCATAGCAGAAAACTTTCCTAAATTAAGGCTGGGAAACACTCCACACATTCAAGAAGCACACAGAACTCCATTAAGGAGAAACCCAAAAAGATCTACACCAAGACACATCATAGTTAAATTACCAAAGCTAATGGATAAAGAAAAAATTTTAAAAGCTGCTAGAGAAAAAAAGACTATCACCTACAAAGGATCCCCCATAAGGATGACATCGGACTTCTCAACAGAAACACTTGAGGCCAGAAGGGAATGGCAAGAAATAATCAAAGTAATGCAGAACAAGAACCTACAACCAAGACTACTTTATCCAGCAAGGCTAACATTTAAAAATGAAGGAGAAATAAAGAGCTTCCCAGAAAAAGAAAGCCTGAAGGAATTCATAAAAACCAAACCAATTCTGCGAGAGATACTAAGGGGCCTCTTGTGAACAGTTTAAAGGGAGGAATGAATAGAGCAAAAGAAGAATACAGCTTTAAAGAATAAAATGGCAATAAACAACTACATATCAATAATAACCTTAAATGTAAATGGATTAAATGATCCAATCAAAAGACATAGGGTAGCTGCATGGATAAAGAAACAGGACCCATACATATGCTGTCTACAAGAGACACACCTTAAAACAAAAGATGCTCATAGACTGAAGGTAAAAGGATGGAAAAAAATATTTCATGCAAATGGAAATGAAAAAAAAGCAGGGGTAGCAATACTTATATCAGACAAAATGGACTTTAAAACAAAGGCTGTAGTAAGAGATAAAGGAGGGCACTACATAACGATAAAGGGAACAATTCAACAGGAAGATATAACTATTGTAAATATCTATGCACCAAATATAGGAGCCCCGACATACATAAAGCAGACGTTGATGGATATAAAGGGCGAGATTAACAGCAATACTATCATAGTAGGGGATTTCAATACCCCTCTAACAACACTGGATAGATCCTCAAGAAAGAAAATTAATAAAGAAACAGCAGACTTAAAGGAGACACTAGATCAACTTGATTTAATAGATATCTTCAGAACTTTTCACCCTAAAGCAGTAGAATATACATTCTTCTCAAGCGCTCATGGTACGTTTTCTAGGATAGACCACATGTTAGGACACAAAAATGGTCTCAATAAATTTAAGAAGATTGAAATCATATCAAGCATTTTCTCTGATCACAATGCCATGAAACTAGAAATTAACCACAAAAGAAAAACTGAAAAATACTCAAACACTTGGAAACTAAAAAGCATGTTATTAAATAATGAATGGATTAACAATGAGATCAAAGAAGAAATTAAAAAGTTTCTAGAAACAAATGATAATGAGTATACATCAACTCAAAATTTATGGGACACAGCAAAAGCAGTTCTGAGAGGGAAGTTTATTGCACTACAGGCATATCATAAGAAGCTAGAAAAAGCTTAAATAAGCAACCTGACCCTGCATCTAAAAGAACTAGAAAAACAACAACAAATAAAACCCAAGACAAGTAGAAGGAAGGAAATAATAAAGGTCAGAGCAGAAATAAATGACATAGAGGCGAAGGAAACAATACAGAGGATCAATGAAACCAGAAGCTGGTTCTTTGAAAAGGTAAACAAGATTGATGAACCTTTAACTAGACTCACCAAGAAAAAAAGAGAGAGGACTCAAATCAATAAAATTAGAAAGGACAGTGGAGAAATAACAACTGACACAACAGAAATACAAAGCATTGTAAGAAAATACTATGAAGAACTATATGCCAAAAAATTAGACAACCTAGGTGAAATGGACAAATTTCTTGAATCATATAACCTTCCAAAAATCAATCTGGAAGAATCAGAACACCTAAACAGACCAATTACAGCAAATGAGATCGAAACAGTTATCAAAAAACTCCCAATAAAGAAAAGTCCTGGGCCTGATGGCTTCATAAGTGAATTCTATCAAAAATTCAAAGAAGAACTAACTCCTATTCTCCTCAAGCTATTTCAAAAAATTCAAGAGGAAGGAAGACTTCCAAACTCCTTTTATGAGGCGAGCATAATTCTGATCCCAAAACCGGGCAAAGACAACACAAAGAAAGAAAATTATAGGCCTATATACCTGATGAATTTAGACGCTAAAATTCTCAATAAAATATTAGCCAACCGGATCCAGCAATATATGAAAAAAATCATACACCACGATCAAGTGGGATTTATTCTGGAGAGGCAAGGCTGGTTCAATATTCGCAAATCAATCAATGTGATTCATCACATAAACAAAAGGAAGGACAAAAATCACATGATAATTTCAATAGATGCAGAAAAGGCATTTGATAAAATCCAGCACCCATTCATGCTCAAAACTCTCAGTAAAGTGGGAATACAGGGATCATTCCTTAACATGATAAAGGCAATCTACGATAAACCGACAGCAAACATTATACTACATGGACAAAGATTAAAAGCAATCCCCTTAAGATCAGGAACCAGGCAGTGTTGCTCACTTTCACCACTCTTATTCAACATAGTTCTGGAAGTCCTAGCTACAGCAATCAGACAAGAAGAAGAAATAAATGGCATCCAAATTGGAAAAGAAGAAGTAAAACTGTCATTATTTGCAGATGATATGATATTGTATATTGAAAACCCTAAAGTCTCAGTCAAAAAACTACTGGACCTTATAAATGATTTCAGCAAGGTGGCAGGATATAAAATTAATACTCAGAAATCAGAGGCATTTCTATACACCAACAATGAAATATCAGGAAAAGAAATTAAGGAAACAATCCCCTTCACTATTGCAGCCAAAAAAATAAAGTACCTAGGAGTAAATTTAACCAAGGAGGTTAAGGACTTGTACTCGGAAAATTATAGAACATTGATAAAAGAAATCAAGGAAGATACAAACAAGTGGAAGCACATACCGTGCTCATGGCTAGGAAGAATAAACATCATTAAAATGTCTATATTACCCAAAGCAATTTATAAATTCAATGCAATACCAATTAAAATACCAATGACATACTTCAAAGATATAGAACACATATTCCAAAAATTTATATGGAACCAAAAAAGAACACGAATAGCCTCAGCAATCTTAAAAAGAAAAAATAAAGCAGGAGGTATCACTCTTCCTGATATCAAGGTTTACTACAAGGCCATTATACTCAAGACAGCCTGGTACTGGCATAAGAACAGGCACATAGATCAATGGAACAGAACAGAGGACCCAGAAATAAACCCACAGCTTTATGGACAACTGATATTTGACAAAAGAGGAAAGAACATACAATGGAGTAAAGACAGCCTCTTTAACAAATGGTGTTGGGAAAATTGGACATCTACCTGCAAAAAAATGAAACTAGACCATCAACTTACACCATTCACAAAAGCAAACTCAAAATGGATAAAAGACTTAAATGTAAGCCGTGAAACCATAAGCATCTTAGAAGAAAACATAGGCAGCAAGCTCTCCGACATCTGTAGCAGCGGTATATTTGCCGATTTATCTTCATGGGCAACTGAAATAAAAGGCAAGATAAACAAATGGGACTATATCAAACTAAAAAGTTTTTGCACAGCTAAAGACAATAGGAACAGAATAAAAAGACAAACCACACAATGGGAGAACATATTCGACAGCACATCTGATAAGGGGTTAATAACTAAAATTTATAAAGAACTTATAAAACTCAACACCAGGAAGACAAACAACCCAATCAAAAAATGGGCAAAAGAAATGAATAGAAATTTTTCCAAAGAGGACATACAGATGGCCAATAGGCATATGAAAAAATGCTCAACATCACTAATCATTAGAGAAATGCAAATTAAAACCACAATGAGATATCACCTCACACCAGTCAGAATGGCACTTATCAGCAAAACAACACAGAATAAGTGCTGGCGAGGATGTGGAGAAAAGGGAACCCTTCTGCACTGCTGGTGGGAATGCAGACTGGTGCAGCCACTGCGGAAAACAGTTTGGAGATTCCTCAGAAAATTAAAAATCGAACTGCCTTTTGACCCAGCTATCCCACTTTTAGGAATATACCCTAAGAACACCATAGCACTGTTCGAGAAGAAGAAATGCGCCCCCATGTTCGTGGCAGCATTGTTCACAATAGGGAAGATCTGGAAACAGCCCAAGTGTCCGTCAGAAGACGAGTGGATTAAAAAGCTTTGGTACATATATACTATGGAATACTACTCAGCCATAAGAAACGATGACATCGGATCATTTATAACAAAATGGATGTACCTTGATAACATTATACGGAGTGAAATAAGTAAATCAGAAAAAAAGAAAAACTGAGAACAGCACGATTACATATATAGGTGGGACATGAAAGTGAGGGTATGAGACATGGACAAGAGAGTGGTGGTTATGGGATGGGGGGAGGGAGGGAAGAGTGGGATAGGGAGGAGGGGAGTGACGCAGGGAAAACCAGATTGAAGGTGACAGAGGACAATTTGACTTTTGGTGATGGGTATGCAACACAATTGAATGATAAGATAACCTGGATATGTTTTCATTGTACATATGTACCCTGATTTATTGATGTCACCCCATTAGAATTAATAATAATAAAAAAAATATATATATATATATAAAAAATAAAAAAAAATAAAAAAATAAAAAAAATATATGGCATAAATATAAAAAAAAAATAAAAAAAATAAACAAACACAAGAACAAACTATCCTTAGGAAAATAGGTAAAGTTATTTAGTGATAATAAATATATTAATAAAAAAATAGGCAAATACTAGAGTTGTAGTTTTGGGGAAAATCAAAGCTAGAAAATCTGTATATGAACTATATTTGTACAAGATTATAAATAAGAAAAATATAAATATAAACATATTTTATATTCGTTTTTTCTCATATCTAAGTATATATAAGTGAAAAAATATATTCATGAAAATTATCTAAAAAATAATATAATACTAGGTACAATTCTGTATTATTAAATTATTAAAATATTGATTCTATATATTCCCCCAAAGCAAAAAAATGTGGATATACTGGTATATCAATAGGTCTCAGATAAGCTGAAGAGATATGTGGTGTGTATGTGTATATACTCAAGTCATCGAAAACCTGAATAGAGTTTGTATATATATGTAAAATTTTAAAGTTTTTAAATGATTACTTTGGGAAAAGGTGTCAAACATATTTCTCCCTCAAATAATTTTATGTCACTTTCAAAGAAGAAAAAATCCTTATGTTATAATAACTGTTCTAAGGGAAAGAGAACACTGAAAAGTGTCCCAGGGCATTTTATGAAGCTACATTAACCTAATATTAAAATCTGACAAAAACAGCACTAAATATACACACACACACGTCATTATTATTCCTATGGGTATAGATTTTTAAAAACCTTCAAAAGTAGAAAATTAAATGCAACAGTAATTTAAAAGAATGATATATACTATGACAAAGTAGAGAATATTCCAGGAATAAAGAATGGCTTAGTATCAGTACAATTTTAAAAATAATTCATCACCTTTATTAGTCAAAGGATAAAAAGTATATTATTATATCTATAGGTGACATAATATGTAATAAAACTTCACATTTATTCCCATATTTAGAAAAAGAAAAAGAAAAACTCATGGTAAACTTAGAAGGAAAATTAGAATGATCAAAATGTTCTTTAAGACTGGTTTTTCTTTACCTTAAGTATTTGATATTCTACTTAGTGATAAACCACAGAAGCAGACTTATTAAAATAAAATCGAACAAATATATTATAGATATCAGCATTATTATTTATTATGTTAAGAAGCTTCTATGGAGACAATAACAAAAATAATTTAAGTATATAAATATTGAAAAAATATTATTTTTATTTCTAGATGATATAATAGTCTTCTTAGAATAATCAGAAAAATCCAATAAAACTGGCAAGAATTTGGAAAGGTTTTAGTAATCTCAATACATGATAATTGGGGATAAAATAAAGAAATGATCTCAAATTTATGTAAAGAAATGTCATTTATCCATTAAAATAATATTTTAGAAAAATATTTCTTAATAGGTAAAATATTCAGGATATATTATAAAGCAGAAAAAGAATATAAAATTATAAATTCACTATGACACCACTTTGGGAATGTATATCATAGTAAGCCTCTCTCTCTTTTCCTATATATATGTATACACACATATATATGTGTATATGTGTGTGTCTGTGTAGATGGAAGTGTATACATATTTTTTCACTTATATAAATGGTACATACAAATTGTATGAATGGTTACCTGTGAGTTAGTGGTATTTAATTTTTTTCTTGATGCTTTTCTGTGTTTAAGTTTTATGCATTAAGTATAAGCTATTTTGTAAAATTTAAACATTTGTTTTCAAGCAGCATTATTATATAACTCAAATACTTCATAACTATAAATGTAATCTGTACCAAGACAATTCTTATGAAATGTTTAGAGCAATGCAAAAAGGCCTTACAAATGGGAAGTCATGGCTATGTTCACCATTTTAGGTAACTGGATGTGGCACTGGATAACATGTAGTGATGTTAAAGAAAAACAATCAATTCACTATTATCCTCATATTCAGATAAAATTTCAAAAATATAAAAAAGAGATCAGCAAGTAGGGCAGGCTTTCATGCACTCACATGGGGAAAGATGAAACAAAGTTATTATAAACAACTGGATAAAAATTTTTGAGGTTCACTGAAATGTTTCATTGGTAAAAACTACTCTGGCTTTTGTGTGAAGAAATATTTGAAAAAAACTGATGTTTTCCCCCTTTTCATTAAATGTATGAAGAATTTAGAGAAAATAGCCTATTAATTACATGAAAAATATTTAATATACTTTTCCAAACTTTTACCAATACAAACATAATATACATCATCAAAGCTAAATAATTATATTTTTTCTAGTTTAATATAATAGTGAAAATTACTTAGTAGATTACTAAACGGTTGATATTTTTCTTAGCAACAATCTTATTTCTTTGAAGAGTAATGTATTTTTATTCTGAAACAGAAATAGTTCTATGTGTGATCATGCTATAATGTACACATAGTAGCAGATTAAAAAGAAAACAACAAACACCCTTTCTTATGGATGAAAGCAGTTTTCATATAATATGACTGTGTGTGTGTGAGTCTGTGTATGTGTGTATTTAGGGGTAGGTGGGAGAGCAAGAGAAAAATATTAATATAAAAAATTAGCCTCTCTAAGGCTATTTGGAAATGAAGGAGTCTAAAAGATATTTATAGTAACTGGGTATAAATATCAACATATAACAATAAAATAATATAAACATATAAGTATAATAGAAATATAAATGATGTGAACCTGCAGAGGACAACACAAGAGCTAGGTACATTGAGACTTTGAGGATTTTCTCAGAAACAGTATGGCCTCGGAATGTCTACAGCACAGGTTCTTTGAGTCAATTTATAATATCTTCACTTTGAGGGCTAAGTTACATTTATTAAATATCTGCTTTAGAATTTAAGAATTTAAAATAAGGCAGCACAGAAAGTGAGAAATATTGCATACATATCCTATAGAAAAGATCTATTTGAATTTTGTGCAAAACAATATTTAAAAAGACTACTATATTTCCCTGAATAACTGGATTAGAATACTAACTGGAATACAAAAAATAATCTAAAGGAAAGATGAAATATGAACCAGAATGTATGACAAGCGAAAGTAGGCATGCTTCTGAGGCAGAGGCCATCGCAGGGCTAACCCTGCATTAAATAATGTATATTACAACACAGTAAATACATTTTCTTGAAGACAACTTGAAAAACTAAAACTCAAAGATTTTTTTCAAGTGACATAGAATATTTCCAGGAGAGAGGCTGGATCAATATAAACATGCAGATGACAACACAGAGCCGGGTACACCAATAGCTTATATTCTTATCTCCTATAGCAAGTATAGCAGGGCCTTGCCCAGAGAAGGTGCTGAAATGTTTGATAAATAATACACCCATTTGTAATAGGGGACTGAGAGATGTTATCCCTACTTTGAGACAGAGGCTCTAATATGCTACCGAATAATAGAAGCTACCAACAAAAGTCACCAATACCGCCCCTCCCAGGCTGAAAAGGGACAACAGTGATTCTACTACTTCCAACTATAAATCATTCCAGCATCCCCTTTTTCTCTAGTCTATATTAGTGCTTGAGAGTGGGGATGGGATCAACTTCGGAGAGCACAGTGTTAAGATAAGAAGCACCTTCCTATCCCCTCTGTAGGATGGAGACATGGTGTTTCATGACACTCAATTTCACTCCCCCTCCACTTCCCACACAAGGCAAATCCAGGGCAGTGCCCAAGACAGTCATTTGCAGAGACCTGGGTACATACACCTGCCAGAAGGAGTGACTGACATTGGTTTGCAGTGGAATGTCTGCTGACACAGAAGACTTCCTCATCAGCTCTGCACCTCTCTGAGCAGTACAGAAGTAGGCAGACAGGCAGTGCTGAGAGGGAAAAACAGTGGAAAGGGAAAGATTGAAGGAAAAAAGAGGATAATGAATAGAACAAAGCTCTAAATAACTCACCTCTAAATTCACATTTCTAATCGCTGCAGTGAGAATAATGACAATGCTCTATTTACCTCACAGATTTACTGTGTGGATCAATAGGTATAATAAATATAAAAATGTTTGGCAGACGGTAGCTCTTTATATAAAATAAGTTGTGATTAAAAGTCGAATTTCATATAAAGCAGTTTAAATTTCTTAGTAAAATAGTCTTATCATAGTCTAAATTTTGAATAAATCATCAACTAACAAATACCATTTTCACCTCAAAGAGTCCACAATCTATTCGAAAGGCAAGACTAACCACAATAAACCTGTAATAAAAATATAAAATAATAAGAAAATATTTATATAGTGCTTACTATGTGCTGGTCATTGTGATAAGCACACATTGAACTAAAAAGTTAAGTCTTCCAACAATCCTATGTGGTAAGTTTTATTTTTTTTGCTCATTTTAGAGGCGAGTGAGTGGAGCAAAGAGAGGTTAAATAACTTAGCAAAGGCCATATATCAGTAAGTAACTTAGCCAGAATCCAAATTTGGTCAGCCTGGCTCCAGAATCTGAGCTTCTGATCACATCAATATACTGCCCCTGTTATAAAAGTCCATGTATGGAATACAGGTACATACTATGGAAATTCAGGAAAAGAAACAAACACAACATGGTCTGAAGTAGCTAGTAAAAGATAGATGGAGTAATGGGGACTGGAGTCAGGAAAAATAAACAGTGTTTAGAAAAGTAGAAAAGAGAAGAATGTTGAGTAAGTGGGTAGGTATGAGTTTTGAAGTGTAAAGGAGCAAGGAAACATTCTGCAACAAATTACTGAGTACCTACTAGGTACTATGCATTGTACTTGGGATACATTAATGAGGAAAACAAAAATAGTTGTTCTTGTAGAACTCAGTCATGGGTGTGAGAAAGACAACGAAGAGTCTAGTCTTACTGAGTAGTGTCTATCCCGGGAATTAGAGGGAAACAGTATTGAACAGGTGGAGGGGGAAGATCACAAAGGCTCTGAAAGACAGAGAAACTTAAGGATATAAGAAACAGAATTACTGTAAGATTATTGGAGGAATGTGTTACATATTAGCAGTAGCATCTTAAAAAGATGACTTTGGCTGTATTATGAAGGATAAAATGGAGATTAAAAAAATGACAGAAAGACTTATTAGGAAGTGAGCTTTATCAAGGCCTAGATTAAGTGATGACAGCAGAAATCAAGAGCTTTGTTCTATTCATTATCCTCTTTTTTCCTTCAGTCTTTCCCTTTCCACTGTTTTTCCTTGGCTTACAAATGTATCTAATACTTTTCCATCCACAGTGAAAAAGAAATTAGGACATTAATTAGTTAATAATAAAGTTCCTCTCCAAGGGGTGCATCCCTAGCTACTACCTCTCACCCTCTCATCTCTCATTGCTACTTTGTTCTCCCCACTCCTCTGAATCACTGCAACTTAGTTTCTGTCATGATATAGAAGAAGGAGTAGATCACCCTCCACGAGAAAAGAGAGAATTTGGGAACACTGCTTTGAAAAGGTAACATTTGAGTTGAGAATAAAAGGATTAACTAGTCTGACAAGGTAGTGATGCAATGAATGGAACATCATCTTGGGACACTGAGGACCTAGGTTCGAACACTGAGGTCACCGGCTTGAGCATGGGCTTCCCAGCTTGAGTGTGGGGTCGCTGGCTTGAGTGTGGGATCACAGATATGATTCCAGAGTCACTGGCTTGATCCCAAATGTTGCTGGCTTGAGCCCAAGGTCGCTGGCTTGAGCAAGGGGTCACTGGCTCAGCTGAAAGCCCCCCACCCTCACAACATCAAGGCACATATAAGAAGCAACCAATGAACAACTACGGTGCCTCAACTAGGAATTGATGCTTCTCATCTCTCTCCCTTCTTGTCTTTCTTGAAAAAAAAAAAAAAAAGAATGAAAAGAATAGGAGTGTGCCAAGTAAGGAAATGGGGATCTCATGCATATTCTATGGGAAGCAATTCTATGAAACACATTGTAAAGTTGTTTTGATTGTATCTCTAGGGCTTTGGTATGCTAAATAAAGCCTTTCTCATTTAAAATACTTTCCACATTTTTCAATTCACTTAAACCAGAATTTCTTTTAGATTTATTGCCCTTGCTCCCTACTGATACTAGGGTCTTCCTCAAATATACCACGAACTCCTTGAAAACAGGCACTAGGACTTGTAGATACATTTTCACTGCCTAGCAGAGAGCATGGAGCTCAGTAGCTAGTCAGTAAAACTGCGTGTATTAATGAAAGGGGAGATAAGGAGGAAGACATATGAAAGGCATTAGAAGAAAAAAGAAGATAAAGGATAGGGTTGGGTGAATGATGGCCCTAATATTTTGAACGTGGATAACTGGGAAAAAAGAAGATGGCACCAGTGACAGAGAGTAGAGGAAGACACGTTCAGATTAAATATGTGAAATGGGAGCTGCACAAGGTCTACCGAGTTGACTGTTGAGAATGCAGTTAGAGATAGGAACTGGTGTTTGGGAGAAGTCACAGTTATAGGATCATATGTTTGGATTATCAGCATAGAAATTACAGCTTAAGTCATGAGAAAGAGTAAATAATTTGAAGGAAGAGGTATAAATGGCAGGAAGAAATCCTAATTTTCTCAGGCAGATCTTTACAGTATGGTGAAAAATATCTTAAATTATGCAAACTATTAACAAGGCTTGGAAATTCATAAAGTTGAGATTCTTTAGGGAAATATTCATCAATTCTCATTTTCCACATGTTTACAATAAATAGGTTCTTCTTTCTTAGCTCTAGATATTTCAAGCTCATGGATGAGAAGGGACAGGCTTTTGTAAATGGCATAGACCGATATTAACTATCGTCTCAAAGGTCTTTTAACAAAATTTAAAAAAACTGCCTTGAAAAACTATTACTCTGCAAAGGTACCTTTACTCATATGTTTAAAACAATAAATTGTTTCAGTGGCATTTTGGTGTTTTTATTTCTCCTTGTTTTAGAGAAAATAGGGAGGTTGTTATTTCTGATGTAGAAATATAGCATCTGAAATCGAGTTTGAAATAAATGTGCTATGCTCTGGAAGCAGCATAATGTAGCCCTCACATGGGAGAGAGGTTTTTCTCCCTCAAAAGAGAGATAACATATATGAATATAAAACACAAAGAAGAGTAGAGATAGTTTTTTCAGTGATTATGGATTTTATGCTAAAATTTTCAGATGTGCCCCTGAAAAATTATGTGTAAGCAAAAGATCTATAAAGAGAACACTTTTCCCTTTGATATACAGTAACATTTGGGAGATACTTTTCATCTCTCTAGCCTTAGTTAGCTCATATATACAAGAAAAGGGCAGGGTGGTCCTTATGTTTACTTTAGCTATAAAATTCTATGACCTTATTTCCGATTGATTTTTCAACTGGCAAGAGGTCCCCAAACTCTTGCTTACCTTCTGGGACTTAAGTTAGAAACCTGTACATAATACTTAACATCACCAGAGGAATTTCTACTAAGAGATTCAGGGGCGATTCAAATTGTGAGGCTTAGCAAAGTGTTGTTCATAAAGCATGACATTCTTATATAAACTAAGATTAATAAGAACTCATGCATTTCAAGACAAGTAACTGGGAAATATTTCATATGTAGTTAAAATTGGTTGAAGTGAAGGCAGAAGAGATGGAGGTACAGGAAGTGAATTACTCTCACATCAGTGAATTCTGGGGCAAAAAAAGAGGATCAGTGTGACACTATGAGACAGGAGTGGTGAAATGCGCTATGTGTATAAGTTTCTACAAGCTTCAGGAAATAATTTTCAAAATAAAATTAGAATCTGATAAATTTCCTAGGCTAAGGTAAAGAAGATTAAAAAGTTACACATGCCAGGGGATCCACTCAGTTGAACCCCTAAAGGTGGGATCTGTGATACCTTCCTTCAGGAATGTGACAGGCTGCTATTCCTCACAGAACACTATGCTCAGCTTTCAGTGGTAGCAGGGATTCACAACAGAGCCAGCTGGTGGCTTAGAGGTCACGGTATTTTAGTTACTACAACTGACAGTTTCATCCAAAACTCTTAACTTTCCAACTTATAGCCTTTACTTGAATTGGGGTACTGACTTCATTACCTTTCTCTCCTGCTCTTACCCTTTTCCTTATACTGAAGTGATAAGCACTACCATTTTTACTCAGGTGTTCCTTGTTACTTGGGAAATTCTCCCAGCACTTTCCTCACTATATAACCAAAGAATGTAAACTGAATGACCCAAATATTATCTGGCTGGAAGCGTCAATGAGCCCCTGTGGAAGAAAGTCTGGAGGATACTCTCTCATCCTTATTGCTGAGCCAAGGACAAGACGATGAGCTCTTTCTTGAACGTCTTTATGGCATCAACTGTTGGTACTACAATTTTTATCTTGTGGACTGCTTGGCTAATATCATGCATCAGCCAACCATTTTTATTTTAATATAATTCAATGTCCCAAATAATGAGAGATTCTAAATTTCAACTTTGAAGATAGGAGTGTCCAAAATTTTATGATGAAGAAAAACTGTCTCTAATATCTAATAATTTATTTTATTACACCATAAACCATCCCAGACAATTCTTAAAGGATTATCAAAGTCTATAATGTGGTTAAGCTGTATTTCTAACTTCTTTCACATAAATGAAGAGATTCTGATTTCAATGAAATCAGAGAGGTTATATACATGTCACACCAACCTAAAGCAAGAGATCACCTAGACTCCTTTAGTTTTATAATAGGCAATGCATATTATGGAATATGAACTGATAAATCTCAATGAAGCCTTCCAATAATGCTAACTTGGTTAGTACCACTTTATTTCATATTTTCTCATTTAAAATAAAAGCATTTTGGGGATAAACTAATATTTCATTTCACTTAAGATCTGACTAGATAGAGTTCTGGACTCTGAAACATTAATTGGGCATAAACAAATATAGAATTTTTATGAGGAAATTAAATTATTTTATATATAAAGGTCTATTAATTGTAACAGCAATTACAACTGAAATGATCACCTATAATGCAATAGATAAATTACTGCAATATTTATCCTAGATATATTCTAGTTTAAAGTTGTTAAATTAAAAAAAATGTCTTCACATTCCCTTTTGGCTTAATAGAATAAGCAATAAAAAAATAAAGAAAATATTTAATAAAGAAGTTACAGGCAATATTTCTTGTGGTGAGGTAAACCCTTAAAGTCCTATAGTGACTATAAGATGTATAGATGTATTTCAACAGTTATATACCCTATTAATTTTTTTTTCATTCTTTGGCATTTCTGGCCATATTGCCAGAAAGCGCTCAAAGGCTATATATGTGCGTGTGTGTGTGTTTTAAATTAGAGGAGGGGAGATAGTGAGACAAACTCCAGCATGTGTCCCCACTGGGATCCACCTGACAACCCCCATCTGGGGCCGATGCTCAAATCAACCAATCTTTCCTCAGTGCCTGAGGCCGATGCTCAGACCGCCTTAACTATCCTCAGTACTCAGGGGCTGACACTCAAAGAAACAACCAATCAAGCCAATGGCTGTGAGAGGGAAAGAGAAAGAAAAGGGGAAGAGAGAGGGGAAGAGAAGCAGATGGTTGCTTCTCATTTGCCTGGATTGGGAATTGAACTCCAGATGCCCATATGCTTGATTGATGCTTATATCTACTGAGCCAACTGCCAGGGGCCAAAGGTTTTGTTTTTATAGAAAAGATAAAATAGACATTTTATTGTAAAACCAGATGATAAATTTATTAGTTAAAACACATGAGGTTAGCACTGGCAGGTTAGCACAATTGGTTAGAGCATCTGTCCCAATACACCAAGGATAACTAGTTTGATCCCCGATTAGGGCACATACAAGAATCAACCAATGAATGGAAAAATAAGTGTAATGACCAATGGGTGTTTTTCTCTCTTACTCTCTCCCACTCTCTGTAAAATTCAATTAAAAAAATTAAAAAAACACGAGGCTCCTTAATTGAAATGATGCTACAAATGGTAAGAATATCATATATAATCAAGAATTAACCAACAGCCTGACCCATGGTAGTGCAGTGGATAGATTGCTGACCTAGGACACTGAGGTTCCAGGTTTGAAATCCAAGGTCACCAGCTTGAGCACAGACTCACCAGATTGAGTGTGGGATTGCCATCTTGAGTGTGGGATCATATCAATGGTCACTGGCTTGAGCAAGGGGTCACTGGCTTGGCTGGACACCCCCCCAACCTCCCCAACTCCCACCCTCCATCAAGGCACATATGAGAAGCAATCAATGAACAACTAAAAGTACTGTAACTACAAATTGATGCTTCTCATCTGTCTACCTTCCTGTGTTTCTCTCTCTTTCTCTCACCTACACCCCCCCCCCCAAAATGAACTGACCAACAAATGACAAATGAATATATAAAGCTACAAGTTGGCACAGCCTTTTAAATAAAGGTAATTTAAAGTTACATATTATTAGAAATAATTATCTCCCTTCAAATCAATCAAGATACAAATAATTTTTTGGTGTTTCAAATCTAACTAAAAATTATTTTTTAACTTTGGCTGGTAAATTTTCAGTAAGGTTTCATTGCTCTTCAAGTCTAGTAAATTTTTTAAATAACTCCTTTCCACAATCATCACACTGCCCATTCTATGAATTCTTGTGATATTTCCACCCAAGAGGAAGCAAAGATCTTAAATATAACTCTGGCTTAAACGAAAAGTTTGATAGTTTCTGATAGGACTGATACCCTCTGCATAAAAGCCTAGATTTAGAGCTGATTTCAAAAGTTGAAACAAAATGAAGTGACAGAACTCAGGAGTCAATAGTCATGGCTTATCTTAACTTCCTACTGAATATTAGAAGAACATGTTGAAAAGACATTTAATAAAACTCTTAAGAAATCAGAATGCATTATACCTTTATGAGAAAATTTATCTCTTAAGCCAAAAACAGCAAAACATTACAAACTAAGTGTAACACAATGATATCTACAATGACCTCTTTTATTTAACACTGCTATGGAAAATTGGGTGAAGCAATTAAATAATAGAAAGATATAAAATTTATAAAGTTGGGAAAGAGGAAAAATTATCAATAATTTACAAATGATATGTAGCTGAAAAAAATAAAACAAGTAAAAAACTATTACAAACAACAGGAGAACAATAATGTGGCTTATAAATGACAATGATAATTATGATAATAAAAACTTACAGTGTTTAGTATATGCCAGCAGTGTTTAATATTATTGTGTCTATTTTATGGACAACAAGAAAATCAATAACATAACTGGTATGGTAGAGCTGAGATTCAAAAAATCATGCCTGCATTCTTAATCACTACACCAAACTTCTAAAATCAACAATCTTTCTAGCCTGACCTGTCATGAAGCAATGGATAGAGCTTTGACCTGGAATGCAGAGGTCGCTGGTTCAAAACCCCTGGCTAGCCCAGTTAAGGCATATATGAGAAGCAATTAGGAGTTGATGCTTCCTGTTCCTCCCCCACTGCCATTCTCCCTAAAATCAATAAATAAAATCCTTTTTAAAACCCCAATCTTTTATTTATTTAATTAATTTTATTTAAGTGAGAGGAGGAGAGAGAGATAGACTCCCGTATGTACCCTAAACAGGATCTAGTCAGCAATCCCCGTCTGGTGCCAATGCTCTGCCCATCTGGAGAGGATGCTCTGCCCATCTTGGGCCATGCTCTCAACTGAGATATTTTTAGTACCTGAGGGGAGGCTCTACAGAGCCATCCTCAGCACCCAAGGCCAACAAGCTCAAATCAATTGAGCTATGGCTGTGGGAGAGGAAGAGAGAAAGAGAGAGAAAAGGGAGAGGGGAAGGAAAGAGAAGCAGATAATTGCTTCTCCTGTGTGCCCTGACTGGGACTTCTACACACGGGGTCGATGCTCTACCATGGAGCCCACTGGCCAGGGTCACCAATCTTTCTATACATTAAAAAACTAGAATATATATTAAAATAAAATATCCCAATGATAATAGCAACAAAAAGACTAAAATAGGAATAATTCTAACAAGAAATATGCAAGAAAACTATAAAATGCCATTGAGAAACTTAAAAAGATATCACTATGTTGAAAGACATACTCTTTTTATGGAAAAAATAAAACAATACCATATGTATATTTCCCCCACTTTTATATAATTTAATTCATTTACAGAATATACGCCAAAATGACTTTTTCCCCAGGGAAGGGAGAAAAAAGACATTCTACTACTCATGTAAAAACAGAGTGCCAAATGTATGATAACATTTTAATAACCTCTTGGTGCTCGAAAGGGAATAAACTGAAACATAAATATAAACAAATAAGGAAATGAGAAATGAATATAAATACATGTGGGAATCTAATTTATCATAAGGGGTAGTTAGAGTCAATGAAAATCATTTAGTTTATTCAAGATAAAACATTTTATTCATCTTTAATTCAAATATGTTTTATAAGTATACAAATTTTAAATCTATCAAGTCAAGTCTGTAGGACTCTACTTGACTACTCTTTGCTAAGTGTTTAATTTCTGTAGAATGTCTGAAAAAGAATTTTAATTCATATTGATATATTTTGAAATGATTTCAGTTTAGTGAGCCTTTTTATTTGCTCATTTTGACTTTGGGGGAAATGAAAAAAGAAAGAACCTTTTGCAATGATTGCCTGGAAGAGGTGAAAATGCTACAAATAAAAAAGTCATGTTTTCTTTTTTCATTATACACCTTTCTTTGTCAAATTCTGTGTTATAACTTGTACAAACCAGTTTAACATTAAAAATTTTTAGTAGTAGGTTTTTATTTCTCACATAACATGGCATGTTTATTTACTGTTCATATTTTATAGGATATCCTGGGAGAAGGGCTGGAATAAACAGGATATTTATACCCCGGGATTGTGAAAATCATTAGATTGACTGAATCCTGTTTATAACAACTATGTCTGTTGTTGCTAGCCTTTCTGTAGAATTGTGCCAGAACCATTTCTCTTTAAATGCCATGGAATGTCATTAGTACCGGGAATGATATCCCTGAACATTGAGGTTATATATAAGGAAGATCTCACTACAAAACCCGAGATATTCATTAGAAGTTGGAATTATCCTATTTATGCTCATTGCTCTTCATGAAGAAAATATATGCTATAGACTTATTGGTGGAAAACATCAGGAGCTGCCTCAGATCAATAATGAATTACATCAGGCTGCAAAGAAATAAAAACTCACCAACATACCCTGCCTACCTGCCTAGCAACTGCAATGTGGATATGCTAGTGCTGTGTAAAGCACAGTCAGAGATGGTCCCGTGGTGTAGGAAGTATGAACTGCTATCTCAGATTAGTTCAGCTCCTAGTTTGGACCAATTCTAAGTAGGATAGTCTACTAAAGATCATGACATCGTTATTTTCACCAAAGATAACGATAATATTTATTTTCATTATTTTTCCCATTAAGAACTCCATCCCCAAATCCCCTACCTGAAACTTCTAAATATCTCTCTTTTAGTTTACAGGAATTCCCCACCCCCCATGCCAAAATAATATATATATATCTTCTTTAATACAACACTCTAGAAATCTTCTAGTGCTTGTTCAGTTACAATTTAATTTTTGTCAGGCTCTGGGCATTTTGTCTGCCCTTGTTTGACTTGATGTTTACAGGGCATTGCTCCAGTCAGAACAGACCTGCACATACCTGGAATTTCCAGTCAGAAAAGTGGCCTTCTCTAATTTGATGATTTAAGACAGGGGTTCCCAAACTACAGCCATGGGCCACATGCGGCCCCCTGAGGCCATTTATCAGGCCCCACTGCACTTCCGGAAGGGGCACCTCTTTCATTGGTGGTCAGTGAGAGGAGCACAGGATGCATCCGCACCCATAGTTCCCATTGAAATACTGGTGTTTGTTGATTTAAATTTACTTGTTCTTTATTTCAAATATTGTATTTTTTCCTGTTTTTTTTTAGTTTAAAATAAATAGTCTGGCCCTCCAATGACCTGAGGGACAGTGAACTGGCCCCGTGTGTATAAAGTTTGGGGACCCCTGATTTAAGATGAGAAGACCCAGAAAGTTCTATAACTCAGAGGTAGAAAATATTTTAATACGCAACTATGAAATTTGGTTTTCCAGGATAGCTTAACAAAAAGAGATAATAGTAAATGTTTAAAATATAGTGACATGATATTTAACATAAACATTTCAAGCTTCACACTGCTGCAGTTAAACAGAATTTTTAAATGAAAAAATATAAAGGGTCACTGAGGAAAAAGCAATGATAAACATGCATCACTAACTTACAGTTTCTTGACCTGGAAAAAAGAATGACCTTTGAGTTATTTTGGTAAATTTATTTAATTATTTATTATTTTATTTTATTTTTGTGACAGAGACAAAGAGCCAGAGAGAGTGACAGATAGAAACAGAAAGACAGGAAAGGAGTTCTTCCTTAGTTGTTCATTGATTACATACTCTTATGTGTCTTGACCAGGAGGCTACAGCAGAGTGAGTGATCTCTAGCTCAAGTCAGTGACCTTGGGCTCAAGCCAGGTACCATGGGGTCATGTCTATGATCTTATGCTCAAGCCAGTGACCCTGCGCTCAAACCGGATAAGCGCACACTCAAGCCGGTGACCTCAGGGTTTCGAATCTGAGTCCTTTGCGTCCCAGTCCGATGCTCTATACACTGCGCAACCACCTTGTCTGGCAAGTTTATTTATTTTTAACTATTTCATTCTACAAAGGATTTGAGATTTTGGTGCAGCTTACCTTTCAAACAATCTAAAACATGTTTTATCCCTTTCTGATACAGTATTTCCATCTGCCAAATACATAATTTCCTGGAGTGTTGACTTAAATTACACCCCAAATTTGGAATTTACATACCATGGAAAAGAAAGTTTATATAAAAATGGTAACAATTTTGCTATCTCTGGACTTGAGAGGCTCTGTTTTGAATATAATTTGAGATAGAAAAATTAATATCCTCATGGTAAAGGGGGCAAGGTTTGGCATGGTTGATTTTCTTTCCCTTCATCTGAACTGAAGACATATTCCACAACCACCTTTCCTCAAGTGCCCTCAATTAGCAAGTCACTTTGAAAAGACAGAGCCCACACTACTACAAAATGAAGACCTTTCTGTAACTGTTAAAGCGTTAAATTAAATTATCAAGTGCTGGAGTAGATAGGCAGATTGAATAAAAGTCAAAATTCTCTTAAAATTATGAAGAAAAAAGGAAAATATTAAAGACTCTAACAAAATAATTTTCCTTCTCCTGTTGTCCCTCAAAGCCTATGAATATTTCCCTCACTTCTTTACATTATTTCTCTTGAAGCAAAATTATTCATATTTTTAGGTTTTCAGGAGGGAAAATGCCCTGTTACTTTCAATTACTGATGCTTTCCATGTTATATGACAAATGTGCTTATACTCATATGTATTCATATATTAATATCCTAAACTATTACTAAGATCACTATATTCATTCTGAGTTGATCTAATAGGGTTACCTTTTACTGATTTCAAGAGAGAAACCATCATAAAGTATAGTAGAAATCATGTTTTTGAGTCCTGGATTAATTTATCACTCTAAACTATTTCCACATAAATAGCTTTAGAAATACCAATGTTGTAGGTCAGTATCTCTGACTGCAGAACAAGAAGTGGTGGGAAGTCAGGAAGAGAGAGATTTAGAAGAGGGCTTGCTTGGCACTAAGGACAAAAGGAGAGGCTCAGAGAGTGAGCAGGCTGAGACTGCTGAGTTGTGAAACAGGTGATATTTTTGGTTTATAAAAGAAAAGTTAACTTGCCAAAAATGGTACATAAATGACTGTAAAACAAGTAGATTAGTATAAAAATACACAAAGAATAAATACAAAAGTAACAATAACCATAAATATGAATGTCTTATCATTGAGTTCCCCCTCATTTATAAAGATTTCCATTAACATTAGCTGCAAAGTCATGAGAAAATTGTATGCACATCTGTTAAGAATTGCCTAGAACTTTAGTAAAAACATAGATTCCATGAGTCAATCTTCAGAGATCGATTTAGCAGATATGGGATGTTTGTGGAGCCTCAAATATGCATTTTTTTTACAAGTATTGCAAACATTTTAAAGACTATCTTTCAGATACATTGTCTTATAGGAGATACAGCTAGAAGAGGCAAAGGAGTCACACCGTGAGCAATCAGAGAGTGCGGCTCTGCCAAAACCCTGATTTTGGACTATTAGCCTCCAGAAGTATGAGACAATGAAACCATTGTTGTTTTAAGTAAAAAGAAATTAAAAAGATTATGTTAGCTAAAGTCTGGGGAATGGATTGGAGAGGAACAGGAATGAATGCAGAAAGTTGTAGGAAAGCAGGTAAGAGATGACGGTGAACTTGACTAAAATGACAGCATCAGAGATAGAGAAGTAGACTTCAAAAAGGGCTTTCTGACTGATTAAACATAGGAGGAGAAGTAAGTGTCAAGGATGAATCCAGAGACTGACTGCAATAAGCTGGGAAATGATAACCACGATTATTGATACAGGGAATGCTGAAGGGACAATGGCTTTAAGGGGAAAAGAAAATAAATTCAGTTTTGGATGTGCCTGTGTTGAGTAGGTATTAGCTATATGGGTCTCCTAGAGCTAACAAGAGAAACTAGAGGCGGAGTGAAAAACCGGCACCAGGGTAAATGTATGATGCATGTACATATATAGGACTGTCTAATATCTGTGTTGTGACAGAAAAGAACCCTGAGAAACACTATATACAATGACATGGAAAAACAGGTGAAGACAGTGAACAATGCTGAGTGCAGGTAACAGATGGAAGAGGAAAACAAGGAGATTGGGGTGTATCAAAATCTCAAGGAAAAGTAATGTTTGAAAAAGAGATAACAGTTTAAAGGTTCAAGTGAGATCAGTGAAAGCTCAGTTCAAAAGAATAATTTGTACTTTTTCCTCAAGGAAACAGAGAAAGTAGAATATAAAATGAAGTGATTGTAAGAAGAAGTTATTTTTGCTTGTTCTTCTTATTTGTTCATTTGTTGCTTTCAGTTTATATCCCACATGAGTGAAATCTTGTGGTTTTTAACTTTCTCTGACTTATTTTGCTTAGCACAAAATCTATATAATCTTAATAACCAATGTACCCCAATAAATTTAATAAAAAATGAAAAAGCCAAAGTAGCAACCTCAGGTTAATGGATGATGTTGCAGAGAAATCACTTTTTTTTAAAATTATTATTATTAATTTTAATGGGGTGACACCAATAAATCAGGGTACATATGTATAATGAAAACATCGCCAGGTTGTCCTATCATTCAGTTGTGTTGCATACCCGTCACCCAAAGTCAAATTGTCCTCTGTCACCTTCTATCTGGTTTTCCCTGTGTCCCTCCCCTTCTCCCTATCGCACACACCCCTCCCTCCCCCCACCCCGTAACCACCACTCTCTTGTCCATGTCTCATAGTCTCACTTTTATGTCCCACCTATGTATGAAATCATACTGTTCTCAGTTTTTCTTTTTTTCTGATTTACTTATTTCACTCCGTAAAATGTTATCAAGGTCCATCCATTTTGTTACAAATGATCCGATGTCATCATTTCTTATGGCTGAGTAGTATTCCATAGTATATATGCACCAAAGCTTTTTAATCCACTCGTCCTCTGAAGGACACATGGGCTGTTTCCAGATCTTCGCTATTGTGAACAATGCTGCCGCGAACATGGGGGCGCATTTCTTCTTTTCGAACAGTGCTATGGTGTTCTTAGGGTATATTCCTATAAGTGGGAAAGCTGGGTCAAAAGGCAGTTCAATTTTTAATTTTTTGAGGAATCTCCAAACTGTTTTCCACAGTGTCTGCACCAGTCTGCATTCCCACCAGCAGTGCAGAAGGGTTCCCTTTTCTCCACAACCTCGCCAGCACTTGTTCTGTGTTGTTTTGCTGATGAGTGCCATTCTGACTGGTGTGAGGTGATATCTCATTGTGGTTTTAATTTGCATTTCTCTAATGATTAGTGATGTTGAGCATGTTTTCATATGCCTATTGGCCATCTGTATGTCCTCTTTGGAGAAATTTCTATTCATTTCTTTTGCCCATTTTTTGATTGGATTGTCTTCCTGGTGTTGCGTTTTATAAGTTCTTTATAAATTTTAGTTATTAACCCCTTATCAGATGTGCTGTCGAATGTGTTCTCCCATTGTGTGGTTTGTCTTTTTATTCTGTTCTTATTGTCTTTAGCTGTGCAAAAACTTTTTAGTTTGATATAGTCCCATTTGTTTATCTTGCCTTTTATTTCATTTGCCCGTGAAGATAAATCGGCAAATATATTGCTGCTACAGATGTCGGAGAGCTTGCTGCCTATGTTTTCTTCTAAGATGCTTATGGTGTCACGGTTTACATTTAAATCTTTTATCAATTTGAGTTTGTTTTTGTGAATGGTGTAAGTTGATGGTCTAGTTTCATTTTTTTGCAGGTAGATGTCCAATTTTCCCAACACCATTTGTTAAAGAGGCTGTCTTTACTCCATTGTATGTTCTTTCCTCCTTTGTCAAATATCAGTTGTCCATAAAGCTGTGGGTTTATTTCTAGGTCCTCTGTTCTTTTCCACTGATCTATGTGCTGTTCTTATGCCAGTACCAGGCTGTCTTGAGTATAATGGCCTTGTAGTAAACCTTGATATCTGGAAGAGTGATACCTCCTGCTTTTTCTTTTTAAGATTACTGAGGCTATTCGAGTTCTTTTTTGGTTCCATAGAATTTTGGCATATGTGTTCTATATCTTTGAAGTATATCATTGGTTTTTTAATTGGTATTGCATTGAATTTATAAATTGCTTTGGGTAATATGGACATCTTAATGATATTTATTCTTCCTAGCCATGAGTACGGTATATGCTTCCACTTGTTTGTATCTTCCTTGATTTCTTTTATCAATGTTTTATAATTTTCTGAGTACAAGTCCTTAACTTCCTTGGTTAAATTTACTCCAAGGTACTTTATTTTTTTGGCTGCAAATAGTGAAGGGGATTGTTTCCTTAATTTCTTTTGCTGACAGTTCATTGTTGGTATATAGAAATGGCTCTGATTTCTGAGTATTAACTTTATATCCTGCCAACTTGCAGAATTCATTTATAAGGTCCAGTAGTTTTTTGACTGAGACTTTAGGGTTTTCTATATACAATATCATATCATCTGCAAATAATGACAGCTTTACTTCTTCTTTTCCAATTTGGATGCCTTTTATTTCTTCTTCTTGTCTGATTGCTGTAGCTAGGACTTCCAGAACTATGTTGAATAAAAGTGGTGAAAGGGGACACCCCTGCCTGGTTCCAAATCTTAAGGGGATTGCTTTTAATTTTTGTCCATTTAGTATGATGTTTGCTGTGGGTTTGTCGTAGATGGCCTTTATCATGTTAAGGAATGATCCCTGTATTCCAACTTTACTGAGAGTTTTGAGCATGAATGAGCACTGTATTTTATCAAATGCCTTTTCTGCATCTATTGAAATTATCATGTGATTTTTGTCCTTCCTTTTGTTTATGTGATGAATCACATTGATTGATTTGCGAATATTGAACCAGCCTTGCCTCTCCAGAATAAATCCCACTTGATCGTAATGTATGACTTTTTTCATATATTGCTGGATCCGGTTGGCTAATATTTTGTTGAGAATTTTAGTGTCTAAATTTATCAGGGATATAGGCCTATAATTTTCTTTCTTTGTGTTGTCTTTGCCCGGTTTTGGGATGAGAATTATGCTCGCCTCATAAAAGGAGTTTGGAAGTTTTCCTTCCTCTTGAATTTTTGAAATAGCTTGAGGAGGATAGGAGTTAGTTCTTCTTTGAATTTTTGATAGAATTCACTTGTGAAGCCATCAGGCCCAGGACTTTTCTTTTTTGGGAGTTTTTTGATAACTGTTTCGATCTCATTTGCTGTAATTGGTCTGTTTAGGTGTTCTGATTCTTCCAGATTGATTTTTGGAAGGTTATATGATTCAAGAAATTTGTCCATTTCACCTAGATTGTCTAATTTTTTGGCATAGAGTTCTTCATAGTATTTTCTTACAATGCTTTGTATTTCTGTTGTGTCAGTTGTTATTTCTCCACTGTCCTTTCTAATTTTATTTATTTGAGTCCTCTCTCTTTTTTTCTTGGTGAGTCTAGTTAAAGGTTCATCAATCTTGTTTACATTTTCAAAGAACCAGCTTCTTGTATCATTGATCCTCTGTATTGTTTCCTTAGCCTCTATGTCATTTATTTCTGCTCTGATCTTTATTATTTCCTTCCTTCTACTTGTCCTGGGTTTTATTTACTGTTGTTTTTCTAGTTATTTTAGATGCAGGGTCAGGTTGCTTATTTGAGCTTTTTCTAGCTTCTTATGATATGCCTGTAGTGCAAAGAACTTCCCTCTCAGAACTGCTTTTGCTGTGTCCCATAAATTTTGAGTTGATGTATGCTCATTATCATTTGTTTCTAGAAACTTTTTTATTTCTTCTTTGATCTCATTTGTTAATCCATTTATTATTTAATATCATGCTATTTAGTTTCCAAGTGTTTGAGTATTTTTCAGTTTTTCTTTTGTGGTTAATTTCTAGTTTCATGGCATTGTGATCAGAGAAAATGCTTGATATAATTTCAATCTTCTTAACTTTATTGAGACCATTTTTGTGTCCTAACATGTGGTCTATCCTAGAAAATGTACCATGAGCGCTTGAGAAGAATGTATATTCTCCTGCTTTAGGGTGAAAAGTTCTGAAGATATCTATTAAATCAAGTTGATCTAGTGTCTCCTTTAAGTCAGCTGTTTCTTTATTAATTTTCTTTCTTGAGGATCTATCCAGTGTTGTTAGAGGGGTATTGAAATCCCCTACTATGATAGTATTGCTGTTAATCTTGCCCTTTATATCCATCAAAGTTTGCTTTATGTATGTCGGGGCTCCTATATTTGGTGCGTAGATATTTATAATGGTTATATCTTCCTGTTGAATTGTTCCCTTTATCATTATGTAGTGTTCTTCTTTATATCTTACTACAGCCTTTGTTTTAAAGTTCATTTTGTCAGCTATAAGTACTGCTACCCTGGCTTTTTTTTCATTTCCATTTGCATGAAATATTTTTTTCCATGCTTTTACCTTCAGTCTATGTGCATCTTTTGTTTTAAGGTGTGTCTCTTGTAGACAGCATATGTATGGGTCCTGTTTCTTTATCCATGCAGCTACCCTATGTCTTTTGATTGGATCATTTAATCCATTTACATTTAAGGTTATTATTGATATGTAGTTGTTTATTGCCATTTTTTTCTTTAGAGCTGTATTCTTCTTTTGCTATATTCGTTCCTCCCTTTAAACTGCTCACAACAGGCCCCTTAGTATCTCTTTCAGAATTGGTTTGGTTTTAATGAATTCCTTGAGGCTTTCTTTGTCTGGGAAGCTCTTTATTTCTCCTTCATTTTTAAATGTTAGCCTTGCTGGATAGAGTAGTCTGGCTTGTAGTTTCTTGTTCTGCATTACTTTGAATATATCTTGCCATTCCCTTCTGGCCTCTAGTGTTTCTGTTGAGAAGTCCGATGTCATCCTTATGAGGGCTCCTTTGTAGGTGATAGCCTTTATTTCCCTAGCAGCTTTTAAAATTTTTTCTTTATCCATTAGCTTTGGCATTTTACCTATGATTTGTCTTGGTGTAGATCTTTTTGGGTTTCTCTTTAATGGAGTTCTGTGTGCTTCTTGAACGTGTGGAGTGTTTCCCAGCCTTAATTTAGGGAAGTTTTCTGCTATGATTTGATTGAACAAAGTTTCCATTTCCTGTCCTCTCTCCTCTTCTTCAGGCACCCTTATGATGTGAATGTTGTTTCTCTTCATGTTGTCACAGAGCTCCCTTAGAGTTTCCTCACATTTTTTGAGTCTCTTTTCCTTTTTCTTCTCTGCTTATGTGCCTTTGTTTATTGTGTCCTCTAACTCACTGATTCGATCCTCAGCGTGATGCATCCTGCTTTTAATTCCTTCCATTGTGGTCTTCAGTTCTGATACTGTATTTGTCATTTCTGTCTGATTCTTTTTTATTATTTCAATTTCATTTTTTATACTTGTTATCTCTTTATTTAAGTGTTCATAATGACTATCCATTGTTGCTCAATTTCTTTTAGCATCCTAACTATCATTATTCTAAATTCTGCTTCTGGTAATTTGGTTATATCTGGTTCATTCAGGTCCTTCTCTGGGGATTTCTCTTGATTCATTTGGTTTGCATTCCTCTGCCTGCCCATTTTGTCTGTGTATAAGCAAGTTGTGGGCACTGGAGTCCAGTAGGTGTTGCCTTTGTGTTCTCTAGGTGTGGTCTGTCTGCAGGTCCCCCACCCCCTCTCCCACTGCCTAGGGCGGTTGGGTATAGGCTTTGCCAACACTGGCCCACTGTGGCTTTTGCTGTGATTTCGGCCTCTCCTCTGCGGGAAGGGCTGTCACTCAAGCCACAAGCCTCATCACCATGGGTAGAGGTGAGCACCTTTGCTCAGCTGTGGACCTAGCCTGTTTCCGGACTTCCACCCAGCACGAGCAGGTAGAGCCTGCTCGCCACAGTTTTGCGGGTTGGGCAGGGCTTTTGACGTGCTCTCAGCTGTGAGCCTTTGTCCGTCTGGACCTTTAGCCCCGCCCTCGAGGCCAGGGCCCTTCTGCGCAGGGTCGCAAACCAAGGTTTATTGGGCCAGGTGTGTTTGCTGGTTTCTGCTCAGCTGCGAGCTTCCGCTCGTCACGGACTCTACCCCTCCCCTGCATTTGGAGCCCGCTCGTGCACGCAGGGTGGCAAACCGCAGTTTCTCCGGCTGGACGGGGCTAGTAGCGTGGGCTCAGCTGTGGGCTTCCGCTCGTCTCGAGGTCTACCCTGCCCCCGCTTTCGGAGACAGATTGCGCACCTAGGATGGCAAACCGCGGTTTCTCCCGCCTGGCAGGGCTGGTAGCGTGAGCTCAGCCGCGAGCCCCCTCCCGTTCTTGGTCCTATCCCCATCCCCTCGGTCAGGGCCGGCTTGCGCAGGGTCGCAGAGCAGATCTCTGCCCGTTCCTGGCCTCCCACTTTGTCCCCGCAGGTGGGATTACAGGCGGGCCCGCTGCTGCCGGTCTGCTTTCGTGCATCCCCTCCGCCCCTGCTGGGCTAGACTAAGCTCTCACCAGCTTGGCCTACGCCCACGCCGACAGAACCGTGTTTCAGTGTCCTGCCGCCACCATACCCTTCAGCAACCCTCGGCAGAGTAGAAAGGGCCTGAATACTCCACACTGTAGGCCTAGGAGCTCCCTCACTTATTTCACAGCTCAAAACTGTCCAAATACCTCTTCTAGGCTCTGGGACTGTAGGCTGGGGCTTGGTTCCTGGGATCCAGGTCCCTCCCTCTCTGCCAAACTCTCCTCCCGCCATGCGGGTCTCTCTGGGCTGCCGTTTTCTCCGGGGAGCTGGGCAGCCCTCTTCGCGTTTTCGCTATTCCTACCAGTGTCAATGTGGCTTCTTCTGTGCTCCTTGGTTGAAGAGTCCACTTAGTTTAGTTCAAGGTGGTTTATCTAGATGATGGTTCTTAATATTGAGTTATAATCCACTTTGGTTCTGGGAGTTGGAAGTTGGAATGTCCGCCTACTCCGTCGCCATCTTGCTCCGCAAGAGAAATCACTTTTTTAATAAAATTTTTCCTAATATAAATAAAGAATAAGTCCCTAGAGGGTAAGATAAACATATTCTGTGTGTGTATGTGTTCCCATAATAAACTCATTTAGGATGGAAATATAAACCTATATTATAATGTTGATTTTTTTTATCTTTAGATTTATATGTAATTGAGACGTGATATTCTGGGAATCACTTATTCCTTCTCTAAGGATGTGGGTATATTTATCATCAACAGTTTTTCCTGGAATTTTAATCCAGCTTTCAGGTATGAATAGCTCATTGAATAATAACTGGATAATCTGGTAAAGTCATGATCATGGAAAATGAATGAAAATATAATCACAGTCTACTGTAAGTGATAGAAGATAAATTAGATGTAAAGAAAACAACCGGCTAAACTACTGAGCACTAAAGAATAACAAGTAGTATAAATTTCAAAAATAATAAGCCTATTGCTATTAAACTTCATTTGCCTTGATATGACATTAATAGATATCGCTTTTCCACATAAGTTTAAACCAGCCAGTCCTTTATCAAGTTTTTGATTCTGACAGATTATTCAACATCAGCTGTTTGCTCCCTTAACTCGAGAAACAAGTTATTCTTAGCTTTATCTAAGTTAAAGGAGTTTTCTCTTTGATTAACAGAAACAAAAGCCTGACTTAGCTTAAAAACAGGTGAAAAATATTCTCATCTGAGGATAAGCTCTGCTTAGAAATGACTGTTGCAATATTCCCTTTTTAACATTAGACAGACTTTGGAAATCTTGCTGGTGCATTGTCTTCTCAACCAGCCAAGGCATTTTTTTCCAAAGACTCAATTCTACTAACACCATCTTTTCATTAAAAGGGCTCATAACACTGGGGAACAAAATTTTTGTTGCATCCACAAAAACACTTGTTCTTACCTAATTCGAGTGAGCTGATCTCAAATCTGACATTAATTTTTCTCTGTAAGCTACAGTTCTCTTGCAATTCAAGATTTTGGAGGTCTTCATCTTATTGTAAAATTTTCAACATTTTAACATAATGAAGTAGAATGTCTTCTTGAGCATCATCTTTGTGAAAATATAATAATTTATATAATACAGTAAAGACACTAATACACTAAAAGATATGATTGCATCAGAATTTGTCTACAATTTTAAAATAGAACATATTAAAACACTTATTTTAACCATAAAATTAGCGCAAATCTTATTTAAATTCTATTCAGGCAAAAATTTGCATTTATAGCTCTTGTGTTTGTGTACTTGTTGAGGACAATCTCGTTTGATGCTCCAGCTGTAGTCTGCTCATCACTAACAGCTCCAAGATTTTTGGGAAACTTATCAAGTTGACTGTTCAGGAAGTGAATCTTAATGCTCACGTTACATCTAATGCCACGGAAAGCAAACATCATTCTTTGAACCAGAAGTTCATAGTTTTCTGCTTTTTTGTTGCCAAGGAAGTTCTTTGTAACTGCCACAAAAGACTGCCATACTGCTTTCTCCACCTTATTCATCTTCCTGGCAAATTCGTCACGTATGAGGGTTCAAATTGGAGGTCCATTGAATACATCTGCTTTAATCTTCTCAAAACACAAGGCAGGAAAAGCAGAAATAATATGTTGAAAGCAGTCACTTTCTCTATTCAAAGCCTGAACAAACTGCTACATTAAGCCAAGTATGATTTGAAGTGGGGCAAAAATGATCCTGTTTCGATTAACTACAGGTTCATTCACAATATTTTGCAACCTTACTTCCAGAGCTTCACGTTTTGGCCATTCCTTCTGTGTCCAGTGTTTCTCCCGAGCCTGGCTGTCCCACAAACACAGAAAGCAAGGATACTTAATGAAACCTCTCTGTTGTCCTAACAGGAAATTTACCATTTTAAATCCAAACAAATGATCCAGTTATGCTCCTCATACTTCAGAAAATCTAGGGCAATTTTTATGTCACTATAATCTTCTCACAGATGAGTTGAAATACCAATTGGAGCCACTGCATAAATATTACCATTGTGTAGGAGAACACATTTCTGACTCTGCTTAGGGTTGTCAAGAAATAGCCGCCATTCTGTTGGACTGTAAGTGGTAATACTTCGCTGGCTGAGAAGACTACTGATATCATGACAGTAAACAAAGTGTTTGTCTTCGGAAAAAAGTCCACAAAAATTTGTTCATGCTTCCTGAAATGGGATACTTTAGCTGACCGCTGAAGTACATTCTTTTCTTAAAGCCTGGAGGCTAATAATTCAGCTGCTTTCTTTGATAGGCCCAAATCTCTTACTGCTGTGGGCTTAATTACTGCTTGGCATCAGAAGAAGACCCTTCAGATTCTACAACCATTTCCTCATGCATCTTATCAAAATACACTTGACCAACATGTTCACTTTCTTTGTCCTTAGAAGAAATAAAACCATTGAAAACTGGAACAGGAGTGTCTCAGATTGTGGGATAGGTCGTATTGCTGAAGGAATATTAGAATATCTGATCGTATGCCGTCTTTTCTTGCCGATGTCCTTTGTATGTATTTGACAGAAATAACAGTCACTGCTGTGGTCCTTAGATTCATGCCAAACCATGGGAATACCAGAAGGCATTCCTTTGCATTTTTCTTTTGTCCAGTCATAAAGCATTTCCTCACAATTATGACACACAATATGAGGAGCCCAATTCTTGTCTTGATCGCCAAGGGGAACTTGAAAATAGGCAATATATGCATGTGTCACAAACAATGAAATATTGCACCTTTGACATTGATGTGTGTAACAGCCACATATGTAACAGAAGGTGTCAGGACTATTCTTACATTTATGCCTATTCAAAGAAGCCATGATTCAATCTTAAAACATAATAAGAGGGTGTTTTTTATCAGATAATAATTTCTTACATTTAAAAACAACTACATTGGTACCTTGAGATACAAAAAGAGCAACATAAAATTTTTTTTTTTTTTTAAGATAGGAGCTGTGCCTCAGTCCGTATTTTTGTTCTAGATCCAAGCAAAATTCTGAGATACGTGTTGTGATTCGGGAAGCTGCCGCTAGTTGGCGCACAGGTCCAGTATCGGCAGTTTGATATATGAATTGACTGACTTATGCGCTCAGTTACAGAACAAATTAAATTTGTATCTCAAGGTACCACTGTACAATTATGTAAAAGTGATGTTTGTAAAACATTAATTGCCTTGTGGTTATGTTCAATCCAAGAGTCGTTGCCATTTAACTCCAATTTAAAAACCAATGCATACCATTAACTGTAACAAAAAGAAATTAAAATTGCATAAAAACTAGAGCATGTACCAAAAAAAAAAAAAAAATTTCTGATTTGGAATCAGCGGTGCAGAAATATAAAGAAACAGTTCTAAAACCTTATGCAACAAAAAATGAAAAAAAAATTGTTCCCCACTCTAATTAATTAAAATACAGAACAATAAATCAACTTAAGTTCATAGAGTTTAAGGATATGCCTTCCTGGCTTTGCCATTTCTTTTGATCATCTTTCTCTGTCTCTTCCTTCAGCTACATAGCCTCATTTTATATATGGAGTCATACATTTTTCCCTATGATATTTACTATAGAGTGGAATTTATTTATGAAAGCACTGAACTCAAATAAAATGTAAGAAAAATTCAAAACAACTTGCCCATACAATATGACGATATCACTAATAGGGAGAAAGGATCTCTGGTATACTACATAACTCAAGAAAGGTATATTCAAAGTAAAAGGTGATTTTATACAGGATTAATTACAATAAGTTATTTAAAATATAATTCAAACCTCTGTGTTTAAGAACTCCTTTATTTTACTGTGAATAATTACTATTGCCCAGCTTCTTTCAACTTTTTAAGTACTTAATATTCAAAGTCACAAGCTGAGTGTTTATCATAAAATCTTGGCCCCTGCATACTTAATATACCAGAACAGTAACAGAAAAACTCCATAGTGTCGCAAGTTTCTTCATTAGCAAAGGAAATGTGAACTATTCCAGTGAATGGGCTCTTTACCAAAGTACACTGTGCATAGGAAAGAGTAAGTAAAATAAAATAAGATAAAAGTGTATTATAACTTTTATTTTCCATAAATATTTTATTATGGTGGTATTGAGATTAGTCATGGTGATAAAAAAGAAATTCTTGATCTCTTTTACTTATATAAATCCTATCTTTCAAAAGCTAGTTGAAACAATTTGATAAAGACAATAAATATCTTGTGTGTAAGGCATTATAAAAGTATTAAGAGAAAAACCTATTTTTGCTGTATTCCATAGGTTCTGAAGTATAGGGTTCTTATGTTATTTTCTAGCTATTATAAAATTTTTATGTGAAATTTTCAAAGGAAAAGATCTTTTCTAAAGAGTTAAGATGATATTTATTTTACTTTATTTTGGGGTTTATTTTTAATTTCTAGGTGATAAGAAAATATTTTTATTTTTATCATTTCCAGTTTGATTAAAAATTATCTGAGAAATACTGTCTGCATTATTTCCATTTCTTAATATTATTTTGTGAAACTCTGTGACCCCCTGAAAAGGTTTATTTCTGAGTATAGATGTATAACAATATTTTAAAAATAACATCTGTCAATTAAATATTATATACACAGAGCAACAGTAATAGTGTTTCACCACATGTAGATGGTAGTATTATGAAGACTTAATAAGAACTGAAGGACTGGGGGGGAGCAAGATGGCGACGGAGTAGGCGGACGTACCAACTTCCAACTCCCAGAACCAAAGTGGATTACAACTCAATTTTAAGAACCATCACGTGGATAAACCAACTTTGAACTAAACTAAGTGGACTCTTCAACCAAGGAACACAGAAGAAGCCACATTGAGACTGGTAGGAATAGCGAAAACGCGAAGAGGGCTGCCCAGCTCCCCAGAGCAAACGGCAGCCCAGAGAGACCCGCGGGGCGGGAGGAGAGTTTGGCGGAGAGGGAGGGACCTGGGTCCCAGGAACCAAGCCCCAGCCTCCAGTCCTAGAGCCTAGAAGAGGCGTTTAGACAGTATTGAGCTGTGAAACAAGTGAGGGAGCTCCCAGGCCTACAGTGTGGAGTATTAGGTCCCTTCCTACTCTGCTGAGGGCTGCTTGGGGTTTTGGGGCGGCAGGACGCTGAAAGGCGGTTCTGTCGGCGTGGGCAGAGGCCAAGCCGGTGGGAGATCGGTCTAGCCCAGAGGGTCAGAGGGGACCGCGAAAGCGGTCCGGAAGCTGCGGGCCCGCCTTTAATCCCACTTACGGGGACAAAGCAGGAGGCCAGGAACAGGCAGGCCCTGCGCAAGCCGGCCCTGACCGCGGGGACCGGGCTAGGACTAGGGACGGGCAGGGGCTCGTGGCTGAGCTGACGCTACCAGTCCCCCACCCCACCCCGGGCCGGAGAAACCGTGGTTGGCCAGTATACGTGCGTGAGCGGCTCCGAGCGCGGGAACGGAGTGGACCCCGAGACAAGTGGAGGCTCGCAGTTGAGCCCACGCAACTATCCCCATCCGGCCGGAGAAACCCTGGATAGCATTCATACATGCACGAGCGGGCTCCGAACGTGGGGGCGGGGTAGAGTCTGGGACGAGCGGAAGTACGCAGCTAAGCGGAAGCCAGCAAACACGCCCGCCCCAATAAACCTTGGTTTCCGTCCCTGCGCAGAAGGGCCCTGGCCTCGAGGGCGGGGCTAAAGCTCCGGACGGGCAAAAGCTTACAGCTGAGAGCACGTCAAAAGCCCCACCTAACCCGCGGAATTGTAGCGAGCAGGCTCCGACTGCTGGTTCTGGGCGGAAGTCCGGAAATAGGCTGGGTCCGCAGCTGAGGAAAGGTGCTCACCTCTACCCTTGGTGCTAATCTTGTGGCTTCAGTGACAGCCCCTCCCACGGAGGAGAGGCTGAAATCATAGCAAAAGCCACAGTGGGCCGGCGCTGGAAACGCTCATACCCAACCACCCTAGGCACCGGCAGAGGGGGTGGGGGGCCTGCAGATAGACCACACCTAGAGAACACAAAGGCAACACCTACTGGACTCCAGTGGCCACAACTTGCTTATACACAGAAAAAATGGGCAGGCAGAGGAATGCAAACCAAATGAATCAAGAGAAATCCCCAGAGAAGGACCTGAATAAACCAGATATAACCAAATTACCAGAAGCAGAATTTAGAATAATGATAGTGAGGATGTTCAAAGAAATTAGAGCAACAATGGATAGTCATTATGAACACCTAAATAAAGAGATAACAAGTATAAAAAATGAAATTGAAATAATAAAAAAGAACCAGACAGAAATGACAAATACAGTATCAGAACTGAAGACCACAATGGAAGGAATTAAAAGCAGGATGGATGACGCTGAGGATCGAATAAGCGAGTTAGAGGACACAATAAACAAAGGCACAGAAGCAGAGAAGAAAAAGGAAAAGAGACTTAAAAAATGTGAGGAAACTCTAAGGGAGCTTTGTGACAACATGAAGAGAAACAACATTCGCATCATAGGGGTGCCTGAAGAAGAGGAGAGAGGACAGGAAATGGAAACTTTGTTCAATCAAATCATAGCAGAAAACTTTCCTAAATTAAGGCTGGGAAACACTCCACACATTCAAGAAGCACACAGAACTCCATTAAGGAGAAACCCAAAAAAATCTACACCAAGACACATCATAGTTAAAATACCAAAGCTAATGGATAAAGAAAAAATTTTAAAAGCTGCTAGAGAAAAAAAGACTATCACCACAAAGGAGCCCCCATAAGGATGACATCGGACTTCTCAACAGAAACACTTGAGGCCAGAAGGGAATGGCAAGAAATAATCAAAGTAATGCAGAAGAAGAACCTACAACCAAGACTACTTTATCCAGCAAGGCTAACATTTAAAATTGAAGGAGAAATAAAGAGCTTCCCAGACAAAGAAAGCCTCAAGGAATTCATTAAAACCAAACCAATTCTGCAAGAGATAGTAAGGGGCCTCTTGTGAACAGTTTAAAGGGAGGAACGAATAGAGCAAAAGAAGAATACAGCTTTAAAGAATAAAATGGCAATAAACAACTACATATCAATAATAACCTTAAATGTAAATGGATTAAATGATCCAATCAAAAGACATAGGGTAGCTGCATGGATAAAGAAACAGGACTCATACATATGCTGTCTACAAGAGACACACCTTAAAACAAAAGATGCTCATAGACTGAAGGTAAAAGGATGGAAAAATTATTTCATGCAAATGGAAATGAAAAAAAAGCAGGTGTAGCAATACTTATATCAGACAAAATGGACTTTAAAACAAAGGCTGTAGTAAGAGATAAAGGAGGACACTACATAATGATAAAGGGAACAATTCAACAGGAAGATATAACTATTGTAAATATCTATGCACCAAATATAGGAGCCCCGACATACATAAAGCAGACGTTGATGGATATAAAGGGCGAGATTAACAGCAATACTATCATAGTAGGGGATTTCAATACCCCTCTAACAACACTGGATAGATCCTCAAGAAAGAAAATTAATAAAGAAACAGCAGACTTAAAGGAGACACTAGATCAACTTGATTTAATAGATATCTTCAGAACTTTTCACCCTAAAGCAGGAGAATATACATTCTTCTCAAGCGCTCATGGTACGTTTTCTAGGATAGACCACATGTTAGGACACAAAAATGGTCTCAATAAAGTTAAGAAGATTGAAATCATATCAAGCATTTTCTCTGATCACAATGCCATGAAACTAGAAATTAACCACAAAAGAAAAACTGAAAAATACTCAAACACTTGGAAACTAAATAGCATGTTATTAAATAATGAATGGATTAACAATGAGATCAAAGAAGAAATAAAAAAGTTTCTAGAAACAAATGATAATGAGCATACATCAATTCAAAATTTATGGGACACAGCAAAAGCAGTTCTGAGAGGGAAGTTTATTGCACTACAGGCATATCATAAGAAGCTAGAAAAAGCTCAAATAAGCAACCTGACCCTGCATCTAAAAGAACTAGAAAAACAACAACAAAAAAACCCAAGACAAGTAGAAGGAAGGAAATAATAAAGGTCAGAGCAGAAATAAATGACATAGAGGCTAAGGAAACAATACAGAGGATCAATGATACAAGAAGCTGGTTCTTTGAAAATGTAAACAAGATTGATGAACCTTTAACTAGACTCACCAAGAAAAAAAGAGAGAGGACTCAAATAAATAAAATTAGAAAGGACAGTGGAGAAATAACAACTGACACAACAGAAATACAAAGCATTGTAAGAAAATACTATGAAGAACTCTATGCCAAAAAATTAGACAATCTTGGTGAAATGGATCAATTTCTTGAATCATATAACCTTCCAAAAATCAATCTGGAAGAATCAGAACACCTAAACGGACCAATTACAGCAAATGAGATCGAAACAGTTATCAAAAAACTCCCCCCAAAAAAAGTCCTGGGCCTGATGGCTTCACAAGTGAATTCTATAAAAAATTCAAAGAAGAACTAACTCCTATTCTCCTCAAGCTATTTCAAAAAATTCAAGAGGAAGGAAGACTTCCAAACTCCTTTTATGAGGCGAGCATAATTCTGATCCCAAAACCGGGCAAAGACAACACAAAGAAAGAAAATTATAGGCCTATATACCTGATGAATTTAGACGCTAAAATTCTCAACAAAATATTAGCCAACCGGATCCAGCAATATATGAAAAAAATCATACACCACGATCAAGTGGGATTTATTCTGGAGAGGCAAGGCTGGTTCAATATTCGCAAATCAATCAATGTGATTCATCACATCAACAAAAGGAAGGACAAAAATCACATGATAATTTCAATAGATGCAGAAAAGGCATTTGATAAAATCCAGCACCCATTCATACTCAAAACTCTCAGTAAAGTGGGAATACAGGGATCATTCCTTAACATGATAAAGGCCACCTACGATAAACCGACAGCAAACATCATACTAAATGGACAAAGATTAAAAGCAATCCCCTTAAGATTAGGAACCAGGCAGGGTTGCCCACTTTCACCACTCTTATTCAACATAGTTCTGGAAGTCCTAGCTACAGCAATCAGACAAGAAGAAGAAATAAATGGCATACAAATTGGAAAAGAAGAAGTAAAACTGTCATTATTTGCAGATGATATGATATTGTATATTGAAAACCCTAAAGTCTCAGTCAAAAAACTACTGGACCTTATAAATGATTTCAGCAAGGTGGCAGGATATAAAATTAATACTCAGAAATCAGAGGCATTTCTATACACCAACAATGAAATATCAGGAAAAGAAATTAAGGAAACAATCCCCTTCACTATTGCAGCCAAAAAAATAAAGTACCTAGGAGTAAATTTAACCAAGGAGGTTAAGGACTTGTACTCGGAAAATTATAGAACATTGATAAAAGAAATCAAGGAAGATACAAACAAGTGGAAGCACATACCGTGCTCATGGCTAGGAAGAATAAACATCATTAAAATGTCTATATTACCCAAAGCAATTTATAAATACAATGCAATACCAATTAAAATACCAATGACATACTTCAAAGATATAGAACACATATTCCAAAAATTTATATGGAACCAAAAAAGAACACAAATAGCCTCAGCAATCTTAAAAAGAAAAAATAAAGCAGGAGGTATCACTCTTCCAGATATCAAGGTTTACTACAAGGCCATTATACTCAAGACAGCCTGGTACTGGCATAAGAACAGGCACATAGATCAATGGAACAGAACAGAGGACCCAGAAATAAACCCACAGCTTTATGGACAACTGATATTTGACAAAGGAGGAAAGAACATACAATGGAGTAAAGACAGCCTCTTTAACAAATGGTGTTGGGAAAATTGGACATCTACCTGCAAAAAAATGAAACTAGACCATCAACTTACACCATTCACAAAAACAAACTCAAAATGGATAAAAGACTTAAATGTAAGCCGTGACACCATAAGCATCTTAGAAGAAAACATAGGCAGCAAGCTCTCCGACATCTGTAGCAGCGGTATATTTGCCGATTTATCTTCATGGGCAACTGAAATAAAAGGCAAGATAAACAAATGGGACTATATCAAACTAAAAAGTTTTTGCACAGCTAAAGACAATAGGAACAGAATAAAAAGACAAACCACACAATGGGAGAACATATTCGACAGCACATCTGATAAGGGGTTAATAACTAAAATTTATAAAGAACTTATAAAATGCAACACCAGGAAGATAAACAACCCAATCAAAAAATGGGCAAAAGAAATGAATAGAAATTTCTCCAAAGAGGACATACAGATGGCCAATAGGCATATGAAAAAATGCTCAACATCACTAATCATTAGAGAAATGCAAATTAAAACCACAATGAGATATCACCTCACACCCGTCAGAATGGCACTTATCAGCAAAACAACACAGAATAAGTGCTGGCGAGGATGTGGAGAAAAGGGAACCCTTCTGCACTGCTGGTGGGAATGCAGACTGGTGCAGCCACTGTGGAAAACAGTTTGGAGATTCCTCAGAAAATTAAAAATCGAACTGCCTTTTGACCCAGCTATCCCACTTTTAGGAATATACCCTAAGAACACCATAGCACTGTTCGAAAAGAAGAAATGCGCCCCCATGTTCGTGGCAGCATTGTTCACAATAGCGAAGATCTGGAACCAGCCCAAGTGTCCGTCAGAAGACGAGTGGATTAAAAAGCTATGGTACATATATACTATGGAATACTACTCAGCCATAAGAAACGATGACATCGGATCATTTATAACAAAATGGATATACCTTGATAACATTATACGGAGTGAAATAAGTAAATCAGAAAAAAAGAAAAACTGAGAACAGCACGATTACATACATAGGTGGGACATGAAAGTGAGGGTATGAGACATGGACAAGAGAGTGGTGGTTATGGGATGGGGGGAGGGAGGGAAAAGTGGGATAGAAAGGAGGGGAGGGACGCAGGGAAAACCAGATTGAAGGTGACAGAGGACAATTTGACTTTTGGTGATGGGTATGCAACACAATTGAATGATAAGATAACCTGGATATGTTTTCATTGTACATATGTACCCTGATTTATTGATGTCACCCCATTAGAATTAATAATAATAAAATATATATTAAAAAAAAAAGAACTGAAGGACTGGGTTGATTCTGTAAAAACTACTAAATGAGTCTATGATGTTTTGAATTCAAAATAAGAATGAAAGACTATCAAAAGTACAGTTTAGTAGCTTTCACTGGTATAATAGTATGTACTCTTAAAAATAATCTAAATCTGATAAAAAGTTTACGTACCAAACAGAAAACAGCAAATTTAATGATGAAAACAGTCTCTGGATAACACATAGCCACCTACATTTACAACAGTTCCATTGGATTCAAAAGACCTAAGGTCTTTGATACAGTATTTCTTTAGTATGTCTAGAAATTTTTTGAAATTGAAAATTACACATGTAATCCTGTTGCTATTAAAGCCAATGTGGAGATTGAATCAGCAGCAGTTAATTCATCAACAATTCAGTGGTGTTGATAATGTACTGCCAGGCATATCACTTGAAGAATTCTAAGAATTTCTCTCCTTCCAAATCTTATGGTCACTGAATTATGTTATAATATCCACTCTGCTTCTAATAGTTCCATTTAATATTTCAACATGTTTCTGAATAGACAGGAATGTATTTATATATTTTGAATATATATATATATATATATATATATATATATATATATATATATATATATTTAAGTTAACACTGCAGAGTTCTGGTAAGTAATTAATCTCAGAACGGGGAAAAAGAAAAAAACACAACTTGGCTCAACCACGCTTCACTCTCACTTTGGTGCACATCTTCATGTGTGCACATATTAAAAATAAAGCCAAAAAACAACTCTAGAATAAAGTTTGTTTTAAAATGTAGACTGATAAAAGGACAGGAAGATGTTGGTAAAAGACATTAACAATTACACAGATTATCTATATGACCTAGGGAGAATTGAATGGTGAGAGACAGGTTTTTTATAAATTGAAAATCACTATACGTATTCTGTCCTTCTACCAGCAGAGAAAATAATTGATTAGTTTTAATAGCTTGTATCACAAAAATTTCCACCAGTATAGAAAATTATTAATCTGATGCTGAGTATGTTTTTCGCCAACATTAAATATTTCCTTGAGTGTGTGCTATTCCACATTCCTCTCCGCATCCTAATTCCCTTATAATATATGCTAATTTTCAAAATAACAAAGGTCACTGATAGATCTATTCTCAACCTAGTGATTTATTTTCTTAACTAGAAGTTCTTTGCCACATTTAACCAGCAACAGTTTATTAGTGAAGTCAGTTTGCTCCTGTACAGAGAACAACGCAAAAAATGAAGAACCAGCATCAACCTAACTTTCGAATTAACTAACTTGTTGATGCCAGTTTATCTTGTAATCTACTCTCTATCATGTTTAAGACTATAAAAACCTGTCATTATCCTTGACAAAGTTTGATCACTATATTTTTAAAAGGTGATACCTTTCCTCATTAAACATTTGATTGCTTTCTGTGGTCAAAAAAGCAATTGAGTTCTACTGCTTTACATGAAAAAATCCTCTGCTTTCATGAAGATTTGAAAGAAGGAAAACTTAGATGTCAAAGATGTTCAAGATTATACATTTCCAAACTATTTCCTGAATTCTCTTTCATATGCTATAAATTCAGCAGCACTTTGAATATGTAGTAAAATAAAATAAATAAAAAGTTTCATTGAGAAATGGAATCAGCTGCTGTTTGTTTCTTCTTGAGTCAAGTATTTAATAATACTTTCACTGTTAAAAAACTAAATTCTCTAAACACTATCTGTATTTTATTAGTAGACCTGTATACACAGTATATAAAATATATTCTAAAGTCAAATATAGATTATTTTTAGATATTTTAGATTATGTTTATTTGCCTAATACATTTTCTCCCATTATTTTGAATAGAATTCAATGTTGGTATTATATATGCATAATTTTTTGCATGTTTATGTTGTCATTTAAAGTGTAAATAATATATTACACAAAAAATAATTTTTATGTTATTTGTCACTAATTTTATAGTGTTTTTTAATTTTTATTTTTAATCTATTGTGTTTATATGGATTCAAGTGTCCCACTAAATATAACTCCCTCACCCCCCACCCTGTGTCCCTTTTTGTTCCCCCTTTGCTTCCCTCCCCTTATCTCCCTCGTCCCTTCCCTCTAGGATTCACTGTCCTGTTATCTATATATCTGTATTATGTATATAAAGTTTCACTGATCCCTTTACCTTCTCTGATCCCATCCCTTTATCCCCCTTCCCTCTGACAGCTGTTCCTCTGATCTCTGCCTCTGCCTCTGCCTCTATTCCATTCCTCACTTCACCATGTTCATTAGATTCCAGATATATGTGAGATCATATGATATTTTTCTTTCTCAGCCTGGCTTATTTCACTTAGCATACTAATCTCCAGGTAAGGAAACTCAGACCTAAAGGTCCAAGTGAAATCTTAAACTAAATTTACTGAAGTAAAACTGCCAGAAAGATTCCTTCTTTGGAGAACCAGCCTCCCTCTCCCTTACTCCCTGCTGTTCTACTTTATGATAGTGTAAACAAGCAGGTAACATTATATAAATAAATAAAATGTAAAGTTCTAAATGTAAAGTGATAGTAATAAAGCTAGCATAGTTGAGGAGAAATAAAAGAATACAACATCTCTTCTTTTGTACAAATTCTTTAGATACAAAAGATTGTCATAAATGTCTTGGATAGCTTTCAAAGTTGAAACATTTAACCTTCAATTATTAAAAATAGAATAATGACTATTACCATTTTCGAGTGCACATTATGTTTCAGATATGAAATTAAGTGTTTTATATTTATCATTCTTAAAACAACCCTGAAAGAAAGGGATTATTATAATTATGCTCACTTTTGCAAACTGGGAAATAGAGAGGTTATATAAATTATTCAAGATCATAGAACCAAATGGAGTAGGGTTTAAATTTGAAACTAAGTCCACCTAACAAGCAAGTTCATGCTTTTTCTACTGCAATTGCCTGCTTCAGGGAACAAATATGATAGATGCATGCAGAAATTAAAGTTAACTGAGGTCTTCTTCTCATAGCATTTTTCAAACTTCTATTCTACTAGTTGCAAAGTACCGTTTATGTTTCAATTACAAAAGCCATTTTTTAATCTGTTATAGAACCTGACAAAGAATAGAATATAAATCTGAATTGTCATTATTCTAAATTTAATGAATATGCTTTTATAGGGCATGCATTATTTTTTTTTGTATCTGCTTCTAATTATACCAACATTTATATCTGAACCAAGGAGATTTCAAAAAAAAATATTAGGAGGGAAAAGGGGACAAAATTTCAGATAAATAAATAAACTTAAAAATATTTTATATAGACATAGAGGACAGTAGAAATTTATGTCCACACCAAAACTACATGTAGACGTTAATAGCAGCTTTATTTATAATTGCTAGACCTTGGAACTGGAAATTAAACAAAGGTCTGAAGCATCTGAGGAGTGCGTATTTCAACAATAACTACTGAATTTCAATAAGAATGTGAGTGTTGATATATTTTAATCTTCCTTAATCTTGTTTCCCTCTCCTCAGTTTCAAAGTCACTTTGAAAACTAACAGTCACACAAACCTGCAGTCGGCCAACCACTGGATGGAGAGCTGATTATTTGACTCATCTTCCAGTTCTGTGAAAACCTATCTTCACAGTGCTTGTCTCTTTATTTGACTTCACTCAGAGATCTCTCAATGCAAACAGCCTTTTCCCTGCAGGTTGTGTCAAGAACAGTCAGCAGCAATTATTTAATACTGGAGTTGCCTGAGATGGCCATAGAAGTTGAGGTAAACAGAAAGATGACAATAAAAATGAAAAAATGATGTTAAAAGCTAGGAAATTCAATATCCGCAGGGGCTGCAAAAGCTCTGACACGTTCCTGGGAACCTAGTAGGTTATCTATACATATATAGTACTGTTTGCATGAACTAGAAAAACCAGAGAAGATCTAAGCTTTCACCTTTGGGTGACCTCAAATCTCTGAACAAATAGAAAATGAAAACTAAGGCAGAGTTACAGACAGCCAGCCTCTGTTGATAACATGCCCCAGCATGCACATAGAGCCCTTCAACAAAGGCTAAGAAACTTATTGTGTACAGAAACTTAAGGAAATCTCTGTCTAATAATTCTCTGAATATTTAGCTAACTAAACAGTTGTCATAAATGAGAAAGACTACAAATTATACAGGTTTAGTTCACTAAACAAATAAATATTATCATCCACCACCACAAAAACAAACAAAAACAAAAACCCTGCGAAGGTGGGCAGAATGATTTCCAGAATTGCCATATTATATCATTTAAAAAAATTCAGTTTTCAACAAGAACCAAACTATGAGATGTTGGATTTATTAGACAGTCTTTAAATTAACTAGTTTAAATACGTTCAATGAACTAAAGGAACCCATGTCTAAGGAAATAAATTATGTCTAAAGAACTAAAAGAATGATGTCAAACCAAATACAGAATATCAATTAAGAGACTGAAATTATAAAAAGGAATAAAATAGAAATTCTAAACTTGAATTGTATAATAATTGAAAGAAAAAGTTCATTGAAGGGGCTCAACAACAGATAAACTGGTAAAAGAAATATCATCCAATATAAAGATAGGTCAATTGAAATTATCTTGTTTGAGAAGCAGAAACAAGTAAGTATAAAAATGAACAGATCCTAAACAACCTTTGGGACTCCATCAACTTTAACAAATATAGATAGCGAGAATCCCAGGGAAGGTTTGAGAGAAAGGAGCAGAAATACTATTTAAAGAAATAGTTGGTGAAGGCTTCCACAGTGTGATGAAAAACAATCTACATATCTGAGAAGCTCAATTAACTCCCAGGATGAAAACTCAAAAGAAATCCACATTTAGACATACCATAATCAAATTGTCAAAAGCTAAAGACAGAGAACCTTAATCAATGCAAGACAGAAGCAACCCATAAATTAAGTATCAACAAAATTAAGTACTTACATGCTTCAAATGACATTATTAAGACAGTGAAGAAATAGTGCATAGAATGAAAGAAAACATGCAAATACTACATCTAATAAGGGATTTATATCAAGATTATAAAAAGAATTCTACAGTTCAACAATTAAAAATGACTTAATTCAAAAATGTGCGAAGGATTTGAACAACCATTTCTGTAAGGAAGACATACAAATGCTTAATGGGAATGAAAAGATATCAACATTATTGGGGAAACGCTAATCAAAATAAAAATGAGACATCACTTCACCCACTAAGAAGGCTAAGCTCAAAAAGAGAAACAACTGTTTTTAAGGATGTGGAAAAATGGAAACCTTCATACATTGCTAAGCGGAATGCAAGATGGTGCAGATGCTTTGTAGAACACCTGAAGGTCCTTAAAATGTTACACATTAGTTCCATATAACCCAGAAAATCAACTCCAAAATATATATTCAAAATAATTGAAAATCAAATACTTGCATTTGAACATTTGTAGCAGTAATATTAATAATAGCCCAAAGTAGAAATAACCCAAATATCCATTAATTGATGAAATTGATAAATAAAATGTAATATATCCATGCAATAGAATGCTATTTAGCCATAAAAAGGCATGAAGTACTACCACATGCTACAACGTGTATGAATCATGAAAACATTACGCTAAGTGAGAGAAGCCAAAAAAAAAAAAAAGCTAGTCACAAAAAGCCATGTACTATGATTCCATTTTTTATGACATGTTTAGAGTAAGTAAATGCATAGAGATTTAAAGTAGAATAAAGTTTGTAAGGGTTTGGAGAGAGGTAAAGAGTGATATAATGGAATTTATTTTTTGGGAGGGCTGATTAAATATTCTAAAATTAGACAGTGGTTATATTTATAACTGCAAAGATACTAAAAAGTACTGATTTTTATATTTAAAAAGGGTAAAATTGATGGTTTCTGAATTACATTTCAATTAAAAATCACCTCCTGTTATGTCATAAAGAACTGGGGCTCAATTTTGGTAGCTGTATAAATTTATTAGCTGTGTAAACTATTAATTTCTTCTAGGTTTAGTTTCATACTCATGTTATAAAATAGGGATAATTATACCTTATTAGAGGTTCTTCTGAGGACTAAATGACATCTATATTTAAAAAATCTAGTATATTCTCAAGTACAAGCAGACACAGTGTACTCATATGTTATTCTCTTATACCTTTACTTTTACTCAAATTTTCAACCCCCCTACTTAGCCTTATCTTATTAATTTCTGTGCTTATTCAACTCTCCCTTCATTATATGTCATTATAGTTTCCTAAAAACTGCTTATCTGCCAAAGGGTATCTTTCTAGTATGAAGAAGAGAACTAATGTTTTCAGGTTATTAAGAGAACATATTTAAAAATTTGAAAAGAAAACTATGAAATATGATTTTATATAGAATTATTGAATATCAAAGTTTCAAGCTATCTAACAGGTCATTCAGAACAACTCTTAGCTAATGAGTCATTTTACCAAAATCCATTAAATGGTAGTAATATTGTCTGCTGGAATACTTCTAGTGTTTGAGAACTAGGGAGGCCTAGATCACTTTGGAAAACTGCAATGCAAATATTTATTTAATGTATAGGTTCTCATTATAGTCGTATCTCTTAGGACACTTTGAAATGTTATTATAATATTTCACATATATATTCATGTAGCTGTTTTCCTTTTTGATCATCTATATTTCTGGAGGCAGAGACTATAATTACTAAATTTGTATTGTATTCAACCACTCTGAGCCATGTTTATATGTCTCTTTAGTGTCTTTAATAAATACAATTTGATCATGATGGAAAAAAGAATGCCCTCATATATTTGGGAACATAAAAATCACTAAGAGTGCTAAAGGGAGAAAATTGTTAATTCTTGTAAAAACACCTATTCACAAAACTATCTAACTGCAATATCTATTGTTTAACATGCACAAAATAATTGGAATGTTTTGTCATTAAAATTACCTTTACAAGTTAGGACCTAGCCTATTAAATTTATTAAGGTATTTAAAACTCTATATGCATATTAATTAAAATTTAACTTTACGGAAATAATTAAGATATTTAGGTAATATTTGAATGTTTAAAATGTATAAATTATTATAGCTGAAAAAGTTTAGTTGACTCTATAAAGCCATGTTTAGAAAGAATAACAATGTTAAAAAACCTGAATGGCATAGTTTTTCAAAATGTTATTTCTTTCATCAATCAACAATCAGTAAGTATACATTATTATTCTATTTATTAACTTTCAGTTTTTCTCTATTTTTATAATTATTCTTTCTTTCTGTAATTCTCAGTATGTATCAAGTTGATATATAAAGATACTATGATTGCATAGAAAATAAAGTAAAACATGTTACTTGAAGGAATATGTCAATATAATCTTCCTAACTGTATAACCAAATAGACACAAAGATTTTATGAAATATTTGCATGAATAAAATCATATGTTAGAAAACAGCTATGCTAAAAGGACCTAAGTGATAATATTAGGAGCAATAATTATAGTAGAGTCAATTAATTTTAACATATATCTTCTAGAGTTTGTAAATTAAATCTTTAAATACATACCAGATCTGATTTTGAAGAATCCGGACACTCTGAGAAGTAAGGTGTTGAACTTCTGACTCCACTGTTATCAGCAGTTGGCTTTGCAGGCTGAGCATGCTGTCTGTAGGTAGAACTTTTAGGAGTCCAACAAAACAGGTTGATTGATTCTCGCACACAGCGTTCAATGTCAATTTCTGGATAAAAAATTGAAAAAAATATACAGGATTTGAATTGCTATGTTTATGAAAAAAATATTCTTTTCTAACTGAATATATTCACATATGGCTAGAACGGTAACTAATCAAAAAAGATTTCAGTAAAAAAATAATGTAGATATTAATTAGCATATTTAAGACTGGAATGTTAGGGGTTATTTTGTATTATTATACACATACATAGTCACACACATTTCCATGTGTACATACGTACATAATATTTTTGTGTGCTTTGTTTGGTATTATACACTCATATATGACTGTATATGTCAGTATACATTATTTAAACATCATGAATACAACACAACTCCTATTTAAAAATCTGTTTCATTTTACTCTGATAATATTTTCACTTTTCAAAATAAAATACAGGTTGGGGTGGGGGATAAAGCTGGAATTTGGAAGTGGGAAGGCAAAATATTCAGAAGCTAATTCATCATTATTTCTAGCAAAATGTACTTAAAAGTTTCATTTCTATCTATTAAAGGAGATATAAAATAATCAGGGCAAAATTTATTGAAATATCAACTCAGGATTATCTTTTAAAAAATAAATTGAGTTAAGTGCAGAAAGGTTTAAATGAAAAAAGATTAGGTGAACTTGATTAAAATAATAAAATTTTTTCCATAGATTTCATTTTCTTTTTTAGATTTGCAATTTAAGCATCTTTGAAACAGAGGTAACATATATAAGAAAAGTGTTTCAACTGTAAATTTTGCTTGTATGTTATTATGGCACTGTAGCTCTTTATGAGGTCACAATGCCTGATGAAGAGCAAAACTGTCCAGTATGAGGCAAGTGTAGAGATTACAGAAAGGCAATCGTAATTCCGTATGTTAGCTAGGATGAAGAAATTTAGCATGGACCAACTTTTCCTTTTCTGTATTCCTAACATTAGTAAATGGCAGATATTCTCAATTCCTCTGCAAAAGTCCAAGTGGTCAGCTTGAATGCACAATGTAGAAAAATATACTACAGATTTTAAATTGCAAAGAGATAAGTTCCCAATTTCTCTTTTTGAAATGAAAAGCTTATGTATAAAGGGAAGAAGAAGATAGACATTCAAGTCAATTCTGTGGATGGTGCAGGAGTCATTCATTTAGAGCTGTCTGCTTTTTATACGGTGGAAAATCCTTGGAGTAAAGGAGAGAAATGCACATTTATTGAGCATCTATTACGTGACAGGCATTGCATGTTTTCACTTAGCTAATTTAATTCTTACAATGATCCTTGTAGACAAGTATTGTAATCCTCATTTCTGTTAAAGATGAACAAATTAAGACATAAGGAAGGTAAGTGAATATGTTAAATGTATTATTTTAAATAGAAAATGTCTAAAGTTACTAAAGGGTAATAAAACATATTTTCTTTCTCAATTTATTTAGATTTTAAGTATGGTCAGCATGTCTGGAAAGACCAGTCACTCAATTAAACATTCCTTTATCTGCTATTAGTGATGTTTGCCAACTTCACACTTGGTTACTTCCATGGCTACACAAAGAGGTCAGGTTTCATTACCCCATATGCTATTCCTAACATAATATCTAAAGAAAAAAAAAGTTAAACATGTTTTTAGACATGGGTGTATTTATTTGAGTAATGGCCAATACAGTAAAATGTATTTTTTTAAAGACTTTATTTACTCAGTTTTAGAGAGGAGAGAGATAAGGGCGAAGAGCAGGAAGTATCAACTTCCATACGTGCCTTGACTAGGCAAGTCCAGGATTTCGAACCAGCAACCTTAGCATTCTAGGTTGATGCTTAATCCACTGTGCCACCACTGGTAAGGCCGAAATATATATATTTAAAAAACTCTCTAACATTGTCCACTTAATTCCACAGAAAGAACAGATGTCAACTAAAAGAAAAAATCAAAGCTTGAGATAGGTTTCTTTATTCCATTTAAGAAGAGATATGCTTATTTCATTTAATAAAATTTCCAATTAATATAATTAAGATGAAAATTTGCAGCTAAAGAGAGAAAACTCTATCATCTTAACAAAGTTTACTCATTCAACACTGTTTAATCTCCAAAGGAAAAGGAATTTCAGATGACACTTTACATCCACAGTGCTCACTCAACTCAGTTTGATACACTTGTCACTTATTAAAAGCTTGAAGTCAAGTCAATGGTCCAGATCAGAGGTTGTAATTCAGTCTTTAAATCACCGGCAGAGGAAAAGTCACTTATACCTGCCTCCAAAACTCCTTTATATCATAAAAGGTTGACAGTGAATCCTGAGTGTTCACTGGTGGCCACCCCAATTCCACCCTGATTCTTGGTACTGGCAGATATGCCAGTCTCCATGCACTTGACCCACGCGACCTCTCTATCTCAGAATCCTTCCAAAGCACTTTAGTATAAGCAAAATATTATGCAAAAGTACTTTGTAAACAGTACACTGAATATACAAGTATTCTTAAAAAGTAATTTCTCATCCTAGGGCATTCCTATTTTCTATCTTGCTTTATAATTTTGATATAATGCATTGTGAATAAAGAATGTAACCTGGATTCTAGTTTCCCAGGCTTAATTCCAAGCTCCATGAAGTACTTTGTGACTTAGCTAGAAATAATGTCTCTAAATCTTGGTTTCTTTATCCACATTCATTACTATCCTGTTAGAAATAGTGAACTATTTTCAAAAAGTTAAAACACATGTCATGTTTCATTTGGGTAAAAACAGGTGAAAAAGACATCTTTCTGGAAGCCCTTTGTTTTTGTTTTAATGACTATGAATGACTTGCTTCCTAGATCTAGTGAACAGCTGCTGTCCACTCTCTTTACTATTATCTAATTCCCTTTGGCTCTCCCCTATATTTGAACTCTAATTTTGTTAAGACATTATTTACTCTTTATTGATTCACTCCATCACTTTGTTGGAACGCATTTTCCAGCAGCTTTTAAGAAAGGGTGCATAGAGGGCAAAGTATTTTGGAAACTTCCAACCTTTAATATGTTTATTCTGCTCGTGACTGATACTTGGACTTGGCATAGCATTCTCAGGTTGAATCTGAGTTATGAAAGGCGGGGCTCCATTGTTGTCTTCCGAGAAGTCTGATATAGTTCTGATTTGAGATTTTTATGTGATTCCACCTTTTCAGTATACTTTTAAGATCTCTGGTGTTCTGAAATTTCATGATATATGTGTGTACAACTTCATTGCCATAGGTGTTTGATGGTCTGTTTGCAATTCTTCAGTTACAGAAAAAGTTCTTGTTTGATGCCTGTGATAATTTCTTTCACACTGTTCTCTGTTCTTCTACTAGAAGAATCTTGAACATATGAAACAGAATTTCTAATAACTTGCCGTTTCCTTTTACTTTCCATAAGTATTTTTGTTCTATTCTGAAAAATTCCCTAAACTTTATCATCCAACTCTTTTATTATAAAGGTCATTGAGGTCCTGGCTGTTACCCCAGTAAGTTAGTGTTGTCTCAAAACCCAAAGTTTCAGGTTCGATTCTTGGTCAAACACATATAGGAAGTAACCAGTGAATGCACAATAAAGTAGAATAAACTAATGTTTCTTTCTCCCTCTCCTTTCCTTTGTCTCTCTCTAAAACCAATCAATAAAAATAAATTAAAAATAAGAAAAGTTATTGAATTTCCACATATTTAATTTTCAGTCAATCTTTTTAGTCCTTTGTTATAGAAAATAATTCTGATTTTTCATAGTTGTATTATCTTCTCATAATTATGTTTCCAAGGATATTTCTTATTCAGTTTGTGCTGGTCTGTGTCTTTTAGCAAAAGGCTTTCCTTATTGGTTTGGCAATCTATGACTACACAAATTTAAAAGAACACTAAAAATCATATCAGAAGTTTTATATATGTATGTGGGAAGGGCTTGGTGTCTGCTGAATTCACTCTAGGGTCAAATAGGAACATGGTGATTTGTTAGATTCCTAACGAAGGTATTTCTTCTTCTAGGGATATTCTACCTCTCCAGAGAATAACTCTCTGAAATGTCTAAACATATCCTTGCCAGGATTCTGAGAACTGACCATGATGGGCCGGGGGGGTTGAAACTACACATTCCCTCATTTCCGCTCTGTGCTGTGCTCTTGACTCTAGGTTGTAAGACTCTGTAATTCTATAACTCCAAAGAATACCCCACCAAATTTACTGTTATCTTTGGTCGTGTTTTTGTAAAATTTGCAAAAGATATCCATAATCTGTGATAACTACTGTCTTTATTTATGCCAATTTTCCCTCCATTATACTTCCTCTAATGTCAGGCAACATTATAGTGGCTGTGGACACTATGAGATATAATTAAGAGTCAGCTAAGTTAGGGATATATTTACTTTGGTTTCATGTGACGTATTTCCATGATTTGTAGTCACTTTTGGGTATTAAAAAAAGATTTCCCGGGGGGTTGATGTGAGAAAAATGGCGTCGTGAGGAGCGCTCCCAATACTTCTTCCCAAAAATTCAACAAGTTCTACAACCAAAGACAGAAAAATCGATCTCTGGAGCATCTGTGGGTCCCACACACTGAACAAAAAAGGTATAAAGTGTTGAAAAACTGATTAAATTTATAAGCAACCCTGAAAGAAATAAGACGGAGAACAGAACACTCTGCCTCCCTCATTAACCTGAGCAAGGGCTGCTTTCACTTGGAACTGAGAAAGAGTGCGAGCCTTTTGGTGTGAAAGGAGATGGGCTGCAGCACAGACGTACAAACAGAGGAAAGAGTGGGCCCACCGTGGCTCAGCCCGGGCGAGCTAACACCAGCGCCGGTCCTGGCAGAGGTGGGCAAGTGGCAGCCTCCATTACCCCATTATCCTGGTGAGCGAGTGCAGGCAGGGTGTGCGAGGTTCCCCTTAGGGCCCCGGGTGTGGGCGCCTGCGTTCCCGGGCAGAGAAGCAGGGTCAGAGACTTCTGTGTGGGCTGCGAGCAAAGGAACGGTGTAATCCCTGCTCCACCAACAACAGCGCGGGGAGAGCACTCAATAACAAACTTCCCTACGCCCGATCTTCTCTGGGTGAGCGCGCCCTCGCCAGCCATTCAGGTAGCACTGGGGTAGAGGAGCACAGGCAGCTTGCAAACAGTCTCTGTATCAAATCTGTGAATCCAATCACTCAAGTTAGCTTAACTCACAGTAGGCTAACCGCCCAACTAGCTTATGCGGCTCTGGCTGACAAGCTTTCTCTCAGCTCAGCGATCTAAGACAAGAGATGTGATATTTTTTAGTGGTTCATGCTTAGTACGGAGGGGCGGGGCAAATTCCAGTCAGCCGATACAGGGTGAAAAACCTGCCTATGCTGGTGGCTCTGATTAGCAGAGCTTTCATACTCAGGGCTGTGCACTAAAAAAAGGGACTTGGCAGCTTTTAAGACCTCCTGTTCTGCAGGTAGCAACTAGGACATCTTCTTCTTAGCCAAGACAGGATACAAAGTGCCAAAAGCCTGGGGAGAGTGGTCCCACAGAGTGCTGAGACATACTGGACAAAACTAGAGACTCATAGAAAGTCACCTTGAGAGTAATTGGTTCCCAACCCTGCCTCATTACACTGACGGCTCTGACTGACAGAGCTTTACCCAGAGCTCTGCGCTGAGTGGAGGTAGAGTGGGGATTTGCCAGCTCTTTGAGCCTCTTACTATCCAGGCAGTGGCAGCGGCAACCTCATAGCTGGATCACCAGGCTGCTAATTCAGGAAGGAGAGAGACTCAAAAAAACCGGACTTTCCCATTGTTGGAGCTTGCAAATGCTATCAAGACCCAACTACCAATGAGACTGAGGCCTAGTACATGACATCACCATAGCGACACATCAACTGCAAATTTCTACCTAAATGTGGAACAGGGGCAGAGCCTGGGGTACAGTGCCACTGACCAGGAAGAGGGAGAGGAAGAAAAAAGGAAGAAGATAACCTCTCAATATCATGAAAAATCCACAAACTTTATAACTTTTTCCACTTTTTTATATTTCTTTCATTTTCTTATCGTAACTTATTTATTTTTTTTCTCTTCCACCTTGGTCCTTTTATCCTCTGCTCGTCTTACTCTTTTCTCTTCATCTTGAACTATATTACCCATAAGTGTTACATTTCTCTTTTTTTTTCTTTTCTTTTTTCTTTCTATGAGGGTGACACTCCAAAACCCTTAACTCTCTCTTTTCTTATCTCCTTTTTCTTTTTTCTCTCTCTCTCTTATTTTCTCTTTTACTTTTCCTCTCATTCGATCCTCACTCACGAACAAGCTATTTTATTTTGGATTCCAATTTTTTCTTTGTGGCATTTTGACTTCGCTTTTTAATTCATTATCATTCTCCCCAACTCCGGCTCTCCATTCTATGTAGTTTTTGATGCATTTGATACAATAGTTTTTTTGTTTATTTTTGATTTTGTTTTGTTTTTCTTGTTTCCTTCTTATCACTTTCACTATATATCTCCTTCGACCATCATTTACAAGCAAATTATATTATTCTTGATAAAAATTTTTTCCTTTTTTTTGCATTTTGTGGGTCCCTACCTCCTTTTTTGCCCCTTTATCACTTCTCTCCAACTCAGGCCCCCCGTTATAGGTAGTTTTTGTTCCATTTAGCACAATATAAATCTCAGTTTTGCATAGCATTTTCTCAAAGAGGGAAGAAGAGTAAAAAAGGGAAAAAATAATTTTTGTTTAATTTGTTCTTTTTATTTTTTATTGATTGTCTTTTTTATTGTCTATTATTTTTCTTTTAATTTTATTAATTCACATTAGTGTTATTAACAAAATCACCCTCAGATGCAATTACGAAAAAGGAAATCGAATATCATGGATACAAAAGACAGAGAAGTAGCACAGATAGATGAGGAAAAATTTATCGAAAAAATTTTTAATAGATTGGAAACCTTGGAGTTCAATGACAGAAAATTTAAAATAGAAATCCTAAAAATACTCAGAGATATATAAGAAAACACAGAAAGGCAATTTATGGAGCTCAGAAAACAACTCAATGCACACAAAAAATATATTACCAAGGAAATTGAAACTATAAAAACAAATCAGAGATGAAAAACTCAATTCATGAACTGAAAAATGAGGTAACAAGCTTAGCTAATACAACAGGCCAGATAGAAGAGAGGATTAGTGACATAGAAGATAGGCAACTTGAGGCACAACAGAGAGAAGAGAGAGACTCAAGAATTAAAAAAAACGAGAAAGCCTTACAGAATTGTCTGACTACACCAAAAAGAGTAACATAAGAATAAACATATATCAGAAGGAGAAGAGAGAGAAAATGGAATGGAGAACATATTCAAACAAATAATAGACAAGAACTTCCCAAGCCTGTAGAAAGAACTAAAGCCTCGAATTTAAGAAGCAAATAGAACACCAAGTTATCTTAACCCAACAAACCTACTCCAAGGCACATCATAATGAAATTGGCACAAACCAAAGAGAAAGAAAAAATTCTCAAGGCATCCAGGGAAAAGAAGAATAAAACATATAAAGGAAGGCCTATTAGATTATCATCGGATACCTCAGCAGAAACTCCACAAGCTAGAAGAGAGTGGACCCCAATATTTAAAGTTCTGAAAGGGAGAAACTTCTAGCCAAGAATACTATACCCATCAAAGCTATCCTTCAAATATGAAGGAGAAATAAAAACATTCACAGATACAGAAAAGATGAGGGAATTTATCATCAGAACACCCTTACTTAAGGATATACTAAAGGGGGTTTTCCAACTAGATACAAAAAACAAAACAAAACAAAACTACAAGTAAAAGCTCCACCAGGAATACGCACACACAAAAAAACAAATTTAAACTGTGACAACAAAAACAATAAGGGGAGAGAATGAAGATTAACAGTAGCAAAGGACGATGGAGTGCAGAAGCACTCATAAGATAGTGTACTACAATGAACATATTAGGTACCCTTTTCATTACTTAATGGTAACCACCCCTAAAAAAACCACCAAAGAAGCACATGACTTGAAAAAGGAAGTAACAGAGGAAAGAAGTATGAATTACAACCAAACAAAAACAAATGACAGAAAAACAAAAGAGAAGTATCAAACAAGATACAAAACTAACAGAAAGCAATATATAAAATGGCAATAGGAAACCCTCAAGTGTCAATAATTACACTAAATGTAAATAGATTTAACTCACCAATAAAAAGACACAGAGTAGCAGACTGGATTAGAAAAGAAAATCCAACTATATGCTGCCTACAAGAAACACATCTAAGCAACAAGGATAAAAACAAATTCAAAGTGAAAGGCTAGAAAACAATGCTCCAAGCAAATAACATCCAAAAAAAAGCAGGTGTAGCAATACTCATATCCAACAATGCTCACTATAAGACAGCAAAAGTAATCAGAGACAAAAATGGTCATTTCATAATGATCAAGGGGACACTGAATCAAGAAGAAATTACACTTCTTAATATATATGCACCAAACCAAGGAGCACCAAAATGTATAAGACAGCTACTGACTGTCCTAAAAACAAAAGGTGACAAAAATACAATCATACTTGGAGACTTCAATACACTGCTAACGAATCTAGATCATTCATCCAAACAGAAAACCAATAAAGAAATATTGGCCTTAAATGAAACACTAGAATAATTGGATATGATAGACATCTACAGGACATTTCATCCCAAAGTGACAGAATACACATTTTTCTCTAGTGTACATGAAACATTCTCAAGAATTGATCATATGCTGGGCCACAAAAATAATATCAACAAATTCAGAAAAATTGAAATTGTACCAAGCATATTTTCTGATCATAAAGCCTTGAAACTAAAATTCAACTGCAAAAAAGAGGTAAACAAACCCACAAAAATGTGGCAACTAAACAACATACTTTTAAAAAATGAGTGGGTCAAAGAAGAAATAAGCGCAGAGATCAAAAGATACATACAGTAAATGAAAATGACAATACGACCTATCACAGCAAAAGCAGTAATAAGAGGGAAGTTTATATCGCTTCAGGCCTATATGAACAAAAAGAGAAAACCCAAATAAACCACTTAATTTACACCTTAAGGAACTAGAAAAAGAAGAACAAAGACAACCCAAAACCAAAAGAAGAAAGAAAATAATAAAAATCATAGCAGAAATAAATGAAATAGAAAACAGAAAAACTATAGAAAAAATTAATAAAACAAGTAGCTGGTTCTTTGAAAAGATAAACAAAATTGACAAACCCTTTGCAAGACTCTTTAAGGAAAAAAGGGAAAGGACTCATATAAACAAAATCCAGAATGAAAGATGACAAATCACCACAGATATCATAGATATACAAAGAATTATTGTAGAATACTATGAAAAACTATATGCCACCAAATTCAACAATCTAGAAGAAATGGATAAATTCCTAGAATAATACAACCTTCCTAGACTGAGTCGTAAAGAAGCAGAAAGCCTCAACAGACCAATAAGCAGGGAGGAAATAGCAAAAACTATTAAAAACCTCCCCCAAAATAAAAGTACAGGCCCAGATGGCTATACTAGTGAATTCTATCAAACATTCAAAGAAGAGTTGGTTCGTATTCTACTCAAAGTCTTCCAAAAAACTGAAGAAGAAGCAATACCTCAAACACATTTTATGAGGCCAACATAACCCTCATACTGAAACCTGGCAAGGATGGCACAATAAAAGAAAACTACAAACCAATATCTTTAATAAATACAGATGCTAAAATACTAAACAAAATACTAGCAAATCAAATACAGCAACATATTAAAAAAATAATACACCATGATCAAGTGGGATTCATCCCAGAATCTCAAGGATGGTTCAATATACCATACATAAAAGGTTAACGTAATACACCATTATCAACAAAACAAAGAACAAAAACCACATGATCTTATCAATAGATGCAGAAAAGGCAATCGATAAAATACAACATAATTTTATGTTTAAAAGACTAAAAAAATAGGTATAGAAGGAAAATATCTCAACATAATAAAGGCCATTTATGATAAAACATCAGCTAACATCATATTAAATGGCATAAAACTGAGGACTTTCCCCCTTAAATCAGGAACAAGACAGGGATGTCCACTCTCTCCACTCTTATTTAACGTGGTGCTAGAAGTTCTAGCCAGAACATTCAGACAAGAGAAAGAAATAAAGGCATCCATATTGGAAAAGAAGAAGTAAAGGTTTCACTTTTTGCAGATGATATGATCCTATACATCAAAAATCCTAAAGTCTCCACAAAAAGATTACTAGAAACAATAAACCAATATAGTAAGGTCACAGGATACAAAATTAATATACAAAAGTCCATAGCATTTTTATACGCCAACAACAAAACATTAGAAAATGAGCTAAAAAAAATAATCCCCTTCACGGTTGCAACAACAACAACAAAAAATACTTAGGAATAGAGGAGCAAGATGGCGACAGAGTAGGCGGATGTACCAACTTCCAACTCCCAGAACCAAAGTGGATTATAACTCAATTTTAAGAACCATCATCTGGATAAACCAACTTTGAACTAAACTAAGTGGACTCTTCAACCAAGGAACACAGAAGAAGCCACATTGAGACTGGTAGGAATAGCGAAAATGCGAAGAGGGCTGCCCAGCTCCCCGGAGCAAATGGCAGCATGGAGAGACCCGCGTGGCGGGAGGAGAGTTTGGTGGAGAGGGAGGGACCTGGGTCCCAGGAACCAAGCCCCAGCCTGCAGTCCCAGAGCCTAGAAGAGGCGTTTGGACAGTTTTGAGCTGTGAAACAAGTGAGGGAGCTCCCAGGCCTACAGTGTAGAGTATTAGGTCCCTTCCTACTCTGCTGAGGGTTGCTGAAGGGTTTGTTGGCAGCAGGACGCTTAAATGCGGTTCTGTTGGAGTGGGCAGAGGCCAAGCCGGAGTGAGCTCGGTCTAGCCCAGGAGGGTCGGAAGGGACGCGCGAAAGCGGTCCGGAAGCTGCAGGCCTGCCTGTAATCCCACCTGCGGGGACAAAGCAGGAGTCCAGGAATGGGCAGAAATCTGCTCTGTGACCCTGCAAGCCGGCCCTGACTGTGGGGACGAGGCTAGGACCAGGGACGGGCGCGGACTAGGGGCTGAGCTCACGCTACCAGCCGCGCCTGGCCGGAGAAACCGCAGTTTGCCATCCTACGTGCACGAGCGGGCTCCGAGCGCAGGGACAGGGCAGACCCCGAGACAAGTGGAAGCTCGCAGCTGAGCCCACGCTACTATCCCCACCCGGCCGGAGAAACCGCAATTTGCCATCCTACGTGCATGAGCGGGCTCTGAACACGGGGGCGGGGTAGAGTCCTGGACAAGCGGAAGTTCGCAGCTGAGTGGAAGCCAGCAGCTGAGTGGAAGCCAGCAAACACGCTCGGCCCAATAAACCTTGGCTTGCGACCCTGCGCAGAAGGGCCCTGGCCTCGAAGGTGGGGTTAAAGCTCCAGACGGGCAAAGGCTCACAGCTGAGAGCACGTCAAAAGCCCCGCCTAACCCCCGAAAATGTGGCGAGCAGGCTTTGCCTGCGGGTGCTGGGCGGAAGTCCGGAAACAGGCTAGGTCCACAGCTGAGCAAAGGTGCTCACCTCTACCCTTGGTGCTAAGACTTGTGGTTTGAGTGACAGCCTGGTACTGGCGTAAGAAAAGCACATAGATCAATGGAACAGAACAGAGGACCCAGAAATAAACCCACAGCTTTATGGACAACTGATATTTGACAAAGGAGGAAAGAACATACAATGGAGTAAAGACAGCCTCTTTAACAAATGGTGTTGGGAAAACTGGACATCTACCTGCAAAAAAATGAAACTAGACCATCAACTTACACCATTCAAAAAAACAAACACAAAATGGATAAAAGACTTAAATGTAAGCCGTGAAACCATAAGCATCTTAGAAGAAAACATAGGCAGCAAGCTCTCCGACATCTGTAGCAGCAATATATTTGCCGATTTATCTCCACGGGCAAATGAAATAAAAGGCAAGATAAACAAATGGGACTATATCAAACTAAAAAGTTTTTGCACAGCTAAAGGACAATAAGAACAGAATGAAAAGACAAACCACACAATTGGAGAACATATTCGACAGCACATCTGATAAGGGGTTAATTACTAAAATGTATAAAGAACTTATAAAACTCAACACCAGGAAGACAAACAATCCAATCAAAAAATGGGCAAAAGAAATGAATAGAAATTTCTCCAAAGAGGACATACACATGGCCAATAGGCATATGAAAACATGCTCAACATCACTAATCATTAGAGAAATGCAAATTAAAACCACAATGAGATATCACCTCACACCAGTCAGAATGGCACTCATCAGCAAAACAACACAGAACAAGTGCTGGCGAGGATGTGGAGAAAAGGGAACCCTTCTGCACTGCTGGTGGGAATGCAGACTGGTGCAGCCACTGTGGAAAACAGTTTGGAGATTCCTCAGAAAATTAAAAATCGAACTGCCTTTTGACCCAGCTATCACACTTATAGGAATATGCCCTAAGAACACCATAGCACTGTTCGAAAAGAAGAAATGCGCCCCCATGTTCGTGGCAGCATTGTTCACAATAGCGAAGATCTGGAAACAGCCCAAGTGTCCGTCAGAAGACGAGTGGATTAAAAGCTATGGTACATATATACTATGGAATACTACTCAGCCATAAGAAATGATGACATCGGATCATTTATAACAAAATGGATGGACCTTGATAACATTATACGGAGTGAAATAAGTAAATCAGAAAAAAAGAAAAACTGAGAACAGCATGATTTCATACATAGGTGGGACATAAAAGTGAGAATATGAGACATGGACAAGAGAGTGGTGGTTATGGGATGGGGTGAGGGAGGGAAGAGTGGGATAGGGAGGAGGGGAGGGACACAGGGAAAACCAGATAGAAGGTGACAGAGGACAATTTGACTTTTGGTGACGGGTATGCAACACAATTGAATGATAAGATAACCTGGAGATGTTTTCATTGTACATATGTACCCTGATTTATTGGTGTCACCCCATTAAAATTAATAATAATAAAATATATATAAAAAATACTTAGGTATAAACATAACAAAGAATGTAAAGAACCTATATAATGAAAACTACAAAGTATTGTTAAGGGAAATCGAAAAAGATACAATGAAATGGGAAAATATTCCTTGTTCTTGGATAGGAAGAATAAATATAATCAAAATGACCATATTACCCAAAGCAATATGCAAGTTTAATGCAATTCCCATCAAAATTCCAATGACATTTTTTAAAGAAATGGAACAAAAAATCATCAGATTTATATGGAAGTATAAAAAACCCCAAATAGCCAAAGCAATCCTAAGGAAAAAGAACAAGCTGGGGGCATTACAATACCTGACTTCAAATTATATTATAGAACCACGACAATCAAAACAGCATGATATTGGCAGAAAAATATACTCAGACCAATGGAACAGAATAGAAAGTCCAGAAATAAAATCACATATATATGGTCAAATAATTTTTGATATAGGAGCCAACAACACACAATGGAGAAAAGAAAGCCTCTTCAACAAATGGTGCTGGGAAAACTGGAAAGCCACATGCAAAAGAATGAAACTCGATTACAGTTTGTCTCCTTTACTAAAATTAATTCAAAATGGATTAAAGACCTAAATATAAATACATAGAAACAATAAATTACATATTAGAAAACATAGGTACTAAACTCATGGACCTTGGTTATAAAGAGCTCTTTATGAATTTGACTCCAAAGGCAAGGGAAGTAAAGGCAAAGATAAATGAATGGGACTATATCAGACTAAGAAGTTTTTGCCCAGCAAGAGAAACTGATAACAAAATAAACAGACAACCAACTAAATGGAAGATGATATTTTCAAACAACAACTCAGCTAAGGGGCTAATATCCAAAATATACAAAGAACTCATAAAACTCAACAAAAAACAAACAAACAACCCAATAAAAAAATGGGAAGAGGACATGAACAGACACTTCTCCCAGGAAGAAATACAAATGGCCAACCATTATATGAAAAGATGCTCATCTTCATTAGCTATTAGAGAAATTCAAATCAAAACTACAATGAGATTCTACCTCATGCCTGTTAGATTAGCTATTATCAACAAGACAGGTAAAACAAGTGTTGGAGAGGCTGTGGAGAAAAAGGAACCCTCATCCACTGTTGGTGGGAATGTAAAGTAGTACAACCATTATGGAAGAAAATATGGTGGTTCCTCAGAAAATTAAAAATAGAACTACCATATGATCCAGCAATCCCTCTACTGGGTATATACCCCCAAAACTCAAAAACATTGGTACGTAAAGACACATGCAGCCCCATGTTCAGAGCAGCATTGTTCAAAGTGGCCAAGACACGGAAACTACCCAAAAACCCTTCAAAAGATGACTGGATAAAGAAGATGTGGTACATATATACCATGGAATACTACTCAGCCATAAGAAATGATGACATCATATCATTTACAACAAAATGGATGGATCTTGATAACATTATACGAAGTGAAATAAGTAAATCAGAAAAAACTAAGAACCGCATGATTCCATACATAGGTAGGACATAAAAAAGAGACTAAGAGACATGGACATGAGTGTGGTGGTTACTGGGGGGTGGGGTGGGGGAAGAAGAAGAAGGGAGATGGGAAAGGGGAGGGGCACAAAGAAAACTAGATAGAAGGTGACAGAGGACAATTTGACTTTGGGTGATGGGTATGCAACATAACTGAATGACAAGATAACCTGGAGATATTTTCTTTGAACATATGTACCCCGATTTATTAATGTCACCCCATTAAAATTAACAAAATAAAATTTAAAAAAAAAAAAATGATTTTCTCCTTGACCAAACTCTAGGTAGGCTTCTCTTTGCCATTTCTTGACTACGCTTGAACCTTGGCCTACAAAGGTTTGAACAACAAACTAACATAATTTTTAACAGCTCAAGGCCACATCCCTAGGATGACCTTAGTCCCCGTTTAAAGTACCTGCCTGAGAAAAATCAAGGCTGCCAAAAGAACTTACTGTTTGTTCCAGCTGACACCTGAAGACAGGGTTCCTGTCTCCTATACTCTGTGGGAGTTAGTAAACCCAGTTAGTAAACCTAGATGGATTTCCCATGAACTAATGTCCCTCTTCAAACTTTTGTAATTTTTCACTTCCCTGAATCTTCTGAGCCCTTAGTCACCTCCCTCCCTACTCCATTCTCCCTTCACAAACTAAGGTTCAGTTCAACTCATGGTGCACGCTTCCTTATAGTAACAGGATATTACTAAAACCTGTCCTTACTGCTTTAACTAGTATCTTGCTTTGTTTACTTTTGGCAGTATTGTAAAGTTATTGCTAGCTCTAGAAATGGCTTCCTTCAATACTTCCTCCACCCACCATAGAGAAGCAGAGGTTGTAATGCACTAAGAGTATCCAAGAAACAGAAGTTTATGTGTAGAAGCAACATAGCTGCCATATACACAGCCAAAATCTAACTGAGAAATTCTTTCAAACATTAAATATGTAAAATTATAAGCAGAGAATTGGGTTTCAGTGATGCCTCATCAAAATACTTTCCTGCTGAAAGTATACTTGGAAATGTTACAGATACAGTTATAAGTACACCATTAATTTTTTTTCCTTTTTTGACAGAAATTTCAAAAAATAGCACTTCTGTGTTAACAGGAAACAAACCTGTAGCATTACAAATCACATAGATTATACTTGTGTTGTTTTGTTTTATGTATTTCTACAATCAGAAATCTTTTTTTCAGTTAATCTTGCCAGTGGGAAGACTGATTATCTATTTTTCTATAAAAAATATTGCACAGTTATTGTCATATAAAAAGGTGATCAATGGGTATGAGGCAGAAAGAGAGAGAGAGAGAGAGAGAGAGAGAGAGAGAGAGAGAGAATACAGAGGTATGTCAGAACACGATCTAATTTTGTATTATAATAGCTATCTGCTAAAAAGGGCTGCCTCCCCACATTGAATAAGCTTCAGGCCACAAAGTCTCGATTTACTCCAATCTTTAAGTCTTCTTCTGGGTGTCAGGAGTAGACAGACTTTTGGTTAACAGGGTGAGAGCAAAGATCTGCAGGGATGGGAGAAATGAAACTATCCTTATGCAGATGTTCAACTGATTCTTTTCTAGTTTTCTGTCTAATTTTCCACTCACTTCCAATTCCTGACATTCTTTCATACTCTGCATAAAGAACTGACTTGCTTCTGGCTGGTATCCTCCTTTACAGGGAGGTTTCAGTTTTCTTTGCTTTATTAAGTGAGTTACTACTAATGTAATTACTTTCTATCTTCTAAATATTTGTTGACATTTCTTGTCTACTCAAGTTCTTCTTAAATTCTTTGTTCTTAAAACGATATATATTTTTCATTCTCTTACTATCACTTTAGTGATATTTCAGAAGTGAGCAAAGATAATGTCATTTTTAATTAGAAAGTTTCAAACATTAAAGACTCTGGTTCAAAATGGTTGGGAATAAAGTTAGGTTACGGGTTTAACAGGCTTGAAGCCTTACCTCCTTGTTCTAGCTCTTGGCCTGCAAAGTGGCAGTTAAGGTATTTTACCAGAAAGCAGTATAACAAAAACAACATACCGTATAGAGCGTTAACCTGCGAGGCAGCATGATCTGGACTTGAATTTCAGTCCAATAACTTACAAGTTGTGTAGCTTTGGCTACCTCATTTCTCTGCATCTATTTTTTCAATCACAGGGTGGATGTTACTTAATTCCTAGGATGTTTTGAAGTAGAAATAAGACTATTCCAGCACATTATAGGAACCAAGGTTTTATAGATACACTTACAAATATATAAAGCACATGAAAAATCTGAGCACTTCAATTAAAATTAAAAAAGTTAAATAAAATAAAAAAGAAGCTTAAGACCTTAGATCCTAGTTAGTCTGCCTTCTTGTTTTAAACACACTTGGAATATAGGTTTGCTATTATGTACTTGGTAGATATTTCTTTAGAAAGAGATTTTTTTTTAGCTTTCTTTATTTTTTATTATTAATTTTAATGGGGTGACACCAATAAATCAGGGTACATATGTACAACGAAAACATCTCCAGGTTATCTTATCATTCAATTATGTTGCATACCCAAAGTCAAATTGTCCTCTGTCACCTTCTGTCTGGTTTACCCTGTGCCCTTCCCCTCCTCCCTATTCCACCCTTCCCTCCCTCCCCCCACCCTGTAACCACCACTCTCTTGTCCATGTCTCATATTCTTACTTTTATGTCCCACCTATGTATGAAATCATGCTGTTCTCAGTTTTTTTCTGATTTACTTTTTTCACTCCATATAATGTTATCAAGGTCCATCCATTTTGCTGTAAATGATCTGATGTCATCATTTCTTATGGCTGAGTAGTATTCCATAGTATATATGTACCAAAGTTTTTTAATCCACTCGTCCGCTGATGGACACTTGGGCTGTTTCCAGATCTTCGCTATTGTGAACAATGCTGCTACAAACATGGGGGCGCATTTCTTCTTTTCGAACAGTTCTATGGTGTTCTTAGGGTATATTCCTATAAGTGGGATAGCTGGGTCAAAAGGCAGTTCAATTTTCAATTTTTTGAGGAATCTCCATACTGTTTTCCACAGTGGCTGCACCAGTCTGTATTCCCACCAGTAGTGCAGGAGGGTTCCCTTTTCTTCACATCCTCACCAGCACTTATTCTATGTTGTTTTGCTGATGAGCGCCATTCTGACTGGTGTGAGGTGATATCTCATTGTGGTTTTAATTTGCATTTCTCTAATGATTAGTGATGTTGAGCATTTTTTCATATGCCTATTGGCTATCTGTATGTCCTCTTTGGAGAAATTTCTATTCATTTCTTTTGCCCATTTTTTGATTGGATTGTTTGTCTTCCTGATGTTGAGATTTATAAGTTCTTTATAAATTTTGGTTATTAATCCCTTATCAGACGTGCTGTCGAATATGTTCTCCCATTGTGTGGTTTGTCTTTTTATTCTGTTCTTATTGTCTTTAGCTGTGCAAAAACTTTTTAGTTTGATATAGTCTCATTTGTTTATCTTGCCTTTTATTTCATTTGCCCGTGGAGATAAATCGGCAAATATATTGCTGCTACAGATGTCGGAAAGCTTGCTGCCTATGTTTTCTTCTAAGATGCTTATGGTTTCATGGCTTACGTTTACGTCTTTTAGAAAGCGATTTTTAAAAAAATTATTATTTCAACCTTTCAAAATCCAAGGACTTGTAATATTATTCAGCAGTAAAAAGGAATGAGCTATAAAGGTCTCAGAAGACATGAAGGAAAAGTCTGAAAAGGCTACATACTCTGTAATTCCTATATGGTATCTTGGAACAGGCAAAACTGTAAAGACAGTGAAAAGATCATCGGTTGCCAGGAATTTGTAGGGTAAGGGGAGAGGGAGAGAAGAAATAAATAGTTTGATACAGGAAATTTTTAGGGTGGTAAAACTTCATTGTCAAAAAATACTATCATTTAAAGAAATATCCTTGCATTTTACTGGACATAAAATAGAAACTGAATTTGCAAGAATTAAAATATTAATAATTTTATCCGAATACTGCAATCACATAAGAGGGACCACTGAAGTCATTTTGGAATATCTTAGTTTATATAAAACATTTAACATATTGGGCAACTTGCCTGAAACATTTTCTTTCCCATCTAAAACTCTCGTTCATAGTCAACGGTAGTATGATTGTTCCACACCACCCTCTGTTTGAGATAATAATCTCATGGTTGCTTTTGTGAGGCAGTTATGGGATAAATAGCCAGACGAACTGCTAAGGATGGGAGATAAATGATTTTGTATATCCAAAGCAAAACCATAAAACACGACTTGCTTAAATAAGAGAAGATAAGTTGTTGAGATACTGTTTTATATTTAAAATGGGTTAAATTTTCTAAAAGACAAATTTTTATTTGCTGTTCACTGAGAAAGAACTCACATGCGAAAGAAAACAAATGGCTAGTATTTTACTTGAGGGTTTTATCTAACATCAGGTATTATATTTTTGTAGTTCAAAATGAGTCTCCTAGGAAGTAGAAACCGATTCGTGAAGCTACTAGATTGAACCATTTGAAAATGTTAATACAGAACTGATCTGACCTGCAAAAATCTACTTGTGTAAACAAATACCATGTTATATAGTATAATGAAAAGTGTTGCATTTGGACTTCAAATGTCAGTTACTAACTTAGATAATAATGAGCATTCTGCAATATCACCATATCTATTATTTTAAGAGAAAAACAGATAAGAAATCTCATCTATCCTTAACCAACTTTAAACTTAGTATTTAATATTATTTCTAAATATTAATATGTAATTTTATGGGTGTAGTGAGGGATCAGAAGACCATCGCTAAATTTATTTATTTTTATTTTTTTGGTGAAAGAAGGGGAGATAGACAGACGCTCACATGTTTCCCAACTGGGATCCACCTGGAAACCCCATATGGGGCCAATGCTTGAGTACTGAGCTATTTTTAGCACCTGAGGCTGATGCACTTGGACCAACCAAGCTATCCTTGGCCACGCTCAAACCAATCAAGATACTGGCTGTGGGAGGGGAAGAGAAGCAGGTGGATGCTTCTCCTGTGTGCCCTGCCTGGGAATCAAATCCATACACCAGGCCAGTGCTCTATTTTCTGAGTCACCAGCTAGGCAAAAAAATTTCCATATTTACTTTCATTAATGACTATGCTTTTGCAATTCCATGAAGATACACTTGGAACTATACACGTAGGTACAAGCAGGAAGTGTGAATAGTTAATGGATTCTCAGCTTCAGAAAAATGGCATTAGATCTCACGGGGCTGAAAGTACTAAACCTTCATTGAACAATTGTATAGTTTTGCTGCTCTTTTTCTCCAAATCAGCTCTCCATTCTATATCTAGAGTAGAGAGAGACCAGATGCTCAACAAAATCAATACACCATTAGTATTTTGCTTTCTGATGTTATTTTCAGTGATAATTATTCATGTTTTCAAAAACATTGAAAAAAAGAAAATACCTCTAGAAATATTATATTTTAATTACACCTAATGTGGCCTACAAGATCCTGCATATCCTTTTTTGTCTACCTCTCCATTCTCTTTTCTAGCCATTGTTCCCTTTTGCTCTAAGTACTCCATTTCAATTGTTTGAATTGTTTGGGGGTATTTTGAACATTTTTTCCTCTCTGTCTAGAAGATTTTCCCCTCTCCACTTCCCATTCCCATTGTCAATTAATTTCAGATATTATCTTAATCAAGTGTCCCTGTTATAAAGTCCTATGGTTCTGTCACCAAACAACTATTTATTTAATAAAGGGACCACAAATTAGAAGCTTACTGGCTATAATCAGTTACACTTGTTATAATTTTTAAAACTATAAAATTTGAGCCACTGTTTACAATTGAGAGATTACACATAAAGACTATGATAACTCCATTTTATTTATATTTGTCCCTGAATGGAAGCAAGAAACTGGTAATTGAAAACTCAGATAACTTCTCACTGTCCTTCTTCTCCCCTTTGTCACACCAGAGATAACCAAGAGTACCTTAAAAGTCTATGGATTTTTCTTTATAAATTGAATTGAAATTAATCCCAACTCTCTCATCAATTTCCAATTCCATTTTGGGGATAAACAGAAAAATAACAAAACATAGATTTAAAGAGTTTGCATATTTTAGTACTTTGCTCTATTTCTTAGTTATTATACCTTGACTAATTTTATTTCAATTCCAACATATTTGTATGTTATTTAGGAAAAAAAAAATTCTGGCCTGACCAGGTGGTGGCGCAGTGTACAGAGCACTGACCTGGGATACTTAGGACCCAGGTTCAAATCCCCGATGTCGCTGGCTTGAGTAGGGACTCATCTGGCTTGAGCACTGGCTAACCAACTTCAGTGTGGGGTCACCAGCTTGAGCGTGGGATCACAGATGTGATCCCATGATCACTGGCTTGATCCCAAAGGTCACTGGCCTGAAGCCCAAGGTCGCTAGCTTGAGCACAAAGGTCACTGGCCTGAAGCCCAAGGTTGCTGGCTTGAGCCCAAGTTCTCTGGCTTGAGCAAGGGGTCACTGGCCTGGCTGGAGCACCCAGTCAAGGGCTCAAAGCACATATGAGAAAGTAATCAATGAACTACTAAAGTAAAGCAACTATGAGTTGATGCTTTTCATCTCTTTCCTTTCCTATCTGTCTCTGTCTCTCTGTCTGTGTCTCTTGCTAAAAGAAAGATAAGTCTGGATTTCTTATAGAATTTAGGTAGCCTAGTACATAACTGTGGTACTCAAAAAATGTATTACTTTCATGAAATATTCCATGCTCTGCTAAATAATGAGAAAGGCTGCATTACAAAAGCTTTAAGTCAAAATGAATTAAGTCCCTTCTCCTAGCTATTTAAGGCACTAATACAATATTGTTGAGGAACCAGTGAAGGGCTACATGATAATAAGATGCTACCAGTATTTTTCATGCATGTTGAAAATAAATACTAACATAAAGTATACAGGTAATACTAAAATAAAATCTTTTAAAATTTTATTTAAACCTTTTTCTTTCAATTAAGCTTTTGTAATAAAACATATAGCACATAACTGAAGATGTTTCAGCCAAATGTTAATTTCCTCTCGTAAACAGAATTTGTAAATTTTCATATGCTGAAGTCCCTTCAGTATAGTCAGTATTTCCTTCTAAAATAGTTTATATATACATATTTCTTTATCTTAATATTAAAGTAACTATTTTAATCTCTGGTAATGAATCAAGTGTTCTTTCGCACAGATTTCTCAATTTCTTTCTATAGGTTCTCTAAAAATATTTCTTTTTTGCTTTTAAATACTATCTTTGAAGATGCTTAGTAATATAAAGATATACATTCTAAGAATTTATTTAAACCACATATAATGACATAAATATTAATTTTCAACTATACAAAGGAAATTCAACAAAACAAAAAAGCATTTAAACATCTTCACTATTACAAACTGACTCTAAAATTGTCATTTTGGTTTTATTCAGATTGTCATACTTATCTTGAAAACTGCTTGAATGTAGCTTCAAGAAAAAAAATAACCACATGGACACTATAGCATAATAATATCAAAGTGACTGGGTTGAAGGCAGACAGACCTCATCCTACAAATAGGTCTTACAGGGTGGTAACCTTGGAAATTGTTGTCTTAACACCAGTGGCCAACATTCAATATTGGATGGTGCCATGAAAAATTCAGTATTTCTTCCAAAACACCCTGCTACTATTTTTAGATTGAGAAATACCAAATGTACTTCTCTCATAGTTATTTCCTCTTGTGTTAAAATGGCACACATACCAATACATGTCAAGAACTTTTAGCAAAGTTTTCTAGCACCACTTGTACTTCCTTGGAATGTAATATCACACTATATCATCTACCAGCGAATAGAAGTTTGGAAAGATTTTTGGCAAAAATAATAATTCCTTTCTGTGTGTTCTCTCTTAAAGAATTAAGGGGTTAGTATAAAGTGAAGAAAAGGAGGAAGAAAGAAGAGGAACTTATCAAGACTGAATGTTACACATTCTTTGCATACTTAAAATATTAAACACTATGTGCACTTTGAAAGTAGTTATGCATACCTGGTACCAGGTTTTGTGTCAGGTGCATTATGTGTATTATCTTTTGCGCTCAACACATCATTAAAGCAGACATTATCTCCATTTTATTGAAACTTTCATAATATACAGGATTATCTTTCTGGTGAAATTAGAAACTTTTCTAAGTGCACATAGCTACTATGTGCTTGGGCTGGAATGTGAACACATATTTATCTCACTCTACAGATCTCTCTTTCAGCAGCAGAACCACACTGAACGTTTCCCAAGTTACACAGGGTTGGTGGAACGAGGACTCAAACCCCAATCTATCTTGACTCCAAAGTCTGTGCTCTCTCTTCACTATACAGTGCTGTCTTTGAGCAATGAAAAGATTCTTAGATTCTTTTAGTCATAATATACAGTTAAAATTGAATGCCTGCTTGACATCTTAGGCAACTACTCAAATGATTTGGCTAACAAGGAAATCTATCAGATAAATATTTATCTACTTCAATAGTTTACAGAAAAAGGCAATGAGGTGACTGCTACATTTATACTACAAACAGGAAAGCATGTCATGATATAATGAAAAAAAGTGAGGAAAAGCCTAATAACTTACAGAGTACTTACTTTTTGCTAGGCACTGCTCTAAGTTGTGTATTACTGGTTTATTTAATACAACAACCCTATGAGGTAGGTACAGTTATCATTCTCATATATTCAGAGTTAAGGAAATACCTGTAGATACAAAGATTAAGCCATATCCCTAAAGTCATACCACTCTAAGAGGTATAGCCAGGATCTGAAACCCAGATGATCTGACTCTACATTCCATGCTGTTAACTACTAGGGTATTGGCCCTCTTTTTAGAAATAAATGACTAAAAAGAACAATTTTTATAAAACTAAGTCTATTTTGTTTGCAGGGTTACCAACAGGGTTTTATGGTGTGTCCACAATTTTACTGTCAATAGATATTTTGAACAGTGAATTTTCTAATCACTTAAATTTGTTGATTTCCTACTTATTCTTTTAAACTTAATTAAGTGGGAATTTCAGTAAGATACTGCATTTAGTGACTTCAAATCAATAATTAATTCTAACCTATCTTTATCTACAAAGACTGTCTCAAAGATTAAAGTGAAATACAGAGATAGCTTACCAATTTTTTTTTATGGACTTAAAAAAACTGTATTTCTTTCAAATTACGTTACAGGCTTACATCACATAATGCTTTGCTTAGAAAAGACACATTCAGTGTGTTTCTGTGTGTAGAATCTGAATTCACTTTTTTGGACTTACCATGACTACCTCCCTGTTCTTTTAGGTATCAAGCACCATAATGGGACTCAATATGGTTTTAAAAGACTAGTCTTATCTATTTAGGAAAAAAAATCCTAAATAAATGCACTTTGATTAAAAATAAAACTTAAAGGAAGATATTGCATTTAAACCCTTTGTTTTTCTTTGTAATATTTTTCTTATACACTATTTTCTTACCTATTAGGAATTAAATATAGTGACCAAGTAAACAATGAGCCAGAATAATGACACTGAGCATTAGGTCAATTCACGTCAATAAAAGGCATCCTATTTACAAAAGTAAATAGGGTTTACCTTTTCAATGAGTCAGTCCCTAACAAACATATATTCTTATTTTCCGATTAGAGAAATAATGATTTTATTTTAATGGACAAGCAGAGTTACTACTAATCAGTCTATATCAGTGGCTCTTAACCTTTTTTGAGGTACCGAACCCACCAGTTTCATATGCGCATTCACCGAAACCTTCTTTAGTGATAAATAAAATATGACTTTTTTTCCAAATTCAAGACATAGTTTATATGTTTTTTTACTGGTGCACAAAATGAGCCATGCATGAACATCACCTTGCTCAAAGAACAAAACCAACAAAGTGCATGAACTCACAACAAATTACGGTATTACTTTATTCTGGCCTCTGCGGCAGAGGCTTCTCTGAACCCCTGAGACCGACTCATTGAACCCCTAGGGTTCGATAGAACCCAGGTTAAGAACCACTGGTCTATATAAAATGCAAACAGATTCCTTCACCAGTGTTTACCTAGAACATTTATGTATAAAATTGAAAAAGCATTATATTTTCTTGATTTGAAAATGTACAGTCAGTATTCCTAGCATATACATTTGAGAACTGATCAGAAAATTTCTTAATTCTAATAAATCATCCTCAATCCTCTGTTTACTTTGGCAAGTTGGAAATGACAGGAAAACATCTGCAGGGTACAGACAGTATTTCTATTTTGGAAAACTAGCTTCTTGGTAACTATTCAATAAAAAAAACACAGGAAGAAAAAAAGGGAGAGAGAGATGGAGAGAGGGGGGAGGAGAGAAATAAGGAAGGAAGGAGGGAAGAAAGAAGGGAAAGAGATAACTTGATTTTCATAAAAATTCTTCCAGAAAAAAATATATATAAGAACAAAACTACTATTTGACCAGTAAGAAATAATTAACTTTAGATAAAATTTGATAAGTTAGAAAGTTGATGATGATATTTTTAATTATGGGGGAAGAGGAAAGAAGTTTTTAACAAATATAAACATTTTTGCTATTTTACCAAAAAGGATGATTTTCAACAACAGAAAACTGGTGGAGTACTTGGTACAGATAATCCACTATAAAAGAAAAATTAACATAGGCAGCAGTAGGTTTACTATTATCTTGAAGGTACTTAATATATAATCTTAATGTATATTTCTTTTATTTTTTGGTTGATAGGTAAATTTATCTCTTGGATAATTTTAAATGTTTATTATTAGCAGTCACTTGTGTCTGCCTGAAAATTGAGACGGGCTATACACTCAGCAGAAGGACTGGAGCCAATGAAATGCTGTTTGAAGAAAGAATTCTTCTTCTTGAAAAGCATTTTGGTTTGGTTTTCTTCTACAGATTGTTATATCCTAGGTAACCACATTACTTTCATCTTTTCTGTTGAAGTACTTTCAACCATAGTATCAAAGCTTAGATCATAGTTACATTCCATATTTTTATACTTAAGCATTCAACTCCTAGTGAATACAATATATAGCCTAATCTGCATTGCATAATGTAGAATTTCCCTGGAGTGTGATTTGTTCTCCCAAGAGGACAGTGTTTCCTTTCTTTAATCTGTCAAATAATTAGCAAGAAGCTATGGATAGAAGAGAGCAGGTTCTATGTGAATTGCATCTTTGTATAAATATAGATTCTCAAACACCTTCCCAAGTGGCCTTTATTTACTCTCACCAAATGAACAAAAACAGGTCTGTCCTAAGCAAAAAGGAATATATGGCACTACCCTTGGCTCTTGTACCTTTTTGATAACATCACTAACATGAAACTAAACCAGAGTGAGCTAAAAAGGTCAGTTTTGAATCTAGAATTCTGCACCAAAAAAAAAAAAACAGGCCATATTCATCATCCAGTGAGGGATGATGAGGCTCAAGCAGAAGAGATTCTGAGGGCTTAAATGATTATTTGGGGAAAGAGGTATAAGAATGTCTCATTATCTTATAATTACATTTCACTCAGTGATTCCATTTATTTATATCTGTACCTGGTAAATCAGAGAAGAGAAGAATGCACTCATTAAAGCCATTAGCTAAAAGCCGGTCCCGCAACTGCTGCAGAATTGCTACTCCAATACAGAATGGGAAAGAGGAATTCCCAAGCAGCAAGGTATCCCAGAGGTGAAAAATTTTGTGCAGTGGAAATACATCTGAAAAATGAAAAAATATAAATAAACTTATTACAATAAAAAATAAAATAACAAAAAACAATAACAAGTTACTTTACTAGACATATGACCATTATTACCTTATGGTCCAAACTATTATTTAAGAACATATACTACCAAACTGTCTTTATAAAAGGTCTATTTGGCTTTGCAAATTTATTTCTTCCTAAGGAATCTTAAAAAATTGATACTCAGATTGGTCAAACAGATGACATTTTCTAATCCTCATTATGAGTGTTGGTGTAGTTGTTCCATACAATATAGTTCTTCCTAGAATTTTCCAGTCAATTGTATTATTCTTGTAAGTGTATTCACCCAGGTGAAGTTTAAAACTGTTGAAGTACTGTTATGTACTCTAAATACTTACTTTATTAAATTCACATAAAAAATCCTATTAATAATTTTCTATGTTTTGCAATTTTTTTTTTTCATTTTACAATTCTGTATATCTCTTTCCAGGCCAATGCATATATTTTTACTTCAAATATTATATTTTACTTATCATGTGTGTATATTTAAGCAGGATAAGCAATGTATTAATATTTGTAATTGGTTAAAGTATTATACATTCATATAATCTGTTTAATTTCTGGAGGAATTCTTGTTTAGGAAGTAACAAAAGTATTAGTTACTAGAAAATCTCTAAAAATTAAGCCTGCTGTGGTTGTAAAAGTTGCCTTCTAAAACTTTATATAAAAATTATAGCTAAGAGTAATTTCTTTTTTGATAGAGGACAGAAATTTTAGAAATGTCACAAGATGTAAAATATATTTTCAGCCAAACAATACTTTTTTATATTCAGCAGTCAGAACAACTGATATTCTTTTCTACCAATCTCTATTACATGTGAACTACATAAGTATGCTTGTATAATTAAATCTACAGATAGTATTATAAATATAATACACTGGGGAAGAATGGACTGCCCTTTTACTAGCACAATATCAAAAGGAAAAGGAAGGTGATACTTACGAGTAAACATGGTGAGAAACCAAGGGATGGCATATAGCTATGAGTGGAAAAAGAAAGGGTTAATGGGGATGGGTGGATGAAGAAGAGATATAAGAGACAACTAGAATGATTACCAATAAACTGAACAGTAAAGAAAGTTCTGTGCTTTGCTCTACTCTATTAATTATAATAAAACAGAATGTAGATAAATATAATTATTTTCACATATACCCTATTAAATAATGGTATCTCTCACAAATGCTGCATATGAGCCTTATGTCAAGGACTGTTCAAAAGAATGTCTTCATTTCATCAAAGGATAGACTCAGGATCATGGCTAATCCGATCAGAACACTAGCATGCTAATTTCAAGGGTGTACATAAACATTCCTGAGATTTAAGTGGTCCTCATTCGTGTTAAATTACCTTTACTATTTTTGAGAATTAATAAGGTATTTAATAAAATGTCCAAAATGCCTCATAAAAGGTGTTATAACATATATTCTTTTTGTTACAACGTTCTAAATTAATTGGAAGCTTCAAAATATACTAAAAGTAATAAAATCTAGAAATACAAGAATCTGGTTCTTTAGCTGAATGGAAAATTTATTTTCCTAAGTTTACTGTCTAAGAATAAAAAAATACATACATACACTTTCAATTAATTTTGTGAGATTGTGGAAGAAATCATTCCTAATTTATAACAGTAGAGTGCTATCTCCTTTATCAATAGCAAGCATCAAAAATCCATAATAGTTTATAAAAATTTCTGAAAAAGCTCTAATTTTATTTTACTTTCTGTGTTAACATAGGCTATTAAACAAAGATTTCTGTAAAACCTATAGGGTTTAAATATTATTTCACAGCTATATATCATGAATTTATGAGTACAAAATCATATGTGTTTGCAGTGCACACAAATGAGCATTTATGCTACCAAAATACCAGTCAAGAACCGTAAGTATAGGATATATTCCTAAAAGTGGGATACCTGGGTCAAAGGCAGTTCCATTTTTAATTTTTTGAGGAAACTCCATAAATCTTACCTTTTGCAATGGCATGGATGGACTTAAAGATTATTATGCTAAGTGAAATAAGCCAAGCAGAGAAGACAAATATCATATAATTTCACTTATATGTGAAATCTAATAAACATGGTTAACTGAGGAATGGACTAAAGGCAGAGGTGGGGTCACAGGAAGCAGAGGGACTGCTGGGAAGGGGGTTGAAGGCATGGGATCAGAGAAGGTAAAGGAATTAGTGTAATTACATATACATAATACATAGATACAGATAACAGGACAGCAAATGCTAGAGGGAAGGGAGGGAGGGAGCTGGGGGGACAAAGGGGATATAATGGGGGGTACATTGTTGGGGGGTGTGAGGTTGTTATATTGAGTGGGACACTTTGACACGTTAACACAATAAAATTAAAAAGTTAAAAAAAGAACTGTAAGTACAGCCTAACCAGGCAGTGGTGCAGCGGATACAGTGTTAGCCTAGGATGCTGAAGACCCAGGTTTGAAACCCTGAGGTCGCTGGCTTGAGCGCAGGCTTGAGCATGAGGTTGCTGGTTTAAAAATGGTATTATAGACATGACTCCATGATCACTGGCTTGAGTCCAAAGGCTGCTGGCTTGAAGCCCAAGGTCACTGGCTTGAGCAAGAGGTTACTGGCTTGACTGGAGCCCACCAATCAAGATACATAGGAGAAAACAATCAATGAACAACTAAGGTGCCACAACTATGAGTTGCTTCTCATCCTCTCCCTTCCTGACTGTTTGTTCCTATCTGTCCCTCTCTCTGTCTCTTGCTAAAAAACAAAAACAAATAATAATCATAATTACATACTAAATTGAAATCTAAGTACTGTACGTGAAGTAAAGCCCATTGCTCTCTACAAGATCATCATTTACATATGTTAACACATAGAGTCCTTTCTACTGACATTACAAATGAGGGAACTGAGGAGTACAAAGATATGTGACTTCAGGTTAAACAGTATTGACTATAGAAAACAAAATATAAAAAAATTCAAACTTTTCAGCCAAATTTGTTTAAAATAAAGCCAGAAATTCGTTATATCACCAATATTCAATTATTTCTTTTAAGGACAAGACATCAATTATATTTCCCTCTACCTTTCTGATTAAAGCCCATCGTTTGTCATTAGAAGTCTTTCTGAATTACTTCAACAACTAGCTAACAACTCATTTTTCCACATACTGAAGAAGGCACACATATGAGGGAACTATCCAAAGCAGAGAAGAATCACTTGAAAGAATCAGAATGAAAACTTGCCAGGCTCACACAAAGTTAGGAATAGTTCATTTTATCACCAGCCAGAATAAAAATAGACATAAAACAGAACAACAGACCCTGTCATAAGCACGGTATCAGGGTATTGTCTTAGTAATTGGTAAAATTATGCTCCCTAATTATGCTGCCCTAATCTCATTTAACAACCTTAAAAGTAAGCCTTGAAAGAATCATATTATTTGAATGTGATTTAACTGCATCCCACCATAAAAGCTCAAGAACATTTACAACAATATAAAAATATCTAATACCCAACAAGGCAAAATCCACAGTGACTAGGCTCCAATAAAAAATACCAGTTATGCAAAGCAGCAGGTAAAAAAATCCATAGTGAGGACCAAAATCACTTAATCAAAATGGATGCAGAACTTACATATATATTTTTTAATTGTAGCCAATAATATTAAAGTACATTTTATATCTGTACTCTAGATATTCAAAAAGCTAAAGAACAAATGAACATATTGAGTAAATACAAAGATAGAAAAAGAAACAAATAAAAATTCTAATGAATATAAAATGTTTGAGATAAAGAAAAGCCCCACTGTATGGGATTAATAGCAGATCAGACATCTCAGAAAAAAAGATCAGTGAACTTAAAAACAAAGCAACAGAAAGGATCCAAAATAAAACAAAGAAAATAAAATGTCCTGTGCATCAATAAGGAATTTCAAGCAGCTGCACATATGTTACTGGAGACTACAAAGGATGGAACATAGGAAAGAAAACAGAAAAACATCATTTGAAGTAAAAGCTGGACAATTTCCAAATTTGATGAAAACTATACACTAATGTACCAAAATTTCAAAAACCCAAAGCACAAGTACCATGAAGAAAACTACACCAAGGCTCTTAATACTTGAATTTCTCAAAATCAGTGGTAAAGAAAAAAAATCTTACAATTTATCCAGAGGAAGAAACCCACATAAGTGAGGTTTTTCTTGTTGTTGTTGAAAACAGTGTACAACAAATGACAGTGGAGGAAAAAATTTAAAGTATTAAAATACCTCAAAAACCTGCCAACTTAGAATTGTACGTCCAGCAAGATATATTTCAGAGACAAAGGTAAAATAAAGACTTTTGTACATACAGAAGCTGAAATACTAATTCATCACCAGCAGTTCTGCACTACTAGAAATGCCAAAGAAAGTCCTTCAGGCAGAAAGAAAATAATATGAGATGAAAATCTGGATCTACAAAGAAGAATGAAAAGACTCAAGAATTGCAAATATGAGGTTAAATAAAAGAAACTTTTATTTTAAAATAATTGACTTTTAAGCAAAAACAATTTATTATGGTGTTTATAATATATGTAAAAATAAAATATAGGACAACATAAATGCCAGGATGAGGAAATAAGGTATACTAATATAAAATATTTATACTATATGTGAAGTATAATATTACTTGAAAGCAGACTGTTAACAAGTTGAAGAGGTATAGTATAGACTAAAATTTCTTGACCTCAGTGCTATTCAGTTTGGGTTGAATAAATCTTTCAGGGCAGAAGTGTGTGTGTGTTGGGGGTGGTGGTCAGTATACTTTACATATTAAGATTTTTGCAGAACCTGGACTCTACCCACTAGATGCCAGTAGCACTTGCCCAGTTTTAAAAATGTCCCCGGGAATTGCCAAAACCTCCTGGGAGGTAAAGTTGCCTCTTTTTGAGAAACACTGTGTAAGTCCTAAAGAAACCAGTTAGAAAACACAACAAAGAGTTATAGTAAGCAATATGCCAACAAAAAAGATAAAATGGAATCACAGAAAAAAAAATCCAATTAATCCAAAGAAGACAGGTAAAAAAGGAAAATGAGAACAAAGAACTGACCTGTGGTGGTGCAGTGGATAAACTGTCAACCTGGAACTCTGAGATCACTGGTTCGAATCCCTGGGCTTGCCCAGTCAAGGCACATACAGAAAATAACTACTAGGAGTTGATGCTTCCTTCTTTCTCGTGCTCTTTTGCTCTTTCTCTAAAAGTCAATAAAAAGAACCCTCCCTACCCCCCAAAAGAACGGACGGGACAAAAATAACAAAAAAACCAAATGGTGGATTTAAAGTCAAGCACATCAGTAATCACATAATTCTGTCAGAGTTACTTTTATGTGCCAACCTGAGTTAGGTGGTACCCAGATATTTAGTTAAACACTATTCTGGGTTTGTCTGTGAGAGTGTTTTGGGATAAAAACCAACAGGTGAGTCAGCAGTTTAAGTAAAGCAGTTTGCCCTCTCTAAGATGAATGGGCCTCATGCAATTTGCTGGAGATCTAAAAAGAAAAAAAGTCAGGGTAAGGGAGAGTTCATACTCTGCCTGATAGGATATAAAAGTAAACAAAGCATAATTCCAGGCTGAAGGTGCTTGTACTTCAATAAAAGCAGTGTATGTTCATTAAATATTCTCTCAATTCATTCCAATTAGGTTCTTGCCTCCATCTTACTACCAAAACTACTCTTACTTTGTACATCAAAAATTTGCATGTTGCTAAATTCTCAGTCTTTCTTTAACAAGTTTCAGCCGGTTGACTACTCTCACCTCCTCAAAACACTTTTACCCCTGAGTCTGCTTCCAAGACATCACACTCATCTAGTTTTCTTATCTTTCTGACTGCTCCTTCTCCATCTCCTTTGTTGGTTCCCCTTCATTTCACTGACTTATATACTGGGTACCCTATGATCAGTGCTTTTACCTTCTCTTTTTCTCCAAATGATTACATAGTGTGAGAAATCCTGTATTTATAGCTCCATTATAATCTCTTTCCTGAATTCCAAACTTATATGTACAAGTGCCTACTTGACATCTCTGCTTGTATGTCTTTTCTTTTTTTTTTTCTTTTCTTTTTTGTCAGTGAGAAAGACAGACAGATAGACAGACAGGGGCAGAAAAGAAGGAAAAGAGATCAGAAGCATCCATTTGTAGTTTTGTCACTTTAGTTGTTCATTGATTGCTTTCTCTCCCTTTTATTTTTATTCAGTGAGAGGAGGGGAGGTAGAGAGACATTCCCACATGTGCCCTGACCTGGATCAACCTGGAAAGCCCACTAGGGGGTGATGCTCTGCCCATTTGGGGTGTTGCTCCATTGCTCAGCAACTGAGCCCTTCTTAGCACCTGGAGTTATTCTCACCGCCTGGGGCTAACTTGCTTTAATCAAGCCATGGCAGCAGGAGGGGAAGAGAGAGAGAGAAAAGAGAGGAGGAGGGACGGAGAAGCAGGTGGGCACTTCCCCTGTGTCCTCAGAACGGAAATTGAACCCAGGATATCCACATGCTGGATGACACTATACCACTGAGCAAATCAGCCAGGGTGACTGCTTTCTCATATGTACCTTGACTAGGGGGCTTCAGCCAAGCCAGTGACCCCTTGCTCAAGGCAGCAACCTCTGGGCTTGATTCAAGCCAGAGACCTCTGGGCTGAAGCCAGTGACCATGGGGGTCATGTCTATGATTCTGCACTTGAGCCAGTGACCTCATGCTGAAGATTGTGAGCCCATGCTCAAATCAGATGAACCTGTGCTCAAGCCAGTGACCTCAGGGGTTTGAACCAGGGTCCTCAGCATCACAGGTCGACACTCTATCCACTGTACCTCCACCAGCCAGGCTCTACTTATAAGTTAAAAGAGCATAACTGTCCCAATTTGAGCACCTGAGATGTCTATAATCTGTGCTTTCAAGTAGTCTTCTAAATCACAGTTAAGAGCAACTCTATTCTTCCCATTGCTCAGGCAAAAAAACCCCGAGAATAGAATAATTTTTGACTCTTCTTTCACCTAGATTGTACATTTGTCATCAATAGCTCTGTGGGCTCTACCTTTAAAACTCTCACCACCCAATTCCAGTTTCCTGATTCAAGCCACCATCATCTTATATTATTTTATAATAACCCATGAGAAGTCTTCTAGAATCCATCCTTGGCTTCTTTGAGTTTCTCTTACCATAGCAACCTGAATGATCTTGTTTAAATGTTTATATAAGAACATGCCACTCCTCTGCTCAATGGCATTCAGTGGCTTTCCACCACTGACAATAAAAGAAAAAGTCCTAACTCTGACCTATTGGACTCTATGTAATCTGGCCTTCCAATTACCTTCCTGACTTCGCCTCCTTGTTCATTGGGCTCCAGTCTCACAGTCTCTTGGCCGTTCCTTCCACATCTCTGGCATGCTTCTAGCCCAGGGTTTTTAAATCTGTTGTTGCTTCTGCTTGGATTGCTCTTTCCCCCAATTCCTTAAGGCATTTATCCAAAAGTCATCTTTTCTGTGAGATTTTTTCCAGGCTACTTTATTTAAAAATCAATTCCTCCTTTACTGAGCACTTAACATCCAGGTCGCTGCTTTTTTTCTTTTTCCTTTTTAGATTGACCACTACTTAACATATCACAGTATATTTACCTTCTTGTCTGTCCCCACTAGATTAGAAATTCAATGAGGGTAGAAGTTTTGCCTGTTTTTTCACTAATGTACCCAAGGTTTAAGAAAATGCTTGGCATGTAATAGGCACTCAAATATTTGTTGAAAGAATGAACAACGTATATAATGAAGATAACCAGAAGGAACAGATGAAAAGATATAAATAATCATGGAATTATATATTTTCTTCAGGAGTTTTTTACTAAGTATCAAATAATAGGAAAACTAGTTAATCTCTGTTGGTCTATGCATTAAAAAAATCCTTTACATGATAGAATCAAAAGAATTGGAAAAAAAAACCTTGAAATTTTAAATTATATACCTATGCTTTGGCAACTGTGAATAAATTATTAAAAATTGGTGAAATGAAGCATATGTAATATTTGAAAATAATAATCCAAGTTGAATTAATTTCTGTAACATAACAACTCTTAGATGCTCACCAACTACAGCCATCTCTTATTAACTAAATTAAAGTCAGACAACTACATAGGTTATATACTCTGTGAGAATGTAATGTCTGCTATTTATTCTTTCTATATTTCCCCCTTAAGATTTTAAAAATATTACCTGATATTTTCATCTTAAATAGTGTTCTTAAAATATTAATATATCTTCATAATACTGTCTGATATTAAAACAGCAAAATAAGATAAGATTGACTACTATGCTGGCTCAGGTTTATTTTTTAAAATAAAATTTTAATATAAATACAAAAATACAGGTTAGAGACATTATGAGCTATTTTCTGATTTAAAGTTGGAAACTAAAGCTTAAAAAGAAGAAATCATACATGCATTGACCATTTTATCTCGATTATGAAATATGTACACTAGATTTGGCATAGTGCTAGCCTGCTTAAAGAGTCTGCTGGGTAAATACTGCCCCCTAGCAATAGCAAGAAGAATAATATTTAGGATTTCATGATCTCTTTTCTATATGGGCTGGGAATGTCAAAATCTTAATTATCAACAGGAAAAAGAAAGCCTCATTAATTAGATTGTGAAGAGCAGAACATTGTGGTTCAAAAACATAAATGTATAAACGTAAAAAATTTTAAAAATAAATTTTTCTTATAAACTCTGAATGAATCTTTTGTCAAATGGATTTTTATTTACAAACATATTGTATGCTCTCTCTATATATACAATTACAAAATTATTACAAAAGGGGGGAGTCCTTCTAATTGACTTTTTTAATATACCTATTTTTAAATTTAGAAATTAAATTTAATGGGGTGACATTGATTAACAAGAATACATAGGTTTCAGGTAAATAAATATCTTTATGGCATTTGAACTGCTGATTGCGATGTGTGCCCATAAATCTACCTTTTATAAGAATAGTATATGTCTATTTATCGCAACAGAGTATCTGTATATTTAAATTACTATAAGCCACATATAGACCTTTAGTTTGGTGTTTGCAGTAATTCCCTGCATTAGGGAAATGTTTATCTAGCCATTCAAGAAAAGGGCAAGTTTGCCTAAAAATGGGCAAGTTTTCAAAGTAGTAGAGACTATTACATATTTTTTTGAAACTTTGAAGCTGTGAAAATTGTGATGTTGTTACATATCTCTTTGAACATTTAGGATAGTTGTGAAAATTAGCTAACGGATCTAAAACACCTGGTAGAGGATGTGGCATGTATCAGACATTAGTATAGAAATTACAATGATCATTTCTTAAAAACAATACAAAGACTTCTGTAACTAGAAGTATTTTAACACTCCAAAGTTCTGAGATGCCGCCTATAGCCATCTCACAAAAAATATAGAAGTTTTGTTAGAGTAAGGAGAGTAAAAGTGGAAGGTTAAAAAAGATAATCCTAAGCACTGGGAATTGTAGATGTTATTTTAAAGGTTGAGGCAAACTCATTTGTAGCTAGGCATAGCCTCAGGATGCTAAATTATTTACAGGCCTGCTGGCTCTCAGAATCAACATTCCTTAATTCCATTTCAGTTATTCTGAATTCAAAAAATTTCAAATATTCTTACATAAAGTCTTTCTCTTCTACTTTACAAATTATATAGACCCTTTTCCTTTGTGTATATCTGACTTATTTTTGTTCTCTTAGCTACATATTTAATTATTCCCAAATACGCTAAAAAATACTAAAATAATAACAAAAAGAGTTATGAAATTACATAAAAGAATGGTACAATAATTAAAATAGATCATTACTATTATACCACTTTTCATTTTTCTTACTGTGTCATCTAAAGTATTACATCATCTTTTAAAAAGATATAAAAGATATATGAAGATACCATCACTATTTTGTTCAAGGTTTCTAATAAACATAGTTGAGAATTCAGACTGTTTCATTTTCCACCATTACTAGCAAAGAGAATAACACAATAACATTATTAGACCAATCATAGGATTGGTAATAGCATTCTAGAGTCTAGTGAAATGGTAATGTTTGTCATATAAGTAAAATTTCAAAGTGTGAATACTCAGATGATTATATCTTAGATGAATTTCCTCAAACACAAGAATCAGAATAAATAAGTTAGAAATTTAATGGGAAAGAACTTACCACACCATATTTTGCAAGATAAACTTGAACCATCCTATTTTGCTATAAAGATGTAGAATAACACTGAAATAATATTTTGCAAAAGAATTTGATATAATTTAAGTGGATAAATGCCAAAGGTAGGTAGGTGTGTTTACAAAATGATTGGAAGAAAACATTATTAAAAATACAAATGAATCATTAGAATCATCACTCTAATTTGTTTTTCATAAATCTAAAAATGAAAATATTTTACATTGTGAGGCAAAAAAGACAGATGTTTTCCAACAAAGTTATGAGCTCTATAAATGTTTTATTTTGATAATTGTGTTTTGACCATACAAGTATAAGAACCAGAAATAAGCCAGAACCTATTAGAGATGTATTTAAAATCTGGATCAGTCTTTATAAGGTGGCTATGCTCCAGGTTTATGCATGACAGATGAGTAGTAACATCAAAGGATATTGCAAATACATATACTTTCAAAAACAGGAACATATTGAATAAAATTTTGTGTTTGCTAGGTTGAAATTATTACTAAAATTTTTAATTGAGTTATTTTTACTATGTCATTGTTCTACTTCTGCAAATTATTTAATAAATGACTTACACATATAAAAATAATTAAAAAAATTTTTTTTTAAATTTTATTCATTTTAGAGAGGAAACACAGAGTGAGAAGAGTGAGAGAGAGAGAGAAAGAAAGGGGGGAGGAGCTGGAAGCATCAACTCCCATATGTGCCTTGACCAGACCAGTGCAGGGTTTTGAACTGGCGACCTCAGTGTTCCCAGGTCGACGCTTTATCCACTGCACCACCACAGGTCAGGCCACATATAAAAATAATTTAAAAGATGCATTGGACCCAGAGAGTAAGTGGCTAATTCACTTTTCCTTATATATCAAAGCTTATTTTGCAAGCAATTATTTCCTTAATACTAAAAAATGAGTTAAATAAAAGAATAAGTTAAGAGCATAAACATATCTTTCTTTTATTTTTACTTGACATACAATGTTGAGCCAAAAAACTCTAAACAGAAGTTAATAATAAAATCAGTTGGGCAATTTAATGGTTTTGAGATCGTCACTCTCATTTTTCAGAAGCATCAATTATTCTCTTCCAGAGTATATTTAAATTATCTCATGAGTTCAAGAAAAACTTTTCAAATATTTCATACAAAATTAATTTTAATTTTCTTTGCATAAAAGTCTATAAAACATGCTATATACCACTTTCTAGGAGATAGAAAATACCTTAAAAAACAAGCAAATATAAAAGGTTAAAACTTAAAGTGGTGAGTGGCAATCTTACCAATTCAGACTGAAAAGAAAGTCTTGATTATTATTAATATCATATCTCCTCTGGCAAGGTATTCATTAACTAAGGAAGAAAAATAATATATCCATTACAGCTTGAGTTATAATGCTTTGCTAAATGTAAATCACATTACTGTAAACAAAGAAACAGTGCAACGTTATGATATGCAAATAAGTAAAACACCACCAATAATGGTTAACCCCTAATACTCACTGTGTATTTGAAATTGTGTTGAACAGGTTATGTGTATTATCTCATTTAATCATCACAGTAATACTATGAGATAAGGTTACTATAATCAGTATTAAAAATAAGAGGACTGTGCATAAGAGAAACCAAGTAAATTGAAGAGTCAGTATTAGAACACTAACCCATTTAATACCAGCATCTAAGTACTTATTTTCTATACCTGCTTTCTCAAATTATGGTCACGGATCCCTGGAGATACTCAAGACCCTACAGGAGTCCATAAATTCAAAGCTATTTTCATAAAAATACTAGGATTATTTTGCTCTTTTTAACTACCGTATAGCAACATTTGTGCTAATGGTACAAAATCACTAGGGGATCAAATGACTGGCACCTTATCACAAATCAAGGTAGCAGCACTAAAGTATAAGAGTCATATCCTTTTGAAGAAGGAAAAAATATTAATTTAATTAATATCGTTTTAATGTTTCATGAGACAAAATAAGAAGTATGCACAAAGCACTTATGCTCTGTACTGACATATAATGATTGTCTTGAGAAAAAAGCACTTAGATAGTCAGTTGAGCTGTGAATCAATGTAGATGCTTTTTAAAGGAAATAGCATGTTTTATTTTAAAAAATGACATATAAACAATGATGTTTTCAGACCTGGATATTTGGCAGAAATTTCGTAAAAAATGAATAAAGTGAGCCTGTCAATTCAAGAAAAATTTTTAGCTGTCCGTCAGAGGACGAGTGGATTAAAAAGCTTTGGTACATATATACTATGTAATACTACTCAGCCATAAGAAATGATGACATCGGATCATTTACAACAAAATGGATGGACCTTGATAACATTATACGGAGTGAAAAAAGTAAATCAGAAAAAAACTGAGAACAGCATGATTTCATACATAGGTGGGACATAAAAGTGAGACTATGAGACATGGACAAGAGTATGGTGATTAATGGGGTGAGGGGAGGGAGGAGAGAGTGGGATTGGGAGGAGGGGAGGAGCACAGGGAAAACCAGATAGAAGGTGACAGAGGACAATTTGACTTTGGGTGATGGGTATGCAACATAATTGAATGATAAGATAACCTGGAGATGATTCCTTTGAACATATGTACCCTGATTTATTGGTGTCACCCCATTAAAATTAATAAAAAAATTTTTTTAGAAAATTTGGCACTTCCCAAAACTTAAGAACTTTTTGGATGAAATCAGTGGTGATACTAATGAATGTGATTTTTTTGATATTCTACATATGCTTTATAGTTGTTTCATAGTTGATAGATCTACATAAAATTCAGTGAACCAATATTTTCCAAGTGACCAATGCATAATATTACAAAAGTATACATGGGTAAAATAATCATTCAAAGTATTAAGACAGACTGATGGATTTAAATGTAATAGATTGGGAAAATTTCATCGGTATGACTTTAGATTTTACATTGCAAATAAGCTTTAAGAAACTACCACTGTCTAAAAAGGCCATAAATGACAACATGTCTGTGGAAGGCCAGATTGTCTTCATATACTTTAAAAAATGTATAGCAATGGATTGAATTCAGAAGCAGATAGGGTAATCCAGCTCTACCATTAAGTAGAAGTGGCAAAAGTATAAAACAATATAACTTTTTCATTATATTTTTGTTTTGGAAAACAATTATTTTTCAGAAAAACACGTTATTTTGGTTAACATACAATGGTTTAATTATTGTCATGTTTTCTCATTTCTTATTTATTGATTTTTAGAGAGAGAGAGAGAGAGAGAGAGAGAGAGAGAGACAAGGAAGCCATTGATTTGTTGTTCCAGTTATTTATGCATTCATTGGTTGATTCTTGTATGTGCCCTGTTCGGGGATTGAACCCACAACCTCGGCATGTTGGGATGATGCTCTAACCAACTGAGCTACTGGCCAGGGCTGTTATTGTCCTTTTTAAATAAATACATACATCTTTATAAAGTTTCATAAATATTAATAGATATAACCCACACAAACAAAAACTTTTTGGGATCCTTGATAATTTTAAAATGTAAAAGGGTATGGAAACCAAAATATTTATAAGAACCATTGCATAATGCGATACCTCCTTTCATGTGTCCCTCAGCCAATGTAATGGTGCATTAGATTAATTACAAACAGAGTGGGGGGGTGACTGAAGTAAGGATTTACTAAATCAGGAAACTTTCTAGATATTTAACTTGTATGTATGTGTTCTTAGAAAGAAGGTACGAAAATATAACATTATCATCCCAATGGAATTAATAGGCCTTTGATTTCTAAGCTAAGGACATTTTCATTTTCTGTAAGGCAATCAAGCTCTATTGTAAGAAAGAGGCCTCAACAAGTCATAACTATTCAAGGGCCTTAAGGAATCCAAAGTCAGGAGATGGGGTTAGGACTAATGTCAGGGATACCATAGCAAGGAGCAGCCAGACAAAAGGACACATCCTAGTGCTCTTCCTTCAGATGAAGTAGGACAAATAAAGAATGGGGACTCTTGTTATGGAGTATTCTAAATGGCATGTGCTTTCCTAATTATCCTGTAGCCACATCTTGATAAAATCCAAAATCTAAAATCTCTTTACATAACAATAACTTGAAGGTCAACAATGAATGAAACAATGTTAAATGAATGAACAAAACAAATACTAAATACATAAATATTCCTAAGCATTCCTTTCACACTTTCTTTTGGTATAAACTCAGCTGAATATAATTTTGAAAATGACGGTGATATGTTTTTAAAAAAGGAGAAAATCACTAGTAGTATAGGCATCCGTTAAGATTGCAGTTAAAATGATTTTGCCAGCCCACTTGCTTATCACTGAATTTGTTTGCTTTATCTTTAGCAATGACTGTAGCTTAAAAAAACAACAGCACATAGAGTACTGAGATACAGCTCTTATCATTTCTCTTAGGGCCACTTAACAACTTTTCAAGATTTACAAGTTGAATGCTATTTACAGCATTTCAGGAAGATAGTTTAAGAATGAAGAAGCGTACTTTCCTGTTCTCATCTCAAAGGCCTGGTGTATTTTCAGAGGCAGAAACATACACCAAGAGAAAAATGATAAAAATCACCCCGGCCTCAATTTTTCCAAATATACATTATTCACCCTATTTATATGTAAATCATATAACTACCATGACATGCATAAGCTAAGTATCATATCAGTGCACAATATCCTGAACTATTCAAGTTTCAGTGATAGTCAGCATTCAGAGTTCTGTAAAAATGGAAATAAGCCAGAAATTACAATCTTTTCTGCAATAGGAGGGCATTTCAATGATGAAAGACTAATGAAGGTTCATTTTGACAGAACTAGTTATTAAGCAACAAAGTCAGCTTGGGATCTTATTACCAAATTGTCCACCTTCCCCTTGATAAACATCATTTGTGTTGTTAGGGGTACAGAAAGTCCTGATAACAATTATTTTAAATGTAAAACAATGTAGACAATAATTAAAGGGGGGAAAAAAGGAGCAGCGCACATATAAACTAATGAAATGTAACTAAAATAAGTGATAAGAGACTTTGAAAAATTTACCATTTCATCACAACCTTGACACTACTGGTAACTGTCAATAATCCCCATATTAAAAATATATCCAGAAAAAAAACCTACAGTTGTCTGTCTTCAATATTAAATTAAAAAAAATTAGTTTCAATATTTTCATATTTACAACACATGAGAATCAGGCCAATAAAACAAACAAAAAACAGAATAAAAGATTTCAAAAAACAATCTTGCTATAAACAATTTAAATTTCTTTGTTAAACACCTTTCATTTGCCCATTCTCTATGACAGAAAAGAATTGTAGAAAAGGAAATTTTCTCCAACTCAAGATATACTTTCTCTTCCTTCATTTCACTTTGTTTATTCTAGAATTCTAACAGTAACAGAACCATTCACTATAGGGTGTTTGGTAATATATGTAGAGTCGTTTTTCAAAAATGTGTGTAAGCATTTCCTTATTACTATGGTCAGAGGGTTGCTACAGACAATAAGTGGCTGGGAGCCAGAGATGCGCAGCACTTGCCATGAACTGGACGTTCTCCCATGCCACATGACTTATTAATGCCTCATAAGACTAATCACACTACATATAAAAATAAATATTACTTTCATAATAAAATTTGTATTGAAGCATTTTTACAAGATTATACAAAAATGCCCCGGTAATTATAGGAGGGGATCATAACAGAGAGGATAAAGAGAATAAAGATATTCTATCGAAATTATTAAATAATTAACTCATTTTGTGCAGCAGCACATTTAAAACAAACACCAATGTACTCACCTACCCAGATTTAACATTTTGTCACAATTGCTTAAAAAGATTTTATATCAAAGTAATAGATTATCAATAAAATGGAAGGCTCCTTTGAATCACTCAATTAAAATTTCCTCTTTCTGAAATTTATGTGTAGTTTATATAAATTTCTGCAAGAATTCCTTCCTAGATGAAAATTACAAGTATGACATTCCACATGCAGGGGTTGAGCTTTGATTCCCACCTCCTCTCCATGTAGTTACCTACTTGTATCTAGGCTATTTATTCAATAACCCTTTCTTTTATAATTGATTTATAGAGCCATTTTTGTCACATACCAAATTCCATATATGAGGGGGTCTGTATTGTGTTTCTTGTTTTACTGGTTTATATTAATATCACTGTATTAATTTTCTTTTGGTTAACATTTGCCTGATATATTTATCTTTTTTGCTAAGACCTTTACTTTTTGTTTATCTTACATGAATAGCATATAGGTGCATTTTTTAAAAATACTGAAAATTTCCTATAATAGGCAATCTAATATTCCTCATTTATTTTTTATGTTCAGTTTTTTTAGGATTAGTTGACTTTTCTTTGTTCTATACACCCCCATTCTATTGGTTTAAAAGTTATACATTCTTTTTCCATTCTCTTAGTGATTAGCATTAAAATTTTAATATGCATTCTTTTACTTCTGCCTTTCTTGGGAGAAGAGACACTGCCCTTTGTTCTAAATTATCTTCCCAAATATGATTATAAAGAACAGCCTTGGAAAGCAGAAACAGACTTTCTTTTTGCAGCAAAGGACAGGTTTACTTATATCCTTGGAAGAAAAAGATAGTGTTTTTTTCTCTCTAAAGCAAAGGGAAAGCATGCTTACTGTCAATTATTTTAAAAATTCAAATTCCCCGAGCTCACGTCCCCTTTCCTACAATGTAATTCATTGCATATGCAGGAATCAGCTGGACCCTCTACTTTGTCTCAATGGGACTTGGTAGCAAGGGGAACCAACACAAATATGGGAATGTTCAGGCTGCTTGCTCTGCCATGAGCGATAAAATCCTTTGTCTCTGACCCAGGAGTCTTGTGTTTTCTGCCAGTATCCATGAAACAGAAACAGGCTTATTTATTAGCTTTTAAGTAAGGTAAAATCAAGTCCTAGATCTGAAAGGATCCCTGACTTGATATCTAATTATAATGAGCATATTTATTTACCCTTAATGGTGAAAACACATCTGAATACTTTTATGCTAAGGTCACACCTACCTTTACCTTTCATGTCATTGTTATCTAGAATGTTATTTCCATTTTGCTATATTAGCCTTTCTAAAATTAATTTTACATATAAATATTCAGTAGTCATTGTTTAATTAGATGTACAGACTTGTGAGCATTAGATTTATTTAAAGAGGGTGGAGCATATTACACAGTAAACATGTAATATGTATTCACATTGTGTTTTAATAATGTTTTCACTCACTACTGCTTCTAACACCATTCAAAATTCAATGTTTCTGAATAACTGAAACAAAGATAAATTATTTTCCTTTTGTGATTCCTTTCTTAATACCATCTATATCATGAATGTCAAAGAATTAAACAGACTGGCTTTATAATTTTATAAATATTTTTTACACACAAATTTTTTTTGTTAATCTATAACAGTAACTGAACCAGTGTACTTTTCTATTCAGCACTGCGCACAATTAGATGCTGTCATGAAAAATTTTGGAACTAATTATCCCTTCTTTTTGTCTGTACTTACTAATAGTTACTAATATATTTTTCCCTTCAAAAATCTAACAGTTACCAAGTTGGCAGTTGGCACCTCTATAGTTTCTTCAACGCTAGCCATAAGATTCAATATAATGTCTTGTATCATACTTCACATTATAATGTAAAATGAGAAAGTTGGTGCTATATAAGAATGAATACTTAAACAAATATTTAACATGCAAATATATATATATATATATACTGGTTAATTTTTTACAAGGTTTTTGATCTGTATCCATAATTATAATAGGGCTTGACCTTATATTATATGCTTATTTTATAATATACATATGTTTTTTGGGAGTACTCATTAAATAAATCATGTATTCAAATAAAAGGCACTTCTCCATAAGCCTGGAAGCAAATTACACTGCACATATTAAGGATAGTTACTTTAGGCCTGATGATCACATAACAGTCATAGCAATGAGTAATGAAGCAGGAGTGAATACACCTAAGTTTTAGTCTCCATTCTTCCAATGGAAGATGAACCAGACTGGGTGGGGGCAGAGGTCTGTCAAACACGTAAAATGAAACTTTCAATTCTGTGACTAATTTGTTTTGTTACCTTCCCAAACACTAAATTCTTAACTATTTAAACACTGAAATTATCTAGTTCATATACCTGATAGACTGATTTTGAGAATCAAATGAAATAAAATTTATGAAACTCTGCTTAACTTCAAAGCATTCAGTAAGTATTATGTGTTACTGTTGAAACATTAAATGTATTAGTGGAATATTAATATAAACATTTTTCACCCTTAATCTCAACCATTGACAAGTCTCTGGATATAGTGCTAAGAGAAAAAGCATGATGAGGAAACAAAGAGGTTAACAGGAAATAAGGAGAACTCTATCTCAAAAAGAATTTTTGAGTTTTACAAAAGCCTATGATACTACATATATTCTAACTTTCCTCTTAGAAGAGGCTTGACCCCTTGTCACATACTGCAGATGAGCAACAGGCTAAGCCCTACCCTCGCTACCCTTTACAAGTCAACTCTGACTTTTAGCTTGATAAAGACCACTGAGAAGCTAATGAAGAAAGCCAAAATCTCATAAAACTTCCAAGCTAACATATCAAGCAAAACATAGAAGTACTTAAGAATTTGGTAAGTTCAAATTTCCTACTTCTACAAAAGCAGGTCCAAGTATCATAAAATCCAAGTGAAAACCTTTCATAGCATAGTGTAATATAACACCAATACTAATGTGTTTTTAAAAACAATTTGATAGTATCAAGTATGTTAAGAAAAATAAGATACTTTCCCTTTACTTGAGGGGAGCATATGGCAGGTAACCACAAAGACTTTATAACATAAGATTCTAATTAGTAGCAGGACCTTGCTCTGATACAGACTTCTTATGACAACAAAAACTTTAAAAACAGCACTCTTCTGTGCTACCAATTTCTGCTTCATTTTTTTACCTCATTCATTAATGCATCAGTTACTTACATCTGGAATAAATCCAATCTCATTGAGATGATTGCTCAGCTCTGGGTCATGGAATGCGATCATCTGAGAGAACACAGTCAAATATTCTGAAATGACAATAAAGTTTAAGACAGCCATTGTTTCACACAGTATCTTAAATACATTAAATTCACATAAATTACAGCTTTATTTACATTTTGAATGAAATTTAATTTTTCCGTGAAGATTAAGAGTTAATTTTTGTTTTGTTACCACTTCAGTCACATACTACTAATTACCAAATATATCAACAAACTATAATACAACTTATTTTCTACCTCGAGAGCTACGAGTTCATTTCTTTAATCATAAATTATACTCATAATGTTTTTCTATTAAGTTCTACAAATACATTTTCTTTAGTAATATTAAATCGCATTTATTTTATGTTCAGAAAGTGTAACAGATAAAGAACAACACATTATAAGCAGTCATAATAGAATAATTATGCCTCAAATTTGTTTATATGTACAGATAGTTCTAACTTATTTCCTTCTGACATTATGCATTTGGCATATTTAGAAATAAGAATTAACAGAATATTAATCATAAAATAAAAATACAGTAGTTAATTAAATGTTGATTCTAATCTTATACTAATTCATAGGGTTCAGTTGGAATGAGAATATTGTTTTTCAATAATTTACTATTATAGCCAATATACTTACTATGTACAAATATAAATGATATACCTTTAACAATCTACTCAAGGGCAAGAAACCATCATTTTTACATATTAAAAGAAAAGAAATATTTCAAAAAGTTCAACTATTTTCTTTTTGAGGCAGAAACAACCCAATGAACATTTCCCCTTAATAACCTCAACTCCTTCCTTCATTAAAGCCATAGATCTATTTTTAAAGCCAATTATTTGGTGAAAATAGCCTCTAACTATAGTGTCTACCTCTCCTTTCAGTTTTTAAAATTTTTTATTTTTAATGTTTCAAAAAATAGTATAAAACTTTTGACAATCTGTTTTGAGTAGCTTTCCTTTATTTTTCACAATTAAAACTTTGTTTCTAATGCCCACAACTATTTTATAATCATTTACCTATAAGCAATGTCACATATTTTACAAAGAAAAGCATCAAAGCCAAAAAGAAAAGATGGTGCTGTATTCAATAACACAATAAAGCTAAATTCCATATGTAATGTAAAATTTTACCATGAGTGCTATATAAAAAATTGGTTAATACTTTTGATGATTATTTTTCATGAGTTGATGGTTATTATACTGCAACAAAATTCTTTCTATCTATCCATTGTCTCATATTTTCTTGTAAAAACAATAACAAAAATAAGTACAATTACATCAGGTTCATGAGTTATAGACTGAGGACCCAGGACAGATCCCAAGGTCCCAGGAATCTTTGGGGTTTAACTTTTCTTTAACACTTTTTTCTCCTTCCAAGTAGTAATGGCATATTAATCCAAAAGTCAGAGGTATGCAACATCAAAAATCCTAAGAAGTTAATTACATGTTGATGAAACCATATAGTTATTAATTTATTAAAACCATGCTTGATTTTAAACCAGAAAAGTATGGCTTAGGTAATTTTTCATAACTATTCTTGTTTACTAAATATCATCCTTATTTGAATCCAATAAAAGATAATTACTATGTGGGATTACATTGCTAATTAAGGATCTGATGAAGAAACCTAATTTATCATAAAAACATTTTGCTTATGTTCTGCTAAAAATTAATGGCTGGATTTATATATGTGTTCTAACATATAGATAATATGTACAAATAACTACATGTATACATTTTAGATATTACATATCAAATATTGTTTAATATATAAATATAGTTATATGCAAATATGTTAGAAATCTTGGATGCTCAAGACAGGTTTTCTTTTGTATTTTTCCAAAGTGAGAAGTGGGGGGCAGGTGGCAGAGATGCAGACAGATTCTTGCAAGCACCCGACTGTGATCTACCCGACATGCCCACCGACATGCCTACCGGGTGCTATGCTCAGCCCATCTGGGGTGTTGGTCTGCTGCAACTGGAGCCATCCTAGCACCTCAGGCAGAGGCCATAGAGCCATCCTCAGCGCCCGGGCCAACTTTGCTCCCCTAGAGTCTTGGCTGCGAGAGTGGAAGAGAGAGAGAGAGAGAAAGGAGAGGGAGAAGGGTGGAGAAGCCGATGGGTGTTTCTCCTGTGTGCCCTGGCAGGGAATTGAACCCTGGACTTCCATACACTGGGCCGACACTCTACCGCTGAGCCAACCGGCCAAGGCCAACACAGGTTTTAGAATCATTGACAATATGGCTTGTTATATTCAGAAAAATCTTACTTTAAGGGGTGGGGGGGGGGATAAGATAGTCACATGATGCAAGACATTCTTATAAATGGTAAAACTGTATAGTCAATGTATTCCCTATCATTTCCCAAAACCCCCAATAACCTATCATTAAATCATTCATGATAAAGAAATGCATTAAAGTGGAAATATATAATGAACTACCTTTCTAACTTTATAGTAAAGTTACATATTTTCTCTCTTTGTTACTGTTTGATGAGAAAGAAGTTTTATATTATACTCCCATTTGACAACTGGACTTTAGACTTTAATGTTGGTCCTCTTTCCTCCCTTTCCCTCAAAGACTTTCCAGATGTCCATGTGTAGTATAATCATATATCCTAGTTTACCTGGGAGAGTCTCAATTGCTACCATAGACTCAGTGTCTAGTACACTTAGTGCCCATTTTAACTCTCAAAAATATCACAATTTAGTTTTATATTCATCTTAGCTATAGATGGCACTATGTTAAATGGAACATCATAACGAAGGAGATGTGGCCCTTACCCTACAATGAATTAGAAAGATATGGAAGGAAACAAAAAATTAGGGAAATTTTCACCCAATTTTCTTTCTGAGGTTTATATGGTATCTCCCTCCATCTTTTCTTTTCTGATTTAGAGCCATCACATCTCACAGTAATCCAAATGTGAATATGCCTTGGATTTATAAACAGTGAAAACATGGTTAATGTGCCAAAATTTCAATGATTGCTTTGATGAACAACACAGTAGAATGACTTCAAAGAACAGTGTAAAAGTTTCATTCATCAATTCTCTGGGTTGCTACTTTCATAAGTGCAAAATGAGGTCAACATATAGTTGGGTTTTCCACAAAGGATTTGTTCCTATTCTTATAGCTAAGTGGCTGCCTGCTTCTTCACTTGCCTAAAGCTGCCCTTTCTTTCTTCAATACCATAACATATGTCTGTCCTGAAAATTACAAGCCTATGTTCCAGTATCTCTGAAACTGTATTCAATATATCCTTTTCAATTTCTTTCATTTTTAAAATCCAACTGGTACTCTAATGTTCTGAATCTTAAAATAATTATAGTAATTAGGTAATCTAAAGTGGAAACCCCTGAGTTGTTAAATTAGTATACTATTTTTTAAAGTTCCTGGGTATTGGTACTTTATCAATTCAATAGAAAAATTACAGGGGAAATTTTGATAGTGCTAAAAATGATGAATATTAATTTGGGCCAGAAGTAAATAAATTTATTATCTTTTTCACATAGTTTGCAGGTAACCAGTAAATAGTGCCATGGTTAAACAAGCAAATAAACAAACCCAGGATATCTTGACTAAATAGATAATTTTTCTCTCATTAAAAGAGGCAAAGTATTTTATAGTCTTATAAATATGCAAGTCCTATATTTTATGAAAGGCTTTAAAATAAAAAAAATTATTAAAGTTGCTATTGAATATAGAAACTTTTTATTTCTGTAGAGACAAATGACTAAATGAATATGCAATTCTACAATCTGCTATTGATCAGTTTCATATGACATATGGATTTTCCAAAACTTGTGGGGAAAAAGTGTGCTGTGATATATATGTCAAACAAAATCAATGTTACTTTGAAGTTTAAACCTTAAAATACCATGAAACAAAATAATGGGGAAGGACAAAGAGGGAAACCAGTAAGATGAAAGCCGAGTATTTCTAATTGCAAACTTAAACTAAACATATTGAAAAAAGCCCCACCATTTCTCCATAAATTTTAGTAACCAATACTCTACTGTTTCAGCTCCTTGTTCAGCTCTCCATTCCTCCCTTTCTGACTCCGTGCACCAGATTTGACTACTGGTTGTTTGTTCAACTCATTTTAATTCAAAACTCTTCCTTGTTCTCTTAAGAACGTCTTTCTCCCTTTTCACTTACTTACATTTCAAATTCACTAGTAAGTATCCTCTGTGTTATGAAACCTTTCCATAAAACATACCATTTCTTCCCTTTGCCACAAGAAAAGTAAAAAAAAAATCAAAATAACCTCCTCCTCTTCTTCCTCTGTCCCAATACAGTAATATATGATAGCAATATGTATACTTATCTCATTGACTTACAATTAGTTATCTTTACATTTATTTCCCATTATGGGCTACAAAACCCCTTGGAAAGGATTGAATGTCATTTACTTCAAGAAACTCAATTCCTTAAGCAGTGCTTGGTACAGTGCAGAGCAATTATTTATTGAAATACTAATTGAAAGTATGCCTTTTTTCCTTATATAAAATATAGAGTCAATATAAAACTAAATAATTTAAATTGCCATGTCCATTGTTTCTTGGAAAAATGTACATGCAAATTTTCATAATGATATTTGTTGTGGCTTAAAAAGTTTTAAAATTAATTAACAATCCAAGATTTTAAACAAGTTTATAGAAGTTATAATTGATAAAATAATTAATACTACCACACAAATAATTTTGGAGAAGTATTTTAATTATAATATTGAATGTTTGAAATACATTACTGATTAATTAAACTAAAAAGAGTCTTTTCTGGCTTTTCTGACCAGTCACTCCAAATTGATATGATGTACATACACTATGGTTTCTCTTGAATTTTCAAAAATTAAAGAATATCTTGTTTATTTGTGTAATAAACCTTTTAACAGTGTACTAAAGAAGTCTGTCATGAAAAAGTGTGAAAAGTCAATTTTTTCGTGGTGAAAACTCATTATCAATAGATAACTATACATTTTCTGTAAAGTGAAACAATAAGTGGAAAAATGAAACCTTTTAGAAGTAATTTCTGTATTTTAAAATAGGTATCTATACAGAACCAAAATAGAAATAAACATAATAGAAGCTATCTAATATGGCCCTTTGAAAGTTGGTCATCTAGGCATCATCCAGCCATCTAATAAATATAACCAATTCATTTTATCAGTTCTGTTTTAAATACTTTTTGAAGATTCTCCAAATATTTTCATCTCTTTTAAAGTACAGAAATCTGGCTAGGCACTATGCTTTAATAGGGGACTGTCAAATCTGGAAAAAGATTATTTCCAGGCTCTTAGATATAAAAGTTCATGTTAGTTTTAAAAATAAAGTATGATATTGATGTCATATTTAACTGAGGATTAAGGAATCACCTTTTGTGTTGCACATTTACTAACATGATTATTTTCTACCTTTACTGTTTTCAGTTCGTCTTTAGTCACTATCTGACAAATTATTTACATTGCATATAGCCTCTGAAATCTCCTGGTATCATCCAAGGTGTTTTAAACTCTTTTTTTTTATTTACCAGCATAAATAAATTTATTGTAAATTCTTTAATATCATACTAGAGTGGGTCTGACAATTCACTCATGGGTATTCTGGGATGGCAGAAGCAGGAGGTTGGTATGTAATAAAAAAAGTGCAGTATGTGAAGACAGATTGCTGAGGGTCAGACAGCCTCACAGTAGGTTGCTATGGCCTACTGGTGATCAATGTGAATCAATTAAGCTACCTTGGGCAGGAAGGAATGGGGTCAGGCCATAAACTTTCACTTCTCTTTTGGCCAGTGTACCCCAGGCTTCTGGACCTCCTCCCTGCTTCCTCATTCATGGTTCCATGGGGGTGAGGGGAGTGTGGAGGGTTAATAAGATGTCTAGTTGCCAGGCTTATTAGTGCTACCAGTTGACCATGGGGTCCCCAGTCTAGTCCTCGGTTAGGGAAAGCCTGCAAGAATTTGGGCCTACACTGAAGTTTTTTCAGACAAGAATCACCAGAATCTTAAAGAGCACACTGTCTATTCTATAATAAACATTGATAAGTATAATAAGAAAACTATGAATAAGTATGGAATGCATCCCAATATCATGATGCAAAACACACTCTTACAGAACATCATTTCATAAACTCTTTTTTTTTTTAAACTCTTAGAGAATAATATTGCATGACTCTTGAAGTTGGATGGCTTTTACTATATAAACCTATAAGGAATAAACAATTTCCTCCCTAAAAAACATACTCATCCTTGACTATTAAAGTCAAAGTAAAATGTTGTTGGTCTAAAAACGATTCTTAAATTAATCCCAACTGTACACAAGTCCATATTCTAGGGACACACAAGGTTTTAGGCATATCCATTTCAAATAATTTCTAAATACAAATATAAATCAATAGAATTTATATTTCAATATTAACATAAAGTCACTGGAACATTATATCAAGTTCTAGCCCCTATTTATGTTGTAGAACATGCCTTGGTGTGCTTGTAAACACAAACACAAATTTTTCAAAAAGTTTAGATTATTTTATTCTATACTTAATGTAAATGATACTGAAAAATAAATGGTTTTATGTGCTAAGCTATTTACCCATATTCTTTTTCTCCTCCTATTTTTAGTCTCTTTATCTTCTTAATTCCCATTGCAATTTCAACCTCCTTTCTAGTTATTTTTTCATTGTAATGATTTTTGATACTCTCAAAGCTCTGTAGTTTTTCTGCATCATGCATTAAAACTCAGTGAATTGTATAAAACCATACTGCTATAAATGTAAATAAAACAAAGCACCTATTTCCAGATGTTGAAAATTTAGTAGAATTAAGAAGACGTATATTATAAATAAAAAGTCTAAATGAATGCTATGCAACCAGCTTTGTAGCCTATTCCAAAAAAATACAAAAATATATGAAAATTTCCTGCCCTTAAAACATTTAGATTCTTGTTGAAAAGATAAGACATAAAATATAATCCCATGATAATATTAGCAAATTAATTATAATAACAATAGCAATAAAATAGTAATAAGAATAAGAATAATGAAAGCAAAATGTCCCTTAGCATTATCAAATGTTTCTAGATACTATACATTGACATATTTTATTACATTTAACTTTTACAAAACTCTTATTTTAGATATGAGAAAAATTATATCCAACAAACTTATTTGACCAAGATTATACAATAAGTAACCAAGTTTACATCTGAAACAAAGTTTGCCTCATTCAAAAGTTCATTATTAACTTTTGTTATACTGCCTCCAAAAAGGAGCTCAGAATATTATATTAAAAGTTTAACTGTGGCTAGCATAATCCTAAAAGAATTCAAATGGGTTATGCTATGACTTGAACTCTGAAGGAAGGTGTGTATTTTAGGGAAGTAGAAGACAAAGAGAGAATATTTTGGATGTTCAAGCATGGGAAATGACATGAATGTGAAGTGTTTTTAATATTCCAGTTATTTACATAATTAAATACTGTTTAACCTTTTTACTAATTCATAATAGGCTTGCTCAATGGTGATACTTTTTGCAGGTGATTTTAATTGTGAGAAAGAAAAAAATAGCAGGATTTCTTTCTTAATCTAGCATGCCTAAATTCTAACTAAACTGAAATCAGACATTAAACAGTCAGAAAAATACCATCATTCTCTGTGGACTTGGAGTAAAGACACAAATGATCTCTTCACTGGCTTTAGTGAGTGTTATCAACCTATTTTACTGGGTCAAAATCATAAATTTATTTGAGTATTGGTTACTTGACATAAGTGCATTACCTTAAAAAAATAAAGAGAGAGACACTTGCTTACCTTGTATTACATGTGAGTTGTCTTTCAAGAAGAAGTTATACAAGTATTTGGGAATAAAAGCAGACATACACGCATAAGCCAAGGCTAAGAAAATAAGGAAAAGGCATATAGCAAATTAGTTAATGGTGTAAATGTTCAGGAGTCATACACTCACTTATTACACATTTCTTGAATCTACATGAGTTACATTAACAATTCATGGAAACACAAATTTAAGGACAAAACAATCCTCTACTCTTTAAAACAGAAAATACTTAGGACAAAAAAAATAATCACTTACTAACTTTTCATTTTTAAACTACTGTAGAAATTATTACCCCACAATAATAAAAACCTTAATTAGCTGTATTTTATGATTTATTTTTATAAAAAATCTCTAAATATGGCCATTATTAATGACCTAAACAAACCTCAAGATCTTTAATTTTGTTGATGCAAACAATAAAACCTGAGCTTGGATTCAGGAACACTAGTAATAAATTGTTCTTTTAAACACAGATTGCTTACTATTCTTGGATAAATATGTGTGATAACAGACTATACCTAACTAAAAATATCAAACTTGTTAGGTACTGATAATGAGACTAAAAACTTATAGTCTAATAATGAAAAATAGCATACAACACTGCGTTTTTAAACCGATTCAAAATGTAAAATTTCAGTCTTCTGGGGTTACGCTATCTCTGCTCATTTCCAGAAATCTATGCAAAATTAGACATGAAACAGATTTTGAAAAAAATAGATATTCTAATATATATATATATGTTAATTTCTCTATGTGATATCTTTAGAGATTTGAGTCAGGTAAATGTAACAAATATTTACAGAAAAATCTACTATAAAAACGATGTAATGGGAATGGGAAACAGAAAAAAGTCAATCATTTGAGAAAGCTGCTTAAAAAAAAAGAGAATTACTATGTTCAAATATAAATAACTGTAATACAAAACATACACTAAATACTTTCCTGAAATACAAAGTTCTGGGTTTAGGAGGAAGAATGAGAAAAGTTTTCATTTAGGAAGTACAGTATACATAGACTAAAACTAATCTCTAAAGAAGTCAAAATTTTTTTCAATGCTACATAAAAATGGTCACCAAAGTATATTAGATGAATGTATTAGAATAGTCATTCAGAGTCTCCCTAAAATGTTTAGTCACTGACTGATCACAACTGAAAATCTCCAATAACAGATTCTTTAAATCCTCTAAAATTATTTAACAGATTACTTCACAGATATTTGTAGTATCTCCTAGGAATAAAGCAAGAACCTTACAACAAAAACCTTTCATGTCTGAATAAGATATTTTAGAATAATATGTGCCATGATTATTTAAATGTTAGATAAATAGGCTTACCTTCATTATTGAAATTTAAATACAGGAATGGAGCACAAAGTGAGTCAAGACCTTATGGGGCAGGGGTGAAGAAAATTCAAATAAATGTAATTAAATAGAATTGTAGATTCTTATTCAGGTCTCTATAATACCTCTATATAGATTAAGCGTTATAAATACTTCTCATCTGGAAATATATTGTAGAGAGTAACTGACAGTGACTCGCCCGATATAAATCTGCTATTATATCAATATTAATATGAGTTGAAGAGACAACTATACTAATAGAAAAATATAAAAATAATAGAAAGCTTGGGATATAGTCCCATTTCTGACACTATGCGTTCTTGGCAACTTAACATCACCAGGCATGTTTTCTCATATGAAAGATTTGTCTTACATGTTTCTTTGGTGTCATAAAAAATATCCTTTAAAAATTGTGAAGTAAATATAAATATGTGACATCTTCCTTTTATTGATGATAATGCTGTTCATGTCTCTAGACTAAAAGAAAATACAGAAATCTATCTACAATTGTTAGGAAGATACAGAACTCCTCTAAAATGGACAGAGCTAGGAAAACTAATAGCTTCATTTTAAGTTTGGCCAGAAATAGGGAATTGTAATATTAAAAAACAAAACAAAACAGAAAACCACCGTTGATTACAACAAATTCAAATATAGGACTGGATGAAATGGGTTTCTCATTCATGAATTTATCAATGACCACAAAAGTAATAATGAGAAAGGTAAAAATCAAGGATGTGAGTCATTAAAGATATTTAAAAAAATAACAAATAGTTTAGGTGACATTCTATTCCCCAAGTTGTAACAGTTAAGCATAAATTAAATATCATTAAATGGTAAGAATATCAGCTAACCTAAAATTATTTATGCTCTAAAATTATTTTGTTATTTTCATAAGCACTAAAACAATGTACTCACAGATTACAGTCACACAGTGTTCTGTTTTCCTAATGAACGTGATGGCAAATTGTCGCATTAAATATACCTTTAAATGATATCTTTTTGGCATTTAAGCAAAGTTTTAAAAAAAGTTCTCATGTAAACCTTTCAGTAAATGGATCATAGCTTTAGTATTTTCTCAAAGCCAATGATATTTTTATATTTTAATTCAGTTTTTAAAAATCTTTCAGTCATGCAATATGCTCCTAATACTTCAAAAGGAGTTGTAATGATTGGATTAAAAAAGTTACCTTGCCAATACACAAGATCAGGATGGGACACTACCCAGGCTTTTAATACACGTCTAAATTTTGCATGGCCTTCTGGTGATGATAACAATTCATCATACTGATGACAACGAGGAATGTCCACTTCAATCTGTTAAACAGCAAAACAATAAGATGAAATTGTGATCTCCAATAAACCACAGGTAAGAAAACAAAGACTGTTATATACTTCAAAACAGACCACCTACATAATCCTGGTGTCTAAAGTTTTTGAATTTTATATTAATACTCTGTAAACAAACAGAAGGTTTGTATACTTAAGGAAAATAAACCATTTCTTTTGAAAAGGTATGTATCAATATAATTTCTAAAAAAAATCTTCCAAAAAAAATCTTCCTTTACAAATTGGTCAAAACAAAGAGAAAATTCTATAGATAAAAAAATATAATTATTAAGAAATGTTAATTGGTTTGAACTCTTTTAGGGATGGTCCTAACTCAGTAACTTACGATCACAAAAGTTATGCTTATTCTAAAAATATATGAATATGATGGCTGCTGAACATAATAAAGAAAATTTCCTCTTGTCTTTCTATAATTTAAAGACTTGGCAAAATTATCTTAGTTTAAGAAAATCTAAATCATACTTGTCTATCTGTAGGAATTGGAGTATCTTTATCAATTGCATCATACTTGGCATAAATAGCCCCCTGCAAAAAAATGAGAGAATAATATTAGCTCATCATATCCTTGATAAATTATTAATTTAGGATAACATACCGCTTATACACATCTATCTTATCTATCTTTGAAACCCACCCAATTACACTGGGAAAAAAAATTTTGTTGCATCCACAAAAACACTTGTTCTTACCTAATTCGAGTGAGCTGATCTCAAATCTGACATTACTTTTTCTCTGTAAGCTAGAGTTGTTTTGCAATTCAAGATTTAAGGTCGTCATCTTATTGTAAAATTTTCAACATTTAGTTTAACATAATGAAGTAAAATGTCTTCACGAGCATCATCATTGTGAAAATATAATAATTTATATAATACAGTAAATACACTGATACACTAAAAGATATGACTGCATCAGAATTAGTCTACAATTTTGAAATAGACCATATTAAAACACTTATTTTAATCATAAAAGTTGCACAAAACTTATTTAAATTCTATTCAGGCAAAAATTTGTGTTTGTAGCTTTTGCGTTTGTGTACTTGTTGAGGACAATCTCGTTTGATGATCCAGCAGTAGTCTGCTCATCACTAACAGTTCCAAGATTTTCAGGAAATTTATCAAGGTGACTGTTCAGGAGGTGAATCTTAATGCTCATGTTACATCCAATGTCGCAAATAGCCAACAGCATCCATTGAACCAGAAGTTCACAGTTTTCTGCTTTTTTGTTGCCAAGGAAGTTCTTTGTAACTGCCACAAAAGACTGCCATGCTGCTTTCTCCACCTTATTCATCTTCCTGGCAAATTCTTTGTCATGTATGAGGGTTTGAATTGGAGGTCCATCGAATACACCTGCTTTTATCTTCTCGAAAGACAAGGCAGGGAAAGTAGAAATAATATGTTGAATGCAGTTACTTTCTCTATTCAAAGCCTGAACAAACTGCTTCATTAAGCCAAGTATGATGTGAAGTTGGCAAAAATGATCCTGTCTCAATTAACTACTGATTCATTCACAATATTTTGCATCCCTACTTCCAGAGATTCACGTTTCGGTCACTCCTTCTATGTCCAGTGTTTCTCCCGAGCTCGGCTGTCCCACAAACACAGAAAGCAAGGATACTTCGTGAAACCTCTCTGTTGTCCTAGCAGGAAATTGACCATTTTAAGATCCACACAAATGATCCAGTTATGCTCCTCACACTTCAGAAAGTCGAGGACAATTTTTATGTCATTATAATCCTCTCACAGATGAGCTGAATAACCAATTGGAACCACTGCATAAACATTACCGTTGTGTAAGAGAACACATTTCAGACTCCGTTTAGAGCTGTCAAAAAATAGCCACCACTCTGTTGGACTGTAAGTGGTAACACCTCGCTGGCTGAGAAGACTACTGATATCGTGACAGTAAACAAAGTGTTTGAGTTCGGAAAAAAAGTCCACAAAAATTTGTTCATGGTTCCTGAAATGGGATACTTTAGCTAATCGCTAAAGTACATTCTTTTCTTGAAGCCTGGAGGCTAATAACTCAGCTGCTTTCTTTGATAGGTCCAAATCTCTAACCAAGTCATTCTATTTGGGTTGGCTAAACTGCTGAGGGGTTAATGACTCCTTGGCATCAGAAGAAGATCCTTCAGATTCTACAACCATTTCCTCATACATCTTATCAAAATACGCTTGATAACCATGCTCACTTTCTTTGTCCTTGGAAGAAATAAAACCATAGAAAACTGGAAACAGGAGTGTCTCAGAGTGTGGGATAGGTTGTATTGCTGAAGAAATATTAGGATATGCTATCATATGCTGTTTTTTCTTGCCGATGCCCTTTGTATGGATCAGACAGAAATAACATTCATTGCTGTGGTCGTTAGGTTCACGCCAAACCATGGGAATACCAAAAGGCATTCCTTTATGTTTTCCTTTTGTCCAGTAACCAAGTATTTCCTCAGAATTATGGCACACAATATAAAGATCCCAAGTCTTGATCCCCAAGGGGAACTTGAAAATAGGCAATATATGCATGTGTCACAAATGATGAAATATTGCGTCTTTGACATTGAAGTGTGTAACAGCCACATATATAACAGAAGGTGTCAGGACTATTCTTACATTTACACCTACTCGAAGAAGCCACGATTCAATCTTAAACAAAATAAGAGGGTGTTTTTATCGGATACTAATTTTTTACATTTAAAAACAACTACAATTATGTCAAAGTGATGTTTGTAAAACAATAATTGCCTTGTAGTTATGTTCAATCCAAGAGTTGTTGTTCTTTAACTCCAATTTAAAAACCAATGCATGCCATTAACTATAACAAAAAAAATTAAAATTGCATAAAAACTAGAGCATGCTCCTAAAAAAGGATTTCAGATTTGAAATCAGCAATGCAGAAATATATAAAGTTCTAAAACCTCATGCAATTGAAATTGAAAAGAAATATTAAAACCAAAGTGTACCTCTTAGAAAAATTTTCCACAGTTTTATACTATGTGATGAAAGTCTGTGACAATCTGCCATTTTGTTCTAGAAGACAAATGTGTTGGATAAGTCATGTAACTAATGAGTATGCTTAGCTAAAATGCCTAGCCTCAACAACAAAACACAAACTTGTTCTCTAATCAATGTTAACGCATAGTTTTAAGGGAAAAAAAATTAAAATTTTGGGGCACACAGAAGGCCATCCCATAAAAGTTTCTTGTTAAAATTGGTAATGAAAGCTAAAATAAAGTGTAACTATTTAAGAAAGTTGTAGGTTAGCATCAGGAAGTAGAAAAGTTTGAAATAAAATAAAGAGTGGAATGCCATGTAGGTATAGAATTAGTAAGGACTGAACAGATCATGTACATCTTTTCATTATACTGGTACAGAAGGAATAATTGAATAAACACTTAAAATTTTAATTGTATTCATCAAGACCAAGCACGGAACAATTCTTATTACTCTGGTTTACTGAAATGGTGTAGAAAAGTCTGTATTTGGGGTTCAAATTGTGACATTATTTGCTATATCAACTTCTATGGGTACATCAATTAATGACAGATTTAGACAACCTGACTTCAGAAGTCCACTTGAACTTGAGCACCATGTGGTTCTACAATTTTAACTATTAACATACAGTAATAGAACAGTAGAAACTCTTGTAAAGCAACTCAAAGATGTTTGTTGAATCTCATCAAAGAAATCAGAAATAAAGAAAATGCTTTTAACAGGGAGTTAAAAAGAATCAAATATAATTGAGGAAATGCAGGAAAAAATGTATAATGGATATCCGTAAGATATTGATAAGAGAATACCTGGAGGTAGGATGATAAAGAAATTGACTGGAAATAAGAAAATGGGATGAGAATTTGGCTTATTATCATGACTACTATTACGAGAGTTCTCTGTTAATACTGCAAGTCACCCTAGTAATTTTGTGACACTTTTCCTTTTCTCAATGCTACATATTAGGCATGTACAAGACAAAGTCATTATCTGTCTTGGCAGCATGGTTCTTATGAGACAAATGTGCCCCCAAAACACTAAATTATGTTAATAATTTTTGATAAGGTTCAAATGGGAGTTCAAATCTTCAAACTTAGATAGAGCTACTTACAAATAGGTAATCTTATTCTGAAATAAACATACTTTATAGGCAAAATAATACACTTATAACTGGTATATATATTTCTAAAATAATCTGATTTGAAAATTAATAATCAAGATAATTTCTATGAGCCCCATTAAGTGAAAGATTAAATAATATAAATCCAACAAGCCTTCAATTATATTTTGCTATTCTATTCTTTTCCTCTATTCCTTTCACTTAAAATTTCCAAATATTCTTTTTCATTTTTTCAGTGAGAGGAGGAGAGGCAGAGAGACAGACTCCCACATGCCTCCAGACCGGGATAAGGGGCAAGCCCACTAGAGGACAATGCTCGGCTCATCTGGGGCTGCTGTTTTGTCTCTCAGCAACTGAATCATTTTTTTTTTAGTGCTTAAGGCAAAGGCTGTGAAGCCATCCTTATTGCCTGAAGCCAACTTGCTCAAACCAATTGAGCCATGGCTGCAGGAGGGGAAAAAAGAGGGGGTAGGGTTGGAGAAAAAGATAATTGCTTCTTTCATGTGCTCTAACCAGGAATTGAACCAGGAACATCCACATGCCAGGGTGATGCCCTACCACCGAGCCAACCTGCTAGGGTCAAAATTGCTAAATATTTTACTATATAATTTTCTAACAACTTGAAAAATAAATATTTGGAAAGTACTTTCCTACTTCTTCTTTCTTTCTTAGCACTATTATAATCAACTTCTAACCTTTCTTTTCTTTCTTACCTCAACTCCCAGAAGAGCAGCCCAGGTTAAACCTCTCATAAGTGGTGGAATGTCAACTCTTGCTTCTTTCCAGATTTGATTTTTTTTATATGGATAAGCCTACAGATGAAAATAGATATAAAAAAAAATCTCAAATTATCAAGTAGCATATTTTAGTGTAGAAAGTCCTGAATATATACCAGTGATAAAGTTTAAAGAGATCCTTAAAAAATTTCTAAGTATCTTTGTTGTTATTACTTTGGTATTATTAATACTGTACATACAAGTTGGCAGTGGAATGGTTTCCTGTATTCTGTAAATCTTGTATAATATAACCGAAGAGGCAAGCTGATTCTACTGTATGTAATCATTCCTCTCTAATTTGTGATCTGAGAGAATTATCAAGGAGTCATGTGGAGAATACTACTATTAGCCTTTTATGAGTTAAATAATGTATGCATAGCACTTTGTAAAATATCTGGTGATACAGAAAGTATCCAATAAATATGTTATTGTTATAGCTACTTCCATATCCTTGCATATAAACTTCTCCTTGAATAAATTGGCACTTTAGGAATGAGTTCTGGAAAAGAATTATTAGGACAAAGGGTATGGGATGTTGTGAAGGCTCTCCATACAAACTTTCAATTTCTTTCTTCTTTTTCAATTGAATTTATTCGGTTAACACTGGGCAAAATAATTATATTGTTTCAGGATCCCAATTTTACAACACATATTTGTACAGTGGATTGTATGTTCACCAGCCTATCAAGTCAAGTCTTTGTCTACCACCATTTATCCCCCTTACATTCAATCATTTTGCACGTATTACAAAGGATGAGCACTCCAATCTTAACATGACTTGCTCACTTTACTAATCTGGTAATAAAAAAATTAAACTTTTTCATTCGTAGTGAGCATCATATTATGAATGGATTTACTGACTACAGCTAGTGCTCGACTTTAGACCACGATTGGTTCCGACAGACCGGTCGTAACACGATTTGGTCATAAGTTGAGTAGGCTATACGTACAGTACTGTGAAATGATGTTATAAAAATCTTTAAGTCATATTTTATCATAATTTTCTTTCACTATTGTTATATATCATAATTTTCTTTGTTCATTTTTTACCATTTGTATCATCTCTACACCATTTTGTTTCTTATTTTTACATTCGTCAGGTTTAAGTAAAACACTGCATTACCAGTACAACTGGTTTAATATTTGCAAAACATACAAAATTACATAATACAGGTGCATACAAAAATACAAAATATAGGTGTAAAAAATACCATAGGAAATATTTTCCCAATTGCAAAGTGCTGCCGGAAGCTGGTCTGCACCGTCGTACGCCCAGCTGGGCAAAGTTTGCACTGCCAGACATGGAGCATTCGTGGTTAGTGATTGTGGTCATAAAGTCGAATGGTCGTAAGTTGCAAAGGTCGTGAGTTGATCAATACCTTTAGTTGTATTTCTATTATGTTCTTTATGCATTTCTCTTTCAATATTAGTGCTTTTTCATGTTGATTTTAAAATGCCCTTTAAACAGTATGGATATTAATCTGTTGTAATACGATTTTGCATATATTCCTGCATCTTGCTTTTACCTTTTAATTTTATTTACTATGAACATGTATAATTTTTATAATTAAATGTTAATCAGAAAGGATAGGTCATAAGAATTAGTCTTTTCATGACATCAAGATTCCCTAGTAATTACCAATGAAATATAAAATAAGAATTGTATACAGGCTCTTATCACACTTTCCACTTCAGAATCCATACCTTTAGTAGCCTGTCAAAGAGAATGATTCTGTTCAGTTGGTACTCTGTGTCCCTCTCTCGGATGATTAAAGGTAGAGTGGCAGCAGCAGACAACTCATTACTGCTGTTTGAATGAGGCAAATTGGACTGGCTGTATAACAAGAGCAGAGAAAAAGGTACAAAATTTTTAAAAACCCAAACACCATAATAAGTGTTCTATTTAGAAAACACTTTTCAGAGAACATATGTGTTTCTTAAAAATCTAATAAGAACAGTAAAAAAATAAGCATAAAAGGAGACTATATACTCACTCATCTTCAAGTAGCGGATAGAATGCCTCTCCACCAACATCTTTTAATCTCTGAATTTAAAGAGAAAATATTTATGTATGAGAATCTGAGACAGAAACACTGAACCACATTTAATAGAAAAATTAATGTAAAACTTAGGAATTTATGAATGTAGCAAGAGAAGTATAAAATACAATTAAAAATTTATTCCTCTCATAAATATGCAAATATACTATGCCTCTAATGATTGAACTCTGAAGAATAGTTTTTGAATGTTGATTAGTTTTACTTCCCTGTGTCTCTTATAAATGTTAGACAACCTATTATGATATTTTCCAAACACGATTCAGAATTATTAAATTTAGTATAAAATTTAAAAATCATTAATGCACTGATAAAATATATTTAAATTATATAAAGGTTATTTTAAAACATATCCCTTAATATAAAGCTCAATTGGATTTATTTTTCCTTTGGCATTAGTATAAACTAAGACAAAAGTAAGAGTGTTAAAAAAATAAAAAGAATTTCTTATAACTTTTTTTTTTGTTTTATTGACTTTATTGAGGTGAGATCAGTTAAAATTATATTGGCTTCAGGTTCACAATTCAATAACACATCTTCTATACACTGCATTGTGTGTTCACCCTACACCCCAGTCTCCATCCATCACCATTATCCCCCATATCATCCTTGTCCTTTCCCCCCACCATCCCTCTCTCCACCCCCTGCAGTCACCACACTGTTGTCTGTGTCCATGAGATCTTTAGCATGTAAGAATCAAATACTGAATAAATCAACTGATTAAGTTCAAGGCTTTTAATTCTCTTTTTCACAAAGTCATTCTAATAAACGTTGCTACAATAATAACATTGCAGGATTATAGGTATTCTTCAAAAATGTAAAAAGGAAGGCAGTAGCAAAGTAAAATCTTAGATACATGCTAAGTAGGGTGATTAAAGTTAATGCCATCTTGCCTGCTATCTGCTCTTCAGTTCAACTTTCAACTGAAAGGCAGAATATCTGTTCCTGCGGGGACTGACACAGAAGTTCAAGCTCTGTGTGTAGCCAGCACTGCACTTCTATTGATTAGAGTCATTGTCCACTAATCCATGAGCATTGCTCCCAGAATTTTGAAAAGCCAAAAAAATTTTTTTACCCAAAACTGAGAATCTGGTAAACACTGGTTTTATGCTTGGCTTCTCTCTAAAATTTAACATGCCATGCACACATCTTATTTTACCTTTGAACTTTTAGGAATTTCTTTCATAGATTCAAATTCTAAAGAGAAAAATAAGATTTCCCCAACTTTCACTTCATTATATCTATATCTATATCTATATCTATATCTATATCTATATCTATATCTATATCTATATCTATCTATATATACATATATATGTTTGAAAGTTTGGGTTTTACTGTCTTTAAAATCATAATTATTAATTTTAAGTATATATTTTTGCTCTTTTTGTTAATTAAAAGTTTAGCATTTCAAGGACAAAAAAGGGCAAAAATACACTAAATATAAGGTAAAAATTGTTTTTCAGTTTCTGTATTATTTAAAAAACTAGCAATGTTAACATTTTAAAAAATATTTATAGAAAAAATATTTTAGCCTGACCAGGTGGTGGTGCAGTGGATAGAGTGTCGGACTGGGATGCGGAAGACCCAGGTTCGAGACCCGGAGCTCGCCAGCTTGAGCGCGGGCCCATCTGGCTTGAGCAAAAGTTCATCAGCTTGGACTCAAGGTCGCTGGCTCCAGCAAGGGGTTGCTCGGTCTGCTGAAGGCCTGTGGTCAAGGCACATGTGAGAAAGCAATCAATAAACAACTACGGTGTTGCAACGGCAACGAAAAACTAATGATTGATGCTTCTTACCTCTCTCCGTTCCTGTCTGTCTGTCCCTATCTATCCCTCTCTCTGACTCTCTATCTGTGCCTGTTAAAAAAAAAATAAATAAATTTCCAAAGTGAAACTGTAAGAAAATTGAGGAAGTGAAATGAAGCCTTGAATTCATTTAAGTTAAACTAAGCGTAAAATCAAATCAGCTGAAACCATACATTTTAATGTAGCTTATTGTTTGTTTCCTTATATAGTTATTAAGTTATTTATCTTGTCCACTATGCTATTCTCTCTTCAAAGAGATTATAAATTCAGTGTTTTATGTAGTAATAATTATATATTTTTATTTTGTTCCTGGCAGTATACATATAAGAGATTCTAATACCCTCAAAATACATATATAATAGGTAAACTATCCAATGACAGAAAAAGCCTTAAAAAGTAAGGAAAATGCAGTGATGTGAGACAAACAGCTAGGCTTTAAAACTGAAAAGTGTGGCCTGAGGTTTTAGAGTACAAAGGGACAAAGCCTTGTTTGGGCACCTGATTAACTGGCAGTGAGACATGAGGAGACCCTGCTAAATCTGGGTAAAGAAAGAACGTGTGTGTGTGTGTGTGTGTGTGTGTGTGTGTGTGTGTGTGTGTGTGTGTGTGTGTGTTGGGGAATGGGGGTTCAGCTAGCCTAGAGAAAAAAGACAAGGAAAATTACCTATTTTAGCTTTGGCTACAGGTGGCTAAAATAAAAAGTTTAGGAGTTTTGGTGTCCAGTTCAGTATACAAACAGCTTGGAAGTCATTCCTCCTGCCTTGACAAGAGGACATAAGCTAAACAAACTGAAAGCCAATCATTTTTAGATCCATCAGAATTAGGACAAAATGCTGCCTGGAAAACTGGAGAGAGTGGCAACTACAGAGAATCACAGCTAAGCTGGAGCTGAAGCCACTGCTGGAGCCTAGAGAGAACAACTGAAGGGCAACTGACTAATTCTAAAGACTTAGCAAGGGCCAACTTGAGAGATAAACACTGGAGACCCAACTGCAGAGGAACCCACACTTCCATGACTTTTACCTCTACAAGTATCAAAAGATTCTTAGGGCAAAGATCTAAGAAAATCCCCCTGGGCTCTGACGAGACAAAGCAAGCTTTAGAACCAGACTTATATATGGCATAGATTTTAGAATTATCACACCAGGAACATAAGATAATCATGATTAATATGTCGAGGGCTATAAGAAGAAAATGTAGACATCATACAAGAGCAGGTGGGCAAAGTAAGCTGAGAGATGAAAAGAATGCAAAGAAAAGAATCAGTGAATTTGAAGATGCACCAATAGAAACTTATAAAATTGAAATGCACAGAGAAAAATAAATGAAATAAAAATAACAGAATATCCAACAGATTATTCAAGAATGACGGGACAATTAAAAAAGATGCAATCTATGTGTAAGAGGAATACCAGAAGGGGGAGAGAGAAAAACAAAAATACTTGAAGAAATATTTGAAATAATAATGACAGAAAATTTCAAAATTAAAAGATACAAAAAGAAAAAGATTTAGGAAGCTCAAAGAATACCAGGTAGAATAAATACTTAAAAAGCCAACCAACTAACCAAACAACCAACCAACCAGCTAGCAAGCCAGCCAACCAAACCAACTAAACACCTTCCCTATTTCCCCAAGCCTAGGTATACCATATTCAAACCGCAGAAAATCAAAGACAAAGAGAAAAGAAGCAAGGGCCAGGGAATGGGGGTGGAAGGGTGGGCTTTACCTATAGAGGTACAAGGATACAAATTACATCAGACTGCTCTTCTGAAACAATGCAAGCAAGAGGAGAAGAGAGTGAAATATTTAAAGTATTGAATTTTCCTTAGAGCACAAAGAGACAAAGCCTTGGTTGGGCACCTGATTAACTGGCAGTCAGACATGAGGAGACACTGCTAAATCTGGGTAAAGAAAGAATGTGTGTGTGTGTGTGTGTGTGTGTGTGTGTGTGTGTGTGTTGGAGAATGGGGGTTCAGCTAGCTTAGAGAAAAAAGACAAGGAAAATTATATAAAATTATCATACAAAAGTGGAAAAAGAAATCATTTGTTAGACAAACAAAAATTAAGGAAATTTTTTGCTAGTAGACTCTGCCTTGCAAGAAATGTTTAAAGTTCTGTAAAGAGTATAAAGAGAAGGAAAATTATAGGATTAGAAACTTTAATCCCAATAAAGAAAGGAAAAATGTTAGAAATAATATAAAGAATATCTTTTGTCTTATTCTTAATTAATCCTACAAATAATTTTGTTTAAAATAACAGAACTAAGTATTTGGTGAGAAGCCTATGGTTAAGTGAAAGGGCTGACAGTAATGTAATAAGGGATGAAAAGATACGGGAATATACTGCTTTAAAATACCTGTACTACCCAGGAAGTAGTATAGTGTTATTTGAAAGTGAACCTATATTAGTTGTAAAAGTGAACCCATATTAGTTGTGAGTGCATATTGCAAATATTAAGCAACCACTAAACAGTTTATAAGAAGTATAATACCTATGGTAAAAAAGAAGAGAAAATCGAATCATATGTAATTGTCAATTAAAAATTGAGAAGGCAGCAACAGAAGTAAAAGTATGAAGAAACGGAGAGACAGAGAGTTGGAGGAAGAGAGGGAGAGAGGGAGGGAGGGAGGGAGAACAAAGAAGGCAAGAAATACAGAACATATAGTAGATATTAATCTAACTACTATATATTAATATTTGCTAATCTCTTTAAATATGGTCTAAATTTATCAATTAAAGATAGAAACTACCAGTATGATTAAAAATAAAGAAACAAGACCCACCCTTATGCTGTCTATGACAAACCCACTTTAAATATGAAGACATAGATAAAGGTAAAGGGACAGAGAAAGATACCAAGGTAACAATAATTAGAAGAGAGTGGGAATAGCGATATTAATTTCAAACAAAACTCATACACATGCACACCTTCTATTAATATTTACAAGAGCAACAATATAATAACTTAGAAATAAATCTAATAACATATATAGACACTAAAAAGGAAGTTGTGATATATAATAGAACTTAATGTGATATATCTATATAGAATGTCTAAGAAATAGAACTCCATATGTTAATGATATCAATTTTCTACAAATTAACCTATAAATTCAATGAATTTCCAATCAAAATCCTATAATGTTTTTATGAGATTTGATGATCATAAAAATCATAAAAGAGCAAGATGTTAGACAGCTCCTATTCTATTCTGAGGAGAACAAATTAGGAATCTTCTTTTGTTAGACAGTTAGACCTCATATAAAACATATACTAAGAAAGAGTGCTACTGGCTCCATGCATATATGAAAGAGTTGACATTACAAATAAAAAAATAAAATTGTTCGATATGATGCTAAGACAGAAATTATTTCTTATAAATGATATAGGGTATTATATAGCTACCTCACATCTTACTAAAAAAAAAACCTCCCAAGTGAATTAATGAACTAAATATTTAAAAAATAGTATTTAAATGTTTTAGAAGAATATGTAGGACATTATACCAAGCATATTTATCACTGTGGTACAACTTTAAGTTGCAATAAGTAAAATATAACACATAAAACTAATTAACCATAACAAAAATGATAAAAGTAGAATTCTATTCATTAAAAGACACTGTTCAGCCTGACCAGGTGGTGGCACAGTGGATAGAGCGTCAGATTGGGATGTAGAGGACCCAAGTTCGAGACCTTGAGGTCATCAGCTTGAGCGTGGGTTCATCTGATTTGAGCAAGGCTCACCAGCTTTAGCCCAAGGTCGCTGGCTTGAGCAAGGGGTCACTCACTCTGCTGTAGCCCCCTGGCCAAGGCTACAATCAATGAACAATTAAGAGAAATCAATCAATGAACAACTAAGGTGCTACAACAAAGAATGAATGTTTCCCATCTCTCTCCCTTTCTGTCTGTCCCTCTCTCTGACTCTCTCGGTCTCTGCCACAAAAAAAAATAAAAAAAGACACTGTTTAAAAGTTAAAGGTAAAGCCACAGTTTAGAAGAAATCTGTATCACAGCTAACAAAGACTGTATTTGGAATACATTTTTAAAAGACCTCAAATCAGTAAAAAAAAAAAATGAATCAATAAAATGTTGGCAAAATATCTGAGCTAGTCATGCACAGAAGAGGTAGGCAAGATCAAAAAACCAGTTCAATGAATAGAAAGAATACTTCACCAACAAAAATGAAACTATAAAAACAAATCAAACAGATATGAAAAACTCAATTCATGAACTGAAAAACGAGGTAACAAGCTTAGCCAGTAGAACAGGCCAGATAGAGGTGAGAGACTCACGAATTAATAAAAAATGAGATAGCCCTAAGGGAATAGTCTGACTCCATCAGAAAGAGCAACATAAGAATAAAGGGTATATCAGAAGGAGAAGAGAGAGAAAATGAAATGGAGAACATATTCAAACAAATAATAGACAAGAACTTCTCAAGCCTGTGGAAAGAACTAAAACCTCAAATTCAAGAAGCAAACAGAACATTGAGTTATCTTAACCCCAACAAATCTACTCCAAGGCACATCATAATGAAATTGGCACAAACCAAAGACAAAGAAAAAATTCTCAAGGTAGCCAGAGAAAAGAAGAATACAACATAAAAAGGAAGGCCCATTAGATTATCAACAGATTTCTCAGCAGAAACTCTACAAGCTAGAAGAGAGTGGACCCCAATATTTAAAGTTCTGAAAGAGAGGAACTTCTAGCCAAGAATACTATACCCATTAAAGCTATCCTTCAAATATGAAGAAGAAATAAAAACAATCACAGATACAGAAAAGATGAGAAAATTTATCACCAGAAAATCCCGACTTCAGGAAATACTAAAGGGGATTTTCCAACCAGACACAAAAAACAAAACAAAAGAAAACTACAAGTAAAAGCTCCATCAAAATTGCAATAAAAACAGGATTAATCTGTGACAAAAAACAAAAAAGGGGAGAGGACAAAAATAAAGAATAGTAAAGGAAGATGGAGTGCAGAAGCACTCATGAGATAATGTACTACAATGAACATGATGTATGCTTTCTATTACTTAATGGTAACCACCTCTGAAAAAACCAACACAAAGGTACATGGATTGAAAAATGAAGTAACAGAGAAAAGAAGTATGGATTACAACCAAACAAAAACAAATGATAGAAAAATAAAAGAGAAGAAACAAACAGGATACAAAACTATCAGAAAGCAATATATAAAATGGCAATAGGAAACTCTCAAATGTCAATAATTACACTAAATGTAAATGGATTGAACTCACCAATAAAAAGACATAGAGTAGCAGATTGGATTAAAAAAGAAAATCCAACTGTATGCTGCCTACAAGAAACACATCTAAGCTACAAGGATAAAAACAAATTCAAAGTGAAAGGTTGAAAAACTACTCCAAGCAAATAACATCCAAAAAACGGCAGGTGTAGCAATACTCATATCTCACAATGCTAACTACAAGACAGCAAAGTTAATCAGAGACAAAATGGTCATTTTATAATGATAAAGGGGACATTGAATCAAAAAGACATAACATATCTTAAGATATATGCATCAAACTAAGGAGCACCAAAATATATAAGACAGCTATTGACTGACCTAAAAACAAAAACCAGCAAAAATACAATTATACTTGGAGACCTCAATACACCACTGATGTCTGTAGATCTTTCATCCAAACAGAAAATCAATAAAGAGATATTGGCCTTAAATGAAACACTGGAACAATTGGATGTGATAGACATCTATAGGACATTTCATCCCAAAGTGCCAGATTATACATTTTTCTCTAGTGTACATGGAACATTCTCAAAATTAACCATATGTTTGGCCACAAAAATAAGATCAACAAATTCAGAATGATTGAAATTATACCAACCATATTTTCTTATCATAAAGCCTTGAAACTAGAATTCAACTGCAAAAAAGAGTCAACAAACCCACAAAAATGTGGAATCTAAACAACATACTTTTAAAAAATGAGTGGGTCAAAGATGAAATAAGTGCAGAGATCAAAAGAAACATACAAGCAAACGAAAATAACAATACAACATACCAGAATCTCTGGTATGTAGCAAAAGCAGTAATAAGAGGGAAGTTCATTTCACTACAGGCCTATATGAACAAACAAGAAAGAGCCCAAGTAAACCAGTTAACTTCACATCTTAAGGAACTAAAAAAAGAAGAACAAAGACAACCCAAAACCAGAAGAAGAAAAGAAATAATAGAAATCAGAGCAGAAATAAATGAAATAGAGAACAGAAAAACTATAGAAAAAATTAATAAAACAAGTAGCTGGTTCTTTGAAAAGATCAACAAAATTGACAAATCCTTGGCAATACTAAAGAAAAAAGAGAAAGGACTCATATAAAAAAAATCCGAAATGAAAGAGGAGAAATCACCACAGGTATCATAGATATACAAAGAATTATTGTAGAATACTATGAAAAACTATATGCCACCAAATTTAACAATATAGAAGAAATGGATAAATTCCTAGAACAGTGCAATCTTCACAGAAGCAGAAAGCCTAAGCAGACACATAAGCAGGGAGGAAATAGAAATAACTATTAAAAACCTCCCCAAAAATAAAAGTCCAGGACCAGATGGCTAAACTAGTGAATTCTATCAAGCATTCAAAGAAGAGTTGGTTCCTATTCTACTCAAAGTCTTTCAAAAAATTGAAGAAGAAGCAGTACTGCCAAACACATTTTATGAGGTAAACATAACCCTCGTACCAAAACCTGGCAAGGACACACAAAAAAAGAAAACAACAGACCAATATCTCTAATGAATACAGATGCTAAAATACTAAACAAAATACTAGCAAATCAAATACAACACACATTAAAAAAATAAGTTGTCGTGATCAAGTGGGATTCATTCCAGAATCATAAGGAAGGTTCAACATATGTAAAACAGTTAACATAATACACCATATATCAACAAAACAAAGAACAAAAACCATATGATCTTATCAATAGATGCAGAAAAGAAATTTGATAAAATACATCTTTTTATGTTTAAAACACTTAACAAAATGGGTATAGAAGGAAAGTATGTCAACATAATAAAGGCCATCTATGATAAACCATCAGCTAATATCATATTAAATGGCATAAAACTGAGAACTTTTCCTCTAAAATCAGGAACGACAAGGTTGTCCACTCTCCACTCTTATTTAACGTAGTGCTGGAAGTTCTAGCCAGAGCAATCAGACAAGAGAAGTATAAGGCATTCATACTGGTAAAGAAGAAGTAAAGGTTTCACTTTTTCCAGATTATATAATCCTGTACATCGAAAACCACAAAGACTCCACAGAAAGACTACTACAAACAATAAACCAATACAGTAAGGTCGCAGGGTACAAAATTAATATACAAAAGTCCATTGCCTTCCTATATGCCAACAATAAAATATCAGAAAATGAGCTAAAAAAAAGAAAACAATCCCCTTTAATCTTGCAACAAAATAAAATACCTAGGAATAAACATAACAAAGAATGTAAAGGACCTATATAATGAAAACTACAAAGCATTGTTAAGGGAAATCAAAAAAGATAGAATGAAATGAAAATATATTCCTTGTTCTTGGATAGGAAGAATAAATACAGTGTGTCCGTAAAGTCATGGTGCACTTTTGACTGGTCACAGGTCAAAAGTGCACCATGACTTAACGGACACACTGTATAGTGAAAATGACTATATTACCCAAAGCGATATACAAATTAAATGCAATTCCCATCAAAATTCCAATGTCATTTTTTAAAGAAATGGAATAAAAAATCATCAGGTTTATATGGAACTATAAAATACCCCGAATAGCCAAAGCAATCCTAAGGAAAAAGAACGAAGCTGGGGCCATTACAATACCTGACTCAAATTATATTACAGAGACACAATAATCAAAACAGTATGGTATTGGCTGAAAAATAGACACTCAGACCAATAGAACAGAATAGAGAGCCCGTAAATAAAACCACATATATATGGTCAAATAATTTTTGATAATGGGCCAACAACACACAATGGAGAAAAGAAAGCCTCTTCAAAAAATGGTGCTGGGAAAACTGGAAAGCCACATGCAAAAGAATGAAACTCAACTACAGTTTGTCTCCTTGTACTAAAATTAATTCAAAATGGATTAAAGACCTAAATATAAGACCTGAAATAAAAAATTACATAGAAGAAAACATAGGTACTAAACTCATGGACCTTGGTTACAAAGAACACTTTATGAATTTGACTCCAAAGGCAAGGGAAGTGAAGGCAAAGATAAATGAATGGGACCACATCAGACTAAGAAGCTTTTGCACAGCAATAGAAACTGACAACAAAACAGACAGCCAACTAAATGGGAGATGATATTTTCAAATACAGCACAGATAAGGGTCTAAAATCCAAAATATACAAAGAACTCATAAAACTCAACAACAAACAAGCAAACAATCCAATAAACAAATGGAACAAGGACATGAACAGACACTTCTCCCAGGAAGAAATACAAATGGCCAACACATATATGAAGATGCTCATTTTCATTAACTATTAGAGAAGTGCAAATCAAAACTACAATGAGATACCACCTCACACCTGTTAGATTAGCTATTATCAACAAGACAGGTAATAACAAGTGTTGGTGGGAATGTAAAGTAGTACAACCATTATGGAAGAAAGTATGGTGGTTCCTCAAAAAATTAAAAATAGAACTACCATATGATCCAGCAATCCCTCTCCAGGGAAAAGACCCTCATCCACTGTTGGTGGGGATGTCAAGTAGTACAACCATTATGGAAGAAAGTACGGTGGTTCCTCAATAAATTAAAAATAGAACTACATATGATCCAGCAATCCCTCTCCAGGGAAAATACCCCCATAACTCAAAAACACTGGTATGTAAAGACATATGCAGCCCCATGTTCACGGCAGCATTGTTCTCAGTGGCCAAGACATGGAAACAACTATAAAGCCTTCAACAGATGACTGGATAAAGAAGATGTGGTACATATATACCATGAAATACTACTCAGTCATAAGAAATGATGACTTAGGATCATTTACAACAACATGGATGGACCTTGATAACATTATACTGAGTGAAATAAGTAAATCAAATAAACTAAAAACTATATGATTCCATAGGTAGCTGGGACATAAAAATGAAACTCAAGGACATGGACAAGAGTGTGGTGGTTACTGGTGGTGGGGAGGGGAAAGAAAGTGGTGAAGAGGGTAAAAAAAAGGGGTTGGGGGAGAGGAGCGGCACAAAGAAAACCAAATAGAAGGTGACGGAAGACTATATGACTTTGGATGATGGGTATGCAATATAATCAAATGTCAAAATAACCTGGAGATGTTTTCTCTGAACCTATGTACCCTGATTGACTAATGTCACCCCATTAAAATTAATAAAATTTAAAAAAAGAAGTAAGCAAACAACTAAAAAATATGAAAGGACTCATATCTGCACTATAATTATAAAATTAAAAATTAGCATTATAGCAAAACACTGTTCATTTCTTTTGGAGCAATAATTTAAAAAATTTGATGATACCATGTGTCATCAAGTATGTGGAGAAATGAGACTCTTATCCACGATAGTAAAAAGATAAACAAATAAAACCACTTTTATGAATGATCAGACAATACACATATACAAAGCTAAATATGTACAGATATATTTCCAATAATGCTAAATCTGGGCTCATATATTAAAGAAACTCTCCTATATTTTGAGATCAGAAGGAATTCAAGGTTTTATTTATATCTGTAAAGTTTCATTAAAAAAAATAATGTGAAGCAAATTTCTTAAAATAACATGCTTACATTTCCTTCTCTTTTCTTTTTATATTACATTTCTTTTTTAAACATTTTTATTTGATTGCTTTTAGAGAAACAGAAGGAGGGAGAAAGGGATTTTAATTAGTTTAAGAGAGAAAAAAATAGAGAAACAATGGTTTAATTAACCTAAAAATTTAACACGTGAAGAAAATATCTGATCAGCAAAGAGAGAGGGAGGGAGAGAGAGAAAGGGAGAGTCAGAAGCATTCATTTGTTGTTCCACTTAGTTATGCATTCATTGGTTGCTTCCAGTAGGGACTGAATCTGCAACCCTGTCATTTCCGGACGATGTTCTAAACCAGTGGTAGTGGACCTGGTCCCTACCGCCCACTAGTGGGTGGTCCAGCTTTCATGGTGGGCGGTAGTGGAGCAACCAAAGTATAAATAAAAACATAGATTTAACTATAGTAAGTTGTTTTATAAAGATTAATTCTGCCAAACTTAGTGAAAATCTGACATAAAATACTTGGTAAGTAATTATTATTATATGCTTTAACTTGCTGTAACTCTGCTTTATAAATTTTATAAAGTAAAGTTACTTCCCTATTTTATAAATCACCATTACTGTGGAACTGGTGGGCGGTTAAAAAAATTTACTACTAACAGAGATACAAAAGTGGGAGGTAGGTATAAAAAGGTTGACTAACTCGAGCTGTTCTAAACATTGGAGGTAACTGGTCAGGGCCTCATACTTACATTTCTTAGCTGGCATAATGACAGTGTCACAGTGGTATCATCTAATAGTGAGCTTCTATCTCGACCTTGTCCAAAGCTTTCACCATCCTCAAAGAGAAAGCTAAAGAGAAAGTTTTAAAAATTATTATTTTAACTGGTACACAAAATCCAATTTTGTGTTTCTTCTAGAAAAGAAAATTTATTCTGTCATCAATCCCTTCATCAAAGGAAAAAAATTTTTAGATTGAATGGGTTAATAAAATAAACAACTGCTGGTTGAAAATTCTCTAAACAATTCTCATTTTAAATACAAGTTGAGTGGGTATGACTATAGTATTAAATGTAAAGCATTTTAGGAACACAAGAATATACTTTATACCCTTTGATAAAGCAGGTTCAATGCTCAAATTACTTTTCTGATACTATATAAATGTGATCCTGAGTAAGTTTTTATGAATGAAGAATGGCAAAGTGAGGAAGAAAGAAAAACCTTACATAATAATGGTAACTTCTCAGGAGAAAGAATATTGAATAATAGATGTATGGAATTTGTTTAGAATTTCAGAAAATTACTTTTGAGAATTTATATATCCTTTGAAACATTTATTCTTAGAATTTCTATAATTTTATTTCCTGATTTTCTACTTAATTCAATGTGAGCAGTATAACTGAAGTTAATATTTAAAAATTAGTTTAAGAGAGAAAAAAATAGAGAACCAATGGTTTATTTAATTAACCTAAAAATTTAACATGTGAAGAAAATATATGCTCAGCAAATGATTTCTACAGTTATCTACAAGAATTAAATCTAGTTCGAAAATCTAAAATGAAAATTTTAGAGCATTTGTGGAAACTCAAGTGACTCAGGTTTACATCTCTGTTTGGTCTTTAGGGTTGAATTGTTATTTAAATTCCAGTGTAACTTACATATATATAGTGGTACCTTGAGAAACAACAGACCAACAGGTTTTTTTTGGTTTTTTTTTAGATAGGAGCTGTGACTCGGTTCATATTTTTGTTCAAGATCCGAGTGAACTTTCGAGATACAAGTTGTGATTCGGGAAGCTGCCACTAGTTGGCACGTTGGCACACGGGTCCAGTATCAGCAGTTTGATATACAAGTTGACTGACTTACGAGATCAGTTACAGAACAAATTAAATTCATATCTCAAGGTACCACTGTATTTATATCTATGATTTATAATTGGAAATAGAAAATACTTTCTCAGAATAGGCACATTAGTCAAACTCTCTTAAATATTACTGTCCTTTCTGATTTGTATTTTCATTTATAGAACAATTATTACAAGATATTCTACAATAATAACTTTACTTCAAATGGAATATGAGCAAGTTATTTGCAAAAAACAATATTTATTAAAAATAATAAAATATGCATTTAAGCACTTCATTAAAAATATTAAGGTTCTAACTTCTAATTGCTTTCATAATCATTTAGCTGGAATGTCTAATAAAAATTTTTTAATGTTATTATTAGATATTTTTAAATTTCCAATATTTTTCACTTCTTACTTGGGGAGTGTGCAGATAGGTGGTTTGGATCGAATGATTTCCTTGTTGACAAGCTCTTTCTCCAAGTCACCTCCAGCTAAACACCAAAGGTAATACACTTCTTCAATTGATCTTTCTGCCAGGTAATCACTGTTTACATCTATTAATGGCAAATTAATGAAAGTCATAGTTACCGCACCTTTGGTTCTTATTAAAAGGCTAAAAATAATATTAGTTGATACTCTAAAGAAAAAAACTGAAAAACACATAAGATAGCCTTAAGACTATTCATACTATAAAATGCATAGAATAGAATATGAACACAGTCAGTTTTTGAGAAAAGGTGGAATTTTTACCCTCTAGATCAGAGATATGGGATGTATCTCAGATATACTGGGCTCTGTGGAAAAGGAAGAAGGGCAGGAAAAAGCACAGGAGTAGGCAACCAAAGCGAACTGCCCTGTCTTTCATCTTGAGTCAATAGGGCCTATTCTGAGAAGCCCTGACTGATGTCTCTCTCAGTCAGGCTATGCCTCCATTGTACTACATTTACACTGACCTTTACTTGTAACAGTAATTGTGTGACTAAATGTTTGTCTGCCTCCGTATCTGGCATGAATATTACTTGAAGGTACAGTGTGTGGAACAAAACAGGAACATGATAAATATTTAATTGAATGAATGTTTAGTCATTTCTTGGCATGACTGATCTCATGACTACCTTTCACTATAAGAGTACCTTACTGATATTAATAAAGCCCACATTCTGAGAGTTGTAATCTTCAAAGAGAGATATAAAGAGAAAAGTTGACATTCTCTCAAAATGTGTAAAATATAATAGTATGTATGTCCTATCAATAATACAGTTTTAGGGATCATTTATAATAAATTGTATAAAATATAAATGTTTATGTATTGAAAATGCTATTGGGAATTAGAAGAACTGATTTTAGCATAAAGACGAGATAAAAATATTACTTTGTTTTGCATAAAATTTTTTGTGGTGTCACTTCCTCTTCTTGATTCTTAAAGTTCTTACACCAAAGTAATTTAAATTTAAAGAATTGAAAGTTAGGTTAGTTATAGAAAATGTTAGGTTAAGCATGTTTATAATTACCTCTTAATTCCAAACAAGTGTCCATAAATTCTCACTAATACACACACACACACATACACAGTGTGTCCATAAAGTCATGGTGTACTTTTGACCAGTGACCTGTCAAAAGTACACCATGACTCCATGACTTTATGGTCACAATGTATTGTTGACATGTTCAAAACAAACTAGGGTAAGGGTACTACTGTATTTTATTTTTTTTCTTTCCAAAGTAAAAGGAGGAAAGATGGAAACAGACTCTTGCACGTTCCTTGACCGGGATCCACCCAGCAACCTGTCTGGAGCCAATGCTCTGCCCGTCTGGGGCCATGCTCACAACTGAGCTATTTTTAGTGCCTGAGGTGCAGGCTTCACAGAGCCATCCTCAGCGCCGAGGGCCAATATGCTTGAACCTATTGAGCTCTGGCTGCAGGGGTGGGGGGGATGAAGCAGATGGTTGCTTCTCCTGTGTGCCCTGACAGGAAATGAACCTGGGACATCCACATGCCTGGCCGACGCTCTACCCCTGAGCCAACTGGTCATGGCCAGGGTACTCCTTTTAAAAACAAGGCTTATCTTATTGCCTGTTCCTTATTTAGCAGCATTACCTTTACAGAGCTGACTGATATCCTCAGGCAGAGTTAAATCAGCACATCTCAGAGAAGATGAAAATAAACTGGCAGGTTTTGTAAATGGAATGTATAAAGGTGACACTTCACTGAACACTTTGTCCTGCATTAATTCATCTGGGGTTGGCCTTGAGAAACATTGAAAACATAGAGCATGAATGCTTTTACTATTATTCCTCTCTTCCTATCATGTTTTGACAAAAACATTTGTCTAAAGAAAAATCAGAATACATTATTTCCAAATATTATACATTTAAGGCAGTTTAGGTACAATTGTATGGCTAACAGTGACACCAAATAAAAAGAAATAATAAAACTGCTAAGAAATCCTTTTATATAATCAGCAGTTGCTAGTTTACTTCACCATTCATACAAGTCCTTGCTATGATATATATTGCCAAGAAACGTTAGTTCTCATTTCTATCATTTGAGTTTAGGAATATGTATATCCCACAGTTTGGCTAATTTTTGGGGGGCTAGGAAATGAACTAGTAACTTCTTTTGGTACATTCCAATTTTCTGACTATAGTTTAATTATTTTTTCTTCTTTTATTAACATATATTAAAGTCAAAACTAACATTTATTACTATATGTATATAAATGTGCTTGTTTTATCCATTGATATTATAACTAATAAGAAAAAAATTAACTATTTATATGTTAACTACTTATTTGTAACCTCAAACTCATAATAATATTAACCTTTTGGAAGGGTGAAAGGTGAGACACTTCTTCAAAAGGTCTGTCACATTTTCAGGAAGCTCCTGGAAAATAAAGGGAAAAAAGAACTATTTAAAGTGATCCATTTAACACTATATTTTATGCAAATGTTTGCTAACCTGTTTGATTATTTTGTTGTTCCAAAATTTCTGTTTACCTGGTAAACCCAAACCCTCTGTCTTTTCATCCTTATTGGATTTTTCTTCTTATTAAATTTATTGGGGTGACATTGATTAATAAGATTATAGATGAGTTTCAAGTGTACATTTCTATAATATGTGAGTTTTCATATTAATTTTGTTTTGATTTTAAAAGTCTTTATTTGGACTTCACCAAATAAATACAGCTTTAAAATAGCTTTCTATTGGATCCCAAACATGCAAAATAAACAAAGTTTCAATAATAGATTAATCACAAACCTTTATAATGTCCAGACAACCATGCTCTTCAGCCAGAACTATTATAGTGTCATCCACGCAGTCTATAAAACAGAATAACTATAAGAATTTATTCTTCTGTTCTAACTTATCAGACATACTGAATTGTGATGATTTGAATATTAAAAAACTTGTGACTTTTTAAATATTTTTTATGTATTTTGGTAAAAAAAAAAAGATTTCAAACACTAAGTGTTAATTGAATAACAGATACTAAAAGATTAGCAGCTTAAATGTAAGTGAAATAAAGCAGTGATCAAAGGAAATAGAGATCCATGCTGCATTTTCTCTATGTATGTATTTTAAAAGGCTTTATTATTTTTTCATGATTATAAGTCTAATTTATTTTTATTTTATACCAGTGTGTCCGTAAAGAATGTACACATTTCTCTGGGGACTTAAAATTGAAGCCTGTAGATGACATTTAGAAAGCTCTAAGACTCCTTAACAGATAATGTTACTAATCTTTAAAATTAAATGTGGGGAGTGATGTCAGAGAAATGGCGGTGTGAGAGATACTCCTGATCTCTCCCCTTAAAATTTCAACAACTAAACACGTAATAAAAAACCTTAGGAGCACCTGAAATTTATACACACCAAACAAAGGTATGATTGTGTGAAAAAGAGGCTGAATATATAAGATGGAGGACAGGGCATTTCACTTTCCTCACTGATCTGAGGTAGGGGAACTTTTGTTTGGAGCTGGGCAGAGGAGAGACTGAGATAGTGGGGAAGGAGCTGAGTTAAGACAGGTGCCCCCCCCAAAAGAAAGAACACACTGGCTCTGCCTGAGACCAGGGGCACTGGGTGCACACACGGGCAGTGGGATCCAGCTAAAATTACCAGCACAGGGTGTCCATATGGGTCGGCGCCAGCATCTTTCTGCATTCCCAGCTCCATGATCACTGGTGCTGTGCTAGCAGCGCCACCTAGCATCAACAGCTCGGGGAGCAAGCTGGCGCGTGTGTGGGCCAGAGTGGTCAGCCTGAGATTATCAACACTAGGCACCTGCGTGGGCACCAGCGTCTTTGGGCATTCTCGGCTTCATGATCCCCAACACTGGACATGCCCAGGGATCAGAGTGCATAGCCCAAGATTATCAACACTAGGCACCTCTGTGGGCACCAGCATCCTTGGACATTCCCGGCTCCATGATCTCCAGTGCTAGGCATGCCCACGGGCCAAGATCCTTCGCCTGAGACTGACCGTGCTGAGCACCTGGACGGCATCTGTAACAGTCTGTGTGCATGGCTGGAGAAGTGGGAGCTAGACACACACGTGGCCTGTCACGGGTTACCAAGAAGCACTAGAGGGAAAAACCCGAGGATATTAGAACCGTAGATCACTAAGGCATGCTAGATATGCCTGCCAGGCCATAGAATTTTGCATGTGTGTAACAGAAAGGCACTTGGTCCTTGTACTGTGCCCTGCCCTGCCTACTCTAACTGGAGGCTCAGGTTCCACTGCCTTGCCCAGAACTGTGCTTTCAGTGGCACTGGAGGGGAGACCTGGCTGTGCATAGATTTCCTTACCGCGAGGACAGTAGCTGAGGCGGACTCCACAGCTAAGTCTCAGGGCTGGTAGCTCCAGTGGGAGGAATGTGCAGAGAGGCACCTGAAAAACTGAGACTGCTATTGCTAAAGCCACAAAATTGCAAAGCCCTAACAAACCCTGCCTGCCAAGGAGACTGAAGCCCAGCCTACATCATTACCACAATGACACACTAGCAGACCACTGCCCAAGAGCCCCACAAAAGCAAAACTTGTAGTACAGCACCATCTGTTGAAAAAAAGGAAGCAGCTACCTATCAAAACCCCAAAAAATTGTATTTTAACACATTTTGCCATTTTTACAACAGCTCAGATAAGGAGCTAATATCCAAAATATATAAAGAACTCACAAAACTCAACAACAAATAAGCAAACAATCCAATAAAAAAATGGGAAGAGGACATGAGCAGACACTTCTCCCAAGAAGAAAAACAAATGTCCAATAGATATATGAAAAGATGCTCATCTTCACTAGCTGTTAGAGAAATGCAAATCAAAAATAAAATGAGATACCCCCTCACACCTGTTAGATTAGCTTTATCAACAAGACAGGTAACAAGTGTTGGAGAGGCTATGGAAAAAAAGGAATCCTCATGCACTGTTGGTGCGAATGTAAAGTAGTACAACCATTATGGAAGAAAGTATGGTGGTTCCTCCAAAAATTAAGACTAGAACTATTGGCCCTGGCCAGTTGTTTCAGTGATAGAGCATCAGCCCAGCGTGTGGTAGTCCCAGGTTCGATTCCAGGTCAAGGCACACAGGAGAAGCACCCATCTGCTTCTCTACCCTTCCCCCTCATCTTCCCCTCTATCTCTATCTTCTCCTCCCATAGCCAAGGTTCCATTGGAGCAAAAGGTTGGCCTGGGCACCGAGGATGGCTCCATGACCTCCACCTCAGGCACTAGAATGACTCAGGCCTCAACCAAGTGGTGCCCCGGATGAGTGGAGCGTTGTCCCCTGGTAGGCATGCCAGGTGGATCCCAGTTGACGTTTGCAGGAGTCTGTCTGACTGCCTCCCTGCTTCTAGCTTTAGAGGGGTACAAAAAACAAAGAAACAAACAAAGAATAGAACTACCATATGACCCAGCAATTCCTGTACTAGGTATATACCCCCAAAATTCAAAATCATTGGTATGTAAATACACATGCAGCCCCATGTTCATTGCAGCATTGTTCATGGTGTCCAAGAAATGGAAACAACCAAAAAGTCCTTCAATAGAAGATTGGATAAGGAAAATGTGGTCTATATATACTATGGAATACTACTCAACCATAAGAAATGATGACATAGGATCATCTACGACAACATGGATGGACCTTGATAACATTACAATGAGTGAAATAAGTAAATCAGAAAAAACGAAGAATTGTATGATTCCATACATAGGTGGGACACAAAATTGAGACTCATGGATATAGACAAGAGTGCAGTGGTTACCAGGGGGAGGGGAAGGGAATAGAGGGAGGGGGTGGTGGTGAGGAGGTGCACAAAGAAAACCAAATGAAGGGTGAAGGAGGACAATTTGACTTTGGGTGATCGGTATACAACATAATCGAATGTCAAAATGATCTGGAGATGTTTTCACTAAATCTATGTGCTCTGGTTGACCAATGTCACCCAGTTAAAATTAATTGTCTAAATAAAACTATAAAAAAATTAAATGTGATAGATATAATAAAGTTTTATGCAAATTTATTTATAATTCATTATTATTTAACAATAATAATATTCCTTACATTATTTAAACATCATATTAACCTGTACACTAATCTATCACTCTTAAAGTGCTCTATCACTGTTTTTCTGTCCTTTTTTACCATACCTGCTTAATTTATTCCACTCTACAGTAGATCACACAAATTTTTATAAATTTGAATTGCAAATATTTAGAGCTAATATACATGTAAAATATATGACTCCGTTATATGGAAAAATAAACTTTTTCCCTGAGTCATTATTCACAAATGAGTCATCAAATAGAAATCTCAAAGTTTATATATTATCTGACAGTAAACTGCTACAAAGAAGTAGAATATATTCTCATATTTTGATTTAACATGTTAGTTTACTTACTTAGATCATGAAGATAATTTTTAGTGAGTTATAATATCTTAGTGAGTAAGGAAAACTCTACTATAATTCTTCAGAAGGCACTTATAAGTTGTCCTGCTAATATTTACCAGGGATCATTAGAAAATTGAAGAAAGTGAGGATATTTCAGTGTATTCACTACTTTAGACAACACATCATCAGTGTGTACAATTACTAACAGTCATTAAAGATTACATTTATATTTAAAAGATAAACTGCATGACACTTACCCAATGTAAGCAAAAATTTTAGTCTTTCAGCAATATCCAAACTTTGAAATAATTTTCTTCCCTATAAAATGTAAAAAGAATTTATGTAAATATTTTCACCTCTTTTCTATGGATGTCTTTTTTCTTTCAGAGCTAAAAATAATTTTACCAGGTACTTTTATTTTTCTTCAGAAGTTTTACTAGATTTTTAAAGTTAGTTTTAAAAATTATTGGTTATATGATGTTTTTTAAAATGTTGTATAATATGAACATTTAAACATTTTATATATCTAAGTATCATTATACTTTAGTTTGATTCCCAAGCATTGTTCATTTTCAAGACTCACAATACCTGAATGTCTAGATGGATTCCAGGCTACCAGGAGTCTTTACTTCGAGTCCAAGATTACTCCTGGAAAAGATTCAGATTACCCTTTCATCTATCCAACTAATTCTTACTTCTATAGTATAATCCAGGCAGTCTGTTTTTTCTATTAAGAAACATTCTTTGACACTACCTTCTCTCACAGTGACTTAAATTGCCATCCTTTGTACTCCCAGAACAATTGATATACTTATTTAAAGACACATATATTATTTTAGTTGTTTCTTTAAGTTAGTCATCTTCAGGGGCTCCTTGAATTAAAAACTGGAATCAAACACTTATAACGTCAGTGATTAATTATGTGCTGTGTAACTGTGTGTCAAATGTAACTTTCTACACCAGTTATATAATGGGCAAATTACTTAACCACATTAAGCTTCACTTTCCTTTTATATAAAAATGGAATATTTACTATATTTGCTGTAGGGTTATGTACTGTACTAAAATGCTTAGCATATTTTGCACATAGAAAGTACTTCATAAATGCTGACTTTTATGTTTCTCTTATTACAAACAATTTAAACTTATATGAGCCTTCAAACATACTTAGAATATGAAAGCTTAAGAAGAGAGAGTAGGGTTTTCATATAGAAAAAATGAGACTCCAATTTTAAGAAACAGAATAAAACTTTCTCAGATAGTTTTTCTCAGATTGAAAAAAGTCACCATTCCTCTCTCTTCACAATTCCTTACATATCATATTAACCACCTAAAAATTATACTCTGAAAAGATTATTTATATTATATCCTAAAATTTTTTATTTTATCAATATCTTGTTTTAAATCTTTAAATGGCTCCCATTTCTTAAATAACTAAATATAAACTTCTCAATTTAACATTCAAAGTCTCCTAAAATATGCCTCAAATACATCTTTTCAGTCTAAATGCTTACTATTTATCATGTGATGAATACACCACATACACATTGCAGTTAAATTTGATTACTTGTAATACAGTGAACACACTGCCTATATTCAGACCTATAGGCTTTGAGTCATGTTATTTCCCTACCAGTAAATTTTTCTTTGTGTCTATCAAAATTCTATATATCCACTATTTCATTTTTACCTGAATGTTAATTTTGTGTGCTTAAGAATCCTAAATTACTTTCTCTCAGCACTTTGATGGCATTGTCCCCCTGTTTTCTTGTTTCCACACTGCTAAGAATTTAAGTGCTAATCTAATTCTCATTCTTTGTATATGTCTGTTTTCTCTGGCAGGTTTTAAGATTTTCTCATCTACACTCATGAAGATATCAGAGCAGTTTAGTGTTTTGGTTAAGAGTACAACCTTTGGATGCAGATTGATGGGTACAAATCTGCTCAACTACATACTGTTATATAACTACGACAGGTTGTTTAACTTTTCTGTACCTCAATTTCCTAATCTGTAAAGTAAAAAAAACCCAAAATAAACTTAGTAAGACTGGTGGGAGAACTGATTAAAATAATAGATGTAAAGAGATTTAAAAAATACCTGGCTCTTGAAAGATGCTCATTAAATGTTATGTACTATTTTATTATTGGTTATCTCCTAAAAGTTTAGTATAAGATTTCTAGGTATTTGTTATTGTTTGTATGTTTTTATTTTTTTCATTCGCCTTGCAAGGTAGTAATTGTGGGCTCTTTCAAACCAGTCTTGACTCTCTACTTCTAATATTACTACAAGACTGATATTAAAACATTTGAATTTATCTTCCCTATTTCCCAAATTATCTCTTATAGTTTCAACCTCTTTGTCACATTCTGGGAGAATTACTCAATTTTATCTCATATAGTCAATCTGTCTAATTTCCTATGGTCCACCTATTAAGTTCTTTATAATATACATAATTGTTTCACAAATAAAATTGTTTTCTTTATCTCTTAAAAAACACATACATTTAAAGTCTCCTCAATGCTGTAAATTCTTCTGTTTGTTGTTTTTACTTGTAGAGGTCATCTTTACATGTTTGGTATTTTTTAGATATATACTCAACTCATGTTTTAACAGAATGCTATACATATTTTGGATTATGAAAACCTTTGAGTAACAGAGGGCTGTAGTAACTTTCTAGTGATATGGCAAGAAGTTCCTAGCAAAATGTCTTGGTATAGCTTCTCATCTATTTCCTCAGAATTTCTAATACCAAAAGTTCCCTTTGTTAGTTGTTGGTAAACTATTAATTTATATCTTAATATCTTACATCAAATAAAAGGGCTTGATGAGGCAGAAGAAGATTTAAGTTTATGTTTAATTTGCTATCCTTAAACTGTTTAGACTGTTTACCCTTTGAATACCATTTAAAATGGCAACAAGTTCATATGATAAAATTAATATTTCCTTTCTTGGTATTCATATAGCTCTTTGTGTTTATCTTCAAAGTTTTTGAATTTGAATTTATAATCTCCTTCATAATGTCTTAACGTTTATTCCTTATTACATGTGTCGTGATGCTATACATGCATTAGATACTCATGAATCTTTGTTGTCTACACTTACTCATATGAGACACCCAGATCAGTAGTAAAGACTTTAGATATAGATGATGGTAGTAAAAAGAAAAAGTTGTACACTTGGTATTCGTACTGAGGCATACTTCACTTTTACATTTCAACAATATTTTTCATTTTGTTTATGATTTCAAATTTACTATTATTTTATACCAATGAAAAGAAAGATGATCTAAACAAAGGAGAGCAAAGAATCAGAAAATCTGACATTTTCCCTTAGAATAGGCAGTGTTAATATGTAAACAAATGTTATGCATATTTTAATATTAATAGTAAATGCTAACATTTATTGACTGTTTGCTATGCAACACCCTGTATTAAGTACTTTATATACATTATTCCACTTAATTTTTCCAACAATTTTACAACATAAATACTATTGTTATTTATGGAAGTAAATAACCCAGGTCGTGAGAACTTAAGTTAGCTACCCTAAGTAACACAGCTATACTTTGCGGCAGTTCTGACTGCAAAAGCTTATCTATTAACTATTGTGCTTTACTAGGTCTGCTGTTAAATTATTAAATACATAAAATGAGAAAAATGTCAGTCTTTTTCTTATGGTAAAAATTAATGACTTAATATTTTCAAAAAAATTTGAAAATCCCTTGGAAGACAGAAATAATAGATAAACAATAAAATATTCTTCCCCAAAGACCTCACAGTCCAAGTAAAGTATACAAATTTGACAAGTGCTATAATAAAAGAGAAAAACAAAGAGGATAGAAACCTAAGGCTGGCAGATATTTAAAGGTAAAATCGATAGATTGTTAGCTGTTCCTCCAAAACTACAGTATTCTCATCTTAGAACATGACAGATTGTTAGTTACCCCTACAAAACCTATTCTCAACTTCTTCCTCAGTATTTAGGTGTCCAGCTGAAGAAAACAGTTCCTACTCTCCCTTGTATCTCTGTATGTGGCAACATGAGTGAATTACCACTAGTGAAAAGTACAGAGTTGATAACTGCAACTTTTAGATTATATTCTTAAATAGTTACCATGAAATCATGCCTCTCATTTCCTTACAGCCTAAAAAAGATGATAAAGAGAGAACTTTGGGGCCCTGGCCAGGTAACTCAGTTGCGTGTAGTCCTGACATACCAAGGTTGTGAGTTCAAACTCCACATCAGGGCACAAACAAGAATCAACCAATGAATGCATGAATAAGTACAGTAACAAATGGATGTTTCTCTCTCTCCCTCCTTCTTCTTTAAAATCAGTTAAAAAAAAAAAACAAAACACCAGAGAGAGAGAGAGAGAACTTTGGAATCCAAATGCTAAGAACGGTGGAGCCATTCTTGATAGCATAGGTTTCTGTTAGGATCTTGTAGAATAAAGCCCACTCTATCCCTGCTGGAATGTTACACGAGGGAGAAAAACCTCTATGTTTTTCTAAGCTACTGAAATTTTAATTCCTTTTTTCTTTAATAGCAGTAAATTTAGTCTTAATCCTAATAAATATAGAGGCTATCTGGAAAAGGCCTTATAAACAGCAAACATACAAAGTGAGTCTTACAGAAAATATAAGTGAACAGGAAAGGAGAAAGTATTGGAAGAGAACATGAATATATCAAATAATGTAAGGAGTTTAATGTTAACATTTCTAAAAATGTTTAATTTTTAACACTTAGCACAGTGTAAATTTTTTATACTTAATTACTTATACTTAATTTTTACTTAAGTAAAAATTTCTAGAGATGCCAAAATGGTATTTACACTTAGTAAAATTTACATTTACAATTAGTAAAAGTGTAAACCTTTCTTGAGCTACCAAGTTCATGGGCAAATTAACTGTCAAACAGGATTTTCTTAAAAGTCAAATTGATAATTTAGCCACTTCTCCTCATATCTAGCCAATTTGCTAAGCAAAAATATTACTAAATAGTTTTCCTATCCAAAATATTATTTAATAAAAATACAATCTCTTTCTATTAATTTACTATTTCTTTATACATACCACACAAAGTTCAAATAAAATGATTCCTAGGGACCATACATCTGATTTGGGGCCAGAAGGCAATGGTTTTCCACTGGGTACATGATCAGTGGTTTTGGAAATTCCTTGTGCAATTACTTCTGGTGCCAAGTATGATGGATACCTATAATCATATATTAAAAAAATAAATAATTACTATGAATTACAAAGGTGGAAAGAAGCAGAACATTTTATCTCTGAAAAAATTATTTTGAATAGTAGAAATGTAAATATAGTATAAAAATATATAAATTAAAAACAAAGACTCTCCCTTTCTGTACTCAGTAACTCATACATAGTTATGAATATATAAATCTGACCACCCCATCAGCACTGCCCCAAATGCAAAATATTGTACACATTACACTGCACCCCTTTTTATTCACTTAATGTATATTTTAGAAATCATTCTACAACAATAAGTATAGATTTGCTTCATTCTTTCTGAAAACTGTCAATAATTTTATTGTATTGATGTACAATATTTATCCAAACTCTGATGAAGAGCATTTTGGAAGTTCTGTTTTTTTATTACTATAAACAATGCTAAAATGATTATAATATTTCATTTTTCACAAATGTATGTAGAGAGGACACAAATTTCTAGACATGGCACTACAAAGTCATAAGGTGTGTGTATTTAAATTTTTGACATATATATCACTAAGTTGCTCTTTCAAGTTGTATCAATTCATATTCTCATAGACAATACATGAGTTACTATTTCTCCTTACACCAACATAACAAGTTTCCTTAAAAATTTCTATTAAGTATGAATATGGTATAAAGAATAAAACTATGAACACTCGTGCACTTAACAAGCAGTTTAACTAAAGAACATCTTAATATCACTAAAGGTCCATCTCTGCTCCTGCTTAATTGTGTCTCCTTGGTATCCCCCAAAATGAAGAGATATTTGGAATTTTGGGGTTTATAATTCTCTTACATTTCTTTACAGTTTTACTAAATATTTGTATCCCTAAAAAGTACATTGTTAAGTCAGACACACTTCTGAATTTTATATTACTGGACAGTATTCTTTTGTGATTTGCTTTTTCAATCAATATTATTTATTGAAAGTCATCCATATTGCTGCATACAGGTAAGTCATTAACTTTACCTATATTTTATGTATCCATTTTAATGTCAATGGTTGTTTGCTGCTTTTTAAATATTATCAACAGTGTTGCTCAGAATATTATGTACAGTGTACATCTGCAAGAGTTTCTCCAAGGGTATAAACCTAGGATTGAATTTCTAAGCCATAGAACTTGTGCACATTTAACTGTTTGATATCACAACAAAGGTTTTTTGAAAGACATTGTACCAACCTATATTCCCACTAGCAGTGTATGGCAATTTCTATGCTTTAATTCTTCTCCAGTACTTGCTGGTGACGGACTTTCTAATGTTTGATAATTTGGTTGGTGAGATCTACACATCAATGTGGTTGTAATTTGTATTTCCTTGACAAAAAGACTGAGGCATGTTTTCATGGTTATTAGATATTTAGGTTGCTATTGGGTAACATGCCTGTTCAAGTCTTTTTATTTATTTTTTCCATTCAATATTATTTTGTATTAGTTTCGAGAGTACAGCACAGTGGATAGATATTTCCAGTACCCATCATAACCCAAAGTCCAATTATTTTTCTCACTTGATAGTTTACCTTAAATGTTTAAGTTTATAAGTCCAACCAGAATCATTCTTTCATATAGTGAAAGGTTCAATTTATCTTTATTTCTACATAAATAAGCAATTGAGCCCTGTTTCAATTACTGAACATTATTATACTATTTTAAGTCTATAACATTTTATAATAATTACTCATAAAAATACTAAGAGAAGCCCAATCAACACAAAGATACCTTTTATTTATTCTCAGGAGTGTCTAGGCCCTTTTCAGATGTTTATTCCTTATATACATTTTAGAACTATCTTGTCAAGTTCCCTGCTTCTTGTTCTCGCCCTCTCTTACACACATACACAATATATACATACATATATATATATATATATATATTTTTTTTTACAGGGACAGAGAGAGTCAGAGAGAGAGATTGACAGGGACAGACAGACAGGAATGAAGAGATATGAGAAGCATCAATCATTAGTTTTTCATTGCCGTTGCGACACTTTAGTTGTTCATTGATTACTTTCTCACATGTGCCTTGACCGCGGGCCTTCAGCAGGCCGAGCAACCCCTTGCTGGAGCCAGCGACCTTGGGTCCAAGCTGGTGAACTTTTGCTCAAGCCAGATGGGCCTGTGCTCAAGCTGGCAACCCCGGGGTCTCGAACCTGGGTCATCCGGATCCCAGTCCAATGCTCTATCCACTGCGCCACCGCCCGGTCAGGCTACACAGTATATATTTTACTGAAATTACATTAAATGTAGACACAGGTTGGGGAGAATTGACAAATTTCCAATACTGATACTAACAACCTGTTAACATTGATATGTCTATATTTATTTAGGTCTTTCTAAAAAGATGTGTTTACCACAAAGTTATTAAATATACCTGATTATATTATTGTTAGGTATTTCAGATTTTTGGTTGATTTGTAAATAATTTTTTATTTAATTTTCTATCTAGCAACATTGCTATTCCTTTATTAATTCTAATAACTATTAGAAGGATTCTTTTGAGTAGTTTATAAAGATAACCAAGTCATCTGTGAATAATGCCATCAGAAAATAGCATATCATATATTATAATATTGTTATAATAAATATAAAATTATAATATACGAAAACTTGTATCTAAACATTTTTTGAGGTATCTTTGAAAAGTTTAGGATTAACAATACAGTCGCTTATTAAAAATATAATAAAAGGTTTTCCTTTAAAACTAATCCTGAAATGTATAGTATTATAATTTAAACAGCAATGAATTTAATCACTCATTACAGGTTTGGTAGAATTTGACTGAATCTGGTCCAGGCAACTTTCTTGGGAAAGGCAACTTTTTCTACACTTCCTTTCTTTCTTTCTTATTTACTTCACTGGGGTGACACTGGTTAATGAAATTACACAGGTTTTAGGTGCACAGTTCTATGCTTCTGTAATTGGTGTTCACAGATTTTAAAAATTCTCTTTGGGAATTTGTATTTCCTCTCCAATCAACCATTTTATCCTAGTTTTCAAATTTGCAGTTACGCAAAATAGTCTATTGAACTCTTTAATGTTCTCTAGTGTTCTGTTATATTTCTATTACCATATTGTAGCTTTTGCACTTGAGTTTTCTGCCAATATCTTTGTTAGGTTAACCAACAACTATCAGAAACTTTTTTTCTTAAATCTCTTTTTTCTAGCCTGACCAGGCGGGGGCGCAGTGGATAGAGCGTTGAACTGGGATGTGGAGGACCCAGGTTAGAAACCCCAAGGTCGCTGGCTTGAGCGCGGGCTCATTTGGTTTGAGCACAGCTCACCAGTTTGGACCTAAGGTCACTGGCTTGAGCAAGGAGTCATTCTGTCAGCTGTAGCCCCCAGTCAAGGCACAAATGACAAAGCAATCAATGAACAACTAAGGTGCCGCAATAAAGAACTGATGCTTCTCATCTCTCTCCCTTCCTGTCTGTCTCTCCCTATCTGTCCCTCTGTCTCTCTTTGTCACACAAAAAAATCTCTTTTCTTAACACTTTATCATATTTTATTTTATTATCTTCATGAGAATTTGATATAGTTTCAGTGTATTTCACTAAACATAAATATTTGTATTTACTAAATACAAGGAAATTAGTAGGAAATTCAATGGTAAAAATATAAGGAAATAGGCAAGAAAATCATATTACATTAAAAGAATCTTTTAGTAAAATTATTATTAAGTGAGAGGCAGGGAGGCAGAGAGACAGACTCCTGCATGCACCCTGATGAGGATCTACCCAGCAAGCCCTCTACTAGGAGATGCCATGCCCACTTGAGGCTGCTGTTCCCTTGCTCAGCAACTGAGCTATGTTAGCTGGAGCCATCCTCAGTGCCTGGGGCCAACTACCTCGACTATTCAAGTCATGCTGCAGGAGGGGAAGAGAGAGAGATTAAGAGAGAAATGTAGGAGGTGGAGGGGTAGAGAAACAGATGGTCGCTTCTCCTGTATGCCCTGACCGGTAATCGAACCCAGGACTTCTAGCTGCGCCAACGCTCTACCGCTGAGCCAAATGGCCAAAGCAACTTTTATGTTTTTATGTTTATAATATTTAATATACAAAAATTTACCCTCCTGTCTAAAAAAACTCCTGAGGACACTGGTTAATCATTCATTTCTATAAATCCTCAGCAACTACCAATGGAATTGAAATATAAGATAAGCTCAGTATATTTTTGTTTAAAAAAAGAATATTTCCTATAAAAATGTCAGTTAGGACTTCCTTACAGATAACAATTTAAAAACAAGACGACATGTAAGAATAAGACCCATTGATAATTGTTAAATATAAATCCTGCTGCCTGGACACAAAAGGAACAAAAACAGCTTCAAAATATAAATGAAAAATGAATGAAATTCTTTCCTCTGTTACATATGTGCATACCCTTACTTCACTTATAGTCAGATTTAGTCATGAGAATAACCATCCAGATTTCTTTACTTAATGAGTTTAGATTATTATGCCAGTCTGAAATAATAGTGATAATCTAAATATACTTAAGTATATGTAACATCTATGCAATATATGTAATGGAGGCACTAAATTATTTACATTTCTCTTTCTGTGTTTTTCTTACAGCCACCTCCTCACACTATGATTGTCAATACTTCTTATTAACACATACAGGTCTGTAAAGTCAGGGAGTATAATTCAAATGGGCAAATTAGGTTTTTAAATTCTTTTTCATTTTAATATAATGATGAGAGTGATATTGATACCTTCTTTTACTTTGTCCATATACTTCTCTCACACAAAAATTTGTATTATGTCATTTTATCCTAAGATATCACACTATTCTTTTAATGAATGTGGGATATCTCTGGAGACAGCCAAAGTTTAATAGAAATAGTACTGGACTTGATATTATACTTGTGTTCTAATTTCAGTCTTAGCATATATTCTATAGATGATTTGGGTTTCTTAGTCTGTAAAACAGAAATAACACCTAATAACTATTATAAATATTAGTGAATATATATATATATGTTAAATAAATATGAAAAATGCAATGTTATGTACTTTTATCACCATAACATGTCTAGAAGGAAAACCTGTTATTTTAATACTGATTTCCAGCACATTTAACTCACCCAAAATAACAGTATGGGTAGTAAAAAGTCAACCAACACTACAGGTAAACTATTAAACCTACGACTCTGACTGATGATCTCCAGAGCAGAGAGGTGGCCCTTGCCCCAATAAAGGACTAATTCAATTAATTAATAAAACAAGCCTAGGATTTTTTAAAATGTAGATTAGCTCCTTTGAACAAGTATCTCTTCTATAACATAGCATTTAATAGTCAAAGAAAATTACCAGAACCTTGAGGCATGGTTGATGAGGTAAATATGAGTGGCTTTCATCATTTGTTTGAAGTTTTAACTAGGTATTAAGCTACTGGCTTGCTGAAATGAATGTCCAATTTCTAACTCTTTATAATATTTTGAAACAGATGTTAACATTTTACTTTGTTATCCCTTAATATTTGTCTTTTGAATCAAATGCAAGCTTCTTCTGGTGTAAATATTTTCTTTTATGCCTTAGCTTTTTGATCACTTTATTTTTCCTGGCTAATGTTTCATATTTTGCTCTTTGATACCTTATGTTCAGACCTTTTGGGTCTAAGACTTCAAAGTAAGCCAGACCAAATGGCAACATAAGACCAATTCTATCCAAGCATTTAAATGTAGTTCAAAAACGCTTGATGTGCTTTAAGAAAAATCACTTCCTTTTTTTTTAATTCTTCATCGTAACCTAAAGCACCTTTAAGGAAAAGGTAAAAAATTAAAAGAGTTCTTATATATGTTATGTTTTTGGAGTTATCTCTCACACAAATTGATTTAAACAAAACAAAGCAGCAGCAGGAGTCACATTTACTACAGCTCCGTAAAAGCTACTTCAAAAGGTAATTATTACATATGATGAAGATACTGGGCTTTATTGTGAACTTATTTTTATTAAATTCAAATGGTTTTTTAAAGCAAATAGTGTAGGCTATTGTTTTAGTGCTTGTAAGAACAGTTATTTGTTGTCTATGATTACAATTTTTAAATAAAAAAGAAAACTTTAAATAGGCTGTCAAAACAAAAAAAAATCCCAATAAACCATGAACTTCTTGAGGACAGAAACCTACTTTATTGATTTTTGTATATCCAGCAGCCAGAAAAGAAGGTGCTTAATAAATACTTTCTTAATAAAGGAAAGAATGACTAAATAATTTATTTCAATGTTAGCTTTGTTCTAATGGGGTTGACAATCAGACATGAAAACAGCAAGGACAATGGGCCAGGTATAGAAGGTCACCAGGGTGGAAAGTGGAAAGCCCTGGATGCCTAGCAATAAGCAAAACTGGGGAAACAAGGACCTCACGCCTAGGGAAACCTTTCCACCCAGAGCATATCGCTGGTCATTCAGTGTAGATAGACTGCCTTGACCTTTCATATCACTAGTCACACAGTTTAGACCCCCTGATCTTTCATATCACTCTGGTCATGCAGCAGATTCCCTTGGAGTAGGAAAAAGGTGCCAAAGAATGGCCTCATGTAACTCCCATGCTGACCCTTGCTCCGACTACTCCCTTAGGCATTAACCCCTCAGTTAATCTAGGCCTCAGTTGTGTTTCAGCTCCAGGTCCAGAAAAGGCAGAAAAAAAAAAACAGACAAGTTTTGCATTGCCTGACATCAGAACCAGCTGTGACCAATTAGTGGGGATCAGAGCCCTGCAAGAACACACCTGGAAAACTGATAAATATACTACTGAGATCCTCCCATAAAATCCCATCCTTAAATTTGCTTTTCCTCTCAGAGCACATCCACACTTTTCTCAGATACCGTCTTTTTCCGAGGCATATTATCTTTGCTCTTCTGTCTCCCAAGCTCCAAGGGCCCCTTCTTTTGCCTAAGTAACTTGTTTCCTGAGTCTGTTTCTTCTATAGCTCACTTCTTCCACTTCTGTGTCTTTCTAAATAAACCTTCTTTTATATAGTTCGAGTCTTGGCTCTGAATTCTTTCTTAGCCAGGACTCAAGCACCACAGTCTAACACCTGGTGCTGTTCTTTCTGTCAACATTAACAGATGAAAAATGTAAGTAAGAAAACTACAATTTAACTTTTAAAGATAAAAAGGTAATTTAAGAATGAGCCCATTTTTAAAACATCTAATTTTTTTTTAGCAGAAATACATTCCACAACTTTCTCAATAATGGAGTAATAAAAATGATTTTAGAGAGTCCAAACAGCAAAACACAAATGGATACTATTAAAAATAACCACACAACTTAAAAATATGATAAAGGTCCCTAGATTATATAATGATATTTTATCAATTTTAATTTTCTGATTTTGATAATTGATTTTTGGTTATGTAAAAAAAATTCTTACTTTAGGAAATACAAGCTAAAATATTTAGGGGTAAAGGCCATATTATGCACTAATTATTCTTAAACGATTCAAAAATATATTTATACACATATATATGTATAAGACAAAAAAAGATAAAGCAAATGGAGAAAAATGTTAATATTTGAGGAATCTGAGTAAACAGAATACAGAAATACTTTGTACTAGTATATCACTTCTGTGTATCTAAAATATTGTCAAACACTCTAAAAAGAAAGATTTATATTATTAAAATGGTTTAAAAGTAACACCAAGATTTATGTACTTGAGTACACGATGAAGAAACTTGCTTTTTTTTTATTGGAGGCCAACATAAATCGGAATTTCTATATCAGAAGTGATCCAATAAACCTTTTAAACTTAAACACAGACTTTCAGGTACAAAATCTATCCCATTACTTCTGAAATTTGCAATGACTCAACTTTGAGTCTTAACATACAATTATACCTTAAAAACAGGACATTAAACTCAAAAACAAAAGAAAAATAATATGAGAGTGAACTTTCTCAGACTTTTTAGAAAACATACACTACGATTAAGTGAGAATCTGGTCAGGATTCTTGCTACATATTTATATAATTCTGAATGAAATTAAATTAATTAATAAGCAATATAAGGTAAGCAAGGTCCATAGTCTGTTAGCTTTTCTGCCAATTCAATGAAGGATCAACATCAGGGAACTTTTAGATGCTAGGAAAATTCACTGTCCACTCTTTTAAAAGTATTTGAAAACATAAGGCATATTAATAAAGGAAAGTTAGTTGTACGCAAGTAATATCACCAATAGTTAACAAAACATGTAATTTATCAATGAGTACAAAGTTTAAAACAGAATTCAAAAAGATAACATATTTTTTACCCAATTGGGAAATCAACATCATCACCGTGAGCTGTCATGTGATAAAGTCCAAATTTAGCCAATTTGACATGTCCCTACCAAAATAAAGAAAAAGAAATGACCATGAAATATTTTAATATTACTGGCAGGGAGATTATCATTATACATTTTATAAATAAAGAAACCATCATACAGTCATATATATTAATATCTATATATTAATTGACCATAGCTTTATTAAAATATTTGCCAATATTTGTAGTCTGCTTTATTCTTCTAACAAATATAATATATGCATGTACATATATACTTATATATATGTAAATGCACATATGTATGTATGTATGTACATACAGACATATAAACATTTTTTGCTGTTTATATTTTCCAGGCATATTGACAAAGCAATAAAAAGCAAAAGTGTTCATTTGCCTTGAATATTTGCTTAAAATATTTTGTGGTAACTTTCACAAAACATTTTTTTCAGGGAGTTGCAAGTCCATTTCATAATGTTATAATTTAACCCTGACATGGGAGTTCTTAACTTGAAAAGATCAGGTCTGAAGTCATTAATATTTTAGTGAATCTGCTAGATTTATAACAATTTTGATACTGTTTGAGCATGATCATAATTGTTATGAAACTAAGGTTCTTAATAAAAGGCAAATATATTTTATGTCTCTTAAACATTTCCCTTTTTAGATGTTTAGTACTAAAAATTTAAGTTGATTTTAAAATTGGTTTTATTTTTTATCAGAACTTTATTTCTCAGCATTACAAAATAAAGCAGTTTAGGTTGGTTTGATACTTAAGAATATAAATATGGAATTAATAAGCACCACTGTGTCTTTTGTGATTTTAAACATCATAGAGTAACTGAACCGAAAGTGTGGAAGAGAATCAGAAAAAAAGAGTAAACCTACTAACATAAAATAATTAATTCCCCGTAATACATTCCCTCAAAACTACTTTCACATACTTATGAAAAGACTTATGATTATTGCTGAAAATATACCACCTTGCTACCTATAATTCCCTTAGAAGGATTGACTAGTTTCTTATTAATCACCCGTAAGATTTCAAAATATAGTAGCTGCACTCCAGACCAAATAAGAAAAAGAAAGGAGCTAGGTATGAACAACTGGTAAATGGGGAATAAAATGAAGAAGAAAAAATAGGGAAAAAGAATAAAGGAGAGGAAATGCAATGCAGCATACTAAGAGAAAAATATTCTATGTAAATTGAGAAGCTTTCTTAAAATGAAAGTGAATTTGGAAGAGGGGTGGATTAAGAAATTACAATGTATATTTTTAAAAAATGAGTGAATGAAAAAATAAACATGGTATTAGAAAATGACTTGGGGTGGGGGGAGGGAAGAACAATGCATGTGAAAGACACAAATTTATATAATTTAATTATACTTGTTTTTTCTAACACCACTCTCATACAGTCTTTTCATTATGAATATTCTTAAAATATATTCTTATATTGTGCTCTGATTAATTGAGTGGACCTGATTTCAGTAGCTTTCAACCTCAAATAACAAACAAGCATTTAATGTATTGTTTGGCAATTACCTTTCGATCCAAAAGGATATTATGAGGAGACAGTGCCCGATGTACTATACCATGTTTGTTCATATACTGCAAGCCATGGAGCACCTCAAATGCTATGCACAAAACCTCTGAATAGCTACAAAGGAAACAAAAAGTCAGAGATCAATTATAAAGCATATATAAAACCCATTTCAATGAATGAAATAAGGTTTTGTGACAAATTTCAAAGTTATACTCATGTTTTTCCTCCTCTATTTAGAGAAAACAGAGACTATACATTTTCTAAAATATCCATTTGTACATATTTTGGATTTTATGACTACAGCAAGATTCATCTGACAAAGATCCTACAGTTTCCTAAAGGCTGCCTTAATATCACATTCCTTCTTTCCACGGAGAGAATTTAATTTTGGTGATATACAATTGACCTTCTGTAGATTTCACTTTGCCAAATGATGAGGAAAGTTTCAGATATATGGCAGACTAAGTCAATCAAAACCATTTGCTCAGGACTAAAATAGCTAAGAAAAATGACTACTATATATTGTATGGTAGATAGACATGATCTTACTCTCCATATTAATCCACAAAGCAACCTCTAGTACTTTATGATTTGTCATTTTTCTTTAACTCTTATCCTATTCCCTCCAAGCCATCTTCCACAGGGATGTCCACTTTCTTTCTTTCTCTCTCTCCCTCTCCATCTCTCTCCATTTTTTTTACCCAACAATATTAACATTTTGATATAGATTTCCTTTCTGCCCATTTTTGACATTAAACATTAAGACTTAAAAATTAAATTAATATATGCAAGTAACCATTAAAAGTAATTTTTAAAAGGTATAAATAAGAAGCCAAATAACAAGAGATAAAATGGAATTACTAAAAAGTAGTCAATTGAAAAGCAGGCAGAATTAAATAAAAAAGGAACAAAAAACAAATGGAACAACCAGGAAACAACCAATAGATTTTAATTTAGATGCAGTAATCATTATATTAAATGTAAATTATGTAAACTCATCGATGGATAAGGATTGAGAGGCATTTATATTCAAGCTACAAGAAACCTCAATAAATGAAAGATATAAATTAAAAGTAAAAGGATAAAATTACAGTTCACTAACTATTGCGGACTTCGGTAGGGGGATGGGTTGACTATAATGGAGTATGAGGAAATTGTGTGTGATGGAACTATTCCATTCTTGATTTTGTTGATGGGTACATGACTGCATTTGTGAGTTGACCTTCTGCAGATATTAATTATACATTAAAAGGGTAAATGTTAATGTATGTAAATTAGACTTCAACAAACATGTTTAAAAAAAGTAGGCTGAATAACATTTCTTTTATTGCAATATGACTCCCTCTTCTATAAATCATAAGGAAGAACCAGAGATAAAAAACTAAAATCTGTCTCCTCTTATTCTACTCAGACTTTCCAACAGATAACCAGCTTTAGCAGTTTCTGTAGCAGTTTTTCTGGGTTAGACTCTTACGTAATTACCTCTTCACTCTGCAAAGTGATAACTAATATACTTCTACAACTTTCCCATTTCCTTTCCCAATTTCTTATTTTTATATTGCCAAATAATTTAAGTGAGAGGAAAAAGTAAACAGCCTGCACTCATTTCTTGAAGGTTACACAAATAAACAAGTGAATCATAATATGATATATAGTGATTCAATGCTAAGGAGAAAAAGTAGAGAAGAAAGAATATTGGGTAGTAACAAGACCTCACTAAGAAGATAACATTTATGCAGACATCTAAAGGAAGTGAAAAAGACATGCAGCTCTCAGAAATGTGTGATTCAGGGAGAGGGCACTGTAAGCAAATCCTCAAGGGGGAGAATATGTAGCAATTCAGAAAAGTACAATGAAGCTACTGCATATCATAGGGGAAAATGAAGAGGACATTTTAAAATATGGCATGTCTTCAAAGACCTTATTCTTGCCCTTAAACCTGGAGTTTCTGCATTGTCTTTGAGTAGCCTTCATTAATGGTGAGAAATCTAATATCAGTCTGATTATAATTTTGTTGCAGATACCACGTTATTCCTCTCTAGAGGCTTTCAGGATAGTTTCTTACTTTATCTGTAGACAGGATTTTAGCCCAATATGTCTACAGTATGGATATTTGTGCTAGTAAGTATTAAGTGTGCCCTTTTAAGACTCATGTTCCATTAACACAGAAACATTAGTAATGGAAAGCTGATTTCTAGTATCTTTCATTATTTTCTCCTTCCACTGTATCTTTTAGTTGAAACTTTTGGTGGGCAGATGAAATTGAATTTATTTTCTATATCAACTTTCTGTTTTATTTCCCAAGAGCATGGACTTTTTAGCCCTATGTACTCAATTATTTAATTTCCAGGATTTCTCTTTTCTTCTCTTGTTTTTCCTTTTCATTGGATCATGCTCTATGGTTATGGATATGTTATATTTTTCACTCTTTTCAGTTTTATTTTAGATTTTATTTATTCATTTTTAAAGAGAAAGGAGAGAACATGAGAGAGAGAGAGAGAGAGAGAGAGAGACAGAGACAGAGACAGAGAGAGAAGGGGGAAGAAGCAGGAAGCATCAACTCCCATATGTGCCTTGACCAGGAAAGCCCAGGGCTTTCAACTGGCGACCTCAGCGTTCCAGGTTAATGCTTTATCCACTGTGCCACCAAAGGTCAGGCTTGGATATGTTATTATTTTGACTCTCTCTGAGGGTAGTTATTAGCTTTCAAATTCAGGAAGCAAAAGAGTGTGTTACCTTCATTTCTTCTGGGTCCCCACCACCACTACACCCTTGGCTTTCTTTCTCTCAAACTACTTTTTTCCCTCAGTTGTCTGGTAATTTCTGATTGTCAGCCATATTTTAAAATAAAGCAATAAGTTGATATTCTCCATGAAGTGAGTATCCCCCTAAAGTTACTATTTAAAATCAATCAGTGGCTATTTAAACTGACCTGTAAACTATTCCTCTTTATCAATAGTTTCTTTCATATTAAAGTGCCTCAAGAGCCAATCCTAAGCAAATAGGGAGTGTGTGAAATGAGAACAATTTAAAATTAACAGGGTTTTCATTAAGATTCTCAAAAAAAAATATCAACTATGTACAGGATATGATTCCAAACTTAAAAACAACTACAATTACATTCATAAACGTGACTACAAAGGAATGCAAATCCCTTCCCTTCTTAAAAACAAAGAAAGCTTTCCTTTAGATTAATAAAACATAAGCACCTAGTTATTTTTTTAGTTCATTTGGTACTATACTATGAGTCAACACTAAAGTAATAATCCCTCTTGTCCTTGTTTTCTCTCACAAACTTCACAAATCTTAAAAGCTGGTGCTATATTCAGCTGCGACACTAGGGGACCTCAGTTGCACACTACTTCAATACAGACATCTTTTGAAAATTAAAACCAAACCTTTAAAGTGATTTTTCCATTAAATCAGCTAAACACAGAAGACTGACGTTTTAATTTCCGTATTTGCTTTTGCTAATTGATTTGAAGATATAATTAGAAAATATTTGCAGGTCAAAAAGCACATTTACACTATTTTCAAACTGATGAGCATATACATTACAACAGTTTTTAAAAATTCAAACATAAAGCTGAAGCTCATTGCATACCTTTTCTTAGCTATCACTTGATACTACATACATAGTTAATGGACTCAGTACTCTTCAGTTCAAATCAGACAGTAAATTAGTTTTCCTTTCTGCCCTTTTATACTGTCAATATTTAATTTTATTTTAAAATATAAGATATAAAGAAGAAAAATACATTATTTTCTATAATCAGAAGAAATCACTATTAGAGGAATTTTGCATACATTTTTGTTTTTTAAAGTTTTATGCTTTAAACTGCAAAGAACTTATTACATCATGAAATCATTTAAAAATTATTTTGAAGTGGCTAATGCAATTATAATGCAACAGCAAGGTAAAAAGAATTGTTATCTTCAGTAATAGTTAGTACATTACAATTTAATTAAAAATGGACTCTAGAAGAAGAGTTTGGTTAAAAGAATATGATTCACACAATTTAAAATAATGTTAGCAGGGGACAACATGACTTCATCCTATAAAATTCCCAAGTTAGTCTTGTTAATAGAGAAATCCATCACTAACCTGGAAAATGTAAATTAAACTTTGGGTCATAAAATATTCTACTTTTGAAACGTTCAGTTATCACCATGCCCAGAGACTGGGAGGGTAGCATTTACTTTGTTACTATTGTCCCTAACAGTTTGAAAAGTTTAATGAGCGTAGGAATCCTTGGTGATTGTAAATATATAGATATGACTAAAGGCAGCTTTCAAAATAATATGATTAATAATTAACAAAAAAGAAAGATCACATACTAAGACATTTTCATTTATACTCTAACATATCAATTAAGTGACCATTAGCTGATTAGTACTATGTTTTTAGGCCCCTGCATTTTTAGGCTCCATGGATACAAAGAGAAGAATTGGATATCCACAATCACAAAGCTTATGGTATGTTGGAGAGATTTATAAATTCTTACTTTTTCCCTTTTACTGAACGTATTGGGGTGACAATGGTTAACAAAATGATACAGATTTCAGGTGCACAACTATACAACACATTGTCTGTACACCATGTGTTGTCTAGTCTCTGTCCATCACTATTTATCCCTTCATACCCTTCTCCAAGTATTCCCGACCATTCTCCCTCCAGCAATCACATTGTTTGTGTCCATGAGTTTTTTCTCTTTTTTCCCTTTTTTTGCTCAATCCTTCAGCCCCCATCATCCAGCCCTAACCCACTCAATAGCTGTCAGCCTGTCTCTATGAGTCTTTTTTCTTACTAGTTCACTTTGTTCATTAGATTCTACATATGATGAAATTATATGGTACTTATTTTTTTCTGATTGGCTTATTTCACTTAGCATAATGCTCTCAAGGTCTACCCTTGCTGTTGCAAAGGATAAGATGTCTTTTTTATGACCAAGTAGTATTCCATCATGTCAATGTACCACAGCTTTTATATCCATTCATCTATAGGTACCTGGGCTGCTTCTAAATTGTGGCTATTGTAAATAATGCTACAATAAACATAGCAATACAATAAACATAAATATATGCATATATTCTTTTAAATTAGTGTTTCACGTTTCCTCAGATAAATTCCCAGAAGTGGAATCACTGGGTCATAAGGCAGTTCCATTTTTATGTAACTCCATACTGTTTTCCACAGTGGCTGTACTAATGTGCATTCCCACCAACAGCGCACAAGGGTTCCCTTTTCTCCACAATATTGCCCACACTATTGGGTGATTTACTGATGATTAACATTCTGACAGGTGTGAGGTAATATCTCATTGTGGAGTTTTCTATTTCTATTTTTAACTTATTGGGTTGACCTGGTTTCTAGTGTCCCGCTCAATATAACATGCTCTGCGCACCACACTGTGCCTCCCAATGCCCCGTGCAAAGTCCCTTTCCTCCTCCCCTTCTCTCCCTTTGCCCCCCTCAGCTTACCTCCATTCCGTTTCCCTCTGGCTATTGCTACCCTGTTTCTGTATATATGCGTTATATATACATGATTTTGGCTAGTCCCTTCACCTTTGTTGATCCCAGCCCCTCTCCCCCCTTCCCTCAAACAGCTGTCCATCTATTTCCTTTGATCCTGCCTCTGTTTCTATTTTGTTCCTTATTATGTTCATTAGATTCCACATATGTGAGATCATATAGTATTTGTCTTTCTCTGCCTGGCTTATTTCACTTAGCAATAATAATCTCCAAGTCCATTCATGCTGTCACAAAAGGTGGCCATGTAGTATTCCATTATGTAAATGTATCATAGCTTTTTTTATCTACTCATTCAATGATGGATATTTGGGCTGTTTCCAGATCTTGACTATTTAACACAACACTGCAATGAATATGGGGGTGCATATCTTCTTTTAAATTAGTGTTTTGGGATTCTTAGGATATATTCCTAGAAGTGGAATAGCTGGGTCATAAGGCAGTTCCATTTTTAATTTTTTGAGGAAACGCCATACTGTTTGCCACAGTGATTGCACGAGTTTGCATTCCCACCAGCAGTATAGGAAGGTTCTCTTTTCTCCACACCCTCACCAGCACTAACTGTTTTAAGTTGCATTTCTCTGATGATTAGTGATGTTGAACATCTTTTCATATGTCTATTGGCTATCTCAAATTTATAAATAACTTATAAAATTCAACACCAAAAAATATCCAATTAAAAATGGGCAAAACACCTGAATAGACACTTCTGTAAAGAGGACACACAAATCATAATTTTAATACAATTAAATTCAATATAACTTCAATACAATGATAATTCAATAATTAAGTTAGCAGATGGGAATTAATCATATTTTTCCTCTGTCTTATGAGGAAATGAAAACATGAAAATTTATTTATTACATTGGTAATAAACAACAGACCTACATAAATAAAAATAATCATTAGAAGATTGAAAAGTAAAAGAGAATACTTATATATTTTGTTTATCCCATTCCATATGTATTTCCTTTTTTTTTTTTTCTTTTTACAGGGACAGAGAGAGAGAGTCAGAGAGAGGGAGAGATAGGGACAGACAGACAGGAACGGAGAGAGGTAAGAAGCATCAATCATTAGTTTTTCGTTGCCATTGTGACATCATAGTTGTTCATTGATTGCTTTCTCACATGTGCCTTGACCTTGGGCCTTCAGCAGACCAAGCCACCCCTCGCTGGAGCCAGCGACCTTGGGTCTGAGCTGGTGAGCTTTTGCTCAAGCCAGATGGGCCAGCACTCAAGCTGGCAACCTCAGGGTCTCGAACCTGGGTCTTCTGCATCCCAGTCCGATGCTCTATCCACTGCACCACCGCCTGGTCAGGCCCATTCTGTTTGTATTTCAAAGGAATTTACAATGTGCCTCTGTTTGAATCATTTCTAAATTATCTGTAGCTATCTAGCTTGGTTGGTTAAAACACAGGACAAGATCATGGGTTTCAATGTCTATAAGGATTGGTTGACCTCACATGTTTATAGCCACAGATTTTTATCTAACTTCAGCAAGTATCTCAAATACAGTTTGTCACAAGGAGACATTGCTTGACTTCTATTTATAACTGCTGATTTTCAACTACAATCTCCTATACTTCTGTGTTCCTAATTTCTGAGGAGCTGTTCTTGATTTCATCAAGACTTTGAAATCCCTGTTCTGTAAGCTTCTTCTTTTATCTCAATCAGCCCTTTTTTGACATCCTTGTTTATCCTAGAACTATTTTATCACTTCCATAATATTTTTGGCAGGATTCTGAGTGACTTCTTATGCAATGGCTCAACTAGGGTAAAACTTCACTTCTCTATTTTGACAGTTAATAATTGATGGGCCTATTAATACTATGTTATTAACATCTGTATAGGTTTTCTTCTGAGTTCTTCATGGTACAAGAGGGTGCAGATAAAATCAAACCCTTCACCACTAATAACAGCTCAGAAAGTGCGGTATATCATACCAGTAATGAATCAAAAGTGTTAACTTCATTTATGAGACAGTGTATAATTCTATAGGTAGTAAATAAAAAAATAAATTGTTCAAGTTTACACAATGACTACACTCCAAAAAAGTATTACTCATTCATCAAAAATATACTTCTTTTTCTAGTCTCTTTTTCATACCGAAAAAAGATTGAACCACTGCAAAATATAATTTCATTAATATCCGGCTAACACTGTAAATTAGACTAAGTGTTAAGACAGATTCCTGCTATCCATTTTACTAGCTCAAAAAATACCAATATTTGTTAGGTTTTGATTTTTGAATTGGGTTCACATTAAATCTGTATATTATCTAGGAAGACAACATTTTTATGAATTTAAATTACTTTATCAAAGAAAAAGATCTTTCCATTTGTTCTTGTCTATTTCAGTGTCTTTTTCAGAAGTTTTTATTTTTTAAGTAATTTTACAGAGGTATAATTGATATACAAAAAACTATACCCAATGTATATAATTTGATGAGTTTGGACATATGCATACTCTTCTGTAAGTATCACCACAATAAAATAGACATATCTATCAGCTCCAAAAGTTTCCTTGTGTTCCTTTTTGTATATTTGTGTGGTAATGGTAGTAAATATTATAAATACATATAAGAAAACACTAGAGAAAAAATCAATAAAGAAGCTAATCTTGTTAGATTTAAAAATACCATATATATTCACTTTTATAACCCAAATGTCCATTGACAGACGGATAAAGAAAATGTAATATCAATATATACATACAATTACATATTACTTGTCCTTAAAAAAATAAAATCTTGCCATTTGCGATGACATGGATGAATCTGAAGGACATTATGCTAAGCGAAATAAGCCAGACATATAAGGACAAATACTACATGATTCTACTTATATAAGGTATCTCAAAAAATCAAACTTACAGAAGCAGAGACTAGAATGGTAGTTACCAGGGGCTGGGGAGAAAAGAAAATTATTCAACTGATATAGTTTCAGTTATGCAAGATGAATAAGTTCTAGAGATCTACTATACAACACAGTGCCTATAGTTAACAATGGTGTATTGTGCACTTAAAAAGTTAAGAGGGTAGGTTTCATATTAACTGTTCTTTGCACATGCAAAAATTTCAAAAAAGGATACAAGGAAACTTTGGGAAGAGGTGGATAGTCTTATTATCTTGACTGTGGTGATGGTTTCATAGGTGTATGCATATGTCCAAATTCAACAAATGTGCAAATTAAGAACTTGGAGTTTTCTTTTATATCAATTATACCTCAATAAAGGTATTTTTAAAAAAACCGGAGGAATTCTATCAGCCTCAAATAATCAGTTTCTTTCTTTCTTTATTTTTAAGGTATTTGCTATGTTTCCAAGAGGAGATATTATTTAAATTTCAAGAAATAGAGGTGAAGAAAGAGAATGAGAAGTCGGTTGCTTGGATGGGTTTGAAAGTAATTTCTGTATAGGTGACAACTAAAACCACACATGCTATTTTCTGAGATATCTATGATATTTCTAAGGGCCAACCCACAGGACAAAACACCTACACTGTCTGTAAACCAAAGGAGGAAACACACTTTTGGATTCTATGAGTTCAAGATGTTCTTTCACCTTATAAAATCTGATCACTCCCACAGAAAGTTTCCTTTTGGTCTAAAACTTTCCTTAGTTGGCATCAGCCTGAGGTAAAATGTTAAGGCGGAAAACACACACACACACACACACACACACACACACACACACACACACACATATAGTTATTTTGTGTGATTTAAGAAATGGAGAGAAAAAAATAAAATACTTATGGTCAATGTTCAGATAATAATACAACTATATAACTGTGTTATCTTTAACCTAAACTTTATAATATCAAGACAAAAGCTTTCAACTAACATATAACTTTCAGTGATTCACTGCTTTATAGTTACAAAATTTGGAGAGGGGATATTTTCAGTGATGCACTAATGTCTTTGAGACTCTTAATTTGCCACTATCACTTAATTAATGTTGTTTAAAATATCACAATATTTAACAGAGCAATTTTTATTTTTAAAGAAAAAGAGGAATAAAAATATTTTTTGAATTAAAAAGAAAAATAATTCATCTTACTACTGGGCACATGTTTTAGCCACAAAGGACACCCATCTATGCTAAACTTAAGAATTTATTTGCGTCAGATTCAGATGTTTTAAAATGGACATTTCACTGATTAACTGCTTAACTAAAAAATATTTTGTATGAGGTCTAAAAGAAATCAGTCTACTATCTTTAAACTGTAAAACTAAGCATTTTACAATTCAATTCTCACTCCAAAATAAAGTTGAAATCTCTAAGTCTGGAATGTAAATAATTCTCAATGGGATACAAGAGACCGGGTAATTAACTTTCCATCTTGAATACTAGATAACTTTCCTTTTTTTCAGCAGAAAATTAATTAGAAAGATCAAAACACATACAGAAAGTTATTGAGATTCAGACATAAAGACTGTTACTGCTTTACTATGCTTGAAGAATGTTCCAACTTCATCCTGCTTCAGTGTGCAAATTTATAAGGTGGGAACTACAAAACTAAACACAGGCTAAACAGAGATCAATGGCTATGTACAGAATCCTGATCATTTTAAAAGCAAACAAAAAGTTCAAGGCCCCCAGAGATAAAACTGGGAATTTTAATAAACTATATAGTACAGTAAGTCTTCACTTACATCATCAACAGGTTCTTTGAAACGGTGGCTTTAAGCAAAACAACATAACAAAAACAAATTTTCCCTAAGGCTAATTTGTATAAACAAGAGTTAAAATCCTACAGCATAATTCTAGTCAAAACATCATTTAACTTCTAAATACAGAGTCAAAACACTTCTAATATTTAAATAAATGTGAGCTATGTTTCTATTTAAGAAAGACTAAGAAAAACAGTACTGTAAGCTAATTATTTTCCAATTTGCTTATTTCATTCAGTTCAGGGGCACAAGTGGCCAGGGCCTATCCCTGCAGCTCAGGAGGCTGCCCTGGACAGGGTGCCCTTCCATCATTTCCATTTTCTAAATTTTCATGAGAACAAATATCACTGTTTGGTAAACACAATTGGAAGATCCTGGGGTGGGGTATTTCTGCCAAATCAGTATTTTCTTTTTCAGGCCTGGTTGGTTCTCAATGGTAGAGTATCGGCCTGGCATGTGAAAGTCCTGGGTTCGATTCTCAGCCAGGGCACAAAGGAGAAGCACCCACCTGCTTCTCCACCCTTCCCTCTCTCCTTTCTCTCTAGCTTTCTCTTCCCCTCTCACAGCCAAGGCTCAATTAGATCAAAGTTGGCCCAGGCGCTGAGGATGGCTCCATGGTCTCTACCTCAGGAGCTAGAATGGCTCCAGTTGCAATGGAGCAACACCCCTGATGGGCAGAGCATCGCCCCCTAGTGGGCATTCTTGGTGGACCCCGGTCAGGTGCCTTTGGGAGTCTGTCTCTCTGCTTCCCTGCTTCTGACTTCAGAAAAATACAAAATAAAAATCCACAATTGATGAAATCCCTATTTATACTTTCTATTCTATTCATCAAAAGTTGGGGTGATACAGAGATGATCATATTTTGATAAAAGAATCCAAAATCTACTGACCTTCTAAGGTTCCTATGACACATGTAGAGGGCAGATCAAGACAAGATAACACTTGATTTTTATTATTTTAGTGAGAGAAAGAGAAAGGGAGGATGGACAGACACGCAGGAAGAAAAAAAGATGAGAAGCATCAACTTGTAACTATAGCACTTCAATTGTTCACTGATTTGCTTTCTTATATGTGCCTTGAACGGGGGACTCCACCTGAGTCAATGACCCCTTGTTCAAACCAGCAACCTTGAGCTCAAGCCAGCAACTTTTAGGCTCAAACCAGTGACTATGGGGTCAAGTCTATGATCCCACACTCAAGCTGACAACCCAGTGCTCAAACTGGATGAACCCACACTCAAGTTAGCGACCTTAGGGTATTGAACCTGGGTCCTCAACATCCCAGGTTGATGCTCTATCCACTGTGCCACTGCCTGGTCACGCAAAGCAAGAAAACACTTCAATAGCTGGGGTGTTATCCCCAAACTTAATGGAGAACTCTAGAGAGTTTTGCTTACTTATATAGGTTTTTTCTAAGCCAGATCACCTGAATGAGTCAGTTCTATTTCTGCTAACCTTCTACTAGTCACAGATATTAAGACTTTGATGGCAGAAAGATGAGACTCATGTTAGCAATCTTATATCCACAGAATCTCATAATGATCCCAGAATACCAGTTAAAAATTGAAGGACAGTTGTCTTTTACCAAGTCACATAAAAGTATATTAATGAATATTAGTTGATATTATAAAGATGCTCATAACATCAAGGTGGCTTTTTTAAAAATTTTAATTTATTGGCTGGGAGAAGATGGCGATGGAGTAGGCAGACGTACCAACTTCCGACTCCCAGAACCAAAGTGGATTATAACTCAATTTTAAGAACCACCATCTGGATAAACCAACTTGGAGCAAAACTAAGTGGACTCTTCAACCAAGGAACACTGCAGAAGCCACACCGAGACTGGTAGGAATAGCGAAAACGCGAAGAGGGCTGCCCAGCTCCCCGGAGCAAACGGCAGCCCGGAGAGATCCGCGTGGCGGGAGGAGAGTTTGGCGGAGAGGGAGGGACCTGGGTCCCAGGAACCAAGCCCCAGACTGCAGTCCCAGACCCTAGAAGAGCCGATTGGACAGTATCGAGCTGTGAAGTAAATGAGGATACTATTTGGGAAAAAGAGAGAGTCTTCTCAGACCCAAAAATCTTTTTAAAGGGACAGCTCAGAAAGCCTCTCTCACAACCACGCACCCGGGGCTCCGGGGAACTGAGACAGAGGAGAGGAACAGAGCAGTGGGAACAAAGAGTGGACTGAAGGCACGAGGACACTCTGAGGGACAGCCACCCCGACCCATGGGCTAAGTCACTTCCCTAATCGAAAACGAATATTTCCCCTGGAGCTAGCAATACCAGCAAAGGGAGACAGGACACTAGCCAAACAAGCTCTCCCGCGGCAATTAGAGCAGACCTGCCTAGAGGGAGGGAGCTCCCAAGCCTACAGTGTGGAGACTTAGGGCACTACTAGCCCCCTGAGGTTGCTGAAGCCTATGGTCGGGACAGGACGCCGAAACGCAGTCCTGTCGGTGTGGGCGGGACAGTGAGAGCTCGGGCTAGCCTAGCAAGGGGCAGAGGTGACGCGCTAAAGCTGTCCGGCAGCTGCGGGCCGCCTGTGACCCCACTTGTGGGGAAAAATACGGGCAGAGATCAGCCCTGCGACCCTGCGCTAGCCGGCCCTGACCGCGGGCACCGGGCTAAGACCAGGGACGGGTGAGGGGCCGAGGCTCACGCTGCCAACCCCGCCCAGAAGGAGAAACCTCGGTGTGCCATCTGTGGGCGCGAGCGGGCTCCTAAGACGGGGGCGAGGGAGACACTGAGACCAGGGGAAGTTCCCTGCGGAGATCACGCTGCTCTCCCCGCCCGGCCGGAGAAACTGCGGAGTACCGCCCTACGTGCGCTAGCTTTCTCCGAGCGTGGGGGCGGGGTAGGAGCTGGAACGACCGGAAGCTAGCCGCGGTGCGCACGCCAGCAAACACGCCCGGCCCAATAATCCCCGGTTTTCGGTTTCAGTCCCTGAGCAGGAGGGCCCTGGCCTCGAGGGCGGGGCTAAATTCTGGACGGGCAAAGGCTCACAGCTGAGAGCACGTCAAAAGCCCCGCCCAACCCACAAAACGGTGGCGCGCAGGCTCGGACTGAGGGGGCTGGGCATAAGCCTTCCGGGAAAAGTCCGGGTCCGCAGCTGAGCAAAGGTGCTCACCTCTGCCCTGCGTGCTAACGCTAGTGGCTTGAGTGACAGCCCCTCCCGCAAAGGAGAGGCAGAAACCACAGCAATAGCTGCAGTGAGCCGGCGCTGGCAACGCCCACACCAAACCGCCCTAGGCAGCGACAGAGGGGGTGGCAAGCCTGCAGACAGACCACACCTGGAGAACACAAAGGCAACACATACTGGACTCCAGTGGCCACAACGTGCTTACACTCAGATAAAATGGGCAGGCAGAGGAATGCAAACCAAATCAACCAAGAGAAATCCCCAGAGAAGGTCCTGAATGAACCAGATATAACCAAACTACCAGAAGCAGACTTTAGAATAATGATAGTTAGGATGTTCAAAGAAATTAGAGCAACAATGGATAGTCACTATGAGCACCTAAATAAAGAGATAACAAGTATAAAAAATGAAATTGAAATAATAAAAAAGAACCAGACAGAAATGACAAATACAGTATCAGAACTGAAGACCACAATGGAAGGAATTAAAAGCAGGATAGATGACGCTGAGGATCGAATCAGTGAGTTAGAGGACACAATAAACATAGTTACAGAAGCAGAGAAAAAAAAGGAAAAGAGATTCAAAAAATGTGAGGAAACTCTAAGGGAGCTCTGTGACAACCTGAAGAGAAACAACATTCGCATCATAGGGGTACCTGAAGAAGAGGAAAGAGGACAGGAAATGGAAACTTTGTTCAATCAAATCATAGCCGAAAACTTCCCTAAATTAAGGCTGGGAAACACTCTACATGTCCAAGAGGCGCACAGAACCCCATTAAAGAGAAACCCAAAAAGATCTACACCAAGACACATCATAGTTAAAATACCAAAGCTAATAGATAAAGAAAAAATCTTAAAAGCTGCTAGAGAAAAAAAGACTCTCACCTACAAAGGAGCCCCCATTAGGATGACATCGGACTTCTCAACAGAAACACTTCAGGCCAGAAGGGATTGGCAAGAGATAATCAAAGTAATGCAGAACAAGAACCTACAACCAAGACTACTTTATCCAGCAAGGCTAACATTTAAAATTGAGGGAGAAATAAAGAGCTTTCCAGACAAAGAAAACCTCAAGGAATTCATTAAAACCAAACCAATCCTGCAAGAGATTTTAAGGGGCCTAGTGTGAACCGTTCAAAGGGAGAAAAGAATATAGCAAAAAAAAAGAAAAATACAGCTTTAAAGAATAAAATGTCAATAAACAACTACATATCAATAATAACCTTAAATGTAAATGGACTAAATGATCCAATCAAAAGACATAGGGTAGCAGCGTGGATAAAGAAACAGGACCCATACATATGCTGTCTGCAAGAGACACACCTTAAAACAAAAGATACTCATAGACTGAAGGTAAAAGGATGGAAAAAAATATTTCATGCAAATGGAAATGAAAAAATAGCCGGGGTAGCAGTACTTATATCTGACAAAATGGACTTTAAAACAAAGACTATAGTAAGAGATAAAGAAGGACACTACATAATGATAAAGGGAACAATTCAACAGGAAGATATAACTATTATAAATATCTACGCACCAAACATAGGAGCCCCGACATTCATAAAGCAGACTTTGATGGACATTAAGGGCGAGATTAACAGTAATACTATCATAGTAGGGGATTTTAATACCCCACTAACAACACTGGATAGATCCACAAGAAAGAAAATCAATAAAGAAACAGCAGATTTAAAGGATACACTAGATCAACTTGATTTAATAGATATATTCAGAACTTTTCACCCTAAAGCAGTAGAATATACATTCTTCTCAAGCGCTCATGGTACGTTTTCTAGGATAGACCACATGTTAGGACACAAAAAAGGCCTCAACACATTTAAGAAGATTGAAATTATATCAAGCATTTTCTCTGATCACAATGCCATGAAACTAGAAATCAACCACAAAAGAAAAACTGAAAAATACTCAAACACTTGGAAACTAAATAGCATGTTATTAAATAATGAATGGATTAACATTGAGATCAAAGAAGAAATAAAAAAGTTTCTAGAAACAAATGATAACGAGCATACGTCAACTCAAAATCTATGGGACACAGCAAAAGCAGTTCTGAGAGGGAAGTTTATTGCACTACAGGCATATCATAAGAAGCTAGAAAAAGAACATATAAGCAACTTAACCCTGCAGCTAAAAGAACTTGAAAAACAACAACAAATAAAATGCAGGACAAGTAGAAGGAAGGAAATAATAAAGATCAGAGCAGAAATAAATGACATAGAGGCTAAGGAAACAATTCAGAGGATCAATGAAACCAGAAGCTGGTTCTTCGAAAAGGTAAACAAGATTGATGAACCCTTAACTAGACTCATCAAGAAAAAAAGAGAGAGGTCTCAAATAGATAAAATTAGAAAGGACACTGGAGAAATTACAACTAATTCAACAGAGATACAAAGCATTGTAAGAAAATATTATGAAGAACTCTATGCCAAAAAATTTGACAATCTAGATGAAATGGACAAATTTCTTGAATCATATAAACTTCCAAAAATCAATCTGGAAGAATCAGAGCACCTGAACAGACCAATTACAACAGAGGAGATTGAAACAGTTATCAAAAAACTCCCAAAAAAGAAAAGTCCTGGGCCTGATGGCTTCACAAGTGAATTCTATCAAAAATTCAAAGAAGAATTAACTCCTATCCTCCTCAAGCTATTTCAAAAAATTCAAGAGGAAGGCATACTTCCAAACTCCTTTTATGAGGCGAGCATAATTCTGATCCCCAAACTGGGCAAAGACAACACAAAGAAAGAAAATTATAGGCCTATATCCCTGATGAATTTAGACGCTAAAATTCTCAACAAAATATTAGCCAACCGGATTCAGCAATATATGAAAAAAATCATACACCATGACCAAGTGGGATTTATTCTGGAGAGGCAAGGCTGGTACAATATTCGCAAATCAATCAATGTGATTCATCACATAAACAAAAGGAAGGACAAAAATCACATGATAATTTCAATAGATGCAGAAAAGGCATTTGATAAAATCCAGCACCCATTCATGCTCAAAACTCTCAATAAAGTGGGAATACAAGGAACATTCCTTAACATGATAAAGGCCATCTACGACAAACCCACAGCAAACATCATACTTAAAGGACAAAAATTAAAAGCAATCCCCTTAAGATCAGGAACCAGGCAGGGTTGCCCACTTTCACCACTTTTATTCAACATAGTTCTGGAAGTCCTAGCTACAGCAATCAGACAAGAAGAAGAAATAAAAGGCATCCAAATTGGAAAAGAAGAAGTAAAACTGTCACTATTTGCAGATGATATGATATTGTACATAGAAAACCCTAAAGTCTCAGTTAAAAAACTACTGGACCTTATAAATGAATTCAGCAAGGTGGCAGGATATAAAATTAATACCCAGAAATCAGAGGCATTTCTATATACAAACAATGAACTGTCAGCAAAAGAAATTAAGGAATCAATCCCCTTCACTATTGCAGCCAAAAAAATAAAATACCTAGGAGTAAATTTAACCAAGGAGGTTAAGGACTTGTACTCGGAAAATTATAAAACATTGATAAAAGAAATCAAGGAAGATACAAACAAGTGGAAGCATATACCGTGCTCATGGCTAGGAAGAATAAACATCATTAAAATGTCTATATTACCCAAAGCAATTTATAAATTCAATGCAATACCAATTAAAATACCAATGACATACTTCAAAGATATAGAAAACATACTCCAAAAATTTATATGGAACCAAAAAAGAACACGAATAGCCTCAGCAATCTTAAAAAGAAAAAATAAAGCAGGAGGCATCACTCTTCCGGATATCAAGGTTTACTACATGGCCATTATACTCAAGACGGCCTGGTACTGGCATAAGAACAGGCACAGTGATCAATGGAACAGAACAGAAAACCCAGAAATAAACCCACAGCTTTATGGACAACTGATATTTGATAAAGGAGGAAAGAACATACAATGGAGTAAAGACAGCCTCTTTAACAAATGGTGCTGGGAAAATTGGACATCTACCTGCAAAAAAATGAAACTAGACCATCAACTTACTCCATGCACAAAAACAAATTCAAAATGGATAAAGGACTTAAACATAAGCCGTGAAACTATAAGCATCGTAGAAGAAAACATAGGTAGCAAGCTCTCCGACATCTGTAGTAGCAATTTATTTGCCGATTTATCTCCACGAGCAAATGAAATAAAAGGCAAGATAAACAAATGGGACTACATCAAACTAAAAAGCTTTTGCACAGCTAAAGACAATAAGAACAGAATAAAAAGACAAACTACACAATGGGAGAACATATTCGACAGCACGTCTGATAAGGGGTTAATAACCAAAATTTATAAAGAACTTATAAAACTCAACACCAGGAAGACAAACAACCCAATCAAAAAATGGGCAAAAGAAATGAATAGAAATTTTACCAAAGAAGACATACAGATGGCCAAAAGACATATGAAAAAATGCTCAACATCACTAATTATTAGAGAAATGCAAATTAAAACCACAATGAGATATCACCTCACACCAGTCAGAATGGCGCTCATCAGCAAAACAACACAGAACAAGTGCTGGCGAGGATGTGGAGAAAAGGGAACCCTTCTGCACTGCTGGTGGGAATGCAGACTGGTGCAGTCACTGTGGAAAACAGTTTGGAGATTTCTCAAAAAATTAAAAGTCGAACTGCCTTTTGACCCAGCTATCCCACTTTTAGGAATATACCCTAAGAACACCATAACACTGTTCGAAAAGAAGAAATGCGCCCCCATGTTTGTGGCAGCATTGTTCACAATAGCGAAGAGCTGGAAACAGCCCAAGTGTCCGTCAGAAGACGAGTGGATTAAAAAGCTTTGGTATATATATACTATGGAACAATATTCAGCCATAAGAAATGATGACATCGGATCATTTATAACAAAATGGATGTACCTTGATAACATTATACGGAGTGAAATAAGTAAATCAGAAAAAAAGAAAAACTGAGAACAGCATGATTTCAAACATAGGTGGGACATTAAAATGAGACTACGAGACACGTACAAGAGTGTGGTGGTTACGGGATGGGGGGAGGGAGGGGAGGGTGGGATAGGGAGATGGGGAGGGACACAGGGAAAAACAGATAGAAGGTGACAGAGGACAATTTGACTTTGGGTAATGGGTATGCAGCACAATTGAATAGGAGATAATCTGGAGATGTTTTCATTGTACATATGTACCCTGATTTATTGGTGTCACCCCATTAAAGTTAATAAAAAAAAATTTTTAATTTATTGGGTGTACATAGATTCTAGTGTCTACCCGAATACCTTCCCGCCACCCTCTTGTTTCCTACCACATCCTCCCTGCCCTCCTCCCCACAATGCCTTCCCCTGGTTTTGCTTTTCTGCTCTCATCCCATGCTACAATCCCCTTTCCCTCTGTCCCCTGTCCCTCTATACCCTTAGATCCTGCCTCTGTCTCTATTCTGTTCCTCAGTTCATACTGTTCATTGGATTCCTCAAATGAGTGAAGTCATATGGTATTTTTCTTTCTCTGCCTGGCTTATTTCACTTAACATAATAGTTTTTAGTTTTCAGGTCCTATCATGTTGTCACAAAAATTAAGATTTTCTTCTTTTTCATGGCCCATAGTATTCCATTGTGTATATATACTACTGCTTTTTAATCCATTTATCCACTGATGGACACTTGGGCTCTTTCCAGATCTTGGCTATTGTAAACAATGCTGCCATAAACATGGGGGTGCATTTCTCCTTCTGAAGCACTGATGTAGTGTTCTTGGGATATATTTCTAAAAGTGGGATGGCAGGGTCAAAAGGCAGATCCATTTTTAATTTTTTGAGGAATTTCCATACTGTTTTCCACAGTGGCTGCACCAGTCTGCATTCCCACCAGCAATGAAGGAGGGTTCCCTTTTCTCCACATCCTCGCCAGCACTTATTCTGTGTTGTTTTGTTAATGAGTGCCATTATGACAGGTGTGAGGTGGTATTTCATTGTGGTTTTAATTTGCATTTCTCTGATGATTAGTGACCTTGAACATTTTTTCATATGCCTTTTGGCCATCTGTATGTCCTCTTTGGAGAAGTGTCTATTCATTTCTTTTGCCCAGTTTCTGGTTGGATTGTTTATCTACCTGGTGTTGAGTTTTACAAGTTCTTTATAAATTTTGGTTATTAACCCCTTATCAGACATATTGTTGAATATGTTCTCCCATTGTGTGGTTTGTCTTTTATATTGTCTTTAGCTGTACAAACGTTTCTTAGTTTGATATAGTCCCATTTGTTTATCCTGTCTTTTATTTCCCTTGCCCGTGGAGACAAATCAGCAAATATATTGCTGCCAGTGATGTCAGAGAGCTTATTGCCTATGTTTTCCTCTGGGATGCTTATGGTTTCACGACTTACATTTAAGTCTGTTACCCATTTTGAGTTTATTTTTGTGAATGGTGTAAGTTGGTGGTCTAGTTTCATTTTTTTGCAGGTAATTGTCAAATTTTCCTAACACCGTTTGTTAAAGAGACTGTCCTTACTCCATTGTATGCTATTACCACCTTTGTCAAATATCAATTGTCCATTAAGGTGTGGATTTATTTCTGGGTCCTCTGTCCTGTTCCATTGATCTATATGTCTGTTCTTATGCCAGTACCAAGCTGTTTTGAGTACAATGGCCTTGTAGTATAACTTCATATCAGGTAGTGTGGTACCACACACTTTATTCTTCTTTTTCAAGATTTCTGAGGCTATTCATGTCCTTTTTTGGTTCCATATGAATTTTTGGAATATTTGTTCTATATCTTTTTAGTATGTCAGGACTTCCAGAACTATGTTGAATAAGAGTGGTGAAGCCTGACCAGGCTGTGGCACAGTGGATAGAGCGTTGGACTGGGATGCAGAAGACCCAGGTTCGAGACCCCGAGCTCGCCAGCTTGAGCGCAGGCCCATCTGTCTTGAGCAAAAAGCTCGTAGCTTGGACCCAAGGTCACTACTGGCTCCAGCAAGGGAGTGCTCGGTCTGCTGAAGGCCCGCGGTCAAGGCACATGTGACAAAGCAATCAATGAACAACTAAGGTGTTGGAACGGCAACAAAAGACTAATAATGATTGATGCTTCTCACCTCTCTCCGTTCCTGTCTGTCTGTCCCTATCTATCCCTCTCTCTGCCTCTCTCTCTGTCCCTGTAAAAAAAAAAAAGAAGGAGTGGTGAAACGGGGCACCCTGCCTTGTTCCTGATCTTAAAGGGATTGGTTTTAATTTTAGCCCATTGACTATGATGTTGGCTGTGGGTTTGTCATAGATGGCCTTTATCAGGTTGATGTATGTTCTCTGTATTCCTACTTTGCTGATAGTTTTGATCATGAATGGGTGCTAGACTTTATCAAACTTTTTCTGCATCTATTGATATTATCATGTGGTTTCTCCCCTTCCTTTTGTTTATGTGATGAATCACATTGATTTGAGAATGTTGTACCAGCCTTGACTCCCCAGAATAAATCCCACTTGATCATGATGTATAACTTTTTTCATGTACTGCTCTATCCGATTTGCTAATATTTTGTTGAGAATTTTAGCATCTAAATTCATCAGGAATATTTTCCTATAGTTTTCTTTCTTTGTGTTGTCTGTTATGCTCGACTCTTAAAAGGAGCTTGGAAGTTTTCCCTCCTCTTGAATTTTTTGAAATAGCTTGAGAAGGATAGGAGTTAGTTCTTCTTTGAATTGGTAGAATTCACCTGTGAAGTCATCTGGTCCAGGGTTTTTGTTGGTTGGGAGTTTTTTGATAACTGTTTCAATCTCATTTGTTGGAATCAGTCTGTTTAGGTTTTCTAATTCTTCCAGATTGATTTTTGACAGATTATATTTTTCAAGGAATTTGTCCATTTCACCTAGGTTGTCTAATTTTTTGGCATACAGTTCTTTCTCCACAGTATTTTCTTACAATCCTTTGTATTTCTGCTGTCAGTTGTTACTTCCCCACTTTTGTTTCTAATTTTATTTATTTTAGTACTCTCCTTTTTTTTCTTGGTGAGTCTGGTTAAGGGTTCATTGATCCTGTTTACCTTTTAAAAGAACAAGCTCTTGGTTTCATTGATTTTCTGTATTGTTTTTTTTTGTCTCTATGTCATTTATTTCCGCTCTGATCTTTAGTATTTTCTTCCCTCTACTTCATTTAGGCTTTACCTGCTGTTCTTTTTCTAGTTCTTTTAGTTGCAGGGTTAAATTGTTTATTTGAGCTTTTTCTAGCTTCTTAAGGTAATGCCTGTAATGCTATGAACTGCCCTCTCAGTACTGCTTTTGCTGTGTCCCATAGATTTGGAGTTGTTGTATGCTCGTTTTCATTTGTTTCAAGGAAATTTTTTATTTCTTCCTTGATTTCTTTGTTGACCCTTTCGTTATTTAATAACATGCTGTTCAGTTTCCAAGTGTTTGAGTGTTTTTCAGTTTTTCTATTGTAGTTGATTTCTAGTTTTATGCCATATGATCTGAGAAGATGCATGATATGATTTCAATCTTCTTAAATTTGTTGAGACTCGTTTTGTGATCTAGCATGTGGTCTATCCTAGAGAATGTACCATGCACACTTGAGAAGAATATATATTCTGTTGCTTTAGGGTGAAAGGTTCTGAAGATATCTATTAAATCCAGTTGTTCTAGTGTGTCCCTTAATTCCGCTGTTTCTTTGTTAGTTTTCTTTCTTGAGGATCCATCTAGTGATGTTAGTGGGGTATTGAAATCCCCTGCTATTATAGTGCTGCTGTTGATCTTGCCCTTTATGTCCATCAAAGTCTGTTTTCTTTTCTTTATTTAGGTGCTCCTATATTAGGTGCATAGATATTTATAATGGTTATCTCTTTCTGTTGGATTGTTCCCTTTATTGTTATGTAGTGACTTTTATCCCTTACTATAGTCTTTGTTTATTTGTTTTTTCTTTTTTTTTCTTTACAGGGACAGAGAAAGAGTCAGAGAGAGGGATAGATAGGGACAGACAGACAGGAACGGAGAGAGGTGAGAAGCATCAATCATTAGTTTCTCGTTGCCGTTGCGACACCATAGTTGTTCATTGATTGCTTTCTCACATGTGCCCTGACTGTGGGTCTTCAGCAGACTAAGCAACCCCTTGCTGGAGCCAGCGGCCTTGGGTCCAAGCTGGTGAGCTTTTGCTCAAGCCAGATGGGCCCGCACTCAAGCTGGCGAGCTTGAGGTCTCGAACCTATTCTTCCACATCCCAGTCCGACGCTCTACCCACTGTACCACCGCCTGGTCAGGCTATAGTCTTTGTTTTAAAGTCTATTTTGTCATATATATGTATTGCTCCCCAAGCTATATTTTTCATTTTCATTTGCATGAAATATTTTTTCCACCCTTTTACTTTCAGTCTTTATGTATCTTTTGTTTTGAGGTGGGTTTCTTGTAGACAGCATATGTACAGATCCTGTTTTCTTATCCATTCAGCTACCCTATGTCTTTTTATTGGAGCACTTAACCATTTACATTTAAGGTTATTATTGATATGTAGTTGTTTACTGCCATTTTTTTCTTTAAATCTACATTCTTCTTTTACTAGATTTTCCCCCCACTTTGTTCTGTCCATAGCAGGCCCCTTAACATTTCTTGCAGCATTGGTTTGGTTGTGATGAAGTCCTTGAGTTTTTTCTTTTGTCTTGGAAGTTTTTTTATTTCCTCTTCAATCTTAAACGGTAGCCTTGCTCGATAAAGATGTCTTGGTTGTTTTTTCTTCTGCATTACTTTGAATATATTTGTCATTCCCATTGGCCTCAAGAGTTTCCATTGAGAAGTTGAATGTCATCCTTATGGGGGTTCCTTTGTAGGTGATAGGCTGTTTTTCTCTTGCAGCTTTTAGTATTTTCTTTATTTCTTAGCTTTGGTATTTTGATCTCTTGTTGTGGGTCTTTTGGGGTTCTTTTTTAATGGGGTTTTCTGTGCTTCTTGAACCTGTGTGCCTCTTTCCTGCATCAATTTAGGGAAATTTTCAGCTATAATTTCTTCAAACATGTTCTCTATCCCTTGTTCTTTCTCTTCTCCTTCAGGAACTTCTATTATGCAGATATTGTTTCTCTTCATGTTGTCACAGAGCTCTTAAGAGTTTCCTCAGACTTTTGATCCTTTCTTCTTTTTGCTGTTCTGCTTCCACGCTTTCACTTATCTTTTCCTCTAAGTCAATGATTCGATCCTCTGCTTCATCCAGCCTGCTTTTAATTCCTTCTAGTGTAGTCTTCATTTCTGATATTGTGTTTGTTGTTTCTGTCTGGTTCTTTTTTATGATTCCAATGTCCTTTTTGATGCTTGTTATCTCTTTATTTAGGTATTCATTCTGTCCATCCATTGTTGCTCTAAGATCTTTGAGCATCCTAACAATCATTATTTTAAACTCTGCATCTGGTAATTTGGTTATTTCCACCTCACTCAGTTCTTTTTCTGGAGATTTCTCTTGATTCATTTGGATTGCATTTCTTTGTCTTCCTATTTTGTCCGTGTATGAATACACTCTTCCTTTTGGTGTGTTGTTTGTGTAGCTAGCTGAGTCTAGGGTTGGTACTGTCTGTCTCCAATTTTCAGTTGTGTTGTTTCTAGGTCTTTTTGGGTTGGCATCAGCTGTTGTTTGTAATCTGCTGTGGACTGCTTATCTGCTATCACTATCCTTTTTGTTATTTGTGTTGGCATTTTCTATGTTTTAGCTGGGTCAGGTGTGAGGAACCCTTCCTTATGCTACCATTCTAACAAGGGTTGTTATGTCCTGAACTGATGCTCTCCATATCTGGCTGCTGGATGTGTCTGCCCTGGACCTCCCTGGCCAGAGCCTAGAGCAGATTGGTGGGGGTCACTGCCTACGACTGCTCGTATCTACCAATTTGGAGCTACAGGTAATCCAGATCTTGGGGCTGCCTCTGATGGGCCCATGTGCCATTGAAAATATCAGCTGCATTCTTAGGCTAGCTTTTATCTATTCTTGGCCTGGGGGAAGTTCCTTTGAAAGTTCAAGTTCCCTTGAGACCCGTTTTCTGCTGCCTCTTATTGTTGGCTACTTGTTGGGCTCAGTACTGTAATTCAGTGATTAGGTACAGTATTAGATCTGGCTCGCCCCCTAGCCTCAGATGTCTTTTTATCCAGACTTTTTATTTATTTTATTTTATTTTGGTTTTCTTTCTTCTTTTTCAGCACTCAAAAGGGTGTGGTCTCAGGGGACTAGTGAGTGTGGCCTCTGTGCCCCCCATGTGTGGTCTCTCCGCTGGCCCTCCTCTGCCACTGTTGCCGCCTCGGACGTTTAGGCTCAGGTGCTGCCAGTGCCAGCCCGCCTCTGCGGCTGCCACAGCTTCCACTGCCCCTGGTGGGCCCGTGCGTGCCCACTTGTCCCGACCTCAAGGTCACCCGAGACCTAGCCAATGTAGCTTATTTTTCTCTATCATGACATGATCGTAACAGTAATTTCTCCTTCATACTTTTCTTTAAATTATCTTTATTTAGCTATTAATTATATACAGTAAATTACATTAATTTTAAATGTACCATTAGAAGAGTTCTGAAAAACATATACACCATTATAAGCACTGCCACAATAAAGAAATAGAATATTTCTAACACCTCAAAAAGACTGTATTTTCCCTTCCCAACCAACTACTCTATCCTACCACTAGATTCAAGCGATCACTGATGTTTTTTTTCTATCACTATAGATTTAATGTCTTTTTAAAAGAGTTTCACATAAATGGAATGATGCAGCATTATTTTCTGTCTAGCTTATTTTACTCAGTGTGTTCTGAAGATTCATCCATGTCTTGCCTGCATTATCAGTCATTTCTTTACTGCTGAGCAGTATTTCACTAAATGGTTATACTGTCATTTGTCTATTCATCTGTTAAAAAACATTTTCTCCTTCAGACTTTTAATAGCTAAGCACAGTATAGTATTTTACTAGGACCTGTGGACACATTTATAATATAATTTCACAAGGACATAAAAAATAAAGAGTTCCAGATTGGTAGGAGTCTCGTTCTTACAACTGTCATTATGGGAGAACAAATAAAAATTGGGAGGCATAAACCAATAAGGAAACACACTAAAACACAAAAATCAGAATCTGATTTTTTCTAAAATATATATGGCATATTTAAGAATGTCCAGTCTTTCACATGATGGGTTTGAAGCATTCTGAATGCAGATTTGACACTGAAGTAATTGCTATGAAAAACAAAGACACATGGCTGCATTCTTTCTTTTTTTGTATGTGGCCTATCACATTAAACAAAACAAAACAACCAGTGACTGACTAAATGTCTAGCTATTGTATACACTAACACATAAACAGAGATAGTAAAGTTGGATAATAATACCATGCATAGTTCAGGTGCGCTAGCCAGATTGCGTGTAGAACAGAGCTAAAACTTTCATTCATTTAGACGACTAGAGCAGAGAAAAATCACTATCTCTTTTAAGTAATCTGGGAAGAGTATAATTAGATAATTATAGTATCAGCCATTCTTCCTATGACTACTCCTTTTCATCTTAAATCACTGTCTGATATAGCAGCCTATGTTCCAGATTCATCATCTTAAACAAGATTCACTTCTAGACTCCAAGTCTGTTTTACAAAGAAAAATAGGGAGACCATTCCCAATACTCTCTGATGAATGCTTTACTACTTTGCTTTCCAAGTTTATGTCCTTTTCCTCTGCCATTGGCTTTATTTATATGCTTGCAATATCAGTGCCTTTTTGCACATGCTGTTTTCTCTGCTCCTCTGGTTTACTTGGCTGCTACTTACCTATCTATCCTTTAAGATTCAACCCAAGCATTACCGAAGCTTTTCTGGATTCTCTTCGTTATGAGGTACACATCTGTCTCTCAAGTTAACTTGTATATACCTGTTGTACATAATTATAAAAAAAAATCTATACTGTAATTGCTTGTTATAACTCTTTCTACTCACTAGTCAGCAATCTCTGTAAAGGTTGGGACTTCATATTTCATCTCCAGACTCACTAGTACATAGCCCAGTCTCTGAAGCATATATGTACTTAATATAGAAGTACAGAATAATAATCATAATTTGTCATAATTGCTCACATAAAAAGGCTGTACTGTTCCACAGAAAATGCTTATTGCCAATATAATCAATCCCTTAGTACATTATAGTAGTTACAAAAGTAATACTATTAGCACTACTGCTATTAATAGAAACCATTTGTACTATATATCAAGTGCGGCTATAAATAATTCATATCTATTAGTTCATTAGTTATTCCTACTATGAGATGAGAAATTAAAGCACAGAGAGGTAAAATAATTTACTCATGTGAGTAAACAGTAGAGCTGAAATTCCAACCCAACAGCCTGGTCTTAGAGACCATGTCCTTAACTGCTACATTATACTGCCTCTCAGTGTCTAACAAAATGGATGGTGAAGTCTAAAGAGAGAAATCTGAGGTCCAGCTATAGCATTATGACAGGTAGTGATAAAGTAATCGCTCTAAGTGTCCATTACCAGATCTTGAAAATGCAGTAAACATTGTGTCCTTTCCTGACATGTATGCCCCTTTCTTCCAATGATTATTTAACACTATTATTTCAGATTCCATTTCTCTCCTATACATCTCAGTTCATATGTTCTGTCTCTAGGACTGGAAATGTGACTTAGGTTTGTCAGTTAATTTCCTCTGGCCACAGTAATTATTCTTCAACAGGTCTGATTAAAAATCTCAGGACTTACATAGCAATCAATAAAAATGGCTTGCTCCTTCCTAAAAACAGAGAATATAAAGTTAGAGTTACATCCATTTAGCTATCATTAGAGAAACTGGAACTCCAACAACTTAGTAGCTGTATGACCAGGAAATAATTATTTAACACCTTAGATTCCTTATAGGAGCCTAAATTTCCTCACACATCAAATGGAAGTAATAGTAGTAAGCTATATAATAAAGCTTATAAGAAAAAATATAATCATTGCAAAGTGCTTAGGACAATGTCTAACACAATGCATTCCACAACATTTTGTGTAATTTACTAATAATTTTGTATGCATTCACCATCATAATTTTTGTTCAGATCTTCCATATTGAGGTCCTGCATAATTTAGAATAAAAAAATAATTTCTCATTTAAAATTTTCATTTGCATAAATAATTGACTAGGTGGCTGAGAAGTTAAAATGGAACAAGAACTAATACTGTAAACCCCATGTGTATTCTTTTGTCCTACACACAGTTTTATTTTCTCCACTCCAACTATCTTAAGAGAGAACCTGCTCTGCCCTAAGTATACCAATAGATTCTGGTAATAATGAAAGCAGTTTTGCTTGTTTCCATGTCAGCCAAAGAGAAGAAATTGGGTTTTCTGATTTTTAGTTTGATCAAGATTCCATGAAACAAAGAAATCCACACAAAGCCAGAAAGATAGTTTGATAATTAATGACAGGACTCACTGTACTTGTAAATTTAAAGCCACGGATTCTCTCAAAAAGACTGTGCTTTTTGAACAGTGCCTATCACAAAGGCAAGTTCTAGAGGACTGTTTCTCAAAGAAAGGCCACAGTGAAAAGAGGACTATTAGAGACACAGTTTATTGGTTAGGCTACACTGTGGTCATGGCTCTCACTATTAGAAGACATCTAATATTCTGTAAACCTTACATCACTAACTAACGAGAACCAATAACCTTAAAGTTGCTTATGCAAAGTATGTAGCACAGTAACTAGAACATAGTATATGCTCAATAAATACTCTGTTCCTTTTTTCTATTCCTTCTGTTTATGAATTATATGATTAAATGTTTTAAATTTAAAAGTGCCCCACTTAAAGAATGTCCCAAAATGGCTCTTAAAATTGTTCCTGATTTAAGGTAATTCCTTTAATACCATTCCATCAGTATATACCAACAAAGAAGAAAACAAACAAACACTCATGATACAGACAACAAGTATGATGGTTACCAGAGGGAAGGGAGTGAGGGGTAGAAAATGGTAAAGGGAGTCAAATATATGGTGACAGATGAAGAGTTGACTTTGGGTGGTGGGTATACAATGCAATACACAGATTATGTATTATAGAACTGTACACTTGAAACCTATAAAATTTTATTAATCAATGTCACCCCAATAAATTTAATTTTTGGAAAACATAGAGAGCTCATTTAGATTTAAAAAGCTCCTAACATTTTGCCAATTAAATATGGACATAGTTTTTCAAGGCTACCATTTAACAAGAGAAAAGGAAAAACTACAGAAAAAACTACTATAACGCTGATCATGGGCTTGATTCATTTTCATTTAATTCTGTCAGTTTCTGTTAATCTTTAGAAAGAATTTATGACATGTCATCTGCTTTTGATACCACAGACAACAATCACTTATGTGTTAAAATACACAATGTAAATATTATCTCGAGGCTTTTTAATCTTTGTCAACAAGCATTTAAGGAAATATCATAAGATTAAGAATAAGCAAAATTGGACCTGGCTGGGTTTCTCAGTGGATAAAGCATTGTCGTGGTAAGCTGAGGTAGTGGACTCTATCCCCAGTCAGGATACATATAAGAAGCAATACATTTGTACACAACTAATGGAACAACTAAGTAGAACAGTGAGTTGATGCTTCACTCTCTCTCTCACGTGTGCATTCTCTCTCTCTCTCTCAAATTAGTGGAAAAAATTAAAAAAAGAATAAACAAAAAATGGACCTTTATGTCAGGGCAAATAACTATTTGAAAAGAAGAGACAAAAATCCAAGGATAGCCTTCCTTTCTTAGATTGAATGCTTTTAGGTGAACTAGATATATACAGTGTGTTCGTAAAGTCATGGTGCACTTTTGACCGTGTGACCAGCCAAAAGTGCACCATGACTTTACGGACATACTGTATATCCCTTCTGACATTACAGAGAGAGGTCATTTTACATACTGACAACATGACCTTCCATCCCGAAATAGCTTCAAGAAATTTTGGCCAGTTATTGTTTGAAAGAACTTCTAACCTTTAATTATGCCAAAACTAAAATTATTTTGGAGAACACAGTGACATCCAGACAAATAACTGTAAGAAACACGTTTCAATAAGTTAACTCATTTAGGTATCTGGGGGATAGTATTGCTATTTTGATAAGTTCACTGAGCAGACTTACTCAAATTTTAAAATTTATGGGGGACACATTTGGCTTCTTCTATGACAGAGAATAACATTTGACAATTTCCACTCTCATATCTGTTTTCAAACAAAGATAATTTCCCCCATGTTTTATTTTCAGTCCACCGGGGCTCTAATCAAGTAATCATTCAAGCAATTGATCAGATATAATCTTGCTCTCTTAGAAAAGTTCTGACATTGTTAGCAATGATGACTGTAGCCCCACATCCACGCAGAAATAGGATCACCCCTTCATTAAGTTAAATATATCTGTCTTTGATTAAAACACCAAAGAAATATTTATCATCCTTAAAAGCGTTGCCTATATCATTTTTCCAACTATCTTATCTCATATGACCACTGAACAGAAATTGCCAAGTCACCTTTTCTGTAGCACATGCCCCAAACTGGTGATTTTTGTCACCTTGTCTACCTAAAACAATTTAACACTAAGTCTTGGGGGCAATAAGCTGCTGAATGTACTCTGGACCTTATTAATCACAGACCATATTATATGATCATTTTCTATTTTATTGGATCATCTGATCTTACAAGAGAGAGACTCTAATATAGTTAAGAAAGAAGAACTAAGCAGTTTGGATGATTTACTGCTAAATGAGTAAAATATACTAATATTTTATTGCTATTATTTTAACATAGACCTTGTTTTCTGTGACCTTGCTAGACTTACATATTAATACAAAGAGTTCTTTTATAGATTCCTTAGGATTTTTTTACATAAACAATTGTATCATCATTGTACAGAAATAGGTTTTCAACTCCTCTTCTTATTCTTCCTCTTCTCTCTTCTTTCCTTCTCTTCCTTCTTATCATCTTTATTCCTTATATTCCTTTTTCTTGATCTATTTCATATTTAATTTGCCTATGCTGCTTGCATTTTTATATAACAGCATCAAACAATTAGGAAATACAATTTTGTTTACAATCATATCAAAACATATGATACTTAGGAATAAACTTAAAAGAATAAGAACTCTACATTGTGAACTATAAAATATCGTTGAGAGAAATTAAATAAAACTTAAAATTTTAAGAGAAATAATATGGTCATTTGTTGGATGACTCACTATTGTTAAGATGTCAATGTTGGCCCTGGACAGAGACTCAGTGTATAAATCATCGGCCTGCCTGGCATATGGATGTCCTTGGGTTCTGTTCCAGGTTTGATCCCGGTCAAGGCACAGAAGAGAAGTTACCCTCTGCTTGTTTACCCGCCCTCTTCCCCTTCTCTGCCTTTTCCCCTCACGCAACAAGTGACTCAATTGGTTTGAGCATCAGCCCCGGGCACTGAGAATAGCTCTGTTTGTCTGAGAGCATCAGCCTCAGGTGCTGAGGATAATTTGGTACTCAAGCATCAGCCCCAGATGGGGGTTGCCAGGTGAATCCCAGCTGTTGCATGTGGGAGTCTGTCTCACTATTTCCCCATCCTCTTACTTAAAAAAAAAAAAATCAGTCGTTCCCAAATTGTTGCACTGATACAATACAATTCCTAAAACAATACTAAAAGATATTCTTAGAAACTGAGAAGTTCATTATAAAATTTATATGTAAATGTAAATAACCAAGGATAGCTAAGCAATCTTGTAACAAAAGAACAACACTGGAAATATTTTATTTCCTAACTGCAAGATTTACTGTAAAGCTAGAGTAATTAAGACAGTATGGAGCTGGTATTAGGAGAGAAAAATAGAAAAATAAAACAAAAAAGAAGGCCAGAATAAAACCTACACGGACATGGACATTTAATTTTCAATAAAAGCACCAAAACAATCATTTGGGAAAAGGGAAATTCTTTAAAAAATAAAACTGGAACAACTGGATATCCATGTGGCAAAAACTGAAAATGATGACCATATATAAACATTAAATTGAGGGAGATCTAAGATTCAATATTAAATATAAAACTATAATGCTTCTAGAAGAAACATGAGAATATCTTCATGACTTGGAAAGAAGAAATGGTTCCTCGGAAGGGATACAAAAAGCAATCCCATAACAAAAGGGATACATAAAAAGAATATTGATATGTTAAAACTGTACCGTAAATAATAATTTCTGCTCATAGAAACATAACTTAAAAAATAAACAGACAAATCAGACTGGCAGAAAATATTCAAAGTATATATCTAGCAAAGTATATGTATGAAGAATATAGAAAATATACAAATAATGCCTATAAATCTATAATATAAAGATAACCCACTTAAAAATGGAGCCAAAAACTGAACATATATATGTAATGATATGAATGCCCAATAAGTATATGAAAAGAACTTAACATCTTTAGTCATCATGGAAATGAAAATTAAATCTATAATGAGATATCACAATATACTCATTATAGTGGCTAAAGGTAAAAGAATAAAAAGATCAACTGCTAGTGAGAAAATGGAGGAATCAGAACTCTCATATATAGCCAATAGTAATGTAAAAGGTGCAATACTTTGGAAAACGGTATGGTGGTTTCTAATGTTAATCATATATCTACCCTAAAATCTATCAATCAAGCTGCTGCATATTTACCCAGGGATAGAAAAACATTTGCCTACCAAAAGCAAAAACCAAAACAAACAAATACTTCCCCCAAAACTTTACAAAACCATTTCCCAAAGCTTTAGTTATAATAGCCAAAAACCTGGAAATATACCAGGAGCTCATAAAAAGAAAATTGCTAAACAAACTGGCACGTTTGTAAAATGGAATATACTTCAGCAATAAAAAGGAATGAGATGTAATCCATGAAACCACATAGATGACTTCTAGAACAACTAGGGTGAGTGAAAGAAGGCTTACACAAAACAGCATATATATACTGTATAATTCTGATTCTGTAAAGAACTAGAATAAACAAACAAATCTAAGATGAGAAAATAAGAAAAGTTGTTCCTTCTGGAAAATGGCAATGGAACGAAGGGCGAAGATTTACTGTGAAGGGGCATAAGGGACATTTCCAGGGTGATGGTTGTGATCTAAGTTTGATGGGCATTTGGGTTATAAGGTGTATACAGTTATTAAAGTTTATCAAATGATACAGAAGTTTTAGTTCTTCACTGAATGTAAATTTTACCTACAAAGAAAACATAAACACATACTGAATTCTAGTTGATGATATACAGAATGGAAGTTTCAGGAACGATATATCTGCAACTTACTTTGAAATACATCAAAATAACAAGATCAGTTAATGACCAAATTGAGCAATAAGCAGACACGTGATAAAGCCGAAATTGGCAAAATGTTAATTGGAGAATACTGGTATGTTGTACAATTCTTTTAACTTTGCTTTGTTTGAAATTTTTTACAGTAGAATGCTAACCAAGAAAAAATTAAGGTGATTTAAAGACATTTTCATATGGCCAAAATCTGTGAGAATTTGTCAGCATCAGACTCGCACTAAAAGAAATTTAAGGGAAGTTTTTCAGGCTGAAGCAAAATGATACCAAATGGAAGTCTGGTTCAAAACAAAGTAACAAAGAGCTCAGGAAATCGTAAATACATGAAGAATTATCTTCTTCATTTCTCATGTAGTTAAAAGAAATTAAAGTTGTTTTAAGCAAAAAACAATAACAATGCTTGATCAGATTTATGATATATGTAAGCATAAATATAAATTGTAAAATGTATGAACAATACCCAAAGGATAAAAAAAAGGAAATAGAAGTATATGTTATGCTTTCTACATTATATACTAATTGGCATAATATCAATTCATGAAAGACTGTGGTAAATTAAGGTTCTATATTGTAATCTCTACCACAAATGCTGGAAAAATAAAAAACGAAGTATGTATAGCTAAAAACAAAGACAAAGAAAGTAAAACAATAAAAATATACTCTGAGTCTCTTGTAGCGTGACTCCAATTGCTTACTAATTGTATTTCTTTCACATGTTGACACCTTAAAATTGATCAATTCAGTAGTTTCTGCTTTTCAAACATTTCCCGACAGGAATCTGTGCGAATTAATTTCTTTCCTATTCCATCCCTCTTTTGTCTTTATGAGTATAGACAATAACATGGAATAAAATTCAAAGTGTTCCTTTGAAGTCAGTGCAAATTCTAAGCAAAAACCTCCCACCTTAATTTACTAAAATGTTTTCACTTACTGAAGGAATTAACTGCTTAATAGTGTATTTTCATTCCTTAGCACAATGCATAGTACTAAGGCAAACAATGAGGAAATGAAAAAAACTGCTGTGGTATTTGACCACGGAGGCTGTACACAGTGGATGTTTTCTTTTTCTTTTAAATAGAAAGTTTTCATAGGTAAAATTAACTTCTAACATAGATGACTCCTATCATTCTCAGATCATTCTGCTAAAAATACCCAGTTTTTCAGAAGTATATAATTTCTCATCTCGGTAGTAAAATTATAAAGTGCAGACATTTCATCTTTTCTTTCCAATGTATTAAAATTAGTGAATGATTCTTAAAAGTTAAAAACCTGTTCCTTTTCTTTCTTTTTCACAACTATCCCACCCACTTATATCAGATAAAGCATAGCAATTTATTTTCCTCCAGCAATAACTTCTTATATCAGATAATTGCAATTTGGTTGGCCATTGGACAAATTACTTTCCTTGCTTGGTTCATAGTGTTTTACAACTTTTCAATTACTTGAAATGTTTAGAAATTCAGAGATTTCACTTAAGAATCCAGGTTCTGAGATCTTTTGAAAATTTGAAAGAATGGTAGCATCAGGATACACTCTAACACGGTAATAAAGGGCTAGAGCTGAGTATTAGCTGCCCCCTTTCGGTGTTATCTGCTTTCCAGTCAAATCCAGTTTCAGCTCATTATAATACACTCACTTAAATTACTTGTCTGGACTCAAATGAGTTTGTAATTTCTAACACAGATATTCCCTTTCCCAAATCCAGTCTCCTCTTCCTCATTCCAGTCCCTACCCTTCTGTAAATATAGTACTTCTAATATTTTGCTAAAATTACAAGTGAGGATGAATTTGGATTAAAAAAATAAGTGTCTCTGATGAGAATTAGCAGGTAGGTCAGCCTTCTATATCAACATATTTAAAAGGTCTCTGACCACCTTTTTTGTACATAAACACTAAAATAATTCCCTCTCCCAAAATAACATCTGCATCATACTTTCACCAAACTAATTTATCTGAGGGAAATAAAATTATGGTACATGATTTAAAAGAAGGATAATAGGAAAATAGAATTTAAACTTCATGAATAAACTAAAAACATATTTAGCTCACTTAATAGTTAACTTATAACACATTATCCATATACAAACTCTTATACTAACTTCTTTAGACACAGAAAAATGAAAAATTATGGTATACATGTTATAAAAGTATAGTTAATTAGGGAAGGTAAACCATCCCTTCCTTAATCTTATAATTGCAGGCAATTATAAGCTAGAAAGGGAAAGTTACCTTGCAACTAAAGAGACAATTTAATAAAAGAATATGGACAAGTGAAAGGTAATTTTTGCTTTGGTTCAGTAGTATGGTATAGAAGGACACAGACAGAGGTAAGTGAATTACTTGAAGAAGTACTATGCATTGTGCTAAGGAATGAAAATACACTATAAGGCAATAAGAGCATAGTCTTCATGGCGTATTTCAATTCTCTGTACTCAAGCTTCTCAACAATATATGGGTAGCAATAAATACTACTTGTACATTATAGACACAATTTGGAAATTAGACTAAAATAATAACTTATGCTTATATAATGTGTTTTACACACTCAAAATGAAGACCAACCAAATATTTTTGAGTAGGGAATAGGCTGGTTTTTAAAAATATTAATATACTAGCAGAAAGTAGGATTGATGGGAATATGAAAAGACTAAAGAGAGGAAGACCAGGTAGGAAAAAGTTGGCAGATTGTAGAGGACAGCAAAAATGCAAGAAATATCCCAAGGCTGTAGTAATGACACTTGACAACAAATAGGATAGGGTACAGGAGAGGAAGAAAGCAAAAGATAGCTACAACATTCCAAGCCTGAGCAAAGGACATTTTTTGGAATTATTTTCTGTCTTTCAACAAAACAAGTAAAATAGAAAGAAAAATATACTTTTTTATATTTTTTATAAGTTTCTACATTACTTGACTACACTGAAATAATTTCAAACTGTGTAAGTGCCTCAACTTGCACCATCAGGTTATATCCTAAATTAAAAATACTGCTATCTATTTCTGATGACTATGACATGTGGCTCATTATTCAACTCTGGGCTGCATTCTACAATGTGCCTGAAATTCTTTGGAACATCTAATTCAATGAGTAGGCAAACTCTTAATAGAGAAAATAAAACTTACTCATCCGAGTTAAGTCAGATCATGTTTTCCATCAAGCTAGTGAACAGCTGCAGACATAGCCTGCTTCTCATCAAAGTTTCCATGTATAACCTCTGCATTGCTGAGAGTTCTCTGGTAAATTTTCAAAACCATAACCCCAAAACATATGACAAACTACATTTTATTAAAGAAACATACCTGCACTACTCACCCCGTCTTCACTTGCAAATTTAAAGACAATGCAGAAACTTCCCTGTATGTGCCAAACTTCTGCTGAATATCTATCTATGAACTACGTTTGCTGGCACTTCTATAGATTAAGCAAAAGTACATGCTCTGAATAACACTAACACAAAAGGAAAATACTTTCCAAATAGCACCTAGGCTATTTCCTCCTGGTTGCTTTAATAGGAGTGATGAAGAGGTATCTCTTTTTGAACATTCTCCAGATAACCTTTCAGGAAAGAGTTGAGATTTAAATTTCTCCACTTTACAGTATCTTGAATCTGGCTTTAGGGTAACTATTAAGCAGATTCACAGGCATCAAATACAGGATGACTTCCAACAAATTTAAACACTTTACTTTTTTTCTTGAAAACAGGCTATAGGAATTTAATTTAATTCCATGCCTCTAAGTTTCCAACAAATATTTTTGATCACTTAACTAAAACTGAAGAGAAATATTGGCAAATTTGAACTCTGGCACAAGTAACATTTTAAAAAAAACAACCTTGAAAGGAAACAGCATTCTCCAAAAATTAATTCTTGATATTCAAGCTTGAATAGACTCTTTAAGAAATAGTGATGAGTTTCCTTTTTCAAACTAGGTTATCAAACTGTCTACACAAATTACAATGCTTTATAAAAGACTGTCTCAATAATAGCCTCAGGTCATACAAAATAATATTTTTTAACATGAGTTCTCAAAAGGGTTTTATGGCCATTAAAATTATAAAAAGAGAGAATGGTTGATTTTACAGTAGGATATGAAACCTCAGATAATCTTAAGTTATAATATATTTGTAACACAAATTACTACTATTGTTTTTTAAGACACTGTTATTTATTACAATAAAATTAAATTTGTTATGAAAAAAGTTAGTGAGAAAAAAAAGAGAGAAAAGAGTGAATAAATTGACCCCAGACTCTTTTATAAATTTCTAGGTTTCATTCCTCTACTCAATATCCAACCAATTGTATAAATGATTTAAAATTTTCTTCAAAATATAAATCAGTAAGGTATACACCTTAAAAAATAATTAAGACAATCAAATGTAAATAACTACCAGACAATTAGCAGCTTACAGTTTTGCGACAGATGGACAAGTAAAAATGATTGTAAACCATCTAAATATCTTTCCTGTTTACTTTTCATCAGCCTTTTTTACAGATGCAGGGTGCTTACTTTTAACAGTAGGGAAAGAACTGATTTGTAAGCCATAAGAATATCTTTTCACTTTCCATAAATAGGTTATAGAATTAATTAAAATTGCAGCACATCAACTCTGCACATGAAACCTGCTCCCATACTGAAACTAATGTAATCCAAGTATGTAGAAAGTCAAATAGTTTTCCACAAAGCTAATTTAGATGGATGGATCAGATAACAACTTGGAACTGGCCCTGACAGATACATTTCTACTCAAAGACAGTAAGTGCTGAAGGCTGCATTCCACAATGAATAAAAATACTGACTTTTAGTCTATAACCAGAATAATGAAAAGACAGCACTTTACTTACAAAAAGTTACATATATATAATACTTAAAGATATACGTTATATATAGCACAAATACACATAAAAGTCACTATATCTTCTATTTTAAATAAATGAGAAATACTATGTGAAAATGTAAATGGCATAAAAAAAGATGAATTTTGCATTTAATCCTTTCACATTAATTTACTTACTCAAAGAATATGCTTCTATCTATAACATTTTATCCTCATGAAGTCATATACAAAGGTATTGAACACAGTTGGCTTCAATACCTGTGTTGTGTGTGACACTAAGAGAGGGACAGAAAGGGACAGACAGACAGGAAGGGAGATGAGAAGCATCAATCCCTCGTTGTGGCACCTCAGCTGTTCATTGATTGCTTTCTCACATGTGCCCTGATGAGGGGGCTATAACAGAATGAGGGACTCCTTGCTCAAGCCAGTGACCTTGGGCTCAAGCTGGTGAGCGTTGCTCAAACCAGATGAGCCCACACTCAAGCCGGCAACCTTAGGGTTTCAAACCTGGGTCCTTCATGTCCCAGTCTGATGCTCTATCCACTGCACCACCTCCTGGTCAGACCAGGTGGCTTCCTTTTTGTTTTGTTTTGTTTAACAGGGACAGCGAGAGAGTCAGAGAGAGGGATATATAGGGACAGACAGACAGGAACGGAGAGAGGTGAGAAGCATCAATCAGTAGTTTCTCATTGCTGTTGCGACACCATAGTTGTTCATTGATTGCTTTCTCACATGGGCCTTGACTGCGGGCCTTCAGCAGATCCAGCAACCCCTTGCTGGAGCCAGCGACCTTGGGTCCAAGCTGGCGAGCTTTTGCTCTAGCCAGATGGGCCCATGCTCAAGCTGGCGAGCTTGGGGTCTCGAACCTGGGTCTTCTGCATCCCAGTCCGATGCTCTATCCACTGCGCCACCGCCTGGTCAGGCGAGGTGGCTTCTTGATATGTACTTTTACACTATTGAAACTATTGATGTTCACTGCTATGAGATTTATCATCTCTAAAAAAGGATGATGAGCACAGAAAAATAAAACATTTCATAAGCTAATGGACGTACTCTTATTGGCAAAAGCAATATCAACTGTATCCTTATATGGTACAATTGAAAGAAAAAAATAAAATGATAGAGTTGAGGTAAAATGATGAAACTAGAGCCTGACCTGTGGTGGCGCAGTGGATAAAGCGTCGACCTGGGAACACTGAGGTCGCCAGTTCAAAACCCTGCACTGGTCTGGTCAAGGCACATATGGGAGTTGATGCTTCTAGCTCCTCCCCGCTTTCTCTCTCTCTGTTTCTCTCTCTCTCTCTCTCTCTCTCTCTCTCTCTCTCTCTGTCTCCTCTCTAAAATAAATAAATAAAAAGAAATTAAAAAAAAAAAATGATGAAACTAGAAATCTGTCTTCTGAGTAACCAGCTTCTCTTTTATACCTCAGTTCCAAAGGAGTTATTGAATTCTTTGCAATGGCTGAGAAAACTAGACCATAGGAAACATCAATTCTCACATAGAGTATTTCCGATAGCAGCATAGCTATGTCTGTGAAGACCCTATTCCCCTCTAGTGCTTCTGAATAATCATTTAATGCTCTACCCTCTCTCTCTTCATAGATTAAAGTACTTCCTTTCCTCTGCCCCAAATACTCTAAAATGATTACTGAATACTTTTAAGAACAAATTTCTTATCTACCATACTGCGAGGCTAGCCAAGAGGTCTTGGAAAGGTCCAGGGCAGGGAGGAACTAAAGCCTCCTATCAACAACTGGCACCAAATGAGTGAGCTATTTTAGAAATGGGTCATCTGGCTCTAGTCAAGCTTTTAGATGACTCCAGTCCTAGCTGATTTACTACAACCTCTTGAGTTCATGAGGTTCTAAGCTAGAATTAACCCAGTTAAAAGCCATTTCTGAATTCCTGGCCCAGAGAAATTATGAAATTATAAATAATTGTTTTAAGCCATTAAATGTTGTGGTAGTTTATGCTATTTCTTCATATAGAAACAAAGAAATATAAAGAAGTATGCCACTAGATCAAGTATTTTCATTAACAACATACTATTGTTGCTATATGAGGGATTCAAAACTCAAGTCAAACAATTATTCAACAGGCTCTTTTTTTAAAAAATAAAGGTTTAATTTACATAGGTGAAATGCACATATGTCAAGTGTGTATATTTCAGTGAGTTTTGACAGGTTTTGAAAGAACATGTATCATTCATTATCCTGATCAAGAAGTAAAAGATTTACATTACCCCATATAGGTCCCTCAAGGCTGTTTTGAATCAGTTCTTCTATTACCTTTTTACCCAACCAGAGTCAAGCACTGTTTTTATATCTAGCACCATAGATCTTTCTGGAATGTCACATAAATAGAAGAATATCTGGCCTCTGTTGCTCAGCATAATGGTTTTAAGGTTCATTATGTTGCACATATCAGTGTTGTTGATTTATATAACCTGATTTGTTTACCCATTTTCCCACTGATGGAAATTTAGTTTGTACCAGTTTGGGGCTACTATGAATAACATTTCTGGGACTATTCCTGTACAAATATTTTGGTGGGCACATATTTTTCCTTTCTCTCAAATAAATACCAAGGCATGACAGGAACTAGAGTGAAGCAAGTGAAGTACCGAGGGCCCAAAATCTGAGCAGGTCCTCCCTCCAGGAGTATTATTGTTGGATCATAAAATAAATCTTTGTATAGCAATTTCAACTTTTAAATCACAGCACTATAATTTTACACTTAGATTTGTCACCAACTCTTTTGTCAGGAAATCTGCCATTTAAACGGCAATAGTTAATTGATATGTATATTGATGTAAAAAAACAAAAATATACACTTGTAAAGTCAATTGGTCAATATTACATTATTAAATGTAATGCCTTTTAAATAAAACATGAAGTTGAGAATGACTTCCTTCAGAGTGATCCTTGTAACAAGTAAAAAAGTTCTTACCTTAGAGATAAGGAAAATGATTAAGAGAACTGTCCAAGGCTGCCTAGCTAGTTAGTGGCTTCTTCATCATATATACTGTATTATAAAGCTTTATTCTAATTTAACCCAGGCTGGATTAAAACAAATCTTTATTCCATAAAGATGGAGTTAAAATTGGTCTTCATTGATAATATCAAATAGTTTTCACGGTTTCAGTAGGCTATAAAGTATCAATTTAAACTGGTGAGCAAAGAGTAATATGTTCTTAAAAAATAAAACCAAAGATTTGTTGCCTGCACAGGTGGTGGCACAGTAGATAAAGTATCAACCTGGAACACCGAGGACCCAGGTTCCAAGCCCCAAAGTCACCAGCTTGAGTGCAGGCTCACCAGCTTAAGTATGGGTTTATCGACATGACCCAACATCACTGGCTTGAGCAACGGGTCACTGGCTCAGTTGTAGCCCCTTGGTCATGGCACATATGAGAAGCAATCAATGAACAACTTAAGTTCCACACATACAAGTTGATGCTTCTCATCTCTCTCTCTTTCTGTCTGTTTCTGTCTCTCTCACTAAAAAAATAATAATAACAATAAAATTTAAAAATCTGTGACATGCAAAAATTAAAATTATAAAAACACATTTACTAAGTAAGCTTAAGAATATAAAATTAAATATAAAGAAAAGTCACTTTTAATAGCTATGCTCAGACTAGACTTTTCTAAATAAGCAAGTAAGGCAATGATACACTTGATATCTGCATATTTCATTCCAGACACTGCTTAAAATCAAATTATTTAAAGTAGTAATTTATTTGCTTTGCTTCTATTAAATTACTACCATTTAGTAAATACACAGTTTCTCCATTTAAGAAGATTTATTTTTATCTAGAATACAGCAGTAATTAAAAAGTATTAACCAACAAGAATATTTCTTTAAATTAGAATAGGTATTTATAATTCTGTAAAAGTTCCTGAACAGCACTTTTCATGAGTTTGGTACTACTTATTTATTCATTGAAAAAAAAAGTTTTGACAATTTTAACATATTTTCAGAAAATCTGTGAAAAAGTTCATTTAATAGAATATTTATCAAAAAATTTAGACCACATGTTCTTCATGCCAAGATTTCCTAAAAGTAAATTTACTGACTCATTGAAATAACTGAATTTAATCTGTATCATTAGATTCACCTAAGCCATGATATTGTTTTTCTATACTTTCCAACACAGCCTTTACTTAACACAGTTCATTGTGTCCCTAGGAATACAGGGGGTCCTCAGGTTATGACACAGTTCCGTTCCTACAAATGATGTAACACAAATTTTGGTGTAAATCGAAACACACCCTAGCCTAACACAAATGGAACACGTTCCCTTTTAGCAGTCCAAAATGGCGTAGGTAAGCATATTAGGGATGCCAACTCCCTCATTCACATGCCGCGATACTGCATATTCTTCTGCTGCACACAACCAAACTAGTTCACCCACATAGTCTAAGTATTATGCTAACGGCATAATCCCAAACACTCACATCTCAATTTTCTAAAATTTTTATGGGAGTGAGTATTGTAAATTCGAAATGTCATATGTTGAGACTGTCATATACCAAGGACCTCCTGAACCAGTATTCTGTATAAGTTACCAACTACTCCTTTCAGGAAAATGCTCTTAATCTCAGCTAGAGAACTGCTTAGTACTAAAAATATTTCAAATTGTCATATATATGCTTCATAAGAATTTTTTTTTGTCAAGTACTTTAGAGAATGCCTACTTCACAAAAGCTGAACATTGGATAATGTCAACAATAAATTTATATGAGGTCTGTGAATCAAATTCCCCAAGATGAAAATTTGCACCTGGATTTTATTATTACACAAGTAACAGAAGAAACTAAAACTGTGCAGTTTCTAGTTAAAATGCCTTTCAGTTTGACAACTTTTGCTTTGCATTTAATTTTCCTGATATTACACAGTACCTCACAGGTGTCCTTTCTCGAAGTAAGTCTTCTAGACTCCGCTCACAGTGTTCAGCCACCACCACCAGTCTCTCTGAATAAAACAAATCCACTTTATATTAATACAATGTTTTAATTACAAAATAACATACCCCACTACAGAGATTAACATAAAGTACAAGTAATATTTTAAAAGAGCTTTTCAAACTCTTTATTAACATAATTACTAAATGTATAGAATAACAGAATTGATATATAATAAAACAATACATAAAATAACAATTTCTCTTCAACTTGTGTTTTTGTCCAGAGTTTCTCCCATATACATCAGGAAAAAGAGAAAGGCTCATCTTTGGGAAAAAAAGGGATCCTTCTTCTGACACAGGGTACGGGAGCTAAAGCTTGGACAAAAGTGTAAAAAAAACTTTCTGAAGGGAAAGGAAAATTGGAAGCTAAGGACATCATATTATCATAGCCTGGGTCCAGCACAAGGTCTGTGAAATTGAGTTCAGAAATTAAAGAAAAATAGAAATGTTCTGAACCATGATTATGGAGAAAGAACAGAAAATTTTCTAAGGTTGTTTGCAACATCCTGGGGCTGTCTAAGACTACGTTATAACAAAAAAATTGGTGGGCACAATCAATTCTATGAAGTAATCTTTATTTTCCAACAGATTTATGAATAAGATAGCAAAATTCAGAGGGTCAGTGTATACCTTATTTCCCTCATCAGTAACCCCAGTGACTAACACACATTGTCTGACACAGTGTGTGTGTGTGTGCGTGTGTGTGTTAGAAGAGCAAGAAAAATGTACAAATGAGATTACAAGTGGGTGCAGATTTAATAAGGTTATTTCAGAAGAGGTCAGAGGTAGAAAAGAAATTGGGATTCTGTGACTATCCATGCAAAGTGGGTTCTAGGTTAGATAAGAATGAAGGTTAACACAAAATATAGATGGCAGACAAGATAAAGAAGTGCAATGGGAATGGAAACAGTGAAAATAAAAACTAGCGAAGGTAGAAAAATGAGATTGCAGAAGATAAAAAAGAATTTCAGAGTAGGAGATCCAGTGAAAGGAATAACTCAGTAACAAGTAGTTCAAGGTATGATCTTACATGGGTGAGTAGACATGAAGAACAATGGTGTACATGCGGGAAATCATGTCAGGTATGAGGGCAGGACAATGTGTAGGTCACATTTCGGAAGTTGAAACTGTCAGAGGTGCTGGCATTATATGGAACGACCAAAACACTACAATTAACAATGCTCTAAATAAAAGCTACTACTTTCAGATGAAAAACTCCAAGTAATTTAAATAGGAAGAACTTAAAGAGAATTAAATTTGAAAGAACACCTAATGAGAAAAATAAAAGGAAAGAAAATAATGAGATAAAGGCTTAGTTCTTCAATAAAGAAAAGAGCATACTAAGTTGAATTCCAAGCAATTTAGTAAAGCTATGAAATTCAAGAAGGAAAAAAGTAATACAGTAATACTATCAGAAGAGCAATGTGGGAAGCTTGCATCTAACATTTTGTAAGTTTGCCTTACAAGCTATCTGGCTATCTTTCCTCATTCTACTTCATATACTGGGATCTCTTCTACCCAAATTTAAATGTTTATATTTCCCCTACCCTTGATTCTAGGTCTCTGTATTGTTTGTTTGTTTATTTTAAAATTAAATTTAATGGTGTGACTGATCAACAAGAGCATATAGGTTTCAAGTGAACATCTCTAGAGCATTTGAACTGTTGACTGCATTGCATACCCATCACACAGTCAAATCATTTTGTCACCATATATTTGTCCCCCTTTATTCCCCTCCATACTACTCTGTCCCTCAGTTAACCATTTCACTTTTATCTAGGTCCTTGAGTCTCAGTTTTAGATCCCACGTATGTGTGAAATCATACCGTTTTTAGCTTTTTCTGATTTATTTCACTCAATATAATGACCTCAAGGTCCATCCATGTTGTTGTAAATGGCAAGAGGTCATCATTTTTTATGCTGAATAGTAGTATTTACTGTATACATGTCATATTATGTTTTCTTATTACTAAGGCTAACCAACTCTCAAATTTTATTTTAAGCTCAGAACTCTCTTCTGAACTCCAGGTCTGTATAGACAATTTCTCATTTTTTTAATAAAAATCACCTCTACAGAACCCTAACTGAACATATAGTTGGCTCCTTAAGTCTGTTCCCTTTAGTCTATTCAGTAACTGGTACCACCATTCTGGTACTTGTTCCAGCTTGAGACTTAATAGCAATCTCCCTTTCTCAAATTCAAACAAAACGTTCTGGCATTTCTATCTCCTAACTGTTTTCACAATCTGTACAATTTGCTCCATCTGCTACAGTCTTGATCAAGCCAGCATCATCCCCTTTTTTGCCATTGGTTTGAGTCAGATGGTGGAGAGGAGAGAAGGGGGGGAGAGAGAAAAAGAGAGAAGGAGAGAGAGAAAGGAAGGGAGGGAGGGGGAAATGAAGGGAAGGAAGAAGGAAAGAGAAAGAAAAGGGAAGGAGAGAGAGATGCTCATTGTTCCACTTACTTGTTCCATTTAATTTTATACTCATTGATTGCTTCTTGTAAGATCCAATCCACAACCTTGATGATAGGGGATGATGCTCTACCCACTGAAAACCCAGCCAGAGCCACCAGTATCATCTCTTATTAGATTACCAAAAGTCTCTTAGCAGATCTTCTCACATTAATTTTTATTCCCTTCCAATATATTTTCATATTAATGTCCAAGTGATAATATAATAATTTATAAATCTGAATATGTAACTTCCTATTTTTTGTTATTTTATCTCTTGCTCACCAACTTTCATGAACACTGGCCTTCATCTCCCCTTCCAGCCTTAAGCTACTAGCACATGGGATTCCCATTGCTTAAAATGATCTTCCTTATTTCCTTCTCCCAATAAATTCCTATCATGAAACATAGTGGTTAAGAGCACAAGCTATTCTGTCTGGGTTCAAATATTAGTTTAATAATCATTTGTTCTATTACATTGGGGAAGTTTGTTAATCTCTCTATGCCACAGTTAAAACAACAGCACCAACCTCACAAAATTACTGTGAAGCTAAAATAATACATAATATGATCCTAGAACAGCATCTGGCACGGAGCCATCAATGTGTTAGCTGTTATTATTATTTATTCACCAGTTAGATGTGACTTTCTCAAGGAATACTTTCCTGGTTCCTAAATTAATTTGCTCCTCTTATAATATAATCTATTATATACTGTACTTATGTTTTGCAGGACTCATTTCAACTCTAAAGATTTGTGTTTATTTTTATTTAGTGTTTTTGTTCTCCATTATATAGTGATGGCAGGAACAATGTTGATCCTTTCCAAAATGCATCACCAGTGTCTAGAATAGTACCTCAAAAATATAAACACCTAATATATAAATATTTGCTAAATGAGTTTACTTAAGCCAAGACATGATGTGACCATTAGAAATGATTAAGAGTCTCATATGAAGACAATCATTATCTATATAAGAATACATCTGTGTAGAAAAGTATATGCTTATGTTGTAAACTAGGTATAATACCTCAATAGCACTAATTTTAATATAAAACATCACAATTTGTTAAAATGTGCACACTCAATTAATAATTTTAGTTTAGATATTCTTCTTATCTATGAGATATTCCAAAGTGTTTAGTATTAGCCTAAAAGTTGTCAGGCTTATAATAATTGAGAATAAAAGCCTGCCAGTCTTCTTCTGGAAACACCTTTAAAATATCATAACCCAGAGTTTGCTAAAGCTTTAGGATCCTATGGAATTTTGAAGCATTATCTTAATGTAGCAGAGCAACGATCCTTGGTAGAATATCAAAGTTTCTCCCAGAGGTAATGAAGTATATACCAAAACGATGTTTCCAATACAAATCAGCGTTTTCAATAAATCTATAGAGAGTTTTCATCCTGAAACTCTGGATCACTGTTTGAAAATAACTTCTCTTTGTTATAAAAATAATATAGCTTCACAGAATAAAATATGACAAAAATATTTAGGAAATACAGTGTGCCAAATATAAGTCAGCAATGTAATGGCATTCGTTATAAAAATAAATGTGACACTAAGATGAACTTTAAAGAGTAGTACATATAAGTACTGTGAAATAATCTGTCGTCTAACAAATATCTGATAAATGCCAACTATTGTACATATAGCCTGAATTTTGTTTGAAATCAATGATAAGAAATCGAAGAAAGTACAATATTAAGCAAGAAAGGTAACAAAGGAGTTGAATAAGGAGAGCACAGAAAAAAAAGATCAATTTTTTTAACAAAAAGATAATTTGTGAATATGTTAAGGTAAATTGAAAAATTATTAGAATAGTTACTGCATCATTCTTTTGTTAATCACAGGAAGAGACTAGCTCATCACTTTTTAAACAATATTTAAATAAATACTTATACAGTAAAACTGACAAAAAATTTTGTACTTAAGAAACAGTACTGTTACTAGGTTACAGTGATGGTCAGTTTTATAGTTAGGATGGCTAAGCTATTGCCTTCAATTATTCAAATTTAGGTGTTACTGTAAAGGTATGTTAGAAGTGATTAAAATCTATAATAAGTTTATATTAAGTAAGGAAGATTCTCTGAGATAATTAGGGTAATCTTATTCAGAGCAGAAGAGAAATTTCTCTGAAGAAGAAATTTCAGCCGTGGACTGTGGCTGAGCTCTTGCCCATTGTTCACTGTCCTCCTGGATGCCAGGCCTATGGATTTCAGACTTGCGTACGTGGCCTCACAATCATATAAGCCAATTCTTAGCCATTAATATGTTCATATATATCCTCCTGGTTCTATTTCTCTGAAGGAACTCTGAATGGATGTGACACTTATGTTAAAATTACATGCAGTTAGAGATGCCAAAATAAATTATCTTATAGGTCCCTGACAATGCTTATTCTTTACCTAAATTTCAAATCTATTAGTTAAAATAAGTTTGTTCTTGATTTCACTAGCAATAACCAAGAGATTTCTGGGTAACGAATACCAAATAAAATGGGATGAATTACGATTTACAACTTTCACTCTGCTTCAAAACACTGCTGAAATTTCAACTTCAGAAGAAAATGATTAAATTTTTTAAGTATTTTCATGCTATATTTGTCTTTGTAAAAGATACTTTCCTCAACTTTACTTTTATAAACCAAGATTTAAAATACTAATAAAATGTCCATTATTCTTTAGATTAAATACTTTATCCTGCCAAGTTAGCAAAAAAATCATCTTGAACCAGTTTTGAATGATTGATAGAAAACAGTGAAAGCCTGATTTCTGAGCTAATCCAACATGTGAAAATGTAATGTTACTGTAAAACGTACCATATGTCACATATAACTCCAAACTGGCAAACATGAAGGGGAAAATGGGGGGCAGGGGAGTAACAATGACAAGATAAGGGGGAAAAGAAACCAAAACAAAAATTCTTTGAGAAGACCATTAAGTGGAGTCCAAGCCAAAATCATGCATTGTTATATCATTGAGAAATGTATTTGCTTGGTAAGTAGACTGTTGAGTAGAAACTTTTCAAATTTTTCAAATTAAATGTAACTGAAATGACTGGGATGCTTTGAAACAAACAGACCCTTACATAAACACATATTCTAATTCAGTTATTTACTCCTTATGCATACAACTTTTCAAGAGAATGAGCACAGCCAATATAAACAAGGTTATCAAATTCCCTCATATTTTGACAATCAATGATATTTTCATTCCAGGGAACCAAACTCAAACTGCATGAATTTTATAAATATCCATGACATATGTTACCCTAGAAGAAAGGGCTCCTGAGATCCAGGAGCAGAGCCTGAGGTGGAAGCAAAATAACTAGCAATAGGTTTTAACAACAAAGTTGCCAAAAGTTCCTGAAAAAGTTACTTAATTGTTCTGACCCAATTTTTTAATCTGTAAAATGAGAATAATTATAGTTCCTACCTCATGGTTATGTTATGAGGATTAAATTAAAATTTCTAAAGCATTTAGAATTCTGCCTAATACATAATAAGCACTCCATAAATATTAGTCATTAATAACATTTATTACAAAAACCATTTTCTACTCAGTCTATAAAACTTTCAGAGCAAATATTAAGACAGAGCCCAAACTATTGAAAGTCTCATTTAACCCATTTTTGAGCAAAAACAATAAAGAAAATGTAGTTTACATATTTGAGAGCCTTTAATATTAGATTGAAACACATAAAAATGACATTTTTATAGGAAAAAGTTCAATATTAGCACGTATAGAAGATAAACTTTTACAAATTATTTTGTTAGAAAAATTAATACATATGACTGATATGCATCTAAAAATGAAATCTCATTATTCAATTAAGCTTTCCAAAATAATTTTTAAATAATTAAAATACTGTCACTATAAGCATCTTTAGGTGTTTTATAGATTGAAAATTTGTATCCCCTCCAAGACCACAGGTTAACACTTAATCCCCAATAGATGCTGTTTGGGGGTGGAGCTTTGGAGAGGTTATTACGTCATGAGTGCAGAGCCTTCATGAATTGGTTTAGTACTTTTATAAAAGAGGCCTAAGTGTACTCCTCTGTGTAAGGTTATAGTGAGATGATGGCTATCAATGAAAAAGTGGGCCTCATTAGACATGAGATCTGCTAGTGCCTGATTTCGAACTTCCCAGCCTCTAGAACTATGAGAAATAAATGTTTGTTATTTATAAGCTGCTCAGTTTATGGTATTTTGTTATAGTAGCATGAATGATATGGAAGAACATAATTATACCCCTAAAAAGGCAGTAAACATCTTCGTAAAACATTGACTTTTTACCCAATAGGTTGAACTTTTCTACTTCAGTTCATTAAATGAAGTCATATACAAAAAGATTATTGCAGCTCCATAAAACAAACAAATAAACAAACAAAAAAAGTTAATGACTACCTTTTCAGAGACTTAGTCCAAATTATATTTTAATCATAAAGTACATTCCAATAGACAATTCTAAAGTTCTTAACATTAGAACTTTCACTTCCTTTTCACAAGGTGATAAAATATGCCTAAGGATAAGGGGGTTGCTCTGAAAGAAAATTAAATATCCTGATTCTCAGATCTGAGAAAATAAATCCTTCAAATGTAGTCAGGAAAATTCAAATGGATAGAGTTCTAGCTGGAGTGAAGAGCAGGGGCATGCATGGACACACATACTAACTCTTCACACATTCACTGTATAATTATAACTTAACCGAGGTAACAGAATACAGAACACAAAATGCAGAAAACAGTAACAGCTCACCATGCTTTCCCCTAGAAATATCCACATACTGGCACAGTCTGGGATGGGTGATGGTCTTAAGGATTTGAAAGCGCCCCAAGATTTTGATGGAATTTGGTGTGAGAGGAAGTCCATTGCTTCCACAAACATCATGCGGTAGAGCCGAGGCGAAGAATGTAAAAGCACCCATTTCGGTATCCTTCAAAGGGAACATCCTGCAGTCCTAGATTTTCCAAGATAATCTGGAAAAGGAGACAATTTTTTTGTTTGTTTTTTTGGCAGATCAACCAAACAGTAAGCTAGTCTGTTCTTACCTTAAACATGATTAACAATAAACATATAACTTTGAGGAAATGCCAATGTATAACTTAGGAAAGTAAAAAATATCAAGTTTAAAAATCCCAAGATAATATCAAAGAGGAAAACCATCCAATCATAAATTTATATTGCAGCTCTAAATCAAAATCAAATATTTTCAAAGGCAAATAAAGGAAAAAGCAAAGGATATAACATTTCCTCATTATCGATGGTTGATAGTTTGAAGAGTTTAGAGGAAGTTCGTTATTGCATATTCATTTTAATGAGGCTCTTCTTACCTAAAGCTTGCATAATCCATAAACTATCAAAAATTTTCCTTTTCACAAATGAGGGAATTCAAAGAATAGGAAATAAAGATACCAACCACATACTTAAAATAATGAGGGGCTCTATTAATAGTAAAAATTTATCTAGATAACAGAAGGCATTATAATGTTATTTAGATGACTAATTAATTTTTGTTTTTATACTAGCTGTGTTACATGTAATCTGTTTTAATTCCCTCAAGAAACCTGACAAAGGTTATTGCCTCCAGATTAAAGATAGCTATTCCATGCTTAGATCCTGAGGGGGTCCTGTTAGCATGGACTCCAAAACAAATGATGCCCTAGAGTTGTCTAATAGAGCAGCCAGGAGATTAAGAAATTTGCTCCAGAATCAATCTGACTCAGATGAAGGCAACTGCAACAAAGAAAGGTCCCGAACAACAAAAAATTCCCTCTCCTCAGGTATGTCACTAAAAAGACATTCCATTGGTCAAGTACTGCAATCCTTCCTTCTCAGCTTTCACAATAAAAATCTGGAATTCTAAATTAAAATAATAGGCTACTTTTTATGTTGGCCCAGAAACTTATCAAAAGAATTAAAATGTTTTGAAATGTAAAACTTCATAACAAGAGGACAGAATGGGGTCATGAGCTGATAAAAGGTTTCAAAAATCTAAAGCACTTTGCATACGGAAGAGTATTATCACAAGAAACAGAAAGATGGAAGTTACAACCTATAATACAGTCAAGAAGTTTTCCTGGCCTCTTAAAATTCAGAAGCTTCAGGTTCAGAGAATGCGGAAACAAAGGTGAACAGCAGTCAGAAGAGGGTTTGAAATGAGAAAAATAATTTGAAGGGCTGTAGAACAGAGGTCAATTGTTTCAAAACCCCACAACTAGGCAGTTATTTATCCTCCAAACAAAAATGGTAAGGTTCTTCCTTAAATAAATTAGATAAGTTGTGTGAATAATCAATAAATTGGTGCTATGAACCCTGGTGACAAAAGCAAACTCCTCCTAGTTCTGGAATTTGTAGGACCCCAGTTAAGATCTGGCTGTCTACTCAGCCAGCCTGAAACAGAGTATGCTAATCAATAAGCCTATCCATTTGTGCAAAGCTCCTAGTCAGTCTTCCTTAACTCTTAAATAATGAACTGTCCAGAAACATCAGATAGTTGAGGAAAGACTGTAGCACAAAAAGCAAAGAATAAAATAAACAAACAAAAATATCAGCCCCAGAAACAAAGAAAAACTTATGAAAAAAAAATCCAAAAGCCAACTCTAATATATTGAGAAAGATTTGAGAAGATATTACTTCCATTATATAAAACACAAGATATGGAAAAGCATATTTCATAAAAAAGTAAAAAGGAATTACCGATATATATGAGAAAATATCTTCATTAATATTCAAGGAATTGCTCATTAAAACCACATGAGAATCTATATGCCACATAGTAACAATGAAATCTGCTAATACACAATATTAGGAGGATATGTTGAAACAGAATGTAAACTGATACAATCACTATGGACAACAGTTTGATACTATTTTCCTTTTCCATTTCTCCAAAAACTAGGAGGCACACACACAGGGGATACAAACAAGAAAGATCAGGATGGTATTGTTTCTATTATCCTGAAGCTGGAAACTTAAATATCCTAAGACAGGAGAAAGGTTAAATAAATCTGTGGTACATTCATTAGATGGAAAAGCATACAGGATGAAAAATAAGCAAACTATAGAAACATTTTTAATAGCATAGATCAGGGGTCCCCAAACTGCGGCCCCTGCAGCACTTCCAGAAGGGGCACCTCTTTCATTGGTGGTCAGTGAGATGAGCACAGGATGCAGCCACACCCATAGTTCCCACTGAAATACTGGTCAGTTTGTTGATTTAAATTTACTTGTTCTTTATTTTAAATATTGTATTTGTTCCCGTTTTGTTTTTTTACTTTAAAATAAGATATGTGCAGTGTGCATAGGGATTTGTTCATAGTTTTTTTAATAGTCCGGCACTCCAATGGTCTGAGGGACAGTGAACTGGCCCCCTGTGTAAAAAGTTTGGGTATCCCTGACATAGATGAATCTTACAAATAATGTAGAGTAGGGGGAAAAAAGTCACACAAAACTTATGGCAACATAAGTATAAAATTCAAAATAAGAAAAGCTAAATAATAAATAACTCAGGAATACCTACCTATAAGGTAAGAATATATTCAAAAAGTAAAGGGAAAAAACTCACTTGAGGACAGGGTTACCACTGTATAAAAAGCTGAGGTGAGATTAGGGAAGAACCCATAAAAAGCTTCAAAAATCTTGAGTAGGTGGGTTAGTGGAAATTCATATTGTTCTTATATTCCACGATTTCTATATCTCACATCAATTGCTAGAAATTGGGAACAAAAAGGTGTCAGTTGATCTGACCTCAGGATGAATTTCATAACCTCATAACTTCTGCAATCAAAAGAAGAATTGGTTGAAAAAGTATTTCCCAATATTCAAACCAATTATAAGAATCACAATTGGCTGAGTGAACGAGCTATTCTTGTAGCCAAGAACAAAGACGTCTACGAACTTAATATTATTCAGTCTAACATTCAAAGTGAGGCGGTCACATACAAGTCCGTCAACACAGTTGTGGAAGCAAATGAAGCGGTTAATTATCCAACAAAATTTTTGAATTCACTCCATCGGCCAGGGATGCCCTGCACGTACTGCAATTGAAAATTGGCGTGCCAGTTATCATGTTGCGAAATATCAATCAGCCAAAACTTTACAACGGCACGTGGCCTGCAGTAAAAAAAATTAATGAGCAACGTCGTAGAAGGAACAATCTTGACAGGACTTTTCAAAGGTGAAGATGTCCTCATTCCTCGCATTCCTATGATTCCATCAGATATGCCATTTCAATTTAAGAGACCGCAATTCCCAATTCGATTGGCGTTTGCAATCACCATCAACAAAGCTCAGGGCCCATCTTTATAATTGTGCGGTTTAGATATAGACATGGATTGCTTCTCACATAAACAATTATATGTTGCATATTCTAGAGTTGGCAAACCAGACAATCTCAATATCTGCACAGACAATGGAACAACAAAAAATATCGTATACCCACAAGCATTGTGAATTTAAACATATTAGAAATATGCACTTTCTCTTTTCTTTCTTTTCCATTTAACCAGACTGAGCCACAGCAACATGTGGCTGGGTATAGTTATCTATATCTATCTATATCTATATCTATAGATATATAGGTATATATATCTACCTATATAGCTAGTTATATATATGTATACATATATACATATAAAGATATATAAAGGTATATATATATATATATATATATATATACCTATATATAGATATATCTATCTATATAGCTAGTCATATAGTTAGATAGATAGGTAGATAGGTGTGTGTGACCTACATACCACATATTTCTAAAATTTTAAAGGTTATTTTTAAATTTTAAAATGAAAAAAGTTATTAAATAAAAGATTCTTTTTTTATATATATAGGGACAGAGAGAGAGTCAGAGAGAGGAATAGATAGGGATGGACAGACAGGAATGGAGAGAGATGAGAAGCATCAATCATCAGTTTTACGTTGTGACACCTTAGTTGTTCATTGATTGCTTTCTCATATGTGCTTTGACCGTGGGCCTTCAGCAGACCATGTAACCCCTTGCTCAAGCCAATGACCTTGGATTCAAGCTGGCAAGCCTTTGCTCAAGCCAGATGGGTCCGCGCTCAAGCTGGTGACCTCGGGGTCTCGAAACTGGGTCCTCTGCATCCCAGTCCGACGCTATATCCACTGTGCCACCGCCTGGTCAGGCTAGATTGTTTCTTAATGAAGGACAAGAAATTCAATAGGGAAAGGACAGTCTTTTTAACAAATGGTTAAAATAACTATGTGAAATAAGCCAGTCAGAAAAGACAAATACCATGTCACCTTAATTATATGTGGAATCTAATTAACAAAATAAACTGATGAACAAAATAGCAATAGACTGACAACTCTCAAAGGGGGTGAGGGGTAAGGTGACTAGAAGAAAGAAGATAAAGGCATTAGCCAAAAAAGCATATATACATAACACATAGACACAGACAACAGTGTGGTGATAGCCAGGAGAAAAGAGGTTGGAGGTGAAGTGGAGGTGGACAAAAGAGGGGAAATGGGGATGAAAAGAGACTATATCTGGGGTAGAAGGTATACAACATAGTGTGCAGATGATGTTTTATTGAGTTATATGTACACTTAAAATTTGTATGGTTTTGCAAACCAATGTCATCCCGATTAATTAAATTAATAAAAGAAATAAAAAGGTATACATATGGAAAAAAAACCTAATCTCAATGACTACTTTTATATCTACAAAACTTTGAGGTGAATTATACATCTAAATGTAAAAGCTAAAACCATAAGTCTTCTATAAGAAAACACAGAGAATATCTTCACAACCTTAGGATTGGCAAAATATTAATAGGCACAATAAAATAAAGCACTAATCATAAAAGATGAACCTGATAGAGTGGACTTTATCAAAATTCAAAACATCTACACATCAAAGGGGTACAATCAAAAGGCACCCTTGTGCCTGACTAGGCGGTGGCCCAGTGGATAGAGCGTCGGACTGGGATGCGGAGGACCCAGGTTCGAGAACCCAATGTCATCAGCTTGAGCGCGGGCTCATTTGGTTCAAGCAAAAGCTCACCAGCTTGAGCCCAAGGTCACTGGCTCGAGCAAGGGGTTACTCGGTCTGCTGAAGGCCCGCGGTCAAGGCACATATGAGAAAGCAATCAATGAACAATTACAGTGTCGCAACGAAAAACTAATAATTGATGCTTTTCATCTCTCTCCGTTCCCGTCTGTTCCTATCTAACCCTCTCTCTGACTCTCTCTCTGTCAAAAAAAAAGGCACCCTTGTGAAAATGAAATTTCAAGCCAAAAATAATAAAATTTTATATATGACATTATATAGTCATATGTAAATGCATATATAATATAGACTTGTATCAGGTATATATAAATAATGCATACAACTTAATAATAAAAACAAGTCAATAACAAAATCGGTAAGTCTGAAACATATACTTTCACAAAGGAGAGCATACACATAAACAATAAGCACAGAAAAAAAGTTCTCAGTAGCATTAATCAGAGAAATGCATAGTAAAACCACAACAGACCATCACACAGCTACCAGAATGGCTAAAATTTGAATCACTGGAAATACAAGTGTTGAGAAAAATGTGAAACTGAAGCTGATATGCTGCTGCTGGTGACAGTGTAAAATGACACAAGAACTTTGAAAATTGTTTAGAAAACTTTTCTAACGTTTATGACTCAGAAATCACACTTCTGCTAAAAAAAAAGAAAATATTTGTTCATAAAAACACTTCTATGAGAATATTTATAGTTTTACTCATAATGGCCAAAAACTGGAAGCAATGCAAATGTCACACAAGTGAATGGCTAAACAGGTTGTGGCATATTTATACAATAAAATTCTATTCAACAAAATAGGAACTAACATGTTAAAATATGAACGAATCTCAAAAACACTGATGAAAGCAGTAGACACAAAAGGGTTCATATGCTATGAACTCTTTTTTTTAAAATTTAACTTACTGAATTTTGGAGAGGGGAGTGGGAGAGAGAGAGAGAGAGAGAGAGAGGAGAGAGGTGGGAAGCATCTACTCATAGAAGTTGCTTCCTTTATGTGCCTTGACAGGGCAAGCCCAGGGATTTGAACCTGCAACCTCAGCATCCCAGGTTGATGCTTTATCCACCATGCCACCACAGGTCAGGCTATGAACTCTTATACATTTAAATGTAGTTCCAGAACTTCAGTGATAAATATGAGAATGTAGTGCCTTGAGCCAGGAGGATGGGATTGGACAGGAAAACAAAAAAACTTTTTAAAGTAGTGCAAATGTTCTACATTTTGGTTGGTGTGGTACTTGTCACAAGGATGTTCATATATATCAATGCATCAAACTGGTTACTTAAAATGAGTACATATTTTAATATACATAAATTTCATCTGATAAAAATAAAGTAAACAAAGAAAATTAAGAGAATAGAGAAAGGAATAATTAAAAGTTGCATGTTTGATGTGATTACTATATAAGATAGAAGTGTTGGAAAATAAAGTTGAGAACTGTGTAGAACATGGAGCAGAAAGGCAAATAGATAAAAGCACATGAGAAGACAACAGACATAGTGAATCAAGTCAAGAATTCAACAATCACTTTACTGAGTTTCAAAGAGAAGAGAAAAACAAAGGAGAAAAAATTATAAAAAATAGAATAGGCAGTCCTGGTTGGTTTGCTCAGTGGTAGAGCATTGGCCCAGCGTGTGAAAGTCCTGGGTTCCATTCCCGGCCAGGGCACACAAGAGAAGTGCCCATCTGCTTCTCCAGCCTTCCCTCTCTCCTTTCTCTCTGTCTCTTTCTTCCCCTCCCACAGCCAAGGCTTCATTGGAGCAAAGATGGCTGGGGTGCTGAGGATGGGCTCCATGGCCTCCGCCTTAGGTGCTAGAATGGCTCTGCTTACAAAGGAGCAATACCCCAGATGGGCAGAGCATCGCCCCCTAGTGGTCATGCCAGGTGGATCCTGGTCAGGTGTCTGTCTCTCTGCCTCCTGGCTTCTTACTTCAGAAAAATACAAAAAAGAAAAAAGAAAAAGAAAAAATGAAAAAGATAGAATAGGCAAAAACTCCCCATAGATGAAAGTAAACATACCTTCAAATTAAAAAGTCCTATAATTTCAAGAAGTATAAATGAAAAAGACTCACACTGAGACAATTATTCTAGTACCTTTGCATGAGCTTGTTGCAAGGAGAATCACACCAAGACATAACATAATAAATTTTCAAATCAGCAAACATAACTAAGAAGTTTTATAATTTCCGAGAGCAAACAAATAGTTCTGGCACCAACAAATGAAGATCAGACTGGCATTCTCATCTTTTCATGAGAAACAATGGAAGTTAAAAGATAATGAAGGCTTAAAAGATTTGTTTTATACCCAGCAAAACTATTAATCATAACAGCAACATAAGTTACATCTACACAAACATTAATAAAATTACCATCCACATTCATTTTATAGAGAAGTTGTTTTTAGGATTTATTCTATCAAAATAGAGGAGAAAACCAAATAGAAGATGTTGGGTTAAGAGACACTGCAACTTACCTGAGAGTTAAATGAATATTACCAAGGATAGAAGCTGTACAAAAGGACTAGAATGCAATCTATTCAAATTAATCAGAAAGTGATTGGGATCCAAGTGGAACATCTTCAAGCAGACAAATGAAATGGAAGTATCTCATACTAAGAATGAGAGGATATGGTGAAGAAAGCACAGATGGGAGGATTTAATGAAGAAAGCATATGCACCTCTTTCTCAAAAGAAATCAGCAAGTACAGTGTGTCCGTAAAGTCATGGTGCACTTTTGACCTGTGCAACATGACTTTACGGACACACTGTACTTTGTGAAATAAGGAAGGTTAAAAATTATATAAGAAGTATGTTCCGAAAAATAAAGCACACTTAAGTAGAAAAAGAAGCAATTTGATGTTATATTAAAAATCTTCTCCTTCATGTAACACGGGAGTCATCAAATTAAAACATTGGGAAGGAAATGTACTTCTTGGTTCTACATTGAAGAATATTTACAAAACCATAATACTGTAACATATTTTTGTTTTTTATAGCACATAAACAAAGTGGCCCTTGCCAGTTCTCTCAGCAAATACAGCACTCGCCCGGTATGGATGTCCTGCGTTTGATTTCCAGTCAGGGCACACAAGAGAAGTAACCATCTGCTTCTCTCTCCCCTCTCTCCCTTCTCTCTCTTTTCTCCTCTTGCAGCCAGTGACTCAATTGGTATGAGCATTGGCCGAGAAGCTGAGAATGGCTTGGTTGGTCCAAGAGCATCACCCTCAGGTGCCAAAAATAGTTGGGTTGATTAGAACATCAGCCCCAGACAGGAGCTGCCATTTGGATCCCAGTTGGGGCACATGCAGGAGTCTACTTCACTATCTCCCCTCCTCTCACTTAAAAAACAAAAATAAAAACAAACAAAAAGCAAAAACAATTATAGTTAAGAAATATCATGCAAATATTATTAAAATTGACAACATATAAGTAAAGGTATAGCTAAGAGAAGGTAGGAGTGGATTTGGTTTCTGAAATGATAAAGGAAAAGCTGGAAGAGAGTACATTTTATCAAATAAGAAGCCAAAACATATTTTTGAAAATTGAGCTGAAAAATAATTGTGTTTACATTTATTTAGAATTACAAAACTAACCAATAATTATTCACATATTTTGAGAAGGGAGGTGGTGTGGATGATGTGGGCTACCTGAAGAACTCAATTTTAAAAAAGAATTAGTAGTTCAATTATTCAACATAGAGACCTAAAATTAGATAAGGTAAAAAGTGGACATCTCTGAAGAACAGGACTGAGGAGAAGAAGGGAGACACTAAACTCTTGATTTTTACTATGCAACTGTTCGACGGTATTTGATTACAATTAGATGCCTCTATCACTTGTAGACACCTAAAAATCAAATAAACAAGTGAAGAAAATGCAAATAAATCATAATAAAGATATATTAATCAACAAAAAACATTTTATCGGTATTCTGCTTTAACTACTTCTTAGGTGCACAGAAAAGGCTCATGCAAAAAAAAAAAAAAGACACATACTTTTACTCACGTGATGAATGGAAGAAAGCTAGTGGGGAAAAAGCAACTGAGGTGACAGATTAGTTGAGGGGTAACAACAACTGAAATTATATTAAAAATTCATAAACTCTATAAATATCTTTAAGATCCTATTTTAAGTCAGGTGTTTTTTCCAGTTGCCAGGCTAACAACAGTAAACAAAACACAACAGGTGCCCTCAAAAACCTGGATTTGAAATGACTCAAATTGCAGAATAAAGGTAAAAAATGGGCAAAAGATGACTTTATCATAAATAAAAGGTTACACATTTCTTCATCGAGCAAAATAAAACTAGCCCTCTCAAGAAGTTGGATTGTTGGTCCAAACAAAAACAGGGACAATGGGGTGTTGAAAAAGCAACCAGTGACCATTCTAAAGTAACTTCTACTTCTTCACTTTCTTCCTCTCCACAGGAAATTACATCTCAATAACTGAGTAAACCTCTGCAAACCAGAACCAAACCAAAGCAAGTGTTCCCATCTGAAATTAGCAAAGGAGAGCTATTTCTACACTTTCTAACCTCTTTAAATAAACCTTCCTTTGAAGCAGTGACGTAGCGGTTGCTGTCCGAGAGCTCAGGTGAACGCCTGTAGGCGGAAGGCGGGCTGCATACAGGGACGGAGGCAGTGCTGAACCGCAAGCAGCTCCGGAGTTGGCTCGGCTTCTCACCGCGGATAGGCGGGGCCACTCGCTGCACCTGACGTTCTTCTACCTACCACCAGCCCCACCCATTAAACTAATACTAGTGGGAAACCCAAATACGTACTTGCCTCAGAACCTGAGGACGCAGGTGGACACAAAAACAAAGGGATCGAGCTTTTACCCAGAGTGCGGGTACAAACGGGGCCGCTCAAGGAAGCTCCCGAAGCTCGGAGACTGACTGCCCTTTGCCTGCGAGCAGTCAGCGCAGATCCCCAGGTCCGAACCCGGCAGGGAACGCGAGTCCGTCCCCCAACACTGACAGCTCCCAGCGCTCCCCCCACCCTCGACTCAGCCTGGAAGTTTCCTCTGACCTCACAGCCTCCGCGCCACAACATTGAGGAAAGACCCCGAAGTTCGGTGTCTTGCCCCTTGCCTAACCTTGTGACAAAATGTCGCGACCAAGAAAGAAGTACAGGGGGTTGGCGTTACTACAATGGGATACCGGAAGCGTGGTGTGGCTGCACACAGGAAGGGGACAGCAGGTTTAATGGTGAATCTGTGGAACGCTCAGGCGTTTAGTTGGGACACCTCGCAGGGTCCTTTGTCACTTCGTCGTGTGCGGGAGGCTTCCCTATCTTCTCACAGCTGAGGCTGTCCAGGGTCTGGATCCGCTGATTCATGTGAGTAACGACTGCGGGGGGTCCTGGAGTATGCAGGTTGCGACCGTAGGAGTCCCCTTTCCCTCGGGAGAGGAGACCTGGCCTGTGGGTCCTTCCATTAGGACCTAGTGGGAAGTCCGCTGACACAAGCACCAATCTGGGCACGAGGAAGTAGGGAAGAGTTTGGGACCCTTTGAAGGAGCCAAGTCTGAGAAATGGGATGCGGGACCGAAGGAAACGATGCTTCTGTATAGTCACAAAAATGTTTACTTTGTGAGTTTGTGTATGCGCACATGCGCGTTCGCGTCAAAGGACTGTGACGGCGGGAGGTGGTGGGGACCGACAAGAAAAAATCATTTCATTAAGGGCCCGGCACTGTTTCAGGCATTGGAATAGAGCAGTGAATAAAGCCGACCAAAATTCATGCTTCCCTGTAGTTTACATTTTATTGAGGACACATACTAGACAAACTTAAGAAAAGCGCACACACACTATTTCAGGTTGTAATGAGGGCTGAAGAGAAACAGGGAAGGAAGATACAGGTTGGAACTTTATTGTGGCCAGGGACTGGAATTTTAGTGTAGAAAGGGAACGTCTCACTGAAAAGATGACGAATCTAGTAGAGAGCTGACAGAAGTGAGAGAGTTAGCCATGCAGAAATCTTGGTGAAGTGCAGTCAGGATGAGCGACCAGCCATTGCAAAAGCTGTCAAGCAGAAACTCCAGTGAACAGCAGGAATCTTGTGAGTCAGAGTTGAGTGAAGTGGTTAAAGCTGGAGACAAAAATCAAGAGAAAACAGGAGCAGAGATCATGATGGATCATGAGGGCATCTAAGCCACTGGAAGCTTTGTAGGAGTGGCTTATTAGAATCTGACTTGCTTTCTGAAAGAATCTCACTGGCTGCTATTGAGATAGACTGAACGGCACCGGGTGGAGCAAAGATCGTTAGGAGGCTTTTGCAGTAATCCAGAAGGGACATGATGGTGGCCTGACTAGTATTAAGTAATGGCCAATCATATTTTTTTGTGTTTTTAATTTTGATGTGTAAGAGTATTAAGGAATGGTGAGTTAATTTTTTTTAATTAGTTTTGGAAAAGATTTTAAAAATATTGTGTGAGTTTTGGAGTGACAAATACAGGTTAAAATCATTTACCATTTAATATTTGAGTGAACTTAGACAACTCATAATTTCTCTGAGTTTATCTATAAAATGAAAATATTATCTCACCACCTTTAAAGGTTAAATGACAACTTATATACTGTGCCTGGCTCATTAAAGTAGTGGCCATTATTAGATGTGTTCTTAGGTAAGGGTAGAGGGCAAGGGGCCACATACTAAACTTAACAAGCTCAAGAGAAGCTGCATGGTGGGCCCTACAAATTCAGACTGTAAGCAACTAGATAGGGTGGTCTAAATATAAAAAATCCTAACTAAAAGCTGGTCATGGTGGGTAGTCACATCCTAGGTGTGTAGCTAGCTTCCTTGACAAAAGTCAGTATTTACCTAAAGTGAGCCTGTCTATTGTCTTTTTGCATCTAAGGTAACATACCTTGTCAGAGTAATTTTTTTTCCCAGACACCTCAGAGCACAGCATCTACCAAAGCACAAGACCACACAGAACACCTCATTGTTATCTTGTTCCCTGCATACCATCTCTGTGTGCTGTAAACCTTAATTATTAAATGTCCTGTACCCACCAATGTAAAATAAGTATGTGTCTCTCTGTTTTATTTCCTATCTAATCCCAGAGATTTCCTTACTTTGTTTTCCCTCACTCCCTTAATCTACAGTCAGTGGATTTCATGTAACCCTCTTACCCTCTATGTCTCCTCCTTTGATTCCAGTTTATAAAATAGGCTGTAAATCTTCCCTTTGAAGCATATTTTTGGCCCATCTAGATCTAGCTTCCCGCCAATGTCATCAGTCTGATTCAAACTCACAAATATTTTCTACAGGTTTGGACGTTTCTTAACGTCTTCATAAGTAATGGGAGAAAGATAGTGGTGAGTGCATCTATGGATGGGAAGGGATAGTTAAATCCTATTGAAGAAAATCTGAAACAAGTAAAAGATGACTGTGTTGTGTGGTAAGAGGGCTATAGGAAACCTAAACATACCCCTCTTAAAATACTTATATTTCACTAGACAGACAGGGTTTCTATGTTAATAGCTGGGTTTTGAAATTCATGCATTGTCTTCTCATAGTCGTTCCTAATAGCTGTCCTCTCATAGCCATTTGTTAATCCTTCAGGACGCCAGTGTCCTGATTATAAACAGGAAGAAGGTTCTCTGGTGATAAAAAAAAAAAAAAAAACAATCAAGACTGAATACAAATTTCCAGTTATGGGGTGATTAAGCCATGGGGATATACAGATGGTGACGAGAGTTCTCTATATTGCATATAGGAAAGTAGATCTTGACAATTCCCATTAAAAAAATTATTTTAGCTATATATGGTGAAAGATGTTAACTGTACTATTGTGGTAATCATTTTTCAATATACTATATACAAACATCAAATCATGCTTTCATTCTGAAACTAATTAGTGTTATAGGTCAATTATACCTCAACAAAAAAGTTTTTAGAAGTTTTAAAGTTACATAGCCAATGAGTGGCAAAGCTAGAATTTGAATTCATTCCCTGACTACAAGCTAAAATAAATTTGAATTTTCACAAAAAGCATGGTTTTGGTCTTTCTGTATTGGCAAATGTTGCTAAAAGACCCCTGGTATTACTGGCATTTGCTGCCACTATATATTTTGAGTGTCTGTGGAATTCATTTTTCTCAGAATTTTTAATTTTATTATATTTACCTTTTAAAATTATGACTTTTGATTTATAAATTCTAGCAGGAATTTTAACCTAGTTCTAAAATGTACCATATTGCATAGCGCTGTACTTAACGTGTTCTCAGGGTGGGGTAGCTTGGCAGTTACATTGCAAAGCACAGAGAGGAAAGAAGTTTGGAAGGTAAGAATAGAGATGATGTTAGAAGAAGAAAGAAAAAAGTGATTAAAATTACTGTAATTTATCAATTCTGTTATGCATATCTTTTTCATATTTACACCTCTGAAATACAGGTATATTTTATAATTATTGATGTCTTAAAATCACTGTAGCCTAAGTGGCAGTTGTGACTTAGTTTTCAGTGACCATGCTTAATGTAAACTTGGTCATAGCTGTTAATATTGTCATCAGTTCAGTTGATTTATTTGTACTGTTGGCATTTTAAGTATCATTTACAACATGATCCAGCGTTAAAACGAAAAGTTATTGTGTATGCAGAAATACAGGGAAATGAGTAATCTAGGTTAAAATAGGACTGAATTTAAAAGAGGTCTTTCAATAAATGATAAGGATGTGACTGATAAAACATTGCTTAATCAGCAGTTTTTTTCGTTAATGGAACATAAAATAATAAGGATCATGTTATGGGATCCATTTTACAATTGATAGTATCTTAGGTTTGATGAAATGCATTACTTAGAGTGTATTAGAAGAATATACAATTTTTACCTAATTGCAATTTTGAAAACAGGATTCAGATGGTTTGAGAAGCAGAAGAACAATTTCAAGTTTCTGTAGAGTTCCCATACTATACACAAAATTTAAAATCTGCTCTTAAAACTATCACTTCAAAGAAATAGCTAATTTTAAAACATTGAGCGCCTGGGACAGAAGATTTGTTATTTAAAAGAAATTATTGGCTTAGAATCAGAGTGGGGAAGACTACTGAGGATATTGAGGAGGTAAAAGGAAGCCATTCCGAAATGATAAGAATTTCAGAAATAATCTTTTATATATGTGTTTCAATAATTAAGATGTAGTCTAAATCCACATATTTGGTATAATCCGTTTCAGCTTTTATGAAGTTTTTATAAATCATCGTACAACGGCTTTTTAGGTTTGATGAAATATGATGAACATTAGAAAAACAAAATGTGAAGGAGCAGAATAATTTAGATAATACTTTTCAAAAGCTTTTTGTCAAAAAATTATATTTACTTAATTTTTTAATTTAATAAAGGAAAAAAACATACTGATTCTCACTTTCCAAATACAATTAACATACTCATGCTTTTTTCTCCTTTTCTTCTCTTTCTAAATGTTTTATATTTGTAATTACTGTGCATGTAATTAAGTATATCTATTTTAATCTCATAATTTTTTTCTTTTATTTTAGCACAGACTAAGCCAGTATCCCCAAATAGTTTTAGAGAATCCTAGTTCCAGTAAATACTAATAGATGTTCTTTGGCTAGGATTTCATGGTTAAATACATTGAGAAATGCTTTATAATTATATCCTTTAGAAAAATTATAATTTGGACATTAAAAGAAGTAACTCCAGAATCAGGCCTGTTTCTGTTCTCCTTTAACTAGCCACATGGGGCAAATTAATTTTAATTCATATTTTCTTGTCTGTATAATGGACATAATTATAGTTTTTATAGTTGATCAATAAAGCATTTGGCCAGCTCATAATAGATACTCTACAAATGTTAGTAATAATACTATTATTATCATTTCTGAGAAACCCTTTGCATATTAGCATATTGAAAACTGTGAGGAGACTAAGAAAACTTAAAAGTTTTGAAATTTAGTGAATACCCAATGTCAAACTGAAAATTTCCTTCAGCAAGGTGGCACAAAATAGTAGAATAAGCACTGGGTTGAAGGTAAAAAGATTTTTCTGAGCTTAATCAATGTTGTTGTTAAACTTGACACAGTTGACCTAAAATAGCTTCATTAAAAAATATATTCTTCAATTTACTTTGTTTCCCACATGTGTGTGAAAACTTGATGAGTACAAAGAACATGTTTAAATTTTTTCTGCTATAAACTCAGCACATGGCTCAAAATCAGGGACGATAAGTAAAACTGATGTAATGAACCTTGTTGTAGGGACCTGGCAGGTAACACAAATGAAAGACAACAGGGAGTGAAGTGTGTTTTCTTGGTTAGTTACAAACTCTGTTAACCCCTGATCTGTGTGATAACAGTTGTAAAGAAACCCTGAAGAACATCAACATAATTAGCTATGTGGCAAAAATGTTGTATTACTCAAGGTATCTCATTTTGCCTCAGGTCACTCTGAAATACGTAAAATTATCTTCATTTTACAAATGAGAAAGCAGGCTGAGTATTAAGGAAATTGTTGAAGTTCACAGAGCTGTTAAGTCACAGGGGGCCAAAGGGTTTGATCCAAGGTCTGAGATTTCCAAGTCCATGTTCTTTTCATTAAATTTTATTTTACTTTATTACTCTTATAATAAGTTCTTAATATTCAAAATAAAAAGAAGTGATAATAGTAAGTACATCATAGCGTTGTGATGATTAAATAAGTTAATACTGTAAAGTACTTAAAAAAGGAGCTGGCAGATACTGAAAACAAAGTTAATACTAGGTGTTATTATTACCTAATAATACCTATTAGAGAATTTGAAGTGGCTTCTAATATTACCCATAATTGTTTTATATATGAATGGTTGAGTAGGATAGCTCATCCCTCTCTATTGTCAATATTTTTAAACTTTGTGGCCTAAATGTGTATTTTCCACTAATATTTCTCAATTACTGTTATCTATTTTTTTTTTTATTTCTTATGTTCTATCTAAATATATGGTTAGAAAGTATTTTTACTGAATATTTCACGTGATATGCATTTGTCAGTCCTGGTTTTATTCACCAATTTGAAATTTAAATTAGAACTTAATCTAAGCAAGTATTTGTAAACTTATGGCCAAGTATATAAATTATACTGATTTTAAAATATATTTACATATATTATAATTAACTAAATGTATAAAATATATTTATATAGCATATTAGTGTTCTGCAGTATTTAAAGTTAAAGCATAAGAATTATCTAAAAGTTGGATGATGTTTTACAGGCTTTTTTTATATTTGTGTGAAAGGCAGTTTGAAAGACTACACTTCCAGGGATCATTTCTATAGTTCAATATATACATTTGAGTTACTCTTCAGTAATCTGTTTCCTTTTAAATGTGGATAAGATGTTTTTTATTCAACACTTTATTTAAGAAAATTTATATAGTGTACTTATAAAGATGTCATTCAAGCTATATTTATCAGTGGTCTTCTGTTAAACCATCTCCTTCCAAACTGGAATCATTATCGAGTTTTAACTAGCTGTAATCCTTTTCGTGTTTTCAGTTTATGGTAATATTGTGATTCCAGAAAAACTGGGATAGCAAGTCTTTTCATTTTATATTTCCTAGTCTTTTAACACCTTTCGATAACTGACATTAAGAATTTTTCTGATTTTCTCTAACTGTATTTTTTATCAGTATCATTCAAGATTTACCACTTTCCTTTATTACATTGTTTCCTCTTAGTTGATGAGTATGTGTTAAATATATTCAGCTTATTTGTGCTTCTGTAGTTTGAAACATGGCATTCTTTCTTCCTAAATGTATTCCAGTGCTTCAATATGTACTATAAAAGTCATATTTTATTTAAGTCACTTTTATAAATCTATTTTTCAAGAAGTTAAAAGATTTATCAACTCAGTAAAATTACATATCATTTTTTTCTTTTATTCTAGGTTTTATGATCTTTATTTTCCAAATTATTGTTAGTCTTAGTTTTGAAACTGTCTTGGTGTGAGTCGGGGCATGAGTTTCATGTTTCAATTTATCAGCATTTTGGCTAGTATTTGTGAGATGACTTTCTAGAACTGTTGGTGAATTCATGAAAACTATTTTACATTTAAATCTATTTATTTATTATCAATTAAGATGCTAGTTTATTAGGGTTTTTTCTAAAGTGTCTCAATTTCAAACTCATTTTACTATTACTCATCAATTTTTTTTTTTTTGCCAGGGAAGTAGAAGTTAAATTATTCCAAATCAAATAGTCATTAATTTACATATTTGTGATAGCTATATTTCACCTATAAAATATATTTGATCATTACTTATCTTAGACTAAAATAAAAAGACCTTAACTGAAAGACTAATATAGTTTGGAAACTAAAAGTTCATAAGAATGTTGCTTTTTTACTTTAACTTTCTTCATATGTACATTAGTATTTTTCTGTGAAATTCTGACTTTACAAACATTTGAGGAACAACAACAGGGTATTCTGTGTTCATTTTGTTCATAATTGGCAGAACTTAAAGTGCTTTTTTTATTTCCAATTTTGTACCTTTTTTTTGCTCTGGATTTTCCTAAATTGTTAAGTAATAGTTCATGTAGAAAATGAGCAGTTTACTATGTCTTTTCCAGCTTAACCTCCTTTTGTATTTTCTTCATTTACAACTTTATAGGTTTTTTTGTTTCTTTATCATTGTCAACTTTAAGAAAGTTTTTGAGGATTTTTTTCCTTTTAGTAAAAAATAAACATTTCAAAACATTGTTTATATAGGATGAATATTGAATCATTTGATATTTTAGAACAATCTATTTGTTGATTATTAGCATATAAATAAAATTTTTACCATGTATTGAATGTACATTATTTATTTATAAATTATTTTCAGAATGATTTTAGTAATGCTTGTGTTATTATACTTCATGTTTTAAATATAAAATTATGTTATTTTTTCAATTATATAATCAGGTAAAACAATTTGTAGGATTTTTTATGATTAACACTGTTTTTAATGTGAATTAAACTAGCATGGTGAATTAATCTCAGAATTTTTGCTTATATAGATTTTTTTGTACATGATAGGATGTTTTGTAATTTTTATGAATTATAAAATTAAACAGTTCTAGTAATCTTTTACAAGAGCTCAGTGTGTGTATATATATATATATATATACAGTATATATACACACACACATATATATAAATACTGACGTTACTTGAGAAGGCATATGATTAACATTGATGTTTTTCTAATTGTTGATTTTTTTCTTTTAACTTTTGTCTTTTCTAATCACATATTCCTCCTTAAAATTATGCATAATTAAATAAACAGTAAAACACAATATGCAAAAATAACCTATAAAAATAAATTTGACAATTCTTTGGAATATGAGCGTGGTACTTGGTTATAGTTTAGATAAAATATTGCTATTCTTTCTCCTTAGTATTTTTGTCTTGTATCATAATGTTCTGCAGTGTTTTAAAGCTTTCTTTAAAACTTGACAACCTAAAAGTTTTGCCTTGGTTTTGTAGGAAAAGTGTTTCTCTAACATATTGATTTGGTACAGTAGAAAATATTTTTATACTGTTTGTTTACAGTCTCCTAGAAAACAAATTTATTCTTTTTACAATATAGTTTACCTCTTATTTTTCGCTTAGGATTTTCTGGCGTTTCTTGGCAAAAATGGCAACAAATGATGCTGTTCTGAAGAGACTGGAACAGAAAGGTGCAGAGGCAGATCAAATTATTGAATATCTTAAGCAGCAAGTTGCTCTTCTTAAGGAAAAAGCAAGTAAGAAAATTTTAAATTTATAAAGAAGATACTTGAATTGATATATTAACAGACCAAATAAAGTGTTTACCATAGAAATTGTTACTTTACTTTGATGATAACTTTTATATTTCTTTAATGTTTTAATTTTGAGTGAAATTATAGTCTAGGCCAGTGGTTCTTAACCTGGGTTCTATCGAACCCAAGGGGTTCGATCAGTTGGTCTCAGGGGTTTGGAGAAGCCTCTGCCGCAGAGGCCAAAATAATACCGTAATTTGTTGTGAGTTCATGCACTTTGTTGGTTTTGTTCTTTGAGCAAGGTGATGTTCATGCACAGCTCGTTTTGTGCACCAGTAAAAAAATATATACCTATGTCTTGAATTTGGAAAAAAATCATATTTTATTTATCACTAAAGAAGGGTTCGGTGAATGTGCATATGAAACTGGTGGGTTCGGTACCCCAAAAAAGGTTAAGAACCACTGGTCTAGGGTTAAGATAAATTAGAATTGGTACATAGAGAATGTATGACATGTAGGGACAATAATGTATTATTTTCAGACTGCTGAGGGAAAAGAGACATTTAAAATAATTTGGTATAGTATTAGAGATTAAAAAAAATAATAATTGGATAAAATCAAATGCAAACTGAAATATCTTTCCTAACCTTGTATAGAAGAGAATGTATACTTTTATATTACTCTCTACTAAGGCATTTTCTGAAATGATTTTCTATTTTTTTCCACTACTTTACATTTTATCTAGAAATTGCTATGATATGTATAAAAATATCAAAACTGAATTTCTGCTTTTAGGATTTAGGTTGATTTTTGTTATGTTTATTTATATTTTATTTTTCAATAGCCAATGTTAATATTTTAATAAAACTTCCAAAATCTTTATCTAGTAAATGTTAGGACATCTGGCATTCCTGGACCCAGCCCAGTAAATGCCAGTAATAACTCCCATTATTTGTGACAACCAAACAATACTCAGATTTTAAAAATCCCACCTAGAGGGCACTACTAACCCCACTAAGAATCATTGTTTTTCTTTTATATGGCATTTTTGTATATCCTGTTGCTCACTTTTAGCACACATTATATCTTGAGCAAATCTTTGAAGTTTTTTCACTCATTAAATGTTTGCTCGGTTCAACTTCTGAAACATTAAGAATAAAAGATTATTCAGATACTTTTACAAAGTAATGACTAAAGAAATAAAAATAACTTTTTATTGTTTGGTATCTTTATTAGATCTCAGACATTTAAAAAATAAATAATTTAATATATCTAATACTCCTCTCTTTGTTACAGTTTTATCTGTATTGACATTTTGAGCCAAATTCTTAAGTTATCATGAGCATTTTTATAGAAGCTAGGAAAATTCATATACATTTATTGTGTTCTATTATTTTACAGCTTTTCTCCCTTTTCTTAAATATCATATTGTTTTAATAATAATAAACTCTGATGTGAAGGAACGGGCCAAATATTTGGTTATTAGGATACTAGCTATGTTTATACAGGCTATTCTCTCTTTTTAAGTAGTATACATGAGAAACCTTTTAGGAAACTTAACTCTATTTTCTTGATCTTAGTTTTGCAGGCAACTTTAAGAGAAGAGAAGAAACTTCGAGTTGAAAATGCAAAATTAAAGAAAGAAATTGAAGAACTGAAGCAAGAGCTAATTCTGGCAGAAATTAAAAATGGAGGTGATTAATTATAGGGATGACACATTTTTGTTTATAATAGGAACTATATCTTTTATTGTTTATTAATTTAGGTATTATGCTTGGTTTTTAATCTTACTTTCATAGTGTGCCTTCTTATGTATTAGTCTTCCTTCATAGATGGAAAATGGAGATATACAAAAGGTATATCATGTTGCCTGAGATTATGTAAAAAATGGCCAAAAGTAGCGAAGCTGGTGTTCAAAACCTATGCTTTTAATCTCTGTAGTACAACTTGATCATCACTATTTTCTGTTGAATAGTTATGGAAAGTAAGCCATAATAATATTTAGTTAATAGTTATTTTCATTATATTATAGGCATTGTGTTGTTGCCAAGTGTTGCACATACATTATGTATTTTATCCATAAAATTGTGTGTACAAAATATTCTTGTTTTGTAGACAAGGAAAATTAAAGCCTAGAAACCGAATTTGTATGAAATTTTATATAATTTTTAAATTATCCCATTCAGTACATAATTATTTCAGCTACATGTTGTGAATAAAGTTAAAAATTATATTGAATTACTTTAGAGGAGTATAGATAAATTACATTATTATAAAACACTAATATATTACAATCTCAAATTATCATGCAGAAAATCATTTTATTATATTATAGAAAATCCTTCCTAGGTGAGTTAAGGAGGTCCAAGTATACTTACTATTTTCTTTTGACCATTATTCTGTCACTGAATTATTTTGAATACCGTGGTATGAACTCTACCCTTAGCTAAATAAAAGGAAAAATTAATAATGTATGCTTAAAACTATCAACTAGAAAGAATATCATTTGTCAATGGCAAATGTGAGGCTAGTTGATATTTTCCAAGACTAGGAGATTTGGAATACAGGTAAACAGTTAAAATATTAGCAATATAAAACTGCTTTTTATTTAGCCCATTTATAGAAGATTGCCTTAAAACATAAACTTTTCAACTCTGATCTTATTGAGATGCTAAAAGAAATCAATAGTTTAAAGTATTAAATTCTGTCTAATGCTAAAACATGAAATAGGGATGCATGTAAGTTCACATTACTATAACAAGTAATGGCCTCCAGGGAAATTTTAAAAAATATCTCAGAAAGTGGTCTGAATATTGGCCAGAAACCAAGCCACATCAAATTCCATCAAAAGATTGCATTTTTCCATTATTACTAGGTTATGGATATGTTTTTAAAATTGCTAAAGGAATTTTCTTGGCTTCTTTAAAACGTTATTTTTTTGAAATAGAATTATGAACAAGTAATGCTATCTTTCTATTAATTCTGATATAGAAATGACTTATTTAATATACTTTCCCAATTCCCTGTTCAATATAAAAGAAAACCTGTGTGAAAAACATGCTATCTTACCAGACTATGAGAGTAACATCTCTGGAGACAGAATATCTAAGTATAAATCTGATTTTCCTACATAGTGTATGTGTGATGGGCCACTTTTTTAACAGATTTTTATCAATTTTTAACTGATCATCATCTGTTAATGGGGACGGGAATAGAATTTATTGCTTAAAGTATTTATGAAAATTACATGAGTTTATTCATATAAAGCATTTTGAAAAGTGTCTGGGATATAGTGAATAGTAGCTATTATTGTTATCTATAATTTTCTCAGTTTAGTCATTAGTGATTAAAGGAGAAACATGCATTTATTCTTTTTATCATGTTTAAAATTTACTTAATACCTAGGCAACCTTTTCATATTGTCTCAGACAGAGACCTAATAAAATACAATAAATTTCTCTTTTAAAAGAGTTCATATTTGTGGTCCAGTTTTATGGTTTTCATATTGTTTGTTGGTTTAATATAAATGACCTATTTCATTTTCTGTATTAGTGAAACAAGTACCATTTCCATCTGGTACTCCACTGCAAGCTAATTCCACAGTTTCTGAAAATATGATACAGTCTATACCAATCACAGCCATATCTTCTGGTGCCAAAGAACAGGTAAAAGAGGAAGGAGGAGAAGAAAAGAAGGTGAAAGAGAAACTTGAAAAGAAAGGTATTTAACTTCAAGCTTATTTGTCTCTTGACTGGTTTATGAGATCTCAACATTTTTTGATAATAATAATAATGTCAAAAAGAAAGTTCAAACTTTTGTGAACTAGAATAAAGTTAGGAACAGAATATTCGAACATAGAAGCTGGACCCTAAAGGATATGTGAAGGTTGACTGGGTTCACACAGTAAGAGTGTAGAGAGCTCACCTAGCATAACTAAAATTATAGTATGTAGAGATCAAGTGTAGTGGCTCGTATTTAGCATGGTATAACTGAATTTTAGTTTCTGTTTGGGGGGATCACTTTAGAAAAGTCACAGGTAGAAAGTTAGCTTAGGGCCAATTGTGAAAACAGAAAAAGGATGTTCCAAAGCAAACTGTCTGAATTAAGGCATGCAGATGTTAAAGTTTTAGGAACCCCTAAGAATTGAAATAGAAAGTGTATCACTATACACTTAGCCTACCAGACTAGAAATCTTACAGTCAACCTTATCCTGTCCCACTCCCTCAATTTTCATATCTCATTAGCCACCAAAGCCTATAATTTCTACTACCAAAACCATACCTAGAACCCAAATCTGTGCCTTAGTTTTGTTAGGTGCTACATTAGTGTAAGTTCTCATGATCGTGCTCTCTCATCTGAGTTAATGTGAAAGCTTCATCTTTTCTAGCTTATTTTTATCTTGCTGCTTACTCTATTTTTCTAATCATAAATTTGACTTCTTTTTCTCCCTTTCTACCTTACTGCTTTCTAAACTTCATTTTACCAGATTTGTCCAAAAAAGTGCTTTTATAACTTATACTTACTTACCTCTCATATCACTTATACTCATTTAAAAATTTTTGGAAAATATAAAATGGCTAAGAGATTGTGAACTCATCTAAGCTAATTTAGCATCTAACAGTTGTTAATTTCTTTTAGTAAACATAAGTAGCCTCTTGTTAGTTATAAGCAAATGGCAGCTATACATCATCTTCTACATAACTTCATCATTAGTGGTATGGTTACAATGAAAGCAAGTCGTACTTATTCTTTCACTTTATAAAATTTATTAGGAAGTAGGCATAAAGCAGTTATACACTGTGTTCTAAGTTTTAAGTTCATACTCAAAGAGGATGTATGGTTATTGTTGACTGCAAGATCAGTCAATCTTCTAGTCTAATGAGACAACAAAATCCCCCTTTGTGGGAGGAGGGCGCATACAAAACCTAGTAGAGCCCTACATCTAGAATACATCTGTCCAATGGACTTTATGTGATAATGGAAATGGTACATTGCTGTATTATCCAACACAGTAATCAGTAGCCACATGTAGCTATTAAAGATTGGAAATGTATCTACTGTGAGGGCTGAATTTTTAATTACTTTACATTTAAATGTAAATAGCTACATGTGTTTGGCAGCTCCCATATTGAACGGTGCTGGAATAGAAGAAGAATGTTCCATCGGTGTTTGGCTGCTACGATTGACAGATTTTAAAATTCTGCTCAGGCGAGGGCTGAAATATTTCTAAAATCCATTTTGATGATTAACAAAGCTTTTGGTATATAAATAAAACTTTGATAGAAACAGTCAGCATGCCGGTGTTGGCCCTTGAGCCATTGTTTATCAACCTCCTGAACTAGAGATAAAGGCAGTCACTTCCAAAGGGATATAGCTGAAATAGGGTTCAAGATGCTATGTCTTGAGTAAATAATTCTTTCCTTTGTTATTTAACTAAAGTTGTAATAAACACATTTATTTTCTTTTGAACTCATCACTATCAATGCTATAGAACTTTTCATAGTGTATTTTTATTTTACTTCTGATGTTTACTGATTTGCAAATTTCTTTTTAGGAGAGAAAAAGGAAAAAAAACAACAGTCAGTAGCAGGAAATGCTGACTCTAAGCCAATAGATGTGTCCCGTCTGGATCTTCGAATTGGTTGCATCCTCAATGCTAGAAAGCATCCTGATGCAGATTCTTTGTATGTAGAAGAAGTCGATGTTGGAGAAGCAGTTCCAAGAATAGTTGTCAGTGGCCTGGTGAATCATGTTCCTCTCGATCAGGTAACTTGTACAACTAAAATTACTTCTGCATACACATGGCATTTTTATTTCCTCTTTCTTTGATGTTTTTTTTACATAATTTTGTATTAGATGACCAAACAGCATTAATCAATCGATTATGTTTGAATGTGATGAATTCCATCAAGAAAGTACACATAACTATTAAAATCTTACAAAAGATCTTACATTAGGATTGGATTTATGAGGATAGAAAGAAGATGTATTATTTTTTCTCAATTAAGAAATGTTTTTAGTTTGTTATTTTACATAAAATACCATGTATTTATAATCAATGTTCCTTATGGAATTTTATTATTCCTTGATTTTTAAAATAAATATCTGTTATATAAAACCAGAATTCTAATCTAAAAGTGAGATAACAAGTTTTATTTCTTTATAATTAAACAAATATTTTTATAATTTAAGCAAAACATGAGAGGATTATGGAGATCAAACTACAATATTAATGATATGTTTTTAGTTGTTAAAAATTGGATATTTTGTTTGGTGTTACTTAGGTATTTTAAAATATAGAAAGTATTTTTTATATACATATATATATATATTGCATATGTTTATGTACAGATGTGTGTGTGTGTTTGTGTGTGTGTGTGTGTTTCTTTCCAGTGACAGTGGAATGAATTAAAGACAGTAATAGTTTTTAATTTGCTCTTTCAAGATGTCTTCCATACTAATTTGAGTCATCTACCTATTTCCTCTGCCCATGGTCCTTCAGAGATATTGCAAAGACTGCAGACTTCACCATTAAGATAGTTCTGCCACTCTGTTCATTCAACTCTGTTGCTTTATTGGCTTTGTGTACTTGGGCAGATCTCTACGTTTATTCATATTTCTAGATGCAAATATTTTGACCACCTACAGTGTACCAGAAACTATTTTAGACAAGGGATTCAGCAATTGAATTAAGATGATAGTTTTTTTTAATAGTCCTGCATTGTGAAACTCATATTTCTATGGAGGAGTCAGAAAATTGTAATATGTATATATTCTGTTAAATAGTGATAAATATCAAGAAAACAATAAAGGAGGGAAGAAGGTTGGAAATACTGAGGCTAGGATGATGATGTCATTTTATATAAAGTAGTTCAGGAAGGCCTTATAAAGAAAGTGACATTTAAGGGATGTTCTGAGAAAATGTGAAAACAAGTCATTTATCTATCTGGTGGAAGAACATTTTAGGTTGCTAAATCAAATTATTCCTGAGATGTTCAGAGAATAGCAGGAACCAGGGTCACTATTACAGTACATAAGGGGAAATCCGAGATAAATTTGCTAAATAACATAAAGTCTTACAGATCGTTGTAAAGACTTTGGCTTTTATTCTGAGTGAGATGAAAATCACTGGAGAGTGTTTGGGCTAAGGAATAACATAGCTGCCTCCTATTAATAGGATCATCTAGCTTCTCTATTGAGGAAATGAGTGAAGAAGTTTCTCTGACCAATGAAAAAATATAGATTTGGCACATGTATTTTTTTTTTATTCTTGTTTTTTTTAACATTTATCTTGTATAGGACCAGGACTCCTTCATAACTATTTATAAGGAGTCTTGGAGAAAAGAACCAGCTGATCTAGAGCCAGTTAAATTGGAAAAACTCCTCATTGGGGCTTCATTTTTCTTCTTCAAACAAGTTGCTGACTTTCTATTCCAAAGCTGTCATCATTCACAGCCATAAGCAAATCTCTTTCTACACATCTGTATCTAACCCAGCAAGGTAGTCCTAATAAGCATTCTATAAAGCAGGGGCACTTAACCCCTCCACCCCCAAGTTACATACAAGATTTTATAGATTTGTGTATTTTTCAAAGGAAAGGTCCACAGATATTATTAAATCCTTAGACCAGTGGTTCTTAACCTTTTTTGAGGTACCAAACCCACCAGTTTCATATGCGCATTCACCGAACCCTTCTTTAGTGAGAAATAAAATATGATTTTTTTTCCAAATTCAAGACATAGGTATATGTTTTTGTACTGGTGCACAAAATGAGCCGTGCATGAACATCACCTTGCTCAAAGAACAAAACCAACAAAGTGCATGAACTCACAACAAATTGCGGTATTACTTTATTCTGGCCTCTGCGGCAGAGGCTTCTCCGAACCCCTGAGACCAACTGATCGAACCCCTTGGGTTCGATAGAACCCAGGTTAAGAACCACTGCCTTAGACTGTATCTATCTAACCATGTTATTTTTTTCCTACATAATTAGTATAACATTTTTTAAGTTCTCATATATGTGGTATTTTCTAATTACTTGTTGAAGATGAGTCTTACTCAGGAGGACCTCCAAAAAGGGGGCCTTTTGAATTTGAGGGTTAGGCCTATTTATTTAATTAAAGTACAATTAACAGACAATATTATATGAGTTTTAGGTTTACAACATAGTGATTCTACATTTATATGCCTTGCCCTATGATCACCATACGAAGTCTAATAACCATCTGTCATCAGTTTTTATGATGGTGTTTTACTATTTCCTGTGTGGTATATTATATCCCGATGACTAACTAATTTATAACTAGAAGTTTTACCTCATTCCACTTTATCTTTTTGACCCATTCCTCTGGCAGCCATCAGTTTGTTCTTTGTGTCTGAGTCTGTTTGTTTTATTGTTTTGGTTTTTTAGATTCCCCATATAAATGAAATCATATGGTATTTGTCTTTTTCTGTCTGACATTTCCCTTAGCACAGTACCCTTTAGGTTCAACCATGTTGTCACAAATGTCAATATTTCATTTTTTATTGCTGAATAATATTCTGTTGTATATAAATACTGCATCTTTTTGATCCATTCATCTATCAATGTATACCTAGATTGCTTCCATATCTTGGCTATTGTACATAGTGTTGCAGTGCATATGGGGGTGCATATATCTTTTCTAGTTAAATGTTTTTGTTTTTCTTTAGATAAATACCAAAAGTGGAATTGCTGTTTCGTATGGTAATTCTATTTTTAATTTTTTTTAGAAAACTATATACTGTTTTCTGTAGTGGCTGCACCATTTTTCTCTCCCACCAGTAGTACACAGGCTTCCCATGTCTTCACATTCTCATCAACACTGGTTATTTGTTGACTTTTTGATAATGGCCATTCTGACAGGTATGAGGTATTAATGTCTGTAATTTTGATTTGCATTTCCCTAAAGATTTTTGATGCTTAGCATGTTTTCATATGTCTGTTGTTCATCTGTATGTCTGTTTTGGAGAAAGTTCTATTCACATCTTCTACCCACTTTTTAGTTGAACTGTTATTATTTTATGTTGAGTTTTATGAGTTCTTCTTTGTATACAGTAGTTTGAATACTAACCCCAAACGGTTAATGTCATTGCAGATATCTCCCATTTCTTAAGTTGTCTTTTCATTTCATTGATGGTTCCCTTTTATGTGCGAAAGATTTTTAGTTTGATATGGTCCTATGAGTTTATTTTTGCTTTTATTTCAGTTGCCCAGGAAGACATAGCCAACAAAATATTGTTAAGAGTGATAGCGAAAGTGTTTACTGCCTATGTTTCTTCTAGGAGTTATAATTTCAGGTCTTAACATTTAAGTGTTAAAACATTCTGAATTTTTTTTTTAAACATTTTGAATTTTTTTTAATATAGTATAAGAATGTTGCCCAGATTCATTTTTTTCACATATCTATATAGTTTTTCCAACATCATCTAGTCGTATTCTTCAACAATAATGAATTTATTTATTAGTTTTCAATGTTTTCTGTGGAGTCTTTAAGGGTTTTTATTTATAGTATTATGTCATCTGCAAGTGGTGATGATTTTACTTCCTTTCCTATTAAGATGCCTTTTCTATTTCTTATCTGCTAGGGTTTCCAATACAATATTGAATAAAAGTGCTGAAAGTGGGCATATTGTTCTGTTAATGATCTTAGAAGAAAAGGTTTCAGTTTATCAATGTTGAATTATGTTAGCTATGGATTTGTCATATATTGGCTTTATTATGTTGAGGTATGTTTCCTCCATACCCACATTGTTGAGAGTTTTTAACATAAATTGATATTGGAATTTTGTCAGATGCTTTTTTGGGCAGCTATTGAGATGATCATATGATTTTTATCCTTGGTTTTGTGTATGTGGTGTATCACATTGATTGGTTTGCAGGCATTGAATCATCTTTGCATCTCCAGAATAAATCCCATTTGATCATGGGTGTATGATTTCTTTTTTTAATGTATGCTTGAATTTGTTTTTCTAATATTGGAGGGATCTTAATACTTTTTAGAAAATGTTTATTTTAGTTTTAGAGACTGAGGTGGGGGGAGAGAGAGACAGGAACATCAGTCTGCTCCTGTATGTGCTCTGACAGGGGATCAGACCCACAAACTCTGCACTTCTTGGCAGTGCTCTTAACCAACTGAGCCCTCTGGCCGGGGCTCTAATATTTGGTTTTCTTGAGAATTTTTGCATCCATATTTATTAGGAATATTGCCTATAATATTTTTTTACTGTAGAGTCCTTTTCTGGTTTTGGTATCATGATAATGCTTGTCTCATAGTATGAGTTTGGAAATATTCCTTCCTCTAGAATTTTTTGGAAAAGTTTGAGAAGAGTAGGTATTAATTCCTCTTTAAATGTTTGGTAGAATTCACCTGTGAAGTTGTATGATCCTGGATGTTTCTTGTGTTTTGTTTTTTTCTTTTGATTACTTATTAATTTTGTCACTAGTAATTCTTCTATTCAAATTTTTTCTTCTTTCACTGGTCTTAGAAGTTTGTACATTTCTAGAAATTGGTTCATTTCTCCTAGGACTGTGATGGCGAACCTATGACATGCCTGTCAGCACTGACACGCATAGCCACTCCCCAGAGAAGTATGGGCCGCATGCGGAGAAGGGCGTTTCATCCTCGGCTCCTGCATGGCCAGGTGCAGTAGCTGAGGAAAAAATATTTGCTGTAGTGTAGACACTCTGTGCCAGGGGTCTGTAGGCCAAAACAACAGAACTCCGGCACAGAGTATAGTTCTGGGACTTCCGGTTAGGCCGTCTTTCTCAAAGTGACACACCACCCGAGTTATGCTCGTTATTTTGGCAAATTTTGACACACCAAGCTCAAAAGATTGCTCATCACTGTCCTAAATTGTCCAATTTGTTGATGTATCATTGTCCATAATATTCTTCCATGATTCTTTGTATTTCTGTTGTGCCAGTTTTTAACTTTATTTTTATTTCTGATTTTATTTATTTGGGCCCTCTCTGTTCTTGATGGGTTTAGATAAAGGCATATCATTTTTGTTTTGTTTTGTTTTTTTCAAAGAACCAGATTATTTTCATTGATATTTTCCATTCTCTAATTTACTCTATTTCTGCCTTAATCTTTATTATTTCTTTCCTTCTGCTAACATTGGGTTTTGTGTATTCTTTTTTGTAGTTCCTTAGGTGTAAAATTTGTTTATTTATTGAGAACTTTCTTCTTTCTTGAGTTAGGCCTGAATTGCTATGAGCTTCCCTCTTGGAACTAATTTTGCTGCATTTCATAGATTTTGGAGAATTTCATTTTTATTTTTATTTGTCTCAAGATTTTCTTTTTATTTCCTCTAATTTTTTCTTTTAACTGATTGGTTGTGTAGTAGCATGTTGTTTTGTGTCTACATTTTCTTTTTCAATTTTCTTTTTAATCAAGTGAGAAGCAGGGAGGCAGAGAGACAGACTCCCACATGTGTCCAGATGAGGATCCACCCAGCAACCCCCCTCTGGGTCTGGTGTTCTGCCTATCTGAGGCCACTGCTCTGTTACTCAGCAACTGAGCTATTTTAACACCTGAGGAAGACCATGGAGACTTTCTTAGTGCCCAGGTCCAACTTCTTCATTCAAGTCATGGCTACAGGAGGGGAAGAGAAAGGAGGGAAGGGATAGAGAAGCAGATGGTCGCTTCTCCTGTGTGCCCTGAGTTGGAATTGAACCTGGGACTTTACATACCAGGCCAATGCTCTACCACTGAGCCAAATTACCAGGGTTCAGTATTTTTTTTTGTAGTTGATTTTTAGTTTCATACCACTGTATCTAAAAAGATACTTGATATGTCAACACTGAATTTATTGAGAATCATTTTGTGGCCTAATGTGAGATGTTCCAAGGGCACTTGATAAGAATGTATATTCTGCAGTGTTTAGATGAAATGTTCTATAAATTTTTGTTAAGTTTATCTGATCTAATATGTCATTTAAGGCCAGTGTTTTCCTATTTTTCTGTCTAGATGATCTACCCATGTAAGTGAGGTATTGAAGTGTCCTATTATTATTGTAATACTATCAGTTTCTTTTTTATGTTTGTTAATATTTGCTTAATTATACTTAGGTGCCCCTATCTTGGAGTATAAATATTTACAAATATTATATTATCTTCTTATATCAATATTTATGTTTGCTCTTCTTTGTCTCTTTTTACAGTCTTTGTTTTAAAGTGTATTTTGTCTGATATGAGTATTGCTAACTCAGCTTTTTTTCCCCCATCTCTTCACTTTACAATCTATATGTCTTCCCATCTGAGGTGATTCTCTTACACACAACATACTAATGGGTTTTGATTTTTTTAATCCAGTTAGCCACCCCTATATCTTTCTGTTGGAGCATTTAATTCGTTGATATTTTAAGTAATTATTGATAGGTGTGTACTTATTTTTAATTTGTTAAATTTTTTTGGTGTTTTTGTGGTTCTTCTCTATTCTTCTTTTGGTTTCTTCCATTGTGGTTTGCTGGGGTTTTTTAGTGTTATATTTGTATGTCTTTCTCTTTATTTTTTGTATATCTTTTGTAGGTTTTTGGTTTGTGGTTATCATAGATACCGTTTTCCCAAAAATAAGACAGTGTCTTATTTTAATATTTGCTCCTAAAGATGTGCTAGGTCTTATTTTCAGGGGAGGCCTTATATTTCTAAGCTTGAAAAAAAATTCCACTAGGTCTTATTTTTGGGAGATGTTTTCTTTTCAGGGAAACAGGGTAGCAACCAGTGTTTATAGCAATTTCCTGTCGTCCCTCACTATATTGCAGTTCACTTTCTGTAGTCTCCAGTATCGCAGATTTTTAAATTGTATATATCTAATCTTGTATCGAGGATTTTTTGCTATATTGTAGGATTTTGCAGTATATAAGTACTTTTATATATTTATTTTAATCTTTTTGCATTAAAATAAGCATTTATTTTCTAGCCTAAAAAAATGGAAACAATATCAAAATATAAAATATATTAATTAAAACATATTAAATGTATATTAAATCAAAACAAAGCCTTAAAATATATATAAATAATAAAGTAAATATAAGGTCACTACTTCATGGATTTTCGCCTATTGTGGGGGTAGGCGGGACGGTTCTGGAACCTAAGCCCTGCGATAGACAAGGCCACTGTATTTTAGGTTCATAGGTAAGTTCAAGGCATTCTAAAAATACTGTTTTTATGTTTCTCTCACACTGTGTTTTTGATGTCCTATTTTAGATCTTTTTGTTTTGTGCATCCTTAGCTATTTATTGCATGTATATTTTATTTTGCTACTTTGGTCTTTTAACCTTTGTATTAACATTTTTTTGTTTGTTTTGTTATTTTGTTTATTCAGAGGAGGGGAGGCAGAGACAGACTCTTGCTAGCACCCGGACCAGTATTTTTCAAGCCCACTGGGGGGCAATGCTCTGCTCATCTCGAACATTGTTCCATTGCTCAGCAAAAGAGCTCTTAGCACCTGAGGTGGAGACCATGGAGTCATTCTCCGCACCCAGGGCTAACTGGCTCTAATCGAGCCATGGTTGCAGGAGGGGAAGAGAAAGAAGCGAGAGGGAGAGGGATGGAGAAACAGATGGATGCTTCTTTTGTGTGCCCTGATGGGCCGGATATCAAATCCGGGACATACACATGTGGGCCAACACTCTACCACTGAGCCAACCGGCCAGGGCCTGTATAAATTTTTTAAGTGACTGATTCACTGCATTTACTACATATTTGCTTTCACCAGTGAGGTCTTTTCTGTCATGTATTTCTTTTTCCTTAAAAAAGACCCTTTGCCTGACCAGGCGGTGGTGCAGTGGATAGAGTGTTGGACTGGAATGTGGAAGACTCGGGTTTGAGACCCCGAGGTTGCCAGCTTGGGGCAAAGCTCGTCAGCTTGGACCCGAGGTTGCTGGCTCTAGCAGGGGGTTGCTCGGTCTGCTGAAGGCCCGCGGTCAAAGCACATTTGAGAAAGCAATCAATGAACAACTTTGGTGTCGCAATGGCATCGAAAAACTAATGATTGATGCTTCTCATCTCTCTTCGTTCCATTCCTGTCTGTCTGTCCCTATCTATCCCTCTCTCTGACTCTCTCTGTGTCCCTGGATAAAAAAAAAAGAAGACCCTTTACATATCTTGTAAAGTTGGTTTAGTTGGGATGAAATTTTTTATTATTTTGCTTGTTTGGAAAACTCTTTGTGCTTAACTGTGAATGATAAGATTAAAATTTTGGTGTAGAGTATTCTGGCTTGGTGCTTTCCTTTCAACATTTTATATATACATCCTGACACTCCCTTCTGGCCCACAAACTTTGTGCTAAGACATCTGCTGATAGCCTTATGGGGTTTTCCTTTTATGTCACTAGTTGTTTTCCTCTTGCTGCTTTCAAGACTCACTATTTTATAATTTAGTCATTTTTAATTACACTATGTTTTGTTGTAGGTTTCTTTGGATTCAGCTTCCTGCACCTGGATAGCCATCATTTTCTACCCCAGATTAACAAACTTTTCAGCCATTATTTCTTTAAATAAGCTTTCTGACCGTTTTTCTCTGTTTTGGGGGATGCCTAATAAAAATGTTATTGTGTTTCATGTCACCTTATCCTTGTTTTTTAAAACTTTTTCTTTATTCAGTCATTTTTTTAAAAATATAGGAAAAGCCTTGTAAGTGGTCTTTCAACTATAATGTACTGTCAGGTTGTAGAATTTATTTTTTTTACATGTTTATATAAGGCATTATAATAGCAGTACAAGGTTTGGGATACACAGAGATAAAGATACATCCACAATAAAGGATCATTTAATATTTATAATATTTAGCATATTAGGTGTACTTTAATATATTCTAGGTATGATCATTCCAAATTTTATACATCTTAATCACCTATTTGTTTTTTACATAGATGCAAAATCGGATGGTGATTTTACTTTGTAACCTAAAACCTGCAAAAATGAGGGGAGTACTATCGCAAGCAATGCTGATGTGTGCTAGTTCACCAGAGAAAGTTGAAATCTTGACACCTCCGAATGGGTCTGTTCCTGGAGACAGAATTACTTTTGATGCTTTTCCTGGTAAGTATTTATTGATCTTTATTTAAAATTGTCTGGGAATTATATTTGAGTTTAAAATCAATCCTTTTTATGATTCATTATGCTTTACATTAAATGATTATTATTATTGAGCTTATTACTATTGTCTCAAGATTATGTATTAAGCACAAACATCTAACCACACCCCTCCCCATAAAGGTACAATTTATATAAAATAAAAGAGTTTTTGCTTTGGATAAAATACTAAATATAATCTCTATGTAGCAGAAGAATGTGATATGGATATACAATAAATTAATGTGCTACAAAATCATTTAAGCTGTAGATTATTTTAGAATGGAACACAGAATATGAAGAGATGAGAAGTTCAGACATGGGGAGAAGCATGTAATTCTAAGTCTATTTAATATACTTACATATACTATTGTTGGACTTTAGGATATAGAGAAAATTTCTAAGTTAGAATTTATATTTATAATTATAATCTGGAAGGAAGTTTCTTTTCATATTGTTTGTTGTCTCCAACAAAATGTTTCTGAGACACATGAAGCTTTGTAATGCATGAGAACATTTCTTCACATTGGGTCTTTGAAGCAGAAGTAGAAGGATGCTTGTCAGATGTAGAATTAATTTTTTATTCATCAAAGAGAGAGGACTTCATAGAGAATAAACAGAAATTAAAAGACTTCATTTATTGAACGGATATTTATTTGACAAGAGTAATGGGAAAGCAGATATAGGGTAACAAGTAGAATTAGGTTTGAAAGTCAGAATTGATTTAGAGACATATTTGTAGAAAGGGCTGGGTTTTCATCTAATAGAGAGGCTGATACGATTATATAAGCCAGTTTTTTAATCTTATGTTAATTATTTTTGATGAAATATTAGGGTTTGAAGACTTTTAACATTGGAATAAGGTAGAAAATGTGGGGATGAAAGTATGGGTTTATTTCCTTGAAACTAAGCTCCCCCATTCTAATCAAAAAGAAACTAATATTTAAAAAAAAACACAGGCACAGCAAAGGAAACGGACAGAACAAAAAAGCAGCCTACCAGATGAGATATGATATTCACAAACAACAGCTCTGATAAGGGGTTAATATTCAAAATATGTAAAGAATTCACAAAGCTCAGCAACAAATAATCCAATTAAAAAGTGGGGAGAGGACCTGAAAAGATACTTCTCCCCAGAAGACATACAAACAACCAGTAGATATATGAGAAGATGCTCATCTTTGCTAACTATTAGAGAAATGCAAATCAAAACTACAATGAAATATCACCTCACACCAGTCAGATTGACTATAGTTATTATCAGCAAGACAGGTAGTAAGTGTTGGAGAAGCTGTAGCGAAAAAGGAGCACTCATTCGCTGCTGGTGGAGTACAGCCATTATGGAAGACAGTATGGTAGTTTCTCAAAAAATTAAGAATAGAACTACCATATTACCCAGCAGTCCCTCTACTGGGTATATACCCAAAAAAACTTGAAAACATTGGTATGCAAAGATACATATACCTTCCCCATATTCATCTCAGTATTATTCACAGTGGCCAAGACATGCAAACACCAAAGTGCCCCTCCGTAGAGGACTGTATGAAGAAGATGTGATACATATTTACAATGAAATACTACTGAGCCAAAAGAAAGGATGGCATAGTACCTTGAGAACATTATACTAAGTGAAATAAGTAAATCAGAAAAAGCTAAGAACTGTATGATTTCACACACAGGTGGGATATTGAGATGCATGGACAGTGAGCAAAGTGAAGTGGTAACCAGGGGGAAGATGGGGAGAAGAGTACAGAGGGACAAATAATACAGTGACAGAAATGATTCGACTTTGGGTGATGGGCACACAGTGCAATCAACAGTCCAAATGCTATAGAAATGCTTACCTGAAACTTATGTACTCTTGCTGTTCAATGCCACCACATTAAATTTAATTTCTAAAAAACCCCCAAAACAAAAAACACAGAGAATGGATAACAAATACCTGTGACTTTGAATGCTTGTGTATGTCTTGAACCTTGGTAGATTTGAAACCATAATGGTTTGTGATTTCTTTTTTGGTAAATTGGGTTTTGGGAAAATCCCAATCTGAATCGTTTCTCAAAGTAGCATGATGATTTTAGATTCTAGCAGCATAGGATTACCACTGTTTACCAAAATATCAAAACACTTCTCCAAACCTCCAATTTTAGAGTAAGTGCAATCTTGTGTATAACTGACACCTGAAATTCTATTTAGAAGTCCCATTTACTACATTGTAAAAGAAGAACAACATATATACAGATGAGCTTTTACTTTAAAATTCAGCTTGCATTGAAAATAATATATTTGTTTACCTTTTTAGATTAACATTTGCATTTTGCTGTTTATATTCACATTGTTCCAAAGTCCTACACTATTTCTTCTAAATTCATAGTTTACCTTTATGCCTTAGGACCTGAATATGTGGAGAAGGTACAAAATAATTTATAATGTGAAAGAAGGGAACACCTAACTTTATAATGGCCTGAGAGGTTGCTTGAATTATTTTCTTATCACTTCTAATAGGTTTAACCAAGACGAACAGCATTGAATAATCGATCAGTTTTGAGACATGTGGTCTGTTAATATTTATCTTGCTTGTGGTTCCACATCAGTTACTGCTTCTGTAACAGTTAATCTGAAAGGAAATAACAGTTAATACTACACAACACACCATTAGTCTTGTTTTTTCTTTTTCCAGAGAGAGCCATGATATATCAGTGCTTTATTTTTTCAGCATCTGCTTTACATTTTTAAGCTTCAGGTGTGTGCTGGTACGTTTTGATGTTCACTGATGTGCTCAGTGTCTAGAGATTTACATTTCATGATGTGTGTGTGTGTGTGTGGTATAGAAATTGCAATTGGGGCTCAAATCTTTGAATTGCTATTTGGCCTTGGAAATACTTTTATACTTAACTTTTTGTCTAACTATAGAACTGAAAACTTCCATGGAGTTTAGTAGGAGATGCCAAGTAATATTTGACTAAAATCTGTCCCCACTCAATACTTTTTCAAATTTTAAATGTGTGAAGCAATAAATTGTAGTATTTAATATGGTAACTGGTCCCTAAGGCACTAAGCAAAAAATTGCTTGAAAATAATATTACGGCTAGGAGACAAAAGTTGACAGCCTTGTTTGGAAAATGCACTGATTTTGCTCTAAAGTAAATGAAAATTTGCTTCAGTCTTTTAACTTCTAAGATCATGCTTATTTCTATTGATATTGAGTCTCATAATAAATGTTAATAGTCATAGAGCCTGTATGATATGCAAGAGTTTTTCACTTTTGGATCCATTTATTCTTTAAAAGACAAAATACCTGTCTATTACTAATTCTTCTAAAACCCATTTCATTCAGATTTCTTTCTCCCCTGTGCCACCAGAACTTCTCTGGTCAAGATCACTAATTATTCTCTGTGCTTCATATCCATGGCTAGTTCTCAGTTCTGTTCCTAAATAACTTGCCATCTGGTACCACTCTCCTGCTTCACTGGCTGCCCCTTTCATCTCCTTTTGCTGATTGATTCGTCCTTACCCTCCTGACCACTTAACTAATTGGAGTGCCTGTGACCTTGGTCCTTCACCTTTTCTTTTTTTCCTCCCAGACTTGACCTCCTCTCTCTCATTTTGCCCGCATTATTCCCTTGGCTATTTTATCCAGTCACTTACCTGACTGCTTACTAGACTTCACTAACATGTCCAAAGGGAGAATACATATCCCAGTCTTACCCCTGGAATTCCTTTTTTCCATAGAGTTTTCCCTATCATCTGACTGGAGCTCCATTCTCTCAACTGCTATTTTCTCATGCCGCTTCTCCTTCAGGAAATAATAGTGAGTGTATCCTCTGAACATAGCTAGCCAGAATCGTTTTTGTCATTTCCACCACCACCACTTTGGTCTTGGCTCCAACATCCCATATGTAGATAATTGCAAAAGCCTTAAATCCTTGCTTTTACCCTTCCCCTTCTGTTTTCAGTTAGAGTAGGCAGAGTGATTTAGATCAGATTATATTACGCCTTTGCTCTAAAGCTTTCCATTTGACCCAACGTACAAGCCCACATCTTTATGGTGCCCTCTCATTATCTCATTAACTGCACGTACTCCAGCTCTAACTCATTCATTTCAGTTGAGCCTCTCACTGGCTCTTTTCCAAGATAGCTCCATTGCTTGGTCCCTCATCCTATTCAGATCCTTCAAATGTCTTTATTTTACTTTTCTCTAAAATACTTATCATTACCTAATAAACTATATATTATTAAATGTCTCTTAACACAGATATGTAAGCATCATGAAGTCAAGATTTTGTATTTTTTCTAAAGTGAGAAATAGGGAGGCAGAGAGACAGACTCCTGCATGCACCCGACTGAAATCCACCCGGCATGCCCACCAGGGGCAATACTCTGCCCATCCGGTTCATTGCTCCATTGTAGCTGGAGCCATTCTAGAGCCTGAGACAGAGGCCATGGAGTCATCCTCAATGCCTGGGCCAACTTTGCTCCAATGGAGCTTTGGCTGCAGGAGAGGAAGAGAGAGAGAAAGGAAAGAGGAAAGGTGGAGAAGCAGATGAGTGCTTCTCCTGTGTACCCTGGCCGGGAATCGAACCCAGGACTTCCACATGCTGGGCCGATGCTATACTGCTGAGCCAAGCGGTCAGGGCCATGTAGTCAAGATTTTTGTTGTTATTCACTGTTATATTTTTATTATCCAGGAAAAATTCCTGGCATAGAGTAGGAGCTCAATAAATTGGTTAGTGAATAAGTAAAAAGAAACGTACTAGTAAAACATGTTAAAAAAAAGTAACAGGATTTGTGAACAAGCCTGAGTTATTGCAAGATCATTCCTTTCAAACCACTGAGCCGCTTTCCCCTGTTGATTAGCTTTGTACAATTAAATGAAACCTACTTGCCGAGTTATATTTTAGCTTTTGTGACACAAGTGACAATATTTACAATTACTGTAGTTCAAAAACTCAGGTAATCTAATGTAAATTAATTAAGATAGCGCTGGGCTTTTTCATGGCAGTGGTAGATACCAAAGAGAAGCCGATGATCAGTGAGCATTCTCTGCAAAAGAATGGCTCAATTCAAATGAAGTGTCTAGTTCTTATTTCAGATGTGTAAATGCCTGGGACTCCCATTTCCAGTCTCATGTGTTAAAAGACAGCAGTTAAACTGGAGGTTCCTCTTCTTAGTTTCTAGTTTGAATTCAAATATTTATTCCTTCAAAATTGTTAATCTTATATAAGAAGTTTAAAACCTTTAGTCTTAGTTCCACAAGTGCTGGATGACCTGGGAACCTTTCTGAGCCCCAACTTTTCATCTCTAAGTAAGTTTTCTTTTCTTTAATAAGGAATGGGTTTTTAATGGTATCTATTTTATGTGTGTTTTGTGAAGTTTAACTTTTGAAATACTTAGCTACCAGCCTGGCTTTTATTTTTTTTATTTTTTTTATTATTAATTCTAATGGGGTGACACAAATAAATCAGGGTACATATGTACAATGAAAACATCTCCAGGTTATCTTTTCATTCAATTGTGTTGCATACCCATCACCAAAAGTCAAATTGTCCTCTGTCACCTTCAATCTGGTTTTCCCTGTGTCCCTCTCCTCCTCCCTAAATCCACTCTTCCCTCCCTCCCCCCATCCGATAACCACCACTCTCTTGTCCATGTCTCATATTCTCACTTTTATGTCCCACCTATGTATGTAATCATGCTGTTCTCAGTTTTTCTTTTTTTCTGATTTACTTATTTCACTCCGTATAATGTTATCAAGGTACATCCATTTTGTTATAAATGATCCGATGTCATCGTTTCTTATGGCTGAGTAGTTTTCCATAGTATATATGTACCATCGCTTTTTAATCCACTCGTCTTCTGATGGACACTTGGGCTGGTTCCAGATCTTCGCTATTGTGAACAATGCTGCCACGAACATGGGGGCGCATTTCTTCTTTTCGAACAGTGCTATGGTGTTCTTAGGGTATATTCCTATAAGTGGGATAGCTGGGTCAAAAGGCAGTTCGATTTTTAATTTTCTGAGGAATCTCCAAACTGTTTTCCACAGTGGCTGCACCAGTCTGCATTCCCACCAGCAGTGCAGAAGGGTTCCCTTTTCTCCACATCCTGGCCAACACTTATTCTGTATTGTTTTGCTGATAAGTGCCATTCTGACTGGTGTGAGGTGATATCTCATTGTGGTTTTAATTTGCATTTCTCTAATGATTAGTGATGTTGAGCATTTTTTCATATGCCTATTGGCCATCTGTATGTCCTCTTTGGAGAAATTTCTATTCATTTCTTTTGCCCATTTTTTGATTGGGTTGTTTGTCTTCCTGGTGTTGAGTTTTATAAGTTCTTTATAAATTTTAGTTATTAACCCCTTATCAGATGTGCTGTCGAATATGTTCTCCCATTGTGTGGTTTGTCTTTTTATTCTGTTCTTATTGTCTTTAGCTGTGCAAAAACTTTTTAGTTTGATATAGTCCCATTTGTTTATCTTGCCTTTTATTTCAGTTGCCCGTGGAGATAAATCGGCAAATATACTGCTGCTACAGATGTCGGATAGCTTGCTGCCTATGTTTTCTTCTAAGAGGCTTATGGTTTCACGACTTTCATTTAAGTCTTTATCCATTTTGAGTTTATTTTTGTGAATGGTGTAAGTTGATGGTCTAGTTTCATTTTTTTGCAGGTAGATGTCCAATTTTCCCAGCACCATTTGTTAAAGAGGCTGTCTTTACTCCATTGTATGTTCTTTCCTCCTTTGTCAAATATCAGTTGTCCATAAAGCTGTGGGTTTATTTCTGGGTCCTCTGTTCTGTTCCATTGATCTATGTACCTGTTCTTATGCCAGTACCAGGCTGTCTTGAGTATACTGGCCTTATAGTAAACCTTGATATCTGGAAGAGTGATACCTCCTGCTTTATTTTTTCTTTTTAAGATTGCTGAGGCTATTCTTGTTCTTTTTTGGTTCCATATAAATTTTTGGAATATGTGTTCTATATCTTTGAAGTATGTCATTGGTATTTTAATTGGTATTGCATTGAATTTATAAATTGCTTTGGGTAATATAGACATTTTAATGATGTTTATTCTTCCTAGCCATGAGCACGGTATATGCTTCCACTTGTTTGTATCTTCCTTGATTTCTTTTATCAATGTTCTATAATTTTCCGAGTACAAGACCTTAACCTCCTTGGTTAAATTTACTCCTAGGTACTTTATTATTTGGCTGCAATAGTGAAGGGGATTGTTTCCTTAATTTCCCTTGCTGATATTTCATTGTTGGTATATAAAAATGCCTCTGATTTCTGAGTATTAATTTTATATCCTGCCACCTTGCTGAATTCATTTATAAGGTCCAGTAGTTTTTTGGCTGAGACTTTAGGGTTTTGAATATATAATATCATATCATCTGCAAATAGTGACAGTTTTACTTCTTTTCCAATTTGGATGCCTTTTATTTCTTCTTCTTGTCTGATTGCTGTAGCTAGGACTTCCAGAACTATGTTAAATAAGAGTGGTGAAAGGGGGCATCCCAGCCTGGTTCCTGATCTTATGGGGGTTGCTTTTAATCTTTGTCCATTTAGAATGATGTTTGCTGTCGGTTTATCGTAGATGGCCTTTATCATGTTAAGGAATGATCCCTGTATTCCCACTTTACTGAGAGTTTTGAGCATGAATGGGTGCTGGATTTTATCAAATGCCTTTTCTGCATCTATTGAAATTATCATGTGATTTTTGTCCTTCCTTTTATTTATGTGATGAATCACATTGATTGATTTGCGAATATTGAACCAGCCTTGCCTCTCCAGAATAAATCCCACTTGATCGTGGTGTATGATATTTTTCATATATTGCTGGATCCGGTTGGCTAATATTTTGTTGAGAATTTTAGCGTCTAAATTCATCAGGGATATAAGCCTATAATTTTCTTTCTTTGTGATGTCTTTGCCCGGTTTTGGGATCAGAATTATGCTTGCCTCATAAAAGGAGTTTGGAAGTCTTCCTTCCTCTTGAATTTTTTGAAATAGCTTGAGAAGGATAGGAGTTAGTTCTTCTTTGAATTTTTGATAGAATTCACTTGAGAAGCCATCAGGCCCAGGACTTTTCTTTTTTGGGAGTTTTTTGATAACTGTTTCGATCTCATTTGTTGTAATTGGTCTGTTTAGGTGTTCTGATTCTTCCAGATTGATTTTTGGAAGGTTATATGATTCCAGAAATTTGTCCATTTCACCAAGATTGTCTAATTTTTTGGCATATAGTTCTTCATAGTATTTTCTTACAATGCTTTGTATTTCTGTTGTGTCAGTTGTTATTTCCCACTGTCCTTTCTAATTTTATTTATTTGAGTTCTCTCTCTTTTTTTCTTGGTGAGTCTAGTTAAAGGTTCATCAATCTTGTTTACCTTTTCAAAGAACCAGCTTCTGGTTTCATTGGTCCTCTGTATTGTTTCCTTCGCCTCTATGTCATTTATTTCTGCTCTGATCTTTCTTATTTCCTTCCTTCTACTTGTCTTGGGTTTTATTTGTTGTTGTTTTTCTAGTTCTTTTAGATGCAGGGTCAGGTTGCTTATTTGAGCTTTTTCTAGCTTCTTATGATATGCCTGTAGTGCAATAAACTTCCCTCTCAGAACTGCTTTTGCTGTGTCCCATAAATTTTGAGTTGATGTATGCTCATTATCATTTGTTTCTAGAAACCTTTTTATTTCTTCTTTGATCTCATTGTTAATCCACTCATTATTTAATAACATGCTATTTAGTTTCCAAGTGTTTGAATATTTTTCAGTTTTTCTTTTGTGGTTAATTTCTAGTTTCATGGCATTGTGATCAGAGAAAATGCTTGATATGATTTCAATCTTCTTAAATTTATTGAGACCATTTTTGTGTCCTATCATGTGGTCTATCCTAGAAAACGTACCATGAGCACTTGAGAAGAATGTATATTCTACTGCTTTAGGGTGAAAAGTTCTGAAGATATCTATTAAATCAAGTTGATCTAGTGTCTCCTTTAAGTGTGCTGTTTCTTTATTAATTTTCTTTCTTGAGGATCTATCCAGTGTTGTTAGAGGGGTATTGAAATCCCCTACTATGATAGTATTGCTGTTAATCTCGCCCTTTATATCCATCAAAGTCTGCTTTATGTATGTCGGGGCTCCTATATTTGGTGCATAGATATTTATAATGGTTATATCTTCCTGTTGAATTGTTCCCTTTATCATTATGTAGTGTCCTTCTTTATCTCTTACTAAAGCCTTTGTTTCAAAGTTCATTTTGTCAGATATAAGTATTGCTACCCCTGCTTTTTTTTCATTTCCATTTGCATGAAATATTTTTTTCCATCCTTTTACCTTCAGTCTATGAGCATCTTTTGTTTTAAGGTGTGTCTCTTGTAGACAGCATATGTATGGGTCCTGTTTTTTTATCCATGCAGCTACCCTATGTCTTTTGATTGGATCATTTAATCCATTTACATTTAAGGTTATTATTGATATGTAGTTGTTTATTGCCATTTTATTCTTTAAAGCTGTATTCTTCTTTTGCTCTATTCTTTCCTCCCTTTGAACTGTTCACTACATGCCCCTTAGTATCTCTCGCAGAATTGGTTTGGTTTTAATGAATTCCTTGAGGCTTTTTTTGTCTAGGAAGCTCTTTATTTCTCCTTCAATATTAAACGTTAGCCTTGCTGGATAAAGTAGTCTTGGTTGTAGGTTCTTGTTCTGCATTACTTTGATTATATCTTGCCATTCCCTTCTGGCCTCAAGTGTTTCTGTTGAGAAGTCCGATGTCATTCTTATGGGGGCTCCTTTGTAGGTGATAGTCTTTTTTTCTCTAGCAGCTTTTAAGATTTTTTCTTTATCCATTAGCTTTGGTAATTTAACTATGATGTGTCTTGGTGTAGATCTTTTTGGGTTTCTCTTTAATGGAGTTCTGTGTGCTTCCCAGCCTTAATTTAGGGAAGTTTTCTGCTATGATTTGATTGAACAAAATTTCTATTTTCTGTCCTCTCTCCTCTTCTTCAGGCACCCCTATGATGCGAACGTTGTTTCTCTTCATGTTGTCACAAAGCTCCCTTAGAGTTTCCTCACACTTTTTAAGTCTCTTTTCCTTTTTCTTCTCTGCTTCTGTGCCTTTGTTTATTGTGTCCTCTAACTCGCTTATTTGATCCTCAGCATGATTCTTCCTGCTTTTAATTCCTTCCATTGTGGTCTTCAGTTCTGATACTGTATTTGTCATTTCTGTCTGATTCTTTTTTATTATTTCAATTTCGTTTTTTATACTTGTTTTCTTTATTTAGGTGTTCATAATGACTATCCATTGTTGCTCTAATTTCTTTGAACATCCTAACTATCATTATTCTAAATTCTGCTTCTGGTAATATGGTTATATCTGGTTCATTCAGGTCCTTCTTTGGGGATTTCTCTTGATTCATTTGGTTTGCATTCCTCTGCCTGCCCATTTTGTCTGTGTATAAGCAAGTTGTGGCCACTGGAGTCCAGTAGGTGTTGCCTTTGTGTTCTTTAGGTGCGGTCTGTCTGCAGGCCCCCCACTCCTTCTGCCGGTGCCTAGGGTGGTTGGGTATGAGCGTTGCCATCGCCGGCCCACTGTGGCTTTTGCTGTGATTTCTGCCTCTCCTTTGTGGGAGGGGCTGTCACTGAAGCCACAAGCCTTAGCACCAAGGGTAGAGGTAAGCACCTTTGCTCAGCTGCGGACCCAGCCTATTTCCGGACTTCCGCCCAGAACCCTCAGTCAGAGCCTGCTCGCCACAGTTTCGCGGTTTGGGTGGGGCTTTTGTCATGCTCTCAGCTGTGAGCGTTTGCCCGTCTGGAGATTTAGCCCCGCCCTCGAGGCCAGGGCCCTTCTGCACAGGGTCGCAAACCCAGGTTTATTGGACAGGGCGTGTTCGCTGGCTTCCGCTCAGCTGCTACTTCCGCTCGTCCCGGACTCTACCCCGCCCCCGCGTTCGGAGCCCGCTCGTGCACGTATGAATGCAATCCGCGGTTTCTCGGCCCGGGCGGGGATAGTAGCATGAGTTCAGCTGCGAGCTTCCACTTGTCTCGGGGTCTAGCCCGTTCCCGCGCTAGGAGCCCGCTCGTGCATGTATACTGGCCAACCGCTGTTTCTCCGGCTGGGGTGGGGGGCTGGTAGTGTGAGCTCAGCTGCGAGCCCCTTTCGTCCCTGGCCTAGCCCGGTCCCCGCGGTCAGGGCCGGCTTGTGCAGGGTCGCAGATCAGATTTCTGCCCATTCCTGGCCTCCCACTTTGTCCCCGTAAGTGCGACTAAAGGCGGGCCCGCGCCCGCAGCTTCCGGACCACTTTCGCGCGTCCTCTCCTACCCACTGGGCTAGACCGAGCTCCCACCGGCTTGGCCTCTGCCCACGCCGACAGAACCGCGTTTCAGCGTCCTGTCGCCACAAACCCTTAAGCAGCCCTCAGCAGAGTAGGAAGGGACCTAATACTCCACACTGTAGGCCTGGGAGCTCCCTCACTTTTTTCACAGCTCAAAACTGTCCAAACGCCTCTTCTAGGCTCTGGGACTGCAGGCTGGGGCTTGGTTCCTGGGATCCAGGTCCCTCCCTCTCCACCAAACTTTCCTCCCGCCCCGCGGGTCTCTCCGGACTGCCGTTTGCTCCGGGGAGCTGGGCAGCCCTCTTCGCGTTTTCGCTATTCCTACCAGTCTCAATGTGGCTTCTGTGTTCCTTGGTTAAAGAGTCCACTTAGTTTAGTTCATAGTTGGTTTATGCAGATGATGGTTCTTTAAGTTGAGTTATAATCCACTTTGGTTCTGGGAGTTGGAAGTTGGTACGTCTGCCTACTCCGTCGCCATCTTGAAAGTCAAGCCAGCTGGCTTTTTAACAGTTTAGTTGTAACTTTTGTGCCTCAATGTCCACATCCATAAATTGAGGATAAATTTATCCATAAATTAATTGTTTTTATATAGTGTACTAAGAGCATTAAATAAGTAAATATATGTAAAACACTCAGTGCAGTGACTGTCACATAGTAAGCACTAAATGTATTATGTATTATTATGAATATATCTATACATTTCAACATCTCCCTATATATGAGAACCTGAATTTCCTGTGGCACAGCTTTTTGTACTTGAGATTTATTTATTCAGTCAACAAGAATTTACTGCACAAGTCTGTGTTCTTTACAAGAAGCTTTTACACAAATCTGGGACACTCTGCTTCTTCAGTTAATTTCTTATCCATCAGGGAACATACCTTTGTGACTGAGAGGAATCAGGGTTAGTACTCAGGACTTCCTGAATAGGAGGAGCTCTGCCTCCAGCTTTTCAGAATTCCAGAATGTTCACTTCTCTACATGATTTGTGCATAAGCAAAATAGAATTGTGCTAGTAAACTAGGAATGGTTTAGAAACAAAATAATTATGTTGATACTATATGTATTGGTATTTTTTCCTATTCTGTTTATTAATTAATAATAATTAACTGATGTTCAATCTCCTGCTCTTTAAGGAGTAAGAGAAATCCTCACTTTAATAATCTTTCAGTGTTAGTTTCACAGTGTAGTCTTCTACTGTAAAAACATTATTCAGTTAGCTCTTCTGTCAACTCCAAAAACCTGCATATCAGAAAACAGTTTTTTATGTTCTCACCAGTTTCATAGCAGTTTCTGAAGAACTAATAAAGGACAAAGCTATCATGGCCAACCAATTTACTCAGTTTTGTTATTACCATGTATGTATGAGTGGAAAATAAATACTAAATAATAAGATGTAATCATAATATGGAATATAATTAGTTCCAGTAATGTTTAAAAGATTGTTTTTAAGTAATTTCAAGAGATTTCATCTTGGGAGTCATTTAAAAAAAGATCTAGAAAGTTTTGTCTATCATTACTGAATTATTCTTCAATATATATATTTTTTAATTATTTTATTGATTTAAGAGGGAGAGGGGAAGGAAGAGAGAGAGAAGCATCAACTCATTTCACTTAGTTATTTCATTTAGTTGTGCACTCATTGGTCACTTCTCATATGTGCCCTGGGGTCAAACCCACAACCTCAGCATGCTGGGATGAATCTTTATTCACTTAGTCACTTACTCAGTCAGGACCAGAAATATTTTTTATTACCTCCAGGATAATAATTTCTTATTTGAACTAATTCTTTATTCCAAATGTTACTGAATATACCTAGGTATAAAATGCTTTTTATGAATATCCCCAGATATTAAAATGTTGTTTATATTAAACTTTGGTCTCTACTTTCTTTGCATTTGTTAGATGTAGGGTTTGCTTGGTATACTGATTGTCTTTAAGCCTATACAGATATATTCCACAATAGGGGTCCCCATACTATGGCCCGCAGGCCGCATGTGGCCCCCTGAGGCCATTTATTCGGCCCCCGTCGCACTTCCGGAAGGGGCACCTCTTTCTTTGGTGGTCAGTAAGAGGAACACAGGATGCATCCACACCCATAGTTCCCATTGAAATAGTGGTCAGTTTGTTTATTTAAATTTACTTGTTCTTTATTTTAAATATTGTATTTGTTCCTGTACTGTATTTTACTTTAAAATAAGATATGTGCAGTGTGCATAGTGATTTATTTGTTCATAGTTTTTTTTATATAATCCAGCCCTCCAACAGTCTGAGGGACAGTGAACTGGCCCCCTGTGTAAAAAGTTTGGGGACCCCTGTTCTACAAGTTCATTTGTCTTTTATAGCTTATAAACTTTATAGTGTGAGTTACTATAAAGATAGGAAATGGTACATTATCTAAATGTCAGAATGTTGTTTTTTTTTTCTAAAGCATAGTTTATTAGGAGGCAAACTGCTATACTCATGGAACAAAGGCTTTGGTGATAAATCCTGACTTCACTTGTGATATGATAGTGTGGCTTTGAACAACTTATCTTGTTTGAGTCCCAGTTTCTTTATATTTAAAATTACAGCCAGTGTTGTGTGAATTGCATACAACACGCATTTCTTGTAGAAAAGGCTAGTCCTTGCCTCCTAACTACACCTTTCTGCCTCTTCATCTTACCAAATGGAATGGGCAGCAGACGAAACTGAGAGTAGTTATATTTAGCTAGATAATCCCAACATTTAAGCCATTCTGTAGTATTTATAAAAAATCTTTAAGCGCTATATGAGAAATCTAGTCATTTATTTTGTATGATAACTACTTCTGCCAGTTGTAAAAGCATAACACATGAAATTATGCTCTCATCCTGTCACAACTTTTCTTTAAGAGTATGTTGGGCAGATAAAATATATTATGCTCACTTTGTTAGAGATGGCTGTACCCACGGGGAAGCCCATTGCCCAGGTGATATTGGTTGCCCTTATGCTTGGGATGGGTGTAATTATATTATTGTGTGTGGGGGACAGGCTGTAAGCAGTCAGGGTCGTTATAGCCCAAGGCTAAGTTTTATGAGTAACCCTTGACTGATTGCATGATGTAGGGTGGTGCACTGTCATGAGAAATCCTCCAATAATGCCTCAGATAAGTGACTTTGTATCAGAGACTTCCTTGTTTGTAGATTGGATTAAAGGTTTGTATTTCTACACTACAAAGTGGGGCAGACCAGGCGCTTGCTCTCTCGGTTCCTGAGGTTGGCATTAGAGAGGAGAGCAGAGTAAGACCACATGGAGGAGAAGCAGCCAAGATGGTGGAGTGCTGAGGAAGAAGCCAGTTTGTACAGAGTTTGTGTAGAGAGAAGGAGATGGGAAACAGAGCTGAATAAGTCTGGTGAGCTGGAAACCTTTGCTTCTAGGAAACTCGGATAAGTCAGTAGCTTTGTGAGCACTGAATGAGTGGGTTTTGGAGCCCAGTGCGTGGTTTTACTTGCCCGCCGAGTGCAAGCTAGAATTAAAGCTGATGGCCCACCAGTTCTTGGCTTTGTTGTTTCATTACCAGCTGTCCGAATCTAATGCAAACATGCACTGGCCAGGTGGTGTGATGGTGACCTTGGCCACTGGCTTTACGGAGTATCTTATATCTTTAAATTTGTGGAATAAATTTGGTGAGCTATATTACTAGCAAACTATATATTATAAGCATGAAAAATAATAAACTACTAACATAATAAAAATAAATATTAACAGTAAATTCTAAAATTCTGATCAGGTCTAAAGATCTGAAAGACTACCAAGACTAATTACTTGAAATATCTCTGGGCAATTTATTTAATATGTATTTTTATATTTCCCCAACAGGAGAGCCAGACAAGGAGTTGAATCCTAAGAAGAAGATTTGGGAGCAGATCCAGCCTGATCTTTACACTAATGATGAGTGTGTAGCTACATACAAAGGAGCTCCCTTTGAAGTTAAGGGGAAGGGAGTGTGCAGGGCTCAAACTATGACCAACAGTGGAATAAAATAAAATTAAATTAAAATGCTTCAGTTACTGAAATATATTGGGAAAAAAACTTTAATAAAAATAAAAAGAAATACATTTGTCACTTATGCTTAAAATATAACTGGCTTATTTTGTGTTTTTTCTCTTTTAGATTGGCCTAGTCTTTTACCTGGTATATATCATTTTCAGTTTATTGAAGAAACTATAATTTTACCTATGATTTTTGATCCTTTAAAATCTAGGAAAGAAATACGCTATATTTAGTGAGGATTTATTTTGTAGTAGAGATGTTGATCAGCAGAATGATTTTTCTTTATGCATTTGTAGTATTTTTTCTTTATGTGTATTTGGATAACTTGAACTAGATTAACATTTAGTTCCTTATTTGTTGGCATATGATACATGAAATTTCAAGTCCTTGGAATTTTAGTATATTGTGAATCTGTTATAAATGTCCTCTTCAAAAACGACAAGTTAAAATTTGTGCACGGTTTATCAACTAGTTATATAGTAATAATACTATATTGAAAATGAACAACTGTTGATTCCAGAGAGACAAACATCATAAAAACTAGGAGGTGTGGCATTTAAACATTAGTTATTGCCATTCCTTGCCAAAGGGACCCAAATTTGTATATTTAAAGCAAATTTTTAAACAGAATGAAATTTCCATTGTGATTTGAACTTTTCTTTCTATTTAGCAAAGTAATCAGTAATGTATTTTGACTATGAAGCATAAACACATTGCAAAGTGTAGCCAGTGTAGTTTCCAATGAAATGACTGTAAAAGCAGCAGTCAGTCTATTTTTTACTCTAGCTAAATTTAAAGATCCCTTGGGTTCCTAATAAAATATTATTTATAGCTTATTGTCTTTAAAAGAGCATTTAAGATTATGTTTTGCTTTTTTATGAATCATCATACTGTTAATATATTAAAAGAAATGGCAGCCAAAATCTTATTATGCAGTAAGGTGTCAAACGCCTATTTTCATTCTTTCTAGATCAGGGGTCCCCAAATTACAGCCTGCGGGCCACATGCGGTCCCCTGAGGCCACTTTTCCAGCCCCCCGCCGCACTTCCAGAAGGGGCACCTCTTTCATTGGTGGACAGTGAGAGGAGCACAAGATGCATCCACACCCATAGTTCCCATTGAAATAGTGGTCAGTTTGTTGATTTAAATTTACTTGTTCTTTATTTTAAAATATTGTATTTGTTCCCATTTTATTATTTTACTTCAAAATAAGATGTACAGTGTGCATAGGGATTTGTTCATAGTTTTTTTATAGTCCGGCCCTCCAACGGTCTGAGGGACAGTGAACTGGCTCCCTGTGTAAAAAGTTTGGGGACCCCTGTTCTAGATAGTCTAGGAACAATGAAAATTAACCTAAGAATAATTAGTTTTAAGTTTATCAGTCTTAAGGTGATAACTGATGACTTGGACTACCAAAAAATAAATGCATCGATGGAGGTAGAAGTATAAATATTGTTTGAAAGGGAAGTCTCACACTCAAAATTCTAACACTAGATATTTATGCCTCCAATAAGAAGAGGGAAAACAAAAAATTTTACAACAACCCTGCATGGGAGTTAAAAAGGTGTAAGTAAAATTTATTAAGTCCTTGGAGGGTAGTAGGCTGAGACACAATATCATGGTAAAATTTCATCTTTTTTTCTGAAAAGCTTATTATTTATTAGCAGAGCATGGTTAACGTTTTGATAAGTAAACAGAAATGAATTTCCAAAGTTCTTTTGTACTGAAGAGCCATTATTCTTTTGGGAACAAAGAATATGACTAAGTCTTTTGTGATTCATTGTTTTCTAATTTTTCTCAATTATATCAAATTTCTTTCAATAATTCTATGATAATTTAAAGGATATTTCAAGTACTTAGGTGAAATATTTATTCCCAATTCTTCAAGTTACATAAAAGTATTATTCAATCAAATTATCAATTTAGCCCGATTCAGTTATTTTTTTCAGAAAACTTAATTCTGTTTCATTTGTAGTTCTGGTGAGAGAGCTTTTATGGGATCAACAACAAGAAATAGTATTGCTGGTGAGCTGGGCATAACTCCTGGCTTTTGAATGGTAGCTTTAAGGAATTTAATGCAGGAGATAGTGTCAGGACACAAGCTAAGCAGTTGGGTCTCTTGATGTCTATTTATAAATTGTAAACTAAACCAGAACAAAAATCTGATCTTTCCCCAAGTTACTTTCTCATCTAAGTTGGCCCAATATCATACATAAATATTGGAAGTACTAACTTTTTTTTTAAGGGAGAGGAGAGAAGATAGGGAGATTCCCATATGCCCCCGACCAGGATCCACCCAGCAACCCCCCGTTTGGGGCTGATGCTTGAATCAACTAAGTTGCTTGGGGTTGACACTCAGACCAACTGAGCTATCCTTAGTGCCCAGTGCCCAGGGCTGATGCTTGAACCAATTGAGCCACTGGAGGGGAAGATGGAGAAAAGTGGGAGGGAGGAGAGAAACAAAAGATTGCTTCTCTTGTATGCCCTGATCGGGAACTGAACCCAGGACATCGTATGCTAGGCCAATGCTCTATCCACTGAGCAAACATGCCAGGGTAACTTCTCATTTAGAAATTCCATGTAGTTTTTCTGAAATGAATCATTTGCAGGACATGTTTATTTTAATATAAAAATTGGAAAAATTATGTTTGCCTTCTATTAAGAATATTAAGTACTCTAAGTTAGAAGAACTTTAAGTGACCACCAAACAGATAATTTGTTATTGCTTTTTAAAAATAATATAAATTCCCATTTAGACTTGACAAAATATTCAAAGTAATTTAAGGTGTTTATTAAAAAGTATGTCATTAAGATAGAAGTTATGGATACAGCCTCACAGAGCAACGTTAACAAGTTTAAGCAGGTCCAGGTGTCTGGGCCTTAGTTTTTCAGGTCCAAAAATCTGCATTTCTAGATGAAAGAAATCCATTGAGCCTAGTAGTATTGGTTTTGAGGCCAGATTCTTTAGTTTTGATTCCTGGTTCTACAGCCTCACTGCCTGTGTGATCTTGTGTGATTGTTCAGCTTCTATATACCTACTTCCCTTGTCTGTAAGGTGGGTATAATAATAGAACTTGTCTCATAGAGTTGGGAACATTGTGAGTGTGTACCCCTAGAGTACTTAGAACTATGCCTGGAACATAATAAATATATATTATGTTGACATGAATTTATGATAGGGATTTTCCTTTCCATAACAAGTATTTCTGAAAACATTTCCTAAGAAGTTGAATTCTTGTTTAGAAGATTACTTGACATGTATAAATTGAACAGAGTATCTTAAGTAATATTACATAGGCTGTGAAGGTATCTATCAACAAACCTGGTGGTTGCCCTAAACCAGATATACCGTAATATCTTCCTTGATACAGATGTTCATTACTGAATTGTTCTCTGCACACCCACTGAAATCTATTTTTTAGATATTTAGATGCTGGCCAGCCCTATTCATTGGTGCTTTTTAACTAGTTTAATATTACTGTATTTAAAAAGTATAAAAAAAAATTGAAAATTTTTTAGACTAGCAAGACAATATTTTTAATTACAGTATTGTGTTAGTTTAACAAACAGAAGCAATTATATTTTCAAGTTGTTGAGTGAGGGAGCACCTCGCTATTGCCTATAATGGAAATTAAAAGGACACAAGTATATCCCCTCAATTTTCTAGGGGACTTATATGTGGTACCTTTAAAAATGTAAAAATACCAGAAGTGCACAATATTAACTGTACTTTAGCTACATAAATTGTGACACAAGTCCTAGCTCTAAGTGTTGTGCAACAGTGAAAACTAAAACTTTATTACCATGATACAAAATAAACACTAATGAGGCAAGTTCATGTAACTCAACTTACAATAAATAATATTGTAAGTTTGCTGTCTATTGTTGAGAAAGTTTTGCCCTTCAAAATTTTAGTTAAGGAATAACTATGCCCTTTTCTCACTAAAGTTAGGGGATATAGTAATACATGTCTGCTGTTAAAAATTTTATTATAGAATTATTATTAAGATATTTAATGCTTTATATATAGCCTTACCAATTCCTTAACTCCATAGAGGTAGACCAGCCATCTTACCCTAAGGAATCAACAGAACAGTTAAATAGATGCTTGTGCTAAGATAGAACTAGCTGACACTTAGATCTTCCAATTCTTACTAATTCTTTTCTCCATTACAATACATTTTGTTCAATATCAATAGTCACACTGTTTCTTTTATTTGAATGAAACTTGAGAAGTTTAACTTTTCTATAAACTGTAGGGAAACATTGTGATAAATTGAAAAACAAGAGTCATTACAAAGAAATTTTTCTTTTTTTTTCTTTGCTCCTGAGGTTCTTAGAAATAATTGCTGGCAAAGCCAGGATGCTGCTGCTGACAACAGTTGTCTTGTTAGAGCCACATGCCTTGATTGTTTGAATTGTATACTGTTGTTGGGGACCACTGTTCCTATAATGACAATTTATCCCAAACATCACCTTATGAGGGAAGTCAGTAAGTTCCAAATAGATAGGTATACAGGCAGGCAGGCAGGCAGACAGACAGATATTTTAACCAGGAACAACTCTCTACAGTTATACCCCATTTGCAATACTACTTGGATCATAACCATAAAATTTGCAATAATAATGGTAAGGATAGTTGCTGTTGGCTAATATGCTTCTATACAAAGTTAAATCTTCAAATACCAAATAGAAAAGGGATAGTGACACATTCTTGCTTATTGCACTTTTAAATTAGGATTTTCCTTTTGATAAGACTTAGCAGAGATAATTTATAGGAGTATAAGTGCAAAATTTATTGGGAGAAATGACCTAAAACAATTAACTGTTAGTTTGAAAGTGAGCCATCTGTAATTTCAGAGTGTAATTAATTATTGAATATTGTACTTTTTCACCCTTATACATGTTTTATTTTCTTCTGTCTTAACACCTCCCCCAACACACACTATTCCCTGTTCTCTGGGTTTTGAATAAAATAATGTGTGTTATTGATGTCTTCATCAACATCATTTCCTATCTGGCAGGCTATTATGCTTAGCAACAGCAGTAGAAACAAGACCTGGGCTTGGTAATTGCTAGAAAAAAGAATTCTTTCTAATAAAGGGCCTAAATAGTCTTGCCTTTCCTGTTCTTACATAATGCCTTCAGAATTATTCAAATAGCAATTATTAATGTCTACTCACTTCTACTATGGCATTTATGTGATGACCCCTCTTATCTAGGCTGCTCTGACAAAGTTTTACATTTGTTTTTGCAAATTGCTTCATTAACTATCATTATCCCAGTAGAGAAATGCTCTCAATATATGCATCCACTTAACTGTTCAACCCTAAGATTACGTATTTGGCTGATACCTGTTAATTTAAAATACACTCAACTTTTCACACCTGGGGATTTTGGAAGGAATGGTGCATGAGTCATTTGGAATCAACACCACAATTTGACTTTTCTTTCAAAAAGATTAATGAAAAATGCAACCTAAAAGTCACTTTCAATATCTTTAGCAAAAGAGAATGATTTTGATAGAAATAACTTTTTTCATAACCTTCAGTCTTCATATGAAAATATAACATTTTTTCTTAAAATAGCACATGTATGGAAAAAACTTCAGATGTTTGTGAAAAGAGACTTAATTTTTACATAAAGTTTCAGTGAGAATCTGGGAAATAGCAATGCTACTATTAACATTAAATAATAGCCATTTGTAAAATAACTTTGATATGCCTGAAAAATCAATAGAACAAAAAATCTAAGAACAAATTCTTCATTAAAACAAGGCAGAGTATGGGTAAACATAACTAGAAAATGAAAGCCAAGATTGGTAATTGAGGTAATATATCTGGAAGAATAGATTTGGTAGTTGCCAGATTTGGTATTTGAAGTGAATTAATAATACCCCAAGATGATATATGCATAATGAGACTCTAACCCCAGCTCCACAAAAATACCAAGTGTGCTATTTTCCAATTCTCTAAATATTCAAAACACTTTCAAATATAAAATTTAATTGTTTTATTTTTTCCTTTATTTTAAATTAAACTTATTAGGGTGACATTCGTTAATAAGATTATAGGTTTCAAGTACACAATATACATATAAATGATCTGTATATTGTGTTGTGTGCCCACCACTCAAAATCAGATGTCAAATTTGGTGGAGATTTTTGTCTTCCAGGTAAGAATAGTATACAGATTAGACATCTGGAGGGACATAAGGAAAGATTGCAAATTATAGACTCTAATGGCAGGATACCAAATATGAACTTTCTGGACATTTATTTTACCTAGAATAAATTCTGGTCACATAGGTCTTTTGTTACAAGTTTTAATTCTTTCCAATAATGGTGAGTTTGTTCGTGGATGCAAAATCCTGCAGAAAAAGATGAAGAACGCAGCTTCAGGTGGAGAACAGCACAGATATTCACTCCATGTGTGTCACCATTCTTATGATTCAATTAGCCTGTTGCCAACCAACAAATTACTTTTTTATATCCACTATGCTGATTATTATGAGAAGTTAGGATTACTATAGCATAGTGGTACATTGAAGAGTCTACCTGGAATTTAATGCCTTTGGGATACTATACTCAAATTCTACTATACTGGAATTCAGAGTAAAAGAGGAAAATACACTAACCAAAAAGATGGGTGGAGATAAAGAGAAAACAATGGTGAGGAACATATGTTAAAAGAGATGATACTAAGCTGCCAGGTATGCTTAATGTAAATGGTAACAGAGGACTATTGAAATAAGGGGCAATACGTAAGGGAAGTCTTGAATTATTTAATTAACTATCTTAGCAAAACCTGGTAATATGGGGAAAGAAAAAACATTCCAAAGACCTCTTCTCTAGGGAAGATGGGAAGGAGAAAATGATAAGGAGGAGATGAAAGTGTTCTAAGGGCCTTATTTGAATAGTTGAGGGGATAATGCAGTGGGAAAGGAAAGTTCTTGGTTAAAGAAATACTTGTTACCTTGTTATCAAACAACAGTAGAGAAGTTCGCACTTGATTCTGAATTTAGGAGCTAGGGAATAATCCTTGATGGGTATGAATTAGAGTTTCCAAATTATTAAGTAGAAAAATTAAATTAATAGAAATGTTATCAAATTAAACTATGGAAAAGAAATGCAATAAATACAGTAACAAAATAAATAACAAAGATCAGGAAATATCTTGTATGCTTGCAGAGGAGGATTTAATAAGGATTTTTTTAAATTTAATATCACAAAATATCATTTATCATAAAAACACTACAAAAGAATTTTTAAATTAGAATGAAAAAGATCTGAAAAGAAATGTGTTGAAATGAATACCTGAGAGTAGCCAGAAAATATTTTGACAAAAAAGGGAAACTTGTTTTACTAGATATCAATCAAATATATAAGCTTATTTTAATTAATTATTCTGGTATTGTCAATATTATAAATAGAACTGATAAAGAAAAAAATTAAAAATCCAGAATAGCTTCAGAAATAAAGCTATATCTCTATATATCTATCTACCTATCTCAGTCTATCTACCTTTCTTTAGTAGGAAAAGAATGAATTATTTAATAAATAGAGCAAATAGAATTGATTATACATCTAAAAGGAAATAAAACTAAAATCCTACCTCATATCATGTATAAGACATACATAACTATAAGAAAATTCAAAAATTTAATTTGGCAAAAGTTACTATAAACAAAGTTAAAGATAAAAAATAGAATTGAAAAAAACAATTGAATTGTGAAGGACAAATAGAAGGCCATTATCTATAATATAGAGATCTTTGGCAGGCAGGAGATGTTGAAGAAAAAAATATTCAATGATTCTTGTTAAAGTTGGTAAGGCAGACCTGATGATAATTCAGTTCCAGTGAGGTAGGTGTAGAAGCCACAATGGGATTTTACAGTAGAGAGGAAGATTGGACCCAACTCTGAATACAGCATGGGCAAGCGGGAATTTAGAATCAAGGAACGGAGGGAGTTGGGATCTGTGGATGGACAGTAAATAAGAGGAAGTATCAAAGGTCGGGGAAAATCTGGCCAAACCTACCTAATAGATATTTGTTGAAGACAGGACAAGGAGATCAGATATCACCTAGGGCAGTGGTCAGCAAACTCATTAGTCAGCAGAGCCAAATATCAATAGTACAACGATTGAAATTTCTTTTGAGAGCCAAATTTTTTAAACTTAAATTATATAGGTAGGTACATTCCTTATCAAGGTAGTGCCCACACATGCTATTTTGTGGAAGAACCACACTCAAGGGATCAAAGAGCCACATGTGGCTCGCGAGCCACAGTTTGCCAACCAGGGACCTAGGCGACAATAGAAGCTGAGGAACTCTGTGAGAAAAACAAAGGTAGAGAACTCTGGTTAAACTGACATAGCAGGGTCCTTGCTACAACTAGATTTTACAAGGTCAGATGGGCTTAGGAGAAGGCTCATGAGCCTGTCTAAAGTTTTGGTCAAGGAAAGAATCTTTGTGAGAAGTAATCCGATAGAAAAATGATAAAAAGGGCAAAAGAACGCAAAGAGGCAATTCATAGAAGAGGAAATCTAATTGACTAGCATGCTTACAAATAGATGCTCCAGTTCAGTAGTAGTGTGGGAAATGCACATTAAGTTAACAGTAAAATACACATTTATTAAACTGTTATTAGCAATAGTGTTTAAAATGCAAACACCAACCAATGACAAGAATATATAGGAAAAGGTACTCAAATATTGTTGCAAATCAAGTTTGTTACGTTTATGAAGTATGTTTGGCTTCTTGCTTTCAACATTATGTTTGGGCAATTCACTGATATTGTTACATGCAGTTGTAGTTTGTTCATTCACATTACCATATAACATTGTATTGTGTGAAATAGCACAACTTGCTTATCTATGCTCCTGTTAATGAACATCTGGATAATTTTCATAGTGATTATACTAGTGTGCAGTCTCACTGACAGGATATGGGAATGCTCACAGTCCACAGCCATTCTAACAAAAGGCACTTTTGAAACTAGTTTTCTGACATGAAAACCTAATGCTCTTTTTCTTTTATCTAACTTTTATTTAAAGGTAAGAACTTGGTAACAATTTTCTCTTATAAATTCCACGATTCTCTCTAAGACTTTTATTCTTTGCTCATTAAGAGAGTTTCCTTTTCTATACAAGAAAATAGATCTGTGCTGAAGAGACTTTAGCAGGATTAGCAGTGTATCAGAGGCCTCATGTAAGTATTCATCTTCACTGAAACCCGCCTCTTCTATTTTTTTCTGCATGGGTGAAAAGGATGGCAGTATAATTCTTCCAAGTATGTCCCAGAAGTTCCTGAAAGAAAGAAGTTAAATGGCTATTTTCCTTGAAATATATTCTTAAAAAAAAAACAAAGGAGTTATTATGGTCCAACATAGACAGTCAAAAGATTCATATGTCATTATGTTTCTAAGGGCTGAAATATATAATTGGAAGTGAAGATGGGGCCAAATAATGTAAGCAAATGGAGAGAGATGTGTGCATTTTCTAAAGAAAAGCTTTAGTTCTCTATTTTACTTTACTGTTATAATTAAAGTATACACACCCTCAGAACTGTATATTATCAATGCTGCATATGATATACAGCTCTCCCCTGTTATCTTCAGTTTCACTTCCACAGCCGCAGTTACCCATGGTCAGTACTGGTCTGAAAAGATCTACACCATCCACCTCACTTCATCCTATTATGTAGGTATTTTGTCATGTCATGTTAACACAAGAAGAAAGTACAGTACAATAAGATATTTTGAGGGAGAGACCAAATTCATATTATTACAGTGTATTGTTATAAATGCTCTATTTTATTAGTAACGGTTGTTCACTTTTTACTGTACCTAATTTACAAATTAAACCTTATCATAGGTATGTATGTATAGAAAAAAAACATAGCATATATAAAGTTTGGTACTATCTGTGATTTCAGGCATATACTGGGGGTCTTGGAATACATATATATCCAGTGGATAAGGGGGAACTACTGCATTTGTAGTCACAAAATTCAGCAGTCGTTTATATTTTTATCAGTTAGAATCATTGAATTCTTTTAAGTCAAAGTACCTTGGCTAAGAGAATTGTTCTGCTATTTTTTCTTATTTTTTTGTAGAAATGTTGTGCTATTATCATAGCTAAAATCATTTCCTACACATTTATAATTACATAATCTGGTTACAGTCTATTAATCAGATGGCATGTAATGGAAACCTAAGATCAAAATGCATTTGGTGATTTGGAAGAACTACAAAATAGTACTGTGATTTTCATCCTCTTCATTTCACATGCCTAGGATCAAAAAAAAATTATCAGATGACTTCCTCTAATGTGGTTGAAAAATACTGAAGACTGGTGTTCCTTTGTTTAGTAATCTGTGAAAGTTGGTTATGTAATAAATTCTTGTTTGATTAGTGAAAATAAGCTGATATAAAGCAGAAGTAACAGCATGTGGCAAATTGTTCATGCATTATAAAAGGCATTTAGAAATAACCACTTAACTTTTTTGAATATTTCCGGTTAAAGGAAATCATGACAATATGACAGTAAAATAACATTCCCTCCATTCCAAATACTCCCATTACCAAAATATTTCCAAAGATGCTATAGTTTATAATAGCATGAAAAATATAAAATGCTTAGAAGTAAAACCAGGACCTTTAATAATCAGAAGAAAGAGTGGAGATCAACTAATCTTTCATGTCAGATATTTTGCTAAGCACTTACCATCTTTATCTTTTTTGAAACTCAACATGATGGTTTGTGGGAGATATTATCTCTGTTATGATACGGAGCAAATGAAGCATAGAAAGTACAAACCCAAAGAAAGGTAATAGTACAAACTCTGGTTTTTAACAAATCTTAAAAAAATGAAAAGACAATTTAGGAAACTACTTTTAATGTATATAACAAATATGACTTGTACTTATAATATTAAAAAATAAAAAGGAAGTAAAAAAGAAAAAAAAAGGAGGGATGGAGGAAGGAAGGACAAAAAGGAAAGAGGTGGAAGGAAGACTTAGGACATGTAAATATAATATGAAAATGCAGGAATAATGGAACAATATATTTAAAATTAGAAACATCTTGAGACCATGATTACCAATGGTCTCCTATACAGCCTGGCTTTTATCAGAGCTATTTATTTACACATCTATCTCTATAACTTGACTGTGAGCTCCTTGAAGGCAAGATATGTCTTTATATATAAATCAAAGCTTCTAGCACATTGTAAACTCTCAATATATTTTCGATTAATTTGGAATTTGAACCCTCACCATCATCTCAAATAGAAGGCTTAGTGGTTTTCATCTTTTATTTTTTTTTAATTTCTTTTTATTTTTATTCATTTTAGAGAGGAGACATAGTGAGAGAGAGAGAGAGAGAGAGAGAGAGAGAGAGAGAGAGAGAGAAAGAGAGAAAGGGGGGAGGAGCTGGAAGCATCAACTCCCATATGTGCCTTGACCAGACCAGTGCAGGTTTTGAACTGGCGACCTCAGTATTCCCAGGTCTACGCTTTATCCACTGCGCCACCACAGGTTAGGCGTTTTCATCTTTTTTAATAAAAGAGAATTTATATTTTTCAAAGAGGTAAAGTTATTTTTATAAATATCAATTTTTTTTCCCATTGATGTGAAAGAGGGAGAGAGGAAAGGAGTGAGGGGAAATAGGGAGAGAGAGAGAGAAGCATCAACTCATTTCACTTAGTTGTTCCATTTAGTTGTACACTTAGTGATTTCTTCTTGTACATGCCTTAACCTGAATTGAACCGATGATCTTAGTGCAACAGGATGATGTTTGATCTACGGAGCCACCAGTCCAAGACCTGTAAATATATTTAGGGAGCATACATTTTTTTATATAACTGTTCACAAATAATACCTTCATAATAAAAAAAGATAGAGGACCTTACCAACTATATTTCCTTATTTTCTCTGTATCTGTTTCCTTATTTTTTCTGTGTCTCCCCCCATAGCTGTCAGCTAGCTCTATATCTATGAGTCTGTCTGTTTTGCTTGTTAGTTCATTCGATCCCACATCTGAGTAAAATCATATGTTATTTGTCTCTCTCTGACTGGCTTATTTCAGTTAGCATAATGCTCACATGTCCATCCATGTTGTGGAAAAGGTAAGATTTCCCTTTTTTTTTTTTTTTAAATTTTATTTTATTTTATTTATTTTTATTAATTCTAATGGGGTGACACCAATAAATCAGGGTACATATGTACAATGAAAACATCTCCAGGTTATCTTATCATTCAACCGTGTTGCATACCCGTCACCAAAAGTCAAATTGTCCTCTGTCACCTTCTATCTGGTTTACCCTGTGTCCCTCCCCTCCTCCCTATCCCACCCTCTCCTCCCTCCCCCCACCTCATAACCACCACTCTCTTGTCCATGTCTCTTATTCTCACTTTTATGTCCCACCTATGTATGAAATCATGCTGTTCTCAGTTTTTCTTTTTTTCTGATTTACTTATTTCACTCCGTATGATGTTATCAAGGTCCATCCATTTTGTTATAAAGGGATTTCCCTTTTTTATGTCCGAGTAGTATTCAGTTGTGTAAATGCACCACAGCTTTTTAAAAAATCTATTCATCTACTTATGGATACTTGGGCTGCTTCCAAACATTGGCTATTGTAAATAATGGGCAGTGAAGTGAACATAGGGTGCATCTGTTCTTTCATATCAGTGTTTTCGGTTTCTTCAGATATATTCCCAGAATTGGGATTACTGGGTCAAAAGGTATTCCATTTTAAACTTTCTGAGGTAACTTCATAATGTTTTCCAAAGGGGCTGCACTAGTCTTCATTCCTACCAGCAGTGCAGGAGGGTTCCCTTTTCTCCACTTCCTCACTAACACTTGTTTGTCAATTTAATGATGATAGCCATTCTCACAGGTGTAAGGTGATATTTCATTGTAGTTGGCATTCTTTATATATATATTTATCTACAGTTTTGAAACTTTGGTACAGAAAATTGCACTTTCCTTTAAAATTCTTTTTTGTTATATAATTCATGGTCATGGATTTGCCTCTAGTCTGCACTTTTTCTTTGCATTCAGAGGTACTTTCTCAAAGAATAGGTCCAAAATCTTTCTTCATACCTGTTCAAAATCTGTTTGCACCATAGAATTATCGTATATTTTTAGTTTAAAAATTCCCTGCTTTTAGGAAAATCTGAATTGAAGTTTCCATACAAGAGAATAATTATTTGAAAAAAAGGATGCTAAACTTTACAAAAAAGAGTTTTCAAAGAGATACTTTAATTGGCATATTCTTATATGCCTTTAAAAACATAAATTAGCAAAACTTTAATTAACCTATGTAACAAATGTCACATGTTTAAAGAACATAGCTCTTGGGTAAATATAAGTATGTATGTAATGTCAACATCACATTAGCTAGTAATGACATAGCAAAATTAGCATTCTTCTTCAGAGTTTGTTATATATTCAGTATATTGTATCACATCTCGTATGGAGAGAAGTCAGAGTGGCAGAATAAATAAAAGGTGATGTTATGGGTTGAATTTTTGTCTCATATCTTGAAGTTCTGGTCTCCAGTACCTCAGAATGTAACTTCATTTGGAAATAGGGTTGTTGCAGATATAATTAGTTAAGACAAGGTCATAGGGTTGACCTCTAATTCATTATAGTTGGTGTCCTTATAAGCCAGAGATATTTGGGCACAGACACAAATACAGGGAAAATGCCATATGAACATAAAATGGCTCATCCATAAGTCAAGGAAAGACTCCAAGGACAGATCTTTTACTCATAGCCCTTAGAAGGAACTAACCCTGCTAACATCTATTTCAGATTTCAGCTTCTAGAACTGAGAGACAATACATTCCTATAGCTTAAGCCACTTAGTGAGTGGTACTTAGTTATAGCAACACTAGCAAATGAATACAAGTGGTTGAAAAATATTAATGAAATGCTAAATTAGACCTAGGTTCTAGGAATAAAACTAGTTCTGGGTTAATTACATGAGAATTGCTTTTGCTGCTTGCTAAAAATAGATCAGAATCTTTAGGGTTAGAACCTGGAAATTTGAACTTTAAAAAGCACTCTAGAGTCTTGGTGGTTTATTTCTTCTGGAAATATTTATTGAGGGTCTGCTTTGTTCCAGAGACACAGTAGAACAAGACAGATGAATTTCTTGCTTCTAAATAGTGCTTCTTGTTTATTAACTAAACTTAGAACTGAGGAAGTGAAACAGTAAGGGAAAAAAATACCAACAATTCATTGTAATTGCAAGTTTTGTGATAGAAAATATACTAGTGCTAGAGGGGTAGGCATTTAGCCCAGTTTGGGTGAGGATAGAAAGTGGAGGTAAAAAATATGGGTCAGAATAGTTTCTGGTATGTGATGATACCTAGCACATAGGAATAAACAAGAAAATCATCAGATAGTAAAGACATACTAAAGAGAATAATTGAGCATTATTGGGGATTATATAGTACTGGAATTTTATTTCTCTACAAGTAAAACTATTAAACCTTCATCATTCTTGTCTCTAAAAGTTTCACAAGTTTACAACTAAATCTTATTTTTACCTAGTACATTGTGAGTGTGTTTGTATTGATTGTCATACTATTGAAACATGAAATGTGTTAATAATACAAACTACTACCCTTAACCCCTTGATGCTACTCCCAGACCCACCCTCTCAGTACTGGTTAATGCATGGGCCATACTGGTTGTTAAGTATTTTAAAGACATCATTATGTTAAAAATTTGTGCAAAGTAAACTGTTTGGATGAGTGGCCCTTCCCTGAGTTATATAACAGAATTCTTCTCTTGCTAAGTTTGTAGTACTTATTGCAGTAAATGGTATAACTTTCATAGTGTGATTTAGTTCCTGGTTTTCTGTATTATAACAGCAACACATTCCCTGTTTTTCTCCAACATATACTTTAACCATAAAATGAGTTAAAACACCTAAGAAAAACAGGTTTGTATGCTCAATATCACTTATGAGTCCCTGTGTTTGTTCAACCATTGGGAAGTTTTTACATGTAGGTAATTATTTATGAAAAGATACTCATACCCTGATCTGTGAAAGAAATTGTACTTTTGAATTACTGCCAAAAATAGAAAAGAATGGTTGATTTAGCTTATAATCTTTAGATTGATTTTTGGCCAGAAAATAGTTGAATATTTGAAAGTAGTGACACTTGTTGTATAGTCATCATGTTAGTGGCCAAACGTGCTCTCTATGGACCCCCCAAAAGAATAATCACAGTTTATTGATACTTTAAATAAAAATCCATGAGGAAGATAAGTTAAAGTAAATTATTTACCTGGTGTTAATGATTTAAATATAGTAAAGAGCTAGATGAAAATTTTATAATCAGTCATGAATTTGTTTGGTTTCAGAGAGCTAAATGGGTATGAGTCCATTTAGTCCTTTTGGGACAACTTGTTAGGATATAAACTTTGTTTTCAAGGAATTATGCTCATTTTCCCAGGACCTCACCAGCCCTGCCCCATTTGTTTGTGGTTGATGAAATCATAGCATCTGGATTTTTTAGGGGGAAACTTTAAAAAAAGCCAACTATTACATCAACTGAGAAAAATATTATCTTAAACAGGAGGACAATAAGGACCATTCTTTATATTTTATGCTATTCCCTTACTCTCATCCCACTTAAAGCAGTACAGTTTCCTTCTCAGAGAGCCAAAGCTGAATGATAAGACCTCATTAGATCAGATTCAGAGTTTTCAACTTTATAGATCATCTGTCCAAGTTGTCTTATTTTACAGACTATGATATTAAGGCCTTGTGTTGTCACTGGGTTGGCCAAAGCAACATAGCTGATTGCTGGCAGGCCCGGGCCAGTCACAGAGGTGCCTGGACTGCCAGGCCCATGTCCTTCTCACTAAACTGGGGCTTTTCTGTTTATCCTTACTAAGCCAGTGAATTTTTTCCATTTTTTTTTCTAAATTAATGAGGAAGTTCTTAGATAGTAGTTATAACTCAGGGCCATGTAAGTTTAACTTTTCCTTTTGAAGCCTAGCAAGATAATCCCAAAGAAGACTACAAATAATTTGTGCTAGTTTTAAGATAAGACAAATTTCAACAATATAATGATGACCATAGCCATATTTATTGTACAGTTGCTATGTGCTAGTGCCTGAATTAATTTACTATTGTGTGAATTTGACATTAATCCCAAAAGTAACCCAGTAAAGTAGACACTATTATCTTTCTAATTTATCAGTGAAGAGATTGAACTTTAGAGAAGTTAAATGCCCAAGGTCACAAAACAAGAAAATAACTAAGTAGGAACATGAGCACAAGTATAACTTACTCCAGAAGCCATGATCTGTTAACACCTAAAATGTGTTGCTTATATGTAGTAGTTCACTTGAATGGGGCCCATCCCAATCTAAACAGTGATGATAACAATAATATCAATAACAGTAATAATAATTCTCCGTAAGCCTACTGTGAACCTACTGTAAGTCAGTCAGGCACAATGCCAAGCATGTTATATTTTTGAAGGATAACCCTCAGAACTCTTTAATATAGGTAAAATAATCTCCCTTTTGTAAGTGAAAAACTAAAGCCAAGAAGTCTTAGTAACATTTATAGTCATATATCCAGAATTATAACAAGGCTTATTTTTTAACTGAATTATATCAAACAACAAGGTTGGTAATCTTTATTAGTATGTTCAGGCTTGCATTGGCCTTTCTGAGCCTTTTGTATACATTCACCTATAACATCAATAGTCAAGTTGCTCAATCTATATTAAAAATAAATGTTTAAAGCTTGACCGTATACAGTAATAATACATGATATCATGACAGTAGAAAGAATATGGTTATAGTCAGTTCAAGAGTTCAATTTTTAGTGTTTGGCTGCATGATAGCACTTTTTTAAAGATGACTTTATTATATCTTCTCTGATCCATTATATGTGGATTTTTTTAAACAGTCAAATGATATTCAGATACTGTTAAAATGAAACATTCCCTATATTTACTAAATTTGGGGGAAATGACTCACTGACATCTCTACCATTTTACTGTAAATTAATAAAGGCCAAGCATAAATAAAGAAAAAGGGATCATTTAGGAAAATGTTTCAGTTGTAGCAGCTGGAAGCCTTTAATGCATCTGTAAAATATTGGAGCACAAATTGAGAGAGATATTTAAGGAGACAACAGGGAGGTACAGGAAAGAAGAAGTCACTTCCCGGGCACGGGCCTTACAGGCTCTTTTCCTGGCAGGCATCAGTGCCCCCAGAAGGCAAGAAAAAGGGTGAAGGCAGATGTTCCCCATTTTGCATCAGCCTGGGGAAAAAGAATTCAGGGTGTGTCTGCAACAAGAGGACCTTAACAACTCCTTGCTCCTTTCTAACAGCTGCTGGTCTTGTTGAATGTTCAGACATTCTGCAGCTGCTCCCAATCTGTGAGCACAGCCAGATGGCTGCCACCAGTGTCTGAGGCACCTTCAGGAAGAATGTCATAAACAGCCAGCCTGTACTTAGGCAACTTTCAACAAAAGGTCATGGTGGGAGTTTGGAATAGGACTGTAATGCCTCCCTGGGGTCGTGGGCCACCCTTCAGGATTACTTAGTCTTGGCTGCTGAGTTCTCCTGGGACAGAAATTATTCATTCTTGAAAAAATCATTATGGAACTGAGTTTGGCCCTACCTCATCGCCTCTCTGCCTTCAACTCCTGAATTGGACACCAACTTAAGGAAGGCAACTGTAAGAGAGGGCTGTATGCCAGATACCATTTAAAAAGATCAGAGACATGCATGAATCAAATTTACTTCAATTAAAAAAATTAAGGTATTGTAATAGTGTTCTATATCCTAAAACTGGAAAAAAAAATCTATTTTCAAAGTGTATGTCTTTTAAATACCCTGTCTGGCTCAGCTCAGAACCTGAACAAAGAAAAATTTGGAGACATATGGAGAGAGTCAGCTTAATTTTGAGAAATATTTGCTTATGTGTTTTACTGAATTTAGTGAATTACATCAATCTATAGCTGAAGCTAAATATTTATTTAATAGCAGCTTTGAATGAACTTTAAAAACTGTTTAAAAATTACACAAATGGAAGGCTGCAGGTTCTCCCCTACTCTCCTCAACTTGATTTCTCACCAGAAATATTGCTTTGAATATAGGCTTTAGTAGTTTGGGAGAGGTTAATGGGCTTCCTTAGATTTCACATTGTTTCTTAATTGCAATCATCTTCTCTTTCTTTGCTTTGTTACAGCATGTCCTTGATTTTTCAGAAGTTGGATGATGAGGATTATTTTTTATACTCTGTCACCCTAATTTTTTCCACTAGTTTCTTTTGATTACACATAGGGATATTCTTTTTAATTTTTTTTTAGTTTTAGAAACATGCTCAATTACTGAAAAATAAAACCAGTGTCTGTCATTTAAAACAATCTTATGCCATTAGTAATTAAAGGGAAAAAGTTTTTCTTTAGAGCAAAGTGTGCTACTATCTTTCTAAGTGTAACAGATCCTACGGCAGCCTGATCAGAGTTGGACAAAAAGAAGAGTAGCATTTATACAAAGTTTTCTTAAGTGGAAAATATCTTCTCTCTATTCTCCATGAACTTCACCCATGGAAATTCTAGTAGAGAGATGATCTCTGAGCTCAGTGACTTAATGAAGCTACCAAATAATGCTAGACAAGTCTAGCAGTTAAATATGGTGGACCCAGACAAGGGAATAAAGAATTAAATAGAATGGAGCAGCTCAGTTTCCAAGAATTGTTGGTCACTCATGTATATATACTGTACACAGGTGTTACTCCCAGCAGCTCTAGCTGTGGCCATGCCCCAAATCCCCTCTGCCCAGCTCCTCTCATAGACTGGTTGAATAAGCCTTCAACATAGTGACTTATATGAATAAACAACAAAAATGGACCACAAAGCAAAGATGGCATATGTTATTTATTTTCATGCTTGAGTTCCCTATGGTCTTCTCAAGGCTGAATTGCAGCAGTTTCTGACTGACCCTACAGATTTTGAGGCAATCAAAGCATCAGAATGTCCTAATTTCTTTCCCATAAATAAAGCATAGATCTCTCCTGAATGTTTACCATGATGTGTCAGTGGTCTCCTTTTCCCCTAGTCCTACGTTATACCATTTTGGCACTTAATGCATTGTCTTATACCTCTTCATCTATTTTGCTCTTCCAGACTCTAAGCTTTTTTATGGTAAGGCTCATATATTATTCACCAATCATTAAGCTCTGTGCAGGTATTCAATATGTGGTTCAATTACTGAATAAGTTAATGAACACCCTTTTGTTGGTAAACTATAAGAGACTGTCTCTTTGCTGTTATATAGACACAACTCAGTATTTAAGCTCAGTGGTTCTGAAATGTAACTTTTTAAGAACTATATGGAAAGCTTACGCAAGTGCAGATATGTGGGCTCCAGTCTTGAGATTCTGTTTCAGGGAGCTTGGATGAATCTGCACTTTTTTTTGTCTCTATTTTTATTTATTTATTTTTTTACAGGGACAGAGAGAGTTAGAGAGAGGGATAGATAGGGACAGACAGACAGGAACAGAGAGAGGTGAGAAGCATCAATCATTAGTTTTTTGTTGCCATTGCGACACCCTAGTTGTTCATTGATTGCTTTCTCACATGTGCCTTGACCGCGGGCTTTCAGCAGACCAAGTAACCCCTTGCTGGAGCCAGCGACCTTGGGTGCAAGCTGGTGAGCTTTTGCTCAAGCCAGATGGGCCCGCGCTCAAGCTGGCAACCTCGGGGTCTCGAACCTGGATCTTCCGTGTCCCAGTTCAATGCTCTATCCATTGCACCACCGCCTGGTCAGGCTGAATCTGCACTTTTAACAAGGAGCTCAGTTGATTCTGTCACAGATAATCTGGGGGCCACATTTACAAATTTACTCAGGTTTACAATTCTGAGGAGATTGAAACTTAGTTAACTTCTAAACTTTAATATCTTATGTTTTGTTTCAATGACCCAGTTGTAAAATTACTGACTAAACTTATCTAAAGGAAATTGTAAAAATGACTTGGTGAAAAAAAACTCAGGTAATTTTCACTATCTTTATGTGACCTGCAGTTGTTTTGAATGACTTGTTTTAAACCACTCTTAAGCAGTTGTTTTTATTACAGTGGTACCTTGAGATACGAACAGACCAACATATATATATATATATATATATATATATATATATATATATATATATATATATATATATATATATGATACGAGCTGCGACTCAGTCCATATATTTGTTTGAGATCCAAGTGAAATTCCAAGATAGTTGGCACACGGGTCCAGTATCAGCAGTTGATATATGAGTTGACTGACTTATGAGCTTGGTTACAGAACAAATTAAATTCGTATCTCAAGGTACCACTGTATTCATATAAGAGAAGTTTATTTAGAAAGTCATATAGGTAGAAAAGGTGAGCCAGCTGGGCTGCATGGGCTAAGGAAATGAGTTCCAGAGGCAAACAAAGGACCTTTGAAGAGAGAAAAGCCAGCGAGAACACACCCGAGCAAAGGAGAGGGGAAAGGTGCATGTGTGCCCAAGAGAAAGAGTATACTTCTTTTAACCAGTTTTTATAGTTCTTTTCTTTTAGGATAATGTCCTCCAAATAGGAATAATGGTGTTAGTGTAATTGCCAATTTGCATTACCTGGATCATCTGGACTGGGGAAGATGCCTCGTGTTCACAGAGAGGCATGTCTGCTCTCTGAACCAGCAGTGCAAGATGGAAACCCTCTTGCCCAAAGTGATGTGCCAGTGCCTCCTTAATTTCTGTTTTCACATGCTTCTTGCTCAGCCTGCTGTGTGGATAACCAGGAGTGTCCAACACCTGGACCTGCAGGGTTATCTCTTGCCCTCCCCGACGCATAAAGCCATGGAGCTGACAACTGCGGCCCAGACGACAATCTTTGGTCACAGAACATGGAGCAAAGCTGCTGGGGAAGTCAGTGCTTCCCAGAAGAATATTTCCAGCAGAACTCTTTCCACTCTGAGTCATGCCAAACAGGGCCAAGTTGATGATCATCTTATTGGAGTCTGCCATGGCTGTGGGTAAACAGAATGTCAGCATAAGCAGGTAGGCTTCTATGCTCACACACCCCACGGAAAGCTTCTTACCTGGCCTGCAGCACTACAGGTAGTACCTTTAATTTGCTTTTCCCTCATTCCTAGTGACCAAAGGATGGAGGAGTGATTCACTAAAGTGGACACATCCCAGTGAGAAGGGAAAATTGAAATAATATTCCTAGTTTGCAATGAGAAAGAAGAGAAAAGTCAAATACAGATAAGAAAAGGAGGAACAAGCAAGCAGGAATTACAGGACAATGAGAAAAAAGAAGCCAAATTACATTAAAATAATATAAAGTATATTAACTCGTCAATGAGGTAGATGAGTTGGTTTGGGAATGGGTGTTGAAGTTTCTAAGTTCAAAGCTAGCAGTAGTATTTGAAAATTATTTACTCTTAAAGGAGACATAGGAACAGAATAGGGGAAGAAACATCCCTTCTTGCGTTTTAAACACTGTCCCCCACCTTCCCATCCCCCTGCCTTCCCACTGCTTGAATACAAAAGTGGCATCTGCAAAAAATCATTTCCTGACTTCCTGAATACATTTCTGCTATGAAACATGAATAATGTTAAAGAAAACTTCTGTTTCTGTTTACCATTCCTTTTTTACAACCAGGCAACATTCTGATGAAAATGAGAACTACTTGTAATTTTTGTTATAAAACAATTATTAAATCATTTTCATGGCCCACCATGGTAAAGTATTGACTCATCAATAAGGAAAGTAAAGTTCAACACATTGTGCAGCTAATTTAGGAGGGAGGAGAACTTTGGGAGACTATTCCATTTATAACAGCCCTAAATCATTGTTAATCTTATATGTAGAACATAAGTTCCTGATTGCATTATAAGGTCATCTTTCATTTTCATTAGATCAATAAGGCAGCGCTACTGGCCAAGTACTAAAAATGCTTAGCTACTGATTCATAAAGACACTTAATATTACATATTTATTATTTTTATGGCATAGTATTTTATTGCATATTTATTAATTTTACTTATCACATATTTCTATTACATAGTTTCTATATTATATATAGTTAGTACCTCTGGCCTTTCTTGTTCTCTAATGCCCCTTACCCCAGTCTACCCAGACCCTGACATGAACACCTTGAAGGAACCTTACAACCCCATACAAAAACACTCATTTCTGGGGTCCCTCAAGGAGACCCTACCTCATTCAGCTTATTTAGCTGTGTTGGCTGCAATTTAATCACTCAGATTTTTTTTTTTAACTCTTGAATCAGATGTGTGATTTTAAAAAATCAATTATGGAATCCCAATTCTTTTGCTTTATGTCACTTACCTTTTCCAATGTTAAAAATGCTTTTTCCACAAAGACTTCTCTCGGCCTGGTACAGGTGTTGTTTGGTATGAACTTTAGCCTTCTGACATTATTATTGTACTACTCTAGGACTGATACTGTATCTAATTTATTTAGTTAATCTGTTACCAGCATTCTCTCTATAAATGATTAGTTGCCTTTCTCTAATCAGCAATGACATTTTTATGTCACCTGACAGACCTGCAATTTTCAACAGGTACTTCCTGAAACTTCTATAACCAGGGTTAAATTCTTTGTTTTAGGATGTTGCTAATATTAATATATTTTTATAGCATAAAGTAATGCAAAATTGGGAAGTCTTAAAAAGAAACTAGATATTCAAAAGAGATGGTTAAAAGCTGAAGGTATTAATCAAACAAAAGAATAGACAATGTATGTTGATTACAAGAGTTAAAAAGGGGGTGGGCAAGGTTGAAGAGGGTAAAGGGGGGATAAATAATAATGGAAGGAGACTTAGGGTGGTAAACACACAATATACAGATGATGAATTATAGACTTTTACACCTGAAACCTATATAATTTTACTAACCAATGTCACCCCAATAAAATTCAATTAAAAAAGCAATGTTTGTATTTTTTGTTGTAATAGATGAATACCATATCATTACTTTATGAAAAGTTCAACAAATAAATATATAATATATGTAGAATAAATAGATATTGACCTCATAACAGTACTAAGTTCATAAATTCAAAAATTCTTTAAGAAAACTCTCTTGGTTATTTCCATATAACTTTTTAAAAATTTTATTTAGAAAATTAAATTTAATGAGTGATATTGATTAATAAAAGAGTACATAGGTTTCAGGTAAATATTTCTATAGCATTTGAGCTGCTGATTGTGTTGTATGCTCACCTCCTATTTCCATATAATTGAAATTCATTATTTTATCCTAATTGATGCAATCACTAGCATTATTATATCAGCACATGAAGTTTTCATATCTATTAATAATATTCAATGAATACAATTAACTATAACTTGAAGCCAAGTAAGTTTTTTGATTAAAATGGAGGTTTTATTTTGTTACTGAAACCTTAAATTTGATTCTTTTCCACTTCTTAGTATATAACCTACACTTTTCCAATATACTTTCTTGTGTGTAAGAAGTAAATACCCTCACATGGTTATATTCTGGTTCGTTTTCTCCTGTACACCTCACAAAGTCTGTGAAATATGTATTCTGTGTGAGGGAATCTCGGAGACATCTGGAATGCCTTATGATTTCATGGGCAAAAAGTTAAAAAGTCTTCTTCCTGTGTGAATATGACAAGGAAAACACGAACTGGATTCATTCATCTGACAAGCACATTTGGTGCTCTTGAATAAAGCAGAAAGAATCTCCCCCAGATGGCAGCAGCAGCCTGTTTCCTAAAAAGTAATTTTGAACCAGAATTTATTCTCATTTTCTTCCTGAAGCCATAAACTGACATTCTTCAACTACACAATCTACATCAACACAGCACTTGTGGAAGTTCTTTTGAATAAAGGCACAACTAAGCCTTCTTTCCTATATTCCTTATAGAAAGTGGCCTTTTACAAGGTTTTTACTTTGTAAACTTCCCCCTATGAAAATACAATTAAAAATACAATATTTCCATTGTTTTTTTTTTAAAAAAGATCTTTTTTTATTTTTTCTTTTTATTTATTCATTTTAGAGAGGAAACACAGAGTGAGAGAGAGAGAGAGAGAGAGAGAGAGAGAGAGAGAGAGAGAAAGAGAGAGAGAGAGAGAGAGAGAAAGGGGGGAGGAGCTAGAAGCATCAACTCCCTTATGTGCCTTGACCAGACCAGTGCAGGGTTTTGAACTGGCGACCTCAGTGTTCCCAGGTCGACGCTTTATCCACTGTGCCACCACAGGTCAGGCACAATATTTCCATTATTTAAAAAATAAAGTTCAGAGTTCATATGTGTGGTCAAAATTTCAATGAGTCTGCAAAATTTTAAAATAATTTTCAAGAGGTTTAAGGGAGATTTTAGATCTGAGTCCAGTTACTATGTGATGATATTAAATGATTGATGTTAATTATTTTTGAATCAGCATGAAAAAAACAACTTGAAAAATCACCTCACTCTTCTCAGTAACTTGCTAAATATAATATAGCTGGGATAAAACAGTGTAACTTTAACAGCTGGCTGCAGGATTTCTCTGAAAAAGGGAACTACTTCTTTTTGAGGACACTTGATTAAGTATTTAAAGGTCCAACCAGGATTCTGAGAACATGAGCCAAATGCACATAAAGTGATTGCCAAACTGCTGGGATGGAGGAAAAGCAAAGAAAAGAATAGGAAAGATCATCAGAGTATGTCAAGGTGGGAGGGAGAGACAAAAAAAAGAGGGAGGAAAAAGGAGAGAGTTCTTGACTTATAGCTGTGAGGTCGGTTGGCAATGGGGAAGGTCACATGAGGAACCACACACGCCCATGACCGCCAAAAGAAACGGCCCAGGAGCATTTTGAAAAAGAACAACTGTCTGTCAGCCAATGAAATTTCGCCACGCAGTACCACCCTACCAACGCTATAAATTAACCCCCGACTCCAAAAGCTGTGCAACTTACCTGACCCCGTCTTGTGGACCAGTGAACCTCACCTGGGAGCGCTCTAAATAAATCTTTTGCTTGTTCACACTTGGTGGGTACGTCCTTTCTTCTTTGGCAGAAAATACCTTACAATAGCAACTTGATTTAAAGATACTGTTTTAAACAAATTCCAATATGCTTTGACTTGAACTGTGAATCGCATGCTTGTATATTATCTTTTCATAATTAAGAAGACCCTTAGGTTAATAGCTGGACCTCTCTTATTATGTCTAAATAAGTTTAACCTTAAACAATGCTGCTCCAAGTCAAGGGAAACACTGATAAGCTGGTTAAAGTTGGTGGTGAGTTGACTGAGTCTACTGTGGTCTTAGAATGAGAACTCAGGTGTCACCTTTTAAAATATTTTAGAGAACACTGGTCAGCATATTAAACTTAGAAGACAGACGGTCCTAATTTACAAATAATATAAAGGTTCTTGAGCAATGAAGAAAGCCCATGTTTGGGCAGAAATATTGATGGGAATAGGAGGCTTCAGTCCAAATTTGGTTGGTTTTGTATTTTAGAGACTCCACCAGTCCCATCCCCACACAGAAACACTTGTAATGTTTTTTATTGTTGATATTGTAGCTGTTGTTTTTTGTTTGTGTGCATTTTCTTTTCCTTCTGAGTATTTATAATTTACTCTTTTGAGTTACAAATAAAATATGTATATTACAAAGCATTTAGGAAATTCAGACAAGAGCAGAGAGAAAAATAAAATCACTTTTGTCAGGTATTTTTCCCCTACCAAGGAAGAAGGAAGGGGCCGTAGCCACGAAGTGTGGAATAGTAAAGACTTTATTGAGTACCGCGCTGCCCGGAGGATGTTCCCTGTCCCTGGGGACAGAGACCAAGGAAGTCGCATGGGGTGATCCACATGGGAGATATTTAAAGGGTCCCATCTAGGGTGGTCGAGCTAATATGATGTGGCAAAATCTCACTGGCTGATGGACAGTCACTCTTTTCCCAAAGACTTCTGGGAAGTATCTTTTGGCTCGCATGAGTGTGGGCATCTCTAGCCAAAGTTCTTGGGTCTGGGTTCCTCATGTGACCGTCCCCCATGGCTGACCACCTTACAACATTTACATCTTTAATACCTGGGGGCTGGTGGGGTAAGAGCTCCTCTTGGGGACTGACAAAGTAAGTACATTTCTTTTTCCAAACTACTCATTTTCTCCTCCTATTTATTTCCCTTATTTAAGAGCCACTACAGTAATGAGAAGCATTACTAATGGGATTATGTTTAGCATGTGAACTGTGTGGAGTCAAGAGTAATTGTCAGCAATCAGTATAACCATGTATTTTGCTATGCTACTGCATTTAATTTTCTAAGATTTATTTATAATTTTAGCAACTTCTTAAATAGTGAGGTTAGTTTATTGCTTTGTATTTTTATCTTATATTTATTAAGTTTTCAGATCAGGAACATGTTCACCTCTTAAAATGAATTAGGAAAATTTCTCTCTTTTATGGTGCTCTGCAATAATTTAGGTACCTTGACAATTATACATTCCTAGAAGGCTTGATGAAACTTTCATGGTGTTGGTTAAATAAGTTTGTAAAATAGGATTTTTATGTTTGCTCACTAATAGTTTGCATTGGGGGTTGGGCAGCACCAGGTATATGTGGTCTGTGAAATTGCAAATTACCTTCCTGCTTGGGAAGGGCCATTGTTTTGCTGTTTGCTGGAGTAGAGCTTTACACAGAAAGTTTTGAAAAGGAGAAAGAGAAGAAGAGGAAGAGAGAAAGAAGCCCTGTTTGCCCAGTGAGAGTAGAGGGAATGCTGAGTGCTGGAAAGGAAGCCATGTGCAGAGAGAGAGAGAAGGTGTGCAAATGGGGAACCAGAGCTGAGGGGCTTTTGAGAGCTCTGCTGAGACTGGTGAGGCCTCTGATTTTAGGAGAAACTGGCGAAGATTCTCCTGGTTGTGGAACCTGAGAATGTGTCAGGGCTTTGTGAGCTGTGAATAAATGAAGAGGGAAGTGTTTTCCCTGTGTATTTGTTCAAAGAATGGCCCACTGTAAAGCCAGTAGTCGCGGCCAGGATAACAGCTGCCTGGCCAATGCAGGTTCGCAATGAATTCGGACAGTCAGTAATGAAACAACGGAGCAAAGAACTGGTGAGCCATCAGCTTTAATTCTAGCTTGCACCCAGCGGGCAAGCAAAAATACACACTGGGCTCTAAAACCCACTCATTCAGTGCTCACAAAGCTACTGACTTATCCCAGTTTCCTAGGATCAAAAGGTTTCTAGCTCACCAGACTTATTCACCTCTGTTTCCCATCTCCTTCTCCAGCACAAACTCTGCACAAACTGGCTTCTCCCTCAGCACTCCACCATCTTGGTTTCTTCTCCTGGCCTCCACGCGGGCCCTAATCTGCTCTCCTCTTAATACTAACCTCAGGAACTGAGAGAGAGCAAGCTCCCAGTTTGTCTCACTCCATAGTGTAGAAATCCAAACCTTTAATACAATCTACAAACAAGAAAGTCTCTGATACAAAGTCACCCATCTGAGGTATAATGGGAGGATTCCTCATGAGAGTGCACCACCCCACATCATCCAATCAGTCAAGGGTGTGGGGAAAAACTTACTCTTAAAACTTGCATGTGGGCAGCGCCATCTTTAACAAAGTGAGCATAATATATTTTATCTGCCCAACACCCACCATTTTTTGGCTCCACTGTTTCTTTAATTTCTGCCCGAATCTAATGAGAACCTGCATGTGAATGGCCACGATGGTACTGGCTCTGGCCATACACATCTAAAATTAGAAACTTTCTATAAATCATTCTAGAACAAATTAAAAATTTTCTGTCATGGTAATTTGACTCTTATTGTGTCCATAAAAATGTATATATTAAAATATGTATGCTCAATAGATATTTTACCCATATTTTAAATTTCTTAAAGTATTATCATATTTATTTCTGGCATTAGATTCCCCTTCTTATTCTGAGATGCTTATATGCAGGGTTTGGATTTATAAACTTAATAAATGTTTGCATGTGCACATGTGTATATACAGTTAACTTTTGCACTTTTATCATTTGAAGTGAATTTTCATAAACATAAACAAAATTTATAATCTCATGCCTCTAGGACATAATGCTTTGACCTACAAAAACTAAATTTTTGGTCACTAAATCTGAGCCAATTATTGGCCACCACCTCAGCCATAATTAAAAAATGAATTTACTGGTAGTCTTGAGAGCAAAAGAAAAATCAGTAAGTTTTAATTCCATACTTGCTAAAGCATATTAAATTCTGAGAAAAGGTTTTAGCACAATAAACATGCTTACTTCAGATTCTTAATTTTTTCTTGAAAGTAAAAGAAAAATTAGTAAGTTTTAATTCTATACTTGCTAAACCAAATTAGTTTTGAGAAAAAGTTTTAGCACAATAAACATGCTTACTTCAGATTCTTAAATTTTGTCAAATCTCAAAACTCCCCAAAACTTATGCTAAATTTTATTATTACCCTAAACATATATATATCTGCTTTGATATAATAACTATTCTCATTCATTTTTAGAGATAATATAATAGTATAATGCAAAATGTATCAAAGGTATATTAATATAAAACAATTTTATATGCCCAAATTTTTATATGTTTTAGTCCTCTTACCTAAAAAATAATATGCACTCAACCTACATGGATAAATGTATTTTATTACCCAAAGGCACAAACGCTGAACGTCTCATAATGGCTCATAAAATTAATAATGCTTTGGCTTCTGAGAGAAGACACTAGGCTGATTTCAGCTTCTTAGAGACTCTAGTTATATCATGTATATTATTCAGTTTCAAACATTTATGAGTTATAAATTCTAATAATGTCCTGAGTAGTGTTAGAAAGTTCTCCTACAATATAAAGCAGCAATTGTTAACCCTTTTCATCTCATGGCACATATAAACTAATTACTAAACTGTGGCAAACCATAAAATATATATTTTGCCAATTGGACAAATTATAAAAAATAGGTATAATTTTGATTCATTCATACTGGATGGCATTTTTTTATTTGACAATATAAGGGAAAAGATGTCAGTGCGCCTGACTAAATAGTCAGGTATTTTATGTTTTAAAATTTTGGCCCTGGCTGGCTGGCTCAGTGGTAGAGCATCAGCCCAGCATGTGGAAGTCCCGGGTTTGATTCCTGGTCAGGGCACACAGAAGTGCCCACCTGTTTCTCCACCCTTCTTCCTCTCTATCTCTTTCTTCCCCTCCTGCAGCCAAGGCTTCATTGGAGCAAAGTTGGCCCAGGCGCTGAGGATGACTCCATGGCCTCCGCCTCAGGTACTAGAATGGCTCTGGTTACAATGGAACAATACCCCAGATGGGCTGAGCATCTCCCCCTGGTGGGTGTGCCACGTAGATCCCAGTCGGGCGCATGTGGGAGTCTGTCTCTCTACCTCCCTGTTTCTCACTTCAGAAAAATACAAAAAAAAAAAAAAAAAAAAAAGAAATTCATATGGCGCACCAGTGGTCCACACACACCAGATAAAAATCACTAATATAAATCATCATGAATGCCATGAATATTAGTTAAAAGATACCACACTTAATTCCTCCCTAACTTGATGCCACAAAATCTCCCATTTTATGAAAAATATCTTTTTTTTTCTAAATAATTTAGAATCTCAAGTTGATAAAACAGATTTTGTGTAATAATAACTATAACTTTTGTAATATATTTATATTCATCCTAGGAACTTAGTTTTACTTTTCTAAAAAAACTGTAAATTTTTCTTTTAGCAATAGTTGTGGTAGGGAACTAAATTCCCAGATACTGTTACTAGAATTTGCTGATTCTAAAATGTCTCAAACACTAACCAACAAAAGATACTACTAAATACTGAAAGGCCAAAAAATTCTCTAAACCCCTTATTATCTTATTATTTGATATTGAGTTAGGTAGGGTGTGTGTATGTGTGTGTTGCTACTCTAGCGATGATCTTGGTCATCAACGAGGCTGTGCAAAAGATGTCATTCATAGCAATAGTACAATTTTGTCAAGTTTCTATCCAAGTGTATTAGCTACATGTGTGGTAGTAATAGTTACTAGTATGACATTCAGATTTTGAGTGTTTCTAGAGGATAAGATATTAGATAGCAAAGCTTTACTATGTACAGTCTTTTATTTAACCTTAAAAGATGAGGTAGCATGAAAAAGGAAGCTGAGTTTTCTAAATTCCTAATAATATTGAGGAGTGACTGAAATACTAGGAATAATAAAATGAGTGCCATCCGTGGCAGATTTCTATACAATGCAAATTCCTGAGAACACATTGTAGAAAGGTAGAATGATGCAGAAAAGGAAATGCCAGCTTTGTGTTTGTGTGTATGTGTATTCATGCTTAGCATAATGTAATAGAAAGCTAAGACTTTTGTAGCACATGTACCAGACATTTTTCTAGACACTTTAACATATTAACTCACACAACCTGCTGACGATTTCTTAAAAATATATTAATATATCTTTGATGACATTTTAAAGGACTCTCAGACACAGAAAGTTTGTGTAATTTGCTCATGGTCGTACAGTTGGTAAATGGCAGAACTGGAGTTACCCTTTTTTCTGAGTGGAGTTGATACTCATCTGCTGGTCAACTTGCAATTTTCATTGTTGTTGCAGCACTTGGCCAAAATAGTAGGGTTGCATGCCAGATTGTAGAAAAGGGGACAAGGGACACTGGAAGAAGGCAATGGAACATGAGGAGTTCAGTTGATCAATAGATGTAAACTGGTATTTTATTTTTATGCTTCTTTTCCTAAAAATGTTTTGGGAAAACATTTAAAACATGAAATCAAGAAGTGATGGATTTTCTAAAGGAAAAGTTATCTAAAGTTAGTGGAAATTTGGCAATAATGTGCTTTGCTTCTGTTTTGGGACTAATCTCATTGATCTAGGCCATTGAAATCATGAAGACTCCCCCTCAAAATCCTAGCCATGACAGAAACAATAGTAATAATGATAACAGCTGTACTTTATGGGCAATTATTGTGAAACAAGCATGTAGTAAGTGCTTTATGTGAATTTTTTTCACATACTCTTTCTAACAAGCCTGTGCTGTAGACACAATTAATATTGCTTTCCCAGAGAGGGACTGCAGTTCAGAAGAATTCTCCCAAGGCCACACAGCTTAGAAATAACAACAGGGGAACTCCAACTCAGGTCCACTGGAGTCCTGAAAACTTATGCTTATTTATTGTACCATAAAATGAATATAAATACAAAAGGAAAGTGTTAAGTGCTTTGCACACATCTTTTGCTTATATTCCATTTAATTCTGGCCATACCCAGTAACTATCATAAATAACCAGGAGTTAAACGCTTATACTGACCTGGTACTATACCTCTGTGATCATGGTCCTGCACAGTACATCACATCCTGCTTGTCAGCCGACTCACCAGAGAAATGAACAAGCATGATTTAAAAGTCAGAGTAAAGCCTGGAAGAGAGTGGGTGGTAAGATTTAAGAATAGGTTTCAGGTGCTCACCACATGGACTAAGTGCAAAAAAGACAAATATTAAGGTTGATTCGTTGTGTGGTCTATGAGAGATGAGGTCAAGCAATGTAATATTGTAGGGGTAAATTTTGAAAAGAGACATATGATATTTTCATAATTCCTAAAAGGTAAAATTAAATAGGTCTGGATTAGAGCCACTATCTCTGCCAAGCATGATTATATGGAATTGAAGTCATTGCTTTATGGTATTGCTATAAAATTGCTGGGCTAAAAAACACTGTAGACCCACACACAGTATTTGAAGACATTCATCTGAAACATATTGTTGTAAGCTTAGATGTGGTGGAAGAGTTGACTGTGTTTTTCTAGTCAATCTGGGAAATTATGCAGGATATTACAAAATAGACTGAAGATCATGTTTACATAGTCCAATAGTAAGCTTAATTTTGCAAAAATATTGTGAAGAAGTAGATTACATGTGTAAGTGGCAAACTGCTTAATGACCCAAAGTGATCCTTTGTTTCATACTAATTTTATTATCAGTAGTGATTTATAATATTTTGTTTTTAAGGGCTAAGCCAAATATCTTTTTAAGTAATTTCTAAATTCTGTGGTGTGCACAAGTTTGAAGTATAATCAAAAGACAAAAAATAAGGTTTAGAGAAGATGTTATGCTAAATAAATACATTGATGGCATCACAACCTGGTGTAACAATAAGGTATCATAAATAGTATTTCCTCTTCTGTATAATATAACCTTTTAGGGATGGTGATAAAGTGCATATAAATTGAATAAAAGACTATATATAAAACTAGTGTAGTGTTTGACTCATAGAGAGTACTCACGAATATTCAACATGTCCCAAATAGAAATGATTATATTTGCCATAACCATCTATTCTCTAGCTTGGTGGGTCGCACTTTTCAGTAGAAACCTGTAAGTCATGACTAATTTTTTTCCTTTATTTTGACATATAATCATCCAACTGCTGAAGAAATACTACTGATTTAAAAAGAAAACCCTTTAAGCATCTGTTTAATGCATCCATTCCTCATCTCTGGGCCCATTGTATAGTCTTACTTCAGGATTTTTTTGATTGACTATTTGTCTATAATGAGATAATTTCTGAAATAATGTCTCTGCAGTCCTTTCAGTCCTCCAATTTATTCCTTTATATATGTGCTACAGAGACCTTTCCAAAGTCAAATATGATCATGTCATAGTCAAAATACCAAAGCTAAGTGATAAAGAGAAAATTTTAAAAACTGCTAGAGAAAAAAGGCTATCACCTACAAAGGAGCCCCCATAAGGATGACATCCGACTTCTCAACAGAAACACTTGAGGCCAGAAAAGAATGGCAAGATATATTCAAAGTAATGCAGAACAAGAACCTACAATCAAGACTACTCTATCCAGTAAAGCTAATGTTTAAAGTTGAAGGAGAAATAAAGAGCTTCCCAGACATAAAAAACCTCAAGGAATTCATTAAAACCAAACCAACTCTGCAAGAGACGCTAAGAGGCCTGTTGTGAATAGTTCAAAGGGCGAAAGATTATAGGAAAAGAAGAATACAGCTTTAAAGAATAAAATGGCACTATACAACTACATATTAATAATAACCTTAAATGTAAATGGATTAAATGATCCAAACAAAAGACATAGGGTAGCTGCGTGGATAAAGAAAGAGGACCCATACATATGCAGTCTATAAGAGACACACCTTAAAACAAAAGATGCACATAGACTGAAGATAAAAAGATGGGAAAAAATATTTTATGCAAATGGAAATGAAAAAACAAGCCGGGCTAGCAATACTTAAATCTGACAAAATGGACTTTAAAACAAAGGCTATAGTAAGAGATAAAGAAGGACATTACATAATGATAAAGGGAACAATTCAACAGGAAGATATAACCATTATAAATATCTACGCAACAAACATAGGAGACCCAACATACATAAAGCAGACTTTGATGGATATAAAGGGCGAGATTAACAGCAATACTATCATAGTAGGGGATTTCAATACCCCACTAACATCACTGGATAGATCCTCAAGAAAGAAAATTAACAAAGAAACAGCAGACTTAAAGGATACACAAGATGAACTAGATTTAATAGATATCCTTAGAACTTTTCATGCGAAAGCAGTAGAATATACATTCTTTTCAAGCGCTCATGGTACAATCTCTAGGATAGACCACATGTTAGGACACAAAAGTAGTCTCAACTAATTTAGAAGATTCAAATCATATCAAGCACAATGGCATGAGGCACAAAAGAAAAACTGATAAATACTCAAACACTTGGAAACTAAATAGCATGTTATTAAATAATGAATGGATTAGCAATGATATCAAAGAAGAAATAAAAAAGTTTCTAGAAATGAATGATAATGAGCATACATCAACTCAAAATTTATGAGACACAGCAAAAGCAGTACTGAGAAGGAAGTTCATAGCACTACAGGCATATCATAAGAAGCCAAGAAAAGCTCCAATAAGCAACCTGACCCTGCATCTAAAAGAATTAGGAAAACAGCAGCAAATAAAGCCCAGGAATAGTAAAATAAGGAAATAATAAAGATCAGAGCAGAAATAAATGACATAGAGTCTAAGGAAACAATACATAGGATCAATGAAACATGGAGCTGGTTCTTTGCAAAGGTAGACAAGATCGATGAGCCTTTAACTACTAGACTCACCAAGATAAAAAGAGAGCGGACTCAAATGAACAAAAGTAGAAATGAGAGTGGAGAAATAACAACTGACACAACAGAAATACACTGTATTGTAAGAAAATACTATGAAGAACTCTATGCCAAAAAATTAGACAACCTAGGTGAAATGGACAAATTTCTTGAATCATATAATCTTCCAAAATCAATCTGGGAGAATCAGAACACCTAGACAGACCAATTACAACATATGAGATCGAAACAGTTATCAAAAAAACTCTCAACAGACAAAAGTCCTAGGCCTGATGGCTTCACAAGTGAATTCTACTAAAAATATGAAGAAGAATAACTCCTATCCTCCTCAAGCTATTTCAAAAAATTCAAGAGGAAGGAAGACTTCCAAACACCTTTTTATGAGGTGAGCATAATTCTGATCCTGAAACCAGGCAAAGACAACACAAAGAAAGAAAATTATAGGCCAATATCCCTAATGAATATAGATGCTAAAATTTTCAACAAAATATTAGCCAACCGGATCCAGCAATATATGAAAAAAATCATATACCATGATCAAGTGGAATTTATACTGGAGAGGCAAAGGTGGTTCAATATTCGCAAATCAATCGATGGGATTCATCACATAAACAAAAGTAAGGGCAAAAATAACATGAGAATTTCAATAGATAAAGAAAAAACATTTGATAAAAATCACCAGCACCCATTCATGCTCAAAACTCTCGGTAAAGTGGGAATATAGGGAACATTCCTAACATGATAAAGGCCATCTATGACAAACTCACAGCTAACATCATACTAGATGGGCAAAAATTAAAAGCAATCCCCTTAAGATCAGGAACCAGGCCCAGGTGACACCTTTCACCACTTTTATTCAACATAGTTCTGGAAGTCCTAGCTACAGCAATCAGACAAGAAGAAATAAAAGACATCCAAATTGGAAAAGAAGAAAAACTGTCATTATTTTCAGAGGATATGATATTGTATATAGAAAACCCTAAAGTCTCAGTCAAAAAACTACTGGACCTGATAAATGAATTTAGCAAGGTGGCAGGATATATAATTAATACTCAGAAATCAGAGGCATTTTTATATACCAACAATGAACGGTCAGCAAAAGAAATTAAGGAAACAATCCCCTTCACTATTGCAACTGAACAAAAAAAGTACCTAGCAGTAAATTTATCAAGGAGGTTAAGAACTTATACTCGAAAAATTATAAAACATTGATAAAAGAAATCAAGGAAGATACAAACAAGTGGAAGCATATACCGTGCTTATGGTTAGGAAGAATAAACATCATTAAAATGTCTATATTACCCAAAGCAATTTATAAATTCAATGCAATACCAATTAAAATACCAAAGATATATTTTAAAGATATAGAACACATATTCCAAAAATTTATATGGAACCAAAAAAAAACACGAATAGCCTCAGCAATCTTAAAAAGAAAAAATATAGCAGGAGGTATCACTCTTCCGGATATCGAGGTATACTACAAGGCCATTGTACTCAAGACAGCCTGGTACTGGCATAAGTACAGGCACATAGATCAATGGAACAGAACAGAGGACCCAGAAATAAACCCACACCTTATGGACAACTGATATTTGACAAAGAGCATACAATGAAGTAAAGACAGCCTCTTTAACAAATGGTGTTGGGAAAACTGGACATCTACCTTCAAAAAATGAAACTAGACCATCAACTTACACCATTCACAAAAACAAACTCAAAATCGATAAAAGACTTAAATGTAAGCCATGAAACCATAAGCATCTTAGAAGAAAACAGAGGCAGTAAGCTCTCCAACCTCTGTCGTAGCAATATATTTGCCCATTTATCTCTATGGCAAATGAAATAAAAGGCAAGATATACAAATGGGACTATATCAAACTAAAAAGTTTTTGCACAGCTAAAGACAATAAGAACAGAATAAAAAGACAAACCATGCAATGGGAGAACATATTTGACAACACATCTGATAAGGGGTTAATAACTAATATTTATAAAGATCTTATAAAGCTCAACAACAGGAAGACAAACAATCCAATCAAAAACTGGGCAAAAGAAATGAATAGAAATTTCTCCAAAGAGGACATACAAATGGCTAATAGGCATATGAAAAAATGCTCAACATCACTAATCGTTAGAGAAATGCAAATTAAAACCACAATGAGATATCACCTCACACCAGTCTGAATAGCGCTCATCAGCAAAACAACACAGAACAAGTGCTGGCGAGGATGTGGAGAAAAGGGAACCCTTCTGCACTGCTAGTGGGAATGCAGACTGGTGCAACCACTATGAATAACAGTATGGAGATTTCTCAAAAAATTAAAAATCAAACTGCCTTTTGACCCAGCTATCCCACTTTTAGGAATATGCCCTAAGAACACCATAGCACTGTTCGAAAAGAAGAAATGCATCCCCATGTTCATGGCAGCATTGTTCACAATAGCAAAGATCTGGAAAAAGTCCAAGTGTCCATCAGAGGACGAGTGGATTAAAAAACTTGGTACATATATACTATGGAATACTACTCAGCCATAAGAAATGATGACATCGGATCATTTACAGCAAAATGGATGGACCTTGATAACATTATACGAAGTGAAATAAGTAAAACAGAAAATGACTGAGAACTGCATGATTTCATACATAGGTGGAACATAAAAGTGAGACCATGAGACATGGTCAAGAATGTCTCATGGTGGTTACGGGGTGGGTGGAGGGAGGAGAGGGAGGGTGAAGGGGGAGGGGAGGGGTACAAAGAAAACCAGATAGAAGGTGACAGAGGACACCTTTTTGACTTTGGGTGATTGGTATGCAACATAATTGAATGATAAGATAACCTGGGGATGTTTTCTTTGAACATATGTACCTTGATTTATTAATGTCACCCCATAAAAATAAAAAAAAATAACAAACTTTATTGTTCCAATTTTTTATATAGTCTATTATTGAACTGAGACTTACCATCGGGCACTTTGTGCTCCACCTAACAAGTATAAATTATATATATATATATATATATATATATATATATATATATATATATATATACACACACACACACACACACATATACATATATACACAAACACACATGTCAAGCAACAAGTATAAATTTGACATATCATAACACCCCTCCTAGATATATACTCATGAGGAATGAAAACTTATGACCTAACAAAAACTTGTACACAGCAATTTATATTAACATTATTTATAATAGCCAAAAAATGGAAACAATCCAAATGTCATCAACTATTTAATGGATAAATAAAATGTGGTATATTTATACAATGGAATACTATTCAGCAATAAAAACATATGAAGTACTGATACATGCTACAACATGAATGAGCCTTGGAAACATTATGCCAAGTAAAAGAAGCCAGTAACACAGGATTACATATTGTATGCTTCCCTTTATACAAAATGTCCTGGGTAAACAAATCCACAGAGATAGAAAGTAGATTAGCAATCCCCAGGAGGTGGGGTGCGTGAGGAAGTGGGGAGTGATGCTAATGAGTATGAAGTACTTTTTTGGCACGATGAAAATATTTTAAAATTTAGATAGTGATGATGGTTGCACAACTTTGTGAACATACTAAAAATGTGCAATTACACACTTTAAAAAGTGGATTTAATGATATATGAATTATATTTCAATCTGTTATTAATGAAAATATAAGTTTTAGAAAAAATCATTTTCTTTTTCCAGTTTACTTCAGTAGTCAACTTTAGTCATGTTCTCAATGGAGCCTTTACCACCTCCCTCCCAACTTTCTCCAGGACGTCTTAAAGATGGCTGTCTTTTTCATGCGCACTACTACACCTGGTGAAATTTTAATTTCCTTGGGAATAACACATTGTAGTTATTTACTACACTGCATCTCTCTGTTTGACTTTAAGCTCTTGCAAGGTAGAATTTTTATGGTTCTATTGTTGAGCACAGCACCTAGAAAGGCAATTGATAAATGTTTGCTTAATAAATGGAAGTGTAAACATTAATTCTCCTTTTATTCCTTTCCACTTAAATATTAATATATTTTTTTCATTTGTCCCTGGTTATATCTGATCATTTATTATGGGCCTTTATTAGATTAAATAATTATGTTTTTAACGTGCTTTTTCTCTATACAATGGATATGTATTAATTTGCCTTTTGTAATTATTAGTGATGGTACATACATGAGAGTGTAATGAATCTTAAGGAACATTGACTTTGGGATAGAAACCTTATATTTGAGTTCTAATTCTGCCACTTACAAGCCTAACACTTTGGAAAATTTACATTATATATATATATATGTATGTACACTTAAACACACACACACACACACACACACACACACACACACACACACACACACACACACACACACACAGTGGTCCCTCATCTATCACGGGGCTAGGTTCCAGAATCCCCCGCGATAGGTGAAAATCCATGAAGTAGCAACCTTATATTTATTTTATTATTTACATATATTTTAAGGCTTTATAAACCCTCCCCATACTCTCATAAATATTTGCCACAGTTATTAACCTTTCCCACACTCTTATAAACACTTCATATGCTCTTAAACACTTTCTACACTCTTAAACATATGTAATATTAACATATAAAATTCTATGCTATGTATTTTATTTTGATTTAATGTCCTTTTAATAGGTTTTAATTAATATTTTTATACTGCTTTCAGTTTTTAAGGCTAGAAAACACTTATTTTACCACAAAAATAATTAAAATAATAAATATATAAAAATACCTATGTACCATAAAATCCTGCAATATAGTGAAAAATCTGAGATACGAAATTAGATATATACAACTTAAAAATTCATGATACAGCCTGACCAGGTAGTGGTGCAGTGGATAGAGTGTTGGACAGGGATGTGTAGGACCCAGGTTCGAAACCCTGAGGTCACCGACTTGAGTGCTGGCTCATCTGGTTTGACCAAGGCTCACCAGCTTGAGCCCAAGGTTGCTGGGCTTGAGCAAGGGGTCACTTGGTGTGCTGTAGCTCCTGGTCAAGGCACATATGAGAAAGCAATCAATGAACAACTCTGGAGACTAAGGAGCTGCAAACAAAGAATTGATGCTTCATCTCTCTTCTTTCCTGTCTGTCTGTCCCTATCTGTCCCTTTCTCTTACTCTCTCTCTCTGTCACAAAAACAACAACAAAAATCTGCAATACAGTGAGGCTGTGAAAAGTGAACCATGATATGGCGAGGGATGACTGTATGTGTGTGTGTGTATATATATATATATATATATATATATATATATATATATATATATCAATGAGAGGAGGAGAGGTGGAGAGACAGACTCCCACATGTGCCCCAACCAGGATCCAACCGGCAAACCTACTAAGGGGCAATGATCTGCCCATCTAGAGCTGTCGCTGCGTTGCTAGGCAAATGAGCTCTTCTTATCACCTGAGGCAGAGGCCATGGAGCTATCCTCAGCTACTGGGGCCAACTGACTCCAGTTGAACCATGGTTACAGGAGGGAAGAGGGGGAGAGAGAGAGAGAGAGAAAGAGAGAGAAGCGATGAGCTCTTCTTCTGTATGCCCTGACTGGGAATTGAACCCGGGACATCAACACCCTGAGCCGATGCACTGCCACTGAGCCAACTGGCCAGGGCTCATAATAGTATTTGACTTGATTTTTCTCTTATAAAATGAGGATAGCAAATAAGATATATTTTATTATGTTATGACAATTAAATTAGTATATTATGAAAATACTTAGCCTAGTGCCTTTATACATATGTTCATAAATGTTATAAAATACTCTGTTGGAGGTTCTACAAACCCACACATACCATTATCTGATAATATTTCTTGCAGGCAAGCGGACTTATATACCAACAGAAACACATGCAAACACACTGGCCCTTTATATTACTATTTCAATTACAAGCTAGAAAACATACCTTTGAAGTTCTATAAGATACCTTAAAGTTTTAACATTTTTTTCACCATTTCAATTAATTTACAAGTTGCATAAAAATACTATCCACCACAATATCTCCTCGATTTTATTTCCTTTTTAAAGTGCACTGAGACTTTGGTCCCATGGTTATATTACTTGTGTATCACAAAATATAATTCAATGAGGGGAATGAATGCAGTGTAGCAATGTTTCATACTGTAGTCAGCTTAATTTTTTTTTCTATTGATTTGAAAGAGGAAGAAAGAGAGAAGTATCAACTCATTGTTTCACTTAGTTGCTCCATTTAGTTGTGCACTTATTGATCGCTTCTTGTATGTGTCCTGATTGTTGGGTTGATTCACAACCTTGGTGTAACAGGAAAACTCTTTATCTACTCAGTTGCCTGGCCATGACATAGTCAGCTCTTTTTAAAATCAAAGAGATCTGTCTCATTTCTATTTAAATGCAAATGTTGTTGCTAGAAATTTTCCTAAATACCGATATCACCAACTAGTTGATTAGTCCTTAAACAAGACAATCAAAACCTTGACAATGTGCATAGGGAATCCATTCTGCAATGTAATGAGATACAACCAGATTTTCCACTATGTCATCACCTCTCACCCTGCGATTTGGAGATGTAAATGGATCATGTAACCTGCTCTGTGTGAGAGAGAACTTTTCAGGTTTCTTGTTTTGTTTCCTTATCTGTTAATTTACTTTAAACTGCACCAAAGATGGTAGACTGAGACTGAGACTAGGAACTGGATGTACAATTTATTGTTCAGCCATTGAAAATAATCATGCTCCAAATTTTAGCTTCTGTAGAGTATCAGATATAATCCTAAAATTATGAACTTTTGTCTGTTATTTTAAGCACCTCTGGTTTGGAACATTCATATTCTTGGAATGATTATAAACTAAATGTCACCTGACCAGGTGGTGCAGTGGATAGAGCAACGAACTGGGATGCGGAAGACCCAGGTTCGAGACCCTGAGGTCACCAGCTTGAGCGTGGGCCCATCTGGCTTGAGCAAAAGCTCGCCAGCTTGGACCCAAAGTTGCTGGCTCCAGCAAGGGGTTACTCGGTCTGCTGAAGGCCCGCGGTCAAGGCACATGTGAGAAAGCAATCAATGAACAACTAAGGTGTCACAACAAAAAACTGATGATTGGTGCTTCTCATCTCTCTCCGTTCCTGTCTGTCTGTTCCTATCTATTCCTCTCTCTGACTCTCTCTCTATGTCCCTGTAAAAAAAGAAAAAAAAAAGGAACTAAATATCTGAGGAAAAGGAGAGGAAACAATGGCTTGAAGGAAGCTTTTTTGAGAAAATTCTGAGATTATATCAGAGCTCAGTGAGAACGAGTACCACAACCAGTTACGAAAGTTTACAAGGGCAGAGGTACTTGAGCCATTTATTTTCCATCTCAAGGCCTTATGTCTTCTATATAAAACTAGTGTCTTTGGAATCAACAAATTCTTATTTAGTAATTGAAGAAGAGTTGGTGTTAAGGTGACAGGAAAGAAACTTCATTTTATTAAACATCTATTATGTGCCAGATACTATTAAGGCATTTCATATTTAATCCTTACAATAAATATTTGTAGTAAATATTATTATCCCACTTACAAAAGTTGTTTGTTTTTTTTCAGAGACAGAGAGAGAGTCAGAGAGAGGGACAGATAGACAGGAATGGAGAAAGATGAGAAGCATCAATCATCAGTTTTTCATTTTGACACCTTAGTTGTTCATTGATTGCTTTCTCATATGTGCCTTGACTGTGGGCCTTCAGCAGACCGAGTAACCCTTTGCTCAAGCCAGTGACCTTGGACTCAAGCTGGTGAGCTTTTGCTCAAACCAGATGTGCACACACTCAAGCTGGTGACCTCGGGGTCTCGAAAGTGGGTCTTCCATATCTCAGTCTGACGCTCTGTCCACTGCGCCACCGCCTGGTCAGGCCCACTTACAAAAGTTTAGCACTCATATGGAACTTGCCTTAGTGTAGTGGTAAGGTTTTTTGTTTGTTTGTTTGTCTTGTACCCGTAATTTATATTTAAAATTAAGTCAGAATCCAACAGAAAATAGATGACATATACAAATGGGGCAACTAAAGAGAATTAATAAGGGGCCTATTTTTAAAGGTGTGAGCATTGATGAGAAAACTCAACTAAGATGAGATGGTACCTTGGGGCTCACATGAGTGAGAGACTACCTTCCTGGAGGGGTTAAGGAAGGAAGTGGCCATTAGAGCAGGTGTTACCTAACAAGACCTGTGGCTGCAGACAGAGGATGAACAAAATCCCAACCACTGATAACTCACAGGGAAGGGAGAGAAGGAAGTAAGCAGGGTAAGTACCCATTCTCACTATCTTTTCACCCTCTTTTCTCTTACTGATGACTCCTACTGGCTGAAATGAACTGGAAACCTGAGGACAAGGGAGTCTATTGAGGAAGTTCAAAAAGGCCAGTCTTTCTTGTAAATATAGAAGAATGAATTAGAAGGGCTAGAGGATCTAGAAGGCAGACAAAGTATATAGTACAATATCCTATTACAGGGTGTCCTTGGGTTACAGCAGTCTCGACATACGACGTTTCGAGTTTACGACGCTCATTCCCATAAAAACTTAAAAAAATTGAGATGTGAGTGTTTGGGCTCACACTGTTAGCATTGTACTTACAGACTATGTGGGTGAACTAGTTTGGCTGTGCGCGGCAGAAGAATACCCAGTAATGCAGTATATGAGTGAGGGAATTGGTGTCCCTCAGTACGCTTACCTACGCCATTTGGACTGTTAAAAGTGCAAGTGTTCTGTTTGTGTTGCTCTGTGTGACAACTTTTTGGCCCTGATCATGGTTCCTAAATGAAAGTTAGAGTCTTCAGATGGTAGTGCTTTGAGGAAGAGGAAAGCCATCACGATGGAAGTGAAATTAGACATTGCAAAGAGATCAGGAAAATTAGACAAACATCGGTCGCGTGCTAGGCCTTAGCTGCTGTGCTGTAGCAACAATAATCAAGGATAAAGACCATATCCTAGAGCATGTAAAGGGATCAGCCCTTATGAAGTCAACTGTGATTACTAAACAGCGAGGTGGCATGACTGAGATGGAAAGATTGCTAGTTTTGTGGCTGGAAGGCTAACATCAGCGGCACATCCCAGTTAGTTTAATATTGATTCAGGACAAAGCTAAATGATTGTTTAAGGCAATAAAAAGTGAAAAGAGGAAAGGAAGTGAAGAGTTTGTGGCTAGTAGGGGTTGGTTCATGTGTTTCAAAGCTCATGCCAACTTGCATAACCTTAAGGTGCAGAGTGAAGCTGCTAGTGGGGGTGAGAAAGAAGTAAGCAAATTTCCTAATAGATTGGCTGAATTAATTAAAGATGAGGATTACTTTGCTGAACAAGTGTTTAATGTTGATGAGACAGGCCTTTTGTGGAGGCATATGCCTAACAGGACATACATCACCAAGGAGGAGAAAACAGCACCAGGCCACAAAGCTGGCAAGGAGAGACTGACTTTGCTTTTTGGGGGGATGCTGCAGGTGACTTCAAACTCAAAACTCTGTTGGCGTACCAGGCAGAGAATCCAAGGGCATTTGGAATGGTCAACTGCCTGTCATCTGGAGGCATGGGTGATACTTCAGATTTTTGAAGAGTGGTTTTCCAGTGATTTTGTGCCAGCAGTGAAGGACTACTATTTTAGCAAAGGCTACTTTTTAAGGTATTGCTAGTGCTGGACAATGCCCCTGGTCACCCTGCCCACTTGAGTGACTTTAACCCTAATGTCAAGGTGGTTTACCTTCCACTGCCTTTTTTTAAAAATTTTTTTATTTTATTTTATTCATTTTAGAGAGGAGACACAGAGTGAGAGAGAGAAAGAGAGAAAGGGGAGAGGAGCTGGAAGCATCAACTCCCATGTGTGCCTTGACTAGACCAGTGCAGGGTTTTGAACTGGCGACCTCAGTGTTCCCAGATCGACGCTTTATCCACTGCACCACCACAGGTCAGGCCCTTTTATAGCCCATTGACCAAGGTATCATTGCCTCTTTCAAAGCCTGCTACCTCTGGAGGACATTTGCTATGGTCCTTAATGCAACTGAGAAGGACAAGACCCTGACACACAAAGGCTTCTGGAGGTCTTATAACATTTACAATACTGTACAAAACATTGCTTTTGCCTGGGATGAAGTGAGGTGAACACACTTAAATGGTGTGTGAAAAAAACTGTGTCCCCAGTTTGTGTATGAATTCCATGACTTTGAGAGTCAGTGGAGGCTATAAGAGAGAAGGTTGTTGCCATGGGTAAACAGCTGAATTTGGAGGAGGAGGCTGAAGATGTTACAGAGCTACTGGCATCATATGGAAAGAAGCTGTCTGCTGAGGACCTCATTCAGCTGTAGAAGCAGCTGATTAAAGAGGAAGAGATAGAAACATCAGAACCCCCAAGAGATTTACTACCAAAGGCTTGTCAAAAGGTTTTCTATGGTAGAGAATGGGTTGGCAAAATCTCAGGCTGAGGACCACAGTGATGACAGATTTAGTATGGTTTACAGAGCTGTTATGGATGACTTGCAATGCTATAAGCAGATTTTGGAAGAGAAGTCATCAACCTTCCAGACTATCCTGAAACAATACTTTAAGAAGGTAGAGAGGCCTGCAACAGATCCAGTAACCTCTATATCAGCTGCTTCTTGAGATGCAACACCTGTAGTTAGGTAGAATCATCTCCAGTATCTCCTGCATGTTTTTTAGGCAATCCTGATTCACCTGACCCAGTATCTCCAGCACCTTCTGCAGGTTCTCCTGCCTCTCCAGCTTGCTCCTCCCAATAGGTCACTCTCTCCTACCTTGCAATGCCCCTTCCAGTGTGCAAGCCAACCACAGGAATAAAGGTAAGGGATATTTTTTACACTCACTTTTTGTCATTTTTCATGTTACAGTACAGTATATTTATGTCCTTTTCCTTTTTCTGTGGCTTAGTTGTGTTTTTATGTTCTAGATTATGATTTTACAACTGTGTTAGGATAGGTCAGTGACTTAGGTTAGGGTGTATTTTGACTTACGCCAAAATTTGGGTTACTTCCCTGTTGTTAAAACGAAACTGTGTTGTAACCCGAGGACCCTCTGTATTCACAAAATAAACAGTGTTAGGTGGTGGTACTAGGTATTTCTTTGGACTTTCAAACTGGCAAAATAACTGATCTTCAACATTATATTTATATTCCAAGGAGATGAGGTTTCTCGGTGAGAATGTAAAAAAAAAAAAAAAAAAAAAAAAGAGCAGAGGACTAAAGGCTACGATATATCCCACACATAGTCAATATTCCTTCTCTCCCCTTTTTCCTGTTCCATTAGCTAAAGTATTCATTTAAACCAACTTAACCTCAACTGAAAACTATGTACAATGGAAGTTAAACAGTGAAGTGAAGTGTCTCAAACTTTTCACGGGAATTCTTTTAAAAAATATTTAGTTATTTACTCCCCAGTAAATCTAAGGAGTATATAGAAAGTTCCCATTTTCCCACAGAAGATGATAAGATATTGAGTAATACTGAAATTGGCAATGCAGAACAGAAGTCACAGTGCCATAGAATAACAGAACTTCTTTAAAAAGCTTGAGTGCTAGAGCCCCAAGACATCTATAAAATTTTTAATGCATTGCCTTTAGACATTCTATATATGCCTATCAATTTTATGTATTTCCAGAGCCCACTTTTCTCTAACCAGTGAGAATTTTAATATATAAAATTATTTAGTTCTTTTCTCTAGCTTTCAAAAGTAAAGTGCTTTTTCTTTCTCTGGAGAAAAATGTCATTCTTTCTGCCTCTAGACCCACTCACATCTGACTTTAGGGAAATCATATTTTGTATGACCTAACTTGAAGAACTAATTGAGAAGGAAAGCTGTAAGGGTAATTGATTACAGTCAACTTCTCATGATTTTTAAGATTTTAATTATTTTACTCATAAAACAAGTATTTTCTGTTCCAAATTTGTGTGATTGAATAGTGACTTAAGTTGCATACTAACAGTGATTGTCAAAAAAATTCCCATCTTAGCCTGACCTGTGATGGCGCAGTGGATAAAGCGTCAACCTGGGAACACTGAGGTCGCCAGTTCAAAACCCTGCACTGGTCTGGTCAAGGCACATATGGGAGTTGATGCTTCTAGCTCCTCCCCCCTTTCTCTCTCTCTCTCTCTCTCTCTCTCTCACTCTGTGTCTCCTCTCTAAAATAAATAAATAAAAAGAAATTTAAAAAAATTCCCATCTTGTTGATGATTAAAGTAACAAGAGCCGACTTTATTTTAATGTCTCCTTTGCAAGCTCTGCCAATCACACTACTTTTTTATTTCTAATTTCCCCAGGAATAGGTGGGAAAGGTTTTGCTACTCATCTCCTCTTTGTTTTAAGAAAAGTCTTTACTTGGGCAATATTTCCAAGAGAATCTTTTTAAAGCATTGTATAGTGCCATAAAATTATTTGAATCATGATTAATGTTTTTATAGACTTATCATTTCTGCTATTTTAGTTATATTTCCACTTACTAGATCTTACTAAAGCAACATTGTAACTAAGTATTGCTGGAATAACCACTGATTAGTATTCTAACCCTTGTTTTTGAATTAATTATTCAAAGCCAAAGAGTTCATTCTCTTCAATGTTATAGTGTAGCAGGTGCCAGAAGTCCTGGATTCTAGTCCTGGTGTTACTGCTACAACCATGCTCTGTAAAATAGGGCAAATCAACTGGCATTTCCTAATTTGACTTCCCCTAATAAGAAACTTGAGAAATATGGTTTCTTATAATAACAAATTTAGAAATACAATATTTCTAAAATTATTTCAAGCTTTAGAATTGTAATTCCAGTATTATAGAAAAAGAGCAGTTATCCAAATTTGGTCTCAGAAATTTGGCTGGTTTTACCAGATTCTGGCTGGTTTTAGCTGTAATAAATTGCAATGTTGAAGATTAATAAACATATATCTAGAGTAGGTAGATGAAGGGAATCATGATTCCTAAAAGGATGTAACTTAGATTCTAAGTTGACACCAATGCCTATTAAATAGAGGGGAAAGAGAGATGTCTTTCTTAATATTGAGAAATGATGGAAGGGATAGAACCTATAAATTAGTTCTTGGGTTTTCTCCCCACTCCTTCATTTGGCTTCCTCTTTCCCTCACACCCACTCCCATCAGTACCGTGCTGATGTGGAAGATCTATCAGCTGCTGGGAGTTAGTGGTGGGGTGTGGTTTTGCAGATGACCTCACCTTGTTTTGAATTTCTGTTTTCAACCTACTTTTGGCAAAGATTGCTGCATTTTAAATAAATCAATCTACTTTTTATGTAATTGATGGGCATTCCATTCTCATTCCAGTGTAATACCGAGATTGTTTTAGCTTGAGGAACAAGGAAGCCTGGCTTCCTTTCCCATAACACCCTCCTGGCCTCTGCTGCCAGTCATAAAATAACTGTACTTGACTTTCTTCTTTATCCCTCCAATTAGATGGCATAAACTTTCTTCTGTGGTCCCTTTCTCTGGTTTGCAGAATACCTCTTCCCTGTCTTCTCCGCTCCTCCCCACCCCCACTCCATAGCCACCCTCCATTCTCATTTTTTTCTGGTCTTTGTTGTCAAATGAAAGATGTTATGTGAGCCAAGGAGCTCTCACAAGTTCTCTTCTAGAGGACAGACTTTGCAGGGCACTGACATGGTAAAGTGCAGTCAACTCTCTCATTTGAGGATCTTCTTGGCCCTTCTGCTTCTCCCCGTAGTTAAGAGAGAGAACTGGTTTTAGTTACTACTTCAAGGACTCTCCTAGGAGAGTCCTGTGAGAGTCAGTGTGTGAGTGTGTGTTAGGTGGGGTTGCAGAGGAGATGGTACTGAAAGTTCCAACCCTCAGATATCATGGTTAGTTCCACTGGCAACCAGCCTCAATTTAGGTGAGATCCAAAAGTCACCTCATAACATAACAAAAATCATCTTTATCTCACTCTGCTCTTAGGAAATCTCAAGGGTTTTTAAAGCCCCATGCTAGAAATCGATGAAGACCAAATATATACAGTGTGTCCATAAAGTCATGGTGCACTTTTGACCTGTCACATGGTATTTCTTATTATAAACCATAAACCACAACATCACAGTTGCACTTGCTTTTAGAAACTCTTCCCGTACTCCATCCCCATGACCTCCACATGAACTAATGAAGTTTTTAAGGACAACAACCATATATATATATATTAGTTGTATTCTCTTTAGAGCCTACTTAATATTTAGCCTGGCAGATTGTATGATAATGTTCAGAATGTTACACATATGCATAAAATGAGATTGATTTCTCTTTATTTAGCCTTCTTCCCCTTCATCTCCCACATCTGATTAGCAAGTGCTGTTTCACCTTCTATTTTCTCTCAAATCTGTCCTTGCTTCCTCCTGCAGAGTAAAAACCTTCCTGTCTGTGTGATAAAATCCCACTTATCCTTTGAGTAATCTCTGTTGAAATAGTTTTTTTGGACCTTTTTGCCCTTACACCAAACCAGGTTATGTTTCTCTCCTATGTACTTCTAATAGACTCTGGGCATAGACTCCTTAAAGCAGATGACTTTGCACTCCTGTTGTTGATTTCCTTTGTAGCTCACTCAGATTGGGAGCTCCTTGAAGGCAGGAGAAGTGTAGCACTTGGCAATACTGTACAGTAAACATACATTAAATGGTTTTTGAATGAATGAATAAAATGATTCTATATTAAGAGATGGAACAGTTTTTTTTTTGTTGTTGTTACCCAGAGTATATGCAAGACTAAATTCTGCTATGCATTGCATTATAAGCCTGCCGGTTTATTGACAATATTTTCATTTAAATAACAAAGTGTTCCCTAGAATATGCACCGCCACGGGTCTGATTACTTCACATTTGATTCCCATTATTACTCTTGTTTTCACTGGGAAAGACCTTTCCTTCTTTTCTCCAGAGAGCATGCAATGAGTAACTTTATGCCATTCTGATAAACCTACACAGTTTATGGGAAGGAAATTCTAGTTAGAAATTCAAGAACCCCAAACCAAGAATTTCATAACCCACAGGGATAAAATTTCTCAGAGAGAATAGAGTAGATTTTTATGTATTGATTAATTTTTCCACTCCAAAGGAAACTGTTTGCTCTGAGTGGTGAACAGAGAAATATAGTGAAAAACATTCATAAGAAAAATAAAGCAGTCCTGAGGGACACTTCTTTCTCTATATATTTTAATTATTGTTCCCATGAAAGTTTTGCTTTTCTAATGATCTTATTTTGAGTACATGTTAAAAATTACTTAGTTGAATGATATGAATATTTAAAGGCAAAACATATGCTGAAGAAATATAAAAATAATTGTATTGTATATGTTCTCATTTTTAGTTTCTATCTTTGTAGAGTGAGCAAAAGAAACCAGTTAGGAAAAATTGAGAATATATCTATATATAAAGTCTTTGTCTTTGCTGTGGCTCATAAGGTATTCTTATTTTTCCCCCTTGATTGGGCTTAGATTTGAAACAAACTGTGCTTTCAAAGTCCAAACAAAAAATCACTTACATGTGTTTGCAATATTTTACTGTCCATGTTTTCTATAAATCGATAATTTATACTTTATATACTAAAATAATGGATTGGCTTTTAACCTCAAATATAATCTCATATAATTTTATTTTAAATGACTTTTTAGATTTCCTTTTGCCACACCCTTTTATGAAAACTAGGATGATATATTCTTTATTATAACTTAAGTTTTATTTCTGCTTAAATTCAGAGTCTAATTAACCATAGAAAAATTATTGATGTTCAAAAACCTTGAGAGGAAACTTTTTTTAAATTGTTTTTATTTTTAAAGCTGTGATAAAATACACTTAAAATGATTAATATGGTAAAGTTGAGTATACAGTTTAGTGATATTAAGTTTATTTGTATTATGGTGCAATCATCACTACCATCCATCTCCAGAATTCTTTTTATCTTGCAAAACTAAAACTCTACAGTCACTAAACAATAATTCCCAATTCTTATTTTTTCCAAGTTTGACAACCACCATTCTACTTTCTGTCTCTATGATTTTGATTACTCTAGGTACCTAAAATAAGTGGAATCCTACACTATTTGTTGTTTTAGGATTGCTTTATTTCACTTAGGTTAATATCCTCAAGGTTCATCCATGATATAGCATGTGTCAGATTTTTTCCTTTTTAAAGATAAATAATATACCATTGTAAGTACAACACACTTAACTATTCATCTATCAATGAACATTCAGGTTGCTTCCACATTTCAGCTATTTTTAATAACGCTGCTGTGAACATGGGTGTAAAATATATTTTTGAGACCCATTTTATTTTGTTTTTGTATTTAGTTTGTTTTTTGAGTGAAATTTTTTAATTGCCTTCTCATTTTCTTTTGTGTATATTCTACAACAATTTTTTTTTATTCTACAACTATTTTATTTGTGATTACCTTGGGATTACATCCTAAAGTCATCACACTTCAATTTAAATTTATACCAATTTAACTTTAATAGTATATAAAAATTGTACACATTGTGAGTTCTGTCCTTACTCCTTTCAGTTACTGATGTTACAAAATTGTATGTTAGTACATTGTGTGTCCAAAATTATAAACTAATAATTGCTTTTTAATGCATTGTCTCTTAAATTACATAGAAACAAAAATAAATACACAATTATAATTGTTTGTATATATAATAAAATATTTTAATTAGAAGATTATAATATTTTATAACTTCCCATCTGTTTACTTTTACTTCAGTCTTTATTTCTTCATATGATTTCTACTCTCCTTCCATTTCAACCTGCAGAATTCCCTTTAGGATTTCTCTCAGGGCAGGTCTTGTTGTATCTGATCCCCTCAGCTTTTGTTTATCTGAAAATATCATAATTTCTACTTTACTTTTATAGAACAGTTTTGGTGGGTATAGAATTCTTAGTGGACAGTTTTTTCTTTTATCATTTTGAGCATTGTCAATCTAATCCTTTCTAGCCTTCAATGTTTCTGAGGAAAAATATATTGATTGTCTTATTGGAGATCCCTTGTAAGGGATGAGTTACTTTTCTCTTGTTGTTTTCAGGATTTTCTCTTTGTCTTTTGGCAGCTTCATTATAATGTGTCTCTGTGTGGGCCTATTTGAATTCATACTATTTTGAATTTGTTGAGATTTTTGAATGTTTATATTCATTTCTTTAACAATTTGATATCTTTTCAGCCATTATTCCTTCAAAAGGTTTCTCTTCACCTTTTTCTCTCTCCTTGTTCTGGGTCCCCCATGATGCATACGTTGATTTGATAGTGTCTCACAGATAATGTAGACTCTGTTCTGTTTTCCTCAGTTTTGTTTTCCTGTCATTTCTTCTATTGACCATATAAAACAAAAGAGTCAGTTATTTAACCAGCAAAATGGTTCTATTTGGAACTAGCAGAGGAGTTGCAATTTGGGATAATCTAGGGTAAGCCATAAACAAGTCCAAAGAAGAAAAGAGAAGGGCTTAACTTTATATGGAAAAAAGGGAAAGTTGGGAGGAGCTGTTTCAAATAATTCAGGATGTTAATGGCTTCTCATTGACTGAGTGTGGCAGTTTTTCAGTGGCTGAGCTATAACCAGGACCCCAAACCTAAAGGCAACCAGATAGAAAGGTTCAGGGAATGATTGCCAAAGATGAAGGTGTTTTTCTAAGTAAGGAGAAGTTTTTCTTTTTTCCTACTGTGGTACGTCCTCCTGTTTAGGGTCTGGGTGGCAGTGGATGAGAGATTCTTTTTCAGGACTTCCCAACTTCATTTTAAATGAGGTTTCTATATTTATTTTTTTAATATTTTCTTTTTTTGATTAAGATCTTCTGTCTAAAGCATCACTGGTCAAGAGTCAAATGTTTCTTATATTCAGTAGTTTTATCCCTCAGTGCCAAGAAAGACCTTTCCTGGTTGCTATGTCCAGTGTTGAAGGGAAATTGCAAAGATGGAAAACAATTGAGATCACCTTTGAGTAACAAGGAAGGGTGAGAAGGAGAATTCTCAGGCATTTTCCATCTGAGGTAGGTATTGGAGATCATCCTGCAATGCTGACCTAACATCTCTTTATTGGGTGCATCATTTCTTCAGAGATTTGGCAAAACTAAGCAGAATAATGACCCCAATTTGGATCTCTAATTACAGTGAAATAATTATGAAATAATTTTGTAAACAAGAGGTATAAATCTCTTATTCTAACAGAAAATGAATAAATTAATTAGTTAAATATATACATAAAATTTAGTGTACATTACTAATGTTATTTTATAAAGTTTCAATTAGTTCAAACTCTAATGTGAAAAATAAGAGAAGCCATTAGGTCTGAAAGAACTTTAAATGAGAGTTTAGATACAAAATTATGTTTTTGAGAACACATGAAAATCTGAAAATAATAGTCATTTGAATTAAGCTACTAAGTTTAATCATATTGATAATTTCTGTCATTTTGAATATCTGTGAATATATATATTTCTACAAAATTTTGGTTTATTAGGTTTAAAACAAAATGATTTGAAAATAGGCTGCTGCTTTGATACTTTTTGGAATGTCAAAAGGCAAAATGATGTCAGATCAATGCATTTCCCTTGGGTTCTGAATTCAAATCTTTTACCAATGTCTCTAAAATAAAGGAAAAATATTAATTAGCAGTTGTAAAAGATTAAGTCAGTCAAAGCCATTCTTTGGTGGATGGAATGGTAATGGAGAACACTCTGAAACATTTATGCAAATTATAACATATTTTGGAAAATCATGGAGAGATTAATAAAAACAATAAGTAGATTTTCTGGGGTTCAGAGCCATAGTTGCTCACTGACTGTAGGAGAGTTAATAAATATGTTAAAAAATTATTGGTGGGTTCCTAAAACATTATGGAGTAAACCTAGTTGGATCAGCCATTCGGTCAGTAATCACTTAGACTAGGGGTCCCCAAATTTTTTACACAGGGGGCTAGTTCACTGTCCCTCAGACTGTTGGAGGGCCGCCACATACAGTACTCCATACACTGACCACCAATGAAAGAGGTGCCCCTTCTGGAAGTGCGGTGGGGGCCGGATAAATGGCCTCAGGTGGCCACAATTTGGCCCACGGGCTGTAGTTTGGGGGCCTCTGACTTAGACAATATCTTTAAAAGGGAATTATTTGTGATGGTCCTTTTCTCTTACATTGATCCAAAAACTGTTACTTTGTAATTTTAAGTAATATGCAGTTTTGTGTTTGGAAGACTTTGAATTGAATATTATTTACTTTTTTTCCTGTTATAAACCATGTAAAAATAACATCTGAAATCTATCAGTAATTTACATTCTTTCAAATTGAGAAACTATGATTCACAATAAGCTATAGTATCATGGACTCTGGTGCCTGCTCATATTAAATCCATGACACAGGAGAAATGTTCTCGAAGACTTGGGCTTATGCTGGGACAATAATTCAAATACAAGTACCTGACTGTTCTGAGATGGGAAGAAGAAATATATGAGAAGTTCATAGGGTATTTTGTACCCCCTCCTGATCTCAATTCTTGCCTGTCAACTTGTATTGCACTGTTAGCATGCATGCTGTAGGGTAATCAACCTAATCCAGTTTTATATTTACTGTTACTATTAAAAAGCCTTTTATATTGCTATCTTATATCCCCCCTACTGTAATGTAAGAACATTTTGAAACTGATTTCCTTTTGTTTGATTCTCGTCAAAGAAGAATAGCTAATTAAGTTTCTGTGCAGCAATTCATTAAATTTGATTTTCCATGGTAAATAATAGAGTGTGACTTTGTTTTTATTCATGTCTTGACCAACAGGAATTTCCTGCCTATTTCATAAAGATGTTGAAAGGATTTGCCAATTAGTGTACATAAGATTCTTTAAGCTCCATAGAAGAAAGTTATTACACATGAACATAAAATTTTACTCGGAAGAGAAATTAAGAAGAGAATGACTCTCTTTATAATGCTTGCATTGTCAGTTTTAGATGTCAAAGTTATGAGGTCTACTTTTATGTTTCTGAATAGGGCTTTCTAGAAAATAGAAATGGTAGATTAAGCAAGAGTGAGATAAAGACTGTAGTTTTTCTGTGCCTTTAATAGGTAACATACATATTGATTTTAATGATATTTTAAATGATACATAATTTTTTCCCCTCTCAGGTATAATTCAATCTCATTTTTTAATTATTATAAGAAATGTTATCTCAGATACACAAAATAAGAAACATGTGCTTTAGGGCTAATAGTATTGCTTTTTTAGAAGGTCAGCTTCAAAGACCCTACATAAAGCTTGGTTAATTTAAAATGAAATAGAAGCAGCTGTTATAAGGAATATAATATATAAGTTCTAATTTAAGGTTATATTTTATTTTATTTTATTAATTTTAATTGTGTGATTTGAGCAAAAGAATTTATTAAATAAATAAAAATCCTGGTTTTGTAAATGTTCTGTAACCATACTAAAATAGACAATGCTTGAAATCATAAAGCTCATCTGTACTCTTTTCTCTCCCTTTAAAAAAAAATAGAGCATGGAGTGTTTCTTTCTAAAATAGGGGCTATTATTAAATGCTTTCTTTTCTTTACAGTAGATTAAAAAAAAGAATTAAAGACTAGGAACTATTTCAAACCTTAAGACTTCGAGATTGTTTTTGACAAACAGAAGGAAGCGATATTATTTTTTCTAGGTTTAGCACATTCTTTTTCCACTACTTGCAGTACAGAGCTTAATAACAAACACAATAAAGACATGTACATGTACTAGTAACACATTATTTAGATAACTCTTCAGCCAGATCTTGAAAGTGAATTAAGATCAACATTTTTTTCTTTTTTCCTTTTTTTCAGAGGAGGGGAGATAGTGAGGCAAATTCCCACATGTACCTCAACCAGGATCCACCCAGAAACCCCATCTTGGGCCAATGTTTGTGTACCAAGCTATTTTTTAGCACCTGAAGATGCCATACTCTGACCAACAGAGCTATCCTCAGTGCGAGGGCCACACTGAAACCAATTGAGCTACTGGCTGAAGGAAAGGAATAGGGAAAGAAGGGGGAAAGGGAAGCAGATGATCACTTCTCCTGTGTGCCTTGACAGGAAATTGAACCCTGGACGTCTGTATGCTGGGCCAATGATCTCTATCCATTGAGCCATCAGCCAGGACCTTAACATGTGCTTGACTTCAATTAAAGATTTGTCTCAGGTCTTTCTATTTTACATTTCTTTATTTTTCCTTATTTCTTTAAAAAAATTATCTTGATGTACTGCTGTTGTATGATTCTAGTGTACTATATGAAGCCTAGATATTTATCTAAAAATATTTTTTAGAATTTTGTATAATGAGAAGCTATTTCTTTGATAACTAGAAAAAGTAAACATTAATATAACTTCTATGCAGATACAGAAAATCAAGTCAAAAAATTTTTTATGTGTATGAATCATTTAATTATCATGGAGGGCCTCGAGAATTAAACTAGCTATTTAGACATAGTTAATTTTAATGTTTTGAAGAACATTTACTGGGATTTAAGTGATCATATAACTCAAAACACTATTGTTATATTCTGCATATGTTGCATATTCATCTGATACATTTTTAACTCTTGTTTATAACTGACTCCTTCTAGAATAATATTTTGAAGATTGAAAATTCTCAATAAAAATAGTGAACCAACAACAAATAAGGAATGAACACTTTATCATTTAATTTAACATGTTTTATATAGAAATATAACCCAACCTGGAAAGTGGTCTGTGGTTCACCATAGATTGTGCAAATGTTCCTACGATAATATTGTGTTCCAATTCAGAAAAGAATATTAAAGACATGAGTTAGATTATATTACAGTGATTATGTAGAGTAAAAAACGATGCCTTGAGTCAAATCTAAGCATGCAGACAGATAAGTTTACTCAAATAATGTTTTAGTAGGTCCAGAATAGATTGTAGTCTGTAATTATTAACAACTAAGTACATTAGTTTTCATAATCTTTTTTCCATTTTTGTTTTTATGACTCCAACACTCCTAGGATGAAGTGCTGAGGTGTTAGGAAAGCGTCAGTAGGTACCATCTCTCCTCATTCACCTCTTCATCATCTTGGAAGCAAAGTTAACGTTCGCTCTGCTCCTGATTACTTTGGGTGCTTATAATCAGCCCTCCTTGGGTGCCCTTTTGGTTTTTATAGTTGTGAACTTTTTCTTTAAAAAATGGCATCAAACTGAGTCATTGAATATAGGTTAAGCTTGTTTGGCAGAAGTTTAGACTTAAACAGTGTTGGAATTGATTTTTCTGAAATAAGATGGTAACTTTAGTTTCATGTCTTCATTGGAAAAATATATTTCAAATACTTTATTTGAAATTGTTAAAATATAAACACAGAGAATTTGCTTATTATAAGTCATGTACTATTCTGGGTACCAGGATTTTTTTTTAAATATATATATATATTTTATTATTATTAATTCTAATGGGGTGACACCAATAAATCAGGGTACATATGTACAATGAAAACATCTCCAGGTTATCTTATCACTCAATTGTGTTGCATACCCATCACCAAAAGTCAAATTGTCCTCTGTCACCTTCAATCTGGTTTTTCCTGTGTCCCTCCCCTCCACCCTATCCCACTCTTCCCTCCCTCCCCCCATCCCAAAACCACCACTCTCTTGTCCAGGTCTCATATTCTCACTTTTATGTCCCACCTATGTATGAAATTATGCTGTTCTCAGTTTTTCTTTTTTTCTGATTTACTTATTTCACTCCGTATAATGTTATCAAGGTACATCCATTTTGTTGTAAATGATCCGATGTCATCGTTTCTTATGGCTGAGTAGTTTTCCATAGTATATATGTACCATCGCTTTTTAATCCACTCGTCTTCTGATGGACACTTGGGCTGGTTCCAGATCTTCGCTATTGTGAACAATGCTGCCACGAACATGGGGGCGCATTTCTTCTTTTCGAACACTGCTATGGTGTTCATAGGGTATATTCCTAAAAGTGGGATAACTGGGTCAAAAGGCAGTTCGATTTTTAATTTTCTGAGGAATCTCCAAACTGTTTTCCACAGTGGCTGCACCAGTCTGCATTCCCACCAGCAGTGCAGAAGGGTTCCCTTTTCTCCACATCCTCGCCAGCCCTTATTCTGTGTTGTTTTGCTGATAAGTGCCATTCTGACTGGTGTGAGGTGATATCTCATTGTGGTTTTAATTTGCATTTCTCTAATGATTAGTGATGTTGAGCATTTTTTCATATGCCTATTGGCCATCTGTATGTCCTCTTTGGAGAAATTTCTATTCATTTCTTTTGCCCATCTTTTGATTGGGTTGTTTGTCTTCCTGGTGTTGAGTTTTATAAGTTCTTTATAAATTTTAGTTATTAACCCCTTATCAGATGTGCTGTCGAATATGTTCTCCCATTGTGTGGTTTGTCTTTTTATTCTGTTCCTATTGTCTTTAGCTGTGCAAAAACTTTTTAGTTTGATATAGTCCCATTTGTTTATCTTGCCTTTTATTTCAGTTGCCCGTGGAGATAAATAGGCAAATATACTGCTGCTACAGATGTCGGAGAGCTTGCTGCCTATGTTTTCTTCTAAGATGCTTATGGTTTCACGGCTTACATTTAAGTCTTTTATCCATTTTGAGTTTGTTTTTGTGAATGGTGTAAGTTGATGGTCTAGTTTCATTTTTTTGCAGGTAGATGTCCAATTTTCCCAACACCATTTGTTAAAGAGGCTGTCTTTACTCCATTGTATGTTCTTTCCTCCTTTGTCAAATATCAGTTGTCCATAAAGCTGTGGGTTTATTTCTGGGTCCTCTGTTCTGTTCCATTGATCTATGTGCCTGTTCTTATGCCAGTACCAGGCTGTCTTGAGTATAATGGCCTTATAGTAAACCTTGATATCTGGAAGAGTGATACCTCCTGCTTTATTTTTTCTTTTTAAGATTGCTGAGGCTATTCGTGTTCTTTTTTCGTTCCATATAAATTTTTGGAATATGTGTTCTATATCTTTGAAGTATGTCATTGGTATTTTAATTGGTATTGCATTGAATTTATAAATTGCTTTGGGTAATATAGACATTTTAATGATGTTTATTCTTCCTAGCCATGAGCACGGTATGTGCTTTCACTTGTTTGTATCTTCCTTGATTTCTTTTATCAATGTTTTATAATTTTCCGAGTACAAGTCCTTAACCTCCTTGGTTAAATTTACTCCTAGGTACTTTATTTTTTTGGCTGCAATAGTGAAGGGGATTGTTTCCTTAATTTCTTTTGCTGATATTTCATTGTTGGTGTATAGAAATGCCTCTGATTTCTGAGTATTAATTTTATATCCTGCCACCTTGCTGAATTCATTTATAAGGTCCAGTAGTTTTTTGACTGAGACTTTAGGATTTTCAATATACAATATCATATCATCTGCAAATAGTGACAGTTTTACTTCTTCTTTTCCAATTTGGATGCCTTTTATTTCTTCTTCTTGTCTGATTGCTGTAGCTAGGACTTACAGAACTATGTTGAATAAGAGTGGTGAAAGTGGGCAACCCTGCCTGGTTCCTGATCTTAAGGGAATTGCTTTTAATCTTTGTCCATTTAGTATGATGTTTGCTGTCGGTTTATCGTAGATGGCCTTTATCATGTTAAGGAATGATCCCTGTATTCCCACTTTACTGAGAGTTTTGAGCATGAATGGGTGCTGGATTTTATCAAATGCCTTTTCTGCATCTATTGAAATTATCATGTGATTTTTGTCCTTCCTTTTGTTTATGTGATGAATCACATTGATTGATTTGCGAATATTGAACCAGCCTTGACTCTCCAAAATAAATCCCACTTGATCGTGGTGTATGATTTTTTTCATATATTGCTGGATCCGGTTGGCTAATATTTTGTTGAGAATTTTAGCATCTAAATTCATCAGGGATATAGGCCTATAATTTTCTTTCTTTGTGTTGTCTTTGCCCGGTTTTGGGATCAGAATTATGCTCGCCTCATAAAAGGAGTTTGGAAGTCTTCCTTCCTCTTGAATTTTTTGAAATAACTTGAGGAGGATAGGAGTTAGTTCTCCTTTGAATTTTTGATAGAATTCACTTGTGAAGCCATCAGGCCCAGGACTTTTCTTTTTTGGGAGTTTTTGATAACTGTTTTGATCTCATTTGTTGTAATTGGTCTGTTTAGGTGTTCTGATTCTTCCAGATTGATTTTTGGAAGGTTATATGATTCAAGAAATTTGTCCATTTCACCAAGATTGTCTAATTTTTTGGCATATAGTTCTTCATAGTATTTTCTTACAATGCTTTGTATTTCTGTTGTGTCCGTTGTTATTTCTCCACTGTCCTTTCTAATTTTATTTATTTAAGTCCTCTCTCTTTTTTTCTTGGTGAGTCTAGTTAAAGGTTAATCAATCTTGTTTACCTTTTCAAAGAACCAGCTTCTGGTTTCATTGATCCTCTGTATTGTTTCCTTCGCCTCTATGTCATTTTATTCTGCTCTGATCTTTATTATTTTCTTTCTTCTACTTGTCTTGGGTTTTATTTGTTGTTGTTTTTCTAGTTCTTTAAAATGCAGGGTCAGGTTGCTTATTTGAGCTTTTTCTAGCTTCTTATGATATGCCTGTAGTGCAATAAACTTCCCTCTCAGAACTGCTTTTCCTCTCAGATCTGCTTTTGCTGTGTCCCATACATTTTGAGTTGATGTGTGCTCATTATCATTTGTTTCTAGAAACCTTTTTATTTCTTCTTTGATCTCATGTTTAATCCATTCATTATTTATTAACATGCTATTTAGTTTCCAAGTGTTTGAGTATTTTTCAGTTTTTCTTTTGTGGTTAATTTCTAGTTTCATGGCATTGTGATCAGAGAAAATGCTTGATATGATTTCAATCTTCTTAAATTTATTGAGACCATTTTTGTGTCCTAACATGTGGTCTATTTTAGAAAACGTACCATGAGCGCTTGAGAAGAATGTATATTCTACTACTTTAGGGTGAAAAGTTCTGAAGATATCTATTAAATCAAGTTGATCTAGTGTATTCTTTAAGTCTGCTGTTTCTTTATTAATTTTCTTTCTTGAGGATCTATCCAGTGTTGTTAGAGGGGTATTGAAATCCCCTACTATGATAGTATTGCTGTTAATCTCGCCCTTTATATCCATCAAAGTCTGCTTTATGTATGTCGGGGCTCCTATATTTGGTGCATAGATATTTTCAATAGTTATATCTTTCTGTTGAATTGTTCCCTTTATCATTATGTAGTGTCCTCCTTTATCTCTTACTACAGCCTTTGTTTTAAAGTCCATTTTGTCTGATATAAGTATTGCTACCCCTGCTTTTTTTTCATTTCCATTTGCATGAAATATTTTTTTCCATCCTTTTACCTTCAGTCTATGAGCATCTTTTGTTTTAAGGTGTGTCTCTTGTAGACAGCATATGTATGGGTCCTGTTTCTTTATCCATGCAGCTACCCTATGTCTTTTGATTGGATCATTTAATCCATTTACATTTAAGGTTATTATTGATATGTAGTTGTTTATTGCCATTTTATTCTTTAAAGCTGTATTCTTCTTTTGCTCTATTCTTTCCTCCCTTTGAACTGTTCACTACATGCCCCTTAGTATCTCTTGCAGAGTTGGTTTGGTTTTTATGAATTCCTTGAGGCTTTCTTTTTCTGGGAAGCTCTTTATTTCTCCCTCAATTTTAAACGTTAGCCTTGCTGGATAAAGTAGTCTTGGTTGTAGGTTCTTGTTCTGCATTACTTTGATTATATCTTGCCATTCCTTTCTGACCTCAAGTGTTTCTCTTGAGAATTCCGATGTCAACCTTATGGGGGCTCCTTTGTAGGTGATAGTCTTTTTTTCTCTAGCAGCTTTTAAAATTTTTTCTTTATCCATTAGCTTTGGTATTTTAACTATGATGTGTCTTGGTGTAGATCTTTTTGGGTTTCTCTTTAATGGAGTTCTGTGTGCTTCTTGAACGTGTGGAGTGTTTCCCAGCCTTAATTTAGGAAAGTTTCCTGCTATGATTTGATTGAACAAAGTTTCCATTTCCTGTCCTCTCTCCTCTTCTTCAGGCACCCCTATGATGCGAATGTTGTTTCTCTTCATGATGTCTCAAAGCTCCCTTAGAGTTTCCTCACATTTTTTAAGTCTCTTTTCCTTTTTCTTCTCTGCTTCTGTGCCTTTGTTTATTGTGTCCTCTAACTTGCTTATTCGATCCTCAGCGTCATCCATCCTGCTTTTAATTCCTTCCATTGTGGTCTTCAGTTCTGATACTGTATTTGTCATTTCTGTCTGATTCTTTTTTATTATTTCAATTTCATTTTTTATACTTGTTATCTCTTTATTTAGGTGTTCATAATGACTATCCATTGTTGCTCTAATTTCTTTGAACATCCTAACTATCATTATTCTAAATTCTGCTTCTGGTAATTTGGTTATATCTGGTTCATCCAGGTCCTTCTCTGGGGATTTGTCTTGATTCATTTGGTTTGCATTCCTCTGCCTGCCCATTTTGTCTGTGTATAAGCAAGTTGTGGCCACTGGAGTCCAGTAGGTGTTGTCTTTGTGTTCTCTAGTTGTGGTCTGTTGCAGGCCCCCCACCCCCTCTGCCGGTGCCTAGGGTGGTTGGGTATGAGCGTTGCCAGAGCTGGCCCACTGTGGCTTTTGCTGTGATTTCTGCCTCTCTTCCGTGGGAGGGGCTGTCACTGAAGCCACAAGACTTAGTACCAAGGGTAGAGGTGAGCACCTTTGCTCAGCTGCGGACCCAGCCTATTTCCGGACTTCCGCCCAGAACCAGCAGTCGGAACCTGCTCGCTACAGTTCCGCGGGTTAGGCGGGGCTTTTGAAGTGCTCTCAGCTGTAAGCTTTTGCCGGTCCGGAGATTTAGCCCCGCCCTCGAGGCCAGGGCCCTTCTGCGCAGGGTCAGAAACCAAGGTTTATTGGGGCGGGCGTGTTTGCTGGCTTCCGCTCAGCTGCATACTTCCGCTCGTCCTGGACTCTACCCCGCCCCTGCGTTCGGAGCCCACTCATGCACGTATGAATGCAATCCGTGGTTTCTCCGGCCGGGCGGGGATAGTAGCGTGAACTCAACTGCGAGGTTCCACTGTCTCAGGGTCTACCCCGTTCCTGCGCTCGGAGCCCGCTTGCGCACGTATACTGTCCAACCGCGGTTTCTCCTGCCGGGGGGTGGGGGGCTGGTAGCGTCAGCTCAGCCGCGAGCCCCTGCCCGTCCCTGGTCCTAGCCCGGTCCCTGCGGTCAGGGCCGGCTTGCACAGGGCCTGCCCGTTCCTGGCCTCCCTCTTTGTCCCCGTAAGTGGGATTAAAGGCGGGCCCGCAGCTTCCGGACCGCTTTTGCGCGTCCCCTCTGTCCCTCTGGGCTAGACCGATCTCCCACCGGCTTGGCCTCGGCCACGCCGACAGAACCGCGTTTCAGAGTCCTGCCGCCTACCATGCCCTTAAGCAGCCCTCAGCAGAGTAGGGTAGGACCTAATACTCCACACTGTAGGCCTGGGAGCTCCCTCACTTGTTTCACAGCTCAAAACTGTCCAAACGCCTCTTCTAGGCTCTAGGACTGCAGGCTGGGGCTTGGTTCCTGGGACCCAGGTCCCTCCCTCTCCACCAAACTTTCCTCCTGCCCCGCGGGTCTCCCCGGGCTGCCGTTTGCTCCGGGGAACTGGGCAGCCCTCTTCGCGTTTTCGCTATTCCTACCAGTCTCAATGTGGCTTCTTCTGTGTTCCTTGGTTGAAGAGTTCACTTAGTTTAGTTCATAGTTGGTTTATCCAGATGATGGTTCTTTAAATTGAGTTATAATCCACTTTGGTTCTGGGAGTTGGAAGTTGGTACGTCCGCCTACTCCGTCGCCATCTTGCTTCCCTGGGTACCAGGATATTTAACAGTGAACAAAATTGCCAAAAATATCTGCCCTAGTAGAGACAGCATACTAGTAGTGGATAAATTATTGTGAAGTTTAGGTCAATAAACAGGACACTTAATATGGAAATATGTAAAGTGTATTAAAGAGGCAGGATTTTCAGTGAAGTCAAATGCTGCTGATAGATTCAGGAAAAAGAGGATGTGCAATGACAATTGGGTTTAGTGTCATGGAGGTTGTATTAACCAGGATTCTACAGAGGAACAAAACCAATGAAATGTCTCTCTCTCTGTCTTTCTTTCCTTATCATCTATCTACCTACCTGTATATTAAGAGATTTATTTTAAGTAATTGACTCAAACAATTGAGGGGGCTGGCAAGTCTGAAATCTGCAGTTTAGGCCAGCAGGCTGAAAACCCAGAAAAAAAACTGATGTTATAGTCTTGAATCCAAAAGCAGTTTGAAGGCAGAATTTCTTTTTCTCTAAGCACCTTTTTTTTCCTTAAGATCTTCACTTGATAAGATAAGGCCAACCCATACATGGAAGGTAATCTACTTTACTCAGTCTTCTGATATATACTTAAATTGCAGTTAAAAATTACTTTCACATCAACATCTTTACAGCAACTGGTGTTAACCAAACAATGGGATACCAAACTTAACCAAGCTGACACATACAACTAATAATCATAAAAGTGACTGATAAAATTGAGAAGTTTCTATGTAGTATTATTCACTACTATACCTCAATGTCTTAACATTGTAGTTAGCTCAATAAATATTTGTTGAATAAATATGTATTTCTACTTATTTTTACCTTATATAGTATTTCCTTACCTACTTGAACCAAATTAGATAAAACATACCAAAAGAAAAGAAAAAGATACTTCAAGAAACATTTAAAAAATTTCGTTTGTAAAAACAGAGATTGAGAAGTAATTAAAAGTATTCAGAAATTGGTCAATCAGAAACCACAAAAGTAATTCTCTATTCAAGTAGGATAAAAAATGTATAATGCAAAAATAAAAAACCAGGAAAAAATACATAATACAAATGACCTAATAATTCTGAAATAGCCAAATTCTATATTTTTTGGCTGTGCTCTTATACTACCAATAATAATGATTACAGGACTGTCTTCTATTTGGAAAACTTAAAAATAAAGATTGTAACTACTGATACATTCCCAAATACTGGAGAAATGGCTCTAAGTAAGATGCATAGATAATTATTTACATTGGTGATGATGTCTAGGAGATTTAGTTTTGTTTCCCATTAAATTTTTGCTAGAGTTGTCAAGGTACTAGAAAGAGAAATTTCACTATTTCTCCCCCTTCCCTTGAGTAATCCCCAAAGTCTGAATTTTTCTCACTGAGTGACTAGCTTCCTGATATCAGTTGGCTTTTTAAATTCCAACACTTGTACCTTCCACAATAATTTTCAGATTTTTTTTTTTTAAAGAGAGAGAAAGAGTTTTGGGGGTGTGGGGAAAGAAAGCATCAACTCATAGCAGTAGCTTCTTGTATATGCCTTGGCCTGACAAACCCGGGGTTTCAAGATGGTGACATCGGTATTCCAGGTTGATGCTTTATCCACTGCACCACAACAGGTAAGGCAATTTTCAGGTTTTTAAAAGGTCTTAAAATTAGTATAACTCTGTTTATATCCTTTCTTAATTTAATTATGCTTGGTTGAGTTGCCTGGTTTATTGGTACAACATTGATTATTTTACCACATCATAGATCAAAAGACTCTTTATGAATTACCACTAAAATTCTTAAATTAGCCAGACTGAAGATATGTGGTAAGGTAAAAATAGAGCACTTCAAACATTACAGCTCTCATTGCAGTTTAGTTTTAGGATTTAATTCGTCAGTGTAGGTAAGCATAGGTTTTTCCTTATACAATGTTGCTCAACAAATTATAGTATTTGTTTCTACTTAAACAATGATTTTATGTATTTTAAAAATGTTTAGATCAGTTATTTCCACCATTCCAAAATGACTCACAATAAAATTCTACCCACAAATGATTAATTCAAAAGAAAATTACAGTTTAGCAAATGGTAATTTCTGGAAAAGAATAATTTTGACTCAAGATCTATGTGTTATTGATGTTGGGTTAACCAGTCTGTATTGAAATAATATATAGCATTTTTCAAAATTTTAATTTGTCACTTATTATCTATTGGTAATGCAGTTTTAAGATTTCTAAAACTAAAAAAAAAAAAAACCCAAAAAACAAAACATTTTGTAGATTATACCTATCTTCTGAATAAAAAAACTGTGTCTTGTTGTATAATATTTAGCATAAACAAGCTATGAAATAGATCACTATTGATTGAATGTTTGAGTAAATGAACAAATAAATACATTAATGAAAGATACTATTAAATATTAAACTGGCTTTAAACTTCTTGATAGTAAAGACAAATAGGACCAGGAGCTAGGTAGGAATCTGCACTACTCCAGGCTTTGATTCAGGCAGCCCTGTTGCCTGGCACACCGGATACAATGGATTGTATAATGTTATGTGTTAATACTAAAAAAAGAGGCTATTTGGAGTTTATGGCAAGACTTAATTGGAGAAACACAATGCAGGTATCTGTGATTCTGGAGCAAAGCCATGTCATTCACAAAAGAAAATGATATGTCTTCTGAAAAATAACCTCTGGCATATTGCCTCTGGCAGAGGTAAAATACTTGACCAGAAGTTTCCTAGTGACGTTGAGGATGGTATAAGACTTATAAATCTATAAAATTGGGTGGGTCCAACAGCAGTCTATTTTAAGATAGAAATGGTACATCTGGAATAAAGACAAAGTAGGACAAGAGGTCACAAGCACACCGCATGAGCAGATAGCACAGATCCCCATGTCATCCATTATAGGTACTCCAATGCCCCTCACTCAGAGTGAAAGTCCTGTGTGACTAGGCAGAAGGAGAAAGAGAAAGAAAAGTCTGAGCTTTGTTAATGGATGAGTCAGTTCCTGATATGGATGCCAAGTGAAAATGAATAATGATTGCATTATAGCCGCATTCACTGGGAGGTCTTAAAAGAAAGTGAAGAGCAATAATGTTGATGTGTGGAACTGTGAGTAGTGACATGGCTTTTTTGTTTGTGTGAAAAAAGAGTCCTGAGGACTTTGGCCAATGCCCAAGAATGTAGTAGGAAAATGACTGGAAGATCGGAGTTAAGAAGAGGCAAGCAGATAGACATATGGAAGTGGGCAAGAAGTGTGAAGATTTTTCTATCACAAGTTAATATCTAGAGGAGATATTTGCCAGTAGGCAAAATGACTGAGCTTTATGACATCAACCAGCTTTTGTCACAGGAAATGCAGAACTTGCAAGAAGTGACCATAATGGCAGAGATGGAGGCTATATATGGTCCCAAAAGCATGGACTCCCAGTAAGGTTGATCTAGTTACGGCTGCATTTGAATGTATGAACTACCAACAATAAAGATGAAAACTGAGTCCTCAAATTATAATATTCCTACAGAGAACAAACAAGCCAGTTTTTGGCAAGTCAACTATATCAGATCCCCTCAATCCAGGAAGAGACGGTGGTTCAGCCTCACTGAGGTAGGTACTTTCTCTGGTTATGAGTTTGCCTTTTCTGCTTGCAGATCCATATTCAACACCACTACCCAAAGCCTATAAAATACCTAATCAACAAGGCATTATTGCTGGACCATTTCTTGACCTGAGCCAGGTTTCCTGATTGACAGGAAATCCATGCAACACAATATCACAATAGGGGACCCACTTCACATTGCAGAAAGTGTAGAAGTGACTCCATGACCATGAAATTAACTGGTAATTTCATAATTTACAAAGCCCAAAGCATCAAGTCTCATAGAGCCTTTCTAAAGACAAAGTTGAAATGCCAGCTTGGAGGTAATACAGTACATGCTTTAAATCAGAGACCTCCATAGGATGCTGTTTCCACAATAAGAATGCATGAATCTGAGAACCAAAGCACTGGAAACAGGGGTGACTCACTGGGGTACTTTGTGCTTTCCATTCCAACAATTTTGAGATGAAGATCCTAGTACTGAAAGGGGTTGCAGCATTATGGAATATAACATGAGTCCTTTTGAATGATAAGCTATGGTTGCTACCTGGATACTTTGAAAGTTTTGTATTAACAGGCAAGAAGAGGATTCACCATCTTGGCAGGAATAATTGACCCTGACCAACAAGCAACACACACACACACACACACACACACACACACACACATTTAGGATTAACTATACTTTCCTTCCTAGCTAAAACTAGAATTAAGTCCCAACTGATGTGTTAGGCTTGATAAGGGATGTATATGTTGGTTCTGATGAGGGATGGGAAGTGTTACACCCTGGATGAGCTGCAGGGCCAGCCAACATGTATGGCAGGAGAAAGGAATAATGGCTCTACACATATGGTAGTGGACATACTAGATATACTACATATATTAAATATATGGTATTCAATCCTGTGGGTGTTGAATCAAAGGGGTAGAAAACATTAAGGCTGGGTAAGAGAGAGGATATTGATATAAGAGCACTCTTTTATGATGAAATCTTTATTACCTTGGCAAAGGCCACCAAAAATGGCACTAACATGCAGTGAGAATGATACTTGGGAAAAATGATGGCCTATCAGAGATGAAACAGAAATGACAGAACTCCATGGCAGATGGCAGAAGGGGTCAGAAGGCTCAGAAAAGTGGGCATGTTATAGTGGCTACACAATGTAGGACTAGAAAATCTACCAGTACTGCTAAGCATATTTGATCTTAGAACCTCTTTTTATAGAGCATGTTATGGCATCAAGATTTTGAAATGATACCTATAATGTAGTCTTTAATATATACTTTAATAACATTAAATATTGAATAATATGTGTCTTTAATAATACTCAATATTACATCTTTTATTATATCCCTAATTCACTTGGCTATTGCTCTTATAGTCTTAGTTCTCCACCAAATCATCCTATCTTCTTTATATTTACTAACTTCATGGTAGGTGAGAGAGTCTTTTTGATAAGTTACAGATGAAATCTCTCTTACAAACACATGCACACATACACATGATGGTTACTTAGGACAAATGCTATGTAGCATATTATAAATATATATATGAAAATGGGCAGCTGGATGTATAATAAATCTGAAAAATAGTAGAGAGGTCAGACCCAGAAATATAATTGTCAAAGTCATTTGTATGCGAATGGTATTTGGGGCTATAGGGCTTTATGAAAACATGTGGGAAGGATTAGACAACAAGAAGGTGTCTAATGAGTTCTGGGTCACAGCAACATTTGGCTATTGGGAAGAAGAAGGATCATCGAAGAAGACTGAGCAGTTGTGTACACTGAGATAGAAGAACTAGTAGAATGCGCTGTCACAGACACTAAGAAATTAGTGTTATAAGGAATGTTTCATCAATGTCTTGAATTCTGCTGAGAGTTTGTGTATGTAAACATACTTGGCCACCTGAAAGCATTAACTAATTGTGACAGAGATACTTTGTTATTTCCTTTTTTTTTTTCAGACAGAAAATTATACTTTCTCAGCTCTCCTTATATTTAGATATGGCCATGTAAATATGTTACATACAATGGTTCTACTTTTACATCTTCCATATGAATGGAGAGGGCTCTGAGATCTGGAGAAAGGTTCTGGGTCTGTGACTTTCTGAAAAAGAGAGATTCTGGAGAACTTTGGCTGGACATACCTGCTTTAGAGTGCTGCATGAGAAAGCAATAGACTTTTTGTTGTATTAAACTGCTGGAATGCTGGATCTCTTGGTTATAGCAGAACCTACAAACACTCATGTGATCATCTTAACAGTAGTAGATTAGGAGTGGTAGATTCTGAAGTCAGCTGAAAGAAAAATGAGAAGAACAATTAAAGACATTTGTGAAACCAGTTCTGACAATCTACCAGGTGGTTGTGGCAGCTTATAGTTTGCTATTTGAAATGCTTTTATTTTCCCTCTTGTTTGAAATAATACACCTCTGTGAGTAGTCTAATTAAATGTCAGCTAGACTAAATCTACCAAGTTGTTTTCTTATATTTCTTCTTACTTCTGACTAGTTTATTTTTTTTTAATTTATTTATTTATTCATTTTAGAGAGGAGACACAGAGTGAGAGAGAGAGATAGAGAAAGAGAGAAAGGGGGGAGGAGCTGGAAGCATCAACTCCCATATGTGCCTTGACCAGACCAGTGCAGGGTTTTGAACTGGCGACCTCAGTGTTCCCAGGTCGACGCTTTATCCACTGCGCCACCACAGGTTAGGCACTTCTGACTAGTTTACATGGTAAATCTTAACAGCTAAAATGTTCAACATTTGGCCAGATAGTACAATATCAAGCAATCTGTTTGATAGTAAGTATCCTAGCAAAGACCAAGTCCCCAACTGATCTGCTGCTCTACCAAGAGCAAAAAGCTCCTTGATAGCAGCCAGCATTTACAAACAGGTTTCATTCAAGATAACGCTAAGAAAGTTTCTGTTGTCTCGTCTATCTAGAAGAATATCACTAAATTCCTTCTTCTTTCCAAAGTTCATAATATTTCCAACTTTATAAGAAGAAATGGAAGAGGAGGACAAAAAGTTTCTCAACACACATATTTATGTACTCTTTATCAAAAAATTTGGAGTCTAAAAACTGGATGCAGCTTGTACAGTGGTTGTAGTTTTTTTTACTTGCCTTTCCATGTTTCTTTTTGCACTCATGTTGTAGACTTTTTTACTTGCATTTCCTGCTTTTTCATGCTTTTCTTTGCATTCATTGTTTCGCACTTGTAACTGGTATATTATGGTAGGTTACATTTTGCCACGTTCTGCCCAAAAATGGCTCAGAAAATATTTTCATTTAGTGTTGAATTCAAGTAAAAAGCAATCCAGTTTGCAAAAGTGAATGGAAATCATGTTGCTAAATATAAGTGTGGTCCTCCTCTAACTGAGAAATCAATCCAAGACTGGCTACAGGAAGAAGAAACCCTACTGAAAATGCTACAGCAGAAGAAGGTCATGAGAGGTAGGTCAGGAAAATGGCCTGATTGAGAGAGGGAATTGAAGATAAATGGATTGAAGAGCAAAGGGCAATTGGAATTCCTGTGTCCACAAAGATGGTTCAGCATGAGGCAAGAAAAACAGCTGATAAAATAGACGTTACTGATTTCAAAGGAGAACACAAATGGTGCTATAGTTTCATGACAAGAAACGGACTAAGCATGTGTACATGTAACAGACTTGCCAAAAAGATGCCTAAAAGCTATGAACAGAAGGTCCTTGAGTTTTATCGTCTTGTCATTCAATGTTGGAAGACACGTCAGTTTGAGTTGGGACAGATTGCAAATATGGATGAAGTCCCCCTCAATTTGATGTCCCAAGTACCAGAACTGTTGATAAGAAGGGGATGAAAACTGTAACTGTGAAGACAACTGGACATGAAAAGAGCCATTCTACAGTTGTTCTAGCTTGTTGTGCTGACCAAGCTGCTTCCTCTGCTGATTTCCAAATGAAAAACAATGCCAAAAGAAGACATTCCTTGAGGAGTGACTGTCCACATTCATGACAAGGGTTGGATGGATCAGGATGGGATGAAGATCTGGTTTGAGAAAGTTTGGAGAAGGAGACCAAGTGGGCTTTTATGCAAATCTGCCCTATTGGTGCTTGATCAGTTCAGGGCACACATAACAAAAAACAAAGAAGATTGCTGCAGAGCAGAAAAAATACAACTTGCCATCATACTGGGAAGCTTGACATCCCAGTTCCAACCAGTTGATATCAACTTAAACAAACCCTTTAAAGCTGCCACAAGTGATGAATGGAACCAATGGATGAAGTCTTCTGAGTACAATTTGACACCACCAGGAAGAGTGAAGAAACCAAATATAGGAGAAGTTTGTACCTGGGTGAAAAAAGATCCTGGGATAATATCAAGATTGAGATAGTTGTTAAGTCATTTAAGAAATGTGGCATTTCAAATGCCATAGATGGAACTGAGAACAAGGCAATATATGAAGACAGTGATTCATCATCAGACACAGGTGAGGACAAGCTAATGGATGGCAGTTTTGACAGTGATGAGGAGTTGTATGAATTTTGCAATGAATAAAACTTGAGTTCAATAAATTTATGTAATACATTTTTTTCTCAAATTTTGGACCCCAAAATTAAGGTGTGTCCTATACATGGGAAAACATGGTACCTACTGTATTTTCTTCATTCTAAGAATCCCATTCTTCACATTTTGATGTAACTGAAACAGAGATTCCTCCTATGCTCAGTGTAGTTAGCATTATTACATCATGTCATAATTAGAATTATGACATGATGTCATAATTCATTTGGCACCAATTTTTATTTTTTACCTGCACTTCCCATATGGCCTTACAATGAATTGAAATTTTTTCTCTTTCTTAGTTTGTTTTACAATTAACAGTGTCTCTGATTTGATAAAATATAGTCATCACTACATATGTTCTGTATCAACAACCTGTCATTTAACTTTACATATAAAACAAAATTTACCATGCTATTTTTGTTCTAATATATACAAACCGTATTTCTTAACAGTATGTATTTTTTCAACATTGAGCTGACTTCCACATGTTTGAAGTTCTGGTGTCTTTCCTATAACAGTGCAACCACTCCAGTGATGATTAAACTAGTATCAATAGTATGAAGAAGTACATTGTGGCCTCTAAATCTGTCATATTTATTAAAAAATGTTTCACTCAAGTCCTCACCCAGATTGTTTGATTCTTTTCTATTGTTGATTTCTTTTTTTCTACAAAAAAAAGAAAAAAAAATCTTCTTGTCTTTTCTTAGAAAACTCATTTTGGCTTTTAGTATGACAACGTGACAAAAAAGAGGTAGCAGTACTCCTAATGAGTTGAGACATGTGAAGCTACTCAGTCAGTGTTAAAGCTATTATTTCAAACTTTATATTCAAGTGGGGTAAAACATTTCTTTTTTAAAAATTTTAACTGTATTCCATTGTGACTACTAGGTCCATGTGTGGTTTGACCCAATGTGGGGAAAGGCATTTTATCCCACAGCTATTCTTTCAGGCTTCAGCTTTCAGATCTGAAATAAAGATAAACCATCCCAACATGCATAGAAGACATATTCATAATTTGGTTAATATAAATTGTGGAATTTTTGCCACTTATACCATCTTTACTTTGAATATGAGAAGGTAAATCATCCCACTGAAAGAATCACATTTCCCAAAGCTATACCATACAACAGTGACAAAATAGAGCATCTGTAACCTGCCTCCCTTTTAAAATATTTTTCCCAGTTTAGCAATTACATTTATAAACCAGAGTCTTCTTTCATCTAAGTAAAACTACAATGCCTACTATTAGCTTTAGTCTTTTAGGAAGAGTGAACAAGGATGCTTACAAAAGAACAACAAAAGTCAAAATTCAAATATATCAAGAATTCTCTGACAAAACAGTATTTTGTGTAACAAGTGCTTCTCGCTTGAAAGATGAAAATAACAATGTGTCATGGTGTTTAAAATGCTTCTTAGAAAAAGGATGTAGTAATTCAAATTATTCAAGTTTAGTAAAAGCTGACTCATTTTCAGCCTATGTAGTGGCTGGAGAAAAAAACACCTACATATTTCATGTTAGTCATGTTTTCCTTAAAATATTTCAGGATTTTGATAGATTAATTGTTTTAAAAGTCCACAATTTATTTAATTTTTCTTTTGTTTCTGTTTTGTTTTTTAAGTGAGAGGAGAGGAGATAATTAGACTCCTGCATGTGCCCAGACCAGGATCCACCCTGTAATTCCGTCTAGGGATGATGCTCAAATTAAACTAGTTATCCTCAGCATCCGGGACCATGCACAAACTAATTGAGCCATTGGCTGAAAGAGGGGAAGAGGGAGAGAAGGAAGAGAAACAGATGGTTGCTTCTCTTGTGTGCCCTGACCAGGAAACCAACCTGGGATGTCCATACATTGGCCTGACACTCTATCCCTGAGTCAACTGGCCGGGTCCCACAATTTCTTATAATTTAGTAAAACCAACAATGAGAAGGGGTACAGAGAGTAGTGACAGGAAAAAGAGGAGACAGTGTATAAGAACTACAACACATGTCTGAGCTGTAAGGTTTAGAGGCAAACAGATATCTGAAAGACAACAAACAGCACCAAAAAGCAAACTGCTTTGTGCCAAAAGTTTGCAAGTTTAGTTCCAGATTAAAAAGTTTAAATGTGTATTGACATAAAAATGAAATTTTGCATGAAAGAAATAATGTACTGCTGGCTGAAAGGGAAACATATTTGTACTTTTTCTGAAATTCTCAGACTAATTCTTGAAGAACTTTGTCACTTGGAAATAGAACACAATGGATCAAGTATTTTCTTGGTGCTTAGTGAATTATTTCTCATTGCCACTCAGTCAAACACATTTCTTCTTTTCAATAGACAAAGTGGAAGTGAATATATTCAGGGCACATGCTAGAGCAGAGTTTCTCATCCTTGGCACTATTGACATTTCGGGCCAGATAATCCTTAGTTGGGCTATTTTGTGCTATGTAGCTGTAGCAGCATCCTTGGTTTTTACCCTCTAGATACCAGTAACATCTTTTACGTTGTGACAACCACAATGTTTCCACATACAGCCTGGGGGTGGAGGAGCAAAGCCACCCTTGGATGAGAATGACTATCTTGGGAGTAAGTCTAACAAAATGGGTGTATTTATTGCTTTAAAATTTTTTTCCCCCATGTCCAATTCTACACATTTTTATCTGGACTTAAAAAGATACAAAAGGCCCTGTGGTCATTATGGTGTAGCTGCCCACACATGAAATCTAAGTGCCCTGAGTTCATGCAGAAGAGAACTGGACAGTCCTGAAATGAATGGCTACTAATGATAGGGACTGAAGAGGTGAGATGAGAGTTGGGTCATGCTCTCTCTGAAGGCTCTATGGGAGAAGCTGTTCCATACAATTTCTTAGCTTCTGGTAATCCATGGCTTACAGATGCATCATTCTACTCTCTGCCTTCATTTTTACAAGGTATTTTTTTCTTTCTCCTCCTTCTTTTCCTTTTCTTCCCCATATTGGATTAGGATCCACCCTAATTGAATATGACCTCACCTTAACTTGATTATATCTGCAAAGACTAATCCCAAATAAGATCACATGCACAATTACTGGGGGATAGAACTTCATCATCTTTTGAAGGGACACAATTCAACCTGTATAACAGAATCCAAAGGAGAGAGGTTTGTTTTCAATTGTTCCCCCCCCAAAATGGTCACTAAGGTGGCTTCAGAAGCATTAGTCAAAGGCCCAGGCCCACTAAGCAATGAAGAGGTAATGAGTAGGGCAAAAAAGGCAATGTTGAAGCCTCTCCTTATTGTGGGATCTCTAGGGTTTGAAACATACAACTCATTCAAAATAAAAGAGCATTTTGTACTTTGTGACTTTTATGTTTGTGTGAGCAGCTAATGTGGAAGTTGTTTAATGATGGACAGTCTCTCTGTACTTTTTACTATTGGGTATGGCATATTGAGGATACATAGGTAGCAGATGAACACTTAAGTTGAGATAATTGGAGGAGACTTTAAAAAAAGAAGCCTATAATGAAAGTCTCCCTTTCCCTACCCCCTCTATCTATCACACCTAGAGTCAAATAGAAAAAATTTTTTTCTATTTGACCTAGAGTGATAGATAGAGGGGGTAGGGAAAGGGAGACTTTGGTCAAACAAGGGGTACAGCCATGCCATGGATACTCTGCATGGAGGCAGCCTGAGCTATAAATATCCTGATCTCTTCTCTCCATCCCTCCTGCCAATGCTACCCAAATGATCAAACCAAACCAAAAGCTGAGGGCAACATGTTGATATAGTGTATACAGATCAGATTTCTACTATTAGCTCTCCCTACCCCCACACTCATCAAGCCAGTGCATAAGCAATTTAACAGGGTGAAGAGTGAATCTGGGTTCAAATGAAACATATCTAGCACATAAGAAATTTTAACAAATATATTTTCTACTATATATTATTTTCTTTATTAAAAAGTAAAATTCAATTTTTACTAATATGGCTATATTTTGACCTTTTGTTTGAAGGGGAGCTCCTGTTTGGTTAATTTATTTAATAGAGTTTGAATAGAAACAAGCAAAAAAAAAAAAAAAAGTAAAAGAAAAACGAAAAACCAAACCCAGAGCAAATTAGAACAGCAGTCAATATATAACAATGTCTGTTTCTGATTTTGCACATTTTGTAGAAAATCAACATGACATTTCATTATGCTACTGCATAACTTGGGGCTGCATCCCAAATAAGGACAAGATAATGACCAGGAGTCAGGAGACTTTGGTTCTAGTCCTACTATTGTAGATAACTTGAGGAGTGATATTCATGCATGTCACTTAAGTTTTTGGTAAAATTAGAGAATTGGGCATCTCTTTTAGCTACACAATTTTATTGTCTCTAACTTCCTTTATCTGGGGTTTATTATTCACGATTATATCATATTCATTAACAAACTTGCCTTGATTATATATTTATCCAAAAATAAATAAAAAAATAAAAATAACGGTGAACAAAACCTTACCAATTTTTGAGACTGTCTGTAAAAAATGAGAAATGTAGCCAGATATAGTTAATAGTATTCACAAAGAATTTAGATGATTCAAGACAAGGAGACAAACATATTCCAAAATCTCAGCTTTCTAAATGACACAAGCTTTTTCTGACCTCAGGGCTCTGCCACATGCTATCAGCTCTTCTGCAAAAGTCTCTCTCTGGGCTACCTCCTACTCTTCCCTCTGGCCACAGCTTAGCCCTCAGTCAGAGCTCCTTGACCTTCTCATCCCCTCTCATTAGGCCCCATTCAGTTGTTTTCATTCTTAGAACCTATTTCTTTTCATTTATTGTATGTATAATTTGTACTTATATATTTGTTTAAATGATATTTTTGTTCACTTTCTGTTTTTTCTATTTGACTATAAATCCCTGGTGGCAGACATCATATCTGAATTTATTGTAATTCTCTTTCCATAGTGCTTATCGCAGTGCCTTACCAAAATTAATTCATCAATTGTCAGATGGTCAAATGAATAAACTGAGCTATGTTGTCAGTGGACCTATAATTACCACAGTATAAGGAAGAATTTGGCCTTGTGGATCTTTATATAGTATATTATATATATTGCCCAGGGGTTTATCAAATATACAGTGTGTCCGTAAAGTCATGGTGCACTTTTGACTGGTCACAGGAAAGCAACAAAAGACGATAGAAATGTGAAATCTGCACCAAATAAAAGAAAAATCCTCCCAGTTTCCGTAGGATGATGTGGCAGCATGTGCACATGCACAGATGAGGACGAAACACCATGTATACAGTGGAGCAGCCCACAGCCATGCCAGTCGAGATGTGGACGGTACAGAGGAAAGTTCAGTGTGTTCTGTGGCTCGCTAAATTCGAATCTGTGACCAAAGTGCAACATGAATATCGATACGTTTATAACGAAGTGCCACCACATAGGAATAACATTACTCAGTGGGATAAGCAGTTGAAGGAAACTGGCAGTTTGGTGGAGAAACCCCATTCTGGTAGGTCATCAGTCAGTGATGAGTCTGTACAGTAGAGGCTATATGGGATAGCTACCTAAGGAGCCCTAAAAAATCTGTGTGTACGTGTGCTCGACAATTACACCTAAGCAAGACTACAGTTCATAAGGTATTAAAGAAACGTCTCTGTTTTACGGGGTACAAATTGCGGCTGTTGCACGCTATCAAACCTGCAGATAGACCCACATGATGCACTTTTGCTACAGATATTCTTCATGAAATCAACAATAATGCAAGATTTTTGCAGAAGATTGTGTTTAGCGATGAGGCAACCTTCCATATCTGTGGACATGTTCATTGCCATAACGTCCGAATATGGGCTGCTAGACATCCTCATGTCTACATTAAGTATGAACATAACACCCCTAAAGTGAACATGTGGTGTGGCCTGATGCATGGTAAGGTGATAGTCCCATTTTTTTTTTTTTTTTTGTGGACCAGTCTGTGATGGCAAACACCTATCTTGACATGTTGGAATTGCATGCAGTGCCACAATTTCCAGAAGGTGTTATCTTTCAACAGGACAGTGCTCCTCCAAACTATGCCACCATTGTTCGTGAGTTTCTGGATATAACATTCCCCAGTGGTGGATAGGCAGGGGTTCTGTCAAGCCATGGCCACCACGATCCCCGGATCTGACACCCTTAGACTTTTACTTTTGGGGTTATGTGAGGCAACATGTGTACATTGAACGTATCAATGACATTAATCACTTAAAATAGAGAATCACAGACGTTATTCACTCTGTTACACCAGACATCCTTACCCATGTGTGGCAAGAACTTCACTATCGTTTGGATGTGTGTAGGGCAACAAGTGGAGCCCACATCGAACTGCACTGAATAGGTATGAAACTGGGAGAGTTTTCCTTTTATTTGGTGCAGATTTCACATTTCTATTGTCTTTTGTTGCTTTCCTGTGACCGGTCAAAAGGCACCATGACTTTACGGACACACTGTATTAGGAGTTGCATGGCTAAAGAGTGGAAGCTGGCCAACTTTCCTTGCCTTAGGGCCTGAGTACCAAGGAGATAAAAAATGGAAAGTACCTGTACACTGCTAGAAAAAGCATGTTAAAAGTAATAAAATAATAAAAATAAGATGATGATACAATAACAACATAATACTACTCTAAAAAGTTCATTCTAAACCAGAGTTTCTTAACTTCTGCACTAGTGATGTGATTTTGGACCAGATAATTCTTTGATGTGGCAAATACCCTGTGCATTGTGGGATATTTAGCAGCATCCTTGGTTTCAATCCAGTCGATTCCAGTAAAGCCGCTCCAGAGTGACAACCACAATTGTCTCCAGACATTGCTAGATGTCCCTTGGGGGAGAGTGGGGAGGACTTGCCTCAGTTGAGAACCACTGCACCTCAAAATTAATAAACAAAATACCAAACCAAACCCAATAACCCTTACACTACACATTATCATATCACTGTCCCAAGACTTAAAAACAAATCTCAAAAAGTACATTAGTGTTCTTTTTACTTTATAAAGGGTGGCTTCAATGCCACACAGTAAAAGGCAGAGTGAGGATTATGAACCTAGACCTTTAATTGCAAAGTTTATGTTGTTTCCACAAATCTATTTTGTTGCTTTAGTAAAAGCACCCACGGGAAAAGACTGCAGAGCGGAGATGGGCACCAGCCCCTAGAGAAAGCGAGGGCCCTGGGAGGTGAGTGGCCTGCAGCTATGCCACACACCATGACTCCCAGGGCTGAATGTTATCTCTAGAAATTCTAAGGGCAGAGATTAAATTTGGGATGGCTCATGGCTGTCACCTGAGCTGCCCCCCAACAATAATTCCTGACCCCCTTATTTTATGGGAGATACCTAAGAGAATGATTCTATTTCTCTTTTTAATATACATTTTAAAAAATTTACATTAAATTTATTGAGGTGACATTGGTTAATAAAATTATTTAGGTGTCAAGTGTCCAATTTTGGAATATATCATCTGTATATTTATTGCACTGTGTTTTTACCACCCAAAGTCAAGTTTCTTTTTGTTACCCTCAATATATATTTGTACTAACACTGTAACTTTGAAAAACAGAATTGGAAATATCAGTGGTTGATGTGTTTTTAGAAACATTAAATTTGTGTTATTTCCTACCTGATTAGGAGTGGTTTAAGGAAGAGGCAGGCAGGGAGAAATAGAATTATAAAAGAGAAACACACATAGCCACAGGCCAAGAGAGAGTGAAAGAAAGAAAGATACAAAAAGATAAAGACAGAAAGATACACACTTAGACACACACCTAGAGTGATAGATAGAGAGAGGCACACAAATGAAGCATGTACAGACACACAGAGAAATAGACAGACACACTCTAAGTCAGAAGGGCGATGAGAGATGGAGAGTGGGGGTGGAGGGATGAGAAAGGGCCTTGGAATGTGGGGTCTGTGAGGGTGTTGTGAAAGGCAGAAAGAGACGGATTAATCTGCTCTACAGGGACTTGACCAAGTAACTGACCTGATTTCAGTAATGCTGCAGGCTTTACTGTTAAACACACTGAGGATCATTTTTCTCATCCTGAGAAACACAGTGAGTCTGTACAATGTACTGAAAGAACTCTCAAACTTACCCAGATAATAACCCTTTGGGAACACAGGCTGTGAAGACCTCTGTTTCCCTCTTTCTCACTTTTCTGTCCCTTTCTCTTTTTCCCTCTGGTCCCACAAATCCAAGAGCAGCTGACTTAAGTATATATCAAGAAAGGTTTAGCACAGGGTAGGCTGCCTGCAAGCAGCTATGTGCAGCCTGGGTCCAGGCAAGGGTAGCTCTGAGCTCAACATTTGGGAAGGCCTCAAAAACTTGCTCTCCCAGGACCATTCAGACCATTCTAGACTTCTAGAGTGAAGCACTGAGGCGGCTACTATCCAGTTTATAGCATTACAATTATAATGGAAACTTGACTAGGGTGGGAAGGGCTTTAGTGCCTGATCCACATAATATTTGATACCTCCCTCTGGATCAGAAAGCCCCAAAGTCAACATTCAGGATCCAAATATTTTTTAACTGGCTTCTCAGCTGACAGCCAGAGCCAGCCATCAGAGAGGTTCCACCAGACTGTATACAGCTGACAGACTACAGAAAAGTTAATCTTCAGGTGAAAAATTGAGCTGACATTGAACATGGAGGAAGTAGTTGTTTGTCATGGTTTATGATAAAAATAATTTATGAGTCTGTGGCTATTGTGTTCACCCCAGGTGATCTGGGCCTCTTCTCCATCAGGGAAAGCTGAAATCAAAATAGCATGTAGGCACCAAAACAGCCTCAAAATAATTTAGCTTAGTGAGTGACAAGATTCACAACTCAAAAGGTGCCATTTTAGAAAGGTATTTGCCTTATACAGTGTGTCTGTAAAGTCATGGTGCACTTTTGACCGATCACATGGTCAAAAGTGCACCATGACTTTATGGACACACTGTATTATTAAAACCAATGGAAAATTCCCAATACAATGAAATACTAAAGATATAGGGTGCTCCAGAGATGAGCAGGAGTGGACCATATGTAAGTATTTAATAAAGTACACTCAGGAAACATGAACTCTTCTGCTGTCCCTGTGGGGGGACAAGTCCTACTTCCCAAGTGGCTTTCTTTGAGATTTTCTTCCCATGTAAAAAATCTTTCTTCCCTATAAAATTTCATAGAAATCTTAGGTTATTTGAGGAGAGTTACCCTTCTCCCCAACATATAACTTAAATATAACTTCTTATCAAATATTGTCACCAGCAAAATTGGATGGGGACAGTGTTCTTCCTAGAAGTTGAAATACTAAGGAAAACTTGAATGAACTAAATCATGGTGCATCTAGATAACTAGATTCTCTGGGACTAAAGAATGGTAAAGGTTTAATAGAATCTCAATGAATCTCTTAGTCTCCCTGTATTTCATCTTATTCTGTGAATCATGCAAAAGTCATCAAATCAACTTATTTCTCAGCTGTGTTTGCATCTTAAGACCTTCACTCTTGCTTGGCAAACCAGTGTGTGATGATCGCCTGTGGCTCCAGGTCACCTAAGCGTGGAGGCTGATGCTTTGCTTACAGCTTTCAAAATGTCATCTCTTCCCCAGGCAATATCATCCTGGCCTTATGACAATACTAGATGGACAGAGATATTGTAAAACAGCTCTTTGAGCATCTGTATTTTGGGCTATAAATTGCTAAGTGAATATAGAAGGCCAAGCATTTCCCTTTACAATTGCTCCATATATTAGCACAAGATAAAATAATGCTTATTAGAGTCATTTTTGGCTATTCTTAATAAATGACAATTTCAATCTAATAAACTTAATATGTAAAAATAGTTTTTAAGGTAGTTCGGAAGAAAGTACTTTAGCCATTATGAAAGAAAGTTTAAATTTTAACTTACTGATAAAATAAATATTGCAGACTTCTCAAGGGATATTGCATAGTTTGGCAATCTAAAGATTCTTATGTTAAATGATCTATAAACCCCCCCCCCACATTTTTAAAGCATAAGGATCTAGACTTTTTAAAGCCTTACCTTTTGTTTATGTATCACACAAATTTTACCAAGACTTTACCATGCATTATCCCATTTAAGCTCAAAACCTTTTGAGAAAGATTTTACAACATACATATTATAAATAACAAATGTGTCTGAGAAAGACTAAGGGACTTGTGTCAAGATACACAGCTAGAAAGAAACGGTAAAATGTAAATCTTCTAATTTAAGTTCTTAAGACATTAAAACTATTTAAAAAGATATAGTTTAACATATTGTCTCTTAAATGCTTGATCCCTCAGCAACTGTCTAGTGCTTTTTGGATTCACAGTGGAAGGGGAATATGTATTTGTAAAATTATATAGATCTGGTAAATATATATTTTTACAAAAACTGTATTTATAAACTTTTAGACTGAGATCAGGAGATAAACTTAAAGGTAATGTATCTCTTCACCATTTAAATATATTGCTTGTAAATCATCCCAGAAGATAAAAATTGACTTAAGATCTCAAAAAAAAGAGTATGCACCTTATTCATGTCAATCATACCACTGCTGAACAACTCTACTTAATTAAAATTCTTTGTCATATTTTAGAATTATTTAAATTAGTGGAGAATAATTATTGATAAAAAAGGTACTCAATGCAGTATGATTAAGTTCAATACATATTTAAGGATTACTGGTTTAACATATTATTTATATTTAGTCCACTGTCTGCAACTATCACTCTTCCATCTTCTGGTTTCTGCCATTTTTCAGATCTTTGCCATCTGGCAGGCATTTTTGTTTCTAGTTACCTCTTCTCTGCCCTTATCATTAGTCTGCAGCAGGGGCTCTTCAATTTTAGCAATTTCCAGAATCATGTAGAGGACATGGTAAAATACACATTGCTTGAGTCCACCTCCAGGCTTTTTGATTCAGTAGCTCTGGAAGAACTTGCATTTGGAGCTGGTACCCTGGTGGTGACAATGGCAATGATCCAGGGCCCACAGTCTGAGACCACCCACCTGTCTATGAGTGTCTGGTTATTTCCATTTTTTCAGTTTGTATTTTGGTGTGTAGGGGGGAATACTTTTGTAAAACAACATTTTCTCTTAATTTCAATGATCCGAGGGAACAGAATTTCATTCATTCATTTGCCTTCAAGCAACATCATAATTGAGTGGATCTGTAATGGGTATTCACAAAAGAAAAATATTCTCCCTTAGGTCATTTATAATACAGTGTGTCCGTAAAGTCATGGTGCACTTTTGACCGGACCGGTCAAAAGTGCACCATGACTTTACGGACACACTGTATAGTATAAGCTGCCTTCTACCAAATCCTGTGACCTGCCTTCTGGGATGAAGAAAGACATGGAAGAACAGTTCTCCTTCTTTGAAGAAGATTTTAAACAAAACCAGGTGAGATAGCCAGAAATGTACAAAATCTTTGGTGCCCTGCATGACTTTTATCTTTGTACATTTAGAGGTATGAGATTATTTCTTGTATCTACTATGGCCAGGCTTATGCAGGCAGAAAGTGTTGGAATTCTTGGACTGATTCCTTCTAGTGCCCACACCGATAGTGTTTCCTCTTTGGAAATAAAGTAATAATTTCAAGTCACTAGGCAAGCCATTAAAGTAGTGAAAGAAATGAATAAGGCCAATCAAGCTTGGACTGACTGGTAAAACTGGAATTTGTCTTAATGTAATATCTAAACATTTAGCTATTTTTTTTCTTTGATTATAGCAAGTCTTATTGATTTTTGTATTGAAGACTTTTCTTGGCTTCTGATTTTTATATGTTTTCCTTGAATTGTATAAAAACAAAGTATCTATAAAGGGTATTTTATTTGACTCTACTAACTGAGCATCAATCATATGCCAGATGATAGAGTCAGTGTTTAAAAGGTATGGCTCCTGCCCTTGGAAACTTACATAAAATGTAGACATGGTGGGACAACGTTAGACATTTTCCTACACAATTAGTGCTACCCAGGGACAAGTACAGTGTGTCCGTAAAGTCATGGTGCGCTTTTGACCATGTGCCCGGCCAAAAGTGCACCATGACTCTACGGACACACTGTATTTCGTCACATACTCTATAGAAGATTCTTTGACTAAGGCCCTTTCACAAGAGATTAACCTTCAAATACATTCTCCTTCTTCCCACCAGATGTGTGTTTCTCTTAAAAACACTTCTAAATAATTCAATAGTTTGTACAGTAAAATAACTTCATAGAAGTAGAATATCCTTTTTCTGTCCCAGGGATTGATTTTTTTCTATGAAACACCTAGTCACAGGAGGTCAATATCCATTAAGTGTCTGTGGATGGTCAGATTACTGTGAAAAGGCAAATGGGGACCATAATGCAGGGCAGGGCAGCAGTTCTGGGAAAAATAAGCAAAAATACAGACAAAAAAATTCCTTCTTCCAGCCCTTGCATTTGCTGAACTGTCAGCTGTATTCACCAAATACTGGTCTTGAGTTTATTAATCTTTAAACACATTAATTATCACTGCTTTGAGTGACTCTCTGGGATGTTTACATGTTGTAAACAGTTCTGGTGTTCTTTGCAAACACATGCTGTGAGGAACCCCTTGGGTTCTAGTACATTGCTTTTCCTTACCAAATGTTTGTTCTTTTGCAAACCATGAGCATGACCACTTTCCTTATACCACCCTCCTGTGTATGACAATGAAAAAGATACATACCCATGGAGAAAATAAATTAAAGTGTCTTCCCTCCATTCAGCATTATTACACTCTAAGAGGTAAACCATGGGCCTCTTTTGAATACTATCAAGAGAGCCTATTACCTCTCTGGAAAAGAGATACTTTGAACTTATTTACTCACCTCATTAGTATCACATTCGTAAGGTATCTGTCTATTTTTTGTCTCTGGTGCAACCACTTTAGTTCTCAATGTACTAAAAACCAACTCTGTCACCTGTGACCACATTGAGGAGGTCTTTTCCATCTCAAGCTCACAGAGCATACTTATGGGCAAGCAGCCTGAAAGGAGAAGTGTGGGGGATGCTAACATGGTCCACATTTGTTAACAGGAATCTCCTTCTGCTGAATGAGGGAAGTTTAATCCCATGGAAGTATGGTTTCAATTTTTCATTGAAATTACAATCAAACAAGTTGCCAGCACACATATTTCTGTGTCAGCTGTTTCCCTTATGGTAGATTTGGAGTACCCTTGGGCCGCTTGTAAACCTTATCCTCTGCCAGTGTTGCTACAGACTCTTCTTTTTGTTTTCAAATTAATTTCGTCTTTTTGCTCCAAGAGGTGGATACATTTGATATACAGTAGTACCTGACAGGAAAATGTCTCTTCAACACTGACTGTTTTCAGGACTCTGATGGAAAGGATGACACATTACTGGCTCTTCTTCAGCTATCCGTAGGGAACTCAGCATGATAAAAATCACAAGAGCCAAGGGCCTGCAATTTCCTGATTTTCTAGCACTTATTAAAATCGTATTTATCAAGGATGACTCTTGGCTGCTGGTTGAACTGGCTTTCTTGGAAGGCTGCTGGTTTTAGAGCTCTGCTTTGTGGATCCTGTGAACGCTATTGGACAAAGTAGTCTTGGGAATGACTGTACTGCTTTCAGATTCATGAACCACAAACTTCTCAGGAGAGCTAAACCCAAGTTGAAAATCATTCACCTCCTTTTCTTTGAGCAAGCAGTGTCAGAGGGAACAAACAATGGATAACAAAGACCAGTTGTTTTGATCTGTGGTCCCTAATGGGTGCAAATCTATATCAAAGAAACTATAATGACACTGAGAATAGACCATATTTTTGTCTTCAGCCTATTTTAGAGCAAAAAGGGTTTGGGATTGATTTGACTTAAAGCTCTGGCCATGTGAATCTTTGGCAACTGCCAAATGTTACCATCTGGACCAAATAATTTTTTTCTATATCTTTGCAGGTGTTATTTTCTAAGGTGACTGACTGTCTCTGTTTTAACTGAAGAAGAGATGAATCCTGAAAACAGAAACAGTGTAACTACTACTATTTTATGTCTTACTGGAGGAACGTTGTTCTAGTAAGTACTCAAAACCACATATAAAAGAGATTCATAAGAACCACAAAATGAGTTATATGTTGACATGATTTTGTGATGGGAGAACCAGATGGAGTAAAAAGGGCTGGACTCTGCTCTTGAAATGAAATGAGATTGAAGTAAGACAACTTTGGATTTCAGTGTCTCTTCTCCTGTATAATTAATTATACCTCACCAGCATCATAGCAGCTCATTGAATCTTAGGAATGAAAGGAACTCTGGGGTATTAATATTTCTATCTACTTCTGTATTATTTGTGGGTCAAATGAATATTAAATCTCTTTTTTGAATTTATTTTTCCTTCACTATTACAAAAAATCCCATTATGTATGAACATTGGGAAATGAACAGACAAACCACTAAGAGGAAATGATATAATTCATTCCTTTAAAGAAATACACTATCTTCTAGGAAAGATACATTTTTACATGCAGGTATTCAACAAACATTTATTTCACACCCTGTACTAGACATGGGAAATAGAGATGAAAACGCAGTTTTGCCTGTCTTCTAGGATTCTTTTATTTACTGGAGAGATGAATAAGTAGTTTAAAACTGTGCTAAATACTCGATGAGTAGAAGTATTTGGAAATATTGTGGAGTTAGTGTCAAGGGAGATGTCTCAAAGGAAATGACATGTAGTTTGAGTTCTCTGCATAAATAATGAAAGGGGGGAAATGATTGTGATAAGTCTGAGTGAGTGACAGATGCCAGACAGCATCCAAGAAGTGACTTTAAAGGACCTGAAGTATATTTCTAGACACCATATTACCTAAGTATAAATGAAACTTTTTCTCAATATTTATTGATTATTCAGTTTCTCTTGTATATTCATGAAGAAGAGTTGTCAGGGGCTTAGTAAAAAGTCATCCCTCTTAGTCTTGTACTGAGTCTCTACCACTACCATTACTGTCACCCCTGGAAACAACCACAGATACTATCGTTACCATTACCACCACCACTGTTTACCACAAATACCACCATCATTATATTACTATCACCAACCAAAACTACCACCAAAACCAGTACTACCATTATCACTGTCACTATCACTACTGTTACCACCATCACCACAATCATGATCACTACTGTCTATCATTGCTACCAGCAACAACTGACATTGTCACATTACTACCATCACCACTGTCATTACTGTGACTTCAACCACCAGTATCATCACAGCCACTACCATCATCACCACCACCTCTACTTCTAACCATATGCCCACCTGCACCACCACTACCATCACTACCACTGCCATTCTTATTCCTGATTTTCCTAGAGCTTGTCATGTATCTTAATGGCTATATATGCCCTAGATCAGAGTTCTTGCATGCATTAAATGAGTGATATGAATAGTCATTTTTAATGTCAACTAAAGGAGCAGGAGCACTTTAATAAAAAGTTCTTTCCATAATGGTTAAAGAGAATTCTCCAGGCTCACACTGAAAAACTATTTTTGTTTTTTAGTGAAAGGAGGAAAATAGTGAGATAGACTCCTGTATGTGCCCCAAAGAGATCCACCTGGCAAGCCTCATTTGGGGCTGATGCTCAAATCAACCAAGCTATTTTAGCACCTGAGGCTGATGTACTTGGACCAACTGAGCTATCCTCACTGCCAGGGGTTGACACTTGAACCAACTGAGTTACTGGCTATGGGAGAGTAAGACAGAGAGAAGGGGTAGTGGGAAAGGTAGAGAAGCAGATGCTTGCTACTCTTGTGTGCTGTGACTGGGAATTGAACCCAGTATGTCCATGTGCTGGGCGATACTTTAACCACTGAGCCAACTGACCATGGCCAAAAAACTAAATTTTAAATAAATTATTCCCAAATGAACAAACAGCAATAACACATACTGGTATTGTACATACCTTTTTTGTAAGTATATTACCATATGGATCCTCAATATATAAAGATATATTTGAAATTTATTCCCTATAGGAGTAGATGGGATGGCATATTACTCACCTATGATAATGATCTTATACGTGTGCAATATTTAGGTTTACTCTAGAAGACTCTTTTTTTTAAGACTTTGCAGTTGAGGCTGAGAATATGAATAAGAATGAATCTTCTTAGAAGTTGGTAAGAACTCCACAGTTGAAGTTCTTATATATTAAAAGGTTAGAGATGCACCTCAAGTCAGTAAGAAGTGTGTGCCCAGAACTGAGTTGAGGATGGAGGAAAAGTAATAGAAGAGTGTACTGGTTTTCAAAACATGTTTATGTGGTTGAATTCCAGGTAATTGTTTTAAATTAAATTTGGAGAAATTTTTCTCCACGACAAAATATGGAAAAAATAATTCTACAATCTCTCTGCAAGATTAAAAAAAAAAGCAACACACAATCTATGGAGGGAAAAGATGTTGAACTAGTATAATAATTCTTTCTTTAAGACTTGACTGAAATTTCAAATGTTTTGTCATTTGTTAATGCTAGTTCATATCATTCAGTAAAGATCTATTTCTTCAGACAACTGTGCTATGCTACCTAATGAATGCTAGCTGAGGATACCATAAAGACTATGCCTTAGTATCTGCCTTAGAGTTTGTCACTTGTTGAAATAGGTGGCGATATTACAATAGCAGGTAGTGATATTATAGCAGGATTGTGCTATGATAGATGTATATATCTGGCCCAATGAAAATACCTGAAGTTTATATTTAAAGTAATTTTGGTTTCATAAGGGACATGGTCAGATAAAGAGGCCATGATTAAATATCATCTGTTCTGTCATTTGAAGGATGGGGAGGCTTTTGCCAGAACAAGAAAGGTGGGAAGATAAGGAAGAAGAAAAGGACGTTTTGGGCAAAAACAAAGGAGTATAAGAAAATGTAGTTTGTACTAAGAACTGCTAAAGAGATCAATATGGTGGAGATGTCACAGTAGATAAATAAATCAAGAATGTGAAATTTTAAAAGTCCCTGCCTGGGATCTTGCTAGTAGGGGTTTAATAGCATTTCATTTTTAAAAGAATGATTTCATAGGGTTAAGAAAAACACTAACCATTAATCCTAACCTGATTCACAGGGTACAGAATGCAAGCCCCAAAGGAATAATTATTTTGTCTATAGAATTTGATTATAAGGAATTCTCAAGTCATATTCAACTTTTAAAAGAATGAGACTATTTTTTCTTTTTCCTTTTGTTCTTTCTAATTAAAACCATACTTTTTAGTTTTTAAGAACAGGAAATTTGGAAAGTGATTAATTCATATTATGGTCTAATTATTTTAAGGTATGTGGAAAGAAAATATAGACAAAAGAGAAGGTACAACATCACAGCTTTTGTCACCGGATGTGGGGAGGAGGAATGGGAAGAGTCCAGTTTGTTCATTCAGCTGTGTCCAGCCATGTGTTGTTTTATGAAATATATCTTAGAAAATTCACCCTGAGAGCCACAGAAACTAATTTTGTGATGGAAACTTCAACAGAGGATTTAAGAATATTTGTAATATTTAAAGATAGATGTAGAGAAATCTTTTTGAAGGCAATTTTACTTATCTTTGAATCTTTGGCTCCAAATTGCCAAAAAAATTTATATACTTACTCATTCAACAACCTTTTTCTTTTTTTGAGCCAGTAGTTAATAAATATGAATGAAAAAAAAATCTTCTGTCCATAAGAGTTTATAGTACAGTGGAAGATACTTATCTATCTATCATCTATCTATCTATCTATCTATCTATCTATCTATCTATCTATCTATCTATCATCTATCATCATCATCTATCTATCATCTATCTATCATCTATATCTCTATCATCATCATCTAGCTATTTGTCTATCATCTATCTATCTATCTATCTATCTATCTACCTATCTATCTACCTATTATCTATCATCTATCTATCTATCTATCTATCTATCTATCAATCATCTATCTATCTATCATCTATCTATCTATCTATCTATCTACCTATCTATATATCATCATCATCATCATCATCTATCATCTATCTTTTTAAATAGCAAAGCACCATATGCAAAAGTGAAGAGAAAAGAGAGGAAGGAGTGCCTATCTGGAACTGTCTGAGTAAGGGTAGGGGCTAAGGAAAGTTTTAAAAGGTAAAGCCTCAGCATAACCTTAAAGCAAATATTTGTCAGGTAGGTCAGACAAAAATTTAATCATTGAACTTCCACGAGTGGCTATGGAGTGAGACCCTCAACATGAGGAGTGGCTGACTTTCACAGTTTTGCCCCCAGCATGCCCCTTTATATTGGAAATCATTCAACACTGTCCTGAGAACTCTTTTCCTCTTTTTAACCCTCAGACCTAAGTGTGGCCACACCAACTAACTCATAATTCCTCACATCCCTGCAGACACAAGGCAACAATAATTAGGCTTTCCTAAATGTGGTGATAATGGCTTTGTCGTTGGTTTTTTACAAGTAAGAAGAAGGGAGATAGAGATGCAGACTTCCACATTAGCCCCCATTGGGAACAAACCAGCAGCCACATCTGGTACTGATCCTCTTTCCATCTGGGGCCATGCTCACACCCTAGCTATTTTTAGTACCTGAGGCAGAGGCTTCTTGGAGCCATCCTAGCACCCAGGGCCAACGCACTCAAACCAATCAAGCCATACTTGTGGGTATGGAAGAAAGAGAGAGAGAGAAAGAGAAGGGGGGAGGGAGGAAGAAACAGATAGTTACTTCTGCTGCATGCCCTGACTGGTAATTGAACCCGGGACATCCACACACCAGTCCAACACTCTACCACTGAGCCAACCAGCCAAAGCTGATAATGGCTTTTCAAATAAGGGCATAGTCAATAATTAAAAATGAAATAGTCTGTCTCATCAAACACCTTATTCCTTGGAGACACTAAGCCTGTTCTATCCTAGGTATTCCAGGGAGAGAGAATATGCAGTCTCAATATTTTTATTCTAAGCTTCAGTAAAGTCTTCCTTAATTTTGTGTCTAGATGTCCTAGAGGACTAAGGAAAGTATGCTGTGTTCAAGTTTGCAAGATAGCAGTATCTTCTGAGCCTAAGAAGCAGGAGTGTTCATTTTTTCCAATATGAAATTACAACATAATATTTCTTTAGCTAAGTGTGATGACACTGGGAGACTAATTTAGTCCAGTTTCCTTGAATCTGTCTCAGTTTTTTTTTTAAATTGTGATTGAAAAGACAACGCAAAATTTAACATCTTAACCATTTTTAAGTATACAGTTCAGTAGTATTAAGTATATTTACATTGTTGTGAAACATCTCCAGACCCTTTTATCTTTCAAATTTAAAAATCTATATACATAAAGCTCTATATTCCCCTTTCCCCCGTCTTCCCAAACTCTGTATCTACCACCCTACTTTCTGTTTTTATGAATGCAACTACTTTGAATATCTAATATAATTGTACTCACATGGTATTTTTCTTTTTGTCATTGGCTTATTTTACTTAGCATATCTCAAGTTTTATCTATGTTGTAGTATTTGAGAGAATTTTCTTCCTTTTTAAGGCTAGATTATATTCTATTGTATGTATACACTACATTTTGTTAAATTTATTCATCCCTCAGTAGACATTTCTACTTCTTATTGTGAATAGTGCTGCTATAAACATGAATATGCAAACACCTCTTCAAGAGCTTACTTTCAATGCTTTTGGATATATACCCAGAAATGGGAGTGCTGGACAGAATAGTAGTTCTATATTTTTAACTTTTTTTTTTAACTGTAATTACCTTCTTTAATGGGGTGACATTAATAAATCAGGGTACATATGTTCAAAGAAAACATCTCCAGGTTATCTTATCATTCAATTATGGTATACAATATATTTTTAACTTTTGAGGAACTTCCACATTGTTTCCCATTGCAGTCACACCAATATTTTTCGTAGTAGTCATTTTATTGGTAGGAGGTGATATCTCAGTGTCGTTTTTATTTCTCTGATGATTATTGATGTTGAGCATCTTTTTATATGCTTATTGGACATTCATATATAATCTTTGGAGAAATGTCAAGTCCTTTACCCATTTTTAATTTGAGTGTTTTGATTTTTTATTCTTGAGTTGGAAAAGTTTTTAATTTTTGATATTAAACCCTTATATATATGATTTAAAAATTTTCTTCCAATCAATTACTTTTTCACTCAGTTGATTAATGATTGTGTACTTTGAGACACAAAAGGTTTTAAGTTTGTTATAGTCCTGTTTATTTCTTTCGTTGCCTGTGCTTTTGGTGTCATATCCAAGAAACCATTGCAAGTCCAGTGTCATGAATAATTTTCCTTATGTATTTTCTATTTCTGTAAAAAAATGCTGTTGTAATTTTGATCAGGATTGTGTTTAATCTGTAGATGACTTTGGGTAGTATAAACATCATATTAATATTTTATTCCAACCCATAAACATGGGATTCTTTTCACTTATTTGTGTCTTTCTTAATATATTTCAGCAATGTTTTATAGTTTTAGTACACAAGTCTTTTACCACGTTGGTTAGATTTATTTCTAAGTATTTTATTCATTTTATTACTATTGTAAATGGAAAAAAGTTTAATTTCCTTTTTGGATAGTTTATTGGTAATGTATAGAAATACAACTTATTTTTATATATTGATTTTATATCTTGTAACTTTGCTAAATTTGTTTATTAGTTTTAACAGGTTTTTTTTTGTCTGTGTGTGTCGAATACTTAGGGTTTTCTATGTAGGGGCTGTTTGAATTTAAAAAGCAGAAAGTGCTGCATCTAGGAAATATTCAATCCTGAGAAAACAGGGATGGTTGGTCACTCTTGGTGTTCCTGGTGATGGTGGTAGAAGAACAGTGATGATTAGTAGTAAGGTGGTAATGTTTTTATAAAATTGAGATTTTTACTGATAAATTTGTAGATTCACATGAGGTTGGAAGAAGTAATACCCTTTACCCAGTGTTAACATATTTCAAAATTATATCACAATCTGGATGTTGATATTGATGCAATCTGCTGATCTTAATCAGATTTTAATAGTTTACTTGTACTTGTTGTGTCTGTGTATGTGTGTGTATTTTGTTCTATATAATATTAACTATATTCATAGGTTTTGTATTTCACACCAGTTAAGATACAGAACAATTCCATCACCATTAGGATATCTCTGGTTAGTTGTCTTTTAATAAACACATCTATCTACCTTCTTCTTACCGTTTCTGTCCTCACCCTATTCTGTTCCTAATTCTTGGCAACCACTTATGTGTTCTTCTTTTCTAAAATTTTATCATTTAAGAAGTATAAATGCATACATCTATGTACATAAATACCCTCATGTGAAATCATACAGTATGTAATTGGGGGAGTAATTTTTTCACTTAATATAAACTTTTAAGATTCATTTAAATTATATCAATAGTTTTCCTTTTTATTGATGATTAGTATTAAATAATTTATGTATTACATGTGTAAACCAAAATTAATTTATGATTGTAATAAATAATTTAAAAAGCATTTATTTGAGCAAAAAGGAGCTGCAGCCTGGGAGGCACAGATTTTGGTAACAACCTAAATTGTGTTTTACAGAGACAAAGAGGAGGCTGCCTTTTATAGCTAAAGTCCAGGTTTCCAATTAGATCTGCTTTATGTAAATGAGGAATACCCCCATTCAGCAGTTTTAATTGGACAAGGAAGGTCTCAGGTCCTTGGTAGAAAGACAGACCAGGGTTTCCCTGCAGTATTTAATTCAGACAGTGTAAACAAGTAGGGAATACTGCTGGAAGCTGAGAGTTCAATCTGAGGTTCTTCCTGGTATGCAGAGTATAGAAGTTCCTGTCAGTAAATAGTTGCTAGGCTCTTATCACTTATAAAATTTGGGCCCTTGGTTGACCATGGGTTGTTTATTTCAGCAGCTAATTCCTTCCTGTATTTCACATTAAATAAATCTGCTCAGGCCTATAGGAGGTACACATGGGGATGATTACAGCAATTTGTTTAACCATTCACTCATAGACTGATATCAACTTTTTTTCTAGTTTTGGCTACTATAAATAAAGCTGCTATTGGCATCATTTATAAGCTTTTAATTTTTATGTGGACATAAATTTTTATTTCTCTAGGATAAAAGTTCAGGAGTGAAATTGGTAGGTCACATGGTAATTGAGTATTTCATTTTATAAGAAATTGCTTAACTTTTTTCAGAGTGGTTGGACTACTTTACATTCTCACCAAATGTAAGAATGGTACAGTTTCTCTGCATCCTTGCCTGCATTTGATTTCATTATAGTTTGCTTTAGCTATTCTTTTATGCATGTAGTAATATTTCATTTTGGTTTAATTTGAATTTTCTTAATGTTACATATTATGTTGAACATCTTTTCATATGCTTATTTATTATGTATACATCCTCTTTGGTGAAATATCTGTGCATTTCTTTTGCCCATTTTTCAATTGAAGTATTAATTTTATTTGTAATTTTATAATTGAGTTTTCAGAGTTCTTTAATATTCCAGAAACTAATTTTTTTGTTAGATAAGTGGTTTGCAAATATTTTTACCTAGTATGTAACTTATCTTTTTATTGCCTTATATGGTCTTTTACAAGGCAAATATTTTTAGTTTTGTAAGGTCTCACTTATCAATTTTTCTTTTTTGGTTTATGTTTTGGTGAAAAGTATAAGAATGCTTTGTCTGGCTCTAGATCCTAAAGATTTTCTCACTTTTATATGAAGTTTCATAGTGTTGGGCAGATAAAATATAATATGCTCACTTTGTTAAAGATGGCACTGCCCACATGGAAGTTCGTTGATATTAATGTGTGTTCTGGAACAGGCTGTGGGCAGGCTGGGTTGTTGTAGCCTAAGGCTTAGTTTAAGAGTAAGCTCTTCCCCACACCCTTGACTGATTGGATGATGTAGGGTGGTGCACTCTCCTGAGGAATCCCATTATGCCTCAGATGGGTGGCTTTGTATCAGAGACTTTCTTTATGTATAATTGGATTAAAGGTTTGGATTTTCTATGCTATAAACTGGGGCAGTCCGGGAGCTTGCTCTCTCTCTTGGTTCCTGAGTTCCTGAGGTTGGTATTAGAGAGGAGAGCAGATTAAGGCCATGTGGAGGAGAAGTAGCCAAGATGGCAGAGTGCTGAGGAAGAAGCCAGTTTGTTAAGAGTTTGTGCAGGAGGAGATGGGAAACAGAGGTGAATAAGTCTGGTGAGCTAGAAACCTTTGATTCTAGGAAACTCGGATAAGTCAGTAGCTTTGTGAGCACTGAATGTGTAGGTTTTGGAGCCCAGTGTGTGTTTTTGCTTGCCCGCCGTGTGCAAGCTAGAATTAAAGTGGATGGCTCACCAGTTCTTGGCTCCGGTGTTTCATTACGATCTGTTAGAATCCAATGTGAACCTGCGTGGGTCAGGCGGCTGTGATGGCGGCCTTGACTACTGGCTTTACATTTGGCGTAGTCTGTGGCAGGATTCGATACAGATCGGCATGGAGCCACCACCACCTTTGAGTGGTGAAGTAGAGGACTGGTTGCTGTTTTGGTTTCCTATAGCTGTTTTTTGGGGGACTGTAGGCTGGCTGACTTTTACAGCCATGTGTGAGGAAACTGAGAACTCTATGGAAGAGGCTGCCCAGAACCTGCAGGCCGAGCAGCAGAAGGAGCTGGAGGAAACATGGGAGAAACAGATGCTGACCCTGGAGCTGAAGGAAGCGCTGGAGGAGGAAGCTGACCAGGTTTGCGAGATTCACCTGGAAATGCGGCAGACGATGGAGAAAGAATCACAGGTTCGTGAGTTAGAGATTACCCTGAATGTTGTGGAGAGCCAGCAGCAGCATGAGGCCGGGCCTGAGGCCAGGGCCAGAGCTGAGGCCAGGACCGGGGCTGAGGCTGGGGTTGGAGCTTCAAGGCCTGCTGAGCAGAAGGCAGCGGTGGCCCAGACCTCGAGCCCAGCAGTAGGAGCTGGTGTTTAAGTTTCTCTTTGGAGGGTGAGGAGAATCAAGCTGGAGTTGCAATCCGCAGTCTCCAGAAGGTGAGAGCCCAGCAGCAAGCAGTAGCTATGCTGCCGGTAGGTCTGCGATTTTGGGACATAGGGGTGTATGCTATCATGCTTCCCAGAGCAGAGATGGAAATTCTGACTGCCATGGCCACGTGCTCCTTTTTGGGACAGTGTACGAGATGCTAGGATGGCAGAGATGAGGGGGGAGGCTAACACCCCATGTGTGTGGACTGATTTCCTGGACTATGACCGGATGGGCACAGGCTCCTTTGTTGAATGAACTTACGGATTTTGGACAATGTAAAACACCCTGATGGGGGTGGGGATGGCTTTGCTGGAGGCCCTCCTGCCCCAGGAAGCTTTTCCAATGGCTAGAGAGAAGGCCGAGGACATTTTACACTTTTGGCAAAGTGCTCAGAGACTGGTGAAATGTGTGTACCTTTGTAATTGTTGAAACTGTATGATTTGTGCTATTGCTGTAATTTGTGTAATGTACTTAATCTCCTTGTACAGGGATGCTGGTGGTGTAGATTGTGGGTAGTAAAGTGAGCATAAGGGTGGATTGTTGGGCAGATAAAATATTATATGCTCACTTTGTTAAAGATGGCGCTGCCCACATGGAAGTTCGTTGATATTAATGTGTGTTCTGGAACAGGCTGTGGGCAGGCTGGGTTGTTGTAGCCTAAGGCTTAGTTTAAGAGTAAGCTCTTCCCCACACCCTTGACTGATTGGATGATGTAGGGTGGTGCACTCTCCTGAGGAATCCCATTATGTCTCAGATGGGTGGCTTTGTATCGGAGACTTTCTTTATGTATAATTGGATTAAAGGTTTGGATTTTCTATGCGATAAACTGGGGCAGTCCGGGAGCTTGCTCTCTCTCTTGGTTCCTGAGTTCCTGAGGTTGGTATTAGAGAGGAGAGCAGATTAAGGCCATGTGGAGGAGAAGTAGCCAAGATGTCAGAGTGCTGAGGAAGAAGTCAGTTTGTTAAGAGTTTGTGCAGGAGGAGATGGGAAACAGAGGTGAATAAGTCTGGTGAGCTAGAAACCTTTGATTCTAGGAAACTCGGATAAGTCAGTAGCTTTGTGAGCACTGAATGTGTGGGTTTTGAAACCCAGTGTGTGTTTTTGCTTGTCCACCGGGTGCAAGCTAGAATTAAAGTGGATGGCTCACCAGTTCTTGGCTCCGTTGTTTTATTACCGACTGTTCGAATCTAATGAGAACCTGCATGGGTCAGGAGGCTGTGATAGTGGCCCCGGCTACTGGCTTTACACATAGTTTTACATTTTAAAGAATATAATCTACTTTGATTTAAATTTTGTGTTAGGTATGAGCTTTTGGTTGAGGTTCATCTTTTGCTGTGGCTATTTAATTGCTCTAGCACCATTTACTAAAAATGATATCTTTCTTTCATTGGATTGCTTTTACTCTTTTGCAAAAATAAAATAAAAGTATTTGTATGGGCTTATCACTGAGTTCTTTCTTTTGTTTCATTGATTTGCATTTGTTAATGCCCCCACCTTGTCATCATTACTGTAACTCTATGGTAAACCTCAATGTCAGAGTGATTTCACCTAATTTATTTTTATTTTTTAAGAAAGAGAGAGAGTCCCAATTTAGATTTCTTTGCTAAGATTACTTAAGGTATTCTAGGGCCTGTGCCTTTTAATATAAATTTAAAATAAACTCGACTAAATTCAAGGAAAACCTGTTGACTTTTTTTTTTTTTTTTTTTTTTTTAGCAAGAGAGAAAGACAGACAGATAGAGAGACAGGAAAGGAGAAAGATGAGAAGCATCAATTCTTTGTTGCAGCACCTTAGTTGTTCATTGATTGCTTTCTCATATGTGTCTTGACCAGGGGACTACAATATAGTGAATAACCCTTTCCCAGCAACCTTTAGCTCAAGCTAATGATCATGAGGTCATTTCTATGACCCTGGGCTCAAGCTGGTGAGCCTGTGTCTTGTGCATCTCTAGGCTGATGTTCTATCCAGTGTGCCACTGCCTGGTCAAGCCCTTGCTGAGATTTTTATAAGAACAGCTGTAAACCTATAGGTCAATTTGTGAAGAATTGACATCTTTACTATGTTGATTCTTCCAAGCCATGAACATGGTATGTCTCTCCATTTATTTAGATCTTTTTTATTTCTTTAATCAATATTTCATAATTTTTGGCATATAATATCTCTACATACTTGTTAAGTATTTTTATGTTTTATTTTCTTTGAAAAAATTTTAAATAGTGTTTTTTTTACTTTGATATTTTCATGTTCATTGTTAGTGTATAGAAATGTAAATAATTTTTGTTTCTTGGGTTTGAACCATGCAACCTTGATAAAGAGCTTTTTCTTTTTTCTTGTAACACTGTTGAACTTTTCTATGTTGACAATCATGTTATGTCCAGATAGAAATATTTTATTTTTTCCTTGTTAATCTATTTCTTTTATCTCATTTTCTTGCCTAATTTGAATGATCAGCATTTTCACTATTACGTTAAAGAGGAATTATAAAACAGACATATTTCTTCCTAATTTTAGGAGAAATCATTCAAATTTTAACCATTAAGTGTAACAGAGTTTTTAATATGCTGTTCATCAAGTTGAAAAGTTTTCCTTCTGTCTTTCTGGAAGCTTTTCTGATAAGTGGATTTTGGCTTTTGTTAAATGTTTTTTCAGCATCAGTTGAATGATTATGTGAATTTTCTTAATTAGCTTGTTGTAATGGTAGATTTATTAATTAACTTTTGATTGTTTAACATGCCTTAAATACCTGGAATACATCCCAGTTAGTCACGGTGTATAATTTTCTCTACATTATTAGATGTAGTTTGCTAATGTTTTGTTGAAAATATTTTATCTAAGTTTACATGATATATTGGTCAGTAATTCATTTTATTTTAAATTTGGCTTCATATTTAAAAAAATATTGTTCTGATAAAATAAAGTGGGAAGTTTCTCTCCTCTCCTATTTTCTAAAAGATATTGTATAAAATTGATGTTTTTTTAAAATTTAATTTAATTAATTTTTTTTAGATTTTATTCATTTTTTTTTTTAGAGAGAGGGGAGAGAGAGAGAGAGAGAGAGAAAGAGAGAGAGAAGGGAGGAGGAGCAGGAAGCATCAACTCCCATATGTGCCTTGACCAGGCAAGCCCCGGGTTTTGAACTGGTGACCTTAGCGTTCCAGGTCGGAGCTTTTACCCGCTGCGCCACCGCAGGTCAGGCTGATGTTGTTTTAAATGTTTGGTAGAATTGTCTAGTGAGACCATCTGAGCTGGAAATTACTTCTTGAGAGCTTTTAAATTACAATTTAAGTCTATTCATCTAATAGTTATAGGACTACTCAGATTATGTATTTCATCTTGGATTATTTTTTATTTTTAAAGAATTGGTCTATTTATTCTAAGATGTCAAATTTATAGGCACAAAGTCTTTCATAGTATTTCTTTATTATCCTTCTGGTAGCTACTGGCTCTGTACTGCTTCCCTCTTCCATTTTTGATAATGGTAAATTCTCTTTTCTCTTGTAATTTTGTCAGTCGTGCTAAAGGTGTATTCATTTTCTTGATTTTTTTAAAAACAGCTTGTTTCACCAATGTCTCTATTGTTTTACTTATTTTCAATTTCACTGATTTCTGCTTTTATTTTTAATTTTATTCCTTCTGCTTATTTCAACTTTATTTTTCTTTCTTTCTAGTTTTTTGAGTAATTATCTTAGATTATTGACTTGGAACATTTGCTTGTTTTTAATGTAAACATTTAATGCTAAAAATATTTTTCTTAGTACTGCTGCATTAGATACATTTTACATATAATTATATGTTGTATTGTCATTTTTATTCAGTGCCATGCATTTTAAAATACTTTTTTTGATACTTTCTCTTTGATTCATGGATTCTTCGATGTTCTATTTAACTTTCACATATTTAGAGACTTTTAATCTTCAGTTATTGATTTCTAGGTTGATTCAATTCTGATCAGAAAACACATTCTGCATTATTTAAATTAAAAAAATGTGTGGTTTGTCTTATGGCTGAGGATATAGTCTATCTTAGTAAAAAAGGATTGAACTTGAATCCTGGTAGCATATTTTGAGGTTGCATTTTAACTGGGTGTTAGCAACATGCTCACAGCTTAGTTGAAGGAACTGGTCCTGGATGTGGCTGAGCCAGACAAAGAAGATGGTGGAGGGTCATAAAGGAGTTTCATATAAACGAGTTATTTGAAAGAGTAAGTTAAAGAAAGGAAACATTATTACATAGTGGCGTTGTGTTGCCATAACTTGTAACTATACAGTCACATCAGAGAAAGGCAGAATAAGAAGGCAAAAGCCTATGTCAAATGCAAAAGGGGATGCATTAGGAGAGGGTGTATGGCTAGGTAATAAAATGGCTCAGCTGTTTCAGAAAAATAAATAAAATTGTCAAAAATGATTCAGAGACAATTCAGTGAAAATGACACACTCAAACCCAATAATTAAGTAGCTAAGATTAAAAGACAGGCTTTCTGATTTTACATGTACTTTTCTTCTCAGTGCTTCTCCAAATGTAAGGAAAATAAATAAACAAAATATGGAGCATCAATACTGTTAAGAACTTTAAAAGAAATTTAGTTAAGTTTAGCAAAGTTATTGTTTGGTTGCAAACAACCTTATATCCTCCTTTGGTAGTTAAAGTAGTGCTAGATACTATAAATAGAATGAACTTGAAATCTTGGAGACATAATGCAATTCTTTATTACTTGTTCATGTATGTCAGTCAGAGATGGTGGTAGTGGAAGGTGGCCTATATTCTGAGTGGTTATTCAGGAACTCAGGCTGAGTAAAACTAGTTTCCAATCTATGGCTTTCAAATCATTCTGAGTGTCAACTCCTGCTGGTGAACTGGGGACAAGAGAGAGTGTGTGAAATCATGTAGAAGGAGTCTAAAGGGCAAACCTGAAAATTATGTATATTATTCCATCTGCATTGCATTGGTCAAAATTAGTCAGATGGTAACATTTAACAGTAAAAGACAAAAGAAAATATACCCTTGTTTTGTGAGTAGAAGAAAAATTAAATAATTTGGTGAATAGCTACCCAATTTATGCTACACATTATTTTTCTACTTGTATGAAGTGAAGCTATGTTACCTATGGTTATTAAATGAACAATTCACTGGGAAACAATATTTTTTTTTATTTTCAGTTGCATGAGATTTTAGAACTTTTTCTGTATATTTCTACATCGCTGATTCCAAATCTAAAATCTGATTTTTCATGCATGCTCTAGTATTTATGCAATTTCAATTTCCATTTGTTACAGTAAATGTCATGCATTGGTTTTTAAATAGGAGTTAAAAGGCAACGACTCTTGGATTGAACATAACCACAAGGCAATTAATGTTTTAAAAACATCACTTTTACATAATTGTAGTTGTTTTTAAATGTAAAAAATTATTATCTGATAAAAAACACCCTCTTCTTTGGTTTTAAGATTGAATCCTGGCTTCTTCAAGTAGGCGTAAATGTAAGAATAGTTCTGACACCTTCTGTTATATATGTGGCTGTTACACACTTCAACGTCAAAGGCAAAATATTTCATCATTTGTGACACGTGCATATATTCCCTATTTTCAAGTTCCCCTTGGCGATCAAGACAAGAATTGGGCTCCTCATATTGTGTGTCATAATTGTGAGGAAATACTTGGTGACTGGACAAAAGAAAAACACAAAGGAATGCCTTTTGGTATTCCCATGGTTTGGTGTGAACCTAAGGACCACAGCAGTGACTGTGATTTCTGTCTGATTCATACAAAGGGCATTGGCAAGAAAAAATGGCATATGATCGCATATCCTAATATTCCTTCAGCAATACGACCTATTCCACACTCTGAGACATTCCTGGTTCCAGTTTCCAATGGTTTTCTTTCTTCTAAGGATGAAGAAAGGGAACATGGTGATCAAGTGTATTTTGATAAGAAGCATGAAAAAATGGTTGCAGAATCTGAAGCGTCTTTTTCTGATGCCAAGCAGTCATTAACTCTTCAGCAGTTTAGCCAACCCAAATTAAATGATTTAGTAAGAGATTTGGGCCTATCAAAGAAAGCAGCTGAGTTATTAGCCCCCAGGCTTCAAGAAAAGAATGGGCTTCACCGGTCGGCTAAAGGATCCCATTTTAGGAACCGTGAACAAAGTTTTGTGTACTTTTTTTCTGAAGGCAAACACTTTGTTTACTGTCATATCAGTAGTCTTCTCAGTCAGCTAGGTGTTACCACTTATAGTCCAACAGAATGGCGGCTATTTTTTGACAGCTCTAAATGGAGTCTGAAATGAGTTCTCTTACACAACAGAAATGTTTATGCAGTGGTTCCAATTGGTTATTCAACTCATCTGCAAGAAGATTATAATGACATAAAAATTGTCCTCGACTTTCTGAAGTATGAGGATCATAACTAGATCATTTGTGTGGATTTTAAAATGGTAAATTTTCTGTTAGAACAACAGAGAGGTTTCACGAAGTATCCTTTCTTTCCATGTTTGTGGGTCATCTGAGCTCTGGAGAAATACTGGACACAGAAGGAGTGGCCAAAACATGAAGCTGTGGAAGTCCATATGCAAAATATTGTGAATGAATCTGTAGTTAATTGAGATAGAATAATTTTTCCCCCACTTTACATCAAACTTGACTTAATGAAGCAGTTTGTTCAGGCTTTGAATAGAGAAAGTGAATGCTTCCAACATATTATTTCTGCTTTTCCTTCCTTGTCTTTTGAGAAGATAAAAGCAGGTGTATTCGATGGACCTCAAATTTGAACCCTCATACACGACAAAGAATTTGTCAGGAAGATGATTAAGAAGGAGAAAGCAGCATGGCAGTTTCAAAGAACTTCCTTGGCAACAAAAGAAGCAGAAAACTATGAACTTCTGGTTCAAAGGATGCTGTTGGCTTTCTATGACATTGGATGTTACATGAGCATTAAGATTCACTTCCTGAACAGTCACCATGATAAGTTTCCCAAAAATCTTGGAGCTGTTAGTGATGAGCAGACTACTGCTGGAACATCAAATGAGAATGCAAAAGCTACAAACGCAAATTTTTGTCTGAAAAGAATATAAATAAGTTTTGCGCAAATTTTATGGTTAAAATAAGTGTTTTGGTATGTTCTATTTCGAAATTGTAGACAAATTTTGATGCAATCATATCTTTTAGTGTATTAGTGTATTTACTGCATTATATAAATTATTATATTTTCACAAAGATAATGCCCAAGAAGACATTCTACTTCATTATGTTAAACTAAGTGTTGAAAATTTCACAATAAGATAAAACCTAAAATCTTGAATTGCAAAAGAACTGTAGCTTAGAGAGAAAAACTAATGTCAGATTTGAGATCAGCAGACTTGAATTAGGTAAGAACAAGTGATTTTGTGGATGCAACAAAAATTTTGTTTCCCAGTTTTATTGTTATATTTCTTAATTTTGTAAGTTGTTTTGGAAAAAGGCTTTGTCAGCACTCCTAAAGGCTATGAGTGAGATTATTAGTCCATTGCTACAACTAAAGGTTTTAAAAGAAGGAATTGGCTGTGTTGGCCACATTAAGTGATGTCTAACTCATAATTAATATGGCAAATTCTCATTTACAGATACAATACTTCCTTAGTTATGTGTGTTCTTTTCTTTTGCAATAACATATTCTGGTATACCAAGTGAGAATTAATGCTGAAAGATTACTTCAATGAAAATAATTTGGAACTCTTGAATATGCAATGTTTCCCAGAATGTTCTTGTAGAATGTTAGTACTTGGATATACTCCAAAGGGGGGAAAATATTACTCTATCTATAAAGGTTTAGAAAGTGATAAAACTTAAATCTATCTCTTGAGTATTCACATTACATAGGAACATATTAAAGAGTAAATAATCCTGCCATAAATACATCTTTGGTCATAATTTAGCTTTTCTAATAACTCTTGTCATGGATTGCTGTGTTTTAATACCACGTTCCACTGTGATACAACTGTATGCCAATCCTCCTTGATACCCACTGCATTCAAACATTCTTGTTTTGAATACGACTTTCTGTACTGAAATATTTTATATATTCGCTAACAGGAAAGTACTTTTTATATGAGTAATATTCTTTTTTTTAGCATTTTTAAAATGCATAGAATAGAATAGAATTAACCAAATTATCCCCCCCCTTTTTTTTAATTTTATTTTTTTTAATGAAAACATCTCCAGGTTATCTTAACATTCAATTGTGTTGCATACCCGTCACCAAAAGTCAAATTGTCCTCTGTCACCTTCTATCTGGTTTTCCCTGTGTCCCTCCCCTCCTCCCTATCCCACCCTTCCCTCCCTCCCCCCACCCCATAACCACCACTCTCTTGTCCATGTCTCATAGTCTCACTTTTATGTCCCACTTATGTATGAAATCATGCTGTTCTCAGTTTTTCTTTTTTTCTGATTTACTTATTTCACTCCGTATAATGTTATCAAGGACCATCCATTTTGTTATAAATGATCCGATGTCATCATTTCTTATGGCTGAGTAGTATTCCATAGTATATATGTACCAAATTATCCCTTTTAATTCTTATTCCTTTCTTTATTTACCAGAATCCTTAGTACCAATAAGGTAACATAACTATTTTGTGTAGTTTCTTTTCTTTTCCTTTAAAAAGATCTTACATTATGCAGACGTATTCATTTTCTCCACAGCTATCAATTTTACTGTATTAATTTTGGAAGTCTCTTTTCATATTACTGATATGTCTTTATTTTCCATTGAAATGTTTTTCACTCTGGTGTTCACTTCTTTCAAAATATATAATCTCAGGTCCTTCCATCTACTTCCAGTTCTTCAATTTTATTTTTATTTTCTACATTCTGTAGTTGAACTAGAGACCAAATATGAGAAAGTGCTTGAGGTTGAGTTCAAAAACATTTCTAATGGGGATGGATAAGCCTATTTTGGAAGAGGTGCGTAATTTGCCACCACTGATGGCACTTGTTTGTGTTTAGTTTTTAACTTAATGAAAAATTTGTGGCTTTTATACAGGCACAGAAAACAAAAATAGTGCTTTGACACTATCTCAAACATGACCTTGCTAATTTTATATACTATCATTTTTATAATGTGTTACACATATTCAAAACTAATTTTTATTAGGGTTAGGAAGTATATCATAAAGGTATGTCTGCCAAACATTATAATATTTGAAATAAGTTGAAATTATCTATTTCATTACTTTTATGAAGAAAATTATTTCTCTTGCTTTTTACCTTTTATCTTTTTTTCCCCATCATAGTTACCAGTAAACTTCATAGATATTTGAACTAATACCTAACCAGTGAGTCTTCATTGACTGGTTTTGCACTACTCTAAGCCGGCTCATACAAAATGGCAGGCTCTTCCTTTTCCTGAAGGCTATGAATCAGTACCATTTGTGCAGATAACTACTGCTAGTCTCCAAACCCTAAATTATTTTTCAAATGACACTTAGAACAAAAATGTTCAGTAAGTGTCACTGGAGTATTCTTCATTCTTGTTTAACCAGTGGTTCTTAACCTGGGTTCTATCGAACCCTAAGGGGTTCAGAGAAGCCTCTGCCGCGGAGGCCAAAATAAAATAATACCGTAATTTGTTGTGAGTTCATGCACTTTGTTGGTTTTGTTCTTTGAGCAAGGTGATGTTCATGCACGGCTCATTTTGTACACCAGTAAAAAAACATATACTTATGTCTTGAATTTGAAAAAAAAATCATATTTTATTTATCACTAAAGAAGGGTTCAGTGAATGTGCATATGAAACTGGTAGGTTCGGTACCTCAAAAAAGGTTAAGAACCACTAGGTTAAACCTTATGATGTTGAACTAAAACCACAAGAAGTGAAGATATTTGGGATTCCATATAGCAATATCGGTCTGGCCTCAGGAAATCCAAAGGGAATACTGATTTTTCAGGGGTTAATCTATAAATCTCAGTATAATTTGTTTAATAAAGTGAGTTTTAAATTATGAGGCTGTGCTTCCAATATATAGCTACTAGCTACACATATCTATTTAAAATATTTTTAATTAAAGTTAAACCAAATTAAATACTTGTTTCTTAGTTACACTAACCACATTTCAAGGACTCAATAGTCTGATGTCAATAGTAACTACCGTGTTGGACAGAACAGTTTGTAGATTTCCATCATTCTGAATGATCTAATCAGTGCTAATCCAGGGACTATTATTATTTCCAGTTCATATATGGAAGACAAAAAGATATAACTGCATCCTTGATTTTTAGTCACTTCAATTTGTTTAAATCCGTCTTAGTCGCCTGGTTATCAGATGCTTTTCTGAACAGCTGTGTATCAACTGGAAGAAATATTGGATAGGGAGCTCGAATAACTGAATGTTTGGCCCCACCAGAAACTCATGATTATGAGAAAAGAATTCTATTTTTTAAAGTTATATTTATCTATGGAAAATCAAGTTATGAAATAGTGCAGAAGAAAGCAAGCCTGATTGCTATCATTAGCAAGGTTTGCTTACAAGATTAGCCCTTGGCTGGCATCTGGGAATGTGGATTTCAGAAGAGTCCCACCATTTCCTCCTAAGAGTAGCTTACAGTGCCAGAAATGCTTGTACAACATGGTTTATGCTGAACACCTGCTTTCCTTCTGGAAGTCTGGAATTTGTGCACATGCCAGGCAAAGGGTGCCTGTAGGACGAACCCCAAAAGGAAACTCTGCTCCTGAGCCTAACAAGCTTTTTCAGTAAACAACATTTTGCATTTGTTGCCACAATTTGTTTCTAGGAAACTTAAATATATTCTTCTTATTCCTACAGGCAGTGACTCTGAAGTATATGCTTGTTTTCCCCATATCCTATATACCTTTCTTTTTGTTGATACTGCTTTGTATCTTTTTGTTATAATAAATCATAACTGTAAGACTATATGCTGAGTTTTGTGAGCCCTTCTAGCAAATCATTAAACCAAAGATAATCTTGGGAACTTCGTAATTATGTTGAAAGGATAATATGAAGTAAAAAGCTGAGAAACAATTTTGAATTCCAAAGAGTGTTCATATACTTGCATGTTATTACTAGTAATAACATGCAACTGGCAAAGAAAAAATCACACAAAAATATTCACAATAATAATTAATAAAATTGTTTAAAATGAAACTAAAGAAGTTATAGACACCTGAATAAATTATGTCTAAAATGTTTAAGACAATTGTGATTTTACAGATATTATTTGGGAACACTTTGAATTCCAACAGTATATTGAGATTAAGGAATGCATAACCTGATGAAGAACAGAGGACCCCAAACCTTTCTTGTACTTTTGAATATCCTCTGAGAAACTAATAAAGCTTTCTGGAAGTGTGAGCTGGAATAGCTAAGGTAAGAGTTTCAATGAAACAGAATAGTAGTCACTCTTCCTGGGATTAAGGTGAAAGAATGTGAAGAGTCCTCTTAATACAAGTCCCTGAATGTGAACCTGTCTTTCCACTGCAGGTTTCAATAACTAAGGATCTCAGATCTGACAAATTTGGTTGGATCTTGGCAATAGCTGAAATATACGGCCTTGGCTTCATCATCTTTACACTAATATGAAGACCAGTCTTCCTCTTAGTCATGCAATTCAGTCATCTCCAAATTCCAAATGTCAACTTGCCCATTTTTCTCATTCCTACAACCCATTTTCTATAGCAGGCTTCTGGGGAGAAGAAATGCTTGGTTTCCTGCAAAGGTGTCTTATAATAGTACTTCGGCCTTCTTTCTTCCTTCTCGCTTTTCTTTAATCTATGAGAGTCCTTACTTGGATAACCAATTCTGGAAGGTTTGAATCAAAACACCCTTCTGTATCAAAGCATTTGAGGGCTTAAGTTCATATATAAATTGATTCTAGTGAATGCTCAAAGTTTTATCTCATGACTGCAAGGTCATTTAAAAATATAACAAAGGTAGAAATAGAAAAAAATATAAAACTTTAAGAAATATAAAATAGTTGGGTTTTTTTTTTATAAAGATAAGACCATAAAAGTATGGAACCTGACAGCTTGGTCTATCTTTCATCCTCTCCATGTATTCGCTTTGGCTCTGGTGGTTTTCTTAACCACTCTGCATTGTGAATCTCTCAACTATAAAATGGGATAACAACATCTATCTTGTTAAAAAGATTAAATGAGTTCATATATATAAATTGCTTAGGAATACCTGGTAAATGTTATATAATAAAGTGATTATCTAATCACCCACAAACTAGGATGCATTTAAAGATAAAAAGAGAATTATAAATAATTATTTAAGTACAATAGGTATAATGTAACTCAAATGTTGGGTATTATTATTTCTAAATTTTACTTGAAAACAAAATTTAATTTTCGACAAGCTGGGTATTGTACAGACAGCAAACTCATCAATATGAACTTTCCTGATTATAAAGGTGCAGAATATGACTTATAAAATATAAAGTATATTCTTTTGTGATAAGATTCCAAAAAGATGAATCAGTTGAGTCATAGGAGCATACACCGAAGTATCCATCTTTGTCTGAGATCTGAGAGTCAAAGCTTTTGAGGACAGAAAGGTCTCTTCTCACACTTTTATGTAGGTACATGTCTCAAAGCTTGGAGTATAAAAGTCTGCAAAACCTTATTTGAGAGTGAAGTCACATTAGATTTATTGGCACCAGTCAGTTATGAAAGCCACTAATGACCACAAATCAGGCGTGAGGTGGCTCACACAATTTGCCAAGCATTCTGATCTTGCTTCCTTTGTGTGGGAGGTTATGCTTTCTCCAAATTTATTTTATAGCCATCAAGTGGTACATGATAACTCAAACAATCTGCCATGTCACTTAATAAATATTGTTTCCTTCAGGAGTGGTTCAGCCCCAGATGCCATTTATATGTACTTCATTCTGATTATTTCTTAACAGTAACAGCAAATATTTCTGCTTTTCCTTCTGGAGAACTCCAGCCACAGACGCCATTTATATGTACTTCATTCTGATTATTATATAATGGTAACAGCAAATATTTCTGCTTTCTCACTAGCTGTCCCATCTAGCTACAACCCCTACCCCCCCTTGCCACTTGACAGAGAGAGAGAGAGAGAGAGCTTTTTCTTAAGTTGCATAATTCTTCAAAGTGTGTTCACTTTCAAAAACAAGGATGATATATGATAATGAGACAGGCAGGGAATAGCAGTCCCAGAACTGAAGGAAGAATTGACAAGTGTATCAAAGCTACCTAATCAAACACAGGCCATGCTCTGTTAAGTAAGATCTAGTTGAGCGGAGCCAAACAACACACCTGTTTTTTTAGGTTTCTTCTTGTTTTAATTTTTTGTTTCTAATATGAGAAATGACCTATAGAAGGAAACGACCAAAACTGGTGAAAAAGGAGGGGCTTACATGTTGCTAATGTTTGAAGGTGAGAAAATTCCAAAGGAAAGGTTGAGTCCCAGAAAAGAATAGAGAAACAAGAACTTGATGATTTTTCAAAAACCAAAGATGAACACAAATATTAATTTAAAAAATAGAAATTTAAATGGTTGTTTATTAATATTTCTTAAATTAAAATTTCTGATGTTAATTGGATAATCCAAGGCATGTTAATTGGATAATACAGTCCAAGTTTATAGTGTCTATAAACTAAAACTCATTAAACACAGATTCAGTTACATTGCAGGTCAAATCATTGCTCCATTCTTTGTAAAGAGACAATATAGTAATTAGAAATGTGATATAGCGTAGTTTATAATAGTAGTCATGTACCATAACTTGATGTTGATTGAATTTCTACTATATGCAAGGTATATGGTAGATGCTATTTTACTTGGTTTACATGTATTCTTGCATTTGATCATCACAATAGCCTATAAAATAGTCATCATTATTTCGAAAGTGCAGAGAAGTTATTTTGCTTGCCCATAGTCTCAAAGCTGGTAAGTAGAGGAGCAAACGTTCAAACTCCAGAGCTTATGTCCATAACTCTTATTCAATTCTGCCTTCAGCATCACTACCAAAAAGAGATGAGACTCTGGACACATACCTTAGGTTAATGATAAATGCTTTTAATGCATGGCATACCAAAAGCATGTAAAGGCAGAATGCCATAAAATCCTGTTTTTGTTGAACTTGTTTACAAGTCTGGTGTGAATTTAAAATAATTTTTGTGTTTCTGAGTGTTTATATATTGTTTGTATCAGTCAGAAATAGAACTGAGATTAAATATCAGGACCAAAGCCAGCTTAATTGAAGATGCCAGAAATAACTAAAAGCTCAAAATGAGTTACATCAATTCTTTAGAGCACTCTGGGGTATTTACAGAGGATGTTTCAGTCTGGCTTTCAAGGCAGTAAACATTATGTAAGTCATCAAATAATTACTTGCAGTACTGCATCATCTTTATTTGGTGCTGTCTGAAAAGTGGTTTTCTTTCAGAGGCAAGCCTTTTACATTTGACATCAGACTGTAATCTGTTGCTTCTCAACTGACGTGTACTATGTAGGTTTATGATAAAAGGTGTATAGTTAGATAAGCAATATTTTAGCTGATTAGATGGTCTGAGACAGTGGATTTAGAATGATTTCTTTAATAGAGTATTATCCCTTATCCCTTCACAGCTAAAAGCAAAGCTGCTTTGGATTGAGAGAGGAAAGGGTGGGGACTAGGGCTCCAGCAGCTGGCTCTTCTGTTAACCTCTGCACTTGGGTAGTCCTGAGGGCACCTGCATTATAGGGCTAGGGCTTCCCATAACACAGTTTGAAAGTGGGACCTATAAAAATGTATGTAAACCAAATTAAACTTCAACCAAAAAGAGTATAAAATTAAGGAGATAAAATTTTAACTGACTTTAGGACTCAATTTCCCTGAATTTCTACACATTCTCAAATTGAAACTCTGTGTTGCTATATAGGGTAACTCTATGACCATTAAAAACGAAAAAAAGACCCACTTTGGTTAGTTGTACTTCATGTTGAAGAAATGTTGATAAACATTATTTAAGTTAATCTTTATTATCAGCCAGGTGTCATATCTCCATCTGCGTTTAATGGAAGGTCAAAAAAGACCTCAGCTAGAAACCCTGTTGGGAACGCTGTTGCTCCTCTGACAATCTGTGAGACTGAACTGTAGGAATTTGCATCCTCATAGACTTTGGTTTTCTTATATAAACATTATTTTTATTTAAAATTTAATGAAAGTTGTTTTGTTTTTCAAAGAAAGCAACCAGTGAAGGTGAATTTTAACTAATTAGAGCATCAAATTCTTAAAAGGCTTCTGAGTGAATCCAACTGTGGTTATGATTTTAAATATCTCATAAGGAGCATGTGGAGATGTTGCAAATTTAGGAGAAAAGAAATTTTTTCTTTTAGTTGCAATGACTTACAGTGATTACCACAGATATTATAAGATCAGTGTAAATCAAAATAATATAGCAGGGTGAAGTTAGGAACCCAGTAGAATGTTCTGTTGTCTCAAATTGTGTTTAAGCATCTGCAGTTGAGAACAAAAAACTAAGATTCCACATTTTGAGTTCAGAGAAATTCGAAAGTGCCACACTCCTGCAATGTGTTGGAACAAACTAACTTTTGCTCAGCTTTGTTACATTATTGTGAGGATTAAAGTAGATAAAACAGTAAAGTACTGGGAGCAGTATTTCTCACATACTAAGAGCTCAATAAAATTTAGTCTTTTATTTATTATCAACATTAGTTTTCTTGAGTTTATTATGGGTTGCTTAGAGACAACCATGTTATAAATTTGACCACATCAGGGAATTGTGTGGTATCTTTGACATTCTCCCTAGTACTTAACCATGTTTTACAAAGTGTTGGCTCAAAAAAAAGTTTTGGTATTTAATAATCTGAGTTTTAAATTGTAACTACCCATTTTCTTAAACTGTGTTTTATGCAACTGAGCAATTATAATAATTATTATGTAACAAGCTTGATGATAAGTATATATGACATATCTATGATATATTTATATATACACACATACACAGGATTATACATACATTTAATCACACCAAATATAGTGATTCACCCTGTTTAATCATGCATGACACATTTACAACAATTGATCTTATTTCAGGCTAAATAAATTCTCAACAAATTCCAAATAATAGGTAAAATAAAGCTCTCATTGCTGAACATAATGCAATAAAAATGAAACCAATAAGGAAACAACAGAAAAAAACCCAACTTTCATATGTTTACAAAATAGGAACACACTTCTAATTAATTGATTAAAGAAGAAATCAAGAAAATTATTAAGAAGTGTGCTACAAATTGAAACCTGTGATATATATACTTAAAGCATTTCTTTGAGAAAAGAAATAAATTTATGTATATACAATAAATGAGAAGATTAAAAGTTAATAAAACAAGTTTTTTTCTATACAATCCAATTTTAAAAAGTCTAAACCCAATATAAGTAGAAAGAAGGAAAAATAATAAAAGCAGAAATTAAATAAATAGGAAGCCATTACAATGATCAACAAGAACAGCAATTCAAAGAAAAAGCACTAATCAATTAAATTAACATTTGGAAAATCAATCAATTGAAAGAACTAAAGGACAAAAAGAAATATAACAAACACTAAGTCAAAACTATAGATACCATTTATTTTACCTCCTCAGTCCAAAGAAAATATTATGATTATTTTTATGATTCAATTTAGATAAATTAAAGGGTTTAAAATAAAATTTATCAAAATTGATTCCAGAAAAATAAAAGCAAACCTCAATAAGCCAATAACCATTAAAATGTTTAATTAGTAATCACAATTCAAACTCACTTACCTTCACCCCACAAAGACACTAAGCACAGTGGGGAGTTTTAGCAAACTTTTAACTTATATGTCATTCTAATTTTATGACATGTTTTTTTGAAGCTAATATAATTAGACTAACTTGATATTTAAACTGTTTAAGAAAAATACAATAAGAATACCAAAGTGTAATCTCACTTATAAATGTAAATGCAGCCCTGGTTAGATAGCTCAATTGGTTAGAGCAGGGATTGGGAACCTAGGGCTCGCGAGCCAGATATAGCTCTTTTAATGGCTGCATCTGGCTCGCAGACAAATCTTTAATAAAAAAAATAATGTTAAAAATATAAAACATCCTCATGTATTACAATCCATTCATTTCCTACCGCTCATGTTCATGGTTGCAGTGGCTAAAGCCAATCACAGCTGTCCTCTGGGACAACACCAAATTTTTATTGGATAATGTGTAATGTACATGGGTCGTTATATGGCTCTCATGGAATTACATTTTAAAATATGTGGTGTTCTTGGCTCTCTCAGCCAAAAAGGTTCCCAAACCCCTGGGTTAGAGCATCATCCTGATATCCAAAGGTTATGGTTCAATCCCATCAGGGCACATACAAGAAGATCTCTTTCTCTTTCTCTCTCTTCCCCTATTCTTCTATTTCTAAAATCAACAAATAAATTTTATAAAAAATTAATTTAAATGCAAAATTACAACAATTTATCTCTTTTTCTGGTCAATCTTGCTAGAGAATTTTAAGGCAATATTGAGTATGTCGGCAACATTACCAAATGGTGTTGATTCTATGATTCTAGTATAGATGAATTGTTCAACATTAGAAAATATGTATATATATTTTATCACAATATGTATAAATATATGTTTTATCACATTTTATCTAGTAATGTGCTGAATATATATATAAATATATATATATATATATTCAGCACATTACTAGATAAAATGTGATAAAACATAATTATCTCAATTAATAAAAGAAAAGAATTTAATAAAATTCATTATTCTTTAATAATAAAAGCTATTAGTAAACAAGGAATGGAAAAATATGATTGAATTTTCTCAAAATCACTGTTATTACCAATGCTATTCATGTTATGTTGGTCATTTTAATAATTATAACAAGAAAAGAAAAGAATATAAGAGATGTAAAAATTAAGTATAAAAAGACAAAACTGTAATTTTTAGGCAATATAGTTTTCTATTAAACATATGTGAAAGAATCTCCAGACAAATTATTCAAAACAATGAGATTTCAGCTGAGAAGATAGATATAAGTTATATATATGAAGTTCATAATGTTCCTATATGACAGCACTAAACCTCTTTAAAAATGTTATAAAAATTTCTTGCCCTGGCTAGGTGGCTCAGTGATAGAGCATTGGCTGGTGTGTATATGTCCTGGGTTTAATTCCTGGTCATGGCACATAGGAGAAGTGACCATCTGCTTCTCAACCATTCCCAACCCCATTTTCCTTCTCTTTCTCCCTCTCTCTCTTTCTTCTTCTCCTATAGCCATGGCTTGATTGTTTTGAAGGCATCAGCCCTGGGTATTGAAGATGGCTCTGTGGAGCGTCTACCTCAGGCACTAAAAATTGCTTGGTTGTGAACATGGCCCCAGATGGGCAGAGCATAATCCCAGATGGAGTTTCCAGGTGGATCCCAGTCAGGTGCATGCCCGTCACTCTATCTCCTGTCCTCTCACTTGGGAAAGAAGAAGAAGAAGAAGAAGAAGAAGAAGAAGAAGAAGAAGAAGAAAAGAAATTTGTAAAAAGTATTTTCAATACAATAAAATGTAAGTTACCTAGGAATAAGTTGAAAACATATGTTTAAATTTTACATGGATAAAATTATAAAATAGTTCTGAAGCATTTAAAAAGAGATGATTAAATGAAGCGATGTACTATGTTCAGAGGTGAAACAATTCAACATCATAAAGATTTCAACTCACCCAAATTTATCTTTAAATTCAATGTGGTTTCAATAAAAAAGTCAGCTGTTTTAATGGTATTTGAGAAACTGATTCTAAAATTAATATAAAAGAGTATAAGTCCTAAAAGAGCTGAATTAATTATGAAGAGGAAGAAAGAGGATGAGGAGGATACATGTGCCATACTAGTTATTAAGCATTATTTGTGTGCTTGTAGAATATAAACCATTATAGTGTTAGCTCAGGGAAGGACAACTACATTAAAAGGACAAAGGAGAAAGCTACAACAACAACAACAAAACAAACCAAAATGACATAGTCCTACATATGTGGGTTTTCAGTTCATGAGAGAAATATTATTATAATATGTCAAAGTATAATAAATTGTGCTGGAACAACTGTATATCTAACTATGAAAATAAAGAAATGCAGATATTCAATTTAATTTGATTAAAGACCTTATAATACTTAAAATATATAAAGAATATCTTCATTACATTGCATCATATATATATTAAATGTCTATAATTATACATATAACTATATTAAAGTGATAAATTGAAACTATAAATTATAAGTTATAATAAATATTTAAATAAGAAAAGATATGATAAACTAGAATGTGAGAATATGTTTATGATATAGAGAACAAAGGATTAATATCTAGAATATATATATATTGTACCAATCAATAGGAAAAAGACAATCCAATATAAAAAAAGGAGAAATTTAAGGTCAGGAGATCTGGCAAGCTCAGGTTAGAGAAACCCTTTCTTTATCCAAAATTGCTTTACTTTTTGGATTTAATACAAATGATCCAGCTCGCATATTACCGTAAACAAACAAATGTGTTACATTGCTTTAAGATTACAGGGCAGATAATATCATTAGAAGATATGAAATGGATACCGAATATCTAAATTAGCCTTTTTAAAACTAGTCTTGGGAGGGGCAAGATGGCAGAAAAGTAAGGGGGCGTACCAACTTCCAACTCCCAGAACCAAAGTGGATTATAACTTGATTTTAAGAACCATCATCTGGATAAACCAAAACTGAACTGGACGGAGAGGACTCTTCAACCAAGGAACACTGAAGAAGCAACATTGAGACTGGCAGGAAAAGTGAAAATGTGAAAAGGGCTGCCCAGCTCCCCAAAGAGAAAGGCAGCCCGGAGAGACTCGTGGGGCGGGAAGAGAGGCCGGCAGAAGGGTAGGGACCTGGGTCCCAGGAACAAAGCCCCAGCCTGCAGCCCCAGAGCCTAGAAGAGGCATTTGGACAGTATTTAGCTGGGAAACAGGTTGGGATACTGTTTGTGAGAAAGAGACAGTTGTCTCAGACCCAGGATTCTTCTTAAAGGAACGGCCCAGAAAACCTCTCTCACAACCACTCACCCAGGACTCCGGAAGACAGGGGGAGGAGAGGACCGAAGCAGCGAGAAGAGAGTGCGGTCTGGAAGGCACAAGAAGAAAAGCTTTGAGCAACAGCCACCCTTACCTTGGGCTGAGTCACTACATAAATCTGAAACAATATTTCCCCTGGAACCAGCAAGGGGAAGCAGAAAACCAGCTAAACAGGTTCTCCTGTGGGAATTAGAGCACAGTCGCTTAGAAGGAGGGAGCTTTCAGGACTACAATATGGAGTGTTAGGGTCTGAGCTGCAGTGCCCCCACCCACACTGCTGAGGGCTTGCTGGAGGGCGGGCAGCAGCGGGACACAGAAGTGCGATTCTGCCGGCGGGGGCAGAGGCCGAGTGAGCTCGGTCTAGCCCAGCCAGGTCAAAGGGGACATATGAAAGTGGTCTGGCATCTGCGGGCCCGCCTGCGACCCCACCTGTGGGGGAAAAGCGGGAGCCTTGAACGGGCAGAGATCTGCTGCTGGACAGGGGCGAGCAGGCACACAACCGCACCCAGACATTGAGGCTTGAAGCCCTGCACAAACCGGCTTTGCCAGAGGAGGTGGGGCGAAAGGCTGGCTGAGACCATAGCAGCAGCCCATCTCAGCCTAGGAGCTGATGTTGGCGGGGCGGAAGCCCAGTGAGAGACTGAGTGCATAGCAGTAGCCCCGCCCAGCCGAGAGGCCGATGTTGGTGGGGGCAGAGTGGAAGCCCAGGCTAGCAGCGGAGCGTGTACTAGAAGCCCCTCCCTGCCGGAGAAACAGGCTGATAGGGACCCGAGCTGAGCAATAGTGCTCACTCTTGCCCTTGGTGCCCAGGCTTGTGACCTGAGTGTGGTGCACGGTCCCACCCATAGGAGAGGGGCAAAGGCCCAGACTGGCTGAGGTTTATAGAGCCTGGCACAAGAGCATAGCATCTCCTGTGGAGGCGAGGCCGAGACCACAGCATCAGCCACAGCAGCCACACCCAACCGCTCTATGCAGTGGGTGGCAGGGGGTGGCAGACCTACAGACAGACCACACCTAGGGAACATAGAGGAAACACCCATTGGACTCCAGTAGCCAAACCCTTCTTACTGACAGACAAAATGGGCAGGCAGAGGAATGCAGCCCAAATGAATCAAGGGAAATCCCAGAGAAGGACCTGAATGAATCAAACTACCTGATGCAGAGTTTAAAATAATGATAGTTAGGATGTTCAAAGAGCTTAGAGCAACAATGGATAGTCATTACAAACACCTAAATAAAGAGATAGCAAGTATAAAAAAGGAAGTTTAAATAATAAAAAAGAATCAGACAGAAATGACAAATACAGTATCAGAACTGAAGAACAATGCAAGGAATTAAAAGCAGGATGGATGAAGCTGAGGATTGAAACAGCGAGTTAGAGGACAAAATAAACAAAGGCACAGAAGCAGAGCAGAAGAAAAGAAAGGAGACTCAAAAAACTGAGGAAACTCTAAGGAAGCTCTATGACAATATAAAGAGAAATAACATCGGCATCATAGAGGTTCCTGAAGAAGAGGAGAAAGAACAAGGGATAGAAACTTTGTTCAATCAAATCATAGCTGAAAACTTCCCTAAATTACGACTGGAAAACTTTTCACATGAGCAAGAAGCACAGAGAACTCCATTAAAGAGAAACCCAAAGAAATGTACACCAAGACACATCATACTTAAAATATCAAAGTTAAATGATAAAGAGAAAATATTAAAAGCTGTTAGAGAAAAAAAGGCTATCACCTAAAAAGGGCCCCATAAGGATGACATCCGACTTCATAACAGAAACACTTGAGTCCAGAAAGGGATGGCAAGATATATTCAAAGTAATGCAGAACAAGAACCTAAAACCAAGACTACTCTATCCAGCAAGACTAACATTTAAAATTGAAGGAGAAATAAAGAGCTTCCCAGAAAAAATAAACCTCAAGGAATTCATTAAAACCAACCAATTCTGCAAGAGATGCTAAGGGGCCTGTTGTGAACAGTTCAGAAGGGAAAAAGAATATATCAAAAGAAGAATACAGCTTTAAAGAATAAAATGACAATATACAACTATATATCAATAATAACCTTAAATGTCAATGGATTAAATGATCCAATGAAAGGACATAGGGTAGCTGCGTGGATAAAGAAAGAGGGCCCATACATATGCTGTCTACAAAAGACGCATCTTAAAATAAAGATGCACATAATCTGAAGGTAAAAGGATGGGAGAAAATATTTCATGCAAATGGAAATGAAAAAAAAGCTGGGGTAGCAATACTTATATCTGACAAAATGGACTTTAAAACAAAGGCTGTATGTAGTAAGAGATAAAGGACAGTACATAATGATAAAGGGAACAATTCGACAGGAAGATATAACCATTATAAATATCTACACAGCTAACATAGCAGCCCTGACATACATAAAGCAGACTTTGATGGATATAAAGGGTGAGATTAACAGTAATACTATAATAGTAGGGGATTTCAATACCCCACTAACATCACTGGATAGATCCTCAAGAAAGAAAATTAACAAAGAAACATCAGACTTAAAGGATACACTAGATCAATTCAATTTAATAGATATCTTCAGAACTTTTCACCCTAAAGCAGTAGAATATACATTCTTCTCAAGCGCTCATGGTACATTCTCTAGGATAGACCACATGTTAGGACACAAAAGTGACCTCAACAAATTTCAGAAGATTGAAATCATATCAAGCATTTTCTCTGATCACAATGGCATGAAACTAGAAATTAACAACAAAAGAAAAACTGAAAAATACTCAAACACTTGGAAACTAAATAACATGTTATTAAATAACAAATGGATTAACAATGAGATCAAAGAAGAAATAAAAAAGTTTCTAGAAACCAATGATAATGAGCACACATCAACTCAAAATTTATTGGACACAGCAAAAGCAGTACTGAGGGGGAACTTCATAGCACTACAGGCATACCATGAGAAGCTAGAAAAAGCTCCAATAAGCAACTTGACCCTGTATCTAAAAGAACTAGAAAAACAAAAGCAAATAAAGGCCAAAAATAGAAGAAAGGAAATAATAAAGATCACAGCAGAAATAAATGACATAGAAGCTAAGGAAACAATACAGAGGATCAATGAAAGAAGGAGCTGGTCCTTTGAAAAGGTAAACAAGATTGATGAACCTTTAACTAGACTCACCAAGAAAAAAAGAGGATTCAAATAAATAAAATTAAAAAGGACAGTGGAGAAATAACAACTGTCACAACAGAAATACAAAGTATTGTAAGAAAATAATATGAAGAACTGTATGCCAAAATATTAGACAACCTAGGTAAAATGGACAAATTTCTTGAATCATATAATTTTTCAAAAATCAATCTGGATAAATCAGAACAGCTAGATAGTCCAATGACAACAAATGAGATTGAAATAGTTATCTAAAAACTCCCAACAAAGAAAAGTCCTGGACCTGATGGCTTCACAAGTGAACTCTACCAAAAATTCAATAAAGTACTACTCCTATTCTCCTCAAGCTATTCAAAAAATTCAAGAGGAAGGAAGACTTCCAAGCTCTTTTTATGAGGCGAGCATAATTCTGAAACCAGGCAAAGACAACAGAAAGAAAGAAAATTATAAGGCAATATACCTGATGAATTTAGATGCTAATATTCTCAACAAAATAATAACCAACCGGATCCAGCAATATATGAAAAAAATCATACACCATGACCAAGTGGGATTTATTCTGGAGAGGCAGGCTGGTTCAATATTTCCAAATCAATCAATGTGATTTATCACATAAACAAAAGGAAGGACAAACATCACATGATAATTTCAATAGATGCAGAAAAAGCATTTGATAAAATCCAGCACCCATTCATGATCAAAATGCTCAGTAAAGTGGGAATACAGGGAGCATTCCTTAACATAATAAAGGCGATCTATGACAAACTTACACCAAACATCATACTAAATGGGCAAAAATTAAAAGCAATCCCCTTAAGATGAGGAACCAGGCAGGGGTGCCCCCTTTCACCACTCTTATTCAATATAGTTCTGGAAGTCTTAGCTATAGCAATCAGAGAAGAAGAAGAAATAAATGGCATCCAAATTGGAAAAAAAGAAGTAAAACTGTCATTATTTGCAGATGACATGATACTGTATATAGAAAACCCTAAATTCTCAGTCAAAAAGCTACTGAACCTGATGAATGAATTCAGCAAGGTGGCAGGATATAAAATTAAAACTCAGAAATCAGAGGCATTTTTATATACCAACATTGAACTGTTAAGAAAAGAAATTGAGGAAACAATACCCTTCATTATTGCAACCAAAAAAATAAAGTACCTAGGAGTAAATTTAACCAAGGAGGTTAAGGTTTGTACTCAGAAAATTATAAAACATTGATAAAAAAAATCAAGGAAGATACAAACAAGTGGAAGCATATACCGTGCTCATGGTTAGGAAGAATAAACATCATTAAAATGTCTATATTACCCAAAGCAATTTATAAATTCAATGCAATACCAATTAAAATACCAATGACATACTTCAAAGATATAGAACACAGATTCCAAAAATTTAAATGGAACCAAAAAAGAACATGAATAACCTCAGCAATCTTAAAAAGAAAAGAATAAAGTAACAGATATCACTCTTCAGATATCAGTATACTACAAGGCCATTGTACTAAAGACAGTCTGGTACTGGCATAAGAACAGGCACATCGATCAATGGAACAGAACAGAGAACCCAGAAATAAACCCACACCTTTATGGACAACTGATATTTGACAAAGGAGAAAAGAGCATACAATGGAGTAAATATAGCCTCTTTAACAAATGGCGTTGGGAAAATTGGACATCTACCTGAAAAAAAATGAAACTAGACCATCAACTTACACTATTCACAAAAACAAACTCAAATGGATAAAAGACTTAAATATAAGCCGTGAAACCATAAGCATCTTAGAAGAAAACATAGGCAGCAAGCTCTCCGACATCAGGAGCAGCGATATATTTGCCGATTTATCTCCACGGGCAAATGAAATAAAAGGCAGGTAAACAAATGGGACTATATCAAACTAAAAAGTTTTTGCACAGCTAAAGACAATAAGAACAGAATAAAAAGACAAACCACACAATGGGAGAACACATTCGACAACACTTCTGATAAGGGGTTAATAACTGTTGGGCAGATAAAATATAATATGCTCACTTTGTTAAAGATGGCGCTGCCCACATGGAAGCCCGTCATCCAGGTGATATTATTTGCCCTTATGCTTGAGATGGCTGTGGGGGAAAAGCTGTAATGTAGGCAGGCCAGGTCATTACAGCCTAAGGCTTAGTTTAAGAGTAAGCTCTTCTCCACACCCTTGACTGATTGGATGATGTAGGGTGGTGATGTAGGGAGGAATCCCATTATGCCTCATATGGGTGGCTTTGTATCAGAGACTTCATTGTTTGTATAATTGGATTAAAGGTTTGGAGTCTATGTTATAAAATGGGAGAGAGCAGTAGCTTGAACTCTCTCTCTCTCTCGGTTCCTGGGTTCCTGAGATTAGTATTAGAGAGGAGAACAGAATAAGGCCACGTGAAGGCCAGGAGAAGCAGCCAAGATGGCAGAGTGCTGAGGAAGAGTTTGTGCAGGAGGAGATGGGAAACAGAGGTGAATAAGTCTGGTGAGCTGGAAAGCTTTGATGCTAGGAAACTCGGATAAGTCAGTAGCTTTGTGAGCACTGAATGTGTGGGTTTGGAGCCCAGTGTGTGTTTTTGCTTGCCCGCCGTGTGCAAGTTAGAATTAAAGCTGATGGCTCACCAGTTTGGGGCTTCGTTGTTTCATTACCGACTGTTCGAATCTAATGAGAACCTGCACGGGTCGGGCTGCTGTGATGGTGGCCTCGACTACTGGCTTTACAATAACCAAAATTTATAAAGAACTTATAAAACTCAACACCAGGAAGACAAAAGAAATGAATAGAAATTTTTTCAAAGAGGACATACAGATGGCCAATAGGCATATGAAAAAATGCTCAAATCACCAGTCATTAGAGAAATGCAAATTAAAACCACAATGAGATATCACCTCACACCAGTCAGAATGGCACTCATCAGCAAAACAACACAGAATAAATGTTGGCGAGGATGTGAAGAACAATGAACCCTCCTGCACTGCTGGTCGGAATGCAGACTGGTGAAGACACCATGGTAAACAGTATGAAGATTCCTCAAAAAATTAAAAATCGAACTGCCTTTTGACCCAGCTATCCCACTTTTAGGAATATACCCTAAGAGCACCATAGCACTGTTCGAAAAGAAGAAATGCGCCCCCATGTTCTTGGCAGCATTGTTTATAATAGCAAAGATCTGGAAATAGCCCAAGTGTCCGTCAGAAAATGAGTGGATTAAAAAGCTATGGTACATATATACTATGGAATACTACTCAGCCATAAGAAATGATGACATAGGATCATTTACAACAAAATGGATGTACCTTGATAACATTATACGGAGTGAAATAAGTAAAACAAAAAATAACTGAGAACAGCATGATTTCATACATCAGTGGGACATAAAAGTGAGACTATTAGACATGGACAAGAATGTGGTGGTTACGGGGTGGGGGGAGGGAGGAAAGGGAAGGAGAGGGGGGAGGGGAGGGGCACAAAGAAAACCAGATAGAAGGTGACAGAGGACAATTTGACTTTGGGTGATGGGCATGCAACATAACTGAATTAAGGTAACCTGGAGATGTTTTCTTTGAACATATGTACCCTGATTTATTAATGTCACCCCATTAAAATTAATAAAAAAATAAAATAAAAAATAGTAATCTTGGGATTCTACAAATCTATTTTTTTTGAAAGAGTCAGAGAAGTCATTTTGAAGGACAAAAAGATAATTTGAGTGTTAATTCTTTTGGATGGCACAACAATCTATATATTCCCTCTGGGAGCATGAAGTACAGGTGATACTAAACAAAGCTACAGAGTTACTTGATCACATTTAGCCTAAGAATATGCATATTAACATTTAAAATACATCTGAACATGTTTAACTGATTTATAGCAACTAATCATTGTCAATTTGGTTCATAGTTCCAGCCAGTTCTCCACATAAATTCTTTCTCAACCCCATAATAATGGGCAAAGGACATGAATATACAGTCCAGGAAAGAGGAATATAAAACAACAGTTGAGTTTGAAAAATATAGTAATAAATAAAATACACATAAAATAATAATGAAATTCAATTATATAAGCATTTATTAGCAGCAATTTTAGCAGCTAAAAATAGACATTAAAATGAAATGTCCAGGTCTAATAAATTTTTATAAATGTTTTCTTATCTCTGGCTCTATTTAGTTTTTTTTCAAGTCTAACTAAAATTCAAAGTAAAATAAAAAAAAACATTTGGTGTCTTAGAATAAGTTTTAACCAAAGGACAATTGTCAGTTTATTTTTAAAAAAATCAGAAAGAACTGAAAAAAAGATCAATTTGCAATGCATTAACCATCTTATGATTAAAATGTTCCATGTTTCAGACACACAGGAAAAGCCCACAAGCATTTGAAGTACTGAGTAATCTGTTCTGTAATACAATGTACTTTCCAAATATCACATTTTTTAAATTAAGAGTTTTTGCGGTTTTTCCTTTATTCACATTAGAGAAAATTTTATGTCCCCTATTTTCTCTTGGATAAGGTTCTGTTGCGTTTAGTGGTTATTTTCAGTAGTACTGAGAGTAACACACATTCATGAGCCAAAAATCTCAAAAGCTGAGTCCTTGAGAGTTGTCTTCAAAATGAGGATTTTTAAACCTTGAATAATGTCCAACAATCTCAACTGTGGAGAGCTGCTCAAGGGATTTCTCTAACACTGGTTGTGTCATTGACAAGGCATTGCTCCTCTTGGGATAGTCCAGCTGTTTCTTATGCACCGATTCACATGAGGAGTACTTGCAATGTTAATTTCCCAGTCTTAAAGAATGACCTTATTAGATATCAGAGGCTAACTGGAAGCCCAGCAGGTGATGGCCTTCCTCTGCTAAAAATTAAGTGTATCTTTAAGTACTTCTTAATTGTTTAACTTTTATTTTTCTTCAGTGATCATTGCCAGGGGATGGATCTTCACAGAATTTACCATTATCTGAAGGACTCTGGTCAAACATTTATGGTAAAAAGCACACAGGGGTGAAGAATAAGAATGGCTGGCTGCCAAGAGGACGATATTAGATTGTAAATTTTGGGGCAACATTTAACTTGTTACTATAAAGATTGAGATAGTGTTAAGGGCTACAGAAAGGCTTGCCCTATCTTTATATGCTGGGACCTGCTTAGTCTCTGGGATGTTCTTTATATCTCAAATCCTGCCAAAATCAAACTTTTTCTTCTTACACAGGATGAACTAGTTCACTGACTCATCTCAATCTTAAATAAAACAACAGTAAGAATTTCTTTTTGATCTTTTTAGATTCTGCAGTTGGGTGAAATGAGGAAGAAGCACTGCTAATAAAAAAAATGTGTATTTCACCATTATGAATATTTACTCAGTCTAGAGCAGTGTTTCTTAACCTGGGTTCTATCGAACCTTACGTGTTCGATGAGTCGGTCTCAGGGGTTTGGAGAAGCCTTTGGCACGGAGGCCAGAATAATACTGTAATTTGTTGTGAGTTCATGCACTTTGTTGGTTTTGTTCTTTGAGCAAGGTGATGTTCATGCACGGCTCATTTTGTGCACCAGTAAAAAAACATATACCTATGTCTTGAATTTGGAAAAAAAATCATATTTATCACTAAAGAAGGGTTTGGTGAATGCACATATGAAACTGGTGGGTTCAGTACCTCAAAAAAGGTTAAGAACCACTGTTCTAGAGAAAGATAAGATATGCAGGGCGGTAAAGACACAAAGATACAAGAGAGTAGCTTTTACAGGTTCTATGGCAAGAAAGGGTGATGAATATTAAGTAGATTTATTGTAGTGATGATCTCACATTATGTACAAATAACGAATCATTACATTGTAAACGTGAGTCTAATATGTTATATGTAAATTATACCTAAATAAAAAAGAGACAGAATGAAGTAAAGAAACACGAAAGTTGAGAGGGAAAGAAACGAGCGAGGTCCAGAGAGGGAGAGTGGTGGGGAGAAATGAGGAAGAAAGAGAGAATGAGGAGCTGTGAGATACTATTTGTGTTTGTGCACACATGTGGACACATCTAAAAGATTCCACAACTTTGTTTTCCAGTTAAATTGAATGTTTTTGTCTTCATCATGGTTTGTCGGGCATTCTAAGTAGTCAGACCACTTCAGTTGTTTTAACACCCCAAATCCAAATGATTGGACAGCTAAAACTACCCAGTTTGGTCAATCATTTAGCAATCCCACGGACTGAACAGTGATTGATGTGGTATATGAGGCAGACTTAAACTGTAATTTGTTACTTCAGAGAAAGAAAGCTAAAATATTCTTTTGGGAAACCCAAGAGGGATTGGATAAACTTGTGTTAAATTATAGGATAATAATATTTCATTACTGGGTCATTAGTCCTAAGAGTTTTCTACACATGGAGGGAAAAAAAAAAGACTGAGAAAGTTTGCCCTGGACTTGGGGTGGGGGTGGTGTGAACACACAATACAGTATACAGAGATGGGTTGTAGAATTGGGCAGCTGAAACTGGTATCATTATGTTAACCAGTATTGATTCAATATATTTAATTTTAAAAAAGTTAGTCTGCCTAAATATATTTCTAGCTTTGACTTTTTGGAATAGACTAACAGCCTTCATATGTTGGACTTGAGGAAATTAACAGCATCCTTTGCCCCTCAATACTGCAGAGAAATCAGAAAATTGTAATGTCAGTTTTGTTGACAGTGAAGGTAGTTTGGCAAATGTAGCTTGAAGGTGACCTATCTGGCTTTCTAATATATATTTTTTCTAGAACTCTATGTGGATTCACTTGAGTTGTAAGACCTCTAGAACAGTAACTTAACCAACCAGCAATGTCTCACCATGTTGAGCCAGGAAGCCCAGGTCAGGGGAACAAAAGAGGACTCCTGTGTGTGTGCAGTGACTAACCATGTTGCTCTTGACCACTATAGAAATATGGATCAATGAATATCAGACTCTTTAACATGTCAAACATATAAATTGCTGCTCCTCTTGTAGAGAGGAACAAATGAGACATGGAAAGATTAATAGATGCTTCTAATTAACATTTCTGAGAGCAGCAGAACTCCTATTATATGAACCAGTAAGAAAAGAGTGAGGGAGAGAAAATAGCTTCCTTCAAAGTACATATTAAATGTACCCTTATTTTACTCACAGTCTTGGTAAAAAATCTATGCAAATTCTTTTTTAGTGTGTTGACATGATTGCAAGTGTTCCACTCAATACAACACCCTTTACATACTGCATTATGCCCCACCCTGTACCCCATGCAAAGTCTCCTATCCCCTGACTTTACCCCCTCCCCACTCGGGCCATTGCCACCCTTCTGTCCATATCCATGTGTTATGTATATATATTTTTAGCTAATCTCTTTACTTTTTTGATCCTGTTCGTTCTTCCCCCTTCTCTCTGACAGCTGTCCATCCATTCCCTGTGACCCTGCCTCTGTTTCTATTTTGTTCCTCAGTTTATTTTGTTCATGAGATTTCACATAAAAGTAAGATCACATGGTATTTGTCTTTTATGCTTGGTTTATTTTACTTAGTATAATAATCAACAGGTCCATCCATGCTGTCCCAAAAGGTAAGATATCCTTTTTATGGCTGTGTAGTATTCCATTATATAAAGGTACCACAGCTTTTTTATCCACTCTTCCACTGATGGACACTAGGCTGTTTCCAGATCTGGGCTATTGCAAAGAAAGCTGCAGTAAACATGGGATGCATATCTTCCTTTGAATTAGTGTTTAAGGATTCTTAAGATATATTTCTAGATGTAGAATAGCTGGATCATAAGGTAGTTCTATTTTAATTTTTTGAGAAAAAACTACTATTTTTGACAATGGTTGCACGAGTCTGCATTCCCACCAGCAGTGCAAGAGGGTTCACTTTTCTCCACACCCTCGCCAGCACTTGTTTGTTGATTTGTTAAGTGAAAGCCATCTGTCAAGTGTAAGGTGATAGCTTATTGTCATTTTAATTTTCATATCTAATGATTAGTGATGTTGAGTATTTTTTTTCATATGCTTATTGGCCATCTGTATGTTCTCTTTGGAGAAGAATCTACTCATGTCTTTTGTCCATTTTTTAATTGGACTGTTTACTTGCTAGTGTTGAATTTTATAAGTCCTTTATAAATTTTGGTTATTAACCCCTTATCAGATGTATTGGTGAAAATGTACTCCCATAGAGCGAATTGTCTTTTTATTTTGTTAATAGTGTTTTTTGCTCTGCAAAAGCTTTTTAGTTTGATAAAGTTCTATTTGTTTATTTTATCCTTTATTTCACTTACTCAAGGAGATATATTGGCAAAAATATTGCTACAAGAAATGTCTGAGAGTCTACTGCCTATTTTTTCTTCTAGGATTTTTGTGATTTCTTCACTTACATTTAAGTCTTTTAACCATTTTGAGTTTATTATTGTGAATGGCATAAATTAATAGTCTAGTTTCATTCTTTTGCATGTACCTGTCCAATTTTCCCAGCATCACTTATTAAAGAGACTATCTTTACTCCATTGTATACTCCTGTCTCCTTTGTCAAATATTAATTGACAATGAAGCTGTGGGTTTATTTCTGGGTTCTCTGTTCTGTTTCATTAATCTGTATGTCTGTTCTTATGCCAGTACCAGACTGTTTTGATTATGACGACCTTGTAGTATAACTTAATATCAAGAAGTGTGATACCTCCCACTTAGTTCTTTATTTTCAGGATTGCTGAGGTTATTCATGTTCTATTTTGGTTCCATATAATTTTTTTGAATATATGTTTTAGATCTGTGCAGTATGCCATTGGTATTTTAATAAGATTTGCATTGAATCTGTTGATTGCTTTGGAAAGTATGGACGTTTTAGTGATGTTAATTCTTCCTCCCTATAATCAGAGTATATGCTTTCACTTGTTTGTGTCTTCCTTGTACAAGTCTTTTACCTTCTTGGTAAAATTTATTCCTAGATACATTTTGTTGCAGCAGCAAATGAAATTGTTTCTTTAATTTCTCTTTCTGATATCTCATTATTGGTATATAAAAATGTCACTGATTTCTGAATATTAAAAACAATCTATGTAAATATAGAAAGTTTTGATTCAGCATTTGGGGGTACTGATAAGAGGTTTTGAATCTATTACAGAGGAGAATGTGAGACAATGGACCTAGGACAATAGAATGGGAATTTTTATTTGTGAACCATCTACTTAGTCAAAAACCATTCTAGGCTCTTTATTTTTTTTAAGTGAGAGAAGGGAAGACAGAGAGACAGACTCCCACATGAGCCCCAGCTGGGATGCACCAGAAAGCCCTCTACCCAGATATGCTCTGCCATTGCTTGGCAACTGACCTATTTTTAGCACCTGAGGCAGATGTTCCAAGAGCCATCCTCAACGTCTGGGGTCAACTAGCTCAAACCAGTTGAGCCATGGCTGCAGTAGGGGAAGAGAGAAAGAAAAGGGAAAGTGGTCATGTGGAGAAGTAGACAGTCTCTTTTCTTGTATGCCCTGACAGGGAATTGAACCCAAGACATCCACATCCCAGGCTGACACTTTACCACTAAACCAAAAATTCAGGGATCCATTCTAGGCTCTTAATACTAGGAAGTGTAAAGTTATTCTCTAAGGTCAGGTAGTTCAAAAAAAGAGAAAAGTAAGAGGTAAATTTAAGTCATTTTGATATTAAAAATAGTATGATGATATTTCCACTCTATCACTCTAAATACCGCCACCACCTTTGGACAAAGACTCTGAGAAGATAACATCTGGCTACCATTGGAAAGATGGGAAGCAGTGCTAAAATTATTCACAATAGCCAAATACTACAAACTTTCAAATGCTCACCAATTGATAAATAGGTAAACAGAAGGAGGGACATCAATACGATAAGATACTATTCATTCAAAATCCACAAAAAGAATGAATTACCAATATATACTGCAACATAAATGAACCTCAAAAAATTATGCTAAGTGAAAGAAGACAGACATAAAACAAACACCACATATTGTATAATTTCACTCACATTAAATCAAATCTATGGAAGCAGAAAGCATATTATTGGTGGCCTGGGATGAATTGACTGCACATGGGTGGGAGGAAACTTTCTGGAATAAATGAAATGTTTTAAAATTGGATTGTGTATAAAAATGCCTCTGATTTCTGAGTATTAATTTTATATCCTGCCACCTTGCTGAATTCATTCATCAGGTTCAGTTGTTTTTTGACTGAGAATTTAGGATTTTCTATATACAATATATCATCTGCAAATAATGATAGTTTTACTTCTTTCCCAATTTGGATGCCTTTTATTTTTCTTCTTCTTGTCTGATTGCTGTGGCTAGGACTTCCAGAACTATGTTGAATAGGAGTGGTAAAAGGGGGCACCCTTGCCTGGTTCCTCATCTTAAGGGGATTGCTTTTCTTTTTTGCCCATTTAGTATGATGTTTGCTGTGGGTTTGTCATTGATGGCCTTTATCATGTTAAGGAATGTTCCCTGTATTCCCACTTTAATGAGAGTTTTGATCATGAATGGGTGCTGGATTTTATCAAATGCTTTTTCTGCATCTATTGAAATTATCATGTGATGTTTGTCCTTCCTTTTGTTTATGTGATAAATCACATTGATTGATTTGGAAATATTGAACCAGCCTGCCTCTCCAGAATAAATCCCACTTGGTCATGGTGTATGATTTTTTTCATATATTGCTGGATTCAATTGGCTAATATTTTGTTGAGGATTTTACCATCTAAATTCATCAGGGATATTGGCCTATAATTTTCTTTCTTTGTGTTGTCTTTGCCTGGTTTCAGAATCAGAATTATGCTCAGAAAGAAAAATTAAGGAAACAATCTCCTTCACTATTGCAGCCAAAAAAATAAAGTACCTAGGAGTAAATTTAACCAAGGAGATTAAAGACTTGTACTCGAAAAACTATAAAACATTGGTAAAAGAAATCAAGGAAGATACAATCAAGTGGAAGCATATACCGTGCTCATGGTTAGGAAGAATAAACAACATTAAAATGTCTATATTACCCAAAGCAATTTATAAATTCAATGCAATACCAATTAAAATACCAATGACATACTTCAAAGATATAGAACACATATTTCAAAAATTTATATGGAACCAAAAAAGAACATGAATAGCCTCAGCAATCTTGAAAAGGAAGAATAAAGCGCGAGGTATCACTCTTCCTGATATCAAGTTTAATACAAGGCCATTATACTCAAGATAACCTGGTACTGGCATAAGAACAGGCACATAGATCAATGGAACAGAACAAAGAACCCAGAAATAAACCCACACCTTTATGGACAACTGATATTTGACAAAGGAGGTAAGAGTATACAATGGAGTACAGACAGTCTCTTTAACAAGTGGTGTTAGGGTAATTGGACATCTACCTGCAAAAAAATGAAACTAGACCATCAAACTTACACCATTCAGAAGAACAAACTCAAAATGGATAAAAGACTTAAATGTAAGCTGTGAAACCATAAGCATCTTAGAAGAAAACATGGGCAGTAAGCTCTCCGACATCTCTCTCAGCAAAATATTTGCTGATATATCTCCACGGGCAAGTGAAATAAAAGACAGGATAAACAAATTGGACTATATCAAACTAAAAAGTTTTGCACAGCTAAAGACAATAAGAACAGAATAAAAAGACAAACCACACAATGGGAGAACATATTCGACAATATGTCTGATAAGGGGTTAATAACCAAAATTTATAAAGAACTTGTAAAACTCAACACCAGGAAGACAAACAATCCAATCAAAAAATGGGCCAGAGAAATGAATAGACACTTGTCCAAAGAGGACCTACAGATGGCCAATAGGTATATGAAAAAATGCTCAAATCACTAATCATTCGAGAAATGCAAATTAAAACCATAAGAGATATCACCTCACACCAGTCAGAATGGTGCTCATCAACAAAACAACACAGAATAAGTGCTGGCGAGGATGTGGAGAAAAGGGAACCCTCCTGCACTGCTGGTGGGAATGCAGACTGGTGCAGCCACTATGGAAAACAGTATGGAGATTCCTCAAAAAATTAAAAATCAAACTGCCTTTGACCCAGCTATCCCACTTTTAGGAATATACCCTAAGAACACCATAGCACTGTTCGAAAAGAAGAAATGCACCCCCATGTTTGTGGCAGCATTGTTCACAATAGCGTAAATCTGGAAAAAGTCCAAGTGTCCATCAGAGGACGAGTGGATTAAAAAGCTTTGGTACATATATACTATGGAATACTACTAAGCCATAAGAAATGATGACATCAGATCATTCATAACAACATGGATGGACCTTGGTAACATTATATTGAGTGAAATAAGAAAAAACTAAGAACTATATTATTCCATACATAGATGGGAGATAAAAAATGAGATTCAGAGACATGAACAAGAGTGTGCTGGCTACTGGGGGGTGGGGGTGAAAGAGAGAAAGGGGGTAGGGGGAGGAGAGGGGCACAAATAAAACCAGATAGAAGTTGACAGAAGACAATTTGACTGGATGATAGGTATGCAATATAATCAAATATCAAAATAACCTGGAGATGTTTTCCCTGAACATATGTATCCCGACTTATCAATGTCACCCCATTAAAATTAATAAAAAATATATTTAAAAAATTGAATTGTGGTAATGATTGTAAACTATGTATTTTCTAAAAACAGCTGAATTGTGCACTTAAAACAAGTAAACTTTATGATATATAAATTATAACTCAATAAAATTGTTTAAAATTTATTTTTAGCAAAAGGGGTATGTATAAATTGAGAGTTCCCCATATTTCCTCAGCTCAAAGAATATTTCTAGCCTGGTCAGTTTGCTCAGTCAGTTAAGAGTGTAATTTTGAAAGACAAGGTTGAGGGTTTGATTCTCAGACAGGGTACACATAGAAAGCAACCAAGGAATGCACAACAGAGAGGAACAACAAATTAATGCTTCCCTTTCCCCTCCCTTCTTTCACCTTTTCTGCCTCTGTCTCTCTAAGAAATCCTTAAAAATTAAGTCTGGCCAGATAGCTAAATTCGAGCATCCTCCCTGAGCGCAGATTGCTGGTTTGATTTCCCAGTCAGGCTACACTCAGGAGCAGCTCGATGCTTCTATCCCTCTCTTTCTGTTTCTCTTAAAAAAAAAAAAAGGGTTGTTTGAAAATTCTTGATACTTGCTTTTTCATATTAATAAGCATGGCATCTAAGATTGTGGATGAAAGAAAATGTTTCTTTCCTTCTCTCTCATATGAATATGTATTGCTTTCATATGAATGCAAGAAAGTTAGTCTGTTTCAATAAATGTTGCAGAAGCAGGAGGGTCTGTCTGGATTTCTACCCATGGAAGGAGAGACTAGGGAACTCTTCTCAGACAAGCTTCCTCCAACCAAATAAACAGAAATTACTGTGAATTGGGTAGTGAGAAAAACAACTATAGGTGTGACTCTCCCCTTCCCTTATGTTTTCTGAATTAATAACAACCACTTATAATAGCAGGCCTTGGGATGAGTGCTTTCCAATTGTTCACTCACTTATCTACCCAATAGTACTTCAGTGAAGTAATATACATAGTGGTGAAGACTCCTCAGCTGCTCACCACACCTGTTTTTTCATCATCCTGGCACACAGTGAGATCAGGTATCACAGCACCCTTGTAGTTAGGGCTGTGTGATGTTTCTAGACTCAGCCCATTACTAACTTCCCACATATAAGCTTCCTGTGTTTCTATTATCTGCTGGTTGGAAATCCATGCCCAAGACCTCAGAAGCCAAATGTTAAAAAAAATGGCAAAGCCAGATGGTGAAAGCAACTTGGGTTTTGGAAACACTTCTTGTGGGACAGACCCCACTGATTAGAAATATCTTTATCAGACTTTACATGAATAAGAAATAAATTTTTCTCATGTTAGAATCTTTTCACAGCTTTAGGTCCATTAGAGTATTGTGCATTATTTTAACAAGTACACTTATCTCCCTTTTCATAAAATACTATGTTGAGATTTATGGAAGACAAATAACCTGTATAAACTCAAGCATTAAGGAGGTGTCAGATTCACCAGCTGTACCCAAACTGTTTGACATTGGTGCTGTCATATTTTACTTTATATTGCTTTTCCTTTTTTTATGAGAGTTGTATATTATGTCAATAAACATTGATTATCCCAAATCCAAACATTTCCTAACACCAAATAACACCTAACACCAGCCTTGTTGAAGGTTCATGAACTGTACTGCTCACAAAAATTAGGGGGTATTTTATAGCTTTATATTAATTTTGAAACATAGCCTAATTTTGTGAGCAGTGTATTTCCTGAATTATTGTGCTTTCCTTCCACTCCTGATCTTTCTCACTTATAGTCTGTCATTAATCAGAGTGACCCTATTAAAACACAAGGTTGATCATGTCACTCCTTTGCTCAAAATCTTCTGAAGGGCTCCTATTCCTCAGTAGCAGTGGGGTTCCTTACTGCTGCAATCCATACAGTTTTATGACCAGGCGCTCCCCCATTTCTGTGACTATCTCCTCTACCTCTACCTCCCCTCCCTTATATCCTTGTTCACTTTGTTCCAGCCATGTCAACCTTTTTGCTGTTTCTTGATATTCACCTTTGCTCCTGATAGTCATATGATTGCTTCCTTATTTCCTTCAAGTTTTTACTTAAATTTCTACTTGTTAGTGATTCTGTTAAAATTATAACTCATTTCCCTGAGGTATTTCATACTCCTTTATCTTATTATATACATTTTTAGTAGCATTTTATACCTTGAGCATATTATATAATTTACTTCAAATAATTTTTTATTATCTGATTGTTTTTACTAGAATTACATGAGAGATTCTTTTTAATACTAAGTCTTTATTTTTATTTATATTTTTTACAGGGACAGAGAGAGAGTCAGAGAGAGGGATAGATAGGGACAGACAGACAGGAATGAAGAGAGATGAGAAGCATCAATCATCAGGTTTTGTTGCGACACCTTAGTTGTTCATTGATTGCTTTCTTATATGTGCCTTGACCATGGGCCTTCAGCAGACTGAGCAACCCCTTGCTCGAGCCAGTGACCTTGGGTCCAAGCTGGTGAGCTTTTTGCTCAAGCCAGATGAGCCCGTACTCAAGCTGGCAACCTTGGGGTCTTGAACCTGGTTCCTCTGCATCCTAGTCAGATGCTCTATCCACTGGTCAGGCAATCCTAAGTATTTTTTAAAATTATATTATCACTATTATCTTGCAAGGTGGCTGGAACATGATATTTTCTGATTCATATGGACATGTGGAGTGAAAGAATGAATGAGCATCTTCTAAACTAAAAGAAGAGAATGGAGTTAGTAGGTCTCTGTGTGCTATATTGAAGGTCTTTCAAAACAGGAGAAATCTAGACATCAGGACAGACTTAGTAGCTGCTTAAACATTAATGGAAATATATTAGTTTGGAGAATGTAACATATAAGAAATATTTTCATAGATAGTACTGTTAAATGATAGGAAATAAAAAATTATGAGACCACTTTGGTGGTTAAGAAAGGTGAGACTCCGCTCCGCAGCTCACTGAGCAACCATTTTTAAAGGGAAGTAGGCCAAATAACAGCACTGAGGATTAGCTCAGGACATCAGGATGGAGGCTGCAGCTGACACAAACTGTCTTCTTTCTTTGATCTTATTATTTACACTGCTCAGTCTTTCTTATAAATAAACATGTATTTGTTGATTCATCAAATATTTATTTAGCACTTACCTCGCCAGGCTCTGAGTGCCAGTAGTACAGCTGCAGATGGGGAAAATCCTTGCTTGTTTTTATGAAGCCTACATTCTAGTGGAGAGAAACAGATGATAAGTAAAACAAATCAAATAATATTTAAAATATTGATATATGCTTTGAAATAGGAGTGACAGGCTACAAAATAGGATGAGGGGGGTAAAGAGAGACTGGGGTAGAGGGTTGGGAATGACAGAAAGAGGACTGAGCCCCTAGCCATGGAGATAAATCAAGGGCTTTTCTGAAAATAGGCCACCAGAGTGAAAGCTTAAAGGATAAGAAAGAAGTAGCCACATGAAGATCTGAAGGAAGAGTATTCTAGGGCAAGGGAGTACAAGTTTCACAACTGATAAAGGTGTGAGCTCAGCAGAGACAAAGAACAGAAAAAGGCCATGAGTGACTTGAGTCAGTGGAAAAAGGAGAGATGGGTTTAGAAATGCTCTTAGAGGTTTGAAGGTTCAGGGTCTTGAGGCATTGTAGAAAGATTGTACTTAATTCTCATGGCAACAGGGATCCTTGGAGAATCTGAATGTAGAATGATTGAAGAACATCATCTTTTAAGTGTGCCAAAACAGACTATTGAAAGCTCCCTCATGTCTCAATCCTATATCATCTTCAGATTTGCACAATTGACTCAAAGGAGATAGGTTGCAGAAATCTAGCCCAGGCCTTAAGTTTATTCATTGGAGGGGAGAATCTATTATGACAGTTTCGAAGTATGGCATGGTGACTATAAAACATGGGATTATACTTTTCTAAGGATGTTTCAATTGTTGTAATGATGTTAAGAATCAATGTCTAGTTTTTTAAAACAATCTGCTTAAAATGTTCTACCAAATAAACCCAAACAAATCACTTGACATATAACACTCTGCGTTAAATGTCTAAATAATTTTAAAAAACACTTTAATAATCTACAGTAAACAATAAAATACACTTAACATCTATAACAAAATAGTCTATGATTAGAGAGGTAAGTAAATGGCATAGTATGATAGAGAAATTTACTATGAATTATCTGACAAAAAGGCTTGGGCTTATGATAAAACACAAGGTAATTCTGCCTAGGGAAGAACATTAATAAAAGAGCAAGGGAAGCTTCCAATTAATCAAATGTCCTGATTAATTGATTTTGAGGAGCTGGGAGGATGATAAGCACTGTGAGGATACAATGCCAAAAGAAATTAATAAACAGAGCAATCTCTTAGTCTCTGAGGAAGCAATAAGCGTGTCTGGGATAAGCATGTTTCATGGGTCTTATATGAGCAGAACTTATTATAAAGTCTAGAAAAGTTACATTGTAAGCCTTCAAGATTGAAATGACTTTGTATTTCTTCCCTAAGGAAAAGTACTATGTGAGAGGAGTGTGGGAGAATCTTAAGGATAAGAAATAATAAGACCCAAATGTTACACAAAAAATTTCAATCCAAAAATGGACAGGAATATGACTGTCCCAAATTAGGATAGGTATAAGGGTTTTATCAGAAATATAATTGAGTTGTCATTTGAGCTACTGATAGCTCAAATCTAAACAGGTTTGTTCTATGTATTTTTATGGATGACTTTCGCTCTTTTCTAATGCTGTATTAATAAGACAGTTGTCATCTCTTTATTGAGTCCTTGGGGAGCCTGACTAGGCAGTGGCACAGTGGATAGAGCATCAGACTGGGATGTGGAGAACCCAGGTTCGAGACCCCAAGGTTGCCAGCTTGAGTGCGGGCCCATCTGGCTTGAGCAAAAGCTTACCAGCTTGGACCCAAGGTCGCTGGCTCCAGCAAGGGGTTGCTCGGTCTGCTGAAGGCCCACGGTCAAGGTACATGTGAGAAAGCAATCAATGAACAACTAAGGTATTGCAACAGCAATGAAAAACTGATGATTGATGCTTCTCATCTCTCTCCGTTCCTGTCTGTCTGTCCCTATCTATCCCTCTCTTTGACTCTCTGTCCCTGGAAAAAAAAAAATTAAGCCCTTGGGGAAATATGCTTTCTTTTTTCATCTTGTACATATTATACCCTAGAATATGTCCATTGTTGGGCACATGGTAGAAATTTAATAATTATTTATTGAGATAAATGTTAAAATAAATTAAAATATGACTATATGGTCTGCCCTTAAAAATTCAGAAAGAATGGAGTTATAATGCAGAAAAAATAAGCAAGCCAAGCTATCTTGAGTCAATACATTTGCTATGTTAGTGCCAGGGAGAAATTGTGCAGGCAGTTGGCAAATGCATGGATGGGAGAGAGTATGGAATGGCCAATTAGTTCAAGCTGATCCTCTACTTTCAGAGGGTAGAGATGAAGGCAGGGATGTTACAAAAGATGTCAAAAGCACAAGCAAAGGTAACATGTTGGGAAAGCTTGTCATGTATGTTGGGGAAGAGTTGAGTCTAGTTTAGCTGAAGTATAGTATCAGAGAAGAGAGAGATTGGCAGAGTGGGAAGAATAAGAACTTGGGAATCATGTAAAATCCTCCCAGTGTTGTCATTTAGGGAAAACAACATAACATTTATGATCATGTGTTTTCTTGTCCTAAAAAAGAAATGTTGATGTTTTCTATGTTCTTCTAAAGTACTACTAAATGCATATATTCACTGAGGCCTTACTATGTGTCCAACAATGTTCTAAGTACATTAATTCTATCAATTTAAATACCTCTATGCATCACTTAACATCCATTACCTTGTTCACCCCTCACAATAATTCTATGATGTAAGAGTTGTGAGGATAAAATGGAATAACGTAATGCAGTGCTTGGCTTATAGCATATCCTCAGATAAATATGCTTCTTCACTCTTCCCACCCTTATAAGTGAATCGTGGGAGCAAAGCCTAGAAAGGAAAGTTGAGCCAAACTGCTGAGGGACCTTGCTATTAGTACATTATTCAGCCAACAACTTTTGGTCTTTGAATGTTTTGGAGCTGGAAAGTGACATGTTTATAGCTGTGATTTCCTTTTACAAACAATCCGGTCCTGTGGGTTGGATTTTTTTCTCATTGCTTCACCAACTTTTTGAGAGATTATAATTTCAATTCAAGTTGCAAATTTCTCAGACACTATTTATTTATTTTTATTTTTAGAGAGATGAAGGAAAAGATACAGAAAAATGGACTTGTTGTTCCACTTATTTATGCATTCATTGGTTGATTCTTGTATGTGCCCTGACCAGGGATCAAACCTGCAATCTTGGCATAGTGGGGCAACACTCTAACCACTGAGCTACTCAACCAGGGCCAGACATTTTTTTTAGAGGAATAAAAAACATCGTTTGGATGACTAGAGGGTATTAGTAGCATCTTTGAGATTTTATTAACATGTCAAGTTTATTTATCCACAAATGTACTTTCCTGACTTTTATGCTATTTTGCCCTGAGAAATATTAGGATATCCACTTTGCTATCTATTATCTACCTCATTCAGTCACCTTAAAGTGCTCTTTAATAGCTCTGCTATTTTTCTGGATGCTACCAGTTAAAACTGATATATATATATATTACTGTCGGAAGAATTTTTGTCTTTCATCAAAGATAGATGAGCATTTCAAAATCTCTCAAAAAGTCTCACATGTCTCTTCTTAATCTCTTTTATTTTAATCTTTTATTATTATTATGTGTACAAGCCACTGACTAAAGTTAATAATAATAATAAAGCAAAATAAATACCACCATTCTATGCTAAACCTCTTCATAAACCTGAGGTGGATTCAAGGCTAGAATACTTATAGACTCCTAAACTATTTTAAATATATATATATCCTCTTAAAAAGTTTGGTTTTCTAATTATTAATTGTACTATTGCATTCAAGGATTATAAACTCAAGATTAAAATTTAAAAATATATTTAAAACTATAGTAAGTCACAAGGCTGATGAAATTTCATAAATAACTATTTTGGCAGTCTAAAGCAGTAAAAGAAGACTTCTGATTTAGAGTTTGCAGATAGACTATTCCTTTCACCACATTTTAAAATATATCCAAGATGGTAAGATTGTTTGAAGCCAGTTTATTGATAGAAAAAAATATCCTGATCGTATTCCTCAAGATTCTTGCTTCTACAAACAGATTTACTCGGATATCTATTTAAAAGAAATATATAGTCACCCTCAGTATCATATGTGTTCCCAAATACTGTTTCCATAAGTGAGTCTACACTAGTTATATTGAGTGGCTGCATAATCAAATGTTTTGTTTCAGTCCATACAAGCGGGAGACAGTGAAATTTAATGGAAAATACCGGACTCTTCATGCCCAGTGTTTCTTGTTGATTATCTCACTCTATTTACTGTAAACTTCATGAGGACACTAACTGTGTATTTCTGAGTCTGTGTCCCTTAACATAGTGCCTAGCACATCAAAGCCACTCATACTATTATATGGTTGTTTTGTAATGACTTTGAGTCGAGTGATTAGAATTTTAGTCCAATGCTTCTCAAACTATCTATGGAGAAGAACCAATTTGGTTTCTGACTAACTAATTTGTCTCATATTGATTCTTTTATAAAAAACAAAAAGGTGAATTACTAAATAATAAGTAAAGACAAATAAATATAATTTTGAATTACTTTATTAGTAGATTAAAATAGAATAAGACTTCTCAAATTACCCTTAAAAGTTTTATATGCTCTTTTCTTAAATTCTCACTTCTCTTTTTGAAAACGAGTAAAGGAAAGTTTTTGAAACAGCTTCTGGCAGAACCACACACTTTTAGTTCTTAGACTGCCACCAACTAAAATTGGAGAATCTGTTATAAACACATGTGATCTGCTTGGTCATATGTAAAATAAACAGCAGAGCTGATTTTGCAGAATCTGGTGTCCTGTTTTTATTCTTTTTGTTGTTGTTGTTTGTTTTTAATTGAATTTATTGGGATGACATTGGTCTGGGAACCCTTGTGCACTGTTGATGGGAACGCAAACTGGTCAGCCACTGTGGAAAACAGTATGGACTTTCCTAAGATTAAAAATGGAGCTGCCTTTTGTTCCTGCTTAGTTCTTTATGTGGTGTAAATCAAATCAGTTCTTTTGATAAACAAATGTAAGGCTCAGAACTTCTACAGGGATAAACAAATGTAAGGCTCAGAGCTTCTTCCATTTTCTCCTAGTCTGAGACAGATTCACAAAGCATTCTCCTGGGACCAGAACTACTATAACCCTGAAAATGATCATCCACTGCCCTGATATTTGAAAACTCATAAACAATTTTAATAGTTAAATTCCCCTACCCTGAAATACTTTAAATTCTCTTTCTTGCTTTATATTTTCTTTGTAGCATGCAGCAATAACGTGTTATGTACCACACTTGTCTTATTTATAATTATGTTAATCTCTTCTTTTTTCGAATAATGAATAGATAAATGAATCTTAATTCATGTATATTGTCTCTTAATTATTTAATGTGTAAACTCCTGCATATTCATTACTTTAAGAATTTAGGATACCCCTATTTCTTTGAGTTTTACAATTATTTTAGTGGAAAATTCAGTATTTCAGGTAATTTAAACACACCTTTGAAACTTTTTCAACTAGGCTATTTATATTCTAGGTGGATTTTTCCCTTTAATATATCAAAGAGGCTTTCCACGCATGTCAAATTCAAAGTTCTTTTTCAAAAGCATAGTTTGGACCCATCTAAGTACAAATAAATACACATTAAATCCATTTTTAATGTAAAAACCATGGTTCAAAAATAGATAAATCACAAATGATTGAATGAATTCTTTTATATTTTCTTTAAAAAAATACATTTAAGCGGAAAAATGAGCATTTGAAATGTCAACTTTATCTTTTTAATTTTTAAATATTTTATTTATTCATTTTAGAGAGGATATATATATATGAGAGAGAGAGGGAGAGAAAGAAGAAGAAGCAGGAAGCATCAGCTCCCATATTGTGCCTTGACCAGGCAAGCTCAGGGTTTCAAACAGGCAACCTCAGCATTCCAGGTTGACACTTTATCCATTGAGCCACCACAGGCCAGGCTGAGAAATGTCAACTTTAACAGTATGTCTGTGCATACATATATATTTATATGTATGTATATCTATCTATAATTTTTCTCTTAAGAGAAAAACTCAAGTACATGTTTTTATATATTTTTCAAGTTCTTTCTTAACTACAACTATACCATAACACTATAGTACTGTAAGCAATAAAACCAAGCTTAATTTTATAATTTCACATTTATAGTATGATGAAAAAAGACCCCAAATCTTTTTATTTATGTCTAATAGTCTTTACCTTTTCTTTCAGGAAATTCAAAATTTCCAACTAAATAATGCACAAATCTGACTACATGTGCCTTAATAATTAAAAAAAAAAGTTATCATATAATTTTGTTTTCTATTCCCATCATGACTAGTCAATATTTTTAATTTTTCCCTCTATATTAACTGAGTTTTAAATTTTGGTATTCATATTTTTTAATAGTTTTTATGTTTGGCTATAACTTTGACTTTTTACACAGAAAGATACTTTTTTCATGCCAATTTTAATGTTTCAAAGTTAAGCATTGAAAGGTAGTGCTCCTCCCTGCATACTCTCAAAAAACACAAACTTTGATGCTCTCATAACTAATGGAAAAGGAAGCTTGATCCTTGCTTACCTCTCCCCTCACCTTCCCAAAGAAGACAGGCTTAATTTATTGGTGAAACTGAGAAGAAGGTCACTGCACTTGCTTGGCCTAGGTACACCTACCCTGACCCTCTCTGAGATTTGTTTGCCTTGAGGAAAGATGTGGTTTTTTTTCCTAGGCTCCTCCAGGAACAGAACTTAGTGGCTGTGGGAAATTTCTGGATAAGAGTTTCTGTTCTGAAGATCTCAACTCTTTTTTGGGGTAATAGTCCTGATCTGTAGATTTGGAAGAGGAGAGTTAAAAAAACTAATAATTATGGTCATAGATCAAGTTGCTCTCTTTAACCCAATATTATCAATAATAAAACCAGTATTTTGACAATGTTTATATCTATTTATCTACACATGTATCAGGTTAATTGTAAGGCCAGTAGCCACGGCCACAATCACAGCTGCCTGGCCCGTGTAGGTTCACATTTGATTCAGACAGTCAGTAATAAAACAACGGAGCCAAGAACTGGTGGGCCATTAGCTTTAATCCTAACTTGCCCCAGGCTGCAAGTAAAAATACACACTGGGCTCCAAAACCCACTCATTCAGTGCTCACAAAGCTACTGACTTATCCAAGTTTCCTAGAATCAAAGGTTTCTAGCTCACCAGACTTATTCACCTCTGTTCCCCATATCCTTCTCTCTGCACAAACTCTGCACAAACTGGCTTCTTCCTCAGCACTCTGCCATCTGGGCTGCTTCTCTTGGCTTCCACGTGGCCTTACTCTGCTCTCTTATAGCATGAACTCTTCCTAGAACGCGATCACTCTTCTCCTAGAACAACGTGATATCTCTTCCATTTAAAACCTTTTGGTGTGAAAGTCCTCCCCCAACACATATTAACATAATCACACCCATCCCAAGCAGGAAGGGCAACTAAAATTATCACCTGGGCAACGGGCTTCCATGTGGGCAGCACCATCTTTAACAAAGTGAGCATAATATATTTATCTGCCCAACACTGATCACTGTATCTATTTCCAGCCAATTCAGCATATAGAGAGGACCATGAAGTTAGGATAAATGGTCATTGTCATATCAGAAGAGTAGATAGAATTTTGATAGGTGAATCTCAGGAAGAAAGTGCTCTAGATGCAGGGGACGATATTAGTAAAGGGGGTCAAATGTTCATATACTTCTGCGATGTGAGTTTGTGAATAATCTAATGTCTAGAGCTTAGAATGCTTTTGGGGGCTTTAATGAAAAAGATATTGGATAAAACAGGATGGGAATAAATATTAGTTGCTATTTTATGCAGAAAGAACCATGAAATATTTTCAATCAGTATGGTCAGATACTAAAAGGATAAAAAAGTTATGAGTAATGTGAAAGAAAACCTAGGGACAGGGATAGGAATGACCAGGGAAAGTTGGAGGGAAGGAAAACAAAAACATTAGACCAGGTATCCTATCTAACTGAAGAGCAATAAAAATATGAACTGAAGCAGTCAGAATTGAAAAGAGGAGATGTGTTAAGGACATATTTTAGAGTTCAGTCAATAGAATTTAGCTGTTGATTAAATATGAAAGTTGAGTAGAGAGAAGCAGAATTGGACAAATTTTTAACCTGTACAAATTGGGAGAATGACTGTTTCATTAATCTACATAGTTAAATTATATATATATATATAAAACTTTGTATATGCATATATACACTACTTTTACCTTCCTTTTGTATCCCTTTTCAACTAAAAAAAATTCCTTCCTTCCTTCTCTTATTTTTGTAGCACTCTAATTTATTGAACACATGCTAAGTTCATCCTTTTGAATTTAATCTTTTTATTTAACTTTCACAGTGACCCAATGAAGGAGACAAATGTTAGTTAATTGCTTGCTTGCTTGCTTGATTAGATCAAGGGTCAAAAAGCTTGAGTAGCTTGTTCAAAGTCACTAACGGGCAAGTGTGGGAACTTGGGTTGGAACCCAGGTCAGTCTGAATCTGAATGTCATGTTCTTTAGCTTTAAAGGAAAACTAGTCTTTTTTTTCACAACACTCCTGACACCAAATATATTGGTTTTCCGCACCTAGAACTTTTCCAGTTCTATGTGGACACCATAGAGTATCTTTCAATTTAATTTATAACTACTCCCATCACCCCCCCCAAAAAAAAAACCCCAAATCCTAACTACTCAAGGTTAACACAGACACCACAGTTTAAGGACTCAGTCACAAAAGACTTCTTCTGCCCCATTTCAAATGCCATTCATAGTAGTGGCTTCCAGTTTACTTACACTTCGGTCTGGCTTAAGTACAAATAGGGGGTTCCCATAATACCTACCTTAGTTTTAATAATTTTCTACATTGGCTCAAAGATCTCAGAGAAATACTTTACTTATCATTACTGGTTTATTCTAAAAGAAAAGATATAAGCAGATATAGAGGTATATATAGGGCAATGTCTGGAAGTGTCTTGAGTGCAAGAACTTCTGTCCTTGTGCAGTCTGGGATGTGCTACTACTCTCTTGGCAAATGGATGCATTTATCAACCTGAAATGTCTCCAAATCTCTATTTTTTTTATTTTAAAGGTTCTATTACGTAGGCGCAATCAGTTAAATTATTGGCTATTGCTGATTAACTTGAGAGTGGGACTGAAAGGAAGTTCCAACCCTCTAGTCACATGGTTGGCTCTTGGGCAATCAGCCCTATCCTTCATGTGTCGTTTTATTATCCTAAGCAGAGCTATGGTTGAAAGGGACTTATGAAAATAAAGGACTCTCCTTTACCCTTAGCAGGTAGGAAATTCTAATGGTTTTAGAAGTTCTGTGTAAACAGCCAGGGATAATGACCAACTACATATTTTTTATTATGATACAGTATCACAACATTTTTATGATAATCATATATTTAAAAAAATTTTTATTTTATTTTATTAATTTTAGAGAGGAGACACAGAGTGAGAGAGAGAGAGAGAGAGAGAGAGAGAGAGAGAGAGAGAAAGAGAGAGAAAGGGGGGAGGAGCTGGAAGCTCAACTCCCATATGTGCCTTGACCAGACCAGTGCAGGGTTTTGAACTGGCGACCTCAGTGTTCCCAGGTCGATGCTTTATCCACTGCGCCACCACAGGTCAGACTGACAATCATATTTTTAAGAGATGATTACTATGGGACGGGCTTGCAATACTGCTGAGACACCGAGCAGACAGTTGGAAATGTAGATTTGGGTTCTCAGGAGGAGATGCAAATTTGGGAGTCATTGGTGAAAAGGTGAGAGTGAAAGTGTGGGAATGGGTGAGATCATCCTTAGTTTTAATCATTTTCTACAATGGCTCAAAGATCTCAGAGAAATACTTTACTTATCATTACTGGTTTATTTTAAAGGAAAAGACACATTATTCACAAACTCACATTGCAGAACATTTGCAAGGGAATGTGTGCCAGATGAGTTGAGAGAAAAGCAGATGAGAGGATCTGGGGAATGGACTGCCTACATGGGAGGGCCACGCAGAACACTCACAGTTCCTTGGGGAGTTTCTAGTCTTTAGACCATGAGTCACTGAATCAATTATACCTTTGATGTACAGAATAAAAAAAAAATGTTTTAAATCCTAAACAAAATTTGCTAGGATTTAAAAATTGTTAGAAATGTATTTACATTAAATAATATTTTACATTTATAGACTTACTAGAAGCACATTTAGTTACAAAATCACATCATGACCACAGACATGGTGGGGCGGGGAGTGTTGTAATTTGAAAATTTCCTGCTAGTATAGTAGCAAATTTATTTACTTAAGTTGTTTCATTGAATCAACAATATACCTCAGAATGTAACCGTTTTTAGAGATAAAGTCTTTAAAGATGTGATTAAGTTAAGGCCTCAAAGGTGAGGTATTAATTCAATGTGACTGGTGTCCTTATAGGAAGAGAAAAAGAGACACACCACGGATTTATGTCCAGTGGGATGACCATGTGAAGAGTACAAGCTAAAGGAGGCCTCAGGAGAAACCAACCCTGATGTCATCTCATTCTTGGACTTCCAGCCTCTAGAACTGTGAGTAAATAAATTCCTGTTGTTTAAGTCACCCAGTCTATAGTGTTTTGTTATGGCGGTCCTCGCAAACTATACTATACTATGAACTGAAAACTTACCTTCAAAGAGGGTAAAACGCTGCTGCTATTATAGGGTATTTCTAGATTGAGAGTGTCAAACAAATGTTTAGATTCTGACAAAATAGACCAGACCCTTGAAACCTTTAAGCAGAAATGCAGGCTTTGTGATTTACTGAATGGGGGATGTGGGCAGCACCAGCTCTCTGACCAGTTACATTAGTTTTGATTATTGAAGAAGTGGGCAGAGACCATGTGAATATTTATTTGTAGGAGAGTTGAACATAATCCAAAGTATAGAGATGTGTTGTAGAATTGGGCACCTGAAACCTGTATAATTATGTTAATCAGTGTCACCCCAATAAACTCAATTAGAAAAAATAATATTTAATTGTCAAATATCTTCTTTTTTGGTGCATGAAGAGAAAAAGAAAGTAATTTAGAAAGACTTTGACCTTTTTTCTTTTGATTTTATAGCCATATCTATGGTGATAGGCAAGGCTATTTGGAAATAATGAACATGTAAAATGCAAACCAGCCACATTTATCCTTTCACAAGAACTTATAAAGATGTCTGAAAAGCACACAAGAATGCTACTTTTAATGTTTTTAGAAGGATGGCTGAAGGTTGTTTTCAAAGTTTCAAGATCCAAATGCAAAAGACTCCACTTCTTTACAAGTGGTTCAATCCCGTGGGTAGTGTGGTTATAATCCAGATGACTCTCTTGAGAAGAAGGGAGAAGCAATGCCAATAATTTTTTTGTGTGTTGAAAAGACCATAAAGGAGAAACAGATCATACTTTGTAGGTTGATAAATAGCTCAACACACACAGCCAGAAGAATGAACATTATGCACATTGTACAGCTCTTTTTTAAAGGCAGAAATGGAGAAAAAGAGTTGTGGTTTTTGTTATTTCTCTGTTCTGACCCCTGCTCAGTGAGATGGCAAGATGAAGAACATGTCAGAATTTAAATTGTGACATTGAGAGAAAAAGTTTAGAATATGATAAAGATCTAGGTATGGGACTTAATTTCCTCAACACTGCCCCCCCACACCAATTTCTGTTTTTAAATGAAAAATTGAAAGAGGCTTCAGAAATTATGAGAAGCAAAACTTTGGCAGTCCTGTTACCATGACATGCGAAAGGAAAACTGAAGTAGAAACAAAAGCTTGAAAGTTCACTTTGTTTGGGCTGATTTTGTACTCGATAGATGACTTTGGGAAAGATCTATTTGCAAGAGTTTACTCTTTTAATGATTAGGGAGTGCAGGATAAGGGGATTTGTAGATAATAAAAGTGTACCAGATGTATGTGAAAGCCTCAGTTACGAATTCTCTGGGGAGGTCAAAATTATTCACTCATGGGCCCTTCCCCTCCCCTCTTTCCTCTCCTCGTTTCTTTTCTATTTTTTTTTTTTTTTGTGGTGTGAGACATTCTTTAGTAGTAAGGGAACTCAAACTCATTTCTTATTGATGTGATCTTTGTAACCCTGGAGAAAGATCAATGGTGTTAACTTCTTCCTTCTTATCCTTAACAATTGTCTGTTCTAGATTGAGCTGAGTGAAATTTTAATTTTTTCATATAAGTGAAAACACTATTTTTTAAACACATCAAAGCCCATTTGAATTGGGTCACAACACAATTATTTTTCAAGCAGATTTTAATTTTTTCCAGATTTAAAAAAATCCTAGATATTCCAAATTTTATAGATCAAATTCTGTCCTCAATTATGCACATGCAGCTAATTGCACACACATACCTGAGAGAAGAATTTGGGTTTTGGAGCTGAATATCTCTGGAGCTCTGTCATTATTTTCTTGGAAAAGCACAGACTTTAAGCTATGAATTAAAATATTTTTTCAAAATATTTACATCATTTTTCCAAAGTTTTCTTTTAAACACTGATTAGTTAATCCACCACACCCTTGTGTAATCACATTTATTATCATTTTTTGGAGTGAGATAACAATCTTACAAATGACATTATTTGCTTGAAGCCACACAAGTAAGACAATGATAAAATTAAGGTTAAAATATTACATTCTAAGTCTGTGTCTTTTTATTAAATTTATTTTTATTTTTATCTTATTCATTTTGGAGAGGAGACACAGAGTGAGAGAGAGAGAGAGAGAGAGAGAAAGGGTGGAGGAGCTGGAAGCATCAACTCCCATATGTGCCTTGACCAGACCAGTGCAGGGTTTTGAACTGGCGACCTCAGTGTTCCCAGGTCGACGCTTTATCCACTGCGCCACCACAAGTCAGGCAAAGTCTGTGTCTTTTGATGCTAGCTGGAACTATATACTAACATTACATAATTGTGTGATAAATTTGCTATTTTCTTGATTGTTACATCTTTTATTCAAAATAATGTCTTTATTATGCTTTTAATTAATTATAAAGATGATATTGGAAATGATTTAATCAAATACAGAAAGTGTAGGGCAAGATAATCACTTGAATTCTCACCACTACACAGGGACCATTTATATTTTATTGAATATTTTTTTAGGAGTGTGATTTGACTTTTTTATAATTTAGTACTGATATGATATTATATTTTATTGTAACTAGCCTTTTAAACCATGAAAATATTGAAAATTTTTTAATGTCATGGAATATAGACCCACCTGCTTTTAAGGCCCACATAATATTCCAATGGATTAGAAAGTCTTTAGTTAATAAATTATTTCACAAAAGGAAATGTTCTTCATTGCTCTCAACTCTGTTATTACGAAAACATTTATTTATTGTAATTAATAACTGGAAATCTCTTCTCTTTTAGCTATGCCAAAGATCCAAATTTTCATTAAATCTATTTGTTCTTTATTTAAAACTATGATTTTGAGTTGCACATCCATATAATTATACTCATATGCAACTTGAAAATGGTAATGGAAAATGTGAATAACATAGGTATGTAAGGTCCTCAGAAAATGCTTAAATGTATCTTATAAATAATCTTTCACCATTACTCAGCTTTAATCTGACAATCTGCTAAAAATGTCCCAATTGATATGGATTTGAATTCATCTCTGTCTTTTTTTCTTACCAATCCTTAAGGAAATTAGACTAGGCAGTGGAATGGAAAATCTTGGATACTGAGTTGCTGAACACTGAAGTTAGAGTGTTTATACTTATATAAATACTGTAATGTTTGAAAACCTGAGAGAAACTCTACACAGGCTCTGCACATCACCATTCTATCATTTTTTCCTCCTAGTCCTTGCTCCTAAAACCCTTTCACTTTATTGCCCTTATGAAAATTCAGGTCTGTGATCAGCCTTGAGTTTTTTTACCCTTTAGATCTTATTCTCTGTAGCATATTCAAGGGCATTGCTTCAGCATTATTACCTTCTCCCTCCCTTATCATCAAATTTTCCCTCTTACCTGAATTATTCTCTTGAGTATATAACTTTTCCTTTTATCTTAAAGAAATACCTTTACCTACGGTATTTTCCACTTTACCTCCAGCCCCATTTCCTTGCTTCCTAATTTTAATTCTTCTTCCTTTTTTCTTTTAATACAACCTAATCAGTCCTTCTCTTTCATGAGTCCAAAAATTGTTCTTGAGGTCACCAATGACCTCTTTGTTTTTAAAATGTTGGTCAATTCTCAATCCTCATCTTCATCTGTCAGTTTCATTTGACACATCTAATCATTTTCTCTTCATTAATAAACGTTCTTAAGTTGGTTTCTGAGTCTGGGCTGAATCCTCTTCTTCCTTACTTAATTTTGGAATGTTAAATTATTCTCTTTTCTCCTTCCTCTTTATCTACTCTCATGGTCTTAAATAATATCTGTATAATAATCACTCTCATTATTCACAGTTCTAGGTCCATCAGTCTTACAAATATAACATTTACACATCCAGCAGTATTTTAACTTGGATATCCAATACTTCTCAAATCCTACATGTCTAACAGTGAGTTTCTGACCACTCACAATCCTGCTTAACTAATCTCAGTTATATCCCTATTGCTGATGAGAACAAGTAGAAAACCATCTTTGACTACTTTTGTTCTTTCGCACCCCACATCTAATCTTTTGGTAAACTTTATTAGCTCTAATTAAAACATATACTCAGGATCTTCCCATTTCTCAGACCCATCACTGAGTCACTAAAGTCCTTAATTAGGTTTCCCATTATTCTTGTCTCCTTATGTAACTGAACAAGTGGGTTTAGCTGCCTGCTGCAACAAAAACAAACTTATGAAAAAATGCAGGTGCAAAAAGAAAGAGGTTTATTCAGTTGCCCCAACCTGGGAGAATGCTGGAGTTTCTCTCAAAGACCATCTCCATTTCCTGCCTGTAGGGATATGGAGGGTAGGGCTTCTTTTCCAATCCAATTATCTTGCTAGCTTTTTGAGTGCTGGGGCTCTATCCACTTGTCTTTCCAGCCTTTAGCATGTTCAGTGCAAGAAATCCCCCTGTGTTCGCTTGGCCAATGGGGAAAACTCCTCTGCCCTTCCTGACTGTCTATGTCAGTAGTTCTTAACCTTTTTTGAGGTACTGAACCCACCAGTTTCATATGCGCATTCACCGAACCCTTCTTTAGTGATAAATAAAATATGATTTTTTTTCCAATTTCAAGACATAGGTATATGTTTTTTTACTGGTGCACAAAATGAGCCGTGCATGAACATCACCTTGCTCAAAGAACAAAACCAACAAAGTGCATGAACTCAAAACAAATTGCGGTATTACTTTATTCTGGCCTCCGTGGCAGAGGCTTCTCTGAACCCCTGAGACCGACTCATCGAACACCTAGGGTTCGATAGAACCCAAGTTAAGAACTACTGGTCTATGTTAACACTTAGAATCTACTGTCAACAAATAAACCAGAGTGAGCTTCTTAAAACTTGAATCATATCATGGTACTTTTTGTTTAAAATCCTGGAATAGCTCCTCATTTAATTTAAGGCAAAAACTATAGTCCATACAATGGCTACAAACCTTCCATTTTTTCTCTGACTTCTTTTCCCACTACATTTTCCCTTATTCAGTCTCCTACCATTACAGGCGGGGGGGGGGGGGGGAGGCTCCTTGATATTTTTCACATGCTCCAAGGACTTTCCCACCTTGAGATTCTTCTTTTGAATATTCCTTTTACCTGGAATATTGTTCTCTCAGATATTTGCTTGGATAACATTTTGTCTTCTTCAAGTCTTTGATTAAATCTCACTTTTAAAATAAAGCCTACTATGACCACTTTATTTAATACTACATTTCTCTCTCCCATACTTGAAATTTTCTATCTCTTTTATCCTGCTCTGCTGTGTATGTGTGTTTCATAGCATTTATTATGTTTGAACGTATGCTATTTACTTAAAAATATTTATTGTCTATTTTCTCTTCCCCCTAGTCCAATATAATCCTTGACTATATCCTTGAGGACAGTGACTTTTGCTGTGAGTTGCAAAATTATAGGTAATTTTCCTATTATTAAATTTATAAATAAAATAACTATATAAAACCAAACTATGAATACAACAATGATGAGACTATATAATCAACAACAGATCGTGGTTAATCCAATTCCATGCAATGGGATGCAGAAAAACAATAATAAAAAATAAAAAGAAGAATGAGGGGAAAAGGAAGGACATTGGGATAAGAGGAAATGTATTGTAAACTTAAGTGTTTTTAATTTCTAAATTTTCCTACTCTCTAAAAGATTTAAGAAATGAAGTGTAAATGAGGCTACAAATACTGGTGTTTGACTCTTCATTCAAGATTATGTTAATTTGGGGATAAAAAGGGAGAATCTTTGGCTTTGAAATATAAATGTATATACATCATTGGTCTATCCCATTGCTGCTTCTGAAATTCTCTTCAGCTGTAGCTAATTAGCAACTAAAAATGTCAAGGTTTATTTTGAGAATATTGAAGATTACCCTGGGGTTTTGAAATAATTAGTTGCTCAAGGCCTCATTAAGGAATAAAACATATACAAAGCTATAAGACTTGGCTAGTCCAGAAAGGAAAATGCTTTTGACCATTTTATTTAGCGAGGTAAATCAGTGTGCTTTGTTTCATTGGTTAAATGAAAGTTAAAAGTATGGTACGTTAACTTTGGAAGGAATGAAAATTTTTCTAGTGGGGAGAATATTTTCTTACATAAGGTTATTTTGTTGTGAAGACTATAGTTGCTTATGTGCACTAATTTTAATAACAATTACTTATAGTAACAAAGAGTAGTCTTTGATAGCTTATTTTTAAAATATTTAATTTCAGCATTTGATGAAGCAGCTAATGATCGAAAGTAAGAAATCTTAAGGCATAATAGTTTTAAAGTTGGCTATAAAAAAAGAGAAAAATTTAGGTATAAAATTTTATTGAGCTTTAAAATATAAGACAGTTTTGTATACCATTTGTTGGTGGGAACTTAAATGAAATATATCCTTCCCCTTAATAAGTATAGACTAAGAAATCAGTAAAATGGAGATCAAAGAACCAGTTTTATTACTAATGAAATCTAGGCTGAAGAATGAACTTTGATATGCAGCTACAATTACCCTCCAAACCTTTTGTCACTGTTAAGCACACTTATTCATCTGGCATAAACTTCAACACCTGATAACTGTGTACCCCCCTCATGGGTCAGGAAGTTTACCACATGATATGGAGCAGACTGAAGGTAGGATCCTTGAGTAAATGACTCCAGAAGGTGAGGAAAAGGTTAAGGTAAACTTGCACAGTGACTTCTTCCACATCTACCATCAAACCAATTGATTAGGGTGGAAAGGAAGGTGAAGAGGTTGTACAGCTAAAGACTCCATAGCTGGAAACAGGGATAATAGAGGATTTATCCCCATTCCCTCACCCCAGGAACACACTTTACTTATCACATATGTGTGACATATTATGGTGATAGCAATTATGCCTCGTGTTCCAAAATGTGTGTGTTAGAGGGAAAAGGGGAATGTGGATTATTACATCTCCAATTTTCTACCTCTATTTTTTAGCTGACTAGAGAGTTGTACATCAGAGATTCATATATTGTTGGCAAGCACACTGCTGTGAATTAATGTTCATGAGTTGATGGCTCAGCACTAGATGAAGGAGAAAGGAAAATAAAGCAATGTTTTTATTAATGAGCTGGCCAGAATATTGATGAAATCCTTCTCCTCTGCTGAAGGTGGTACTGCTGCCATCTGCTGGATGGTGCATAGAAAAAACCCACAGTAGAATGAGTTGACTAACTTATTTACTTCCAATTTAGGAGGCATTATGCTCAGTGCCAGGGTGAGGGCATTTAAAGATAGCAGATCATGTTCTCTGCTCTGAGTGAGCTGGGAGTTTAACAGGAACGAGAGACCTCATTCAGGAGACTATGATAAATGTGGCCCTAATGAGAAGGCCAATACCATGGCGTGATTCACTGTCCTTGGGAAAATCAGAAAAAGACTTACAGAAGAGGTGACCTGAGTTTATGTTGGAAGCAAAGATTGGGTTCACAGGGAGAGATGGAGAGGAGAGAATTCTAAGTAGCCACTACTCCAAACAACTTAATTCTACTGGTTCATGAAGAGTCTAATGGAAGTTTTTACTCTTTCTAGAAATCATCTTTTTCTTTTATTTCTCTTTTATGATAACCCTCTCCCCAGTACATAATTGTTCTCACCCACTGCTAAGACCTTTTACTAATCCTTTTCAGAAGAAACGTCTCCCTAACAATGGCAGTTACAGGTGTGGTATAAGAAGCATGACATGTTCCTTCTCACAGTGCTGCAGCTGGGTATTTCCTAGGCTGGGCCCCATAAAACATGAGAGTTCAGTTCAATGACTTTCTTTGGTTTGTGGTTTACCATAACATAAGTATATGAGGTTGAGTTTTACAAATTCAATTGTATTCGGATATTATTTTTGTCCTAAGCAAATTATAATACCACAAATAAAAGCTTTCACCAGTTTAGAAACCATCTATAACTCATAAGTGTAAGCAGGTTCAAAATGAAGCTGAGATTTCACAGGATCTCTGCTCAACACTTGTGATTTTATATTCTATGCCTCTAGTCCCTGTATAGTGGTCAGCTGGATATTTTCCTATTATAGGTGTGGTATGTTAAAGACGCAGTGAGTTCAAAAGTACTAACTTTGGACTTGGCAATAGCAGAATATAATGTGGCTAACTGAAACCATTGCCAACATTAGTCTGACATATGACAGATGCTATCTTCAGGTTGCAGATACGAATGTCTATAGGAACTGTTCTGCCTGAATTTCATCTGACTTTCCTGTGGTTGTTGAAATGGCTTTTTTTCAATGGAGTTTGTTTTTCTCAGTGGAGTTTGGTTTGTGTGGGACTTGAGTGATAAACCTGTCAAATACAATGAAGTTTGTGATTCCATTGGGCCCTATAGTAAAAATCAGTTTTGAACCCTGCCAAACTTAGTAAAATTGGCTGATTTGGGGACTAGGGTATATTGCAGAGGTTTAGATAATTCCTGCACATGCATCTTTTTAAACCTCTTATTTTAAATATGTTCGTGTTTAAGACTTCCTCAGTAAAGGATTTGGAACAGTAAATAAATACAATGAAAAACAAGTTTAAACAAATGTTTTAAATTTATTTATCCACTTTAGTGTTTGAAATACTCTGTTTTCAACCCAAAGCTACATTTTCCTCTACCACAATCTCTTCTTTTTAAATCCAAATGTTCTTAACACTAATTTAGAAGATGTGTAAAACTAGGCCAAAGAAGATGAATTAGAAAGTGTAAGAGAAGGGGCCAACTAGAAGCAATGCCAGCATCCAGGATGATGTGGAATACTGAACAAAGACATTGCTGTGGAGATGTGATGGACTAAAAGTGATGACATATCCTTGGTGACATTATTATAGTTCCTGGCCTTGTGTAGAAAATAGTTTATCAGAAGAGATACAGCCTTTTCAGATGGAAATAAATGATAATGCAAAATAGCAGGTGTTGTGCCAATGAGCGAGGTAGGCAGCAGGGATACAACATCAAGGGCTAATGTGGCTGAGAACAGATGTTGAAGAAAATGGTGTCTAATTGGGTCTTCCTTCCTCTCTATTTTCATTTTTAAGCTATAAAATAGCATAAGTGTGAGAATTAAAGGGTATATAATGCTTAAGCAGAACAGAGAATGGGACATGTTACCTCACAACAAATATAACTTATTAAATACTGTGTGTCAAGCATTCTGGTCAAGTGCTTTATATGCAACGTTTTACTCAATATTTGCGATTTTTCTATTACTTAGATATAATTTTCTCCCCAAATTACAGATGACAACTTCAGAGGTGTTATACAAGGTGCCCAAAGTTACATAGTTAATACATGGTAGATTCTGGGTTCAAAGCAAAACCCATCTGACTCCAAAGCCCAAACTCTAAATCTTGCAGTTAGTGCTGGCATATGAATAATGATCAATTATTTGCATGTTGTAATAAGACAATCAAGGTCTTGGTACTATTTCATTCCTATAATTGAGCACATGTTAGTTTGGAAAAGAATTCTCCAGATGGTAATTATGAAAACTATTTAACAAACATGAAAGAATGTTTATCATTGAATGTCAAATGTAAAAAAGAATAATACAATAGAAGTGTACAGTATGTTTACAATTATATCAAAACTGTTATGCAAGTAGATAAAATCCTGAAAGACAAATTTAAAAGAAAAATAGTTTTCTTGGAATGGTGAAAATCAGTTAATTTTTTATTCAAAAATCTCTTCTAGTATTAAAATTTTGTTACTGATTTAAAAAAAATTAGATTATAAAAATTAAAGATGCATAACTAATCCAAAAGAGAGACTTAAACCATGACACTACAAAAAAATCATTCTCAAGTAAAATGACTTGTTTTAAAATATGAAATTAGTTTGGGAAGTCAGAAAATAATTGATATTCTCTAGCAGATAAAGTTTAGTTTATAAAGAAGAATTTTTAACTGTTTCACTGGAAAATAATGTTTATCTTTCCTCTTCAGAAATTTGCCTTAAAGTTGCCACTTTAGAAGAGGAGAACATTTATAGAATGAGATCTCATACTTCTCCCTCACTCTTTCCACACCTTGCTCTGTGTCCCACAAAATTCCATTTTGACAAACAAAAACTTTATATTCTTGTTGAGGATCCTCCACCATGCCTTTTGTCTGAGACACTCTATTTGACTTCTAGAACTCACAAAAGGCGTGAGAGCTTTCCAAAAGAAGAGGGAAGTCATTACTTTACTTTTCTTACAGGCCTTCACAGTTTTTTGAGTGTGAGGAAAACTCACTGATGGTTCTACATTACATGCTTAATTCAAAGGTCTCTGTGAAGCTAGAAATTGAACTTGTAAATAGAGATACAATTTGCTGTTTTGTTTTCATTAGTTTTTCTCTAGGGATAGGGAAAAATTACAAATACTCTTGTCCACTCTAACTAGTCCACAAAATTAAGGGCTTCTCTCTGTTTCCTCTCCAAGTATACTGACTTATTCCACCGAGAAGGCCCAAGCATCATGTACACACTCATTTCTTTCTCATTCATCAAAAACCAAACATGTACATACAAATACTACTTATTGCTGGGATTGTATAGTTTAATACATATATTACATGGCCTGATGAAATATGAGTGTAAAATAAATAAAAATTGTAGAAGACTAAATTGAATACTGTGGAAAGCATAGACATACACAGATAAAAGGGATGATGATGAATTAGTTGTGGGAAAGATGGGTTTCTAAAGAAACTTTAGAAGGATTATGTTCTCAAATTGCATCACAAGTTTCTCTAAGTTTCTTTTCTGTATTTTAAAGAAACTCAAACAAAAAATTTTACAGAGTACAAGAAAACCATTATTTGCCATGCATTCAAAGAAAGGCCCAGACTCCATATATTGTAAAAAGATTGGCTAATAAACGCACACTTATGATTTAAGCTAACATAGACTCTTTAAGTATCTGTTTTGCATTATGATTCCCCAATGTAACTGACTTTCAAGAAAATTATTAACTAGCCAATTGCCAGTCTCGTGCACGAGAGATGAGAGAAGTTTGATTCCATGTATTACCCTTTATTAGCTTGTAAAACAGCACGTTCAGTGGCAAAATTAAAAGAGTTTGATATTTTGAAAGGGCCCTAATAATTTTGAACCTCATTGAGAGCAACATTCATTAATTTTATTTAATGTTAGAAATACCAAATTTACTTTATTCTTCTCTTTATTCATTAATTCAAACTCCCTTCTTTGATAGTGGAGACTAGCTGTTAAACAGATACACACTCTCCCCATAAATTGATTCTGAGTTTTCAGCTGTACATTGTGGGAGACTGGCTATAAGCTGACAAAGTCTTTACCCTAGGCCTTAGTTTAACACTAAGCTTTTCCCCACCGTTTTAAGACTGAGATCTTCCCCATACCCTTGACTGTTGTGTGTTGGCAGGTGGTACGCTCTTATGAGGATTCCAGTTTATGCCTCAGATGTGTGACTTTGTATCAGAGACTTCCTTATTTGCATATAACTCTGCACTGTATATAAACAGATGGGGGGCTTTGCTTTTGCTCTGGCTTGCTACCATCTTGCAGAGACCTCCTGATCCCATCCTTTTCTCTCTGAGTTTATTTCTTCGTTCCACACAGTTGTCACTCAGGACCTGGACAATTATTAACCACGCTGGTTTGCGGCAGTACATGCTGCCACATAGCTAGAAGAAAGACCACATTTCCCGACCTGGAGGGCTGCTGGGTGTGGTCAGGTATACTGGTTTTCTGTGAACGCTGCATCAAATCAGCACAAACTTACTTAGAACCACACAAATTTGTTATCTCATGGTTTTGTAGGTTAGAAGTCTGGTTTAGCTTGGTTGGTTTCTCTTCTCTGGGTTTCACAAAGCCAAAATCAAGGTGTTTGTGGCTGGGTTCTTATAAGAAGTATTTGGGAAGAAATCACTTCCAAACACCTTCAGGTGTTGGCAGAAACCAGTTCCTTGAATGTGTAGAACAAGGGCCCTGTTATCTTGCTGTCAGCTGCAGGCTGCCATTAGCACCTCAAGGCCTCTTGCTGTACATTGCATGTGGGTTCCTACATCTCAGGGCTTACCAAGCGACTTCCCCTGATGTCATTGCCCTCTTTTACTTGCAGCTGGAGAAAGTTCTCCACTTTTAAGGGTTCCTGTGTTTAAATTGGTCCCACCTGAATAATCCAGGACACTCCCCCCTTTTAAAGTTTTGTAACCTAAATTCTATTTGCAAAATCCCATTTGCTATGTAATTTAACATAGTTACAAATTTCAGGGATTAGGGTAAAAATTTTGGGGAATCTATTTGCCTTCCGTAGTTGGTGATGGTAAAGAGCCAGCTATGAATGGAGCTGAAGATGTTGTGTAGGACTCATGGGAAGTTCCTCTAAAGGGGAGAAGAAATGTCTTTTTTTTATTGTCTTCATCCCTTAGCCTAGTGTACTCAAGCAGCCTCCTTGGAATATGAGGCAAGTACCACAATGTAGGGATAGATGGTAGATAGGAAAGCTAGGAGTTAAATTCTTAGTCAATTCATTAGTCTTGTGTGGCCTATTGAGGTTTCTTTCACATGAGAAATAAACTTCTTATTACATCTTGTTATTCAAAAATTTTTTATATGTAGTTGAACCTACTACTATTATAAAAACTATGCCCTCTAAACATTGTAAGATTTTCTTAGTTAGTTACAAGAAATTTAGGTGGGTTGACAAAATTAAATGTATATGATTTTCTAATTCATTATATTTAGTATGAAATGATAACCATTATTCAAGGTTTTAGAATAACATATTCACACATGGTTATAAAAACATTTATTGTCTGTAAAATAAACTTATATTTCTTATCAATGTCTGATTCTTCTTTCTGTGTTAAATGTCATTCTGTCCACTTCAGTTTAATAATTTTTCCATTAGAATAAAAAATAAAGAAAAGTTTGACTATAAGTCTAATGCTTAGAAATAGACAAGAAATGTGCAATTTTGGTCTTAGAAAACACATAAAAAGTTTAAGAAAGAAATACTAAGACTTAATGAAATACACATTATCATAAATCCTATATATTTAATCAGCTGCTTTCCACATTGTCTCAAAACATTTTCTTGTAAAATAAACATTAGAAAAATGTAAATTATACCCAATTAAACAATATACTATTCATTTGCCTTATTTATTTTGGAAACTTTGACGGCTCTCAGAAATTCAAACAGTCTTTTAAACAAATTATGTAGGATATTTCTAATAATATTTCCATAGTCTCATATGGATATATATTTATAAATTATAGATAAGGAAAATGATCATTTCTTAAATTTAGACCTCATTATAATGACCCAGATGAAAAGAGTTTTTTAAATAAGTGCTATACTATACATAGATATCCATTTCAATTGAATTATTTTAAAAATTAATTATAAGCAGTATTTTTAGAATATTTCTGGGATTCAAACTTACCTAAGAATCTGATGAATACTGTGACTCATTTTCCAGAAAAATACCCATATATTTTTAATTAAACACATTTTAGGCAATTTAATAAAGTGTTCATAGACCCTGTGAAAACTAATTATAAAACTTGTGTTAAGAACCCTGGTATAAAGGTATGTTGAATTTGGAAGGGTTTTACACACAAAATTTTATAATAAACTAATTCTTTTTCTAACATAAGAGATTACTAAGCAGTTAATGATTGATACATGGACTTTTAATGCTGCTACTATAGTATTCTTTAGTATTCTGAGCTACAAAAAATGTTACCTGTGTTAGAAGCAACTGAACAAGATAGACATTCATACATACGTGATTTGTATCTGCCTTCTCTCTTTTTAGATTCTGTCCCTCTCTTCCACCAACTTAAGAAAGAGAACATGATACTTCAAAGCAGTATTTTTCTGCAATAATGTACAGGGAGCAGTACACAATTTATTTCCCCCTGTTTTATATTAAGACCACTGCATAAAAAAGTTATTCTTCTTAATTGTAAAAGTAATATTAAAACTATTTTTCTTTATCTTCATTTACCTTTACCATATTGTCGAGGCAAAGTCATTATAATTTTTATTTTTTTGAAATAATTAAAAGAGACTGTGATATTAAATTTAGCATTTTGACTAATAACTGTAGTTTAGTACAACTTTTTGGATTTATCTTTGGCTACAAGAGTGCATTTTTACATATTTTATATAATTCAATGAGTGTGCTCATCAGAAATCACCAGGTTTAGGTATAGAAGTTTGTTATATTACTGCTTCTCAAACTTCTTTGTCTCAGTGTCTCTTTACACCTTCCTTTTTAGGTGAGGAAGTGGAGATAGTAAGGCAGACCCAACCAGGATCCACCTGGCTACCCCATCTGGGGTTGCTCAAATACTGAGGTATTTTTAGTGCTTGAGGCTGATGTGCTGAGACCGACTGGGGCCATGCTGAACCAATTAAGCCACTGGCTGTGGGAGTGGAAGAGGGAGAGAAAAGGGAGAGGGAGGAGAGAAGAATCAGATGGCCATTTCTCCTGTGTGCCCTGATCAGGAATCAAACCTGGTATGTCGATACCCTGGGCCAATGCTCTATCCACTGAACCACTGACCAGGGCTATTTATACTCTTAAAATTATTACAGATACCCTGAGTGGGGAGCTCAGTTGGTTACAGCATTGTCCCAATACACCAAGCCTATGGGTTTGCTCTCCAGTCACGTAACATACCAGAATCAACCAATAAATGCATAAATAAGTTGAACAACAAATCGATCTCTCTCTCTCTAAAAGCAATCAATCAATAAAAAAATTTAAAAATAAAATTACTGAGGATAGAAAGACCTTTATTGCATTAGAAATTAAAATAGAAATTTAAAAATAATATTTCAAAACAAGACTACAAAGTGTACTAACATTTTGTGTTTATAAGTAGGCAAAAGGAAGACTCTGATATTTCAAAATAATGATTTATAGACATTAATGAGGTTATAGAGATTATACCAGGTATAAATTGAAAAAAAAGCTAATAAGAGCATATTAGAAGTTCTGAGAACAAAGTTATATCTAGAAATGTACATATTTATACTCAAAACCTGCCATCTTAGAAAATTAGAAAAAGAAAAAGAATTTACAAGGACTTATTTCATTAGATCTCATAGCAATAATATTATTATACGTGTCATTTTGGAAAACTCCATTGTATACATTATGAGTAAATAAGAAGAAATCAAGCAAATAATCTCTTAGTGAAATTAGGAAAAACAGTTTTGATTTTAGAGTTACATAAAAAGAATTCAGGGACTCCTCAGTGTTCCAGACCACAATTTGAGAACTGCCAATTTAGATGCTGTCTCTTTATTCCTTAATGTAATTATATGAGATTGTAGAGACACATTATTAGGTTTAAGAATCCCCTATCTCTTCTGAGAAATATTCTTTTTGAGAATTACAGCCATAATAACCTATATTTTTTCATCCCCTTATTTGTTCTGATCAACTTGCATAAAGTTCAAAATAAAAAGAATAATTATAGACTCTGAGTTGTTGAGAATCTTACTCAATTAAAAGAAATTTTAACATGCTCCACAGAATTCCTGGTAAACACTCAGAATTTCTCCTTGAATGTTTACATGCCTGTATGTCTCTACTTGAAATTCCTTAGTATTATAAATATGAGGATCACTTTTTATTACCTTTTTATTTATGTAATCTAAGCAATGAAGTGTTGGGGGTAGGAAGTAATGGAAATTACCTGTGTATATTGGCTACTAAAACAGAGTGCTTTTCATCTTTAGCTTAAATTAGCCTGTATTTTATACTTAATATTTAAGATTTTAAGGTAAAATGGAAAAAGAAATCTTTCTAGGTTTTCTGAAGCTTAGATTAGTTTTTAAATTTCAGAGTTACAGTAAATACACAGAGGATATTTTTGGAAACTGTTGGGAACGTGTAATATAACTCTTTCACAAAGAATTTTCCACCGGCCATCATAAGTAAGTGACTTCCCCAAAAGTTCTTAAGAGAAGATTACTTTACTTTAGTGAGAATTGATATCTAAGAGAGACATATCATCAAACAGCCTGAGTTCAGAAAGTGGTTAGTCAATTTGCCAAGTAACTCAGTGTTTACAAAAGAAATAATGCCATTTCATTGTAATAATTTATGTAAAAATTATTTTTTTTTTCTCCTTGGGGATCAGGGATCATGGTGAGCAGGAAAATTCTAGAGAGAAAGTAGCTTAATCATGATTAGTCAGATAGATGTCTTTATGCACAAGTTACTGGGTTACTTGAATTGTGCTTAAAATAAAACCTAAGGATAAAGTAAGACTTTGTAAAAATGATAAAATTTAGGAATAACCTATATGGCATCTATAGCCAGTACCTCTATGGACCAAAAATATTACTTTTAACTGGAGAGAATTCTTTGTACAACCTAATTGTATATAAATTTACTACCAGCTAGTTTCCAGTGGCTTTCTTCTGCCTTCAATATTTCAGGCATACATGGTTATACCTGAAATTTCCCTGGTATTTCCTTCTGAAGACTGTGTCAAATCAGTTTCTGAGCTAATCCTGACTGGCAAACAAAGTGTCAGTTTGTTTCAATGATAGATTGAATGGGAATTAATAGAAAGTTATATCTGAGATATAGAACCCTAGTACTATGTAACTTGCATGCTTTTCATTCCTCAGGTTCAATTCTCACTATTTGTGAGTACTTCAGTGGTGTAGGCTGTGGTCCATTTACTTAGTTAGGTTCTCTTTCCTTATATAATCGAGTTTCCCTGTTACCTTCATGAATCCTGGCCCCTTTCTATTTTCCCAGGAAAATCCTTGCTTGTTAGATGGGTCTTTCCCCTGTTCCTACAGATTACACTCATCTGCTTATTTTACTAAGCAATTCATATTTCACTATTATTTTTTCTGCTCAATTCATAGGATTTTTGATATCTTACATGAGGCTTCTCAGTATCAATAATATAAACACCATTACTTGTTTGCCCCATTGTATGACCAAGTTCAGTTCTGCAGCCATGCTCAGTGGCTCCAGTGTGTCTTTTGGTTGTTGAGTTTTATGGGTATTATCTGTTGCCTCTTTGCCTGTTCATTCGGCTGATTCAAAATAAGCCAGCTTTTTTCTTTGAACATATATTTGCTGTCATTTGCAGTTACCCAATACAAGGTAATCTAGCTTTAGTTTGGATTTATATTGCTTTTAGAATGGTTGACGTTTAAGGCTAAAGTCCATAATTTAATGAGTTCCTTATCATTAATGGATGAAGTCAGAAAAAAAAAAGCAAAATAAACAAATCAGTCAGCATAATGGGAGTTGAACAGATGAGGTTTGTTGAGAATCCTACTAAAGTTTCCCTCCCATAATATGAAGCATAACTGAAGTGCAGAGAGATGGGAACATCTGCTGGATGAATGATTATAAAAGTAGTGGATGTGAATTGTAGGGACTGACTCTTTCTGATGGGCCTCATATTAAATAGGGGAGTATTATTGATATGAAGCCTGTGATATGCCCCCAAAGGAATGAAATGCATCCACCAAGTGTAAAGAATTCTGGTACAAGGAATTTAACTAATGACTCAGTGAAGCTTATGTCATCCAACAAAAATAGCTGATATTCTCAGTAAGGTTTTGCCTTCTCCTTCTCCCATCCTTCTTCATCCTTTTTTCTTGTATTGCACACAGGCAGGTTTCAAATAAGATGGAAAGAAAATCAAAGAGAAATGTCAATGCCTTTTCAGAAAAAATAAAGTCTTGGTTATAGCTGTATAGGTGTGGTAGATATGAAAACACACTTTTACCAGAAATAAAATAAAGGAGCATTATATATGTATATAATATTATATATATAAAAGGAAAGAACTCAGATTTGAAAGCCATGAGATAGGAAAACAACAGACTGACATAAAAATGAAGATTGTCAAAAGGCAGAAAATAATGGAGATTAAAATGCTATTCTATAATTAAAACACAAGTTAAAAATAGCTGATACAGCTGATGCCTGAAATAACTCAATATAATTACATTAAATGTACATATATAGAAAAATTAAGACAACTAGAAGAAGATTAAAAAAAGAGCTAGGACAAACACTGTTCAACATCAGAAAAATTGGTGTATCTGAACTAGGTAATTTAACAAAGGGGACAACAGAGTATTAAAAGATATAATTGAAGATAATTTTCTAAAGTAAAGAAAAAATTTATCTATAGATGTAAGAAACCTCATGTTCCAGAGAATAAATATAAATATTGTCATATTTTAGTTAAATTATTGAGTTTGAGTGTGTGTGTGTGTGTGTGTGTGTGTGTGTGTGTGTGTGAGAGAGAGAGAGAGAGAGAGAGAGAGAGAGAGAGAGAGACAGGTAGGGACAAACAGACAGGAAGAGACAGAGATGAGAAGCATCCATTTTTGTTGCAGCACCTTATTTGTTCATTGATTTATTTCTTTTAAGTGCCTTGACCGGGAGGCTACAGCAGACTGAGGGACACCTTGCTCAAGTCAGTGACCTTGGGTTCAAGCTGGTGAGTTATGCTCAAACCAGATGAGCTCAAGCTCAAGCTGGTGACCTTGGGGTTTTGAACCTGGGTCCTCTGTATCCCAGTCTGATGCTCTATCTACTGCTCCACTGCCTGGTCAGGCAAATTATTGAGTTCTAAGGTTAAGGAATAATTTCTTAGTTATCCTGACACTCAAAGTCTGGACTTAAAATTTTCCACAGCAATAGTTAATACCAAACAACCATAAAGTAATATCAATCATTGTCAGAAAGAAAATATTTTTAAAGAATATTATACAGGCCTGACCTGTGGTGGCGCAGTGAATAAAGCGCCGACCTGGGAACACTGAGGTCGCCAGTTCAAAACCCTGCACTGGTCTGGTCAAGGCACATATGGGAGTTGATGCTTCCAGCTCCTCCCCTCTTTCTCCCTTTCTCTCTCTCTCTCTCTCTCTCTCTCTCTCTCTCTCTCTCTCTCACTCAGTGTCTCCTCTCTAAAGTGAATAAAATAAAAATAAATTAAAGTCAATAAATAAATATAAAAAGACAAAAATTAAAAAAAAAACAAACAAAAAACCCTGTACTTGTCCGGTCAAGGCACATATGGGAGTTGATGCTTCCAGCTCCTCCCCCCTTTCTCTCTTTCTCTCTCTCTCTCTCTCACTCTGTGTCTCCTCTCTAAAATGAATAAAATAAAAAAATAAATAAAAAGACATTTGAAAAAAAGAAAAAGAATATTATACAGAATGCAAGTAGTCATACAAATGTAAAGGCAATAGCAAATAGTCCTAAATAGGAAGAAATCAAGGAGCAAAGCATTTAGAAATCTTCTTGAAAACAAAAATACTGATAAAGCTGGGCAACCAGAATGAATGAGGGAAGTGTGGTTTGACTAGTCCAAAGCTTGATGCTACGCATTGATGTAATAGTTATACAAGGAGAATGTGAACAAGACCCAAGAATTTTATATCAAGCCATGTTGTCTTCTGAGAATGAAGACAAGAGGCAAACATCTTGGGCAAGTACAAAGAATAAGTACATTTGAACACTTTGTGAAAAATATTAATTTGGTGATAAAATTCAGAAACCAAGATGAATCAAAACAAAGAACTCATGAAAGCTGTGTTAAAAAAAAAGACTAACAATAACAACAGAAATAAAACAAAAACAAAACAATACAAAGCTGGTAAAATACTTGAGTTCTTTATAATAGAGTACATATTTTTATTCCGAAATGGGAGACTCATTAGTTTAAGATCAGAATATCAGTGTTATAAGCCCTCAAAATATAAAAATGATTATATATTTCAAAAAGAAATGGGGGAAGAAAAAAATTTTAAATTATGGGTTATTGAGACAGTGATTACGTTTCAAAGCAAAACATAACAGTTAAAAAACCTAATGACTTCAATCCCTTTATGGTTTTTATTTTATTTTTTATTCTTAGAGATCTTTTTCACTAGCTAATAATGATTGATTCTTGGATCAAATATCTATTGAATTTTTTAGATACGATCTGAAATTTAATAAATCCCCTTACTTAATCTTGAGATCTTAGTTCCATTATATTTAACTACAATTTATATTTGATATTTTTATTTTAAAATAGAATGTTATCTTAATTTTGGAAGATTATTTTGGTCATTCACATATTTTATATATATAGTTTTAATCTGTATGTATATATAAAGAGATGCCAAAATAAAAGAAATAAAACCTGAGATGTCAATATCTAATTTATAAAAATTTAGTGTTTATTTGATTTTTTATTGAATTTACTGAGGTGATATTGATTAATAAAATTATATAGGTTTCATGTGTACAATTCTACATTACATCTAAATATTGTATTGTGTTTATTACCCCAAGTCTAGTTTCCTTCCATCATCATATATTCCCACTTTACCCTCATACCTTCTCCAACCCTACTTTCCCTCTGATAATTACCATACTGTTGTCTGTGTCTATGAGTTTTTTTTCTTAATCACTTCACCTTTTTCACCTAACCCACCAACTCCCTCTTTTCTGACAGTTGTCAATCTGTTCTCCGTGTCAATATCTAATTTTGAAATTCAAAATCATCTGCCATTGTATGCCTCAGACTGTGCTATGACACCTCTACACAGATGTTTCTGATGTTGAAAGAACTCTCTCATTCTTTTCTATTTAAAATCCAACAACAGAAGTTTAAGGCATTCAACAAAGAAGACTAGGTGCCACATGACACTCAATCAAATCTGATGAAGTATATATGGTGAAGTTTATGGATATACTATTTGATATGTCTCACATGCTACCTCAAATTTTCATTTACCTTTTTGGGGACCCTTGGTATTTTGGTCTGCTCTAGCTGCTGCTGAGAAGACCTACTTCTTATGCACATCTGGGCAGTTTCATTGTCTGACCTGTCAGATGCAAACTGGAACTGTACATGGGGAAATACTGATCAATGAAAGATGGTGGAAGCACACAGATAAAGTCCTCCATTTCCCTTGTTCTGTCTATTTAGGAGCATGGTGTTTTTCTGAAGCCTGTCTTTTGATGTTACAAGTAACAGAGGGAAGGTTCGTGTCTATTTATGAAGTAAGGACGGACTTCAGGGTAATACACAACCTCTTTGTTTCCATTCTTTGCTTTACATTCCTTTTTGATACATTGGCATTTTCCATTAAAGGATCAAGACTCAAGCTTTGCCACAGGCTCTATATTCTAGTCAACCTGGGCTAAGAAGTGCTTTAAAGTAGATTTTTAGAGCTGAATGATGGGTAAGATGTTTTTTCTCATTTTATCAACATATCTTTTGTGTTAAAAAACACAAAACGAAAAAATATATAAGAAAGAATCAGTGTTAAGCCAGTACAGACTTCGGGATGGTCACTCTGTTGTTTTACACACATATTTTATATACTTCTAACAATCTTACAGTTTATGTGATTTCATCTCTCTTTTACTGATAAGAAAACTGATGCTCCAAAAGTTTTTGTAATGTGTTTAAATATCCACACCTACTTACTGAACATACTGGGATTGAAAGCTAGAATTATTTCCTTCCAAAAGCATATGTTTTACTTTTTAACCAATATGTTTAAATCTATTTTAGGGTATGAAGTGCCAGAAAGGATTTTAAGTGGTTTATAAGCATAATTAATAAATGACAAAATAATATAGCTTATCTCTCAAGACTCATGGAAAATAGCAGGCAAACATGATTATATTCTGGATACCACTTTGGTTGAACTAATGCTACTTTCTTCCTTTTTAAGATGAAAGAGATACACAGCCAGACTAAAATATATATGACCTGCAGTTGCTATGACTGATGCACAAAACCTTTGCATTTATGGTCCATAATTCATGTAGCTTTGCCAGCAGAATCTCGGCTAAGATGACTTGACAATAGCAGTACTTACAGACTTATTTGTCATTTTTGGTGGCGTTGTTTTGGTGTAGTCTCCAAAGCAGATAATCAAGAAATTTCTAATATTCTTCTCCCATGAGGAGTCACCTTATATTGCATGTTACCTTAATACAATTAGTCCTGGATAAAATATATCAATTTTAATGTATAAAGAATTATATGTATTAAAGAAATAAATGTTATATATCACATCGAATATATATATATATATATATATATATATATATATATATATATATATATATATATATATATATATATATATATATGTAAAGAGAGAGAGAGAGAGAGAGAGAGAGAAACTAGGGGTTAATTTAAGTAGTTCATAATGGCCCATAAATTTTCCAGGAATATATCATCTTATTTTTGAACTTGGAATTAACAGTAAAAGTCTTAGGAAAATTTATTCCTAATATTCTTTGTGAAAAGTGCGAAGTCATAAATGAAGAATAAGCATGCTCTAGAGAAAGAAATACTATAATTATTATCTGTCCTTCTTTGGCTAACTCTTGCAAAAGTTGTTTTTTATAAAAAATATTAACAATTGTATTTTATTTAATTCTCCTTTTGGAATAGTATGTGATTATGATCAGTCCTTTCATTCAGTATGTTCTGTGACATTTTCTTTCTCTATTTGGGAAGTAAAATAATTCATACTGAGCTCATACTCTCAGTGATTCAGTATCCTTTTATAGGGTTATAGAAGTTAGAAGAAGCTGTGAATTATTGAGAAAGTTTAGAAAAAGTTACCAGAAATTGTGAATATAATATCAGTAGTTTATGTTCTTCAGGAAAATGAGATAACAGAGGAATCTGATTTAAGATATTCTACCCACTGAAAATCTTTGCTAAACTTCCACATGTAATGAACCTTTATGTCTCACATTTCTGATTAGATTTTAATTTAATCCTCCAATTTTTTAAAGAAAAGTCAAAAAGACAACTTTTATGTATACCCAGAGACCTATGCTCTCACTCCAGATTTCAAGCATCTAGGAGAAAAAAATAAGGAGATAACATGTGGAATATATAAAACAAGTCTCTTTCTTGTTTTGCCTTCTAATGCATACAGCTATTCTTGTCTCTTTACCCCCCAGGGTACAAGTGTCAGATTGCATTCTATACTAGACATCCCTGGACCTAATCCTTACAGGGTCATTTGTTTCCTGCCCAAACACTGTTTATACCCTTCACTTGACTCTACAACTACCAATAAAATATAAGCTATTACTTATTGTAGTATAGGTTCCTACCTTTGTCCTGTAAGAAATATGTTAAAGCAAGAGTAATGGAATATATTATTTGATGTTTTATCCAATGCGCTTACAGTTCTTTGCACTTATGTTTTCTTCCATCTCTTAGCGTTTCTCCTATACAAACAGAAGTATTCATTTCAATTGAGAAACATGAAGCAGAAAATGAAATGGGGGGGACCTTTTAAGTTCTCCAACCCTAAACTTTGAATTGCAAAAGTTATGTCTAAAACATTCAGGAAATATAAAATCTGTGATGCTATAACAGAAAGTATTTTTAAAAAATCTCCAGTGGAAAACATTTTCTAGGATGAGGGGGAGAGATGGGAGAACTAGGGAGAATATATTATTTTCTTCAGACAAATCCCATAGAAAGGTTTCCAGAAGGGGGAGAAAGGTATCAGAAATCCCAGATAAATAGGCGTATCAGAAGGCAAAATGGTCCTATGTGATTAGCCTCCCTCAACAATCCTCAGTAGAGCTTGGGAGAGTGAAAATCATGTAAAGAGTGTTTACTCAGGCTTTTCTGAGTTAGTCTTAAAGTTTTCTAGTGCTCAGAGCTAATGAGAGCAGAAGAATATTTACCTTGTGGCCAGCAATGAGCTGAATAAATCAGTGATAGGAAAAAAAGATAAGTACTGTATTCCTTAACAGATGAGATGTCAGAATGAGTATTTGATATCACCAGTGATTAGCTATATGACCTCAACAATTCACAGTATGACATTATGCACTCAAATTTTGGTATATTTCCAAGGAAAGGATGATAAAGACTGAGATTAAGTCTCTAAAATTTTGTGTAATAGGATTCAAAAGAAAAATTAAATTCTGTTATAAAAAATAATGTAAATGTATTCACTTATTTCACATAGGTTTTAGGGTATAAAATTTATATGTGTTTATTCCTCATTCCCTCCCATATTCCCAAAGTCTACCTCTAGGACATTGGGCAACTGGCCTTCCTATACCCTGGCTCCAGATTTTCTCTACTGAACATTTTCAGTCCATGGGTTCCCTGCATTCAGATAGACCCATTGTCCTGATATGGCAGGCCACTTGGCCATCTTGTGATTTTTAAAAATATTTCTTTTATTGAGTGAGAGGTAGGGAGGCCAGGAGGCAGAGAGACAGACTCCTTCATGTACCCCGACAGGGATCTTCCCAGCAAGCTCACTGGGGGGCGATGCTCTGCCCATCTGGGGTCACTGCTGTGTTGCTAGGAGAAGAGCTATTTCAGCGCCTATGGCAAGGCCATGGTGCCATCCTCAGCACCTGGGCCAACTTGCTCGAATGAACCATGGCAGTGAGAGGGAAAGAGAGAGAGGGAGAGAGAGAAAGAGACAGAAGGGGGAAGGGTGGAGAAACAGATGGTCACTTATCCTGTGTGCCCTGATCAGGAATCAAACCAGGGACTTCCACACTCTGGGTGATGCTCTACCACTAAACCAACTGGCCAGGGCCCATCTCATGATTTTTATGATCAATTTAAAATAAATTGGGTAATTTGTATATGAGGAAAAAATGGTTCAGAGGAAGAGAATAGTTACAGGTTATTGCTGATGTCGTGCTAATGTTAAACAAAGTAAGTTGTTTAACAAATAGCTCCCTAAAAAACAAAAAGTACATAATTTTAGCACATGCCAATATTCTTGGAGTAATTTCAAACTATCAAGTTAAATGTAGGTAGTAGATTTAGATGTAAATGTAGGTATAAATGTATGTGGATGGATAAGTGAAAAGGTGGATGGATCAGTGTATGAAAGGAGAGATGGGCAGATGGATAGATGGTTGGGGGCTGGATGATTGAAACAAGAATCTTTAGATGCTGTTGTGCTTAAAGAACCTGGCAAATTTTAAGCAACCAACTACCATAAAATGTGAAAATGGGATGAGGATGAACAAAATAATCTCTTACAAGTTACTACTTGTTAGGTCCAGCCAGTCGTTGACTATTGTCCCTATATATTGCAAAGGATACCTTCCTTGTTCAATGATTAATAAGACTATATGTAGTGCTCTCCTTTCACTAAAGAGTGTAGGCTATTTCTAAAACAAAAAAAAATTCTAGTCTAAAGCATTATTTTTTTACAGGAAAGATAATATCCTTGCAAGGAGGTGCATTTCAAGGACAATCTTCCTCATCTGGAAGATGACTGTGAATTTCATTTCCCTTCATCCTGTTCTGTTGTTCACAAACCACATTCAATAATAGAATTAAACTGGCAGATTTCAGGAAGAAAGGATGAAGAAGATTACCTCTCTTAAGGTCCATACACAAAGTCAACTGGAACATGCACTGAAATCACAAAGCTCAGGACAAAAGTATGGAAAATGGGAGCAATTCAAGAAGGAGATGTTGCTATATAGTCAGTGCTTCAGGATAAAAATGATTCAGATTCTATTGTAAAATTTTAATATTCTAAGTTCATATATATATATATATATATATATATATATTAGGTTGTTTAAGTATAACCTAGAGACAATACAATATGCTTGTTAGGTATTTTTTAAAATTTGATTTTTGTATACTTTATTTTTTTTATTTTTAAGTGTTTTGCATATATTACTTCTAGCTATTACTGCAACACTATACAAGTACTGCTATTAACACCTTGATATTATAGATGAGAAACCAAGGCTCTGCAAGGTAAAGTAACCAGCCCAAGGAAAAAATCTTTCTGTTCTCTGTTGAATTACAAATTCAGCTCCCTAGTGATAAAAACAATGGCTTTTTCCTGATTTTTTTTAGAGGACAGTTTCATAGACTGAGATCTGCTCATAAATTTATCCTTTGTTTTATTTATTCTGGCTTTACCTATTTGGATTATTTGAAACAATTGTTATAGTTTATCAGATTTTTATTATTTTACTTGCTAGTCCATTAAACAATAGTATTTTTATCAATATTTACAAAAATTTACAATGAAATTGTATCCTCAGCACTTGCACAATAAATTTACATATAAAACAAACACAGGAGAAACAAATTTATTTTTAAAAATTTTTTATATTATAAGAGAATTCTATAGGTTATTTAGAAACATGTGGTTATTAATATAATTTTATGGGTGGTATTACTAGATGAGAAAGTATAGCAACTTGAAAGAAATTGATAAAACTAAATGAAGTGAGAAAAGATAAATAGAATCCTTATAGTTTACTATTCTCTTTATGCCTAGTGGTCCCCAAATACGGCATTAAAATATAGATGCTCCTTGACTTACAATGAGATATATCCCTATAAACCCATTGTAAGTGAAAAATATCATAAGTAGAAAATGCATGTAATACATTTAACCTACCAAACATCATAGCTTAGCTTAGCCTATCTTATTTTAAAATATTTTTTTTATTTTAAGTTCACATATATTATAGTTCGCATATATTATAGTGGTCCTAAGCATAGAACATACTGAGTAGCCAGTTATCCAACTTACAAAATGAACCCCTTGATATTTCAATTACCCATCTGGAACCATACATAGCTATTACAATATTATTGACTATATTCACTTTGCTGTACTTTATATACCCATGATTATTTTATAACTAGCAATCTGGTACTTCTTTAATCCTTTCACCTTTTTTGCTCATACTCAACACTCTCCCATGTGACAACCATACAATATTCTCTGTATCTATGAGTTATATCTGTTTTGCTTATTTTATTTTTTAGATTTCACATATAAGTGAAATTATATGGTATTTGTCTTTCTCAGTTTGACTTACTCCACTTAGAATGATACCTTTTAGGTCCTTTAATGTTGTTTCAAATGGCAAGATTTTATTCTTTTCTTAAGGCTGAAAAATAATCTATTGTATATATGACCACTTCACTCATTTATTGCTGAACACTTAAGTTATTTTCATATCTTGGCTATTATAAATAATACTGCAATAAACATATGTATGTATGTGTCTTTGAAATTAGTATTTAAGTCTCTTTAGATGTATACCCAAGAAATGAAATTACTGGGTCATTCTTTGTCTATTGTTATATAGCCTTTGTTTTAAGATTTCTATTTTCTGGTATAAATATTGTTTTTAAATATTTTTCATTTTTATGAAATATTTTTTCTATAACTTTACTTTCAGTCTGTGTGTGTCTTTTGATCTGAAGTGTCTTTTGTAGAGAGTATATGGAAGTGTCTTGTTTTCTCATCCATTCAGCTACCATATGTCTTTTGACTGGAGCATTTAATATATTTACATTTAAAGTAATTATTTATAGATATGTACTTATTTTCATTTTATTATTCATATATTTCTTTTTTCTTCTTCTGAAAGAAGTCTCTTTAACATTTTTTGTAATACTAGTTTGGTGGTTATAAATTCCTTTAGCTTTTCATTTTCTAGGAAGCTCTTTTTCTGTTCTCCAGTTCTAAATGATAGCTTTGCTGGGTAGAGTAATCTTGGTTGTAGGTCCTTGCTTTTCATCACTTTAAATGCCAATCCCTTCTAGCCTGCAGTTTCTGTTGAGAAATCAGTTGACTGTCTTATGGGAGCTCCTTTTTAAGTAACTCTCTTTCTTTTGCTGCTTTTAGGATTCTCTCTTTGTTTTTATCTTTTGCTATTTTAATTATGATGTGTCTTGGTGTGAACCTCTTTGGATTTAACTTTCTTAGGACTTCCCAGACTTGTGTGTCTTTTTCCTTCACTTTTTTAGAGAAGTTTTCAGTCATTATTCCTTCAAATAGGTTTTCAATTTCTTGATTTCTCTCTTGTTCTTCTTATATCCCTATGATGTGAAGTTTATGTTTGAAGTTGTCCCAGAGGTCCCTTAAACATTGCTATGATTGGGTGTTTTCTACTACCTTGTCTTCCAAATCACTGATTTAGTCCTCTGCTTTATCTAATCTACTATTGATTTCATTTAATGTGTTCTTTATTTCAGTTTTTGTAGTGTTTATTTCTGACTGGTTCTTTTTTAGGTTTTCTAGCTCCATTTTTATATTTCCTATCTCTTTGTTGAAGTTCTCACTAAGATCATTAAGCATCTTTAAAACTAATGTTTTGAACTCTGCATCTTGTAGATTACTTGTTTCTACTTTGTTTAGTTCTTTTTATGGAGTTTTATTTTATTCATTTATTTGGGGCATGTTTATTTGTCTCCTCATCTCGACTGCCATCTTGTACTTATTTCTATGTATTGGGTAGAGCTGCTATGTCTCTCAGTTTTGATATAGTGGCCTTATGTTTTACATGTCCTGTGGGGTTCAGTGGCACAGTCTCCTTGGTCACCTGAGCCCAGTGCTCCAGATGTATCCCTTGTGTGGATTGTGTGTGTCATCCTGCTGTAGTTGAGCTTTGATTGCTGTTAGCATGTCAATGAGAGGAATTGACCCTCAAGCTTGATTGTGAGGATTTGGCACTGACAACAGTGAAGGAGCTGTTGTGCAAGGACTGATCTTACAGAACAGGATTCACTTTAGTGGGGCTCTGGTGCCTGCTGAGTCTTCCCCTTGGTTTTGTCATTAGTGCAAAAGATTGGGTGTTACTTTGATGTGGTCTGAAGCTTGCCACTGGATGTGTTATTTCTGGGAGAGACCCTGGTGCATGCCAAGTTCAGCTGCTGCCTGTGCCCTGCCTGAGTCCAATTGGTCTGAGCTACAAAGTGATCTGCATATGGTTACCATTTATGCTGGGCTTGGAGGTGCCTGGAAGAGGTTAAACTTCAAACTGAGGCTGCCTGCCACTAGTGTTGGGTTTGAGGCTGTTTAGCAAGAGATATGGGGCATGTTGCAGCCAGATGCTGCTTATTTGAGGTTTGTAAAAATTTGAGTGATTTTGGGAAAGTTTGTAGCATGAGCCAAGACAGGCTGTTTGTATGGAAAATCCACTGGAAGGGGTTTGAGTATGCTGCAAATTGGGTTTGATGGGGTCTCAGGGAATTAATAGTGCACAGTGGAAAGTATAGCTAAATTAATGAAGATTCAGATATGACACCTGCAGGGGGAGAGTTTAACAAAGGAACAATGGTCTCTTTAAGCACTTCTGTCTGGGAGAAAGCTGCCTGTGCAACTCTCATCCTGAAGCCAGACAATTCAGTTTCTTCCTGTATATCTCTGGTACCTTTCAAACTGCTGTGCCAGTGCTAAAACATAGACCAAGCCTATCACCAAATAAGCTTGTGTGGACCCTTTAAGAGGACTTCCTGTGTCTCCATCAGCCCTCCATCTCACTCAGCCACAACCCTCATTAATTTTCACAGTCAGAAGCTATAGAGACTCTCTTTCTGGCACTGGAAACCTGAGCTGGAGATTGTTGTGTGGGGTTGGAATCTCTTTTATCTCAGGGGGACTTCACAGCTGAAATATTATTTCTCATTTTTAATTGCCACAGGTGAGCATGGGACCAAACAGTTCTGTGTCTATGCCTCTCATATGAGTTTCAGTGTGGCTTCTATGTATCCTTAGTTATAAGACCTCTCTTAACTAGACTTCAGGCAGTTCTCAGTGATTGTTCTATAGTTTAAATGTAATTTTGATGTGGTTATGGAAAGAGATGAGCAGTGTTTAACTGCTATACCATCTTGACAGGAACTTAACCTATACTATATTAAATGTGCTCAGAACACTTATGTTAGCCTAAGATGAGCAAAATTAACTTACAACCATAGCCCAGCATAATGAAAGAATATTGTATCTTACATAACAAGCCTAGGAAAAGATTAAAATTCAAAATCCAAATTACAGTTTCTACTGAATGTGCATTTTGCATCATCATAAAGTAAAAAGAAATGTAAAAAAAACTGTAAGATGGGGCTCTCTGTATACACTTCAATATTCTCAATTTCTATGACTTCTGTAAAGTTACAACATTAAAGATTTATTTTTGTTCTCTATGGAGTTAATGCAATTAGAACACTAAATGGTAGGATTCAGCAGGTTTGCACCTATTCGGCAGAACTGATACCTAATTTTTTGTTGAGTTTGATGAACCAGTTGTTAAAATGGCATTTATAATAAGCATTTTCTCTAAGGTGGGTGCCTAGGCAGCTGTCCAATGTGGAAATGACAAATTTACATTTCTTACTCTATTTTAATGTTCATCTGTGCAAGAGTGTATTCTAAGTGCCCACAGTAATGTTCATTTCATCCATAGATTAAAAAATTTGATGAAACTATGCTTATAATATTTATTTATTCATTTAATGAAACTCATTATACCTTTGATGAAATACTACATTTTAATTACTTAGGATTTGCTACTTCAGTAAACAAGCATACACTGTAAAGAGAAAAAGTGCCAAACAACCAGAGGGTGACAAACTTATATTGTTTTTTTTTAAATTAGATATTCTTTAATATTTTAAAACTCTTTCTTATAGCATAATATAGTTTTGGTACCTCTTTTATTGTTTGTATTTAAGTATTAAATGCATGAAATAATAAGTTACCTTTTGGTATATATATATTTTAATACTTAAAACAATCACTAGGGCAGAGATCTGGTTGTTAAATTATTTAAATCTCACCACTGGGAACACTGAAAATAATAGGAGAAAAATTAACTTTACACAACCTAAAAAATGGAATTATGAATGAGTGAGACAGAGAGAAGAGATTCCCATACCAAATGCACAGTGATACTTATGATGACCACATGTACCATTGACAGCTCATAAAATCTACTGCAAAAAGCTTGATGGTCACTCATTTTAGAATATAGTCATGGGGCCTGACTGATGGTAGTAGTACAATGGCTAGAGCATCAGCCTGAAACACTGAGGTTCTTGGTTTAAACCCCTGAGATTGTCAAATTGAGAGCTGGCTTGACTTGAGCAAGGGATGGCCAGCTTGAGGGTGGGTTGGCAGCTTGAGTGCGGCATCATCAACATGATCCCAAAGTATTTGACTTGAGCTAAAATCACTGACTTGAATCCAAGGTCACTGGCCCTAGCTAGCAAGGGGTCATTTCCTTGACTTGAGCCCTACCCCCCCCCCATTTTATTTCCCATCAAGGCATGCATGAGAAGCAATCAATGAAGGACAGAAGTAAAGCACCATGAGATGCTTCTCATCTCTCTCCTCTCCTTCTCTGTCTCTCACCCCACCCTCAAGGAATTAACAAATTAAAAAAAGTAAAAGAATATAGTTATGGGAAGCCAAAATAGGAATCATGCAGCCATATACAAATCGTGTCCCAAGTCTGTGTCACTGTGTCTCGCTTTCCTCATACATTGATTCAACAGAATTTACTTATTTCCCTCTCAAGTGTTCTTCTAAAATAAAGTGTAACATAAATTTAAGGCTAAATTCAAACATAGTCTTAAAAATATAAAATGGTATAAAGCATAAATAATTTCAAAACATTTTCTTATTACATTTCTCATTATTTTTCAGATCCTTATCCCTGACAAAATGGTAATCTCCCTTCTGCTCTCTCTTTCCACTGTGCAATTGAAGATTAGGAAAAAAGGTTTTAAGTAAATGATACATTATTTGTGTCTTTGCCTGAACTTTCAGAGTTCTTTGACAGTGACTTATTCTTGTTAACAAATCTTTTATACTCTATTTCTGGTATCTAGAATAAAAGTTTTGAATCCAGAAAATGATTAACTACTGAATACTATTTGCAGAAGTTATATATTTGTCCTCACATGTCTTGCTATCTGGGTGAAAGCCATTATTATCCTAATGACAAAGTTGTTGGGGAAATAAACTATAAAAGACTAATCAAACAGTAAAATAAATGACTCTTTAATTATTTTCAAATGGGGGAAATCTCATCAGATGTTTAATAGTTTAAATAAAAGTTATGTGGCACAATCAATTAATTATTTCCTGGAATGACATATGCCAAATAAACTGGATCATACAGCTTTAATCTTGTCACCCTGTCTTTCATGGAGCCATGTCAATATAGTGTCATTCATATAGGTTCTGCAACTTAACAAAGTAAGTGGAAACATGATTTTATAAGTCATCCTGGTAATAAAGTAATGGACTACTGAGTCTATAATTTTATGACAGGTACTTATTTTCCAAATTAGTTTTAGAGGTTGACTATCATATATCAAAAATTAATTGATATAAAGAGAGCCATTCACCTCAGGTCCCAAAGCCACTTTTTAGGGGAAATAGAAGAGTTGTCCTATGATTCATAAACCTACTAACTAAAGAAAGTTAGAAAAACCAATGTAAGAACCCACACTCTTCTATTTCCCCTACTGATCAGATAACATAACTTTGTGTAAGCATGGTGCTTTGTTATTTCAAAACCACCTTACCTGCATAATTCCTTATTAAGTATGCACAATAAGTTATCATATAGTTGTTTTTGATTTCCATTTATGATGTAGAAAAACTGAAATTACCACATCTGTAATTTTTCAAGGTCACAAATTTAGAAATTAAATAATCAGAGCACAAATCCATATTCTCTGATTTAAAGACTAATTCTCTTCCAACAATTTTTAGACTTCTTTAACTGCCTGAATGATCATGTGTAGTGGGAGCTTAGTGAAGACATGTCAATCATTTTGGCTGTCTAACTGAAGTACAAGAATAATTATCTGATCAATTATGTGTCAAAATTTACCTCAATCACAAAACAATCAAAACTGACCTCAATCACAAAACAGTAAACATAAATTCTTGAGAAAAAAATAGATTATGTAGTTTTGTTGCCATGGTCACTGCCATTAGCAGGACATATATATTTGATATTTATTTTTTGATACTGTGTTTATACATAAACTACTAAGGAGTATTAAGAAGATTCGTGAAGGGAAGGGCATATTTCACTGTTCTTTCTTGGATCAATCTTTTGAAGTCTAACGTTTTAACTGAAGATGAAAGTAATATAGGTCAAATGAATAACTTAACTCAAGATTGATAATTGGCCCAGTTATAATTAGAAATTTTGTCTTCTATTTCTCTTTCAATATTTTATTTTTCACTCTAAGGTGTTAGTGAAAATATTTTGTTTCCATAATGTAACATTTGTTGAATTGAATGTGATCACTTGATATTTTAGGCCATCAAATGTTATATATCTAGAAAACATTGCATAAAAAATAAAGTTAATAATATTTTAAAACCGTGTGTATATCAAGAAAAAAACTTCTATGTTTTCTTTACACACACATATATATACATACACATATTTATCAAAATATTCTTTAGTGAGAAATACTTGATATGACAAAATTTTTAAAAGTTTTATGATGTCTATGTTAGTACTAAGGTTTTATCTTAACAGACTTAAAATTTTATTTAAATTCAAAACACTGAAGCATTAGATTTAGGCTGATGCTATACTTGGGCTCACCATGTACTCTCAATTCATTTATCTTTGCTGCTGGTAAAAAATAGTGGTTCTTTTCCATGTGAGGTTGTTTTTGTTTCTTTTTTTTTTTTTAAATATAACTGTAAAGCCAGTAGTCGCGGCCACCATCACAGCCACCTGGCCAATGCAGGTTCGCATTAGATTCGAACAGTCTGTAATGAAACAATGGAGCCAAGAACTGGTGAGCCATCAGCTTTAATTCTAGCTTGCACCCGGTGGGCAAGCAAAAGCAGACACTGGGCTCCAAAACCCACACATTCAGTGCTCACAAAGCTACTGACTTATCCGAGTTTCCTAGAATCAAAGGTTTCTAGCTCACCAGACTTATTCACCTCTGTTCCCCATCTCCTCCAGCACAAACTCTTACAAACTGGCTTCTTCATCAGCACTCTGCCATCTTGGCTGCTTCTCCTGACCTCCATGTGGCCTTACTCTGCTCTACTCTCTAGTACCTCAGGAACCAAGAACTAAGAGAGAGAGATCAAGCTACTGGTCTCTCCCACTTTATACCATAGAATCAAAACCTTTAATCCAATTATACAAACAAGGAAGTCTGTATAATGGAATTCCTCAGGAGAGTGCACCACCCTACATCATCCAATCAGTCAAAGGTGTGGAGAAAAGCTTACTCTTAAAACTAAGCCTTAGGCTACAACGACCCGGCCTGCCCACAGCCTGTTCCAGAATATACATTAATATCAACAAACTTCCATGTGGGCAGCGCCATCTTTAACAAAGTGAGCATAATATATTTTATCTGCCCAACAATAACCAAAATGAGAAGAGCTGAAAAATGTTTTAAAAGTTTTATATATTCTAAATTTCAATAACTTCATTAATGTACAATTGACATGCTATAAACTGCATATATTTAAAGTATACAATATAATAAAATTTGACAAATGCATAAACTCATAACCCCACACTGCAATCACAATAATGAATAATCTATTATTCTGGAAAGTTTCTCTATTCCCCAATTCCTTCTCCTTTTTGCCCCACTCCCATCTGTGGACAATTACAGATCTAATGTCCATCACTACAGGACAGTTTGCATTTCTTTTAAAGCTGATATGAATGGAATCATAAAAACGTACACTCTTCTTTGTCTTGATCCTATATGCTCATCTATTTTTTTTCTGCATCAACAGTTCATTTATTAATAAGTGAGTTTAACAAGATTGAAAAATACAGATCCATATGCAAAGAACAACAGTATTTATATATACTAGCAGCAAATAATCATTGATGAGTAGTACTCCAATGTGTGGTTGTATCACAATGCGATAAACCTGTTGAAAAACATTTGGGTTGTTTTCAATTTTTAGCTATTATAAATAAGATTGCAATAAACTTTATGTATGAGTCTTTTTATAAACACGCTTTTATTGCTTTTGAACAAATACCTACAAATGTCTGGTGTATACATACACAGATGGTGTATGTTTAACTTTTTACAACTCTGCCAAACTATTTCCCAAAGTGATTGTACCATTTTATATTCTTACCAGCTGTAAAAGCTCAAGGAGTTTTAAATCTTTGTCAATGTTTTGTGCAACTGACTGAATTTGTCCTGCCAAAATTTATTGTTGATTCCCTAACCCCCAATGTGATATTTTGAAATAGAACATTGGGGAGATAATTAGATTTAGATGAGATCAAAGATTGGGGTTCTCATGTTGGGATTAGTGCCATTATAAGAAGAGACACTAGAGAGGTTTTGTGTTTTCTCCTTGTCCCCTATCCCAATCATGTAAGGAGACAATAAGAAGGCCCTCTGTGAGCTATGAAGAGATCTTCACCAAAACCAGTCTATACTGGTACCGGATTTTTAACTTCCAGAAGTCTGAGAAAATAAATTTCCATTTATACCCTCCCAGTCTTCCCAGTCTAAGGTTTTTTGTTTTAAAAGCATGGAAAAACAAAGGCAATTGGTGTAACCAATATTCTAAATATTAGGTATTCTAATTGGTGTAAAGTGGTATTTCACTATAGTGTTAATATTCACTTCCTTAATGACCAGTGATATTGAATATCTTTCCATAAGCTTACTTGTTATATATTTTCTCTGGTGAACTGTGTTCAAATCATTTGCCCATTTAAAAATTAAGTTGTTTGTTTTCTTACTGTTGAATTTGGATAGTTTGTTATAAATTTTGATAAAAGATTTTATGTGACTTGCAAATATTCTCTTGAAGTATAGTTTCCCTTTGAACTTTCTTAGTAGTATCTTTTAAAGAGCAGAAATTTTTAATTTTGAATAAGTCTAATTTATCTTTATGGAATGCAATTTTGGTGCTGTCTCTAAGGAATGACTGCCTAACAGAGAACAAAATGGTGCAAACATTTTAGGGAACAACTAAACATTGATCTACTGTATGACTCAGCAATTCTACTTATAAGTATATACTTGAATGAAATAAAACCTGTAAACACACAAATATGTACATAAATGTTTATAGAAACATTATTTATAATAGTCAAAAGATGAAAATAATCCAAGTTTCCTTCAATTAATGAATAAATAGAATGTGTTATATTTATACAATAGAATATTATTTGGTCATAAAGAGAAAGGAAGTATAGACACATGCTGTAAAATAAATAAAACTTGAAAACATTAAGCTAAGTGGAAAAAAAAGTCACAAAATTTTTACATATTATATGATTCAATTCAAATAAATGTTTAGAGGGGAGGGGAAAATTCATTGAGACAAAAGGACTAGTAGATGGCACTAATATTAAGGAGTAAAAGGTTTCTTTCTTTATTAAAAAATGTTCTAATATTAATTGAGATGATGGTTGCACATATCTGCAAATATACTAAAACCTATTGAATTGTAAACTTTAAATAGTGAATTATATGATAAATCAATCTAATCTCAATTAAACTATTAAAAAAGAAGTTATCACCTAACCAAGGCCACATTTTTCCCCATGTTTTTTTCTAAGTTTTATAGCTTTTTAAACAAAAATTTTATTTATTGATTTTAATGAGAGAAGAAGAGAGAGAAAGACAAGAACATTGATCTGTTCCTGTATGTGCCCTCTCCAGGGATCAAACTGGCAACCTCTGTGCTTTGTTACAATGCTCAAATCAAGCAAGCTATCTGACCAGGGCCTAAATCTTATAGTTTTATATTTTGCACTTGTGGTGGTTAATTTTATGTGTCAATTTAAGTATACCATGGAGTACATTTAAATTTTTAACATATTTAAGATTGTTTTGGGGTACATTTGTGTAATCTCTGAATGAGATTAACACTTGGATAGATGGATTTTGTAAAGTGGATTGACCTCCCAATGTGGGTGAGCATTATCCAATCTGTTGAGGGCTTAAATAGAACAAAAGATAAAAGAAGGTTGGATTGTGTCCCTTTTAACTTGCCTCACTGTTTGAACTGGACATCTCATCTTATTTTCTGCTGTCTTTGTACTGGGTTAGCTCCCCTTGTTCTCATACCTTCAAATTTGGGTCTCTTTGCATCAATAATTACATAACCCAATTCTTCAATAAACCAATCTCCCCCCACTCTGTCATGTGTGTGTGCATGTATGTGTGTGTGTATTCTCTGAAAAACCTTGATAAATACAGATTTCAGTACAAGAAGTGAGTTCTGAATCTACATGGAAACATGCCCATTATATCAACTGAATCATATGGCCGAAGTGGCAGAGCAGCTTACAAAACATCCTGGACTTGCTGTAGATCCTTTTCTTATTCTGGACCCCAGTCTAAATAAGCAGCTGTAAGTGGGCTGAAGTAAACCCAAAGGAAAAATATGTTACCACCAAAAATCCAAAGAGGTCCACTAAATGTTGTGCCTCTTTCTTGGTTGTAGGACAGGCCATATGAAACAACTTAAACTTTCATCATAGGAGGGTTATCTTTATGTACCCCACATCACCGAACCTCTAGAAATCTCACTGAGGTACCCCTGGCAGAGTAGCTCAATAGGTTAGAGTAGAGCGTTGTTCTGATTTGCCAAGGTTGTTGGTTCTACTTCTGATTGGGGCACATACAAGAAGCAAACAATAAATGCATAAGTAAGTAGAACAACAAAATTATGTTTCTCTCACTCTCTCTCCCTTCCTCTCTCTCTCTAAAATCAATAGAGAAAATATTTTTAAAAGATATTTTTCTGAAGTAAAAAACCCCGTGAATTTTTGTTGGATTTATTTCCCACCCTTTGCCACACAACTATCTTACCAATAAGTACTGTGTAACTGCTACTTCTTGTTTGTTATATCCAGTTATCAAAATCTCATCAATGTGATGGACCAGTTTGAAATCTTGTGGAAGGGAAAGGCAATCAAGGTCCCTGCAAATGAAATTCTGATATAGAGTTGGAAACTAAATATCCCCTGATGTAAGACAACATATATATATATATTTTGCAGGCCTTGCCAATTAAAAGCAAACTGCTTCTAGTAGGCCTTCTGAAGACATATGAAAAGAAGACATCTGCCAGATCAACAACAGCATACAGGTACATATCAGGAAATATGTCAATTTGCTAAAGAAATTAAACCTTATCTGGTACAGCATTTGTAATTCATGTCACAGTCTATTTGACTCATGAAAACCTGCTGTCATTCTTTAAGATTCATCTGCTTATGCACAGGTTAAATAGGAGAGCTTAATGGGGATGTGGTGGGAATCACCACACCTATGTCTTTTAAGTCCTTAATAGTGACGCTAATCTCTGCAATTCCTCCAGAAATGTAGTACGATATTTGCTTTATTTTTTCCTAGGTAGACTAAGTTCTAATTGCTTCCACTTAGCCTTTTCTACCACAGGTCTGGAAACTAGTGTGGGGATTCTCTCAGTTGATATGTATTACAATTATGAATTTTGAAATAGGAGCAATAACCCAGATGGGTTTGAAGATGGGAGGAAATTTGTTAGACATTAGGTAGAGTAGTCAAAAGGGTTTTGCCTGAGCATTGAAGAAATAATCACCTTATATTAAATGCTATTTTGGTTTCTTATTAAACTTGAGTACAAGATCAGAAAGAATTTTTCACTGTGTTCAAAAATAATGCTCAAGAATAGTTACAGTAATAGAAAAATGTGCATCATTCAGCAAGGTAAAATTTACAATGTTAGAGATCCAGTTAAAAATTGCCAAGTGTGCAAATGTCAGGAAATACGACCAACAATGAGAAGAAAAGGAATCAACAAAGCCTACTAAGTATTGACACAAATGACAAGAATTTTAGAAAAGATTATTCCAACTGTTATTATTAACTGTATTCATAAGTTAAAGAAGTTAGACAAAGGATTGACAACATTAAGTAACAACATAAAATGTAAGAAAGAAACTAACTTGAACTTCCAAAGGTAAAAAAAAAGTATGAAACACAAAATACATTCAATATGATTAATTAATTGAAAAAGAATAGATTAGTGAACATGAAGATATAGTAAGAATTATCAAAATAAGACACAAAAAATATGTAAAAAATATTGAAAATCAGTGAGCTATGAGTTCCCCTAGTGATTGATTTATTTTTGCTTTATTGCATCTGCATTAAATTGGCCTTTTACCACTTGTCAAATGGTTCAAGGACCTTGACACACTTTTATCATTTTTTACCTTTCTTCTACTATTGCCATGAATTTTAGTTTTGCATATATTTCAAACATCTTTCTGCACTATTATTTTTTTGTTTCATTAATTTATACTTAGAATAACCCTTGCCCCATTATATCTGACTATAACTTCATTAGAAACCAGAATGTTCTGGCTGAACCCAGTCAATTTTCATATTTATAAAGGAACATTGATTGTTTTAAATCACTATTTTGGTATGGTTTTTATTCATCAATACATAACCAGAACAGAATGAAAGAGTTGACATCATATTGCATAAATGTTTATTTTCCCCAAACTGATATATAGATTCAATGCAATTCCAATAAAATATCAACAAGGTTGATATTTTTTGGGGTTGATTTGAGGGAAAGATGAAGGGAGAGAGTAAAACATTGATATTGTTGTTCCACTTATTTATGCATTCATTGGTTGATTCTTGTATGTACTATGACTAGGGATTGAACCCACAACCTTGACATATTGGGGCGATGCTCTAACCAACTGAGCTGCCCAGCTAAGGCTTAGCATGGTGTACTGAGAGAGATTAACAAGGTGATTCTAAAACTTACATTGAAATACAAAGGGTCAAGGATAACCAAGAAAATCTTGAAAATGAAGAACAAAAGTTAAAAATTGAATTACCAGATATCAAGATTTATATTAAAGCCATGGGAATTAAAATCAGTGTGGTATTGGAACAATACTAAATATATAGAGCAATGAAACAGAGAACATAGACACTGAGTCACATATACATCTGACATACAGCAAAAGTGTTATTGTAATATATTAGAGAAAATACTTTGAATAAAATTTGCTAAAGTTATATATTTATAAGTAATGAAACAATCAGAAACATTCACAACATATATTAAAATATAAAAAGTAAAATAATGGAGCTTTAATACCTAATATTAGAGAATATGATCATGACTTAAGGGGTAGATAAAGGCTTCTTACAAAGTATACGAAACAGTGAGGGAAATATAAAACTGAAGAAAAGAGTGATACATTCATCAAAATTACCAACCTTTATTTGTCAAAAGACATAATAATTATACACAAAAACAAGTCATGAAAAATATGTGACTATATTTAATGAAAGAATTATTTCCATGATGTATATAAATTCTACAAATCAATAAGACAGACAAATTTAAATAAGGATAAAATCTGAATAGACACTTCTCAAAAAATCACACATAAAATATTTATTAGGGAAAAGCAAAATTGTACAACCCTATGAGATAGTGCTATAAGCCTTCCAGAATAAACTTTATATATATATATATATATATATATATATATATATATATATATATATATATTCAAAATTCAAATGTTGGCAAATGTGGAGTATCTGGAAATTTCATATAATGCTTGAAAAGTTATTTGTAAAAAAATGTCAGGCAACATCTGGTAAAGCTAAACTTACATATATTGTATGACTCACCAATTTCATTCTTAGACATATATACAATAGAAATAAATACATATTTGTACCAATAGTCAAGGACATTCATGGCAGCATGATTCAAATGTTGTAGTACTAGAAAGGACCCAAATGTTCACCAAAATTAGAATTGATAAATTAAGTGTGTGGTGTATACATACAGCAAAATAAAATACTGCATGGAAAAAGAAATTTCTAGACATATAACATAACCTCATGAATAATACTCAATAATAAAAATCAGACACTAAATTTCTTACTTTAAATGGGAGTGGTGTTAATGACTAATGGGATGGATGCTTGTAATGTTAGATTTTGATCTTGAGGTTGGTTACACATGATCACTGGAAAAATTTGTACAGCTATACACTTTGTATAAAAGATTTGTGAACTTTAGAATTAAATGTGTGTTGTGCTTCAAAATAATAAAATGTGGAAAATATAGTTCTAAGTCATGCCCAAAATGTACTTTTGTAAGTATATTTTATATATTTGTAAGAATTTTGTAAAAGCCCGACCAGGCGGTGGCACAGTGGGTAGATAGTGTGTTGGACTGGGATGCAGAGCACCCAGGTTCGAAACCCCGAGGTCGTCAGTGTGGGCTCATCTGATTTGAGCAAGGCTCACCAGCTTGAGCCCAAGGTCACTGGCTTGAGCAAGGAGTCACCCGGTCTGCTGTAGCCCCCCAGTCAGGGCGCATATGAGAAAGCAATCAATGAACAACTAAGGTGCCACAACAAAGAATTGCCGCTTCTCATCTCTTTCCCTCCCTGTCTGTTTGTCTTTATCTGTCCCTCTCTGTCTCTGTCATAAAAAAAAGAATCGTGAAAAAATGTTTTATATCTAAAAAGAAAACATCTTTTTTGTATAAATTGTATATGTTTTTGCTACTTAACAGAAAAGTTATGGTTATTTTTAATTTAGTAAATCATTAATCACATAAATGAATCTGTTTTAGTTTTATAGTAGCAAAATGAATTGAATCCTGTATTTAAAAAAGTCAGATATCTCAAGGGGAATAGTAACTACTAAATTGTGGCTTCACTAATTAATGCATTTCCCAAAATATATGCTGTATAACCAAGGGTAAAATTATTCACCCTGAATTTTTCTTTACGTCTCACCAGTGTAATTAAATTGTTATTAAAGGTCCACTGTTTCTTTTTTTCTTTTTCAATCATTCTTTAAATACTTCTTGGAAATAAATCTGTATGAAAATAGCAGCCAAGTATCTTTAGTGTTATGATTAAAATCATTTTATGTGTTACAGAGTTCTGTCCAGAAAAAATTTTATGGATAGCTTAGGTTTATATTACAGAAGGTAGAAAACAATGTTTTAAATTTAGAATTCAAAAGAAAAATTACGATATATAAATTAAGAATAAAAATCTTTTAAGCTCCTCATTTTATATGGTTATCACAGAGTTCCAACTCTGAAATGTTGCATTAAAACAACTTCAGTCTCTAAATTACTTAGAATAACTTTTGATGTTTGTTTTAACAGAAGTTTCTATTAATCCAAAGGAATGTTCAAAATCAAATTTCCTTTATAAAACAATGACTTAAAATAGAAAGAAAGGCTTTCATTGCTCTCAAAATTGAAGGCAAAAGGTGTTAAGTTGTGTGAAATTTATCACCTCTAAAATTATTCAATTCTTGTTCAGAATTGTAGATACAACTATAATTGGGGTGAATTTAATTTGATTCAGATTGATTTAAGTTGAAAGTGCACAATCTTAGTGACTGCAATTCCCACCGTTTTAAATAATGATAATATCTGAGAGAAGTACATTTAAATATACCAACTTTGATAGAGGGGTAGTCTCCTGTTAATTGGTACTTTAAAATGAGTCCCCAATTAAATTCATTCAACTTCTAAATTATATGTTTTTCTGTAAGTCTCATGTTATCTTCTAAGAAATGCTAAAAAGCTACATATTTTAGTGATGTTTAACCTGGTATTCAAGGAAAAAGTAACCCCTCATATGAAACTATAGATGGAAGCAGTATAAAAAATTGATTGTTTAGCTTAATATAGTAATTCCTTTTTGGATAATAAATAAGAAGCAGAAATATTTTTTCTTAATAAACTAGTTAATTTATGGAAACCACAAAATCCATTGGAGTAAACTAAAAATGTTTTAACTACTATATAGGAATTTATTTCTTTTGTTCATTCTTTTCTTTCATATATATTTCTAAAGTGAGAAGCAAGGAGGCAGAGAGACATTTCCACATACACCTGACCGGAATCCTCCTAGCAGGCCCACTAAGCAGGGATGCTCTGCCCTTCTGGTGCGTTGCTCTATTACAACAAGAACCATTGTAGCTAGAGCCTGAGACAGAGGTCATGGAGCCATCCTCCAATATCTGGTCAACTTTGCTCCAGTGGAGCCTAGGCAGTGGAAGGGGAAAAGAGTGACAGAGGGGAACGTGAGGGGGAAGGGTGGAGAAGCAGATGGGTGCTTCTCCTGTGTGCCCTGGCCGAAATCAAACCCAGAATATCCACACACTGGGCCCACGCTCTACCACTGAGCCTACCTGCCAGGGCCTATAGGAACTTCTTTATGGTATAACATGAAATTTTAAGATGTGATCATATAAAATACTGGTAATATGATCTCATTTCACTTCATATGTCAATTTTAAAAATTATATGAAAGATGTGAATTTAATATGTGCCTGATTAATTTCCAAAAGTAAATGCTTCAAAATTATTATTTGCTGAGTAAGTATAGTCTTTTCTAAAGTTGTTTAAACAGTGTATGTATGAGTATGTATGGATACATGTATAAGAACTAGATCATTCTTCTATGTTTTTTCCCCAGTTGAAAAGAACCCTTCACTAAAGGAATGATAGCACTGCAATTTCTTCTGTGTCTGTTGTCTGCTAGTTTTTCTGCTAGTGGTTTTTGTTTGTTTATTTTTGAGGAATACTTTCTCCTTGTTGCTTAATGATATCAATGTCAATTATTAAACAGCAGGGATATTTAACCTATGACACCCAATCTTCATACAAATGTGTTGTAGGTTATCATAAATTTAAAAGTCTTCACTGATACCTGATGTCCAACACAAAATTTTTCTAAATTGACCTAGCATTTTTTTCTACTCTTTAATGACATTAGTTTATTTATTTTAAATTACATATTTATTTACTTGGCATATTTTATCTTAAATACTTGAAACTCTTAAAGGATAGGTTCTATATTAGAAAAAATATTAAAAACTCCTGGAAGACAATATCTCTGCTTAACTTCTTTTTGTACCTTTCACTACCCAGCATACTGCCTAGCACATACTAATAAATACACATCTATCATCTGTCTATCATCTATCTATCTATCTATCTATCTATCTATCTATCTATCTATCATCTATCTATCTATCATCTATCAATCATCTATCTATCTATCTATCATCTATCTATCTATATCTATCTATCTATCTATCTATATCTATCTATCTATCTATCTATCTATCTATCTATCTATCTATCTATCTATCTATCAATCTATCATCTATCACAGCGGTTCTTAACCTTTTTTTGAGGTTCTGAACCCACCAGTTTCATATGCGCATTCACTGAACCCTTCTTTAGTGATAAATAAAATATGATTTATTTTCCAAATTCAAGACATAGGTATATGTTTTTTTACTGGTGCACAAAATGTGCTGTGCATGAACATCACCTTGCTCAAAGAACAAAACCAACAAAGTACATGATTCTGGCCTCTGCGGCAGAGGCTTCTCCGAACCCCTGAGACTGACTCATCGAACCCCTAGGGTTCGATAGAACCCAGGTTAAGAACCACTAATCTATCATCTAGCTAGCTATCATTTATTTATCATCTATCTATCTATCTATCTATCTATCTATCTATCTATCTATCTATCTATCTATCTATCTATTATCTATCTATTATCTATCTATCTACCTACCTATTATCTATCTATCATCTATCTATCTCTCTATCTATCATCTATCTATCATCTAGCTAGCTAGCTATCATCTATTTATCATCTATCTATAATCCATCTATCTACCTATCATCTATCTATCTATCTATCATCTATCTGTCATCTATCTATTTATCATCATCTATCTATCTATTCATCATCTACCTATTTGTCTATCTATGCAGATGTTCTCAAGTCACAAGGAAGTAGTATTTCAAATGTTCATTTGTAAATTTGGTTTTAGAAATCTGGTTATTATATTTCAGCTTGCTTAACCCATTGTTTGAAATACTTCTGATTACAAAGAAAAAAAATAAAAACAATACCATTGCAAACAAAAGGTGAAAGTACAGAAATTAAAATTAAATAAGAAAGTTTACTTAATCCAGAGCAGTTGTACTTGAGAAATTTACATTTAATCTGTGAAAAATGAAAAGCTGAAGGAGACCTTTAAAATTTTTCATTGTCATATTTTTAGAAGTTAGTGGAACCTACCCTTTATTGTCTCTAATTCAATTTAAAAGTTTGTTTTCCTTTGTTTTGTATAGTGAATTCTTATTGTTTTGTTCTCCTTCTCTGACAATTTCAATTTGTGTGAATTTAAACATCTTACTTAACGTCTCTATGCTTCAGTGTGTTTACCGAAAAAAAAAAAAAAAGAGGATAATAGCAACTATCCCATTAGGCTATTGTGAAGACTAAATAAAATAATAGATATGAAACACTTAGATAGCATTTGACATATATTAACTGGTCCTTAAATGTTGAGTACTATTGTTGGTGTTACACATTGTCTCTTTCTGACTGCTCATATACTAGGTATCTCTTTAACTTACTTATCATGTTCCATCTTGTTTTCTAGTAATTTATGTAATATCTCATTTGCTTTACAAGATTTTAATATCTCTGCAGGCAGAGGATATCTTCTATTACAAAGTGTAAGGTATGATATAGCATCAATCTATTTATTTCCATAATTTCTTTTTGTCATTTCAAAGTGAAACAAAAAACAGATAAAGAAGAACAGATGTAATCTACTTAAAAAAGAAAATTGTAGAAGTATGTTGTGCTGATTAGTTTTATGTGTCTACTTGCCTGGGCTGAGGGATGCCCAAATAACTGGGCATACAACACAAATGTTTGGGTGTGTTGGTGAGGATGTTTGTGGAGGAGATTAGCATTTGAATCAGTAGACTGAATAAAGAACATCTCTCCTCACCAATGTTGGTGAGCATCACTCAATCCACTGAGAGTCTGAATGGAACAAAGGCAGATAAAGGGTGAATTTGCCCTCTCTTCTTCAGCTGGAACATTGTCTTCTCCTGCCTTTAGACATCTTCATTCATGGTTCTTGAGCTTTTGAACTCAGACCAGGGTTATATACCATAAGCCCCATGATTCTCAGGCCTTCAGACTGGAACTGAATTACATCACTGGCTTACTCCTGCTGCTCTAGCTTACAGCAGGCAGACTATAAAACTTATTTTTCATGACCATGTGATCTAATTCCTATAATAAGTCTCTTTATATCTACATTCATATTATCTAGTCATATCTGTACCTTATCTATCATCTATCTATCTATCTATCTATCTATCTATCTATCTATCTATCTATCTATCTATCTATCATCTATCTATCTACCTATCATCTATCATCATCTATCTATGCATTCATCCTTCCTATTGGTTCTGCTTCTCTGCAGAACCCTGACTAATGCATGTGGGTGCCTCTGAATGAAGGTCTGCTTGTAGAAGCACTTGTTGAGCTGTGAAAAATAAAAGGAAACTTAGGGTCAATGTAACAGATAAGCTAATATTCAACTGCATTCACTGACAGTAAGAGAATGTGTCTTCAGGAAGAAAAGAAAGCTATGTATGTAAGCACTTGTACATACATGGGTGTAACTTTCTAAGTTTTAATTTAAGTATAACCTAAAATTCCAGGGATCTCCAATCTGTAAGTGTAAGTGAGGTCATTTGGATGTCAGTTATGCTCTCCCTTTCTGTAATATGCTTTAGGTTTTTTTAAAATTAATTTTAATGGGGTGACACCAATAAATCAGGGTACATATGTTCAAAGAAAACATCTCCAGGTTATCTTATCATTCAATTATGTTGCATACCCATCACCCAAAGTCAAATTGTCCTCTGTCACCTTCTATCTGGTTTTCCCTGTGTCCCTCTCCTCCTCCCTATCCCACCATCTCCTCCCTTCTCCCACCCCATAACCACCACACTCTTGTCCATGTCTCATAGTCTCACTTTTATGTCCTACCTATGTATGAAATCATGCTGTTCTCAGTTTTTTTTCTGATTTACTTATTTCACTCCGTATAATGTTAACAAGGTCCATCCATTTTGTTGTAAATGATCCGATGTCATCATTTCTTATGGCTGAGTAGTATTCCATAGTATATATGTAACAAAACTTTTTAATCCACTTGTCCCCTAATGGACACTTGGGCTGTTTCCAGATCTTCACTATTTTGAACAATGCTGCCATGAACATGGGTGCACATTTCTTCTTTTCGAACAGTGCTATGGTGCTTTAGGGTTTTTTTTAAAATTTAATTTAATTTAATTTTTAAATCATTTTTATTATATATTCATTTTAGAGAAGAAAAACAGAGAGAGAGAGAGAGAGAGAGAGAGAGAGAGAGAGAGAGAGAGAAGGGGGAGGATCAGGAAGCATCAACTCCCAAATATGCCTTGACTGAGCAAGCCCAGGGTTTTGAATCGGCGACCTCAGCATTCCAGGTTGACGCTTGATTCACTGCACCACCACAGGTCAGGGTATACATTAGGTTTTTAAGGGAGACTTCTTGATCTTCAGAATCTTATTAATGACTGTTTCTCCTTATCTCCTCTGTTTGGTCCCTGTGAGATATTTTCCCAGGGCCAGGCTCTGTCAGTGGCACCTGAGCATGGGGTCTGTAGTATTGAAGTCAGTGGACTCAGGGAGCCAAACACTGGTCTTCTCCCAACTCTGTGTTGCACTATTCTCTGGACCCTCAGGCTCCACTTTGTTTCTTTGTCTCTTTATTTTCATAGTTTTATTATTCACTCAATTCTTTCACCTTCTGGTCCTGATACTCTCATAAAGGCTCTAAACCTGCCTGTCAGGCTGGTTGGAAGGTAAGAGATTAAGAGCCACCAACTTTTCCCTTTCTTTGTCCTTATTCCTGTTCTCTTCAGAGCCCCAATCCCCAGATTTTCTCTCTTGCAGTAAAGAACAAAACCCCATGAATACTTTTATTTGTATATAAATTTGCATATAAAATGTGGAATAATTAAAAAATATATATGGAAGACTCTCACCATAATATCTATAAAACATTGTTCAGGAAAATGAAATAAAATATAAAGATAGAAATATTTGTCATATTAATTGTTAGAGTTTCAGTTTTCCTTAGAATCATCTATAGATTTATTCTTATACCAACAAAATTAAAGCTAAAGTTCTTTTAATGTATCAAGATAGATAAATTGATTTTGAAATTTGTATGTAAATACAAAGAACATAGAATGGTAGAAATAATCATTTAAAAAAAGAGTAAAGCTGGAGGACTGGCATTCTCTCATTTTACGACAAAATAAAACTATAATAATCAAGGTATTATGGCAAAAGCAAATAACTCAATGAAACAGAATAAGTTCAGGAATAGCCTAAATATATAAAGTTGATTGATTTTTAGTAAAGAGGTTGAAGCAATTCAATTACAAAAAGAAAGTGCTTTTGGTGTAGAATCAACTAAAAAAATCAGTATTGACAAGTATTTCACAACATACACAAAAATTAATTTGTGATATAGCACAGACCTAAAGTAAAGTTAAATCAGAAAGCTTTAGTATGAAACTGGAAAATGTATTTGTAACTTTGAAATAGGCAAAGTTTTCTTTATTGAGACATAAAAGAAAACCAATGATAAAAATGAACTTCAGTATTAAAGCTCATCTAAACTTGCCTTTACAAACATGAATATACAAGTAATAGACTAGTAGAAATATTTAAGAAATATATATATATGAAAAAACATTTTTAATAAAAATATAAAGAATTTCTATTAGCTAATGATAGATAAGACCATCTAATTAAAAAAACACACAAAAAATAAATATGATAAAAATATTAACATTATTCATCAAGGAGATGAAAATTAAATTCTCAAAGAGATACCTTTTTACAATCACAGAATGTTAAAATAAAAAAAAAGTATATTTTTTCATCTTCAAAGAAGGCATAGAGACAAGAAAAATACATTGTTTTCTAGGACTATATTTAGCATAGTCCTAGTTAGAAATATACTTATGACTCATTTACATGTAAATTCAATTTCTATATTGTTTTGTTATATTAATGAGCTCTTTTTATTATGAACTAATTGATAGGGTATTTTGGGTGTCTGTGAGAAAATTTTAGTATAATATAATTGATTTTTATTTTTGAATGATTGAAAGAGTACATGTTGCCTTGGGTTAGCTAGTAGATGGGACTGTGCTGCCAATATTTACCTATAATTTATGTATATATATTTTGATAAGGAAAATATCACATATATTCTAAGTAGCTAGTTATTCTTTGTATAGCTTTTGCCAACTTCACAGTTGTGATTGAGTGGATGACAGTATTTCCAGGCTAAGTTTCTGGGATGCAGGTGAAAGTAAATGAAAATTAAACCATATTTCTGAAGTATGCTATAGCTTATTTAGAACCTAACCTGCATGCTATTAATGAATATTTAAATCAGTCTATAAATAGGAACTTAGAGATAAATAATTTATACATTTTGTAATTTATTGATGAAAAATTGTTTATTGTTTCCGTTTTCATTTTTTTTAAATTTATTTAGAAAATTAAATTTAATGGAGTGACATTGATCAATAGGACTGTATAGGTTTCAGGTAAATATTTCTGTAGCATTTGAACTGTTGATTGTGTTGTGTGCCCATCACCATATATTTGTCCCTCTTTCCTCCTCACCCAATACAAACATTGATAAGATGTGATATGTTCTGTGCCAGAAGCTGAGAATGTGAGGACATAACAGTAGCAAATGATATATTTTCTGTTTTCAATGAACTCACAACTGAAACGGAGAGGCACTAACCTGACAGGTGTAATAATAAATCAAGAGTGCTATGAGGGAAATAAGCACTAAGGTACATAAAGGCAAGAAATCTCACCTAGATTTTGGTCATGGTTTTCATGGGAATTTTGGGGAGGTGTAACATCTTACATGAACTTTGAGAAAATGCAAATGGATAAACGTTCACGTAATTGGAAGAGGGGGTGGAGGCATTTCAGGCAAAGCAAAAAATTGTTGTAAAATGAAGACGTGAAAGGAAAAAACTCAGTCAGCACATGCTAAGGAGTTTCAATGTGGCTGGAATATAGGATACATGGAAGGGTTGTTGAGGTCAGCTGCTAGGTGGGGACCTGAAGGTGTTGGCATGTCATGCTACAGAAAGTTTGACTTTATCTTTTAAGAAGCATAGAACCAGCCAAAGTCTTCAAACGGGACAGATATAATCCAATATGATTTTCAGGACAATAGTGTGGAAAATGAGCCTGAATAGCAAAAGATTGATGTTACCATATACAATATGATAGTCCAAATAAGAGATAATAAGGTCCTGGAAGAAGATACTGACAGCAATAAGAAGAGCGAGGAGTCCATTAAGAATTACTAGTGGGTGGAATCAATGTCAGGATTAATTACTGCAGTTGGTCAGGAAGCCAGAGAAGTCAAAGATGGATCCTGTCAGTTTTGGGTGACTGGATGCATAGTGATACTATTCCAGGAATCAAAGGAGGACAAAAATGCCCAGCTTGAGGAAGGAAGTGGGATTTATTTAGCCGGCGGAACTGCATGACCCTAATAGTCAACAAAACACAAGCTTCCTGAAGTTAGATTTTTTACATCTTATATACCTTTTCAGCTTTAGCTTTCACATGACAAATGTCTGATTTCTATGACTTCTTTGTAGGCCTACATGACATTCATTTCTTAGGGAGGAGAAGTGGAGAGAAGGCAGGAGGGTCTATTCTATAATCCTATTACTCATTCTTCTTGCTGGAGCTGCAGGCTTATTTCAAGGAACTGATAACAAGCAAGGTCTACTCCCATGGTTTGTTATTTTTCAAACTTTTCTGTTTGCCCTTGTTCCCTCAGTCAAGAACACTGAGGTCATGGGCTGGAGTGTAAGACCCTAGACATTGTAGACTCCCTCTCCTCTAGATTCTTCTTGTTTCTTCCTCCCTCAATTCCACTAAATATAATAAAAAGATATAAGAAGAAAAATAGATGTAACAGAGGAAATTTATTAAGTTTGAAGTACCAGTAACAGATGTTCTGTAGATGATTATACACTTTTTTAAATTAACAACTGACACAGTTGGTATCTAATATTTCTCTCTCTTCCTATCACTGCCAAATCATATTGTTTTAATCTGTTGTTATTAAAAGGCGACAAGGGGCCCCAGAGAAGATTGCAAAATATCCTAGATAACTATAAAGTTTATGAGAAAGCATGTAACTATGTAAACACTTAGAAAAGTCACTTTTTTTTTTTACAGGCTCTACTCTGTGAATTCCAATTCTTTGTAGACCTTTTTATTTAAATTTTAATTTTCTCTGTTGTTTTTTTCTCATGTCTCTCCACGTTTCCTATCCTTCTTTAGTTTTTGGACCTTAAACTGGATCTAGTACTCTAATAAATGCCTGATCAATGCCCTTTGGGACAATTGCTTCAGGGTTTTTGCCTGTTTTGTTCTTGTTAATGCATTCCTCTGTTTTGCTGGTTTTTAAAATAATAGCAGTGTACTGCTGACTCATGTTCAGTTAAAGATTCTTAATGGCGCCTCTTAGCTTCTATGCTAAACCTATTCTTCCTCATCCTGAATTTATGACATGTATCTGTTATTCTCTCTTCACTACCTCCTGCCAAGTTTTTTTTCTAATACCCTCTGTCAAGGTCATTTTGGGTTTCAATTTATTCTTTAAAAAAGCTAGGTGTCTTTCTCACTTTCCTGTGTTCATCCAATTCCAAAATATAGCAGGTAGAATTTCTCAACCACTCACCCATGAATAGTGTACACGTGACAGTGACTAGAATGGATTTGTCCCAGTAGAGCTTAAGCTCTACGTCAATTAGTCATCGCTGACTCGACTTCCCCATGCAGTAGGATACTCCTGCTAATCAGCAGGGCTGGCAGCCTCTTGAGGCGGCTATGAGGATGCTACTGTTAAGTGCCACCGGAGGTAAGACACGACCGACACACAAATTAGTTTTAATAATCACACAGGCAATTTATTACTCACAAATTCTTTTGGCATGCCTGGGTACAGCTTAAGGAGGCCCCGTCTACGTGCTCCTCTCGGCTGACTTTGGTCAGAGCTCAGAGCGGTGTGGAGACAGTCCACATTAACGTTGGAGTCTGGGTGACTACTGCAGCTGAGGGGCCCTCAGCTTTAGTACTTTTTCTGGCCAACGTCTTCTAACAGGTGTCAATCTATAGGATTATCACTTCAAACCACCTTTTTGGGAGAATCTCCTTTATGTCAATCTACTGAAATGCTTACATCAAACCACTCTTTAATATGTTCTTATTTACGTCAGTTTACAAAGTTTACATAATTAACACCAAGCTACTTCTTATCTAGGTATAACTTCACACACATACTAACTGGGCCCTGCTTGTAAGTCAGAGTCAGTTTATTACATTGCAGAGTTATGGCACTAAGCCACTATACTAATTCTCATCCAAATGGCATAACTTTAATAATTATTTTTAATATCCTTTTAATTACTTTTATATATCTTCCATATTTTTATATTTCTATATATTTAATTACTATAACCTTATATTACTACAACAGGATTCTGAAGGCTGAATAGATCAATTTTTAGAAGCAACTTGGGGAGGTAACTTTACCCATTATTCTCTTGTCATATGCTAAAGAATGAGAAAAAGGAATCAGATACAATCAAATGCTGTAAAAACACAATAAAATATTCATCACATTAGAGTACTCAAAATTATTAGTTCCCTTCCGTTTTTACTTTCTTAGTAAATAGGCAAATGTTATTTCATCTTCACTAAGGAGAAATAGGTGTTTTAATAAATCAGGAATTAAATACCTTAATTAACTGAATTTATGGGTGTTTAAAATAAAAGTCATTTTGAACTGTAAGTAAATTTATATTGCTGGGAAAGAGACTGTGCTTCTCATTCCATAGCTAAGCCAACAATAAAAAAATTATGATCTATTCAAGTCACAGAAATAATGTATGACAACACATTATAGTATACGTTCTTTAAAAAAATAAACATATTTTAACCATTTTAAGAACTTCTGAATGGATTTTAAAATCATAGCTCTAAATAGATATATAATGCTTCCATCAAAAGATCATTTCTACAATTGACTCTCATCCAATTTTTTGACATATGACTGATTTGCAATTTTCCACAACTATAAAAAATTGTGCAGTAAGAATTTATGAAAAAGCCAGGGCATTATAATTCCAAAGAATAAATTATTTTATTCAATTAGAGATACTTTTGTTATTTAATAATGAGTTTGCTAGTTATGCTTTCTCATACATGATAATTAAAATATATACTGATATGTCTCAGATGGAAACTTTGTAATGAAATACTGTATTTTTCATAAAATCTTTTACAAGATGAAAACCATTCATTCAACAAGTATTTCTTGAGTATTACTATGTGCTAGGTACTGTGCAAAGTGTCAGGGACACAATATGCTAAGAAATTATCATCACTTTTGGGGTGGTGCACATATAGTAGCAGACATTGAATTAAAATACAATGACTATAATAATAGAGAAATATGCAATGGTTATGAGAACATCTTTGTGAAGCATTTTTATACTTGCCTTATAGAAGCCTACACAAGGCATAGCTCACACATTTCACTGCCCAGAATACTCAAAACAGATACTAATGCTCATATGTAGTGAGTGGTACTTTTTAAGGTCTAAGCTTCTAGTTATTTTTCCTCCCTTCTTTTCACTTTCCCTTCCTCCTTCTCTTTCATTTTTTTCTTCAATATTTGTTTATTAAAACTATGGTAATTTAGCCCTGGACGGATAGCTTGGTTGGTTGAAGCATCCTCCCAGAGAGTGGAGGTTGCTAGTTTGATTCCCCAGTCAAGGCACATGCGAGAGCAGCTTGATGTTTCTGGTAACTTTTTTTTTTAATTTTTATTATTTTTATTTATTCATTTTAGAGAGGAGACACACAGAGAGAGAGAGGGGGGGGAGGAGCTAGAAGCATCAACTCCCATATGTGCCTTGACCAACCAGTGCAGGGTTTTGAACTGGTGACCTCAGTGTTCCCAGGTTGACGCTTTATCCACTGCGCCACCACAGGTCAGGCTACAGCTTAATGTTTCTGACTCTCTCTTCCTGCCTCTCTCTCTCAAAACAAACAAACAAACAAAAACTATGCTCAGGTACTGTGCATGATGCTCAGGATATAAAAATTAATTAGACAGGCATAGTTTCTGCTTTTATAAATTTACAATGGTCTGGGAAAATAAAACAAGTAAATAATTATATGATATGAGAAGGAGGGGACAAACCGAAAACCTCAGTCTTCTAGTTTAGCCAATTTACTTCTATTTGCTTTAGAGAAAAAAAAATGAGATTTTGTTTGAGATTTTATTGAAAAGCACATATATACACACATTGCTCCTCTGCTTAAATATAAATTTAAGCCTGATCTGTGGTGACACAATGGATAAAATACCAATCTGGAATGCAGAGGTTGCTAGTTCAAAACCCTGGGCTTGCCTGTCAAGGCATATATGGGAATTGATGCTTCCTGCTCCCACTCTTCTCTCTCTCTCTCTCTCTCTCTAAAGTGAATAAATAAAGTCTTAAATTTTTTTAAATACAAATTTGAGACCTACTACATTGGACTATATAATTTATTTACAAATATATTTATATTATAAAGTTGAATTTAAATTTCAATATGATAAAACCTGAATACATTTTTAAATTTTTACAGCTCAATCGATTCAATGTGAATATTGAACAAATTTGTTGATTCTGTGTTTGAGTTTTATTTCTGTCTCACTTTCACATTTAAATTTCAGTCATTCAAAGAAAGCAAAACTTGTTAAAATTATTGCTATATGTTTTCCACCTGGTGGTAGTGCTTTGACAGTTATTTCTGGACAAAGGTCTTAACAAAGCAATTATAGATGTAATCTCGGCATTACTCTGTCTCATTAACATCTCTTTGGCATGGTATAGAGGATGATGCCAACTTCTTGGGTCCACTCTAAATTTTTCTGATTTCTGAACTTCTCTTCATACTGTGCTAGTGTCAGAGCCCAGAAACATGAGTATACAGAGTTAATTATTGTCATTATCACACACCAAAAATATTACTCAATTTATTCGCTAAAGTTTTGTTTTCTTTGACTTTTTTATAAAGAAGAACTAAACATTTAAATCCAGACTTCAATCAACACCATGAATTGGTTTTGAATCAAAAATGGCATGTGGATATATTCAGAGATTAAGATGATTTATACATTTCACTGTTCCTAGGAAAAAGTACCCCTTTCACTGTCACACTTGAATAAATTGGTAATATAGTTAATTGTCTAATAAACTTTATATATTTTTTAAAGTCTTTATCTTTATTTAATGTCATAATTTCTACTCTTTTAATTCCTCATGTAAGTCAGGAATTTCTTTGTATTAAAAATGAAATTATTCGGCTTTCTTTGTAGAAGCTAACTGTTGACCTTTGTCAATTTACATCAAAACATGATTAAAATAAAGCAAACAATAGACATTCTGCTCTTATTCCTGCCTCAGTTGCTGTGATCAGCTTGCAGACCCAAAATTATCCTTGCAGCTGCAATCAGAAAAGAGCTGGCTGAAAACATCTTTTTGTGAATTATTATTACAAACTCATAAAACTCTCATTAATAGAAAGTTTTATAGCTTCAAAATACTTTGCAACTGTTAATTGGTTAATCATACCTTTAGCTTCAAATTACTCTGAGTAATTCAAAGCTTTGTTTTTCCTTTGTAGTTTGTGGTATTCATTATAGCACTACTTATTTTGAGCTCTTGATCTTGGCTTTATGTGAATATGTTTCACTTGAATGAATTTGTAGTTATTTTTTCTTCCTAATTTTACTAAGGTGCCCAAGAGATTTGGGACACGGCTCCTATAAATTAATATAAAAATCAACTACGTTTGTATTCCTTGTCATCTGCCAGAATGCCATTTGGAATCTTTTCTTGGACTATGAATCTCTCAAATACTCACCATAGTGGAATTCAGGTGCAAAGTAAACACAGCAGTTTTTGTATCAGCATCTATTTAGCTGGGGAAGTGGGGAATTTTTCTGCCTATTGTTATTGCAAACAGATTGTTCACTGTATGATATTTGAAACAGAAGAAGTGAGTAATTTAAGAATCTGTATTTTAAGTAATCAAGTAACTTGCACAATAACAATTTGTCTTGTTCAAAGTTGTGAAAACACAGCCAAAAACAGAAATGAAAACTTCACAATGCCACAAGCAATTCAAGTGGCAATAGGTAGTTCTTTATTTTCTAATTCTCCAAGATCTTTCTCCTGCTGATTCTCACCTACACAAACATCCTGAGTAAATGGATTCTTGGTGAATGAGATAGCTTCTTAAAAGAAACATGAATAAAACAAAACAAAACAAAAAAACAAAACAAAGCTCCTACTTTGACACAGCAAATGACATTTTTAGCACTATTGGGTGGTATAGAGATGACCAAATGGCCTCTAGATCTCTAAGCACAGCCTCACCAGACTGAGTCCCCTGAATCCTTTCCTGTCTGTAGTCTGGATCTGGCCATAGAAGCATTTCCACATCTGCTGTGTTCACACACATAATCCATGCTCAACGGATAGCTCATTCTGGGCCTGGATTTTATATGTGTGCTATTAACTAAAAGAAGGCCTTGTTCCAGCTGGCAATGGTGTGTGGATTGCCAAATGCAGAATTTCATTTGAACGTAGACTAATGTTATCTGAAGCACATTTATGTTGGTGCAGGAAGACTGGAGTCACAACAGATAAATTGAAAGATTGTTTCATGTTGGATTATATAAAGCACTGTTTTCCCAAAAATGTTTTCTATCACACAAAGGCCAGAGATCACATAACTCCTGTTCAGGACCATCCATCAAGCAGATTTACTCTCATCAAAAATTAAATTGCCAAAAAATGGAGTGTCGGAAGGACTTCAGTATTTGGGATTATATGTAATACTTGTCATAATCTAGAGGCTCTGAAGATGGCTAAGTGCCTTGTGCCTCAAACTGAGGTCTTTTTGGGTTTTTTTTAGTATTTTATTTTATTTAGACAATTAATTTTAACAGGGTGACATGGGTCAACTAGAATAAATAGATTTAGAGAAAACATCTCCATATTATTTTGACATTCAATTATGCTGTATAACCATCACTCAAAGTCAAATTGTCCTTTGTCACCTTTTATTTGTTTCTCTTTATGCCCCTCATCTCAAAACCACTGCACTCTTATCTATATCCATGAGTCTCAATTTTGTGTCCCACCTATGTATGGAATCGTATTAAAATCAAGTATAAGACATCAGAGTGAATTGACCAAATTTAACAAACAGTTGTTTAATTGCCATCTAGAACTAGAAACATCTTCTAAGTGATTTTGAGATAAATGGAAGAAAGAAGTGATCTAATATCTGGTGTACCGAAATTTAGCTGAGGGAAGATATTGACAAAGATATGTATGATTCACAGTTAAATATGTTTACATTAGAAACCCAGGGGCATATGGTGGATGTGATAATGGTGGAACCTTGAGGTGTAGGCAAACTTTTATCACCGTTACTCTTTATGCTTAATTCAACTGTCATTATTCTTTTGTGTGTGTGCATTCTCAGGTATTACAATGTTATACAAGCACTGAAATAAGCCAAAAAGCAATTTAATGAGTCCACCACAAACAGCATTAAACAGTTGACCCAACAATTTTGACAGAAAGAAAATACTTTAGTTATAAGTCTAACATGTTTTAAAAAAACCCTCTATCATATATATATATATATATATATATATATATATATATATATATATATATATATATATATTACTATTTATTCATTTTTTAATTTAATTTAATTTTTATTTTTGTATTTTTCTGAAGCATAAAGCACAGAGGCAGAGAGACAGACTCCCGCATGTGCCTGACCGTATCAGCATCAGCATGCCCACTAGGGGGTGATGCTCTTCTCATCTGGAGTATTGCTCTGTTGTAACTGGAGCCATTCTGGTGCCTTAGGCAGAGGCCATGGAGCCATCCTCAGTGCCTGGGCCAACTTTGTTCCTATTGAGCCCCAGCTGCGGTAAGGGAAGAGAGAGATAGAGAGAAAGGAGAGGGGGAAGGGTGGAGAAGCAGATGGGCACTTGTTCTGTGTGCACTGACCAGTAAGTGAACTTGAAACATCTACTCATGGGCTGATGCTCTATCACTGAGCCAACCGGACAGGGCTCTATTTATTCACTTTTAGAGAGAGAGGAGAGAGAGAGAGAAGAAGTGGCAGAAAACAGCAACTCCATATGTGCCATGATCAGGCAAGAACAGGATTTCAAATCAGCAATCTCAGTGTTCCAGGTGGACGCTTTATTCACTGTGCCACCACAGGTCAGGAAAGGCTAACTTTTAATGAGAGCCTTGCAGTCAACATATGTTTAACTTTAGGTTTTATTTTTTAAAAATTATTATTAAATGAGGGAAGCAGCTCTCTGCATATGTCCCCACTGAGATCCACCTGGAAAACCCCCTTCCAGGTGATGCTCTAACTATTTGGGGCCATTGCTCCATTTCTTGGTCCCTGAACTATTTTAGTGTCTGAGCAAGGCCATGGAGCCATCCTCAGCACTGGGGGCCAACTTGCTCAACCAGTAGAGCCATGGCTGAAGGAGGGAAAGAGATAGAGAGAGAGAGAGAGAAAGGGGGAAGGTGTAGAAGAAGATGGTTACCTCTCCTGTGTCGAACCCAGGACTTCTACATGCTGACCAGATGCTCTACCAATAAGCTGACTGGCCAGAGCCTAATTCTGAGTTGTCAAAAAATTTTTCCCCCACACATATTCTATTCAATTTTTTCAAAGATCTATCTTTAGAATCCTTTGATGATTTGAACTTAAATATATGCATGTCCCAATAGACATTATAGACAAAATTAATAAATATGATTTTTTCTTATTTGCTGAAATTTTACAAGAAGAATTTTAAAAGAGTGCCATTAACATGCAAAGATAATATTTTATTTTATCAATTGACTAAATTGAAAAGTAGAAAACACAAATGATGATTTCAAAAGAATTTTCATAGTCTAGCCTGATTAAAATACATATTCTTTTACTAAATTGCACAAGTTCTTGGCTTAATCTACTTTACCATTATCTTAATTAGTCTCAAGCATTCTATTCCAAATTAGCAAGAGTTTCAAATGTCTGTAACTATAGTTAAGAACTCAAGCACAAAATACCAAAAATATTATCTTTGATGAAAAACAAATAATTATTAGAATTACAAAATGTCATGTGGTTTGATGACAGGATGTTTTTGGTTTGTTTGCTTTGGATACCAATCCAGTTTTTTTCTAGCCTTGTGGCTGATGTTTGATTCAATTAATTGAGAAGTTAGACTGTAGATATGCCTAAATATTCTCAAAAAATATATGAAGGAGGCAACTATTTTCTTCTAAACAATTCAATTCTTTTTATTGAATGATTTTCACACCAGGAACCCGATTATCCCCAGGGCCTAACAGAAGCCCCAAGACCTTTTTTCTCAACCACAGGCAAGTCCTCGTTTCTCATTCCCACCTTCTGGTTCCTACCGACTGAGAGAGATCCTATTTCAGTTTCCGGGACATTCTGCATGACTCAACCTGGGGATTTAAGGCCAGATAAAGGAGTCCAATGTTAATAAATCAATTCATTAGTGGCTTCAGAATCTTAGAAAAACATTTTTAATACCTACTGTTATAAATCACTAGATCTCACCTATTCCAACCTCCTTAGCTCACTCTGTAACTTTCCCCCCATTTTTATGTGGGGACTAACTGACTCAGGAGATAGCTGTGTCAATGGACTGAAACACAGAAGACCTGGGTTGTAGCTCCAGTTTTCACACTTAAATACAGCTTGCTCTGGGGCAAGCCTTTGCAAATCTTTGATACTCAATTTTATCTTATAAATAAAGAACATAACTACCTACCTGATATGACTATTGTGAAGGTTAATTGTGTAGTGTGTTCAAAATGAAATACTAGAAAAATAAGAATATTATTTGTCTTTGTATAATAAATGGCAAATAATATAACCTCAAAATTAGAGAAACAGACCAATATGATTCTTTTATCATCTATTAAAAATATTTAATTAATATATTAAAATGTTGTTCATACTTCATTCTCAAAAACAATATTCTTAAATCATCTCTTGGCCCTGGCTGGTTGGCTCAGTGGATAAAGCATTGGCTGACTTGTGGATATCCTGGGTTAATCTCAGTCAGGGCACACAGGAGGAGTGACCATCTGCTTCTCTCTCCCTCCCCACCCCCCTTCTCTCTCTCTTCATCTCTCACAGTCAGTGGCTTGGTTGGTACAATGCTGAGGATAACTCAATTGATTTGAACTTTGAGCATCAGCCCCAGTTGGGGGTTGCCGGGTGGGTCTCAGTGGAGGTGCATACAGGAGTCTGTTTCTCTATCTCCCCTCTTCTCACTTAGAAAAAGTCTGTTAAATTGAATCTGCTGCCCATATTGAGAAATTCCATCTTCTCTCTTAAAATAATTTAATCTCTAACCCATCCTCCTGGAACCAGGGATAAAATGCTGGAACCTACACAAAATTTTGCAAAGATACTCAACTTGTGTTCTTCAATTTCCCTATATTACACCAACCTTTCAGGCTAGAGTTGTGGAAGTGGATCAGGTGAAAGGAAATTCAAAAACCTCTCTATTTTCCTGAGCTGTCAACGCTCAGTGGCTGGAAGCTGGAGTTCTCTGAGGCCTACTGAGACATAGGCATTAAATTCAACTGCAACTCTCTCTTTGGTTATAAAACTGGGGTTAGAACTCATAAGCTTCTAGACCAGTTGGTGGTGTTCAGTGGAGTATTGTGTTATAGAAATAGATCATTTACTTTAGAAGCAAAAAATATGGAATTACCCTCTCTTGGTGTTTTATGGACTGATTGGACAGAAAACAGGTAGAAGAGGAGAACCAACACATGGAGTGAAGTAGCCTCCTCCTTTGTAAGCGTCTCCCTGCTGCACTCTAGCAATCACCTTGGTGAGAAGTATACACCTCTTGTCTTTAGAGAGTACCCTGACAATGTAATATTCGGAGACTTGGGCTCTCAAGTACCTCTTAAAAATGGTAACTTTCCTACTATACTCCTCCAAAATACCATCCTACAAGTGACTCATGAGCCTAAATATTTGTCATGCCTTCCAGGAACATCCAGGTGATATGTCTTCCATCAGATTATACCTCCTTAAGCCAACAAGTTTAATTGAACACACAAGCATAACAGTTTTTAGTAAAATCGCAAAATATTCTGTAATCTTATACCCTACTAGATGCAATCCATATAGAGAAAATGCAGGCATTTTGCTTCTGTTGTTTTAATATGCAGCAAAGCAGTTCCATGAAAACCAGCTGCTGGCTGGGTTACAATTTATTAACGTGTTAGTCAATAACCTGCGCTTTTTCTTTTTGCATGTGTAAATAAATATCATTTATGGTTTCCTCTTGGCATATTCAAGAGGGCCAAAAAATTAATCTGAAAGAAAAAATGTATTTGCTCTTGTTTGGAACCTTCTAGAAGCTTATGAAATATTAAATGAGAAAATTCAATTTGATATTTGAGGGTCATGGTTGTGCTGTGCTGAAGAAATTATGCAAAACTTCGTCCATTTTTTGGCATCAGGTACCTAAAACGATGAACACTCTTACCTCATAAAAAAAAAAAAGAAAGAAAGAAACAAAAAACCTTCTAAGTCCTTTGTCTTCTGGCTATTCAAACCTGGCCTCTTTTCTGAAGGGCAGGCCCTGAGAAATGTATTATTTTTATATACCAATCTAATTTACATAGTTTAAAAAATATGCAAAATAATTACAGTGTTTATAATGTTTATTTTATTACTCCTTTCTACCAATTTTTATTCAAATGCCTTTACTTTGCACTAATTTGAAGGAGGATAAACTAATAGCTATTTCTTTTCCTTTATAATGCTTGAGAATTATTTTGGAGAAAAGTTATGAGGCCCATATTGCTCTTGTTAAGTATTTGCTATTGATTTTGAAATAGAAGGATATAAAAAGGCTAATGAACAAATCTATTCAGAATCCCATTTCTAATGTCCTGTGAAAACTATTATATATGAAGCATATGAAACATATAAAGCATCTATTAGTTTATCTAATACAAAATATATTTTGCAAAGTCGCTAGAATTTATTCTATCCTTACAGGTCCCACAGAATAATTTCCAAGATACATTGTTAATTCTTGTAGAAAGCAGATCAATGTTTGTCAAGTACTAGACATGGGGGAAAGGCTGACGACTTCAAAGCAACATAAGGGAACTTTTGAGGATAAGGGAAATATTTTACATTTTTACTGAGGTACTGGTTACCCAACAGTAGGTTAAATTCATAGAACTCTACTATAAAACAATTTCAATGCATTGTATGAAGATTATACTTCCATAAAGCAAGCTGGGGAAAAGAAAATCCTAGAATAATACACAGAAAATTATCTTATTGGTGTAAAAAAACCCAGAAAATGACTTAAATTATCTTGAGCTACTCTGTGTCTATGCATGTGTTTCTGCCACACCCATATCTACAACTCTGACAATCTCTGTCTTTATTGCCGAATTTAAATAGAGCCAGCATTGCTATCTGTGCCTCTACCTCCATGTGCATTCAGTCTCTGTAATTTTATCTATTTGCAAACAGTATCCCATGAGATTTAAACACGAACTCTAGAATGAAAGTTCATGCATTCAAATCTCAGCTGAGCCACTTTCTAGCTGTGTAACTTGGGCAAATCACTTTCTCTGTGCCTCAATTTTATCTGTAATGTGTAGATAATAATAGTTTTCACTGGCTTATTATGAGAACTAATTGAATGATCATTTATGTAAGTATTATATAATAAATACTATATAAAATTAGACTATTATTGTTGTTATTTATATGTATAAATGCATTAAAAATGGCTTGTGAGAGTGACCCCTAGTAAGGACTATGGTACTGGGGAAAGGTGACTATATCTGTATGTATTTTGAATAATCAACACATATTATTTTCAAATTCAAATAAAAGACATAAGCAAGCAATGCACACTATTTGATCTGGGAATATGGACTTACCTTTTGGTAATAGGAATTTTCTGTAGTTTTCTGCATTGACTGTATTAGTCTCAGTTTTCTTGAAGGGCAGAAAGTGAGTTTAATTTTGTTCTCACATGATGCCAAGAGAATCAGAAAGGTGAGTGATCCCAGTCAGTATGGTTCTCCCGGAAGACTGCCTCTACCAAGGTTGCTGCTGCCCCCTCTCTTTAGAGGTGGTTGCTTTTATCTAGTCAGGACATTTTTGCTGCCTTCTCTGAGGGCTTTGCAGGTTTTTGAGGGAAGCAGAAAGAGAGAGAGAAATAGGAATATCAAGCTACTCTCGTATGTGCCCTGACCAAAGAATCAAACCAGCAACCTCTGCCCTGAGATGACACTCAAGCCCACCAAGCTATCCAGTCAGGGTATCATTTATTGATTGATTTTTAGAGAAGCAGAGAGAGGAAAGGAGACAGAGGGGAAGAGAAAGGGAAGTATTCATTAGTGGCTTCCCATGTGCTCTGACTGGGATTGAAGCTGTAACTTTGTTGTTTGGGGAAGATGGCTCTTAACTGACTGAGCAAACTGGTCAGGGATGCTTTATAGTTTTAACAAAAAAGAGTGACTCTGTCCTCTTCCACACCTGGTCATACAGGCTTCTAAAGTCTGAGAGTTCCTGAGTGTAATGGTTTTCAGACTTAAAGTGAAATAAATTAGGTTGGGGACCTAGAAATATTTGCACGGGAAACAAACCTTCTCCTGTAAAATACCAGGTTGTAGGAAAGACTCTTTGGAAGAAGATGGGAGAAATTCCCTTTGGTATATTGCTGATGTTCTGAAGAGCCAGGAAGGTGGGAACCCAAGTCTTTTTGATAAATGAAAAAGATAAATTATTAGAAGGTAAATAGGCAGTCTTCAATGAGAGGTTAGCTGAATTGCATGCTGTCTTCACATTGCTCTAGTTAATTCATTTGTAGAACACTGTAATTTCTTTGAGTTCCTCTTTAGTAGGACTCTTATTTTTTTCATTAAATTGTGAAAGTGAGAAGAGTTGCCTAACCATGTGCCCTTACTCTGCATGCCCCAGATATGAAATTCTTGTGTTAAAAAGTTTGACAGTTTGACTTAGTAGATAACGATTGACATGTGAGTACATTTGATCAAAGAACTTGAGGATGATTATGGGGGTTTAATCCCATTATTGAAAGAGTGGCCTTAGTTCTGAAGATGCACATGTTGAATTGTATGGGCCTGCTGCTACCCATAAGGTAGCACAGTTAAGTCATTTGTGTCTTCAGTGGAGGCTATATGTCCACAGATTATGTTGCTGTAAACTCCAGTGAGAAAGGAGATAAAACTTGCTTCTTAGATTTGTTTCTGTAGCATAATAACTACGACAAAGATTAGGTAGCACAAAGAATAAACAAGACCAGAGTAAGTAACAGCTAGGAATTCAAAAAGCCTTTCATATCTTCTGATTTCAAAGTCTGGGTGTCTTCATGTTGCAAAAAAATCATTCTTATTTCTAGACATAATTATATAAATTAAATGATCCAAACTTTACCTGAGTATGAGAAATATAATCTGTCCAAAAGTACTCTATTGCACTAGGGTGGTATATTTTTAACTTTCCTGATTTGACTGAGGTTTATCCTGTTGCTGGACATGTCAGCTGGGAAGGAATTGAGTGGAAGTAGACAGATAACATAGGCTACTCTCAGAAATGAGAATTATCTTTGAAAATATGTAAGTTAAGTAAGTCTAATGTATTTATGCTTTAAAAGAGCATCCATAAATACCAATGATTCTGATTAAAATGATTTTTACCCCATATTTTAAGTACCTCTATATTTTTGTTGAAGCCTTAATGATGAGTTGTAAAATCTCTACTTTTCATTGCATCTAACCCGTAGTTGGCAAACTCATTAGTCAACAGAGCCAAATATCAACAGTACAACGATTGAAATTACTTTTGAGAACCAAAAATTTTAAACTTAAACTATATAGGTAGGTACATTATTATTAACTTAATTAAGGTACTCTTAAGCTGGCCAAAGATCCGCATGTGGCTCACAAACCACAGTTTGCCAACTACTCCAAGCCATTCAGATATAATTTGAGATTGTGAATTACTATTCAACAAAATGAAGTGAATGGCTCCTAACTTTTTATGAAGGTTAATAAACAGGATCAGTCTTTGCTAACACAGACTAAATTTTTATAACTGTCCCAGAATTTACTGATACATTTGAAACTTGTGGGAAATTTACACTCTAGAGTCAAACTTCTAGCATTTAAGGCAATCACCTATTTGATAATACAAAACTATTTTTCCTTTAAGGTAATTTACTTTGTGTGCTGATTTTATTCTTATTTTTGATGGCTCACATAAAATGTAGCACATCATCAAGAACTCTAAAGGATGTGTTTTCTGTCAATTCACAGCTAGTGTGGAATTGGTTGAAATCTGAGCTCCTTCATTTGACCTTCATGTAACCCTGACCTGGGAGGACAGAATGTCTCTGGGGGTGGAAGATAATTTAATCTCCATGCATGTCATGTCCTCTGTTTCTTCTGTGTGGAGGCTGCAGAAAAGTGTCAAATTCTGCAGAATCAGGTGTTCTGTGCTGGCGATGTGGAATACATTCTCCAGGGGTTAGGGTTGAGACCACCAAGTAGACTTCATTTTAAGACCTTAGGGGAGCCCTGAAACCATTTGTGAAGATGGAAAATATTTCTTTACCTTGTAAACTATTCATCTTCCATTTCACTTTTAATATGTGGATTCATGATAGCATCAACAAAGAAAGTTCCAAAGGCCACACTCAGAACATCTAAGTTTATTATTTTACACTTTTCCAGATGAAAACAATGGTTGAAAATTTCAATATACCAACAGTGGAATTTGAGATTCTAATGTGTTCCCTGTGTTTTTCATCTCCAAAGAATGCTCACAAAGTGTAAATGTGGGAAATTGACTATCTATAAGATAAGGCTAATTCCACTCAGCTTCCTGAATTTTTTTCTCTTCTGACATATCTCTGATTTGTGGAATAGTTTATTGCACTGTAAAGCAATGAAAATTCCCAGAAAGACCAAAGTTAGTGGCCTAACATGATTTAACCCTTCTGTGATTCTGAAATCTTAGTTATGTAGTTCAGCAAAAAGTGATCGCATCTCTTGTTTTATACAGCTAGCCTCTCTCTGAAACTCCAAGGTCATTATCCTACTAACTTCTCTAATATTGCAAGTGAGTTATAGTAGCAAAGAAAGAAATGGTTTTAGAATATTCACTGGATAAGTCACAAGTGAGGAAGATACAAAGAGTAACTTTAGTTGAGAGAAGCTTTGTAAAACTCCTACTGGCTTGGCCATGATAATTTTTTGTACAATGAAAACATATATTTTTAGAAGTCCAAAGAGTATGATTATAGTCTTAATTGTGACATGACATTAACAAAGGAGTAGTTTAATCAGGATATGCTTATCTGTAATAAACAGCTTTCAGACCTGAGGAAGCTTAAAATAAAAGTATATTTTCTGCTCTTGTCAATGTGCAGTGCAGGTCAGAGGGAAAAAGACTGCTCTATGTGGTCCCTGGGCACTTAGTCTGCTTCCATATTGGCTCCACATATCTGATATGTGGTTAGATATTTGCTTAGTCTCCTCCATCTTCAAAGGAGAAAGAAGGCATGAAAAAGACACACTTGTCTTAACCATCTATGAGTTAAAAAAAATTGCATAAAAGTCTAGAAAACAGAGGGTAAGTATTGGGTGAACATATACCAATTTCTGTCACCGCTGGCAGGTAGCATTGGGAGTAAAATCTTTTGAAAAGTGTGAAATTTATCCTGTGGGTGTGGGATGAATGGCATGGTGTTGGGGAAGTAAATGAAAAAACATTCTGTGGTTTTAAAAAAAAATTATTTATTGACTTTTTTTTTTTTTTTTTTTTTTTTAGAGAGAGGAGAGAGAGAGGGGGGAACAGTGGGGAAGGAGCAGGTATGTGCCTTGACCAGGCAAGACCAGGATTTTGAACTGGCAACCTCAGTCAATGCTTTTATCTATTGCGCCACCACTGGTCAGGTTATTCTGTATGTTTTATTTCTCCCCCATACCATGGGAGTGTTACAAGCTTTATCTCTGAGCTAAATTTTGGCTATTTGGGGGTGACTGTGTTTTTCCCTGTGGTAATCTTTTCAAGTTTTTGCAAGTATTATCTGGTCAGATTCGGAAAACTTTTCCCCACTTTTGTAATCCTTGGCTAAAAGTTGATAAAGCTTTTGCATTCTTTTTAAAAATGTCTTTTGAATTTATTGGGGTGACATTGGTTAATAAAATTATATAGGTTTCAAGTGTATGATTCTGTTTGGTAAATATATTCTCTCAAATATCCATTAATGTGCTGACTTTTAGGAACAGGATCTGGAAGTGAATGGAGACTAAGCCTCTCCACACATACATAGATTGGTGTGGCTAGAAGTAAGATATTTTGGTGCAACATCTTTTTCTGAATATCCACATATACAAGTTTAGCCCTAGGCTCAAATAAGGCCCTTTCAGGGAAGAACCCAGAGTAGAAATGGAGCATTTATTAATACTTTAAATTAAAAATAGCAACATTTACAGGCAAGAAGGGGCTGCATACAGACCTGGCTCTTTCAAAGGGTCTTGAAGCTGACATGATTGGAAAATGTGATAATGTACTCTTATTTCAAAGAAAAAATACTAGCCTTGCCAACTTTACATAGACATTATCTTCTTCATGAACCCTAAATTTGAAATTGCATAAAAGTGCATGAAATGCTGAGGCATTTCATAATTTTATATTCTTACAGAAAAGTCTTAGTGAGACTCACACACTGTCACTGAAAAAATGTTTTAATCCTTTGCTTTTGTTTGCTAAAAGTTATTAACATTTGACCCTAGAAATTAAGAATTTGAAGATTCATTTGTAAGGTGCTGCAGACATTATTGTCTGATCAGAGGCACCAGACTCTCTATTTTAATTGCAATTTTCAGACACTAGGAAAAGTCATTGTAAGTAAAAACACTTATGCTTTGTAAACTAATCTGATTGCTATATATTTTTTTCATTATGAGCATGTGATTTAGCAAGCAGCTCTGTGCCTTCATGTCGTCCCAAGCACATGATTTTTGGTAACTAATTTACTTTTTCTTTATAGAACGTGCACTTAGTTTTATACATGAAAATAGTAAAGCAGTATTAAATATTGTGTTAAAAACACTTTTTAATAAAGTATCACATTTTAGCCATAGTATTCTAAGAGCCATATATGTTATAATTTGACAGCAAGTTTATTTCCAATGATGTATTACAAAAATACAGGACTAATTTCTTTAGTAATTAATAACGCAAAATCAGAGCAGATGAAAGATTATCTTTAAAATAAAATCATTTTCACTTACTAGAATTGTATAGCATTCACTTGATGGGGAAGCAAGCAATACAGTTCAATTTGGCCTCAGGAAAAGAGCACATAATTCAGATAACAGCTGGTACATTTTCTATAACTACATAAACTTGTAGTATTCTTAAGCAAGTGACAGTCATTGATCAAATAATTGTTACAACTTGACATATAAAATTTAGTCATGATAATTGCATTTCTGATGTTACTTTACCTTTCTACCTATTTTTTTTCACTTTTATTAAAGTCTGTGTGTCAGTTACTAATGTGAAGATTTATCTATAATGTGTGACATTTTAGAAAACTGATTTGGACCTGAAGTTATAAAATATGTTAGATGTTTGGAAATGTAACTTCCAAAACTGTAGTTTGACTTTTAATGTGTACATTTGAATGTGCTTTCTTAATTTACATGTAAATTATATTCCTTAATAAAAATGTTTATATCCACTTTATCTTTATTAACATTTTTTGTTGGTGGTAAACAAAAAGATTTAGATTGATGGGGAAAACAAAACAAAGGAAGTATAATAAACATTATTTTACTAAAACACTTTTGTAGCATGTTAAATAGTCCTTCCTCTTTTTGAATTTATAAAGATCTACCTCTACATATATTTCCTCTTTTAGAAAATTATGTCTGAGCACAGTAAATAAAATATATTTGTATTTAAATTAAAAATGCTAAAGTTCAAAGCAAAATACTTACTTTTGTAGAAGTTCCATATAGTTAATCTATTTTAATTCCCATTTTGATTATTGAGAAACATAATATTTATGAAGGAAATATTTCACAATGAAGTTAAAAAGGCTATTATTTTGAAAAACTTATTCAGAAAAATGAAAAAGTAAAAAACTTGAATATATACATTAAAGAAAATTGTTTTTGTAAAAGTTTCTGCTCAGTTTGAGTCAGTTCCCCCCAAATATTATTAATTTAGTTATAGATGTAAACAAATTTTTGTGTCTGAGATTTTTATATATTTTTAAACAATACTCTAAAATTTCCATAATTTCATACCTTATATATACCCATATTGATTATAAAATGGAAAACCGCTTAATTGCTGGGTTGCTGCATGGCAAATAGATAAATAATGCCTCCTTCACCTCATCCTCCACATGGATTGAAGGTTCCAGCTCCACATTGCATGAGCATCATACAGTGTTTAAATTTAATTAAGTCTGTCTATGTGAATAACATTTTGATAAAAATGTTTTTTATTATTCTCAGCCATAGTAAAGAAAATCACTAGGATACTCAGAGAAGGAAAATGTGCTGAAGAACACTGGGTTATGCAAACTCTATCAACTTTATTAGCAAACATTCTGGTTCCTACTATTGTTGCTCAAGACAATAAAGAATTTGCTGCCAAAGTCCACTTGCTTTAGCAAAATGGAACTTTGTTTTCCAGAGCGTAACTTGTTGGTTTCACATGCTGTATTTTGGTATGCCTCCTGACACTCTTCTGTCAGGGGTAACATTTCATTCCAGTTTTTCAAGCTTTCTTTATGAGGCAGGCACCCTTGTTAAAAACTGTGTGACTCACATTTTCTATTGTGAAAGCACTCATCATCAAATACTGTGAAGTGTTCATCCAAACACTTACAATTTTATAAGCACCATGTAGAGGCCCAGAAATGTAAGTTAATGCAATACAGTGACTTTACTAGCCTTTCAACAGGTCTTGGGATAAAGTAACTGTTTGCATTACCTGAAATATGGAAATGAATGGCCTATTGTCTCAGGGCTGTTCATTAAACTTAAACTTTATTAAATTTGTTCATTAAAATTAAACTACATCAAACATGCATGCCTAAGTAAATTCCTATTGATATATTATCTAGAACTGCAAGAAAAAGTAATAGTGTTCCCTTGACCTGTGTACCTGAGGGTTTTAAAAATATTTTTATTGAATAATTCTTAATTATAAGGGGTCATACTCCAAGTCTTCCTTAAATCACATTTATTTTCACATATATTTTAGAACATAAAAATAAATTGGCTTAAATTTAAACAGGTTACAGATAGTAAGAGCTTCCAAATATAGGTACTAGGAAATGCCAGGGCAAGTGATTCATTATGAGATACATAGAAATTCTTCCTTTCTTTTCCTTTCCTTTCCTTTCCTTTCCTTTCCTTTCCTTTCCTTTCCTTTCCTTTCCTTTCCTTTCCTTTCCTTTCCTTTCCCTTCCCTTCCCTTCCCTTCCCCTTCCTTCCTTCCTTCCTTCCTTCCTTCCTTCCTTCCTTCCTTCCTTCCTTCCCTCCTTCCTTCCTTTCTTTTTATTTTTTTCCATTGATTTGAGAAACAGAGGAGAAAGGAGAGAGAGAAGCATCAACCCATTATTCTACTTATTTGTACACTCATTGATTGCTTCTTCTATGTGCCCTGATCAGGGATTGAACCCATGATCTTGGTGCACCAGGACAATGCTTTATCTACTGAGTACCCAGGGCGGTGGTACTACAGGATTGATATAAAGGAGAGGCAGTTGTCCACGTAAGATAACTTAGGTACAGTCTTGCATAGAACTAAAGAAATGGTGTTTGACTTAGCTCATTACTAATCCTCTATTTTTGGAGACAGCCTTGTAAATGAGATTCCAATTAGATAAACTACTGCTTTCCCTGGAATTTCACCTTCTTAGAAATCGGAACATTAAAAAGACAAAAATCATGACTAAAGAAGAAATACACAACTTTAACATCAATAATGATGACATTGAAATTGTTAAAGATTTTGCTTAATTTGGTTTAGTTATCAATTCAAATGGAGACTGAAGCCAAGAAATCAAGGGAAGGCTGACACTTGGAAGGGCAGTCATGAAAGAATTACAAAAGATCACCAAGAGCAAAGATGTGTCATTAGAGGACAATGCTAGGCTCATTCACACTCTTCCCCCCACCTTCCAATTAGTATGTATGAATGTGAAAGTTGGATAGTGAAGAAAGCTGAGAGGAAAAAAATTGATTAATTTGAAATATGATATTGGAGGAGAGCTCCAAAGATTCTTTGAACTACCAGAAAGAAAAATAAGTAGACGCTAGATCAAATTAATCCTGAAACGTTGCTGAAGGCAAAATTGACAAAACTGACGCTGTCTTACTTGGGTACATCATGAGAAGGCTGGATTCTTTAGAAAAGACAATAATGCTGGGGAAAAAAATGAATGGCAGCAGGGAAAAAAGAAGTCCAAATATGAGATAAATTGACTTTATAAAAGAAGCCTTTGACATGAGTTTATGGGAGATGAGTAAGGCTGTTTAGGACAAGACATTGTGGACATCATTAGTTCATAGAATCACCAGAAGCAGGAGCTGACTAAATGACACTTAACAAACACAAAGAACTGATCAATTTCAGCAACACACACAAATAACTGGACAGGTAGCCTGACATAGCTATTCTCCTCTGGTTCTTCGGTAAATTTGATTTAGGCCAGATGGAGTCTTTGCTTAAGCAGAGCTTGCTCAAGATTAACTGAATCAGATGCTTGCTATAATTCAGTGCTATGAAATATTCAAATTATATACCACAGAATCAAGAACAGGTTGATCACCTTGCCCCAGCAATGTAGTTTCTCCGTTGCCAAAATATAGAATTTACAAAACAGAATTGAACTGCTGATTCTGAGTATTTAAAAAAATATTTTTAAAACATTAAATTTTGGCCTCTGTTGTGCTTCTTGAAGTGCCATTGATATAAAATAAAGCCACTTACCTTTGCCAAGCAGGGTTTGGCATTTTTCTTCTGAAAACATTCAAAATCACTTGGTTCTCATTGTATATATTCTGTTACATGTATATTTTCCATGATGTTTGTTGAATTATTTAATCCAACTGTGCAAAAGTACTTCTCAGCAGCCACCATAGGATAAAGCACTTGGTTGTATGAACATATTGCAAAGCAGACACTGTTCCTGCTTTCCAGGACCTTGTAGTTTAGAAGGGCAGATAGAGAGAAAGAGAGAGAGAGAGAGAGCTATTTCATCCTTTTTCTCTCTACATAACTATATAGCTATCTAGGGAACAAAATGAATGGGGTGGGGAGAAGTAGAAAGGGAAAGAAGAGAAAGAAAATGACTATCTATAGTCACAGATATATGGAGGGTCCAAAGATGGTGTTGGTAGGCTGGAACTTTGGAAGGATATGTTTAATATATAAGATTATAGATTTATAAATAGTTTTTGGGCATGCCATTATAAAGGGAACAACCGAGTCCTATGATAAGTTTCATAAGGATGTCTACCTCCTGCAATTCCTTTGTGGAGCCACACTGACCCTGTTTAAAATGAGGCTCTTATGACACTTTGAATGCACTCTGGTTTGGAAAGAGGATCATGAGCCTATTTTGCTTGAGTCTTCTCCCTGGAGCTGTCACCCCACTTTGTCATTCTCTGTCATCTACTAATTCCCTAGTGAGTGATTTATTTGAAGTTTTTATTTTAATTTTCTCATCTCACTTTAGCTTGAGATTGATAGTCCTCCTCTTTTGACATCTGTTTTGCCTCACTGAGAAGGCTGTCCAAATGTAGCACGTTACAGTGTTTCTATATTATCTTTATAGAACAGCGGGGTGTAGATATGTGACTATAATTCAAGAAGGTTGTTGGAGAGTGCTAGAAACTAGCTGGGGAAAAGTGCATGCAGTTCATCAAGGACACTGGAAAGCAGACAACTGCGTGGTGTGGCAGAAAAAGAATCCACTTTACTTAACTCACAGTTCCCAGCAACTCTCCACCCCCACCCTGGTTGTCTGACCTATCAACAGTGTGGAGAAGTTTCCTGAGTTCTCATTCTGTTTAAAGGGAGAAGCAGCTCATGCTAACCATGATGGGCACATTCAGCAGAGATCAAAGTGCTTTCCCAAACATGTCCTCTGTGACTCCTCTATTGGCCACCAAAACTAGTCGTTAGCTAACACTGTCTTATTTTTGTTTGGTTGTTGAGACTTACTTACTTTAAAAAAAAAAAAGTGCCAGAGAAAAGTTTCATCACATTTTGTGCTGAGTAAGTAGTTTAATAACTTTTTTTTTTTAAACTATGCAGTTAATGCTGGATAGAGGTGTAACAGGCATTTGCCAAGGTACTACCAAAGGACATTATTTTAATAAATACTTGTAATGAGTTTGGGTCCTTGAATGACAAGCCATATATGGAAGTGTATGCTAGATATATGACACACTGGTAAGTACTGGGAATTATGAAAGAAACAGTTAAGTAGTCTGTCAGAGTATTTCTTTGATAAAATTTTAGAATTAAATTCCTTGTAGCTATAACACATTGAGGGTTTTCAGAGACTATTGGTATAATTAAAAACAAATGACTATGTCATATAGTGCAACTTCCCATGTTGAAAATGAGCTGGTATGTACTTACCAGAGGGACGGAGAATGAAGAGTAGTAAAGGGTAAAGGAAATAAAAATATGGTGACAGAAGATTTGACTCTGGGTGGTGTGCATGCAATGCAATATACACATGATGTATCATAGAATTATACACTTAAAAGCTATATAATTTTATTAACCAATATCACCCCAATAAATTTAATTTAAAAAAATGAGCCAGTATATAGAGATATATCCATATGTTTATATGTACTCAACTATTTCATTTTTTAATTGATTTTAATTTATTGTGTTTATATAGACTCTAGTGTTGCCCCGAATGCATCTCCCCCTCCCCAATATTCTCCTCAACATCTATCTTTCCCCTCTCCCCACTGTGCCCTCCCCCCTTCCCTTCAGGTTTATTCCATCCTATTATTCCCTTTTCCCTCTGTCCTCTTTTCCTCTGGTCCCTTTGATCCATCCTCTGTCTCAATTCTGTTCATTTTATTTTCTTGATATGAGAAATAGGATAGTATATAATCTTGGTAGTCATGAATTTAACATTCTTGGCTTCAATTATTTACAACGATCCTAAAAATTATGACACATATTCACCAGTGATTTTTATGCTTATTGTCTTTATATGTAGAAAAAAAAAAGATTTGACTTAATGAGTATAGTAGGTCACCAAACTTTTTTGTTGACATATGGTATTATATTCTGTCTACTCATTATCCTATACTTAACCAAAGTAAATTAAATTGAAAAGAATGTTATAGGTTTTGGGTATAATTTCCTGTGTGTGTGTGTGTGTGTGTGTGTGTGTGTGATTAGTCTCTGTGTGTAAAAACAAACCTAAAAGAAAACCAATTACTAGTCTTCATGGTGTACAAGAGGAAAAGGGATAAACTCTAAGAAAGTGTTTCTCCTAAAGCAGAAGTAAAAATTTTGCATAAATGAAAAATAAAATATTAAATTTGGTATTAGCCCTAATCTCTGCTATGGACAATGGAGCAGACTTTATTTTGTGGGAAAAATGGTATGGTCATATAGTATCTGTAAATTTAGAAAATTTTGAAAGGCTTGGAATGTAACCATCTAATTTTTAACAAAATTTGATTTTTAATTTGAGAGCAAAGATTTCCTCAAAAAATTAAAAATAAAACTGCCTTTTACTCAGCTATTTCATTTTTCGGAATATATCCTGAGAATACCTAATCAATGAAAAGAATATATACTTTTCCATGTTTATTGCAGCATTGTTCACAATAGCCAAGATCTGGAAACAGCCCTAGTGTTCGTCAGTGGACAAGTGGATTAAAAAGCAGTGGTACATATACACAACAGAATACAATGGGGCCATGAAAAAGAAGAAAATCTTACCTTTTGCAATGGCATGGATGAACTTGGAGATTATTATGCTAAGTGAAATAAGCCAGGCAGAGAAAGACAAATATCATATGATCTCACTTATATGTGGAATCTAATGAACAAAGTGAACTGAGGGATGGAATAGAGACAGAGGCGGAGTCACAGGGAGCAGAGGGACAGCTATCAGAGAGAAGAGGGATGAGGGGATGGGATCAGAGAAAGTAAAGGGATTAATGATATCATATAACCATAACGCAGAGATACAGATAACAAGACAGCAAATCCCAGAGGTAAGGGGGGGAGGAGTTAGGTGGAGGGGGACAAAAAAGGTGTAAATAGGGACATGGGGGTGGGTTGGGGAATGAGGTGTTATATTCAGTGGGAAACCTGAATTCATGTTAACACCATAAAAAAACCCTTCAATTTTGAATTCTCTACTATTTAGCTCCAAGGTTTCCACGTAATTGATATATTTTCCTGGACATTTTTCATCATCTCTCTGAGCTATTTCTCTGCCTTCTCTATCCATATTTGATTTCTTTTTCCTTGATAGCATTTGGGAGTGGTATTGTTAATAACACTAATAAGAGATAACTAAAAAAAGAAGTAAATAAAAATTAAAAAAATACAGTGAAGAAATAAAAATTCTGTAAATAATGATAAGTAGAACAGAAACTACAGATAACAAAAAACAGAAACTGAGGAAAAATGAAAAGAAAAAAAATAAAGTAAAAAACAAGTAAAATGCCACAGAAAGAAGTATGAGTTCAAAATATAATAACGATGAAAAATGACATTCAGGTGAGAGGAATAAAAAAGAGAAAAAAAGAAAAAGAAAACTGATGAATGTATTTATATTAATTTTTTTATTTAAAAACAAAGGAGAAGGGGAAGAAAAGGGAAGAGAGGGAAAAAAAGTAAAAGAGCAAGTGTCAGAAATGAAACCCTCACAAAAGCCAAGACTAAGCAATATAACAACTAAGGATCATGAGGTTCCAATGGGAAAAAGAGAAAGAAAAAAAAAGAAAAGAAGAAAAAATAAGAAAAACAAAAGAAAGATTGTATTGTTTTCCAGTCTTGAGAGGTAACTTACTCTTTTTTTCTGGCAGGAGGCACTGTGGTACAAGATTTGCCTCTGTGAGATTCTTGGGCAGAGTTTAGCTGAGACATCGCTGTTCTAATGATGTAGGTAGGGCCACAGTCGCATTGGTAGGAGGGGCTTCTTGTTAGGATTTTGCAATTTTATGGCTCTAGCAATGGCCATCTTGGGTCCGATGGCACCCCTCCTCACATCCCAGTAGGGCAGAGGATGAAGTGCCCAGGCACTCCCACCTCTCATAGGAGAGAGCAGCCTGGAGACTGAGGTGAGGAGGATCCTCCACCGCCACTGTTTGCACAGACAGCAGGGGAGCAATGTGGGACCCAGGAGGTCAGGGTGACACAGTCCAGTCCCTCCTCTGATACCACTCAAAGTGCAGCTCTGGGCAGGGAAGGAGTTGGTGCTCCAACTTCAGAAGCAGATGAGGTGCAGATCAGATCAAGCACAGGCCAAACTCCACAGGTCGTGTGGGCAGATCAAATGAGGTTCTGTGCCCCGTGGTGATATCCACAGGCTATTTACACTCAGATCTTGGGAGCACAGCTGCAGGCTTTGTGTGCTCCCAGTGCCTGCAGACACCAGGGACTGGCCCTGCTCCTGGTCTTGGTTGCTGGCATTATTTCAGCTCCCTCCCCTTAGTCTGTCCTCTTCTCCCAGCTCCAAAACAAAGCCCATGCTAAAAGTGCCTCCCTCCCTCAGATCAGTGAAGAAAAAGAAAAACTCTGTCCATCTTTTCTCTTCCATGAGTGGATTCTATCTTTGGCCTGCCTTCTCATGCAATCATACCTCTGTCTATCTGGTGTGTGTATATTTCAGGTTCATCTGGACTTTTTTTCTCTGTGTATAGTTGCAGTATTTGTTAAAATTTCAAGGGGAGAGATCGGGAGTATCTCTCACACTGCCATTTCTCTAATGTTCAACTATTCTTAAGCATTTCTATATATGAATAAATTCCACCATATTTTATACTAAAGGATTACAAAACATAAGTCTATATTATAATATACCAAAATAAGACTGTTTCCCTCTAGAAGTGTAATTAATATCTGAGTCTATGTTCATTCTTTATAACAGATAGATGCAAACATCTTTTGTGAATAAATTGGAAGAACATACTCTTAGAAACACTGGACACCTTGAGAACAATGTTATATACAGCATATAATAATACATTTTTATAAAAAATTTTTCCATGTATCAAAATAAACATGAGTGAATCAAACTAAGATAAAATTTAATAAGTGCTACAACTTAATCTGATATACATTTTCTGAGCATCAGCATTGTGACAGCCATTGTCACTTGGGATGAAACTGTCCTTCAATGTCTGACACGACAATATTGGCAAGTATTCTTTTTAAGTTGTGATCTCATAAAACAAATGAGTTAATTAGAAATAACCAAACCTACATTAACAATTTGTAGTTCTACTGTTTGGTAAACTGCTTAATTTAAAGTAAATATTAAAAAGATAATATAAACTATTTTATGTGTTCCTAGTATTAATTCAATACTTTTACCCTAGAGATTGGTAGTGGCCTTTATTCTCTATAAATTGCTGAAATCCTTGGTCAAATGTGAAAAAAGAACTTGTCTTTCTTTAGCTCACACATACTGCAATGATCTCTTTTCTTCTGGCTCTCCAAAATCCTGGCCAGTTAGCCCTCCAACACTTTCTGCCCCATATGTTATGGAAGACAAGAACCCAAGCCCACAGACTTAAAGGTATAACATGGCTGTGTTTATTTTTCATATAACTGAATTGTAGCAAGCCTTTATTCAACTGCATGATAAAATTAATCTTTATGTCTTTTTAAACTATTCCAAAAAATTATCTAGGTTCTCCAGTGGGAGGGGAGTGGGGAAGTGGGACTTATTGTGTGGTACATGGGGTGAGGTAGATGGCATACCATCATTGATTTGTTTTGGATTTTTCTGAGATATTCTCTCTTTTTCTCTTTTTTTATAAAGATTTTAACATTTTTTTAGAGAGGAGAGAGAGAGAGAAAGAGCGAGAGAGAGAGAGAGAGAGAATGAGGAGGAGCAGGAAGCATCAACTTCCATATGTGCCTTGACTGGGCAAACCCAGGATTTCAAACTGGTGACCTCAGAGTTTCAGGTTGATGCTTTATCCACTGCGCCACCACAGGTCAGACTGAGATATTCTTTTTTAAGAATGGGTTTAGCTTTCTTCACTTGCAAGTCTATTGAAATGCTTACCTTTGTTACCATTACCAAAATTTGAGATCTTCAGTTTTCTGTGTCATATCAGTATTGTTGTTGGAAGTAGGAAATGCATTTAACTGTTCCACATCACATTTGGGTGCAGGCAACTTTTCAGGCTATTTACCAGACAATGAGAACCACTTCTACTCTGCCCCCCTGTCATGCTGGGCACAAGTAATCCTTGGGTATGTTAATGAAATATATATATTAGTATTTGTAATTGCAGCAAATGCCACCATCATTAACACAGTTACTCAGACCAAAACCTTAGATTTATCTTTGATTCTTTTTCTTTCTCACTCCTGTCCAATATGTTAGGAAGTTCTCTCAACTCTATCTAAAATTATATTCTGAACCACTTCTTCTCAATACTTTATTCCTACCATTTTATCTCAAGCCAATGCGTGGTTTTACTTGGCTACAGCAATAACTTCTTCACTGGCTTCTGTTAATTCCCCGATTCTATAATTGCTGCTGTCTTCCCAATCCCAGAGTAACCTGCTAAAAACTTAAATCAAATCATGCTATTCTTCTACTCAACACTCTTCAGTGACTTAGCATCATGCATAAAATAAAATCCACATTCTTACCAAGGCCTATAAGATCCTGGTCACTCTGTTATTTCAGTTCTGGTCTTCTTGTTATTTATTGATTATGCCAAGCTCACGCTTTCCCAAATATCAAAATTTATAATGTCCTGCTCTTTTTCACATTACTCTTTCAAGTCTTTCAGATATGTTTTTAAATGCCATCTCTTCAAGGAAGCCGTCATCTCTCTATTCCCTTACTTGACTTATTTTTTTTACAACATTTATTAGTACACCAAGTTAATAACCTGCCTATGGGTTTATTGTCTGCCTTCATTACTGACCAAAACTTTATGCTTCCAGATGCAGTCCATAACATGCAATACACTGTCTGGTACATGTAAGGCATTAATATATATTTCTTTAGTGAATGAATAGACTTGATGTTAAAAATATAATGATCATAAGACAATGCTTTACATTCACTTTTTATTTTGGATATGAGAACAGTTTTTAGATTAAACTGGAACTCAAAGAGGATCCTATTATTTTGTAGAATACATAGAAAGAGATAATTCTTTTGTGTGACATAACATTTTACTTCAGACTTCATCAGAATGTGACTTTGATTATGTATTCATGTCATGTCCAGTACTATATATATCCAGGAGTCAAGAGAATATGCATCATCCTAAATCCAAAATCCATGATTTCAAATGCTATTTATTTTATGTTTTCAATACTCATTTTCTTATAATTGAATTTTATTGGAGTGATATTGATTAGCATAATTATACAAGTTTCAGGTGCCCAATTTTATAATATATCTCTGTACACATGTATTGTGTGTTCATCCTCAAGCTGTTTAAACTAATAGGAAATCAAGAAATCTGTTACCTGGAAATCCTTCTGTACACAGTAGTAGCTAATATGTTCATCAACCTTGCTGAGCACGTGCAATAATACTGGCATAGAACATCAAGAATTTCTAGAAAATGTGAACATCATGCATTAGTCATTTATTATTAAGCCATGGAGACTTTGTATTACTATCATCAGTGTTATGGTTAATAGTGTTTGATATTTATATACCCCAAGACTCTTTCAGTTGTAAGTGACTGGAACCCAATTTAAACTAGTTTAAACAAAGAACTATATTTATTGTCTGATATAACTGTCAGGTTGAGGCTGGCATCTGGGTTCAAATGATGTTTTTATGGCATCTTTTAGTTTTGTTTCTCACTGCTTCTATACATGTGTTGGCCTCTTTCATCTATGTGGATAGTTTCTACCACATAGAACAAAAGTAATTCCATGTCTGTATCACTAGAACTTCTGTTCCAAATAGAAATTTTTTGCAGCGACTACAGCTAAAGTATCCCTGAGAATGTTCTGGATGGTCAAGCTTAGGTCTTAGGTCTATACTAACCCTATCATTATGTGAATATGTTGTATTATGGTTGGATCAACCTTGGTCATGTATCTACCCCTTTTGCAAGGAGGGAAGCTATGAGGGAAATGGGAAATCATGTTGAGCAGCTGAAACATTAATGTTATCACTATCAACACACTATCATTCTTTGTACTTTTTTTTGTGTGTGTGTGTGAGAGAGAAGGAAAGATAGTGAGGCTGACTCTCTCATGCACCCCAACCGGGGTCACATGGCAACCCAATCTGGGGCCAATGCTCAAGTACAGAGTTATTTTTAGCTCCTTAGGCTGATGCACTTGGACCAACCAAGCTATTCACAGTGCCAGGGTCCACATCTGAACCATTGAGCCACTGGCTGCGGGAGGGAAAAAGAGATAGAACAGGAGAAAGTAGGGGGAGAGAAGCAGATGGTCACTTCTGTGGGCTCTGACCTAGAATGAAACCTGGGATGTCCATATGCTGGGCTGATGCTCTATCTACTGAGCCACCTATGCTTCCTTAGACCAAAAACAGAACAACATTCTTGTGAAAGAAAAAAATACCTCATCATTTATATTATCCACTCATCTAAGTAACTGGAAACTATGCACTAGTAATGTCATATAAAATGCTAGCTAATTTTAGGAATTTCATTATCAGAGACAATACTATAAACAACACTGAAATCAAGATGAAATGAGCAGCCCAGGCTGGGTAGCTAGCTCCATTTGTTAGAGCATTGCCTTCATATGCAGAGGTCATTGGTTCAATCCCTGGTTGGGGCACATACAAGAACAGATCAATGTTCTCATCTCTCTCTCTCTCTCCCTTCCTCTCTCTCTAAAATCAATCAATAAATTAAAGAAAAGATAAAAGGGTAAAAAATATAACCAAAGAGATAAAAAATTAATAGAAATAAAGGGGTGTCATCAGAGTGACAGGAGCTTCTGAAGTAAAGAAAGTAGCAAAGAGAAAAACAATAATTATAAATCTAGAAACAAAATTTCTTGAGTTATAGTTCTTAAGTTAGGTAATCATATTTATATCCTATTTTATGTCAGAGAAATTGTAGCCTCCACTTTCTAGCACCCCCTTTGCATTTATATATACTGGCTTATTATATGGGTTTGTTTAGATCTTGATTTTCTATCTTTTGTCTGTCTAGTTACCTTGTCTCTTGTCATATTTCCCTATAGAATTGGTGTCTGGCTTCAAACTTCAAATAGAATAGCAGCACTTGTATTTTGTTCATTTCCTTCCCAGGCCTGGATCTTGATTCCTACCTATTTCTTTTTTTTTATTCTTACCTATGTTTTATTCTCTCTTACCCTTCACTGTCTTTTCAACCATTCTGAAGTGGAAAGACGAATCCTATTGAAATCATAACAACTCAAGGGTTTCTAGAATATTCTCAATTCTTTGCTCACTAGAATAACTTTAGGGCAACAAAGATATTTAGAATCATATTAGAGTTGCATGCCTTGGCTAACCTAGCTGCCTTCACCAGAACCATCTCAATAACTGCTTGTTCTCTCTCCCTAGAGCCAAAAATTATGATCAGCTGATGGACTTTGGTACAACAAACAAAATGGAAACTGCTCTGATTGGTTGGAGGGTGAGCCACCTCTTTGGAAGTTCCTGTGCTTTCTTGTTTCTTTATAAAACCATCTGGGATACCGCTAAACTGGCCTGTACCCAATTTTTTCCCCTCTTCATCCCCATTAGCATAGTTTGTGACGGTTTAGAATGCTTTGCAAGCTAATGTGGTCATGATAGGTCATCCCAGAGCCTTCTTCTTTTCTCAAAGAGTATGAGAAATATTCAGTTTCTTCTTATTGGCAAAGGTATATCTGACTTTGGAAGTGAAGTATTCTTGGTAAGTATTATCTCAGCATTGGATCAATCATGCTGTGCCTGTTTCCACAGGTCAAAGCAGTGACCGGGACAATAAATTGAATGTAACTCCTGCTGATGGGTCTTTCTGGGAACAGACCTGACTTTATTAACTCTGTCTTGATTTAAGTAGTGATAACCAAATCCCAGACTGGGAGAAACACCTTCAAGGATGAGTTTAGATTTGTACTGTGTTCTTCCAAACATTTCTTATTTCAGAATGAGGAAGTTGGAAAATACTTGCTGACCTTTGGCTCATTTTACTTGTTTACAGCTTAAGAGGTACATAAAATTCTATTATTACTTAAGTTATAGTAAAGCTGAATGCTGGAACAATTAATTGAGAATATATTCCATAAATCAAATCTTTCTTTTATTACTGATTGATTTTATTTTTGTTTTTTTTACAGAGACCAAGAGAGAGTGAGAGAGAGGGATAGATAGGGACAGACAGACAGGAACGGAGAGAGATGAGAAGCATCAATTATTAGTTTTTCATTGCCGTTGCGACACCATAGTTGTTCATTGATTGCTTTCTCACATGTGCCTTGACCGTGGGCCTTCAGTAGACCGAGCAAACCCCTGCTGGAGCCAGCGACCTTGGGTCCAAGCTGGTGAGCTTTTGCTCAAGCCAGATGGGCCCGCGCTCAAGCTGGCAAGCTCGGGGTCTCGAACCTGGGTCTTCCACTTCTCAGTCCGAAGCTCTATCCACTGCGCCACCACCTTGTCAGGCAGATGATTTCATTTTAATTTTTTTTGTTAAGCTTTATGGGTAGGCCTCCTTGGTTATACATTTCACTCCTAACTCATCTAGCTACAATACCAACATTTTATTCAAGTTTTTAAAGGTACTTAATAGTGTTACAGTGTCAGAGTTTTGAGGACTTGGGAGTGAGGGGCAGGATAGATTCACCTTTCCTCAGGAGATTGGAAATGTACCATGTGCTTGATGAGATTTTGATTTTTTTCCCCCAAAAGGCTAAAAGACTAATTCTGACAGACATGTGGTAATGAGCCATGACTGAATGCAGACAACACAGTCTATAGTTAACATCGTACATACATCATGAATTAGGGACATCTGACCCTTGGCTCCCCTGTAATTGTTTAGTTTTTTAAGTAAATCCCTTTAAAGAGAAGACACCTCTTAGGTGTTGATGGAGTTTGTTTCTTCTTTCAAGGCTAGTAACTGGGATAGTAATTTGAGCTGAAATTCTCCTTCAGCCTAAATGTCTGAAATAGAAAGGTTACAAGTCTATTTTCATAAAAGTCAATATGTTACCCACATACAACTTTTTAATTGTTAAGCTAAAATTGTAACATTATTCTGCCCAGTAAGAATATTTTCAGATTTCTTTTAATTATCTTCTTAAATTATTTTCCTAGCATGGTTAAAGGAAGATGTATATATTGTAATAGGTGATGGAACAAATAATTGGAAAGGGAGACTGGATATTGTCTGCTCTATGCCAACTTTGCTGGGAGTAGTATGTCCATGAATGAAGCAGCTGTGTTGGAGCTGGTCTGACAGTTTCTTTCTCAGTTTATAGTAATGAATTCATACACATTCACCTAATATGTTGTGTATTTATTAGCCTGCATTGATGACAGTTATATTACATAAAGTTCAGCATAAGACCCAAGTGTAGAGCTCCAAACATGCATTTCAGAGAAAATGCACATTCAATTAAACTCAAATTATCTAGTACCACCCTTTATCCTATAAAACACTAAAACTAAATAGAAGGCAAGCCGATACTTACAATGCTTTGCTGTTGCTGGATTCACTGATTCTCTAGATAGCTATAAACTGAGATTTTGTTTGTGATACTTCTCTTGCTTGTATTCCCTATAAGCCTATAGGAAAAATAAGAATTCAAATGCTATTGGGCTAAAGGTCAGTCCTTGTAGTGGTAGACTTCAGGTCCAAGAGTACATTCTGGTTTTGACAGCTATTGTGATGGATTCCAAAGGGATTCTTTGCAGATGTTATTAAGCTGTTCATGACATAATATCTTTCCAGCATTGTCAGATAACTGGAAGTGACCAACAAAAAGAGGATGATGATAAGGGAAAGAGGGAGGATTCATTTGTGTGCATGATTTCAGGAAAAAAACTAACTGGAGCATCACATATTTCAGAGTGACAGCCAAATAATATACATTGGGCAGAACCATGTCTTATTTGCTCTTCCAAAAGAACCTGAAATACAGATGTTACCAGTGCTTTTGCAATGAAAATATTCCTTTCTTGAAAATGAAGTTAAACTGACCATTGAGATCTATGAAGCTTAAGTTCTTTGTGGCCCAACTTCTTTAAGCAATTTTTATAAATACTTCCTAAGCATTTTATGAGCTATGTAAACAGTGCAGAAACTGTGTGACCACACAAAGTTTACATACTTAAAGTACATTGCTGGAAAACAGACAGCAAAAATGAAGAACCAGTGAAGTTTCCTGACAATTACTGTGCTCCTAAGGCAGAGTTCTGATTCAAATTGTGTTCTTTAACCAGTAGGAATGCTTTTAAGCTCTTTCTTGCCACTTGAAATAAAATTATTAGTAACAGATATACAAGCAAAAGTCTTCCATTTTTGTAGTTTGATTTAGTTATCATTGTAGTGTTGGAAGTATGGGAAAATGTTGTTTCGACTTTTGAGGAGATTTTTTTGTTCTGCATCTAAAATATTAGTCTTACTAGTTTAATTTCATAGATGAATTACTTGGGAGCAATGAAGAACCCTTTTTTTCTATTGTATTCATGATTTATTTTTTGTAATATTGCATGTTTTGTTTCAGAGTAATATTTTGAAGTTTTGTTTTTCTTGAGGACCTCTATATACCTTTTTTAAAAATCTTTAGATTAAATTTCTGTGGTAATATTTTAGGATTTAGTAGCTTCAGTTAAACAAAGCAAGTGAAAGTATTTAGAGAACACTCATCTTAGTGACTGTCAGCAATTTATATTTCTAATTTGCTTGGCATCACAAATATTTCAGAAAATGTATTTTGATTCACATGATAAGACAGATGATGGCATTAAAAGTTTAAAACAATCTAGTTTAAGATTCTAATATATAAGTCTGTGCTTGGATACTCTTCTAGAATTCAGGAATTTTAGGGAAGGAACACTGACCTAATAGACTTTTAAGGTTGGAAGGGACCTAAGAGATAAGTTTGTCCAACTGGCTCACTTTACAGATGAGAGGACAGAGAGTCTGGGATGTTAACTGACTCATTCAAACATTACTTCTCATAGGTGTTTTGAGATATGATTAATCTTTTAAATGGACTTTTAATAAGTTTAGTATTATGTAAAATTTTCATAATAATCAACTAAGTTTTCTATTAAAGTCAGCGTGGATAGAAGAAAGAGTTTTGGAAATTAGAACGTGAGCACTTTCAAAGTTCAGATTTTATTTTAAATAGTAAGATTAAACAATACAGCTATATTATTATAGGAAGTAAAGTTGTATTATGAAGTCAACCTGAACACAAAATACCCCAAACTAGTTCTTTGATCAAACTAGCTCAAAGCTAATCTGTAGTAAACATTATTCTTATGCATAGGGCTTGTTCTTTACTTAAACAAAAAGATATTTGTTCCCTGTTAGTCTTTCCTTTAGGATTGTTATTCCAAAGAATTGTTCAAGAGGTAAATAATATGGAAAGGAGGCGAGAAGTTTATCTTGCAGAAAGAAAGCAAATTAACCCAGAAAGAGACACGATAAGGATAAACATTTAAAAAGGAACAATTAGGAAAGATGTTAAAAATGTAGATGAAGTCTGTTTGATAAACTCATAGTGCTAAAGAGATCAATATACAGGTGAACTTCACAAAGAGGAAACAGTTCAGTGGCCACAAAAATGAAAACCCATTTTAAGCTAAAACAAGCAAGTATTCACCCGGGTTTAATATAGAACCCAACGAGAGAATATTAATATCAACATGAAGCCTGTCACTAGCATCCCCCAGCCCCCAATTTTATAAGCAGATATGCTGTTACATTATTCTACCCAGGAAGAAAAGAAAATCAAGCCTAAGAGATGAATGGGGAACAAAGAATAGGGCACTATGAATTCATGCTTTTGTTACAAGCTGCAGAGCTGACTGGTTGGTGTGATGTTCTGAAAGAGCTTCAATCTATTTTTAAAGTCTTACTTTGTCTCTTCCAGCCAAGAAGCTTAGCTAAAGTGAAAGCTCTCTTTGGGAAACATGTCTGAGCTGACAACTGCTAATTACTCAGAAGCCAATTACTTTTTCCTTATAAATTTCAAGTGTATATATCTATAATAACATATCTAAAAAGAAATAAATAAAAATTCTCAGATTATAGAACAAAAGCACCATTTTAACAAATAATAAGGATTTTCCTTTATGTAAGTGTGAAGGAATACTGTGGGACATAAAGTGCCTCTTGGTACAATGAATATTATTCTAATTCTACAGGTCATTTGTTCTGATACTGTAATGCTTCTTTAATGGATATCTGTTACTGGAAAGGGGACCTGGCCCTTTTGGTCTACCTAGAGCAGGGCAGTAGTGAGTGGGTTCTTGACACAACACGAGTCCAGGTGGTTATGAGAGTATGTTTATTAAAGCTGGGCACAGTGAAAGAAAGAATGGCCTAGAATAAAAGAAGCAACAGGAGAGAGCTTACACAAGGCTGCTTTGACTCACTGAGAAGACAAAAGAGAAAACTGGGATTTGGAGACAAGTCAAGGAGGTTATCCTGGGATGAGCTGCTGCTGCCCATTGCTTCCCTGGTTTCAAGTCTCCTGGGGACCCTAAGAGTTTAGAGATGTAGGCCTGTAGGGGAAGAGAAAGAGGAAGGAAAAGGTGCAGGCATGCTCCTGGGAGGGAGAGAGCACTGGGTCTTTTGATTTGCAGGGTTTTAAAGGCTGGGAGTGGTTTGAACCTTGGTCAGGGCACATATAGGAACAGATGGATGTTTCAGTGTCTCTCTCTCATTTCCTTTCTCTAAAATCAGTAAATAAATAGTAATAAAAAAAGGCTGGGAGTTTAGGGGAGGATTTCAATAGACTATTCATCAGCTTTCCAGGTGTGCCCTTTCAAGATGGTTGTCTCTACTGATTGGTTAGCCCCTTCGGCAGGGGATTTTTAGTCATTGCAGGTGGTCCTGGCATCGCCCACCTGGTTTTGCTGCTTTTCTGGGCCTACAGCTAAAATACTACTGAGACCTAGATGTTACCTCCAGGGAGGTGACCTGTACCTGGCTGTAAATTGCTTGGCCAGTGTGTGCAGCTCTCTGTTTCAGTTTCCCCATTCTACTTGCCAAGGAATTTTCCTAGCTTCTTGATATCCTGCCTCATATCCTCCTATCACTGTCCTTTTGATAGTTCTGAGATCTGGATCCAGAACTTCTGTTGGTTCCAAATGAAGTCATTTTTGCTCTCTGCAGTAAATTAAGAAGAATAAAACATGAGGAGAATCCTTTAGTTTTTATGTAACTTAATAAAATTATTTTCTATATCCCAACTTAAATTTTTGGGTGAAAGGATTTGATTTATAAGATACTATTATAAATTGATGTTGTGTCTAAATTGATTTTTTCAGTGAGGCAAATAGAGTAGAATTGTATATCTTAAACTTAATATGTTAATATTGTGTATTTTTCTTTAACATCCTTTACAGAGGCCCAGAAATAGAGCTCCTCCATGGGATGTTAAACACCTTATGATAAATGACTTTGCAAGTGATTCTCAGGGATCAAAGTTCTAGCCAGAGAGGAGTGATGGAAAAACAGCACCCTGGCGGGAAAACCAGAGTTGTTTGGGTCTTTGCCACCACATTTATACAGTAAAAAAATAAAAAATAAAATCCAAATACGTTGAAATTGCTCATTTTGGCTGACTTTTCTACCACCTACCACTCCCTGTAACCTCCTAAACTCAGTTTCTGGAATATGGACACAAGCTGATTCCCTCTGAAAGAAAAGAGAGATGGCCACATGTGTCTTGCAGATGGAATTAGAAAGGGGGTCTGGTATTTCTGGAAATAGATGATATTCTACTAGTACCTCCTTAAGATAAATCTTACAGAGCAAGAAAAAAAGAGAAAAATATCTTACAATACATTTGTTAGTCTAAGTGACTTTATGCCTATAAAATCCTCTTTATTGTTTGCGTAGATTCTGATAAGGTGACATTCATTTTCAGCAATATCAGGGCTTATCTCTATAACATAAAATAATCAATATTATATATTTTAGGTTTGCAACACACATACATCAACATATTTGTCTTCACTATATTACCATACATTTAATTCTCTCTCATAATGAGATAGAACACATACAATACTAGTGGTGATGGCATTGATTTACTTGTCAATTATTCATTTATCTGTTTTTATGCCCAAGACCTGTAATAGCATAACAGTATATAGTAGTTCACAAATGTCTGAGTTCTCTGCCTTCATAAACCTGCTTAGATGAGTTTTACAAACTCTCTAGACATCTGTGAAAAGAGTTGAACTAAAGAGTTTTGAATGCACCTTCAATGTTCCCAGTCTATGCCATTAATATAATAGGAAGATGGAGACTATAGTTTCGACACTTTACTCCCATTTCTTCCTTTTTCTAAGGTCTTTAGGATAAAAAAGGAGAAACTCAAATAAAAGGGTATAAGGCATTTCTTTTTAGCTAAAACTTCCAGAGAGAAAGTAAGAGAAATAAGGAGGAAGAAACCCTAAGCCATAGGATTTTGAAACTTGTGGTTTCAATTGGGAAAACATTTTAAATCAGGAACATATTCTTGGTGTACCTCTTTATGCTCTCTTCAATTGATATTAATCCTATGCTCTATTTGCATAACTGGGTTCTCTTAAGCTATGATTAAGATGTTCATAAACAATTACTAGCACTTCCTGAGTTTCAGGCACTGCTGAAGATTTTTGCTCACATAAATTTCCACAGTCACCTTAGGAGGTAAATACTAATTACCCTCATCTTCCAGAGGAGACTCAAAGAGGTCAATATCATGTCTGAGTCCACATAGTAAGTGGTAGACCAGGATTTGAATGCAGATGTCTGGCATCACTTAATCATACTGCCTCATTCATCCATTACCTAATCAAGCTGAAACTTTCATTGCTTTATGATTTTTCATTAATGTTATTATAAAATGTTCCTAGGAAATATTATTATATAGACTCTTTGCATCACACATTGATGAATGACCAGTCAAGATCCTGTCTTCATTTATATCATTATAAGAAAAAGAAAGTTAATAATTTTGATTTCAGTTTGAACTTGTTTTTGTTTCCTAGGATTGATGCAACAAATCACCACATACTTGGTGGCTTAAAACAATATAAATTTATTCTTTCCCTCTTTTGAAGAAGAGAATTCACAATCAAGTTATTGGCTGAGTTAGTTCTGTCTAGAGGCTTTTAGGGAGAGTTCATTCCATGCCTTTCCCCTTGCTGCTTGTGATTGTAGGTAGATGCATCACTTTAATCTCTGCCTCCATCTTTATCTTTTCTTATTCCAAATGACCTTTGTTCTAAACTCTGCCTCTTCTTTCACTTATAAGAGCACTAGTCATCAAACTTATGACCCAGTTTAAAGCCAGAATGATCTCACCTTCAAATCCTTAATTGAGTTACATTTATGATGACCTTATTTTCAAATACAGTAACATTCACAGGTACCAGAGATTATGACCTGGCTCTATCTTCTGGGGATGTTGTGATTGGTTAGGAGGTACAGGGAACAATACACATCTAAGACAATTAACAAACCCATGAACAAAACCATTTTAGAGAATGAAAAATGACATGAAGGACATTAAAGAGGACAATAGATTCTGTTTGATTTCTGAGACCCAAGTACCCCCTTAAATATCAGTTATAGTTCTCGACACTACCAATAACTGTATGATTTATTTTTAAATAAAATTTTATTTTGAATTTTTTAATTTCTTATAAATCCATCTCATTGTGATAAACTGATAAAAAAAACTACTGACTCCTCTGTAATTACTCATCTAACACATCAAAAAAGCTATTCATTCATCAAAGAAACAACATACTAGATTCTCTGATTTCCCTAAGGAATTGGAAGAAATTGAGTTGGAAAAAAAAACACTAAAGCATCAATTTATGAAGCATTAATTTCCCTAATTCCCAAGCTGTAAAGCACTGTAAGGTTACTACCAAAATGTCCTCAGGGATTTTTTTCCATAAGAACAAAAAATTTTTGGAAAAAATTCAACCTGCTGTAACTTCTCATATTTTACTTATCAATTACAATTGCAAAATTTTCACAAAACATATTGGCAAATGGCTTGGAAGTTATTATGCAGAAAGTAATTCATTGAGCTTAAGGTGACTTTTTCTTTTTTAATTTTTCTGAAGTCAGAAGTAGGCAGACTCCTACATGCGCCAGACCAGGATCTGCCCAGCTAGCCCACTAGGGGGCGATGCTCTGCCCATCTGGGGTGTTGCTCCCTTGCAACCGGAACCATTCTAGCGCCTGAGGTGGAGGCCAAGGAGCCATCCTCAGTGCCTGGTTAACTTAGCTCCAATGGAGCCTTGGCTGCGGGAGGGGAAGCTAGAGACAGAGAGAAAGGAGAGGAGGAAAGTGTGGAGAAGCAGATGGGCACTTCTCCTATATGCCCTGGCCGGGAGTCAAACCTGGGACTTCCACACACAGGGCCGACACTATACTGCTGAGCCAACTGGCCTGGGCCAAGGTGACTTCTTAAAGCTCAGTTTAAGTTTATTTAGGACCAGAACATAAGTCTTTATGACACACAAATTTATGCCATGGCTGTATAATCTCTTATTGCAAGAAAGACCTTTGCTGATGTTTCATAAACTACTGAGAAGTTCTTTTAGTATGTGCTTTGTATTTGGGATTGTTATATGTTCATTTTGTTTCTACAGAAATTATATTTCTTTTTGTTTAATTTTGATAATTGGGTAAAAGCAACTGTTCTTTTATTTTAGTTAGTTAACCTTTCCATCATGCTAAAACTTAAAAAGGAGCAAATGTTCATTCTAACCTGAATTGTGATTTTAAGTGAAGGCTTAGTGGTAAGACAAAACCAATGCTTATTTCAGCAAATACCTCAACTCACAACTTGCTGATTTGCTATAGATCTCGATCTTCATTATGTGTGCAAGAAAGAAAAAGGTTGCAATTTCTACTTTTTTTTTTAGGAGTTTAGAAATCCCTCTCCCCATTGGTAGTGAGAAAATTTATTTTGGAAGTCATTTAGTAATAAGCTTTACAAAATCTATTGCATAAGGCGCTACCATTTCAGTGATTTTCTTTTTTAATCTGCATTAACAAAAGGAGATAAAAGAAGTGATAAGAAATAAAATATACTGCTCACAAAAATTAGAGGATATTTTAAAGTGAATATGAAGCAATAAAATATCTCAATTTTTGTGAGCAGTAGAGTTAAAAACAGTGGAATACAAAACAAGGGGAATGAAATTAACTCAAACAACTATACTTGATATATTATACTCATTTGGTTTTTGAGGAGCAGACTGGGAGAAATTCATGTAAAAAAAAAGAATGTCATTAATATGGTTTTAAGGTGCTAACAAACCCATTTATGACTATACAAAAATTATCAATTGTGTCTCTTTTTACTTCAATTTATTTTTAAAAGGATGTGACCTTTGTGATAAGTGATCCCAGTAAGAAAAGCTCAGAATGGGGTCGGGTGGTGGAGGTGGGACTAAAATCACATATCATCATGGATGAAAATGGTTCAGTAGACAGGTCAGAAGGGTAGATAATTTATATTTATAGAAATACCATAAAGCTTAAAATATGACTCTAGCTAGATGAATTACCGTTTATAATTCAGATACGGAGGAACTGATTTCCTTGAAGCCCTCACTGTGCAGAGCTGGGCATTCCCAAGGTGATGTTTTGGCTTCTGGGAGCTGGACTATGAAATTCCTTTTCCTTTTAAGATTATATGTCCCAAATATAGAGTTTCAAAATACAAAATACATAGTGAACAGAAAAGTCACATATTGTTTATACAATTTGAAAACTATGTCCCTAAAGTGCTGCCAATAAAGGTGGCATTAGCTACTTCTCTGTTCATAGTTTAAAATACCAAAGATCATAAACCATTTTAACACATTGAAAGTTTTCTTTTCTTAGTTCCTTGAAAAATTGAGTTCTGCTGTGTCAACGTAGCTAAGTCTGCCCTGGGCTACTTTTGATGATGGAATTTCTAGAATAAACACCAAGGATCATGAAAGGTAACCTGAACTGAAATACTTCTGAACTTAAATGAGGTTGAGAGATCATTCTGCAAATTATTTTCTAAGCTGAAAAATTATTTCAGTTTCTGCTGTTACTGTGATTAATCTATGCATAAATTGAGAGGAAAACTTATGATAAAAATTGACTAATTTATGAAAGAATTTAAGGAAGATAAACATTTGGAGAGAGCATTATCAAAGCCTACGGAAACACTGATATATGTTACAAATATAGAATGAGCATTGATTTGTATTAGCAATATCAATTTTTGAGAACTTATTTTATTTTTAAATTGATTTTTTGGGGGGTACAGGTTCAGGTGTGAAATTCAATAAAACATCACCTTCACACTGCATCATATGCCCATTGTACAAAACAGTTTGTTTTGTCTTCATTTCTCCCCACTTTATCCACCTCTGCCTACCCTCACTCCCTTTTCCCTCTAAAGAACTTTTTTTTCTTTTCCTACTGAGAGGAGGGGAGATAGAGAGACAGACTCCCACATGTGCCCCAACCAGGATCCACCTAGGAATCCTGTCTGGGGCCGATATTCTGCCCAGCTGGGGTCATGCTTACAACCGAGCTATTTTTTTAGTCCCTGAGATAGAGGCTACACAGAGCCATCCTCAGTGCCCCAGCTGATGAGCTTGAACCAATCATGTTATGGCTTCGGGAGGAAAAGAGAGAGAAGAAAGGGCAGGGATGGAGAAGCAGAGGACATCCATAGGCCAGGTTGACTTTCTACCACTGAGCCAATCTGACAGGCCTCTCTTTTTTTTTTTTTTTATTAATTGAATTTATTGGGATGACACTGGTTCACAAAACCATACAGGTGTCAAGTGCACAACTCAGTAAAACACCATCTGCATTTCCCCCCGTTTTGTCTACTTCCTACTTCCACCTAATTCCCAACCCTTTTTCCCCTCTGGCTATCACCACGCTGTTGTCTTTTTCATCTTGTTTTATACAGCCTGCTTACTCTCCTTCCTTCTGACAGCTGTCAGTCTGTTCCATATGTCTATGCCTCTGTTTCTATTTTTTTCCATCAGTTTATTTTGCTCATTAGATTTCACATATAAGTGAGATCATATAGTATTCATCTTTCTTTGCCTGGCTTATTTCATTTAACGCAGTGGTTCTTAACCTTTTTTGAAGTACTGAACCCACCAGTTTCATATGCGCATTCACCGAACCCTTCTTTAGTGATAAATAAAATATGATTTTTGTTTTCCAAATTCAAGACATAGGTATATGTTTTTATACTGGCACACAAAATGAGCCATGCATGAACAAAGAAAAAAAACCAACAAAGTGCATGCACTTACAACAAATTACGGTATTACTTTATTCTGGCCTATGCAGCAGAGGCTTCTTCGAACCCCTTAGACCAACTCATCGAATCCCTAGGGTTCGATAGAACCCAGGTTAAGAACCACTGACTTAATGTTATAATCTCCAGGTCCATCCATGCTGTCACAAATAGTGACATTTTTTCTTTTATATGGATGCATAGTATTCTATTGAGTAAATGTATCACAGCATTTTTTTATCTACACACCTACTGATAGATACTTGGGCTGCTTCCATATCTTGGCTATTGTAAATAATGCTTCAATGAAAATAGGGGTGCATATATTTTTCAAATTGTTGTATTGGGGTTCTTTTTTTGTTTTATTTTTTGTATTTTTCTGAAGTTAGAAGTGTAGAGGCAGTCAGACAGACTCCTGCATGCACCTAACTGGGATCCACCAGGCATGCCCACCAGGAAGCAATGCTCTGCCCATCTGGAGCATTGCTCTGTTGCGGCCAGAGTCATTCTAGTGCAGTGATGGGCCATCTTTTGAGCTTGGTGTGTCAAAATTCGCCAAAAAAAATAAGCATAACTCGGGTGGTGTGTCACTTTGAGAAAAACAGCCTAACTGGAAGTCCCAGAACTAGATGCTCTGTGCCAGAGTTCTGTTGTTTTAGCCTACAGACCTCCAGCACAGAGTGTGTACACTACAGCAAATGTTTTATTCTTGGCTACTGCACCTGGCTGTGTAGGAGCCGAGGATGAAACAGTCCTTCTTGGCATGCGGCCCCATACTTCTCTGCGTGTCGTTGAAAATGGCTACGCGTGTCAGTGCTGACACGCATGTTATAGGTTTGCCATCATGATTCTAGCATCTGAGGCAAGGGCCATGGAGACTTCCTCAGCGCCCAGGCCAATTTTGTTCCAATGGAGCCTTAGATGCAAGAGAGGAAGAGAGAGATAGAGAGGAAGGAGCAGGGGAAGGGTGAAGAAGCACATGGGTGCTTCTCCTATGTGCTTTGATAGGGAATCGAACCCAAGACTTCCACATGCCAGCCGACATTCTACCACTGAGTCAACTGGCCAGGTCTGTTTTAAGATTCTTAGAATATATTCCTTGAAGTGGGATCACTGAGTCAAATGGCAGATACATTTTTAATTTTTTGAAGAAACTCCATACTGTTTTTCACAGTGACTATATGAATCTGCATTATCATCAAGAGTGCACAAAATTGCCCTTTTCTGACATCCTTGCCAACACTTGTTTGTTAATTTATTGATGATAGCTATTTTGACAGGTGTGAAGTGATATTTCATTGTGGTTGAGCATCTATATATATTTTTTCTTTTCTTTTTTTTTTTTTTTAAATTTATTTTTTTATTTTATTCATTTCAGAGAGGAGACACAGAGTGAGAGAGAGAGAAAGAGAGAAAGGGGGGAGGAGCTGAAGCATCAACTCCCATATGTGCCTTGACCAGACCAGTACAGGGTTTTGAACTGGCAACCTCAGTGTTCCCAGGCTGACGCTTTATCCACTGCACCACCACAGGTCAGGCGAGCATCTTTTAATATACCTATTGACCATCTGTATGTCCTCTTCAGATAAGTGTCTATTCAAGTCTTTTTTCTCATTGTTTAATTGGATTATTATCCTTCCTGATGTTGAATTTGGTAAATTCTTTATGAATTTTGGATGTTAATTAATCCCTTATCAGATGTATTGGTGAACAGTTTCCCCATTCAGTGGCTTCTCTTCTTTTTGTTGATGGTGATTTTTTGTTTTATGTTTTTCATTTACTGTGCAAAAAAAACTTTTTAGTTTGATGTAGTTTCATTTATTATTATTATTTTTTTTAATTTTATTATTTATAATTATTTTTATAAATTTTATTGGGTGACATTAATAAACCAGGGTACATATGTTTAAGAGAAAATATCTCCAGGTTATTTTGACATTTGATTATGTTGCATACCAAATTATCTTCCGTCACTTTCTATCTGTTTTTTTTTGTGCCCCTCCCCTCCCCATACCCCTCCCTCTCCTACCCCGCCTCCCCCTCCAGTAACCAGCACAGTCTTGTCCATGTCTCCAAGTCCCATTTTTATGTCCCATCTATGTTTGGAATCATATAGTTCTTCCTTTTTTCTGATTTACTTATATCACTCAGTATAATGTTATCAAGGTCCATCCATGTTGTTGTAAATGACCCCATGTCATCATTTCTTATGGCTGAGTAGTATTCCATAGTATATATGTACCAAAGCTTTTTAATCCACTTGTCCACTGACGGACACTTGGGCTGTTTCCAGATCTTCACTATTGTGAACAATACTGCCATAAACATGGGGGCACATTTCACCTTTTTGAACAGTGCTATGGTGTTCTTAGGCTATATTCCTAAAAGTAGGATAGCTGGGTCAAAAGTAAGTTTGTTTTTTAATTTTTTGAGAAATCTCTATACTGTTTTCCACAGTGGCTGTACCAGTCTGCATTTCCACCAGCAGTGAAGAAGGGTTCCCTTTTCTCCACATCCTTGCCAGCACTTAATCTGTGTTGTTATGTTAATGAGCACCATTCTGACTGGTGTGAGGTGATATCTGATTGTGGTTTTAATTTGCATTTCTCTAATGATTAGTGATGTTGAACATTATTTCATATGCCTATTGGCCATCTGTATGTCCTTTTTGGAGAAATTTCTATTCATTTCTTTTGCCCACTTTTTGATTGGGTTGTTTGTCTTCTGGTGTTGAGTTTTACAAGTTCTTTATAAATTTTGATTATGAACCCCTTATCAGACATATTGTCGAATATGTTCTCCCATTGTGTGGTTTGTCTTTTTATTCTGTACTTATTGTCTTTAGCTGTGCAAAACTTTTTAGAACTTTTTAGTTTTATATAGTCTTATTTGTTTATCCTGTCTTTTGTTTCACTTGCCCATGGAATTAAATTGGCAAATATATTGCTGCGAAAGATGTCAGAGATTTTACTGCCTATGTTTTTTTCTAAGATGCTTATGATTTTATGGCTTACATTTAAGTCTTTTATTCATTTTAAGTTTATTTTTGTGAAAGGTGTGAGTTGGTGGTCTAGTTTCATTTTTTTGCAGGTAGATGTCCAATTTTCCCAACACCATTTGTTAAAGAGGCTGTCTTTACTCCATTTTATGTTCTTACCTCCTTTGTCAAATATCAGTTGTCCATAAAGCTGTGGGTTTATTTCTGGGTTCTCTGTTCTGTTCCATTGATCTATATGCCTGTTCTTATGCCATTACCTGGCTGTCTTGAGTACAATCACCTTGTGGTATAACTTGATATCAGGAAGAGTGATACTTCCTGCTTGATTCTTTCTTTTCAAGACTTCTGAGGCTGTTCATGTCCTTTTTTGGTTCCATATAAATTTTTGGAATATGTGTTCTGTATCTTTGCAGTATGACATTGGTATTGCATTGAATCTATAAATTATTTTGGGTAATATAGACATTTTAAAGATGTTTATTTTTCTTAACCGTGATCATGGTATATGATTTCACTTGTTTGTATCTTCCTTTATTTCTTTGATCAATGTTTTATAATTTTCCGAGTAAAAATCTTTAATCTCCTTGGTTAAATTTACTCCTAGGTACTTTATTGTTTTGGTTGCATTAGTGAAGGGGATTGTTTCCTTAATTTCTCTTTCTGCCAGTTCATTGTTGGTGTATAAAAATGCCTCTAATTTCTAAATATTAATTTTATATTCTGCCACCATGCTAAATTTATTTATCAGGTCCAGTAGTATTTTTACTGAGACTTTAGGGTTTTCTATGTACAGTATCATATCATCTGCAAATAATGATAGTTTTACTTCTTCTTTTTCAATTTGGATGGCTTTAATTTATTCTTCTTGTCTGATTGCTATGGCTAGGCATTCCAGAACTATGTTGAATAAGAGTGGTGAAAGGGGGCACCCCTGCCTGGTTCCTGATCTTAAGGGGATTGCTTTTAATTTTTGCCCATTGAGTATGATGTTGGCTGTGGGTTTGTCATAGATGGCCTTTATCATGTTTAGATATGTTCCCTGTATTCCCACTTTGCTGAGAGTTTTGATCATGATTGAGTGCTGGATTTTATCAAATGCTTTTTCTGCATCTATTGATATTATCATGTGGTTTTTGTCCTTCCTTTTGTTTATGTGATGAATCGCAATGATTGATTTGCAAATACTGTTCAGCCTTGCCTCCTCAGAATAAATCCCACTTAATCACGATGTATGATCTTTTTCATATATTAGTGGATCAGGTTTGCTAGTATTTTGTTGAGGATTTTAGCATCTAAATTCATTAGGGATATTGGCCTATAATTTTCCTTCTTTGTGTTCTCTTTGAATGATTTTGGAATAAGAATTATGCTCGCCTCATAAAAGGAGATTGGAAGTCTTCCTTCCTCTTGAATATTTTAAAATAGCTTGAGAAATATAGGAGTTAGTTTTTCTTTGAATATTTGGTAGAATTCACTTGTGAAGCCATAGGGCCCAGGACTTTTCTTTTTTGGGAGTTTTTTGATAATTGTTTCGGTGTCATTTGTTGTAATCGGTCTTTTTAGGTTTTCTGATTCTTTTAGATTGATTTATGGATGATTGTATTTTTCAAGAAATTTGTCCATTTCATCTAGGTTGTCTAGTTTTTTGGCATACAGTTCTTCATAGTATTTTCTTACTATCCTTTGTATTTTTGCTGTGTCAGTTGTTACTTCTTTCTCATTTCTGATTTTATTCATTTGAGTCCTCTTTCTTTTTTTTCTTGGTGAATCTAGTTATAGGTTCATCAATTTTGTTTATCTTTTCAAAGAATCAGTTCCTGGTTTCAATGATCCTCTGTATTGTTTTTTTAGCCTCTATGTCATTTATTTTCACTCTGATTTTTATTATTTCCTTCCTTCTACTGCCCCTAAGCTTTACTTGCTGTTCTTTTACTAGTTCTTTTAGAGGCAGGGTCAAGTTGTTTATTTGAGCTATTTCTAGCTTCTTAAGGTACGTCTGTAATGCTATAAACTTCCCTCTCAGGACTGCTTTTGCTGTGTCCTATAAATTTTGAGTTGATGTATGCTCATTATCATTCATTTCTAGGATTTTTAAAATTTCTTCTCTGATCTCATTGTTAACTCATTTGTTATTTAATAACATGCTATTTAGCCTGACCTGTGGTGGCGCAGTGGATAAAGCGTTGACCTGTGAACACGGAGGTGGCCAGTTCAAAACCCTGCACTGGTTCGGTCAAGGCACATATGGGAGTTGATGCTTCCAGCTCCTCCCCCCTTCTCTCTCTCTCTCTCTCTCTCTCTCTCACACTCTGTGTCTTCTCTCTAAAATGAATAAAATAAAAATAAAATAAATTTTAAAAAATAACATGCCATTTAGTTTCCATGTGTTTGAATATTTTTCAGTTTTTCTGTTGTGGTTGATTTCTAGTTTTATGCCATTGTGATCAGGAAAAATGCTTGATATGATTTCAATCTTCTTAAATTTGTTGAGACTGCTTTAGTGTCCTAAGATGTAGTCTATCCTAGAGAATGTACCATGAGCTCTTGAAAAGAATGTATATTCTGCTGCTTTAGGGTGAAATGATCTAAAGATATCTATAAATCAAGTTGATCTACTGTATCCTTTAAGTTTGCTGTTTCTTTGTTAATTTTCTTTCTTGAGGATCTATCTAGTGATTTTAGTGGAGTATTGAAATCCCCTACTATTATAGTGTTGCTGTTGCTCACGCCCTTTATATCCATCAAAGTCTGCTTTATATATTAAGGTGCTCCTATATTCAGCGCATAGATATTTAAAATGTTTATATCTTCCTGTTGGATTGCTACCTTTATCATTATGTAGTGCTGTTCTTTATCTCCTACTATAGCCTTTGTTTTAAAGTCCAATTTTGTCAGATATAAGTATTACTACCCCAGCTTTTATTTTCATTTACATTTACATAAAATAATTTTTTCTATCCTTTCACCTTAAGTCTATGTGCATCTTTTGTTTTAAGGTGTGTCTCTTGTAGACAGCATATGTATGTGTCCTGTTTTCTTATCCATGCAGCTACCCTATGTCTTTTGATTGAATCATTTAATCCATTTACATTTAAGGTTATTATTGATATGTAATTGTTTATTGCCATTTTACTCTTTAAAGCTGTATTTCTCTTTTCTTATATTATTTCCCCCTTTGATCTGCTTACAACAAGGAACTTACATTTCTTGCAGCATTAGTTTGGTTGTAATGAGTTCCTTGAGTATTTTTTTTGTCTGGGAAGCTTTTTATTTCTCCTTCAATTTTAAATGATAGCCTTGCTTGATAAAGAAGTCTTGGTTGTAGGTTCTTGTTCTGCATTACTTTGAATATTTCTTGCTATTCCCTTCTGGCCTCAAGTGTTTCTGTTGAGAAGTCGGATGTCATCTGTATGGGGGCTCCTTTGTAGGTGATAGCCTTTTTATCTCTAGCAGCTTTTAATATTTTCTCTTTATCACTTAGCTTTGGTATTTTAATTATGATATGTCTTTGTATAGATTTCTTTGGGTTTCTCTTTAATGAACTTCTCTGTGCTTCTTGAATGTGTAAGATGTTTTCCTGCCTCAATTTAGGGAAGTTTTCAGCTGTGATTTGATTGAACAATGTTTCTATCCCTTGTTCTTTCTCTTTTTATTCAGGAACCCCTATGATGCAGATGTTATTTCTCTTCATGTTGCCACAGAGCTCTCTAAGAGTTTCCTCAGAGTTTTTGAGCCTCTTTTCTTTTTTCTGCTCTGCTTCTGTGCCTTCATTTATTCTGTCCTGTAACTTGCTGATTTGATCCTGAGCTTCATCCATCCTGCTTTCAATTCTTTCCATTGTGGTCTTCAATTCTGATATTGTATTTATAATTTTTGTCTGATTCATTTTTATTATTTCAACTTTCTTTTTTATATTTGCTATCTCTTTATTTAGGTGTTAGTAATGACCATTTATTGTTGTTCTAAGCTCTTTGAACATCCTAACAATCATTATTTTAAACTGTGCATCTGGTAATTTGGTTATATCTGGTTCATTCAGGTCCTTCTCTGCGGATTTCTCTTGATTCATTTGGGTTGCATTCCTCTGCCTGCCCATTTTTTCTGTGTATAAGAAGCGTTTGGCCAGTGATGTCCAATGGGTGTTGCCTCTGTGTTCCATAGTTGTGTTTTGTCTGCAGACCTGCCACCCCATCTGTTACTGCCTAGGGCTTTGGCATATGGGTGTTGCCCGCCGCTGCGGCTGTTGCTGTGGTTTCTGCCTCTCCTCTATGGGAGGGGCTGTGTTCTTGTGCCTGGGCTCTACAACTCTCAACTGGTCTTGACCTTCACCCTGCCCCACACGTGGGGTTGGTGCCGCACATGGGCCACAAGCCCCGGCACCAAGGGCAGGGGTGAGCACCTTTGCTCAGCTGTGGTCTCTGCCTGTTCCAGGGCTTCCACCTGGCCCCCATGGTCCAAGTCAGCTCACCTGTCCGGACATAAGCCTTGACTCCTCTGGCTGGGTGGGGCTGTGGGTGTGCACTCAGCTGCAGACTTCTGCCTTTTCCTGGGCTTTTACCCCACCCCTGTGGACGAAGCCGGCTCACAGGTAGGGCCGCAAGCCTCAGAGGCTAGGTGAGGCTGCGCCCCGAGCACCCTTGCTTAGTGGCAGATCTCCTCCCCTTCCTGGGCTCCCGCCCCTCCCTCATAGGTGGGGTTGTAGGCGGCCCGCAGCTGATCAGACAGCTTTCACACATCCCCTCTACCCCCCCTGCACTAAACTTAGCTCATGCCGACAGAACCACACTTCTGCATCCCACTGCCTCCCACCCTCCAGCAAGCCCTCAGCAGTGGGGGTAGGGGTGCTGTATTTTAGACCCTAATACTCCATAATGTAGTCCTGAGAGCTCCTTTCTTCTAAGCGGCTGTGCTCTGAGTACCCCAGGAAAGCTTGTTTGGCTGGTGTCCTGTATCCCTTTGCTGGGATTGCTGGTTCCAGGGGAAATATTCACTTCAGATTTGGGGAGTGACTTAGCCCAGGATTTAAGGTGGCTGTCCCTCAAAGTGTTTCTCTATGTGCCTCCTAGATTACACCCTCTTCCCACTACTCCGATCCTCTCCTCTTTCCCCATACCCCAGAGCCCTGGGTGAGAGAGGTTTTCTGCACCGTTGCTTTAAGAAGAATCCTGGGTCTGAGAAAACTGTCTTTTTCTCACAAACAAAAACTGTCTTTTTCTCTGACATGTTTCACTGCTAAATACTGTCCATACACCTCTTCTAAGCTCTGGGGCTGCATGCTGGGGCTTTGTTCCTGGGGCCCAGGTCTCTCCCCTCTCTGCTAAACTCTCTTCCTGCCACGTGAGTCTCTCCGGCTGCCATTCACTCTGGGGTGCTGGGCAGCCCTTTCTGTGTTTAAGCTTTTCCTACCATTCTCAATGTGGCTTCTTCAGTCTTCCTTGGTTGAAGAGTCCTCTTAGTTTAGTTCAAAGTTGGTTTTTCCAGATAATGGTTCTTAAAATTAAGTTGTGATCCACTTTGGTTCTGGGAGTTAGAAGTTGGTACGTCCGCCTACTCCATCACCATCTGTCTGCTCTCATTTGTTATTATTATTTTTTTGTTTCTTTTATTCCAGGAGTTATATTGGCAAAAATATTGCTACAAAATTGTCTGAGCTTTTACTGCCTATTTTTTCTTCTAGAATTTTTATGGTTTTGTGATTTACATGTAAATCTTTTATTTATTTTTAGTTTATTCTTGTGCATGTTGTAGAAGGTAATCTAGTTTTGTTTTTTGTGTATACCTGTCCAGTTTTCCCAACACCATCTATTGCAGTTATTGAAGAGACTGTCTTTATTCCATTGTATGCTATTGCCTCCTTTGCAAATATTAATTGACCATAAAATCATGGGTTTATAGCTGGACTCTCTGTTCTGTCCTATATCTCTATATGTCTGTTATTATATCAGAACCGGGCAGTTTTGATTACAATAGTCTTGTTTTATAGCTTGATATCAGGTAGTATCATACTTCCAACTTTGTTCTTTCTCAAGGTCATTGAGGGTATTTAGGGTCATTTTGGTTCTATATGGAGTTTTGGAATATTTGTTCTAGATCTGTAAAATATTCCATTGGAATTTTAATAGAAATTGCCTTGAATCTATAGATTGCTTTGGATAGTGATATTGTAATGATGCTAATTCATCCAATCCATGAGCAAAGTATATACATACTTCTACTTATTTGTTTAAAAAGAAAAGCTTCAATGCCCTATAATTTTCTGTGTTACCCGTCTTTTATATCTTTGATTAAATTTATTCTTATGTACCTTATCTTGTTGTTGTCACAATAGTAAATGGGATTGTTTCCTTAATTTCTCTTTTGGATAGTTCATTATTGTGTATAAAAATGCAATTTAAATCTGGATATTTATCTTGTATCCTGCTCATTTACTGAATTCATTCATCAGTTCTAAGAGGAGGTTTTTTTTTTATTATTATTTTGTGAAATCTTTAGGATTCTCTATATAGACTACAGGTATTGATCGACTTACAACCATTTGACTTTATGACCACAATAGCTAGCCATGACTGCTTTGCATCTGGAGCAGTTTTTTTATGCACCTGTAATTTGTAATTTTGTATGTTTTGCAAATATTAAACCAGTTGTACTGGTAATGCAGTGTTTTACTTAAGCCTGATGAATGTAAAAATAAGAAACAAAATGGTGTAGAGATGATACAAATGGCATAAAATGAACAAAGAAAATTATGATATATAACAATAATGAAAGAAAATTATAATAAAATATGGCTTGAAGATTTTTATAACATCATTTCACAGTACCGTACATATAACCTACTCAACTTATGACCAAATCGTGTTACGACCAGTCTGTCAGAACCAATCGTGGTTGTAAGTAGCTGTATTATGTCATCTGCAGATAATAAAAGATTTACCTCTTTCTTTCCAATTTAGATACTTTTTATTTCTTCTTCTTGTCTTATTGCTATGCTAGTACTTTCAGTACTCTGTTGCATTAAAGTAGTGAAAGTGAACATCCCGGTCTTGTTTCCAATTTTATAGGAAACACTTGTAGCTTTTGCCCATTGCACCATGATGTTGGCTGTGGGTTTGTTATATATAGCCTTATTATATTGAAGTATGATCTCTCCCCACATTGCTGAAATTTTTATCAGAAATGGGTGCTGGATTTTATCAAAATGTTTTTCTGCATCTATTTATATTATCAAGTGGTTTCTGTCCTTCATTTCCTTTATATGGTGCATCACATTTATTGATCTGAGAATATTGTGCTAACTTTGTCTCCCTGGAAAAATCCCACTTGATCATCATGTATGATCTTTTTAATGTATTGCTAGAACTGGTTTGCTAATAATTTTTTGAGGATTTTAGCATCTATGTTCATCAGGGATGGTGGCATATAATTTTCTTTCTTTATAGTGTCTTTATCTGGTTTTGGAATTAAGAGTATGCTGGCCTTATAAAACAATTTTAGAAGTCTTAAATTTTTTAGTCTATTTTGAGAAGAATAAGTGTTAGTTCTTTTCTGAATGTTTGGTAAAATTCACCTGTGCAGCCATCCAGTCTAGAATGGTGTTTGCTGGAAGTTTGCTTCAATCTCATTAGTTGTAATCAGTCTATTCAGGTTTTCTGATTCTTCCAGCTTCAATTTTGAAAGACTATACGTTTCTAAGAATTTATTTATTTTTCCCAGATTGTTCAATTTTTTGGCATATAGTTGTTCATAGTATCTTCTTACAATCCTTTGTATTACTGTTATGTCAGTTGTTACATATACTCTTTCATTTCTGATTTTGTTTACTTGGGTAGGCTGTTAGCTGATTTCTCAACAGAAGCACTTCAGGCCAGAAGGATTGGCAGGAAATATTCAAAGTTATAAAAAGCAAGGACTTATAACCAAGACTACAATATACAACAAGGCTATCATTTAAAATTAAGAACAAAAAGAGTTTTCCAAACAAAATATAGAAAAACTAAAGAAGATTATTATACCAAAAGAGTATAGTAAGAAATGTTAAAGGACCTGCTTTAAGAAGAAGAGGAGGAAAGATATATATAGGGAGAGGAATATAGGTATACCCACCTATATCCTGTTTGCAATAGACCCATCTGGGAAAAAAAAAAGACATACACAGACTGAAAGTGGAGGGTTGGAACAAAGCATTCCATGGAAATGGAACCAAACAAAAAGAGATGGGGTAGCAGTACTTATAGCTGACAAAATGAACTTCAAAACAAAGGCCATATGAAGTGAATTGGTCACTACATAATACTAAATGAATTGATTCAACAAGAGTATATAACCTTTGTAGATATATATGCACTTAACATAGGACCACCTAAATATATAAAGAAAAGCTTAATGGACATTAAGAGAGAGATCAACAGCAATACAGAAATAGTAGGGGATTTTAACACTTACTGTCATCAATGAATCGAACTTTCAGACAAAAAATCAACAAGGTAACAGTGACCTTAAAAGACACTGGATCAGATGGATGTACAGAACACATCACCTCAAAGCAGCAGAATATTTATTCTTTTGAAGTACACATGGAGCAGTCACATAGATAGATCACATGTTATGACACAAAAAATATCTTAACAAATGTAAGAAGATTGAATCATATCAAGCATCTTCTCTGACCACAATGGTATGAAACTAGAAATCAAGTACAATAAAAGAACTGAAAAACATTCATACACATGGAGGCTAAATAGAATGTTATTGAACAATGAATGGGTTAACATTGAGATCAAGGATTAAATAAAAAATTACTTGTAAACAAATGTAAATGAACATCCAACAACCCAAATCTATGGGACAAAGGGAAAGCAGTCCTGAGAGGGAAGTTCATAGCCAACCTCAAGTTTAAATAATCTAAACTCTCACATAAAAGAAGTAGAAAAATAACAACAAAAAAAACCCACAGTAAGTAGAAGAAAGGAAATAATAAAGATGAAAATGGAAATAAATGACATAGAACTTAAAAAAATAAACATTTGAAAACCTCATTAGAAGTCATTCTAATAAAAGGCATATCCATCTTTTGAAATACCTCAGAGTAAATAAATCTGAATAAAAATTTTAAAAAAAGAAATTATCTAGCTAAACATTTAGGTAATATTTCTTTAGAGGCAGGCATTAAAGGAAATGCTGTTTATTGGAATTCCTTTGTTTTATTTGTATTCAATTAATTTGAAGGATTTGTTAACAGAATATTAGGTTTTGTTGAAGACACTGCTTATTGCATTGCCTTATGTGGCACTTTCTTACCTTAAGTACATTTTATCTTTAATAAACCTGTTTTAGAATGTTAAAGAATTACTAATATGTTCACTGTGTACAAAGGAAGATGCTAGTGGTGTTATGATTGAAAGAGATAGAAAGATGAAATAGATATTACTTCCAAGAGCTTATAAGCTAAATGTTAAGGTCCTTAACAGCCTGGTACATAGAGAGCATTTAACAAATGTTTGTTCAATTATTACCACACCACCTCCCAATAAAGCAAAAATTGTTACTAAGGCAAGCATCAGAGATTAGTGAGGATTTAAGATTGTTGGTCAAGGCTTACAAGGCAGATATGAAATGTGCTAACATAAATAGCAAGGTAAGCCTTCAAAGAGCTGGAGGACTCACTTCCAGTTTTCTCTTAATTACCATGGTTGATGACCATAGGGAGACTAATATCCCACAATCCTATAAAGTATGCATAAACTCCACATTCTTTTTTTTTTTTTTTTTTTTTTTTTTTTTTTTACAGGGACAGAGAGAGAGAGAGTCAGAGAAAGGGGTAGACAGGATCAGCAGGGACAGACAGATAAGAACGGAGAGAGATGAGAAGCATCAATCATCAATTTTTCATTGTGATACCTTAGTTGTTCATTGATTGCTTTGTAATATGTGCCTTCACCATGGGCCTTTAGCAGACTGAGCAATCCCTTGCTCGAGTCACTGACCTTGGGTCCAAGCTGGCGAGCTTTTGCTCAAGCCAGATGGACCTGTGCTCAAGCTGGCGACCTCGGTATCTCGAACCTGGGTCCTCTGCATCCCAGTCCGACGCTATATCCACTCTGCCACTGCCTGGACAGGGAACTTCACATTCTTGAACTAATAATATTTTGCACTGCATCTGTCTTGGCTTTACTTAATTGTCTAAAATGTTAAGCAAACTGAAAAAAAAATCAAAGAAAACTTGTGAAGTAAATTGGGGTTAAGCAAAGCTGCATAATTTTGTATAGATTTTGTTTTTCTCTGAATTTCAAAGATATTTGACATACTAGTTCAAAGATACAGCACCTAAGCCATTTTTTAAAAGAGACAATGATCAGGACAGAAACATGATATATATTACATAACTTATTTTTTGTATAAATAGTAATTTATAGCCTAGCTATATATTTCTTCTTCATTAATTCTTAAAGAGGCTGTGTTGAAGATGAGAGAAAAGAATATTTTTATCAACCTCAAGGTCCTTGACAATGTCTGTAGCTGGACTACAACCTCTATATTCCAGTCTTGAAAGAATAGTTATATGGGGTACTTATAACTGAGGTGTATTTAAAATATATATATGTGTGTGTGTGTATATATATATATATATATATATACATATATATATGTATATATATATATGTGTGTGTGTGTGTGTATATATATATATATATATATAGCTTCCTCATTTTCTCCAAAATAATAAAATTTCTTCCATTTGATTGACACATACTTGGGATATGTTTTTATTATTTATATATTTGTGAATTTTCTATTTTTATTTTTATATCTTAAGCAATATATTTAAAAATATTTCAGAAGACATTGAGTGGAAAATTTATTGTTTCCCAGAGTTGTGGTTATGGCCTGAAACTGTGGTCAAGAGGCGCTAAGTATCCTACTTTGAAAACCAGTGTGTAATGGAAGCCAGCTACATTCCCACAGGGCTTGTTTAGAGGTGAAAAGTGCATACCTCCCACTGCCAACAGTGACTAAGAAAAGAGCTGGGAGAAAAAGGGAATCATCTGTCTTGTAGGTATACTAGTTGAGAGTGATGCTAACTGCTGTAACTAACTATATTTCATAATAAAATAAAAAATTATTTTTCGCTCACATAATTGAACAATGTGGGAGTTCCTGGTTGGATGCTTTTTTTTCAAGCAGTCTTTTCAGTTTGTAACTTTGCCAATTTTAGTACCTGACTTTCAACTTTGTTCTGTGGAGTCATCTTCATTCCAGCCAGTCGGAAAGAGAGCATGGAACATTGCGCATGGGAGGGGGTTTATGGGCAACTAGGGCTGATGTAGCAAAATATCACAGACTGGGTGGCTTGAACAACAAAAAATATTTTCTCACAGTTCCGGTGATTTGAAGTCCAAGATCAGTGTCAGCAAGTTTGATTTCTTCTGGGGTCTCTCCAGTGGTGTGATTCAAATAACTTAACAACTTGTTCTCTGCCCTAATGACCATTTTAAGTATAAAAAAATGATATACTTACAAGATAGTTTATTATTTCATACATTTAATACTTAAATAAGAACAATAAAAGGTACACAAAATTAGATTATGTAATAAAGTTTTAAACTATTAATGAAAATATATTAAATAATACCTGACAAAAAAACCCAATTAGACTGTTAAGATATTTCCATATTACTTCTTGATTGGCATCCTCATTTGCAATTTTTTTCACCTGTGTATGAAATGAACATTACTATGGTGCTAAGAATACACTGTTGCACAGATGAATGTTAAAAAGTAATAAGGAATGAGAGGGAGGGAGAGGGGGGAGGGGAGAGGCACAAAGAAAACCAGATAGAAGGTGACAGAGGACAATTTGACTTTGGGTGATGGGTATGCAACATAATTGAATGATAGATAACCTGGAGATGTTTTCTTTGAACATATGTACCCTGATTTATTAATGTCACCCCATTAAAATTAATAAAAATTAAAAAAAGGAATTAACTTGAAAAAAAATAAATAATAATAAGGAATGTAAATTTGTGATTTCCGCGTTGGGCGGCTGCCCAGCCACCCACCTTAGAGAGAACCCTGATTACAAGTGCCATTTTAACAACTTGTTTGCTGAACTCAACAAAAAGTTAGGTATCAGTTCTGCCAAACTGGTGTGAACCTGCTGAATACACCACTGGGTCTCTCTCTTTCACTTGCAGATGGCACCTTCTGACTGTGTCCACTCCTGGTCTTTCCTTGGTGTACTGCATCCCTGGTTTTTCTTTGTGTGTCCACATTTCCTCTTCTGATAAAGGACACCAGACTGGTTAGGGTCCTAATGGACTCATTTTAATTTAGTGATGCTAAGTTAAATAATTTTTAAAGATCTTATCTTCAAATATAGTCATGTTCTGAGGAACTGAGGGTTAGAATTTTAACATATAATTTAAAGAGGACATAATTCAATAACATGGATAACTCACTGAAGTGATTTACACACTTCCATTCAATGAAATATTTGGCTGAAACTCTGACTTATGGCTATACCTAAATGCAAAAGGATCTAGGAAATGTAGTTTACCAGTGAACCCAGGAAGAAGGAAAATAAATGTCTTTGATCAGGGAGTAGTCTCTATAGTTTGGTCACCAAACATCCATTTCACACTTATTTTTACTCATGGAATTTACTTACCCTGCTTCTATAGATAGAGTATGTATGATATCCAGGTGATGTGCAGTATTTTTTTTATATGATTCAGATATAGCTTTTTAGGGTCCAGTGACTATGAACTAAAAAGACAAGATTTTTGCTCAGTCTTGCCTCAATACCTAATATGTAATAGTGAAGCAGGGACATAATCAGAGTAATAAAGTGTAAATGAGGAAGAATGAGAGTTACAGAGCAGTGTCTGGTAAACAGCAGTAATGAACTACTGTTAAGCAGGTATTATAAGAGTCCTTTGCTCTAGCAGTTCTCCATTAGATCCTGTTCTGCCTTTTGGGAGGACATCCCTGATTACTGTTCCCAAGGCCCCTGTATCTATTCTTTGGGAAATTTCCTCTTGTCTACTACCCTCGATGCCCACATCTCAAGTGAGTTTTGGGATAGGCTTAATGGAAGTTGTTCAGATTTTGCAGCCCATTTCCTGTTTGGGCAAGTTTGAGCACCTGAGTTGTTTGAAAACTCAAGAAGTCAATAGTATACTGTGTATGTTGGGTGTTTTTTTGTTCTTTTTTTTTTTTGGAACGTAATGCCCTCAACAACTTGGGAAATTTTTGATCTGTTTCTAATGAGTTTCATGTATCAATAAGCACACTGAAATTCTTTCCCAAAATATACCTCAAATGTGGTTTACACCTTTACTACCTACCTCCCCCACCCCTACCCATGTTTCTCTTAAATTTGAGTCTAAGGAAAACTACCTTGAGGCCATATGAAACTATAGTTTGAGGTAGAAATGCACTGTCCCCAATTAAGTCTCAAAGGCAGAACTAAGTTCCTTGTTTGGTTAAGTCTTACTGGGATTCTGTTGCTATAAGGACTTACCAATTTCTTACTATTTTGAGTGAAGAGAGAATTGCTTTTTTTTATTTTTTAAAGCCTGGATTTTTGGATTCTTTGTATTCTATTTTATTTATGTTTGCAGACTGTGAAAATCTTTCCCTATCTCATTTCTCTCTTATAATACCTTGTAAAAAATAAAGCATTAAGGAAAAGCCCAGACACACTATCACTCTTACTCTTTAAATTTATTTTCCCTAGAATGACTGATTCAGATCCCATTGTTTCACCTTCCAAGTAGGAAAAGTTTGGCCAGATATTTTGCTGCTATATAATATGAGTCTCTGTTTTTCTAACTCCAATATTATTTATCTTACCACTTGTTGTCTGATTAGACAATGCTTTTTCTCTTTGTATTAGTTATGGTTGGTTAACTACTATAACAGATAAACATAACATTGAAGTTTTAATAGAATAAAAGTTTATTTCTGCTTACTTAACAGTAACGTGGATCCAATTGGGAAGAAAGGAATATTGGGTCTATTTCTTCATTTTAGGACTCAGACTGTTGGAGTCTTGGGAAAAAAAAACAGGAAATTGTCTCTTAGAGATTTTAATGTGCTAGGGCTAAAAGTTGTACACTTTACCTCTGCTTATTGCATAGAACTCAGTTTCATGACCACACATATACGCTAGCAATTCTGGAAAATATTGACTATTTTTGTTCCCAAGAAAAATTTAAAATAGGTTTGGTAATCAGATAGTTGTCTGTGCCACTGTGAAGTACAATATTCATAGGCAAAAGCCTTCCCTCACTTTCTTACTAAATCTAAGTGAAGGGCAGATCACTAAGAAACTTATGACGACTGGTTGTTATATTTAAGAAGGGGAAATTGAGTTTTCTTTTCTTAATGGGTGCTTTCTGAGCTTCCAAACCCTTCAAAGCATAGAGCTTGGGGAGAGCATTCTGGTGAAAATTTTGGGGGGCCCAAGAGTATAGCATATAGTCCTACTAAGTTCCTCTAATCTCTCTCTGTGAAGGGAAGGGTTTAAGGTCTAGGGTAGTGAACAGAGACTGGCATCTGCTTTCTGAAGACAAAGGGCTCATTGGAGTAGCAGGGGTTGAGGGACAAGCAGTATACAGTAGTTTGTGTTGAGAAGAAATTTAGGGCAATTGCTTCCCAATTTTAGGTCTGCAAGCTTTTGAGAGGTGGTTTCATATGAATTCACATAGAAAGAAGTGAATGGACAACTTCTGTATATGCATAGGTAGCCATAAAAAAAGTGACAAAATGCCCAACACAGAGAAATTGTTAGGAGATATGAATTATGGCTAGTGGAACCAAAGCAAGACATAGCTGCTCTTCTAAGGTGGTCTCTTGAGCAATGGAGGAAGCTCAGAGAAAGTGAAGACATCACCCTGAGGAAACTATATACAGTACACATATGCAGATTCTAATATCAGCAAACTCCCCAATAGCAGATGAAACCAGAGTCAACCAGAATGGGAATAGAAACATCAGTCAACTACCAACAAGAGGGAAGTTGTACAGAGACCATGCCTTCTTTCTGCTTTACCCCATCTTTCTAAATATCTTTGCCCCATATTAAAGGAATTTAATCTCTTAACATTGTCTTTTAAAAATAGAAGTTTTAAATTTTAATAAAATTCAGTTTTTCTTTTTATAAATCATGATATTTTTGTTATAAGTAAGAAATTTTATACCATTTTTTGTGTTATAAGTAAAAAATCTTATAACATTATTACTTTGTGATCTCATTCAAGATCACAAAGATTTTTTGTATGTTTTCTTTGACTTATTTTTTAATATATCTATAATTCACTTGAGTTAATTTTTGTACATGGCAGGAAATACAGATCAGAGTTCTTTTTTTGCATGAGATTTCTAATAGTTTCAATAAAATTTGTTGAAAAGACTATCTTTTCTCCTCCAAATTACCCTTAGACCTTTGTAAATATCAGTTGTTTATGTGTATGAGACATACACACATATATGCTTATATTTTATACTTAAACCGTAAGCACATTGCTTTAATTATTACTATAGTTTAAGAACAAGACTTGAAGTCAGTTACATAATTCTCTGACTTAATTTTCCTTTTTCTTTTTCTTAAATTTTAGTTAGAAAATGAAATTCAACATGGTGACATTGACCCATAAGAATGCATAGGTTTCAGGGAAACATTTCTATAACATTTGAAATGTTGATAATGTATACCCATCACCCAAAGTCATATCATTTTCTGTCAGCTTATATTTGTCCTCCACCCTCTTCCTCCCACCCCCTTCTCCATGTTCCCAACCCTTATGTCCCCACCATTTCCTTAACTTTGTCCATGAGTTTCAATTTTATATCCCACCTATGTGTGAAATCATATAGCTCTTAGCTTTTTCTGATTTACTTATTTCAGTCAGTATAGTGTTCTCAAGGTCCATCCATATTGTAGTAAATGGCACTATGTCATCATTTGTTATGGCTGAGTGGTATTCCATAGTATATATGTACCACATCTTTTTAATTCAATCTTCTATCGAGAGGCACTTTGGTTTCCATGTCTTGGTCACTGTGAATAATGCTGCGATGAACATGGGGGTGCATGTGTTTTTATGTATCAATGTTTTTGGGTTTTGGACCTAGACATCCAGTAGAGGAATTGCTGGATAATATGGCAATTTCATTCTTAAGTTTTTTGAGGAACCTCTATACTTTCTTCCATAATGGTTGTATCAGTTCACATTCTCACCAGCAGTGAATGAGGGAGGGTTCCCTTTTCTCCACAGACTATCCAACACTTGTTATTACCTGTCTTGTTGATAATAGCCAATCTAACAGGTGTGAGGTGGTATCTCATTGTAGTTCTGATTTGCAGTTCTCGAATAGCTAGTGAGGATGAGCATCTTTTCATATTATCTGTTGATGATTTGTATGTCCTCTTGGGAGAAGTATCTGTTTAGGTCCTCTCCCCATTTTTAATTGGATTGTTTGCTTATTTGTTGCTTAACTTTGTGAGTTCTTTATATATTTTGTATATTAACCCCTTTGCACAGCTGTTGCTTATAAATATTATCTCCCATTGATTGGCTGCCTTTCTATTTTGTTGTCAGTTTCTTTTGCTGTGCAGAAGCTTTTTAGTTTGATACAGTCACATTTATTTATTTTTGCCTTTACTTTCTTTGCCTTTGGGGTCAAACGCATAAATTGTTCTTTATGGCCAAGGTCCATAAATTTAGTAGTACCTATGTCTACTTCTATGTAATTTATTTTTTCAGATCTTATATTTAGGTCTTTAAGCCAAGTCTTTAAGTCAAGTTTCATTCTTTTGCATGTGGCTTTCCAATTGTCCCAGTACCATTTATTAAAGAGGTTTTCTTTTCTCCATTGTGTGATTTTGGCTCATTTGTCCAAGATTATTTATCCATTTATAGGTGGCTTTATTTATGGGTGAAGTCATTGGGGTTTTTTATTTTTTTTCTCTTGCCTGATCACTCTGTCTAAAACTTCCAGACCTATGTTGAATAAAAGTGGAGAGAGTGGGCATATAATCTTTCATAGTGATCCTTGTATATCTATGATGTCTGTGGTAATTTCTCCTGTTTCATTTTATATTTTGTTTATATGCATCCTCCCTCTTTTTTCCTTAGTGAGTCTAGCCAGTAGTTTATTGATTTTATTGATCTTTTAAAAGAACCAGCTCTTTATTTTATTGATTTTTTATAGCTTTTTGTTCTCTGTTTAATTTAGTTCTGCTCTAATTTTTACTATTTTCTTTCTTCTGTTGATTTGGGGTTGCCTTTGTTCTTCTTTTTCTAGTTTCCTTTTTTTAATTTTTTTCAGCGACAGAGAGAGAGTCAGAGAGAGGTCTAGACAGGGGTAGGCAGACAGGAATGGAGAGAGATAAGAAGTATCAATTCTTTGTTGTAGCATCTTGACTGCGGGCCTTCAGCAGACCAAGCCACCCCTTCCTGGAGCCAGTGACCTTGGGTCCAAGCTGGTGAGCTTTTGCTCAAGACAGATGGGCCTGTGCTCAAGCTAGCAACCTCGGGGTATTGAACCCGGGTCTTCCACATCCCAGTTCGATGCTCTATCTGTACCACTGCCTGGTCAGGCTCTAGTTTCTTAAAATGTGATGTTAGGTTGATTACTTGGAATCTCTCTTATTTCTTGATATGAACCTGTGTTGATAGAAACTTCTCTCTTATTACTTCTCTTGCTGCATCCCAGAAATCTTGATATGCCGTGTTGTCATTTACATTTGTCTGTACATATCATTTGATCTCCTCTTTTATTTCTTCTTTAATTCAGTAATTTCTTAGAAGTATGTTGTTCAATTTCCACATATTTGTGGGTTTATCTACATTTTTTTTACATTGGTTTTTACAGTTGAATTCTAATTTCAAAGCCTTATGGTCAGAAAATACGTTTGGTATAAATTCAGTCTCCCTAAGTTTGTTGATGTTAGTTTCGTGGCCGAACATATGGTCTATTATTCAGAATGTTCTGTGCACACTGGTGTTTTCTGGCATCTTGTTGAGTATTTTCAAAACTTCAATTTTGAACTTTCTATTATTTAACTCTAAGGTTTCTATGTAATTAAATTTTTTTTTCTGGAGATTTTTTATTTTCTTTCTAAACTACATCTTTGTCTTCTATAGCCATGTTTATTCGATTTATTCTTCCTTGATGTTATTTGAGAGTGGTATTGTCAAGGACCCTAACAAAAATTAAAAAACCACTAAAAATATAAAAAATTAAAATTAAAATACAATGAAGAGTATAAAAAATTAAAATATTATGTGAAGTAAAAAAGAAAACCCATGAAAAACAAAGATTGAAACAAAAATAAAAAAATAAAAAATATCCACAAAAATAAAAATAAAAATTAGAGAAATTAAAATTTAAAAGAGAAAAAAAAAGAATAAGAAAAAGAAGGAAAAATGAAAAATAAGGAAAAAATAAATTTTGGTTTTGAGAGATTTTTTTCAATAGGTATTGCTATATTACAAGTTTTATCTCTGTGAAATTTTTGACTGTCTTCTGCTGAGATGTTGCTGTAGCAATGATATATGCAGGCCTATAGTCATGTTGGTGGGTGGGTTGTGTTTTGAGGTCATTATGGCTTTTACTTTATGGCTTTGGCTTTCAAGCTTTATGGCTCTAGCAATGGTAATCTCAGGCTTCTGGGTGCTCTTCTCTATGTCTGAACAGACCCAGGGACCAGATGAAGAGCACCTCTGTTCTTCAGGGAAGAGAGTGGCTCTGTGGAGCTAGATATGGGCTTTGTCTCTGCCAGTCTCTGTGCTACAAAGTAAAGGATATGAGCTCTGGGAGGTTGAGGTGTCTGCACTTTAATTTTCTTGGTTTCTGCCAAGTGCAGGCTGCAAGCTGACCATAGGAAAATTGAACTTGACCCTGAGCTTCAGACAGTTTGGTTTAGTTTCCTCCCCTCTGCCCTGTATCTCACCACTCCTCCCAGTAGAAGGTGACCCAGTCACTCTGAGTTTCCCTATCTATACCCCTCAAACAAAATTCAGAGAGCCTGAGCTTCCCTCCTCCCTGTAGTCCAGCAGAGAAAAAAACCCCTAGTCATTCTAGGTTTGTCTCCTCTCTGGAGCTCACTGCAAATGTGTTTTATCTTTTGCCCCCCCTTTCACCTTCTTTCACCTTTAGTCCATTTGGTGCATGGATCTTTCATGTGCACCTGCAAGCCTAGGTGGGGTTCCTTCACTGTGTTATAGTTGTTCAATTTGTTGAACTTTCAAGGAGAGAAATCAGGAGTATCTTTTATGCTGTCATTACTCTGATGTCATCTCCTAATTTTCTTTTTCAAAGTTGTTTTGGCTCTTTTAGATCCTTTGCATTTCCTTTTCAGCTTGTAACTTTTTACAAAACCAAAACCAAAACCAAAAAACAACCTTCAGTGATTTTAATTGGGATTGTATTGAATCAATATATTATTTTAGAGAAAGCTGATATTTTGACATTACTAAGTCTTCCAGTTGTGTACACAATATATTTCTCCATACAGTATTTTTAGACTTTATAATTTTTTCCAGCAATATTTTGTACTTTCCAGTATATAGGTCCTTCACATCATTTTCAAATATATATCTAAATATTTTATTTTATGATGTTATAATAGATTATTTAACTTTTTAATTTATGATAATTTCTATTATATGGAAGAATTAATTTTTGTATAGTGATCTCTTATGCTGCAACTATGCCAAACCTGCTAGTTCTAGTTACTATGTTACATATTCCATTGGATTTTCAACATATATAATTACTTCATCTGTGAATAAAGACAGTTCAACTTTTAACTTTGTAATCAAGTAACCATATATAATTTTTCATGTTTTATTGTATCAGTCAAAACCATCAGTACAATGATGAATAGAAGGGATGACTGATGACAACCTTACTTTGTTTTATATCTTAGGGGAAAACATTTGTCTTTCATTACACATGTGATGTTAACTGAAAGATTTTTATAGATGATCTTTTTCAGGTTGAAGAAGTTACCTCTTATTTCTGGTTTGCTGAGAGTTTATTTTTAAATCAAGAATAGACATCAGGCCTGACCAGGTGGTGGTGCAGTGGATAGAGTGTTGGCCTGAGATGCTGAGAACCCAGATTTGAAACCCTGAGGTCACTGGCTTGACTGGATGAGTGTGGGCTCACTTGTTTGAGCGTGGTGTTTCAGCTTGAGCATGGGACCATAAACATGACCCCATGGTCTGTAGCCTGAGCCCAGAGTTCTCTGGCTTGAAGCCCAAAGTTGCAGGCTTGAGCAAGGGGTCACTGGCTTGGCTGGAGTCCCATAGTCTAAGCACATATGAAAAAGCAATTAATGAATAGCTGAAGTACCACAACTACAAACTGATGTTTCTTATCTCTCTCCTTTCCTGTCTATGTCCCCATCTGTTCCTCTTTTTCTCTCTCTCTAGCTGAAAAAAAATAGACATCAGATTTTGTCAAATGTTTTTTCTACACTCATTTAGATTATTTTAATTAGTTTTATTTTTTAATCTCTTATTATAAAATATTAATTATTTTTTTATTGATTTTTAAGAAAAACTACATTCCTTATATTCTTGGGATAAATCCCATTTGGTTTAGATGTTACATAATTTTATGTATTCTTATATTCAATTTTATAAAATTTTGTTTAGAATTTGTTTCTTATATCACAAAATATATTGTTCTATAGTTTTATTGTAATATCTTTGTCTAGCTTTGGTATCAAGGTGATGCTGGCCCCATAATATATTGGAAAAATTTTCTCCTATTTAGATTTCTGAAAGTGTTTGTGTAGAATTAGTCTTATTTATTTCTTAAGTTTTTGTTGAAACTCATTACTGAAGCCATCTGGCCTGAAGTTTTTCCTTTCTTTTTGGTGGGAAGGTTTTCAACTGCAAATTCAACTTCTTTAATGTAGATAAGGCTATTAAGATGAGCTTTCTTCTTTTGGATGAGCTTTTACAATGTCTTTCAAGAAATTTGTGTATGCTACTTAAGATGTGAAATTTATGAATATAAACGTGTTCATAACAGTCCCTGTCATTCTTTTAACATCTGGGAACCGTCTTGTTGTTAACTCTTCCATTCCTGATAGTGGTTAGAAGCTTATTAATTTTATTGATCTTAACAAACTAGTGTTTTGTTTCATCGATTTCCCTACTGTTTTTTAATATTAAGTTTTAAATATAAAATATAATTATAACTGACAAAGGTATTTTGAGCAAGATGTTGTGAAGAGGGGTATGAATGCAAGATGTGACATTTGACAATAGTAACTGAAAAAAATAAAGTAATTTCATATTAAGACTCTTCCACTGTTTATATATATATATATACATATATATATATATATATATATATATATATATATATATATATATATAATTACATATTAATACTGTGTATATATAATTTGATTGCTTACATGCATTGGGGTTCTTACATGCATTAATGTATTCTAAATGTCAATAATATAGGGCAGAATTTCTCAAAGTGGGTGCCACTGAACATTACTTTCCTAAATATTAATGTATTTTATGTGAAAATAAAACTATCTTCAAATAAAAAATACTGGTTTAAAATGAGTTGGATAAATTTCTTTTTTTTAAAGGATTTCCCATATTTTTAAGTATTACATTGTGCATCTTTACTCTCCAGGAGAGGGATATAAAGCACTGTATTTCCTTAAGTTGAGTAGACACAGGATTCTTTATTATTTTTTTAATGGGGCATCTATCAGGGGAAGAATTTATTTTAAAAAAATCCTTTTGAGGAAAATTAGTGGGTTGAAAGAGCTTTATAGGGAAGCATTTGTAGTTTTAGATCCTGACCTTAGAATCAATTTAATTTCAGGCAGGTAATTTAGCTGTGAATCTCAGTTCACCTTCAAAAAGGGCATATTACAATTCCCTCTTGGGATGTTCACAATTAGAGATAATGAGTATAAAACAGGTAGCACAATGAATGGCACAGAGTAGGTAAGTACACATTGGTATCAATATTAAAATAATAATTTAATTTCCCAAAATATATAGAATGCTAAAACAGAAAGGAGGTGATTCATTTCCCTTGCTAGTGCCAATATAAAGCGTTTTGTGAAATTTGGAATAACTTTAATATTTTTCTTTAAAAAGTCATAACTGACTTATCTCTATACCCAGAAATGAAACCCAATAAATACTGTACCATGATGTTGGGGCAGAATTGAAGTGATTGTTGGTATTTAGAAAGAATACCATGAGTTTTAGCATATAAGCCTATCACTGCTTTCTTTTGTGATCATAAACAACTTAAACTCTCTTAAGCTTTGGTTTTCTTATTTACAAACTGGCACTATAGGACTGAATGTTCATAATTATTCACTTTTCAATACTAAGACATACTTATTCTTGAAAGATGTGTGGCTTTTTATTTAATCTTTATTTTTACCTCACTTCCTCAATGAGACTCTAACCATCTTTATTCCCAATCTTTAGCCTTGACAATCCTAATGCAGTTATAGTTACTGTAAAGATAACACTTTTAGTTATCTAGCCACCTTTAAGTTTTTCTCTCCTTCCTTATAACACCTAGATTTATTCAGGTGTATAGCAGTGCCATATGCAGCCATGTGCCCCCAAGAGATGACTTAGCTGCAGTAAAGTAACTAGTCTTTCTAAGGGTCAGCTGATTATCCTGGCTAGTGATTGGTCCAGGAATAGAAACGTGATACCATCCTAGCTAATGAATTGTGAAGTGAAATCTGTTGGTGTATTTTCTAAAATATGGCCTGAATCCTAAGAGAGATCCACACTACCAGATGACCTATCTTTTTTTATTGTATAGATTATGCAATTGGTCCTGCTTCAAACCATTGATCTAACAGCCTATAAATAAAGTCAAAGCAAGGAGGGAAGAAAGGAGAGATAATAAGAATCTCAGTTCATTACAGTCTTGGAATGATTAAGTAACTTATTCTGTAACCTGAATTTTTTCTGAGTTTCTGTTATGTGAAACTACATTTTTTTGATGTTTAAATTTCCTTAGGGTTTCTATTACTTGTGGTCAAAACATACTAACTTATATGTGTTTAAACTCATACCCTAGATGGTTCCTAATTTTGTTTTAATACTCCTTATTTTTGTTTTCCTGCTAATAAAACTCATAACAGCTGAGCATTTCAAAAACAACATGCAAATTTGAAAAGAGAATAACAAACTATAGAAACAATCTCAAAAGTATAACAGATTCATGCAGCCACTGTGTAAAACAGTATGAAGTTGCCTCAAAAAATTATAAATGGATCTGCCTTTTGATCCAGCTATTCCACATCTAAAAATATATCTTAAAAATCCCAATACACTAATTTGAAAGAAGATATGAACCTCCACATTCATTGAAGTGTTATTTAAAATAGCCAAGATCTGGAAACAGCCTAAGTGTCCATCAGTGGACAAGTGGATTTAAAAAGCTGTGGTACATATACATAATGAAATACTACATAGCCATAAAAATTAAAAGAGGAAGAAACCTTACATTTTGAGACAGCATGAACAGACCTGGAGATTATTATGCTAAGTGAAATAAGCCAGGCAGAGAAAGGCAAATATCATATGATCTAACTTTCATGTGGAATTTAATGAACATAATAAACTAAGGAACAAAATATATAGAGACAGAGGCAGAGCCTCAGAAGATAGACAGAGGTTAGAAGGAAGGCAGAAGAGGGAACTGAATCAAAGAAGGTGAAGGAATTAACCAAACACATTTAACAGTCGTCCCTTGCCATATTGTGGTACACTTTGCACAGTCTCACTGTATTGTGGATTTTGAAATTGTATATATCTAGTTTTGTATCAGGGATTTTTCACTGTCTCATGAGATTTTACAGTGTATAGCCATTTTTATATATTTTTTATCTTAATTATTTTTGTAGTAAAATAACCACTTTTTAGCCTAAAAATTGAAAACAATATAAAATGTTAATTAAGACATATTAAAATAATATTAAATATAAGTACGTATATTCAATGGTGAGTACCCATGTAGAATTTTATATGTTGTTAAAATTACATAGGTTTAAGAGTATAGAAAGTGTTTAAAAACATAGGAAATGTTTATAAGAGTGTAGGAAAGGTGTATAAGAGTGTGGGGAGGGTTTATAAAGCCTTAATATATATAAGGTTCCTACTTTGCGGATTTTCGCCTATCGCAGGGGGTTCTGAAACCTAACCTCTGCGATAAGATGAAGGACCACTGTATACATAAGACATATATACAGATGACAGGCTAGCAACAGCCAGAGGGAAAGGTGGGGAGTAGGCTAGGGAAGAGAGGCAAAGGGTGGTAAATGGAAGTAAAGACATTGCATGGGGCATGGGAGACATGATGCAGCATGTAGATTGTGTTATATTGAGTGGAACACTTGAAACCGTGGCAACATAATATTTTTTTTTTTTAATAACTGAGAGGCAGGGAAGCAGAGACAGAGTCCCACATGCACCCTGATCAAGATCTACCTGGCAAACCCCCTATCCAATGATGCTCTGCTCTCTGGGGCTGCCGCTTTGTTGCTCAGCCACTGAGTCATTTTAGCGCAGAGGCCACGGAGCCATCATCAGTGCCTGAGGTCAACTTGCTCAAATAGTTTGAGTCATGGCTGCCAGAGGAGACAAGAGAAAGGAGAGAGAGAGAGAGAGAGAAGAGAAAGGAGTGGAGAAGCAAATAGTTGTTTCTCCTGTGTTCCCTGACTGGGAATCAAATGCCAGGCCAATGCTTTACTGCTGAGCCAATGGGCCAGGACTACACAATAAATTAAGAGAAAAAAAAAGTAAGGAATAATAATAAAAAAGAAAGTTAAAGGGAATATATCCATGGAAAACAACTGGAATTAAACTCTATGGGGTGTTATCATATCTCCAGGTAACAGGTGTGCTTTGTGATGCTGCAATAAATATTTCTGATAATAAGCAGATAAGCTAGGAAATGCCATCTGTTTAATTAGTTTCTTATCAATGAACCCTATTATTTCATGTCAGAGGTTATTTTACTTGGTAAATGTTTATTAAAATTTCAATTTTGACATTAGTTTCTATATTTTTTTGAAAAAAATAAAAGAATTTTTATTTTAACTGAAGACTATAGAAAAATTAACTTAAAGTTTTTGGCTAAAATAAACATTTTCTTACCTTCCAGAAAAGGCATTTGGTGTTGGAAAATGCTCTTAATTGTTTATACAATCAGTGAACAACACTTATAAAATGAGTAAATTTTGGAATTCGTGACTTAGCTCTGATGTTGATTATTAACAAGGAAAGAGTTGGATCAAATAAACAATTATAATGCAAAGGAAATGTATGGACACATTATATTTCACAAGAACAGTAGTTTAAAATTTAATTTCTACAGTAGTTAACATCTATTTTATTGCTGTCTAAATGTATTGTCACAAGACAAATTTGCTGTGAATCCTGTTATGAAAGAGTCAGAAGTGTTCAAAACCATCTGTGATTTTGATTACCTAAGAAGGTTCCAATGGCATATTACTAAAGATGGAAAGTTTTATGCCACTCACTTATTGCATGTAGAAATACATTTTATAGGTATTCTTACTTATTCTTAATTTATTCTTACTTAATGCTTTTTAATCAGTTGTTATTTTCTTGGTGTAAGGTGTGTAAATAGTACTTTGCCAGTCATTGGCAAGAACTCACTCCTTTTTAGACAAGACTTTTTTTGTCACAAAATATCATTGCCTGTCAAATAATATTGAATGGTTTCCATGTTAAGAATGAACATAATGCTTTGATAATAATCCTGGACTTGTCTGTTGTAGTTCATTCAAATACCATAAACTAATCTACTAAGAAACATGCTTGATTTTCATCCTCATCATTAGGATGAGTAAATTACACAGAAGTTCTGAGATACTGTATGATTAAATCCAGCAAGTTTTGGAAATGCCATAATTCCATATTTTCCACAATAGACAAGGCCAGATTTCTTAAGTTAAAACTTTTTGGACTTTTTAAAGACACGGGTAGATGTCCAAATATCTCAATGCTTATTCTGTTAGAATTTCAGAATTTAGTTAGCTGATTTTTTTTTCTCTTTCCCTTTTTCATTGTATACACTTAAAGAAAAGGAAACATTTCTCAGGGTCAGTATTATCTAGTTGGGGAGAGGGTCTAGATTTACTCTGACTGCTGTTGATGGGGGTACCTCCTAAGTTGAGGTCCCTTGTTTCTACCTATGAACCTTGACTGATAAGCAGATGTTGAGATGAGCAGCATCTTCTTTTGGAACAGACTGTTGGCATTCTCCCTTTTGGAATAGCTTGAGATTTTTATGTCAGAATCTCAATTGGGGTATAATTTTCTTTCTGGACTCTTAACCACTCATTCTGCAATGCTGAAAACATTTGCCTATGCCTAATTGACTTGTTTTGAGAGGTTGTGCCAGAAATAACCGAGACTCAACTGAAAAAGCACAGCTGTATTATTTAGGAACACAATGTTCTGTAATGCACACCTTTCTTTTTGCTCACCCTTCTTTCCTTTCTCTCTTTGCCTCCTTTGGCACTGTCTCCCCTCACCTTCCCAAGGTGGCAATCCATTCCACTATGGACAGGCAATGATGGCATTTGAGAAATATCCTGAACCATGTGTTTGAAAAAGAGGAATTAAATTGGCCCAGAACTTGGTGTGCTACATTGACAGTATTAAACAATTATTGTTTTATCATATTCCCCAATGTATATATATACTGGGCTTCATCTCTATGACTGATAATCACATTTGTAGGTTGAACCTTAATTATCTTTACTTATAACCAATGGTAGGATTCATCCAGTTTGCAACATTTGGGCAAAACTGATACCTAATATTTTAGTTTGGTGAACTGGTTGTTAAGATGGCACTTGTAAGCAGGGTTTTCTCTAAGGTGGATGCCTGGGCAGCCGCCCAATGTGAAAATCACAAATTTACATTCCTTACTCTTTTTTAATGTTCATCTGTGAACAGCATGTTCTAAATGCCCATTGTAATGTTCATTCCATCCATAGATGAAATAAGTTGCAAGTGAGGATGCCAATCAAGAAGCAATACTGAAATATTTTAAATAACGGTTTTATGTTTTTTGTTAGGTATTATTTAATAAATTTTCATTAATATTTTAAAACTCTTTTTTATAAAAACAATCTAGTTTTGTGTACCTCTTTTATTGTTCTTATTAGCATAAAATAATAAGCTACCCTTTGGTATATCATTTTCTTATACTTTAAATGGTCATTAGGGCAGAGAACGGTTGTTAAGTTATTTGAATCTTACCACTGCTTATAACTGTAAGTTTGTGAAACCATGCATATTTAGCCTGCAGGCTAATCTGTCTATTATTTAATAACTTACTTCTTTGAAACATCCATGATTTATATCTATTTTTCTGACAACATTTAGTTAATGCTACTAGTATCACTTACCATATTATTTTTTTCTCTGACTTCCACTAAACTCTGAACTAGTAAGCAAATATGGGGTCTTATTCTTCTTTGATTCTCAAACCCTATGTAATGGGCAAGTGTAGGTGTTCAATAAAAGTTGAATGAATGAATATGGGTATACATAAAAATGAATGGCAGCCTCACTCAGGAGTGGCCTTATAAAATAGTAGAGATAAAAAATTTTCCCAATAGATAAAGTTTAAGAAAGTGCATCTGGTTAGACTATATATGAATTATGAGCAGAGACAAAGAGCCTAGCGGGAACTTAAAATGAAAAATCTATTAAAATATTGAAGAAAAGATGGCATGGGGTAAGATCATGTGAATAAATAGATGTGTGAGCACAAAGTGGAAAGCTCTTCATATTAGTAGTTCTTGTCCACCAGAGAGCATTCAGTATAGAAGAGGCACTAAACAACCAGGTGAATAATATGACTCAAGCAGTTTTTTTGTCAACCAATTTTTATGTTAGTTAGTCTATATCATTGTCTGCTCAGTGCTAGCAAGATGGCCACATAAGGACCAGTGACAAAATTGGAGGTTATGCATGGGCCCAATATCATAGATTCCTACTTACCAAGGCTGAGCTAGCTATTGCCACTGCTGAATGTTTCTAATCTGCCAGTGAGACAAGTACCAAGCTCCCCTTATGGCATCATTTCTCCAGGAAATAAATTTGTGCATTGTTGGCAAGCTGATAATTTTATTGGGGCTTTTTGTTGTTGTTGTTCTTTCTAATCTTTGGAAAGCCAGTGGTTTATTCTTATAAGAATTTGTATATATTCCAGGTATGGATTTGCTTTTTCTATTCACAGGACTTAGCTCATATCACTATCTGAAGACTTAAGTGTTGGATCTACATGTGTAAGATTCTATATAACATTGCCTTAGAACAAAGGGTATACTTATTAGAAATGATGTTAGAGTGGACCTTGACTGTGTGATAAACTGGTCATATCACATATTGTAATGTTCAGAAGCTGATAGAGCATTGTAGTTACCTGCTGAAGACATAGATAAGTTGTCAGTTCTGTAAGTGATACTTTGCATGGATGACATGCCATTCTTTGGAACACATTATATGCACTGAGTCAAAGACCTTGCATGGCATTGTACTCCCACTAGAAAAGGAAAACACTTGGAAGAGAAATGTCTCTATGACTGTGACTTCCACCAACCCACTGTGAGCATTTGTGATTCACATTCTGTTATTTTTTAGTCAGAGAGAGAGAGAGAGGCAGACAGACAAGTAAGCAGGAAGGGAGAGATATGAGAAGTATCAATATGTAGTTGCATCATTTTAGTTGTTCATTAATTGCTTCTCATATGTGCTTTGACCAGGAGGCTTCCATTGAGCCAGTGACCCCTTACTCAAGCCAGCAACATTGGGCTCAAGACAGGAACCTTGGGCTTCAATCCAGTGACCTTTGGGCTCAAAATAGTGACTATGGTATCATGTCTATGATCCTATGCATAAACCTGCAACCCTGCACTCAAGCTGGTGAGCCTGTGCTGAAGTTGGATGAGCCTGTGCTCAAGCCAGTGACCTTGGAGTTTTGAACCTTGGTCCTCAGCATTCCAGGTCAATGCTCTATCCACTGCACCACCAACAGTCAAGTGTGATTAATATTCTTGCTACTTTAGTCTCTGAAGGCTTAGAAGCCCTAGGCTTACAAAAGGTTACTCTTTTAGCAAAGGGACACTGAAAGGCTAGTATTGACTTTTAAGTTACATATTTTGGGTTCTTCATATCCTAAGACCAGCATGCTAGAAGAGGTGTCAACATCTTGATAGAGATAAATGATTCTAATCATGAAGAGGAGGTAGATCTGTTGCTATGCAGTGAGGCAGGAAGGAATATATGTTGAACTTAGATGACCTACATAGGTGTCCCTTGGTACCTATTTTCCCAAAGGTTACTGCAAATAAATAAGATTCAGCAACCTCAACCTAAAGAGTGCATAAGAGAAAACCAAGATGCTCAAGCATGAGAATTTGGGTCATGGCACCAGGTAAACCATGAAAGTCAGGACAGGTAGAAGCTAAGAGTGAAGATAATCTGTATTGTGGAAGAGACACATGATAAGTATCAATTGTGGACCTGAGACAGTTATAAAAGCAAATACTGTTGTTATCTCACTAAACTCTCTGTTTTAAGTTTTCCTTCTGGGAAAGAAACCCACTAAATCCTAAAGGAACTGCTCCCCAAATGTATAGAATTATATCTGAGTGGTACAAGGGGTAGGCTGCAGTAGACAAGGGCCTGTATTACCCAATTCCTCCTCCATAAACATTTTGATGACAAATGTGGAAGTGGAGGTAGCAGACAGCCTGCAGGCACCAACGCCTCAGCTGCATAGAGTTGTTTCACTCGAGGTTCCTTCCTTCCAGAGCCAGCTTGTGTCCAGTGGCAGATGAAGGCAAGCCCATAAAAGCTTTTTCCATTTTAGCTTGGTGACAGATTTCTCTCATGGGCATTAGTCATTCCACCTGTTCTCTCCAGGTGACTGAGGCTTTGTTAGACCTGCATCACAGTTCACCTTCTCCTTCTTCCCAATCTCAATTCTATCCTTTTTCTCTCATAGGTGTAGTAGATCCCTAATAAACATCCCTGGCACAATGCAGCTGAAAAAGGGTAAATAAGTTTGATTGAGTAGTCTTGTCAGCTTACATTAAAATGTTGGGCTTCATCTGAGGGCAACTAGACTGACTCTATCTGTTAAAGAGTTTTAAATTGCAGAAATGAGTGGACTCTAAGTGTTAATGTCCTGTCTGTGGGGCAATGGAACTGTGTGCTACTGTAAACATTTAAGCAAAGCACGTGTTGGTTTGAACTAATACTGTGACAATCCTAATAGATTTTTTATTTATTTATTTATTTATTTATTTATTTATTTATTTATTTATTTATTTATTTATTTATTGGAAGGGGTGATTGAGAGATGAAGGGATACAAATAAAAAGAGTCACAGGAAACTTCTGGCTTTTGGCTTGAGCAACCAGGAAGAGATGCAACAAGATTTTTCTACAAAGAAGACATAATGGATTTGCTTCATCTATAGTCAAAGGAACAATTTCTAGGGGAAAAAACCCTTTATTATAAAGATGAAAACCAGGGTAACTGTGTTTTGGTGTCAGAATTTTTGTAATTCTGTGTTCCTGTGATTGACTTAGTGAACTGTGACTCGTATTCACAAGATTTAGGAAAAAGGGATCCTGCCCCCAAAAGACTGTGGCCGAAGGTCTGCTTCCTTTCTCAGTCCTCTTTTGCTTCCACATCACACTGTCTTGGCTATGGGGATCAAAAGGGTACAATAAAAAGATCAGTTGTATTGGGAGTTATTCCTAACTTGCCTTATGTGATTTGAAGGAGGTGGTTTCTTTTTTATCTTAATAAAAACATTATATCTGAGTTACAATTCTATATCTGATCCCATTGTCTCTCAGATCACTCTTTGACAAAATTGATGACAAAATTACCAAAGTAAGTTATGTTATCTCCTCGGAATATTGACTGATGATGAACAGGCCACTTCTTTAACTGAATGTCAAGAATTTTTGTTTCATAATTTCTATCTTGGAATGTCTTTATTATATTTGTTTCAATTCTTTTTTTATTTATTTCAGAGGCTAGGAGATAAGATGGAGAAAAGGAGGAAGTTCTAGAGCTGGCAGCCAAGAGCGTATATAGAAAAAAAATACCAGCCATAGGCTTTCTGGATTCTAAACCAAGTGGTATGAGGGTGAAATGAAAACCAAGGAGATATAGGTGTCTTTGATTCCAGTCATAAATTTCCAAAAGAGAAAAGCTGATTATTTCTTTAGGTGCTAAAAGCCAAGAATCATTATTTTCCAGAGTCTTAATGAAGGACTAAGTAATGCACTTAAAAAAAAAAGTCCCATGCAAGCCTGGCCTGTGGTGGCGCAGTGGATAAAGTGTCGACCTGGGAACACTGAGGTCGCCAGTTCAAAACCCTGCACTGGTCTGGTCAAGGCACATATGGGAGTTGATGCTTCCAGCTCCTCCCCCCTTTCTCTCTTTCTCTCTCTCTCTCTCTCTCTCACTCTGTGTCTCTTCTCTAAAATGAATAAAGTAAAAAAAGAAAAATTAAAAAAAAAAAAAGTCCCATGCAGTAGGAAGACACCTAATAGTTTCGGTATGTATGGAATAACCCAATCCATATAAACAATTTTTCCAGATAGCTTATCTGTATTTAGTGCTAAAATTGAAAACTTTGGGAGAAATCTTTTAAAGTGTGTTACATATTTTATAACTTTTACAGAGGAAGATTATTTGGTACTAAACTTAAATATTTTCTTATTGTCTCAGGACTATCATTATGAATAACAATGAGCCATAATGTGACTCAATAATATCCTCAGTGATTATCTTATTTGAGTTGTTTTATACCGAATAGCTTGAGGTTGTTATGATTTAAAATTTACTGCTTCTATAATTTTTATTTCTTTATTTTTTAATTATGTATACACAAAGTAGTTTCCTGTAAGAAACACAGATTTATTTATTTATTTATTTATTTATTTATTTATTTATTTATTTATTTAATGGTTTAAAACAACGTTTAATATCTCCCAGTTTCTGATTTGGGTATCCGACAGATGTTGCCGGGTGCCTGTCTCGAGGTTGATCAGCCGCAATGGAGATATCAGCCAGGGCTGCAGTCTTATCTGATGGCCTGATTGTGGCAGGATCTGTATCCAGGCTCATTTGAGTGGTTGTGGCAGAATTCAGGTCCTCACAGGCCGTCGGTTGGTGGCCATTTTCAGTTCACGGCCCAAGGGGCCTCTCCATAGGGCAGCTCACCATTTGGCAGCTGGCTTCCATCATTCTGCTGTGCCCCACCATGCCTGGCACAGAGTGGGATCAGCAAATGTTGCTTAGTTATCCTGATGTTGAAGTGTATGCCTATGTCTTCCTGTTGCCAGTGATATCCAGATGGGAACAGGACTGCATCACTTTCCTGTTCTACACCATTCAATGGCTTCCATCCCACCTGGGATAAAAGCCAAATTCCAGACAGTGCCCAGAGCCCTGCAATTACCCAAATCCCTATCATGCTATTGTTCCTTACCCACACTGCTTAGTCCAGTGGGTTTCTCTGAGTGTACAGGCTCTTCCCACTTGGGGATCTGGACCATTCTTCCCCCAACTCTACCTGGCTAAATCCTCTTTACCCTCCAGGTCTCAGCTTACTTATTATTTCTTCAGGGAGGCTTTCTCTGAATGTTAAGTCTAAATTAGATCCTGTAGTGTTTGCAATATTTGGCATTATTTGATTAATATCTGCCTCTCACTCTAAACTATAATGCAACCAATGGACTATATCAGTTTTGCTTACCACTGTATTTCCACCCACTAACACAATATCTGAGCGTCATAACAGATACTCACATATTTAATATAGAAATGCTTCTTTTTAGGAATCTCAATCATAGAAATTATCTAAGTTGTCCTTTAACAGGTCAAACTGACAAGGAACATTTGCATTCCATTCCTTAAATTCTAGCAGTGGAGCAGAACCTCCAGGTTGCAAGTCTTATGATGGAATCACTGACTGACTGTGAAAAACTCCCCGCTTCTCCCCGTCTCCCATGCAGACATCCTGAGCATGTCACCCCTTCGCTCAGCCCCCACGTGCCAAAGGACGGGGGGAGGGGGAGGCGTGCACAAGTGGTGATTAGTGGACCTGAGATCAAGAATGGAGATGCTCTGGAGGTCAGATGGCAAGCTCTTTCAAAGATCTCGCTGTGTCCTTGTGCGAGCACCTTCATGCCTGTCTCATTTTCCCCTTTGTGAAACCACGATGCTGCTGACTTGGCCGGGTACCACGGGTACCACGCTTGTCCCAGAACGGCCGTAGGGGCTCCCAGGGGGAGCCGTGCTGCAGGGTCACTTGTCATGTCATCAGTCACCAGGCGGAAGGGTATCTTCACTGGTGTCGGAATGCAGGGCGGGATATAAGGAAGGGGGGCAAGGATCATCCTGGAGAAAGTCTTTCCTTTCCCGTAATTACAGAGAACAGGATTTTTTATTATTGTTATTAAAACTATAGTAATTATTATTATTGAGGAGAGAAAACCTAGCACTGGCAGGGGCCTTCTCTGCTCTCATCCTTCAGGTCTGACTCCTGGTACTGGCTGTGATACTTGGTATTTTGAGGTTCAGGGAACTCAGAGAATCTGGTAGCACAGTGGATTGTGAGGAAGGGAAGATTTCTGGGGGACATGTTGGTCACTCCGTCGGACATGTTGCTAGCAGTGAGTGGGTGGATCTGACTGAGAAGTCCTGGGCTCCTGATGATGGTGGGAAAGAGTCTTGTCATGGCTGCACTTCTGGGAACAGTTCTCTCCCCTGAAAGGACAGATTGTCATAAAGAAATGATGAGGTGATAAGTCCAAGATACAACTAGAAAATGTTGAATTTCCCAATGAGCATTTATTCAGAGAGTGGCTTTTTGGTCTTTCCTTGAGATGATTGGCTCCCACCTCCTACGTTTCAGTGGCAGTTCAACAAACACTTTATGAAACAAATTGTAATATTTATTTATTTTTTAAAATTTACTTAATGGTTATGGAGAGAAAGGGAAGAAGAGAGAGAGAAAAAGAAAGAGAAAGAAAGAGACATTAATTTATTGTTTCAACCACCCATGCATGCATTTGTTGATTGTTATATGTGCCCTGATGTGGGATAAAACTCACAAGCTTTGTACCAACTAGAAGAGCAGAATGAAGTGGTGCCAGTAAGAGTGTAAAGAATGTGTAGGATTTCATTGTGCAAAGACTCAGCTGTAAAAGGGAATTCATGGAAAAAACCACTGTTTCCGTTCTGTGGCTGAATCTGAGAAGAAGGCAACCCACCCAATGGTCAGCACCCTGTGCCTGTGAGGGGGAAATGGGCTACAGCCACCAGCAGTGTCTGCCAGCTGCTCTGATCAATTTAATGACTCTAGGTACTTCATATAAATGAAATCACACAGTATGTGTCTTTTTATAACTGGTTTATTTTAGTCAGTATGTTAGAATTTTCTCCTTTTCAAAGCTGAATAATGTAATACTATTTCAGTGTGTGTGTGTGTGTGTGTGTGTGTGTGTGTGTGTGTGTGTATGTGTATGTAAACACATTCTGCTTATGCATTATGCAACTCTTTTTGAAGTGATTTTTCATTTGGCTTTAATACATAATAAAAATGTTGATAAGGGATGACATTTTGTCATTAAGTTTAAAGAAGATTGAAAAGAATTTAAGAATTCTATATCTCATAGATAGTAGAATAGTCTCTCTGAGAGTTGCAAAAACCCTCTATTTTGGATCATTTGAAATATAAATCAAGATAGAACTGGAAAACTAAATACTTGTCTCTATATATTGGAGAATGAATACTTTAAGTAAGACCACAAAGGTATGATATAGTTTCACTATTTCTGAGTCTTATGTCAAACACTTCATCACATGCAAATTTGTCTGTGCCCTTGTATTTAAACTCCTGTAGGAACCAATTAAATAAAGTTTTTAGGATACTTTACAAGAAGAATAATTAAGAAGACAGCACTTTAAACTTTACCTAATTTATCCTGTATCTAGAGACATAGCTAAAACTTTATTATATAAAAGAATTGAGGAAATTGAAAACAGGCATTGCAGAATGTTAACGAAACTTTATCCCTGTACATATAATATTTATATTGCCAAAATGCCAGTAGAAATTCCTTTTGCATTTTATGTTTGTCTGATTAATTATGTCATGAATTTTAAACCAGTTTGAATCCCAAAGGAAACAAGAGTAAAGAATTTTCCCAATGTTCTTCTCTTTGTTAAATATTTGTAGGCTGTGTATCTGAGATCCACAAGCTTTCAAAGGATATGCTCTGTATTCTTCAAAAGTAATTAAAATCTTTTGTTTTCTTTTTGTATCAATACTAAACATATATAACAAGTTAATCCCACATATCAGAATAATATATAATTTCAAACAAGAATTGCAGTAGTTTTTTACTAAGGCCACTGTCAGAATTCAGGAAGACTGAGGACCTATGTCTTCATTATTTGTGGCATATGCCACCTCTTTCTTCTTTGCCCCATTTACCTCTTGTTCTGTTCCCTTCTCTCTGTTTTTGTCATTAAGTGTTACAGTTATATATTTTTAGGCTGTGATTTTCACTGGCACCAATGCGGTAATATTTTACTTGTTTTGGCTTAAAACTTATTGTATTTTTCAGACTGACATCATTGTGTCATTAACAATTGTAGTGTTTTTCACTCTCAGAGGCTGTGAAAAAGACTGACAAAAGTGCTCACAAAAGAAAAAATGGCTGCTGTAAATGCAAGAAAAACAGAGAACGTATTGCTTAGGAATTTTTATGGCTAGAGGTTTCCTGATTAAAGCAGTCTTTTTCCAACTTGTTTATTATGAGTTAATAGTTTTAAAAATGATAGAATTGAATAAAAATATAAATACTTATGCAATGAATATATAAGTAGTATTCAAACATGCATGTCTAGCCTGATCTGTGATGGTGCAGTGGGACCACCTGGAACACTGGGGTCGCTAGTTCAAAACCCTGCACTTGTCTGATCAAGGCACATATGGAAGTTGATGCTTCCTAACTCTCCCTGAGAATACTTGAAAATAGTAATTATGTAACCCTCAAATCTTTTTTTCTTTCTTTCTTGAGGCTAAACTGCACTTTTGTTTAAACTTTCCTTATAACATGTGGATGTTAGAGCCTCTTCATCTTCCTGATTTATTTTCTGTACAGTTTAGTTTTTATTCTTTAGTCTATCGGTGTCTTATCTAAGTCATTTGATTCCCCTTAATGTTCCAAAGGATGTCATGTTCTCTCATAATAAGAGCCTCCTGTTTGTACTTGTGTGTATGCACATATGTACGTATATTTTATATGACTTACAATAAATAAATACAACTAAATAGATACATAGGTACATAGAAAGATATACATATCAAGACATGTACATATTAAGATATCTATATCTTTCTACACACAGATCACCTCCTAACAGAAGTAGATGATATGAATGCTTAGTGTTTGGCAAAAGATGAAATAAGCAAAAAGCAAAATCACAAGTATGTGATGAGAGGAAGAAAATTTATGTTCTAGATTTGATTTTTTTCACCCCCAGATGATGGCATCTTGGCCAACTCATTCAATATTGCCATGACTAAGTTTTTGGAGGTACAAACTGAAAAGGTTAGATGGCATATTCTTATATCAGGGTTATAGGTCACTGGGGTAGGCTAATGGCACTGAGAGATATTGTGTTGTTGGAAGTGTATTTAAGCCATGCCGTAATGCAATAATTGGAGTGGGAATAAAGAGTTCCCACTTCGAGATGTTTTAAGTTTATTTAAATTATTTTTAAAAATCTGATTTTATTAATATATGCATTTAACCACTTGGTGAATCAAGTCTAAATGTTTTATTTTGCAATTTTGTTTATAAGAATTACAATGTATCCTTTAAACATTCAGCTGGTCTGCCCGTTGAAGTTTGTTTATTTCTCCCACTTGTGTTTGCTCACCAACTCTGCTTGCTGTCATGCAAGTCTTTCCAAATCTTTTTTCAGTGACTTGAACTTATTCACCCACATGTCTAAGGCCTTCAGGTAAGCAGCTTATAGCTCAAAATCTCTGGATGAAGACACCGGGGATGTAACTCAGATCGGCCTGTCCACTGCACATCTGTGTGGATGGGTGACGAACTTTAAAAGACGAGTGTGCTCATGAAATTCTCCAGAGCGCTCTTTAAATGACTGCAGGAGATTAGATTTGAAGCCCGCTAGCATCTGGAGATGAAGATGTTGAGTAGGGTCACTTGCTGTGCATGCATCTTTAAACTCTCCCAGTTTTTCAAAGTGTAGTAAATGACCTCTTTTAATGTTGGTGATGAAGAGTTTCAGCTTGTTTTCAAATGCAAACACTGCTTGTTGAAGGGATAAGACTGTATTTTCAATGCCTTGCATTTTCACATTGAACTGGCTCAGATGTTCAGTCATGTTTATTAGATAGTAGAACTTCAGGAGCCACTCAATGTTAGCTAACTCAGAATGCTTGACGTTTTTCATTTCAAGAAAAGTCCAATTTTTGCTCAGACAAGCTGCAAAACGGCTAAGCACCTTTCTTCTTGACAACCAATGCACACTGCTGTGCAGAAGCAGACCAGGATAATTATTTCCAACTTCATCCAGCAGTGTTTTAAACTGGCGGTCATTTAAAGCTCAGGCAACAATAAAGTTGACCACCTGAATGACCAGCAATATCATCTCACGAAGCTGCTCGCCACACAGCTGAACACAAAGCGCCTCCTGATGTAGGATGCAGTAAAAACTTAGGATGAGTCTTTTTTCATGTTCACGAAGAAGTGCTACGAATCCTCTGTTTTCCCCCACCATGCACGGAGCACCATCAGTACACACCAAAATAAGTTTATCCATTGGTAGATTATTTTCTTTAGCGAGCTCAGTGAAAGACTTGAATAAAATCCTCCCCTCTTGTTGTCTCTTTCATAGGCAAAACAGCAAGACTTTCCTCACGTAGTGTGTCACCGACAGCATGCCTTGCAATCATGCTGAACTGGGATAAATAAATGGTTTGTCTGTTGACTCATCCAAAGCAAGAGAAAAGAATGTTGCTGCATCTATGTCCTTCACTTGTGTTGCCTCAATTTGATTTGCCATCATGATGGTAAGATCATAAACAGTTCTTGCTGACAGAAGCATGTCTTTTATTTGTTTGATTATCTTGTGTTTATCCAGAAAGTTGTCAAAAACTTCATTGGCAACATCAGGCATGAATGTTTTGGCATACCCCCATCTGTGAATGGCTTTTTGTTTCTCACAATTGCTAAAGCACCAGCAAAGTTAGCTGAATTTCAGTCACCTTGTTGGGTCCAAACACGGAGTTGCTGCTGACTAGCTTGCACTCTGCACAGTGGCTCTTGACATGCTTTCTTCCTGCTGTCTCCCGCTGAATATTTCTATGCAAATGTAGTATGGTGTGTGTCGAAGTGGCGCTTTATATTTGACCATTTCATCGATGCAATTTTATCAATGCATATCAGACACACTGCAAAACCTACTCTCTCCTCAAAGGCGAATTCCTTTGTCTCTTCCTGCTAAAAAGTACAATAGTCCTCATCTTTTTTTCTTTTAGCCATCCTCTTTGTCAAAAGGGTTTCTGCAATTAGCTAGCTGACTACTTGAATAAAAGGTGGAAAGTTTACTTCCTGACCTCATAACAACCCGTGTATGTTATGCATTATCCAATAAAAATTTGGTGTTTTCCCAGAGGACAGCTGTAATTGGCTCTAGCCACCCACATCCATGAACATGAGCAGTAGAAAATGAATGGATTGTAATACATGAGAATGTTTTATATTTTTAATGTTATTATTTTTTTTATTAAAGTTTTATCTGTGAGCCTGATGCAGCCATCAAAAAAGAGCCACATTTGGCTCGCAAGCCATAGGTTCCCGACCCCTGTGCTAGGACAACAAAGAGGTTTCGCGAAGTATTTTTGCTTTCTGTGTTTTGGGAACAACTGAGTTTGGGAGAAACACTGGACACAAAAGAAGTGGCCAAAATGTAAATCTCTGGATGTAGGGATGCAAAATATTGTAAATGAACCTGTAGTTAATCAAGACAGGATTATTTTCCCTCCACTTAACATCAAAATTGACTTAATAAAGCAGTATGTTCAGGCTTTGAATAGAGAAAGTGAATGCTTTCAACTATTATTTCTACTTTTCCTGCCTTGTTTTTTGAGAAGATAAAAGCAGGTATATTTGATGGACCTCAAATTCGAACCCTCATACATGATGAAGAATTTGCCAGGAAGAGGAATAAAGAGGAGAAAGCAGCATGGCTGTCTTTTTGGCAGTTATGAAAACTTCCTAGGGAACAAAAAAGCAGAAAACTATGAAATTCTGGTTCAAAGGATGCTGTTGGTTTTCCGCGACATAGGATGTAACATGAGTCTTAAGATTCACTTCCTGACAATCACCTTGATAAGTTTCCCCAAAATTTTGAAATTCTTAGTGATGAGAAGACTACTGCTAGAGCGTCAAATGAGATTGTCCTCAATAAGTACACAAATGCAAGAGCTACAAATGCAATCTTTTGCTTGAATAGAATTTAAGTAATTTTTGCGCAAATTTTATGATTAAAATAAGTATTATAGTATGTTCTATTTTGAAATATTAGACAAATTCTGATGCAATCATATCTTTTAGTGTATTTACTGCATTATATGAATTATTATATTTTCACAAAGATGATGTCCAAGAAGACATTCTACTTTATTATGTTAAACTAAATGTTGAAAATTTTACAATAAGATAAAAACCTAAAATCTTGAATTGCAAAACATCTGTAGCTTACAGAGAAAAACTAATGTCAGATTTGAGATCAGCACACTCTAGTTAGGTAAGAACAAGTGTTTTTGTGGATGCAACAAAAATTTTGTTCCCTAGTGTTATTTGTAATTACATGTAGTACATCTAATAATTTTATATAAAACAGGTAAGATTATCTATGTGTACAGCATGTTCTGGATTTTAAAGTCATATCACAAGAAAAAACATTCTGTAACTATGTATGGGGATGAATGGCAACTAAACTTATTGTAGTGACCATTTCACGTTATGTACAAATATTGAATCATTCATGTTAACTTGAAGCTAATACACGGTTATATGTCAATTATACTTTAATAACAATAACAAAAAGCTATATATTCTGAGATCTCCATGAAGAAGATTGGGATCTTTTTCATATCTCCCAAAGGCACATTGGGATGTACCCCATATTCCTTCACCAAACCTAAGGAATTCGCAGTCCTCCTTGATTCCGCCTTAGTCTCAGCAATGGACCTGCCTCACATTCAACAATAATCACATTTCCTAATTCTGTGGACCAAATTGCTCACAAAAAAACCAAAACAAAAAACTACTCTTTACTATTCTACTAGTACGTCCTTATTTTGGGTCCAGTCATTTCTTGGGTGAGTCCTTTTTACGAGCACCTATTGTTGAGTATCTTCTCAATGATAGTTAATTCTGACAAGTGTGAGGTGGTATCTCATTGTGCTTTTTATTTGTATTTTCCCAATGATTAGTAATGTTAAGATTTTTCATGTGCCTGTTGGTTATTTTGATATCTTTTCTTGAAAAAATATCAACTTAGTGCTTTTGCTCATATTGAAATTGGATTGTTTTGTATTAAATTGAGTTCTTTATATATTTTAAAATTTAACAACTTATCTGATATAAATTACAGAATGTTCTCCAATTCTGTAGGTTATCCTTTCATTTTATTGTTTCTTTTGCTGTCCAGAAGCTTTTGAGTTTGATGTTTCGCTGATTTTCGCTTTTATTCATGATTTTGCCATCATATTCAGAAAATCATTGTCAAGACAATATTGAGGAGTTTACCTATGTTTTCTTCTACAAGCTCTGTGATATCAGGTCTTATGTTTAAGTCTTTAATCAATTTCCAGTTAATTTTTGGTATGGTATGCTATAGAAATCCAGTGTTCATTGTTCTGCATGTGTTTCTCCAGTTTTCCCAGCACCATTTGTTAAAGACATTATCCTTTCCCCATTGCGTTTTCTTGACTCTCCTGTTGTATTTTGGCTGACCATATTCACCAGGATTTAATTCTGGGCTCTTTATTCTGTTTCTTTTTGTTTGTTTGTTTTTGTTTTTAATTTTATTTAAAAAATTACATTTAAAGGGGTGACATTGGTCCATAAGAGTGCATAGGTTTCAGTGAAACATTTCTATAACATTTGAACTGTTGATTATGTTGTATACCCATCACCCAAAGTCAAATTATTTTCTGTCACCATATATTTGTCCCTCTTTACTCCCTTCCCCCATCCCTCCCCTATATCCCCCTCCCCCTCCCCTATATCCCCATCACTATTATCTATGTCCATGAGTCTCAGTATTACATCCCACCTAGGAGTGAAATTATATAGTTCTTAGCTTTTTCTGCTTTACTTATTTCACTCAATATAATGTTCTCAAGTTCCATCCAGGCTGTTGTAAATGGTAATATGTCATCATTTCTTATGACTGAGTGGTATTCCATTGAATATATGTTCCTCTTCTTCTTCATCCAATTCTCTACTGAAGGACACTTTGGTTATGTCCATGATCACTATGAATAATGCTGTGATGAATATGGGGGTGCATGTGTCTTTACAAATGGCTGGCAGATATATGAAAAGCTGCTCATTTTGACTAACTATTAGAGAAATGCAAATCAATACTACAGTAAGAGCCTGACCAGATGGTGGTGCAGTGGATAGAGTCAAACTGGGATGTGGAGGTTCCAGGTTCGAGACCCCAAGGTCGCCAGCTTGAGCATGGGCTCATCTGGTTTGAGCAAAGCTCACCAGCTTGGACCCAAGGTTGCTGGCTTGAGCAAGGGGTTACTCGGTCTGCTGTAGCCCCACAGTCAAGGCACATATGAGAAAGCAATCAATGAACAACTAAAGCGCCACAACGAAAAATTGATAATTGATGCTTCTCATCTCTCTCTGTTTCTGTCTGTCTGTCCTTATCTATCCCTTTCTCTGACACTCTCTGTCTCTGTAAAAAAAAAACAAAATACAAAAAACAAACAAACAAAAACAAAAAAACTACAATAAGATACCACCTCATATCTGTTAGATTGGTTTTTTATCAATAAGACAAGTAATAACAAGTGTTGGAGAGGCTATGGAGAAAAAGGAACCCTCATTCACTGCTGGTGAAAATGTAAACTAGTACACCATTATGAAAGAAAGTATGGTGGTTTCTCAAAAATTGTTTTTTTCTTATCTAAGTGAGAAGAGGGGAGATAAAGAGACAGATTCCTGCATGTACCCTGACTGGGATTCACCCAGTGATCCCTGTCTGAGTCTGATGCTCTGCCCATCTGGAGCCATGCTCACACTGAGTTATATTTAGCACCTGAGGTAGAGGCTCTACAGAGCCATCCTCAGCACCTGAGGTGATGTGCTGAAACCAATCAAATCATGGCTGCAGGAGGGGAAAAGAGAGAGAGATAAGAGAGGGGAAATGGTGGAAAAGTAGATGGTCACCTCTTCTGTGTGCCCTGACTGGAAATTGAACCCAGGACATCCACAAGCCAGGCTGATGCTCTACCACTGAGCCAATGAACCAGGGCTGGTTCCTCAAAATATTAAGAATAGATTTATTCTGTTTCATTAATCTATATATGTGTTTGTGTGCCAGTATTATACAGTATGGTTATTATTACATTGTAGTATAGTTTGAAAGACAGAAGTATTATACCTCCAGCTTGGATATTTTTTCTAAAGTTTGCCTTAGCTAATCGAGACCTTTTTGTGGTTCCACACAAATATTAGTTTTTTTTAAAATTTCTATGAAGACTAGCCTTGATATTTTGATGGAGTTTGTGTTGACTTTGTAGATGGCTTTTGATAGTAAGACATTTTAACAATATTAATTTTTCTGATCCATGAACACTGGATGTCTTTTCTTATATCTGTTTCATTTATTTCTGCTCTGATCTTTATTATTTTCTTTCTTCTGCTAATTTTAGGCCTAATTTGTCTTTTATCTAGTTGCTTTACATGCAGTTAAGTTGCTTATTGAGATCTTTCTAATTTTTTAATATATACATTAATTGATGTAAACTTTCTTTTCAGAATACTTGTGGGACATTCCACAAGATTTTATTTCCATTCCATTTGTTTTGAGATAATTTTTTTTATTTTCCTTTTGATTTCTTCCTTGATCCTTTGGTTATTTTAGAAGTGTGTTATTTAATTTCCACATATTTGTAGATCTCACATTCCTCATATTTTTGATTTCTAGTTTCATGTCACTGTGGTTAGAAATCAAATCTGTCATAATTTCAGTGTTCTTAAATTTGCTAAGATTTGTTTGTGTCTCATCACATGATCTGTCCTGGGGAATGTTGCACATGCACTTAAGAAGAATGTGCATTTTGCTATTATTGGATGAAATATTCTCTATATATCTGTTAAGTCTATTTGTTCTAAAGTATGGTTCAATTTTAATATTTTTCTTGATTTTCCTATCAGGATGATTTATACTTTTCTGATAGTGGGAAATTTTTTATTGTATTTTTATTGTTGTATTGTTTTTTATTTCTCCCTCAAGATCTGTTAATATTTGCTTAATATAGTTTAGTGTTCGTATGGTTAGAGGGTACATATTTACAATTTTTACATTTTCTTGATATTTTGATCTATTTATGACTATATAATGACCTTTTTGTCTCTTGTTACCCTTTTGGGCTTGAAGACTATTTTGTCTGTTACACATGCCTATATCTGCTTTCTCTTAGTTTTCACTTGATATTAGAATATAATCTTGTTTACCTTCATTTTGAACCTGTATGTGTCTTTAGAGCTGAAATGACTCTCCTGTAGATAGCATATAGTTGGGTCTTGTTTTTTTATCCATCCAGTCATTCTGTGCTCTTTGTGAGCTCAGTCTATTTATATTTGAGGGGATTATTAATATGTAAGAACTAAACAACTGTCATTTCATCTTTTACCTCTTATTTTGTGTTTATTGTTTCTTTTTCTTTCTGTTTCTATCTATTTTTGTAATTTGGTAGATATCCACAGTTATTTGCTGAGTTAACATAACCTTTTTGAAGTTTAAAGTCTGTCCTCCAGATTTTTGCTTTGTGGTTTCTATGAGGTTTACATAAACTATCTCATAGATAAAAGTTATTTTCTGCTGAAACCAATTTCTCTTTATTCACCTATAAAGGTTCCATTTTGTTCTCTCATTTTATATCTTTTATGTCACTTAATATTTGTTAAGACTGTAAATTTGTACTTTACTGATAGTGGGTTACCAAATTGTAGTAGCTATAGTTAGTTTTTAATGCTCTTTTTCTTTAACTGGTATGCTGTATAGTTATGCATTGCTTAACTACAAGGACACGTTCAAAGAAATGTGTTATTAAGCTACACACTTGACTCTACAGATAACCCAATGGTTTTCAACTGCTGGTCCATGGGCCATTGCCATTCCTCCAGAAATTGTGTGCCTTTGTGTGAAAGAGTTAACCATACTGATGTGGTATGAAGATTATAGAATCTATAATCATTAGGTCTGTAATCTTCATACAACATCAAGGTGGTTAACTCTTTCACACACACACACACACACACACACACACACACACACACAAACACACACACATACAATTTCTGGTGGAACAGCAATTGAAAAACACTGGTATAACCCATTGCTCTTAGGCTACAACCTGCACAGCATGTTGCTATACTGAATGCTGTAGGGAACCCTAGCATGAGGATGAGTATTTATGTATTCAAACATATCTAAACATAGAAAAATATAGTAAAAATGGTATAAAAGATATAAATAGTACAACAGTATAGAGCACTTACCATAAATGAAGCTTGCAGAATTGGAAGTTGCTCTAGGTGAGTGAGTAAGTAGTAAACAAATACAATAGCCTTGTGCATTCCTGTACACTACTGTATACTTTATAAACACTGTTCCACAAACCTCTGTTTCCTTCCAACTAGGTCAGAAATAGAACATTGACGCTACCAAACCTGCTCCATGAATGAGGATGTGGACTAAATTGATTGGAAATATCATATAAAAACTGGCTTGGGCCTGACCAGGCAGTAGTGTAGTGGATAGAGCGTGGACTGGGATGCGGAAGGACCCAAGTTCAAGACCCCGAGGTTGCCAGCTTGAGCGTGGGCTCATCTGGTTTGAGCAAAAGCTCACCAGCTTGGACCCAAGTTTGCTGGCTCCAGCAAGGGGTTATTCAGTCTGCTGAAGGTCTGCGGTAAGGCATAGGCACATAAGAGAAAGCAATCAATGAGCAACTAAGATGTTGCAACGGCAACAAAAAACTGATGATTAATGCTTCTCATCTTTCTCCATTTTTGTTTGTCTATCCCTATCTATCCCTCTCTCTGACTTTCTCTTTGTCTCTGAAAAATAAAAGAAAGAAGAAAGAAAGAAAGAAAAAAGAAAGAAAAAATAAATAAATAAATAAAGAAAGAAAGAAAGAAAGAAAGAAAGAAAGAAAGAAAGAAAGAAAGAAAGAAAGAAAGAAAGAAAGAAAGAAAGAAAGAAACTGGCTGGGTAAGGCATAGATCACCTTAATGATGACTTTAAGGAGGAAGTATAAGGTGACCCGAGGATCTGTAGAAATAAGTAATTGGGATGGAGAGATAAAGGATCATAGCAGGTTGTCATGGCAATGTTATTACATGTTGGAGCAATGATCAGATTAAGGAATTTAGTGGTATTCATAAAAAACAAAGTTTTAACATGGACAGAATGCAGAACTGAGGACTCAATACTTGGACATTGGAAATTTGTTTTTGATATCATTAAGCTTATCTGGCAAAACAGGCTCTCTCTAGCACTTAATAAATAAAAAAATAAAACTTATCTTTGCTTTACATCATTTCAACCTGAAAGTATTCCCAAAGTACAGGGACAAGCTGGCTCCTCACTGCCGTAGAAAACTTTTATTGAAGTGTCGATGGCACTTAATTCTTGTTAAGGACCTGTGTCTTTAACAAAGAATAATATACAGCAATGTATGCTGGAAGACCATCACACTACATATAGAATAGCTGTAGCACCCTCTGAAGATGTAACACTGGGGTGACAGGTTACGCTGTGCTGAAACAGGTCAGTGGCTGTCTGTAATATAATCTGTGCACTCAAAATTGAGAAGATGTGTATAAGGAAGGTTTTATTGCTAAGCCCAACAAATATTTCTCGCATCAAAGAAATAAAAATTCTTTCTGAACCACATATCCTTTCATTTTTTACAGGAAATTCAGATTCATTATAGTATTAGAAGACTACCATTGTATATGCAGTCTATTACTGACCAAAATGTCATTACATTGTGTATGACTGTAATTAATTAACACACTAGTCTAAAATAAAGTTACAGTTTTCTAATTCTGTACTTTTATTACCTAAATCAGAGTTTTGTGTACTCTGTCTTTTCATTTCAGCTTGCTGAGCTCCTTTCATTATTTGTTGTAAGGCAGGTCTGTGATGGTAAACTCCCTAAGCTTTTGTTTGTATGGAAAAGTCTTTTTTTTTATCTTTTATATCTGAAGAATAACTTTGCCAGACAGAATATTCTAGGAAGGTAATGTTTGTATTTCAGTATTTTGAATACATTATTCTACACTTTCCTGGTCATGGAGTTTCTACTGAGAATTCTGCTGATTTCCGAATAGAAGTTCCTTTGTTTGTTACTTCCTTCTTTCCTCCTTGCCTTTAAAATTCTTCATCATTGAGATTTGAAAGTTTCATTTTAATTTGCTTGGACAAAGTATTTTTGCATTAAGATAATAAGATACTAGATTTGTGAGCTTGTATGTCCTGTTCTGTTCTCAGGTTTGGGAAGTTCTCAGTTATTATTTCTTTAAACTCTATGCCTTTTTATTCCTCTGTTCTTCTTTTATATCTAGTATGCTTATGTTGGCTTCTCTAGTGGACTCTGATTACGTGTGTAGGGTTTCTTCAACTTTTTTTTTTTTTACAGGGACAGAGAGAGAGTCAGAGAGAGGGATAGATAGAGACAGACAGGAACGAAGAGAGATGAGAAGCACCAATCATTAGTTTTTCGTTGCCGTTGCGACAGCATAGTTGTTCATTGATTGTTTTCTCACATGTGCCTTGACCGCAGGCCTTCAGCAGACTGAGCCACCCCTTGCTGGAGCCAGCGACCCTGGGTCCAAGCTGGCGAGCTCTCGCTCAAGCCATATGGGCCCACGCTCAAGCTGGTGAGCTTGGGGTCTCGAACCTGAGTCCTCCGCATCCCAGTCCGACGCTCCATCCACTGTGCCACCGCCTGGTCAGGCGTTTCTTCAACTTTTAAATAAATCTTAGTTTTGTCTTTTCTCTCTGAATCATTTCTAAATTCTTATCCTCCCAATTTCTTATTCTCTCTTCTAACTGATATGCTCTATTTCCAGTGCTTTCTAATGCATTCTTTATCTCATTTAATGAGTTTTACAGCTCCAGAATTTCTGTATGGATCTGTTTTATTTTTAGTTTTTTGAATTTCAATATCTTTGGTAAATTACTCCTTTTGTTTGTTAGTTTTATTCCTGAATTAATTCAATTGTATTTTGAGTTTCTTATAGCTCATAAAATCTCTTTATAAAAGTCATTTTTAATTTTTCAACGGTTAGATTACAATATTTTGTGTCTTTGAGTTCACTTACTGTAGAATTGTTGTTTCTCTTTGTAACAGCTTATTACCACATTGTTTTATGGTGTTTGATGGTCACTGCTACTATATTTGAAATATTGAGCACTTCTTTATTTTTTTAAATTTTTTACTTATTGATTTCAGAGAGAGAGGGGAAAGAGGAAAGAGAGAAAGAAATATTGATTTATTTCACCCATTTATGCATTCATTGATTGATTCTTGTTGTGTCTTGACTAAGAAACAAACTCATAACTTTGGTATACTGGGATGATGCTCTAACCAACTGAGCTACCTGTTACCTGACCAGGATAACACTTTTCTTATTTAGATAAGGCTTTGTTTACTCTGATTCTGACAATTTAAGAGGTTGGCAATTAGAAACCTTACTTTTGTTTTCCTGAAGGTGGCACTATAGCACAAGTTTTTGTTTTTACTTACTGGAGCTGACTCCTTGCTGAAATTGGGAGCACAACATGTAAATAAAAGTTGGCATTAAAAATAGAAGAAGCTGGCAGCAGAATGGAGGGAGGTGTATGCTTTGCATTTGAGATTTTTGGTGTGAACTCTGCCCAGTAAAGTAATCCTTGAGTAGTAGAGTCCCAGAAATCTGTGGGTGAACCTCTTGCTGAAATCCTAAAACAGACAGCAAGATTCTTCTTATTCCTTTTCCTCCTTCTAATCACAGAGGCATCTCTTTAGAAGTTTGGTGTTGCTGAAGAACAGTGGAACCTCTCAGCTGCAGTCCTGATGACAAAGCAGACTTTCATTTACCACTTTTCACTTTTTACCTATTCTCCTAGAAAGGTTACCACTGTTACTACTGTCACAACTTACTTGGCTCTGTAGCCTCCACCAAGGTAAAACCTACCCACTGAACAAATCATTCAATGAACAACTAGATTGATCTTTGCGCTGTCCTGGTGTGCTGTGCAGAGGAAATTTTGTTCCTTTATGGATGTCCAACTTGTTGTAAATTGAAGGGGAGAGAAAGAAGGAATAACATATGCTGCTAAGCCAGATCTTCTTAAATCATCATTTTAAAACTTATAATGTGGCTGGTAAAATACCAGTTTTATTATTAAAAATATGATTCGCATTATACTTAGAAGGTTGTTTCTTTTTAAAACACTTGTCAATGTTGTGGAGATTAATTTAGTTAAAGTATAATGTTGATAAAATTAGAAATATAATTTATAAATACAGTTAACTGAGCATATATATGAACATAAAATTATTTGAAATACTAGAAAAACACACAAATAAACTCCACTTGGAAACTTTTTTTTTCTTCTTTCAGGATGCTATAGGTTTAGTAAAAGATATTTGATCACCTTGCATAATATAAATTAGAGAGACCTTGGTTCATGTTTATTTTAACTAAAGTTTAATTTGTTTCCAATTTTTAAATACAATAAATAAAAATTCTAGTATGTTCCTTATACATATGACTAGGTAATCTTCATATCCAACTTTAGAGACTTGTCCTATAGGATAAAATTAAAACTCGCTAATATAATTCTTTTTTAGAATTAGTGTGCACATTCTCTTATCTTCCACCAATTTACTTTTACAATTATTGATGAATTTATATTCAAAATAGGTTTCAAATGATTGTATATTGTTGGGCCTTGATTTTGTATTTTGTCTTACAATCTTGGTCTTTTAACTGGAGTATTTAGACCATTTATATTTAATGTAATTATCAGTTTATTTTACTTTAAATGTGCCATCTTCTTATTTATATTCTACTTATTCCATATGTTCTTTCTTCCTTTTACCATTTTTTACTTCTTTGAGTTAAAATTTTAATGTGTACTTTTAATTTCAATATTGACATTTGTTTTTTCTATGGTTGTTTCGGTTTTAAAATTTCATCATTATTTTATTACTATCTACCCTTCAATATTTTATCACTTTTTACAATAATATATTTCCATTACCTCCTCCCATTCTAGGTGCTCTATACATTGCATTCTATATGAGCCATAAACCTTCTAATACATTATTATTATTTTACTTCAAACTGTCAAAACAAAATTGAAAATGAAGGAACATCTTTTATATTCACCATATATTTACCATTTTCAGCTCTAATTTTTTTTGTAGAGTTTTAGCTTTCCATTTCTGCTGAATTTTATGTAATATATTTTTTAATAGTTCAAGGCTGTTGCTGACAAATTCTATTGTTGGTTATCATAAAATAAAGTATTTTTTGTTTGTCTTTTACTTTTATTTTCAAGTATATATTTTTTTTCTGGATATGAAATTATTTTCCTTAGTCCTTTAAAAATGTTTTATTTTCATCTGAATTAAATATTTTATACTAAGAAACCTGTGATTATTCTTATTTTTACTTCTGTAATGTATAGGGTTCTCTAGGGAAATAGAACCTATAAGATAGATGGATGATTGGATAGATGAATGTATGGATGGATGGGTGGATGAATGGATGAATGATTAATGGATCAATTGGTAGGTAGGTAGGTAGATAGATAATAGACTAATAGAAGGAAAGGAAAGAAAGAAGAAAAAAGAAAAAGAAAGTAAAGAAAGAACAAAAAAAGAAAGAGACATTTATTACAGGAATTTTCCTACATGATTATAGAGGCTAAGAAGTTCCACAATTTGCTGTCTGTAACCAGGAAGCCCAGGGAAGCAGATGGTTCTAATTTTCAGTGAAAATTAAAAGACCTAAGAACTAGGGCAGTCAATGGTACAGGTATTAATTTGAGTCAAAAGTTCTGAAAACCAGGAGTGCCTCTGTCTGAGGGCAAAATTACAGATACATGTTCCACTCAAGCACATGAGAAAATTCTCCTCTTTTCCATCTTTGTTCCATTCAGGCCCTTAACTGATTGAATGATGCCCACCCACATTAGTGAGGGTGAACTATATGCAGTATACTGACTCAAGTGCTAATCTCTTCTGGAAACATTCTCACAGACACACCCAAGAAATAATGTTTTATCAGCCATCTGGGCATCTTTTTGCCCAATTAAGTTGACATAAAGCAACCACTACTCATAAGTAAAGTGCCTTTTTTCTCCTAGCAACTTTTAATTTTTCTCTTTATTGCTGGTTTTCCATAAACTGCATATAATGCATCTTAATGTGGTTTTCTTTGGTTATTTTCTGCATTGATTTTATTTATCTTTTTGGTTTTGTAGATTATAGTGTTCCTCTACAATAAAAATTTTATTTTAGCATAATTCAGTGTTTTATCTCTCACCCTTGTATCACACAAACGTACAGTTTTGCAACTCCAGTTATACAAATATTAGGCCTCTTAACATTGTCCCATAGGTCACTGAGGGTATTTTATTTTTAGTTATATTTTTTCTCTGTTATTAAGTTTGATAGTTTCTATTGTTATGGTTCAAGGTCACTGGTCTTCTTCAGTTTTGAAGCTCTTATTAGTCTTATTAGATAATTTTTTGATTTGCATGATTTATCTCTAGATCTTCATTTCAATTAATTTTTATGTATCTAGTCTATTGTGTTCACATTTAAAAAAAATTTTAAGCATATAGAAATATTTACAATGACTGTTTTAAGGTTCTGATAAGCTAATTCTACGGAGATCTCTGCCATCATTTGTGAGAATGTTTTATTATCTGATTTTTCTCATGGCATAGTTATTGGGATGCCTTATTTTTCATTGATTGTGGGATGTAATGAATGTTACATTGTTTTGTTCTAACATAGTATATTACAAATAGTATAGTTACTTGCAGATTAGCTAGAACCCTTTGAGTTTTATTTTTAAAAACTTTTCAGAGTAAGCTTAAATTATCCTAGTAATAGTTTTCCCCTTATGCTAAGGTGTTTTTCTTTTGAGGTTCAATGGATGCTTTGAGTGACTATTGATAAAGCTCTAGTTTTACTAGTTATTGTCTGAATACCTCTCAGCTCCATAAGAACTCTTGGAATTGGTTGCTTACAACTTCTCATTTTTTTCCCCTCAGTCTCACAGAATGTTACCATGTACTCGATGGGCTTAGTATTTACTTAAATATCTTAAGATCTCTCTGAATATTTCTGAGGCATTTTTTTAATTTCTTTTTTATTTATTCATTTTAGAGAGGAGACACAGTGAGAGAGAGAGAGAGAGAGAGAGAGAGAGAGAGAGAGAGAGAGAGAGAAAGGGGGGAGGAGGTGGAAGCATCAACTCCCATATGTGCCTTGACCAGGCCAGTGCAGGGTTTTGAACTGGCGACCTCAGTGTTCCCAGGTTGACGCTTTATCCACTGCGCCACCACAGGTCAGGCCTGAGGCATTTTTTTAAGTCTATAACACTTATGAAACGTTCACCCATAATTTCTCTACCTCAAATTTCCTGATCTGACACAAAGTAGTTCTATGAGACTTCTATGCTCTACTTGGGATTCTTCTCTCTACACTCATTCTGAAATGTGAGTCCAAGCAGAAATCTGAGACAAATGTAAGTCTCATCTTTCTCTTCTCTCAGTGGTCATAGTCTTGCCCTTTTGGCTGTTCAATGTCTGAAATAGATGTATCAGATAGAGTTGATTCTTGAACAACTTGTGTTTAAACTGTGCAGGTCCATTTATATAAATGTTCCCCCCCACCCCACCCTGAAATAAAATGTTGTCAGTATATTTTCTTTATTATTCTATTAGTAACATTTTTTTCTCCAGCTTACTTTTTTATTTCTGTGAAAATACAGTATATAATACATATAACATACAAAATATGTTTTAATTAACTGTTTATGTTATCAGTAAAGCTTTTGGGCAATAGTAAGTTATTAGTAGCTAGATTTTGGGGCAATGTTATACACAGATTTTTTACTGTGTTAGGGGTCAGTGCTTCTAAGCACCATGTTGTTCAAGGGTTAACTATATTTTGTTCACCTTTCCAGTTGTTTACAACAATGGAGATTAAATGTGCTTCCTTTCACTTCTCTATGGCCGGATTTAATATCCATCTTTTTGACTCTCATGTATTTATTTTGGTTAGTATCATTATATCTTTTTCCATTTCACAAATTCTCTTTTTGTCTGTGTCTTATCTACTGTTAACCAACTCATTGAATATATGAATTTTAAAACATTAACTATTATATATCTTATTTCTCAGGGTTATTTGTATTGTTTGGTTTATTATCAAATATCAAATAATTTTTTGATAGAATTATTTATTTTTTATTTTGAAATTTCACCTTGTATTTTTAAAAAATATTTTAATATATTTTATTATTATTAATTCTAATGGGGCGACATCAATAAATCAGGGTACATATGTACAATGAAAACATCTCCAGGTTATCCTATCATTCAATTGTGTTGCATACCCATCACCAAAAGTCAAATTGTCCTCTGTCACCTTCAATCTGGTTTTCCCTGCGTCCCTCCCCTCCTCCCTATCCCACTCTTCCAACCCTCCCGCATCCCATAACCACCACTCTCTTGTCCATGTCTCATACCCTCACTTTCATGTCCCACCTATGTATGTAATCGTGCTGTTCTCAGTTTTTCTTTTTTTCTGATTTACTTATTTCACTCCATATAATGTTATCAAGGTACATCCATTTTGTTATAAATGATCCGATGTCATCGTTTCTTATGGCTGAGTAGTATTCCATAGTATATATGTACCATAGCTTTTTAATCCACTCGTCTTCTGACGGACACTTGGGCTGGTTCCAGATCTTCGCTATTGTGAACAATGCTGCCACGAACATGGGGGCGCATTTCTTCTTTTCGAACAGTGCTATGGTGTTCTTAGGGTATATTCCTAAAAGTGGGATAGCTGGGTCAAAAGGCAGTTCGATTTTTAATTTTCTGAGGAATCTCCAAACTGTTTTCCACAGTGGCTGCACCAGTCTGCATTCCCACCAGCAGTGCAGAAGGGTTCCCTTTTCTCCACATCCTCGCCAGCACTTATTCTGTGTTGTTTTGCTGATAAGTGCCATTCTGACTGGTGTGAGGTGATATCTCATTGTGGTTTTAATTTGCATTTCTCTAATGATTAGTGATGTTGAGCATTTTTTCATATGCCTATTGGCCATCTGTATGTCCTCTTTGGAGAAATTTCTATTCATTTCTTTTGCCCATTTTTTGATTGGGTTGTTTGTCTTCCTGGTGTTGCGTTTTATAAGTTCTTTATAAATTTTAGTTATTAACCCCTTATCAGATGTGCTGTCGAATATGTTCTCCCATTGTGTGGTTTGTCTTTTTATTCTGTTCCTATTGTCTTTAGCTGTGCAAAAACTTTTTAGTTTGATATAGTCCCATTTGTTTATCTTGCCTTTTATTTCAGTTGCCCATGAAGATAAATCGGCAAATATACCGCTGCTACAGATGTCGGAGAGCTTGCTGCCTATGTTTTCTTCTAAGATGCTTATGGTTTCACGGCTTACATTTAAGTCTTTTATCCATTTTGAGTTTGTTTTTGTGAATGGTGTAAGTTGATGGTCTAGTTTCATTTTTTTGCAGGTAGATGACCAATTTTCCCAACACCATTTGTTAAAGAGGCTGTCTTTACTCCATTGTATGTTCTTTCCTCCTTTGTCAAATATCAGTTGTCCATAAAGCTGTGGGTTTATTTCTGGGTTCTCTGTTCTGTTCCATTGATCTATGTGCCTGTTCTTATGCCAGGACCAGGCTGTCTTGAGTATAATGGCCTTGTAGTAAACCTTGATATCAGGAAGAGTGATACCTCCTGCTTTATTTTTTCTTTTTAAGATTGCTGAGGCTATTCGTGTTCTTTTTTGGTTCCATATAAATTTTTGGAATATGTGTTCTATATCTTTGAAGTATGTCATTGGTATTTTAATTAGTATTGCATTGAATTTATTAATTGCTTTGGGTAATTTTAATGATGTTTATTCTTCCTAGCCATGAGCACGGTATGTGCTTCCACTTGTTTGTGACTTCCTTGATTTCTTTTATCAATGTTCTATAATTTTCCGAGTACAAGTCCTTAACCTCCTTGGTTAAATTTACTCCTAGGTACTTTATTTTTATTGGCTGCAATAGTGAAGGGGATTGTTTCCTTAATTTCTTTTGCTGATATTTCATTGTTGGTGTATAGAAATGCCTCTGATTTCTGAGTATTAATTTTATATCCTGCCACCTTGCTGAAATCATTTATAAGGTTCAGTAGTTTTTTGACTGAGACTATAGGGTTTTCAATATACAATATCATATCATCTGCAAATAATGACAGTTTTACTTCTTCTTTTCCAATTTGTATGCCTTTTATTTCTTCTTCTTGTCTGATTGCTGTAGCTAGGACTTCCAGAACTATGTTGAATAAGAGTGGTGAAAGTGGGCAACCCTGCCTGGTTCCTGATCTTAAGGGGATTGCTTTTAATCTTTGTCCATTTAGTATGATGTTTGCTGTCTGTTTATCGTAGATGGCCTTTATCATGTTAAGGAATGATCCCTGTATTCCCACTTTACTGAGAGTTTTGAGCATGAATGGGTGCTGGATTTTATCAAATGCCTTTTCTGCATCTATTGAAATTATCATGTGATTTTTGTCCTTCCTTTTGTTTATGTGGTGAATCACATTGATGGATTTGCAAATATTGAACCAGCCTTGCCTCTCCAGAATAAATCCCACTTGATCGTGGTGTATGATTTTTTTCATATATTGCTGGATCCGGTTGGCTAATATTTTGTTGATAATTTTAGCATCTAAATTCATCAGGGATATAGGCCTATAATTTTCTTTCTTTGTGTTGTCTTTGCCCGGTTTTGGGATCAGAATTATGCTCGCCTCATAAAAGGAGTTTGGAAGTCTTCCTTCCTCTTGAATTTTTTGAAATAGCTTGAGGAGAATGGGAGTTAGTTCTTCTTTGAATTTTTGATAGAATTCACTTGTGAAGCCATCAGGCCCAGGACTTTTCTTTTTTGGGAGTTTTTTGATAACTGTTTTGATCTCATTTGCTGTAATTGGTCTGTTTAGGTGTTCTGATTCTTCCAGATTGATTTTTGGAAGGTTATATGATTCAAGAAATTTGTCCATTTCACCAAGATTGTCTAATTTTTTGGCATATAGTTCTTCATAGTATTTTCTTACAATGCTTTGTATTTCTGTTGTGTCAGTTGTTATTTCTCCACTGTCCTTTCTAATTTTATTTATTTGAGTCCTCTCTCTTTTTTTCTTGGTGAGTCTAGTTAAAGGTTCATCAATCTTGTTTACCTTTTCAAAGAACCAGCTTCTTGTTTCATTGATCCTCTGTATTGTTTCCTTAGCCTCTATGTCATTTATTTCTGCTCTGACCTTTATTATTTCCTTCCTTCTACTTGTCTGGGGTTTTATTTGTTGTTGTTTTTCTAGTTCTTTTAGATGCAGGGTCAGGTTGCTTATTTGAGCTTTTTCTAGCTTCTTATGATATGCCTGTAGTGCAATAAACTTCCCTCTCAGAACTGCTTTTGCTGTGTCCCATAAATTTTGAGCTGATGTATGCTCATTATCATTTGATTCTAGAAACTTTTTTATTTCTTCTTTGATCTCATTGTTAATCCATTCATTATTTAATAACATGCTATTTAGTTTCCAAGTGTTTGAGTATTTTTCATTTTTTCTTTTGTGGTTAATTTCTAGTTTCATGGCATTGTGATCAGAGAAAATGCTTGATATGATTTCAATCTTCTTAAATTTATTGAGACCATTTTTGTGTCCTAACATGTGGTCTATCCTAGAAAACGTACCATGAGCGCTTGAGAAGAATGTATATTCTACTGCTTTAGGGTGAAAAGTTCTGAAGATATCTATTAAATCAAGTTGATCTAGTGTATCCTTTAAGTCTGCTGTTTCTTTATTAATTTTCTTTCTTGAGGATCTATCCAGTGTTGTTAGAGGGGTATTGAAATCCCCTACTATGATAGTATTGCTGTTAATCTCGCCCTTTATATCCATCAAAGTCTGCTTTATGTATGTCGGGGCTCCTATATTTGGTGCATAGATATTTACAATAGTTATATCCTCCTGTTGAATTGTTCCCTTTATCATTATGTAGTGTCCTCCTTTATCTCTTACTACAGCCTTTGTTTTAAAGTCCATTTTGTCTGATATAAGTATTGCTACCCCTGCTTTTTTTTCATTTCCATTTGCATGAAATATTTTTTTCCATCCTTTTACCTTCAGTCTATGAGCATCTTTTGTTTTAAGGTGTGTCTCTTGTAGACAGCATATGTATGGGTCCTGTTTCTTTATCCATGCAGCTACCCTATGTCTTTAGATTGGATCATTTAATCCATTTACATTTAAGGTTATTATTGATATGTAGTTGTTTATTGCCATTTTCTTCTTTAAAGCTGTATTCTTCTTTTGCTCTATTCATTCCTCCCTTTGAACTGTTCACAACAGGCCCCTTAGTATCTCTTGCAGAATTGGTTTGTTTTTTATGAATTCCTTGAGGCTTTCTTTTTCTGGGAAGCTCTTTATTTCTCCTTCAATTTTAAACGTTAGCCTTGCTGGATAAAGTAGTCTTGGTTGTAGGTTCTTGTTCTGCATTACTTTGATTATTTCTTGCCATTCCCTTCTGGCCTCAAGTGTTTCTGTTGAGAAGTCCGATGTCATTCTTATGGGGGCTCCTTTGTAGGTGATAGTCTTTTTTTCTCTAGCAGCTTTTAAAATTTTTTCTTTATCCATTAGCTTTGGTATTTTAATTATGATGTGTCTTGGTGTAGATTTTTTTGGGTTTCTCCTTAATGGAGTTCTGTGTGCTTCTTGAATGTGTGGAGTGTTTCCCAGCCTTAATTTAGGAAAGTTTTCTGCTATGATTTGATTGAACAAAGTTTCCATTTCCTGTCCTCTCTCCTCTTCTTCAGGCACCCCTATGATGCGAATGTTGTTTCTCTTCATGTTGTCACAAAGCTCCCTTAGAGTTTCCTCACATTTTTTAAGTCTCTTTTCCTTTTTCTTCTCTGCTTCTGTGCCTTTGTTTATTGTGTCCTCTAACTCGCTTATTTGATCCTCAGCATGATTCTTCCTGCTTTTAATTCCTTCCATTGTGGTCTTCAGTTCTGATACTGTATTTGTCATTTCTGTCTGATTCTTTTTTATTATTTCAATTTCATTTTTTATACTTGTTATCTCTTTATTTAGGTGTTCATAATGACTATCCATTGTTGCTCTAATTTCTTTGAACATCCTAACTATCATTATTCTAAATTCTGCTTCTGGTAATTTGGTTATATCTGTTTCATTCAGGTCATTCTCTGGGGATTTCTCTTGATTCATTTTGTTTGCATTCCTCTGCCTGCCCATTTTTTCTGTGTATAAGCTTGTGGTGGCCTCTGGAGTCCAGTAGGTGTTGCCTTTGTGTTCTCTAGGTGTGGTCTATCTGCAGGCCCCCCACCCCCTCTGCCGGTGCCTAGGGTGTTTGGGTATGAGCGTTGCCAGCGCCGGCCCACTGTGGCTTTTGCTATGATTTCTGCCTCTCCTCCGTGGGAGGGGCTGTGACTGAAGCCACAAGGTTAGCACCAAGGGTAGAGGTGAGCACCTTTCCTCAGCTGCGGACCCAGCCTATTTCCGGACTTCCGCCCAGAACCAGCAGTCGGAGCCTGCCTGCTACAGTTCCGCGGGTTAGGCGGGGCTTTTGACGTGCTCTCAGCTGTAAGCCTTTGCCCGTCCATAGCTTTAGCCCCGCCCTCGAGGCCAGGGCCCCTCTGCGCTGGGTCGGAAACCAAGGTTTATTGGGGCGGGCGTGTTTGCTGGCTTCTGCTGAGCTCCGTACTTCCGCTCGTCCCGGACTCTACCCCGCCCCCACGTTTGGAGCCCGCTTGTGCACATATGAATGCTATCCGGGGTTTCTCCGGCCGGATGGGGACAGTAGTGTGGGCTCAGCCGCGAGCCTCCACTTGTCTCGGGGTCCACCCCGTTCCCACGCTCGGAGTCCGCTCGCGCAGGCACACTGGCCAACAGCGGTTTCTCTGGCCCGAGGGGGGGGTGGACTGGTAGCGTCAGCTCAGCCACGAGCCCCTGCTCATCCCTGGTCCCAGCCCGGTCCCCGCGGTCAGGGCCGGCTTGCGCAGGGCCTGCCCGTTTCTGGCCTCCCGCTTTGTCTCCGTAAGTGGGATTAAAGGCGGGTCCGCAGCTTCTGGACCGCTCTCGCGGTCCCCTCTGACCCTCTGGGCTAGACCGATCTCCCACCGGCTTGGCCTCTGCCCACGCCGACAGAACCGCCTTTCAGCGTCCTGCCGCCCCAAAACCTTAAGCAACCCTCAGCAGAGTAGGAAGGGACCTAATACTCCACACTGTAGGCCTGGGAGCTCCCTCACTTGTTTCACAGCTCAATACTGTCCAAACGCCTCTTCTAGGCTCTAGGACTGGAGGCTGGGGCTTGGTTCCTGGGACCCAGGTCCCTCCCTCTCCGCCAAACTCTCCTCCCGCCACACGGGTCTCTCCGGGCTGCCGTTTGCTCCGGGGAGCTGGGCAACCCTCTTCGTGTTTTCGCTATTCCTACCAGTCTCAATGTGGCTTCTTCTGTGTTCCTTGGTTGAAGAGTCCACTTAGTTTTGTTCAAAGTTGGTTTATCCCGGTGCTGGTCCTTAAAATTGAGTTGTAATCCACTTTGGTTCTGGGAGTTGGAAGTTGGTACGTCCGCCTACTCCATCGCCATCCTAAAAAATATTTTAAATATGAGTCTTTTAAAATCAAATTTAGCAATTCCATTACCCGAATTCCTTCAGAGGGCCATCTCGTGACTTTCACTTATGGTTGCCTATTTTCTTGTCTAATTAAATTTACTCAGTAGAAATCCTGGAGTCCTCAATTGGTATTAAATTTCTCCATAGAGGATTTGCCTTAACTTCTTACTTCTTCTGGGATTCTGGTGGTACAACAAATTTGTGACTTCATTTACCTTCAATTAGCTATGCCTAATGCAGAAATGTCATATTTAACTCTGAAATATTGTGATAGGCTTTGGGTACTGGTACCAGGGCAATTTCGTCTTTAGTGTATGCTTATTGACTGTTCTTATTTCTCAAGCTTTAGTTTACTGTTCTCAATTTGTTTATCCCAGATTTTTCTTTATCTTATCTAAGCATTGTAGTGCTTTTAAATGTTTGTTACAATTCATTTTTATTAGATTTTGAAAGACCTACTGAGTATCCCATGAGTCTTAGAAAAAAAAAGATATCCCTGCCTATATTTTTAGCTTTATCTATTGTCATTTACCCTCTATTACCTTGTGTTCTAGCAGGACCAAATTATTTTATGCAGTTTAGTATGCAAATTCATCATATTCTAACTAGGAATTATCTTCTACCACTTGTCTATTTGAAATGTTTTTAGTTTATTTTTCAATGTGCAGTTAAGTAACATTATGTATTTAAAACATTCTTAGAATGAAGTTATGGATATCTCATTAACATTATTGATTTTTGCACAAATATAAAAACATGTACACCACAGTGAAATAAAACTATTTACTAAATTTTATTTACTAAATAAAACTACTAAATTTTATTTACTAAATTTCTACACTTTGTTTTGTATACATTTTAGCCATAGTTTATTTATTTTTTAACTTCAGTCTCTTATGCTTAACACACTATAAATCTAGAATACAGTACAATTAAAAAATGTGTTGAATAAATAATTCTTTAATATAATTTATATTTAAAAAGGTACTGTTACCCATCTGAAGTAATAATACATAACAAGATGAGTGATGGTCTCTATGAGTGCTAGAAAAAGAAGAATTAAAGATTAAAAATTTGTCAGCAGCTAAGTATGATTTAGGGGTATTGTCTTTAATTATAATTTAATTCTCAGATATTTAATTTTATAACTTTAGGTGTTAAAAACAATCAATTACCTATTAAAAACAATATTACTCTACCTATAAAGCAATATTCTGGCAAAAATTTGGTTGTTTATATAAATTTTCTACATATAACAGAACAACACAGTTTCACTCTTTTAGAACTTATTTTTTTATGTAAAATAATAGATTGGTATTCTAAACTTGCCTATCTTGACAGAATGAATCTTACATCTGGGTCAACTGATATTCTAGTTTATTAATGTGCAAAGTTGAAAATCACACCACAGACTTGAGATAACTTCACAGATTATTATTATAGCTTTTATAAAATAGGACATATGTGTTCAGGTAGTAAATTTTGAGTTCTAGAGCCAAGACCACATTTTCTACTTTTTTTTTTTCTTAAATTTTTTATTTATTTATTCATTTTAGAGAGGAGATACAGAGTGAGAGAGAGAGAGAGAGAGAGAGAAAGGGGGGAGGAGCTGGAAGCATCAACCCCCATATGTGCCTTGACCAGACCAGTGCAGGGTTTTGAACTGGCGACCTCAGTGTTCCCAGGTCTACGCTTTATCCACTGCACCACCACAGGTCAGGCCACATTTTCTACTTTTATACATAAAGTAACATAGACATCATGACTTTTCCACAAAGTGGGAGACTTTTATCACAGTTAGCAGTTTAACCATGTGGATGCTACTCAGTTTTTATTTTAAAATAACAAACCAACACCAACTAGAATGCTTGTAAAATGTGCCCCATTATTGCTGCATAGTTCACACAGGGCTAAGATACCTGGAGTGACTATGAGAGAGCACTGAAAGTTGAGAAACAAAGTTGCAACAGCTATTGCACAGAATGGTTGGTTTGGGACAGAAAATTAATCATCAAAGATCTGTAGTTAAGAACAGAGATAGCTAAAGCCAAAGAAATAATTGACTCCCTGTTGAAAGCCTGACATTTGAGCACTTACAGAGAGACCAAAACAGCTCTATAATTGACATTAAAAATCATGACAGAGAGAAATATCAATTTCAACCCAGTATGTTGTGGGTCACATCACTGGTTCTTGGAAAGACAATGCAGAGCTAGAAGGTGACAAAGACATTTTCCTTAGCTATTACTGGCTAATGTTTCCACATCTCCCCATGAGGAGGTTTGGAAATCAGTGCTAAAACCATATTACCATTATATTTAGTAAATGCTTGCGCGCGCGTGCGCGCGCACACACACACACACACAAAAATATGCATGCACACACTTAAACATTTATCAGAAGATATGTAGTTAAAACACTTTATACCTTACCATTAAAGATAATATTTTTGTTTTCTTTATATAGTTCCGAGTCAGAAGACAATATTTGATGTTATTAACAGTTTTCTCAATAAGAAAAGAACTCAAACAAAATTTTCAAACAAGGAATAAGATGCTTTTAGTTGGCAGACTTGGTAAGAAGCACATCTGGTGTTTTCATAGGTCTCTCTTGAACTCCACACCTATATACATTCAGTGCCATTTGGGTACATAGTGGAGATATCAAATTTTCTTTTTCCTCTAACCTGCTTCATCACATTATAACCTCTCTTCTTATATAGAAATTCCATTTTTCTAGTTGGTTAATTAAAACCTTGGAGTTGTACTGATTATCTTTTTTTTACACTTGACTTATAAACTATTTGGAAACCCAGTGGTCTACATTTAAAATAGAACTACTATCAGATGACTTTTCATCTTCACTTCTACCACCTTGTCAAAATCACTTCTGCCTGGGTTATTCCACTGGAAGCCTTTCAGCTGCTTTCCTTTGTTTCATCTGTTTTAGTAACAATTCACAAACACCTAAACAATGGCACATAATAGATGCTATGCAAATATTTGCAAGTGAGTAAATTAATAAGTAAAATATTCTTATTTGTTGTGCCTTTTATAACAAAAATATTCATGATGTTAAGGTCCTCTTAAATATTACTCAGCTGTCACATCGACAGTTAAATTTTAAACATTGCTAAGCTAAAAATATTTTATGGTATATTTTATATATTATTAATACTAATGTTATTATATCATAGAAAATAATTAAATAAATATTTAGAATTAAAAGATTACCAATATATTTGAAGCCTCCCTAAATGCCTTCCATAATTATATTTCCTTTTCTTCAAAAAGTAGCTGCTGTTCTAAAGTTTTTTCCCTTCCTTTTCTTAGTAGTTTAATTAGAGAAATATATAATTCTGTAAATATAAAATTAAATTTTGTAATTTTTACTTTGTTTAAATAGAATCACCTTCACTTATTTCTCTGCAATTGTTTTTCACTAGATCAAGTTTCATGGTCCTCTGGTATTCAAATTGGCACATGCAGAAAACTTCTTTTTTTTTTTTTTTTTTTTTTTTTTTTAAGTGAAAGGAGAGAAGGTAGAGAGACAGACTCCTACATGTGTCCTGATTGAGATCTACCCGGCTTGAATCAACCTAGTTATCCTCAGTGCCTGGGGCCAATGATAGAACCAGTCAAGCCACTGGCTGTGGGAAGAAAGAGTTAGAAAAGGGGGAGAGGGAAGGAAAGAGAAGCAGATGATCGCTTCTCTTGTGTGCCCTGACAGGGGATTAATCCTGGGACATCCTCACACCAGGCCGATGCTTTATCCACTGAGCAACTGGCCAAGGCATAAAACTTCTATAGGGTATACTGCCACTTGTTAAAATTGATCTGACTATAATAGAGTTTTGGTTATCACTTTTCCACCTTTAATTTTACATTGATGCCTTTTCTCCTTTACAAAGAAAAGCACACCTGTTCTTGCAATGTAAAAACCTTCAGGGATTCAAAATAGGAGCAGTTAGAAATACTGGATTTGTGAAAGTTAATTAATCTGTGTTGAGTCTGAAACTGTGAAGGTTCTGAAACTGTGAAGGGTCTGAGATGTTACTCCACTTGCATAGTTTTGCGTATCTCTCTATCAGTTGTGTTTACATAGACAGATTTTTAATTACATAAAATCTTTTTTGTTGTTTTTTAATACTTGGGGGGGTTAAAATATTTTAAATATATTAATAAGGGTGACATTGGTTAATAATATTATACAGATTTCAGGTGCACATTTCTACAGTACATCATCTATATATCTAACTGTGTGTTCACCACCCAAAGTCGAGTCTTCTGTCACTTATTACTCCTTTATACTTTCCTACTTTTCCCAGCCCCCTTTTGCCTCTGATAATCACTGTGTCTATGAGTTGGGTTTTTTTGCTTAATGCTTTTTCCTTTTTCACCCATCCCCAATCCCCTTCCCCTCTGACAGCTGTCAGTCTGTTCTCTGAATCTATGAGTGTTTCTCTTTTGTTTGCTTGTTTTGTTCATTATATTTCACATATAAATGAAATCATATGGTATTTGTCTTTCTCTGACTAGCTTATTTCATTTAACATAATACTCTCCAGGTCCATCCACACTGTCACAGAGAGTAAGATTTCCTTCTTTTATGGCTGTTTAGTAGTCCATTGTGTAAATGCACCACAGTTTTTTTATCCACTCATCTGCTGATGGGCACTTGGGCTGCTTTCAAATCTTGGCTATTGTAAACAATACTGCCATAAACTTACCCACAGAAAACTATGCATCATCAGTTCTTTCTGCCACAGTGTTCCAAGGGGATATGTGCGGATTACAGATGTCACTTGAACACATATTGGAGCTGTACCAAGGAAAGCATTGTAAATCTAGAAGCTACATGGAGCAGCTGACACAGTTGACCCCCTCTCCTCTGGGGTGAGAGACAGAAACATTTGCTCTAGAATGTAAACAAATCTTCTTTGGGGAATAGAGGAGTATTCTTTAGGTTTACAACCTTTGGAATGTAAACAAATATCTACAGGGGAGATGTCATTCTAAATTTCCCTAGAGATATTTTACTTTCAAGGCTCGTTTGCCATTTGGCTATATCTAATCCAGGTTTCTAGTAGGGTAGTTTTTTTCAGAAAGCCCTTTCTGTGAAGAAGTATGAAAATATTTTAGAACATATTTTCTGGCAATGTAGTAACTGGACATAAATTTTTAAAATTTATTTTAAAGTCAAGTGGCTCTCCATTCTTTGCTTTTAACAAATTTGAAGGAATACTTTAACTTTCAGCTGATAGCTCAAAACTTATTTTTTATATTATATCACTAAGTGATTTGGACATGTGACTCAAAAACCCTGAAGAGGTTCAAAAATTGGAAGGTATTACTGGTGCAAATTACGTTGTATTCTAGCTGAATATTTATAAGGTGTCATGTTATCTTATTTGTATAAAAATGAAAAATAAGAAAAGAATTGATGCTGATCCATGTTTCATTTTAGAAAAATTTAATATGAATATATAGGTTCATGAACTTACTGAAAGCAATATCTAAGAGATCTATTTCTTAGATATTATAATATTCTTAAATTTTATTCTTAGATTTTAACAATATTTTGTTAATACTTATTACCAAAATTTATGATTTATTTATGTTGTTTAATCAATTGTGTACTAATACTAATTGTAGTGAAAATAACCATTTTGAGGGAAAATTTTAACATTTAGCTTATTTGTTATTTTTTGAATTAACTTTTCTAAGTAATTCTGCTCTTAACTTCATGTACACATGCACACAAACAACAAATACACATTTTGTCATAGTAATCTAGTCACTGTATTTTTTTCTCAAATTACTTTTCTGTCTTTTTGTTCTTCTCAGACGTTAGTGAGCTCAGGGTTGAAACTTCTTATTTTGGTATCAACAGAGCCTAGCACAGTACCTGATAGAGTACGAATACAGTACATGTTCTTGTGAAAGCATATACACAGATAGAGGGGAAGTCACCAGGGGTTGAAGAAATCTGAAAGTTAGGGTGGAGTTCCAAAAAAAATAGAATTTACATTGGAACTTAAATTGGATTAGTTGGGTGGTCACAAATGGAATGCATATTCCATAAATGAACTTGGACAATTTAAGCTTCTTTCCTAAAATAAATAGCTATGGTTGCATCAGGGAATAAATTCGTACATTTATATTTTGGCTCCATTTCCGTTATATCCATGTTTTAGTGAGAATATTTTAGGGAGAAAGAGCTAGAATAGTGTCAGGTCAAGCCATATCTGACCCATTGTCACCTATCCCCAAAGCAGGCATTTAGCTGAAGCTTGTTTTTTCTTTCCTATTGTCTTATGGGTAACCTAAATTAATCTTTAAAAGACTCAAACATTAAATTAAATTGTCTTTTTAATTAATTAATTTATTATTTTTAGAGAAAAAGGAAGGAAGAGAGAGAGAGAGAGAAAACATCAACCTGCTGTGCACCTATCCATGAATTCACTGGTTGACCACAAAATTAGGCACTTAAAAATAAATTGAACTTCAATGCAACCTGAGGTTTAGTTGTAGGCATTAAATAATTAAACAAAAAGCTTAAAGTACAGTGTGTCCATAACGTCATGGTACACTTTTGACCAGTCACAGGAAAGCAACAAAAGATGATAGAAATGTGAAAACTGCACCAAATGAAAGGAAAACTCTCCCAGTTTCATACCTATTCAGTGCAGTTATATATGGGCTCCATTTGTTGCCCTACACACATCCAAACAATAGTGATGTTCTTGCCACACATGGGTAAGGACGTCTGGTGTAACAGAGTGAATAACGTCTGTGATTCTCTGTTTTAAGTGATTAATGTCATTGATACGTTCAATGTACACATGCTGCTTCACATAACCCCAAAAGTAAAAGTCTAAGGGCATCAGATCTGGGGATCGTGGTGGCCATGGCTTGACAGAACCCCTGCCTATTCACCGCCGGGGGAATGTTCTATCCAGAAACTCACGAACAATGGTGGCGTAGTGTGGAGGAGCATCATCCTGTTGAAAGATGACACCTTCTAGAAATTGTGGCACTGCATACAATTCCAACATGTCAAGATAGGTGTTTGCCGTCAGAGACTGGTCCGCGAAAAATAATGGGCCTATCACCTTACCATGCATCAGGCCACAACACACGTTCACTTTAGGGGTGTTACGTTCGTACTCAATGTAGGCATGAGGATGTTCAGCAGCCCATATTTGGATGTTATGGTGATGAACATGTCCACAGATATGGAAGGTTGCCTCATCGCTAAACACAATCTTCTGCAAAAGTCTTGCATCATTGTCAATCTCATGAAGCATATCTGTAGCAAACACGCATCGTGTGGGTCTATCCACCAGCATGCAACAGCCGCAATTTGTACCCCATAAAATAGAGACGTTTCTTTAACACTTTATGAACTGTAGTCTAGCTTAGGTGTTATTGTCGAGCACACTCATGCACAGATTTTTTAGGGCTCCTTAGCTAGCTATCCCATATAGCCTCTACAGACTTGTCACTGACTGATGGCCTACCAGAACGAGTTTCTCCACCAAACTGCCAGTTTCCTTCAACTGCTTATTCCACCGAGTAATGTTATTCCTATGTAGTGGCACTTTGTTATAAATGCGCCGATATTCATGTTGTACTTTGGTCATGGATTTGAATTTAGTGAGCCACAGAACACACTGAACTTTCCTCTGTACCATCCACATATCACTGGCATGGCCATGGGCTGCTGCACTGTATATATGGTGTTACGTCATCATCTGCGCATGTGCACATGCTGCCACATCATTCTACAGAAACTGGGAGGGTTTTCCTTTTATTTGGTGAAGATTTTACATTTCTATCATCTTTTGTTGCTTTCCTGTGACTGGTCAAAAGTGCACTATGACTTTACAGACACACTGTATTACTGATAGCCAGAAAACCATGAACTGAATCAGCAAGTTACTAAAATGGCATCATGCTCATGACTTCTATTAGTAGTGTACCTACATCTGTGGTTAAGCTAGATCCCACCAGTTTCATATGCGCATTCACCGAACCCTTCTTTAGTGATAAATAAAATATGATTTTTTTTCCAAATTCAAGACATAGGTATATGTTTTTTTATTGGTTCACAAAATGAGCTGTGCATGAACATCACGTTGCTCAAAGAACAAAACCAATAAAGTGCATGAACTCACAACAAATTACGGTATTACTTTATTCTGGCCTCTGTGGCAGAGGCTTCTCTGAACCCCTGAGACTGACTCATTGAACTCCTAGGGTTTGATAGAACCCAGGTTAAGAACCACTGAGCTAGATCCTTGTATGGCCAGTAGCCATGGCCACCATCATAGCCACCTGGCCTGTGCAGATTCACATTTGATTCAAACAGATGGTAATGAAACAAAGGAACCAAAAACTGGTGGGTCATTCGCTTGAATCCTAGCCTGCACTGGACAGGCAAGAAGTACACACAGTGGGAAAACACTTCCCTTTCCATTCACGGCTCCCAAAGCCAATGACTTATTCGAGTTTCCTAGAATTGAAGGTTTCTAGCTCACCAGCCTTATTCACCTCTGTTCCCCATTTCCTTCTCTGCACAGACTCTGCACAAACTGGCTTCTCCTTCAGCACACCACCATCTTGGCTGCTTCTCCTCTTCTCCACGTGGCCTTTCTCTGCTTTCCTTTATAGTGTAGAAATCAAAATCTTAAATCCAATACACAAACAAGAAAGTCTCTGATACAAAGTCACTTATCTGAGGCATAAATGGGATTCCTCATGAGAGTGCACCACTCCCTATCATATAACAGTCAAGAGTGTGGGGAAAAGCTTAGTCTTAAAACAAAAAAGAACATGAATAGCCTCAGCAATCTTAAAAAAAAAAAATAAAGCAGGAGGTATCACTCTTCCAGATATCAAGGTTTACTATACGGCCATTATACTCAAGACAGCTTGGTACTAGCATAAGAACAGGCACATATCAATGGAACAGAACAGAGGACCCAGAAATAAACCCACAGCTTTATGGACAACTGATATTTGACAAAGGAGGAAAGAACATACAATGAAGTAAAGACAGCCTCTTTAACAAATGGTGTTGGGAAAATTGGACATCTACCTGCAAAAAAAATGAAACTAGACCATCAACTTACACCATTCACAAAAACAAACGCATAATCGATAAAAGACTTAAACGTAAGCCGTGAAACCATAAGCATCTTAGAAGAAAACATAGGCAGCAAGCTCTCCAACATCTGTAGCAGCAATATATTTGCCGATTTATCTCATGGGCAAATGAAATAAAAGGCAAGATAAACAAATGGGACTATATCAAACTAAAAAGCTTTTGCACAGCTAAAGACAATAGGAACAGAATAAAAAGACAAACTACACAATGGGAGAAAATATTCGACAGCACATCTGATAAGGGATTAATAACTAAAATTTATAAAGAACTTATAAAACTCAACACCAGGAAGACAAACAATCCAATCAAAAAATGGGCAAAAGAAATGAATAGAAATTTCTCCAAAGAGGACATACAGATGGCCAATAGGCATATGAAAAAAATGCTCAACATCACTAATCATTAGAGAAATGCAAATTAAAACCACAATGAGATATCACCTCACACCAGTCAGAATGGCACTTATCAGCAAAACAACACAGAATAAGTGCTGGCGAGGATGTGGAGAAAAGGGAACCCTTCTACACTGCTGGTGGGAATGCAGACTGGTGCAGCCACTGTGGAAAACAGTTTGGAGATTCCTCAAAAAATTAAAAATCGAACTGCCTTTTGACCCAGCTATCCCACTTTTAGGAATATACCCTAAAAACACCATAGCACTGTTCGGAAAGAAGAGATGCGTCCCCATGTTTGTGGCAGCATTGTTCACAATAGCGAAGATCTGGAAACAGCCCAAGTGTCTGTCAGAAGACGAGTGGATTAAAAAGCTATGGTACATATATACTATGGAATACTACTCAGCCATAAGAAATGATGACATCGGATCATTTATAACAAAATGGATGGTCCTTGATAACATTATACGGAGTGAAATAAGTAAATCAGAAAAAAAGAAAAACTGAGAACAGCATGATTTCATACATAGGTGGGACATAAAAGTGAGACTATGAGACATGGACAAGAGTGTGGTGGTTACGGGGTGAGGGGAGGGAGGGAAAGTTGGGATAAGGAGGAGGGGAGGGACACAGGGAAAACCAGATAGAAGGTGACAGAGGACAATTTGACTTTGGGTGACGGGTATGCAACACAAATTCAATGATAAGATAACCTGGAGATGTTTTCATTGTACATATGTACCCTGATTTTTAGTGTCACCCCATTAAAATTAATAATAATAAAAAAAGGGAAAAAAACAAAGAAAACCTAAGCCTTAGGCTATAAGGACCCTGCCTGCTTATAGCCTATCCCCCACACCCAATGTAAACTATAAGCGATCAAACGTACACATCATATTTGCAAACTTATTTGACTCACAATCTTAAATTAAATTTTAATTGTGTTATTTCTCTTTAAAGGGTGGTCTGTAAAGTTCAACATGTAAGACATATTTCTTTGCTGAGAACTTCAGAGATAAAAAAAAATTGTTATTTGATAATAATGATTAAAATATCTTCATAAATTATCTATTTTTTTTCATTCTTCATTTCCACTTTGGGGATCTAGAAAATAGCATAAGCAAACAAAGAACCTTAAACATTTTTAAATGATTTTTTATATCAGAAGCTTATTACTTTATTCCCAAGAAAATGGTTCCTAGAAAATGAATTGCAAGGATATTAACATTGTAGCAAAGAAATAGATATGCCAGCTATACTACCTAGAAATTGAAGTATATAAACTGATGGAAAGCCAATACTATGTACCAGTATTAAAGATTCTTTCCTGACCAGCTATACTTTTTCTTTTTCTGAGCTTTCTTGCTATGCTAACAAGAACTTAAGGTGAAGAAGAAAAAATGGAAGCTATTGTTATTGTTGTTAGAATATGCTTACACACTGAAAGAGTTAGATAATCATAATAAACAAAACATACATTTAAATGTGAATCTAGCAAATCTTGTGCAATCTGTATATTATTATTTATATACTGCTCACCAAAATTAAGGAATATTTTATAGCTTTATATTCATTTTGAAATATCTCCTAATTTTTGTGAGCAGTATAGTTAACATCAACTCAATAAGTATTTTATAGATTTATTAATTAATTCAATAAACATTGAGCACCCATCACATACCAGACACTTTTGCATCTTCTATATAAAGGACATTTGCTAGGCCTTTTTGTGTAACAGTACAAATATGAGACACATTTTCTCCATCAAAGGGGCTGCCAATGTAGCCAAAGCATGCAAGAACTAAATTATAAGGCAGATTTAAAATATACAAATATCTCTTATTAATGTTGTAGGGAAAATCTGTGTAAAGAACTTTTGTCTGGTTAGGTTAATCAGAAAAGACTTATAATAACCTAAAATATAGATTTATTTGACTTTTGACAATTTCACATGAATGTGCCAGGAGTACTTCAAACTAAAACAAAACAAAGCAACAACAACAAAAAGAACAAATCACACCCTCTCATTTTTAACTAGTTCCTTCTTTAGTATTCTTTGGAGGCATAATCTTTTTGTTGTTGTTGTTGTTAGAAGCGAGAAGAGATGGAGAGAAAGATTCCCACATGCACCCTGACCAGGATCCACCCAGCAACCCCATCTAGGGTTGATGCCCATTTGTGACATACTTGCAAACGAGTTGTTTTTTGTACTTGAAGTAGAGGCTCCACAGAGCCATCCTCAGTGCCCAGGGCCAATACATTCAAATCAATCAAGCCATGGCTGCAGGAGAGAAAGAGAGAAAGAAAACCAGGGGAGGGCAGATGGTCACTTCTCTTGTGTGTCCTGACTGGGAATCAAACCCAGGACTTCCACACACTGGGTCAACACTTTACCACTGAGGTGACCTGCCAGGGCTTGGTGGCATAATCTCGTGCTCAGTTCCTTTTAATAAAAGTATGAGAGTTATCCTTAACATTCTCTCTTCTTTCCTCCATGATTCATTCGTAATTTCTCTTCTAAAACTTCTTGAATCCCATCCTTTCTCACCAATCCAGCTACAACGCCTCACTGGATACAGAAGTCTTTCAGTGAAATTCCTGTCTCTAATCTTTGATTCCTTAATCTATATGACACATAGCCATCAGACTGATCTTGTTAAAATGCTGGTATGGCCATAGTTTTCTCTCTTTGAATTTGCTCAGTGACTCATCATCTGCAGGATAAAGTTCCATTCTTTTACATTCTGTGTTAAGTTTCTCTATAATCTTGTCCTTGACTAACTCTTCAGCCTCAACTCTTAATAACCATTAAACCAAAATTTATACTCAGAAATATCTAATTGCTTTTCAGAAGACTTTGTTCAAAATGTCCCTATTTTTCTTGGGAGTTGTCAACTCTAGTAGGCTTTCCTGTGGCCACTGCCAAGAGCCGAGTGGCCAAGTGATGTTCTCCTGTTTCATGACAGTAATCTGTTTCTATAATTGTTTTTTAATTGCATATAAGAGTTGACTAACATGTCTGGTTAACCCATCAGAATGTGAGGTTTTTAAAAGATATTTTTATTGAATTTATTGGGATGACATTGGTTCAAAAACTATACAGGTTTCAAGTGCACAACTCAACAAACCACCATCTGCCCACCACATCATGCACCCTCTGCCCAAATCAGAATGTTTTAGTCAGCTATGTAACTGAACATTTAGTGCAGTTTCTGTCACAGAGTAAGCCCTTAATGAAATGGTCCTTAAAGGATTGGAAAGTTTTAATGAAAGAAACCTCTTCCCTTTCTGTAGTGTATTAGCAAAACAAGATGATGTGCCATGAATGGATTAGGAGATTAATAGTTTTCCTTTGTTTCTATAAAATAAGATGATGTGCCATGAATGGATTAGGGGATAAATAGTTTTCCTTTGTTTCTATAAAACAAGGAAAACATTCTCTAAAAACAGCTTTAAAACACTGGTGGACCTGTTGAGACTTATAGTCTAACCTAGATTAGACAATTAGGATGATAGAAACAAATGAGGATTAACTTTTTTTATTTTATTTTACACAGACAGAGAGAATCAGAGAGAGGGATGGATAGGGACAGACAGACAGGAACGGAGAGAGATGAGAAACATCAATCATCAGTTTTTTGTTGTGATACCTTAGTTGTTCATTGATTGCTTTCTCATATGTGCCTTGACCATGGGGCTACAGCAGACCAAGTAACCCCTTCCTCAAGCCAGTGACCTTGGGTCCAAGTTGGTGAACTTTGCTCAAACCAGATAATCCCGCTCTCAAGCTGGCGACCTCGGGGTCTTTATGCTCTATCGACTGCGCCACCGCCTGGTCAGGCAAGGATTATCTTACATTAGTATAATTAAATAATACTAACACGTCGTGTTTAACATGGCATTAGTTGTTAATTAATTGTTAATGCATAGTGGCTTATAATCAAGTTTACAAAAGCCCATTTCTGGCTTCTTTACATTTAATTTTATCAGTGCTTCCTAATTTGTTTCTTACGGTATCATACAGGGGACATAGAAAGTTAACAAAATGATGTCATTTGCTGATTTTTATTAATACTACTATATTTACATAGTTGGTGATTAGTGTTAAAATTATTTGACTAAGTTATAACTTAAAAATTATTTGTGACTTTTAAATCTCTATGCTATTTCCTTCTCACAATTATATGATTAGTAGATATGTCCCTGGGTATCATATGGCTTGGAACTCATATAATTCAGAGTCTTTCTTTTAGAAAACAAACATGAAATTAAATTCCTGTATTATATCAAAAATCAGAAATACTACTAGCTGCTCCCAGACTGCATCTGTCTACCATTGCAGATAAGACTATATTAAGACTGTATCACTTGTCTTCATTTTCCACAAGTGTGTAAAGTAATAAAAATGTATGGTTACATTCTGTGACATTTTTGAAATTATGTCAACTGGATCACTGAGAAGCTGGTACAATTTGTCACTCTAGAATATGTTCTGCCACTAAACTACTCCAATAAATATTTCCAACATAAAAAAAGACTGCATCTGACCATATTAGCTGGTACTACATCTTTCAAATTTGACTTTATGTTTTAGAAAAATTTTAGAATTACAAAATAATTTTGAACATAGTACAGACAGTTCCAATATACTGTGAACCATTATTTTTCTATTATTCAAATTGGTATGGTACATCTGCTAAAATTAATTAAGCAATTCTGACACATTATTAATTAAATCCAGGATACCACATTACAAAAACTTGTCATTTCTCTTTAGGTTCCTTTGGACTATGATTGTTTTTCACACTGTTTTTGAGTTTGATAGTTTTCAAGAGTTCTGTGCAGATATTTTGTAAAATGTTCTTCTATTGGAATTCATCTGATTGTTTTTCATTTCATGATTAAAAAGTAGTTATGTGTCTGGGGAAGAAGAACACAGAAATAAAATGCTACTCTCACCACATCATACTAAGGATATGTACTAGCAATATGATTTTTTACCTTTCTCACCTGTCTGAAGTAGTGTGGGTCAAGTCTCTTCACTGTACCATTTATATATTTTTTTCTACCCTTTCCCTTACTATACTCATTGTAAAGAAGTTACTATGCCCAGCCTACTTTTAAGGAATAGAGAATTCTAGTCCCCTTCTTTTTTGTTTTTCTATTCCACTTATTAAAGATGGGAGATGAAACAGCTACATAACTTCTTTGGAATTTTTCTGCATGGTGAATTTCTCTTATCCTCAGTATATTTAGTCAATTATTTATTTATATTAATATGGAGTTTTAAATATTTATTTTATATTTTGGGTAATTATCCAACAGGGCTTTATATTGTTCAAATTATTCCAGCTTTGGCTACTGAGAACTCTTTTATTTGGCTCTTATGACTCTTTACATATCCCATTAATTCATGATTTTTGTTTTCTTTTTTTAAAAAGCCCTTTCTTAGTTTCTGGCACTACAAGATGTTCCAGGCTCATCTTGTATATTTCCTGCCACAGTCCTAGAACTAGCATATCTCTTTTTATTGAGGAATAGTATTAGACAACTAAGATCTGAAATCTATGCCTCTGAGATGTCACTTTTTAGTCCCTCTCATCTGACAGAGAGCAAAGTAATGTATGTATATGTGGATATACTAACCTATATATACATACCTAAAATATTTTTATAACCATCTGAATCTATATTATACTAAACATGAGTTTTATTGATGAATCAAATTCTAATAAATTACACATTGGTCATTCAAAGCTCTTCACCATGCTTATCTATAAATTCGCACTGTGACATTGAGAAATCTGCCTGTTACCATCCACCACCTATTTACTTAATTGTTCTATTCCAGTACATGTGTGTAATGGTATCAAACTTGTAAACCTATACTCCCAAGGAAAACAATAACTAGAGTCCAGTGTTTATGTGTAGTTCATTTTCTCTTAAGTTTTACAGATTCCGTGTATTCTAAAAATTACTTAAGTACTTACAAATCTCCTAACCTTTTCTTTTTTTAAAATCATTATTTTGTTTTTTAATTACAGTTGAGATATATTATATTAGTTTCAGGTGTATAAATTAGTAATTAAACATTATATAACATATTAAGTGATCACCTTAATAAGTCTCATACCCATCTGATACCATAGTATTTAAAATATTGACTATATTCCCAATTCTGTACTTTACATCCCTCATAAAAGGAGTTTGGAAGTCTTCCTTCCTCTTGAATTTTTTGAAATAGCTTGAGGAGGATAGGAGTTAGTTCTTCTTTGAATTTTTGATAGAATTCACTTGTGAAGCCATCAGGCCCAGGACTTTTCTTTTTTGGGAGTTTTTTGATAAGTGTTTTGATCTCATTTGTTGTAATTGGACAGTTTTAGGTGTTCTGTTTCTTCCGTATTGATATTTAGAGGATTATATTATTCAAGTAATTTGCCCATTTCACCTAGGTTGTCTAATTTTTTGGCTTAGAGTTATGCATAGTATTTTCTTACAATAATTCGTATTTCTGTTGTGTCAGTTGTTATTTCTCCACTCTCATTTCTAATTTTATTTATTTGAGTCCTCTATCTTTTTTTCTTGGTGAGTCTAGTTAAAAGTTAAAAGTTCATCTATCTTGTTTACCTTTTCAAACACCAGCTCCTTGTTTCATCAATCCGCTGTATGGTTTCCTTAGCCTCTATGTCATTTATTTCTGCTCTGACCTTTATTATTTCCTTCCTTCTACTAGTTCTGGGCTTTATTTGCTGTTGTTTTTCTAGTTCTCTTAGATGCAGGGTCAAGTTCCTTTTTTGAGCTCTTTCTAGCTTCTCCTGATATGCCTGTGGTGCTATGAACTTCCCTCTTAGTACTACTTTCGCTGTGTCCCATAAATTTTGAGTTGATGTATGCTCATTATCATTTGTTTCTAGAAACGTTTTTATTTCTTCTTTGATCTCATTGTTAATCCATTCATTATTTAATAACATGCTATTGAGTTTCCAAGCGTCTGAGTATTTTTTATTTTTTATTTTGTGGTTAATTTCTAGTTTCATGCCATTTTGATCAGAGAAAATGCTTGATATGATTTCAATCTTCTTAAATTTGTTGAGACCACTTTTGTGTCCTAACATGTGGTCTATCCTACAGAGTTTACCATGAGTGCTTGAAAAGAATTTATATTCTACTGCTTTAGGGTGAAAAGTTCTGAAGATATCTATTAAATCAAGTCGATCAAGTGTATCCTTTAATTCTGCTGTTTCTTCATTAATTTTCTTTCTTGAGGATCTATCCAGTGATGTTAGTGGGGTATTAAAATCCCTTACTATTATAGTATTGCTGTTAATCTCGCCCTCTATATCCATCAAAGTCTGCTTTATGTATATTGGGGCTCCTATGTTTGATGCATAGATATTTATAATGGTTATATCTTCCTGTTGAATTGTTCCCTTTATCATTCTGTAGTGTCCTTATTTATCTCTTACTAAAGCCTTTGTTTTAAAGTCCATTTTGTCAGATATAAGTATTGCTACCCTGGCTTTTTTTTCATTTCCATTTACATGAAATATTTTTTTCCATATTTTTACCTTCAGTCTATTTGCTTTTTTGTTTTAAGGTGTGTCTCTTGTAGAGAGCGTATGTATGGATCCTGTTCCTTTATCCACGCAGCTACCCTATGTCTTTTGATTGGATCATTGAATCCATTTACATTTAAGGTTATTATTAAAATGTAGTTGTTTATTGCCATTTTATTCTTTAGAGCTGTATTCTTCATTTTCTATATTCTTTCCCCCCTTTGAACTGTTCACAACAGGTCCCTTAGCATCTCTTGCAGAATTGGCTTGGTTTTAAAGAATTTCTTGAGGCATTTTATTCTGGGAAGCTCTTTATATCTCCTTCGATTTTCAACATTAGCCTTGCTGGATAGTCTTGGTTGTATGTTCTTGTTCTGCATTACTTTGAATATATCTTGTCATTCCCTTCTGGCCTCAAGTGTTTCTGTTGAGAAGTCGTATGTCATCCTTATGGGGGCTCCTTTGTCGGTGATAGCCCTATTTTCTCTAGCAGCTTTTAAAATTTTCTCTTTATTCCTTAGCTTTGGTATTTTAACTATGATGTGTCTTGGTGTAGATTTCTTTGGGTTTCTCTTTAATGGAGTTCTTTGTGCTTCTTGAATGTGTGGAATGTTTCCCAGCCTTAATTTAGGAAAGTTTTCTGCTATGATTTGATTGAAGAAAGTTTTTATTCTTTGTTCTTTCTCTTCATCTTCGGGATCCCCTATGATGCAGATGTTATTTTGCTTCATGTTGTCACAGATCTCCCTTACAGTTTCCTCACATTTTTTGAGACTCTTTTCTTTTTTCTGCTCTGCTTCTGTGCCTTTGTTTATTTTGTTCTCTAACTTGCTGATTTGATCCTCAGCTTCATCCATCTTGCTTTTATTGTCTTCCATTGTGGTCTTCAGTTCTGAGACTGTATTTGTCATTTCTTTCTGATTATTTTTTATTATTTCAATTTCTTTTTTACTTGTTATCTCTTTATTTAGGTGTTCGTAATGACTATTCATTGTTGCTTTAAGCTCTTTGAACATCCTATTATTATTTTAAACTCTGCATCTGGTAATTTGGTTATATCTGGTTTATTCAGGTCCTTCTCTGGGGATATCTCTTGCTTCATTTCGGTTGCATTTCTCTGCCTGCCTATTTTGTCTGTGTATAAGCAAGTTGTGGCCACTAGAGTCCAGTAGGTGTTGCCTCTGTGTTCCGTAGGTGTGGTCTGTCTGCAGGCTTGCCACCACTTCTGCCGCTGCCTAGGACATTTTCGTATGGGTGTTGACGGCCGGCTCACTGCGGCTGTTGCTGTGATTTCCTCCTCTCTTCTGTAGGAGGGGTTGTGTTCTTGTGCCTGGCTCTACAAGCCTCAGTATTTCTGGGCCTTTGCCTGGCCCCCACACTTGGTGTTTCACACTGCACTCAAGCCATCAGCCTCAGCACCAAGGGTGAGGGTGAGCACCTTTGCTCAGCTGCAGACCCTCCTTGTCCGAGCTTCCACCCAGCCCACACGGTCAGGGCCAGTTCGCGCATGCAGGATCGCAAACCGTGGTTTCTTGGGCCAGGTGGGGCTGCTGGCTTGTGCTCAGCTGTGAGCCTCCACCTGTCTCAGGCTTTAACTCCTCCCCTGTGGTCAGCGCCGGCTCTCACAGGGTTGCAAACCTCGGAGTCCAGTTGATGCTTTGCGCCCATAGGGCCCTGCTCAGCAGCAGATCTCTGCCCATTCCTAGCCTCCTGCTTTTTTGCCGTAGGTGGGGCTACAGATGGGCCTGAAGCTGCTGGACTGCTTTCGTGCATCCCCTCCACTCCTGTTGGGCTAGACCCAGCTCACACAGGTTGGGCCACGACCCCCACCGACTAAACCGCATTTCAGCGTCCCGCTACCACTGTCCCTCCAAGAAGCCCTCAGCAGTGTGGGCAAGGGCACTGCAGCTCAGACCCTAACACCCCATACTGTAGTCCTGGAAGCTCCTCCATCTAAGCAGCTCTGCTCTAAGTGCCATGGGAGAACTTGTTTGGCTGGTGTCCAACCTCCCTTTGCCGGTATTGCTAGTTCCAGGGGAAATATTTGCTTTCGATTAGGGATGACTCAGCCCAGCGGTTAGGGTGACTGTCCCTTAGAGTGTTTCTCCCTGTGCCTTCCAGTCCACACTCTCTTCCTGCTGCTCTGCTCCTCTCCTCTGTCCCTGTTCCCAGGAGCCCCGGGTGAGTGGTTGTGAGAGAGGTTTTCTGCACTGTCCCTTTAAGAAGAATCCTGGGTCTGAGAAAACTGTCTCTTTCTCACAAACTGTATCCTCACTTGTTTCACAGCTCACTACTGTCCAACTGCCTCTTTTAGGCTCTGGGACTGCAGGCTGGGGCTTTGTTCCTGGGACCCAGGTCCCTCCCTCTCTGCTAAACTCTCTTCCAGCCTCACGAGTCTCATTGGGCTGCTGTTCACTCTAGGAAGCTGGGCAGCCCTCTCCATGTTTTCACCTTTTCTACCAGTCTCAATGTGGCTTTTTCAGTGTTCCTTGGTTAAAGAGTCCACTTAGTTTAGTTCAAAGTTGGTTTATCCAGATGATGGTTCTTAAAATTAAGCTATAATCCACTTTGGTTCTGGGAGTTGGAAGTTGGTATGTCCGCCTACTCCATCGCCATCCTCCTCTTGTTCTTGTATAGAAAAAATAAATACAGTTAAATTGACTATATTGCCCAAAGCAATATACAAATTTAATGCAATTCCAATCAAAATTCCAATGTCATTAAAGAATAAATAAAAAAACCACCAGGTTTACATGGAAACATAAAGACCCCTGAATAGCCAAAATATCCTTTGAAAAAAAAAATGAAGCTGGGAGCGTTACAATACCAGACTTCAAATTATACTACAGAGCCATGATAATCAAAACAGCATGGTATTGGCTAAAAAATAGATACTCATACCAATGAAACAGAATAGAGAACCCAGAAATAATACAACGTATATATGGTAAAGTAACCTTTGAAAAAGGAGCCAAAAACACACAATAGAGGAAAGAAAGCCTGTTCAATAAATGGTGCTGGGAAAACTGGAAAGCCACATACAAAAAAATAAAACTCAACTACAATTTGTCTCCTTGTACAAAAATTTATTCTAAATGAATTAAAGACCTATATATAAAATCTTAAGCAATAAAGTATGTAGCAGAAAACATAGGTACTAAACTCATGGACCTTGGCCATAGAGAACATTTTATGAATTTGACTCCAAAGGCAAGGGAAGTGAAGGCCAAGATAAATGAATGAGACTACACCAGACTAAGAAGTTTTTGCACAGCAAAAGAAACTGACAACAAAACAGACAGCCAACTAAATGGGAGATGATATTTTCAAACAACAGCTCAGATAAAGGGCTAATATACAAAATATATAAAGAACTCACAAAACTCAGCAACAAATAAGCAAACAATCTATTTAAAAAAATTAAGAGGACATGAACAGACACTTCTTCCAAGAAGAAATACAAATGGCCAATAGATATATGAAAAGATGCTCATCTTCACTAGCTGTTAGAGAAACACAAATCAAAACTACAATGAGATACCACCTCACACCTGTTAGTATAGCTTTATCAGCAAGACAGGTAACAAGTGTTGGAGAGGCTGTGGAGAGAAAGGAACCCTCATCCACTGTTTTTGGCAATGTAAAATGTAAAACCATTATGGAAGAAAGTATGGTGGTTCCTCAAATACTTCAGAATAAAATTACAGGTCCTGGCCAGTTGCCACAGTGGTAGAGAGCCAGTTTGGCATGTGGGGGTCCCAGGTTTGATTACTGGTCAGGGTACACAGGAGAAGTGGCCATCTGCTTTCCACCATTTTCCCTCTTTCCCCTCTATCTCTCTCTTTCCTTCTCGCAACCAATGCTCTATTTGAGCAAACGGTTGGCCCAGGCATTGAGGATGGCTCCATGGCCTCTTCCTCAGGCGCTAGAATGCCTCTGGCCTCAACTAAGTGGCACTCATGATGGGCAAAGCATCGCCTCCTGGTGGGTGTGCCAGGTGGAATCCGGTCGGACACATGAGGGAGTTTGACTGCATTCCTGCTTCTAGCTTCAAAGGAGTACAAACAACAACAAGAACAACAACATAACAAACAAACAAAATAAAATAGAACTGCCATATGACCCAGCAATCCCTCTACTGGGTATATAGCCCCAAACTCAAAACCATTGGTATGTAAATACACATGCAGCCCCATGTTCATTGCAGCATTGTTCACGGTGTCCAAACATGGAAACAACAAAAAAGCCCTTCAATAGATAATTGGATAAAGAAGATGTGGTACATATATACAATGGGATACTACTCAGCCATAGTAAGTGATGACCTAGGAACATTTAAAACAATGTAAATGGACCTTGATAACATTATAATGAGTGAAATAAATAAATCAGAAAAAACTTAGAACTGTATGATTTCATACATAGGTGGAATATTGAGACTCATGGACATAGATAAATGTGCAGTGGTTACCATGGGGAGGAGAAGGGAAGAGAAGGAAGGGGTGGGGAAAGAGGAAGGGCACAAAGAAACCCAAATGAAGGGTGACAGAAGACTATTTGACTTGGGTGATGGGTATACAACATAATCAAATGTCAAAATGATGTGGAGATGTTTTCTCTAATCTATGTGCTCTAGTTGACCAATGTCACCCCATTAAAATTAATTGTCTAAATAAAACTATACAAAAAAAGGCAAATGTATATTCTTCTTGTTCCCATAAACTGGTTTTCAAATCAACATAATTTTGTTAATAAAACTGTAACTGGAACTAATTTCATTTTTATAAAAAAAAAAACCAACTTACTCCTGTGTCAGTGAGCATGAAAAAACACTCACTGCTCAAAGGCTTAATAAGATTCTTTCTTTGTCTTTAATCTTTTGCATTTTAATTGTGTGTCTTGGTGTGGGCCTCTTTGGGTTCAACTTTTTTGTGACTTTGCGCTTCTTGAACTTGTATGTCTATTTCCTTCACCAAGTTAGGGAAATTTTCTGTCATTTCTTCAAATAGGGTTTCAATTTCTTGCTCCCTCTCTTCTCTTTCTGGCATGTCTATGATACAAATAGTGGTATGATTGAAGTTATCCCAGAAGCTGCTTAAACTATCATTTCTTGGATTCTTTTACTTTTGCCATTCTGATTGGGTGTTTTTTGCTTTCTTATATTCCAAATTGCTTATTTGAGTCTCAGTTTCATCTACTATATTGTGGATTCCCTGTAAATTATTCTTCAGTCAGTGTTTACTTCATTTCTGACTGGTTACTTTTTCTGGTGTACATGTCCTCATTAAGTTCTTTGAACATCCTTATAAACATTGTTTTGAACTCTATATCTCGCAGTTTGCTTGCTTCTATTTCATTTATTTATTTTTTTGGAGATTTCTTCTTTTCTTTCATTTGGAATGTTTTATTTTCTTTGCATTTTGGCTGCTTTTCTTTGTTTTTTTGGGTTTTTCTGTGTATTAGATAGAACTGCTATACCTCCTGGACTTGTTAGAGTGACCTTGCATATAGTAGGATTCCCATAGGACCTCGTGGGACAGCTTCCCCAGTCACCCACAGGTGGTGCTTCAGGTGCACCCATGTGTCAGCTGTGTGCACTGCCTTGTTGTAACTGAGCCTTGATTTTTGTTGGAGTCACTGGGAGGGACTGACCCCATGCTGATCAGAAGCAAAGATGGCTATGGCTTTAGTGGAGGTGCTGCTGTGCAGGAGTCAAGCCTCTGGAGCAGAACTTGCTTCAGTGAGTCACTATGGATTCCTTCTGAGTGTGTCACTTGCCGAGATGGTAAGGTTGTAATCCAACATGATCTGAAGCCGTCCAGGTCAGAGGCACTGGCTCTGGGATCTCCTGGGAAGTTTAAGGTCAGCCACCACTTGTTCCTTGTCTAGGCCCACTCAGCAAGAGCTACCAAGTGTTATGCAGATGGCTTCCAGTTGTGCTGGGCTTAGAGGTATCCAGGAGAGGCCAAGCTGTGAACCAAGACTGGCTGCTGCTAGTGCCAGGTGTGGGGTCACTTAACAAGAGGCATAGGATATGCAGAAGCCGGATGCTGAGTATTTGAGAGATTTGAGGAAACTCTGAAGCATGAGGCAAGAGCGGTCATTTGTATGGAAAAGCTGCTGGAAACCATTTGAGTGTGCTTACAAGTTGGATGGGGTGGGGTTCCAAGGAATCACCAGGGCAGGGTGAACAGCGTGAGCCATACTGATGGAAATTCAAACATGGTGCCTGCTTGCTAGCTCTGTGTGTATGTGAGGGAGGGGTTCTCAAAAAAAAAAAAAAAGTGGCCTCTGACAACATTTTTATCTGGCAGAAAGCTGTCCCCACCAGTTCTTATTCTGATTGCAGACAATTCAGTTCATCCCCATATGTCCCTGGTTCCTTTTGAGCTGCTGCCCCAGTGCTGGGACTCAGAAGGAGTGAGTTTGAGTTAGTATGTGCAGAGACCCTTTAAGAAGAGGTGTCTGGAACTCCTGCAGCTCTCTTACTCAAACAAAATCCTCGCTGGGTTTTACAGCCAAAAGTTATGGGTACTTCTTTTCCAGGCACTGGAACCCTAGGATGGGGGCCTGGTGTGGAGCTGGGACCTCACGCTCTTCAGGAGGTACCCCTGCATCCAATATAATCCTGCTAATTTTAATCTACCACATGTGGGTATGGGACTAGCTCATTCTGCATCTCTGTCCCTCTTACCAGACTCAATGTGATACATTTTCTTCTTTATACTCTTAATTGTAGGACTTCCATTCAGCGACATTTCAGGTGGTTTTAAATGATTGTTGTTCTGTAGTTTAGTTGTAATTTTGATGTGGTTGTGAGTTTTTAAATACTGTGCTTACTTACCTATGCCACCTTCTTGAATGGAAGTTTTCCCAACTCTTTCAATGAGTTCTTTTTCCCCTACATATTTGTAACACAATTAGATCCTTTTTTCACAGTGGTTATTCCATCCTGGGATCCCATAACTTCCTAAATTTATTTTCAGTTGCATACAATAAGGTTCACTTTTTGTGCTGTAAGTTTGGCTGGTCTTGACAAATGAATAATATCATGTACCACCATGACAGTACCATAGAGAAAAGATTCACCACCACCAATAAACACATTAAAAAAATTATCTTGTTTTTGGTCACACAGAATATTCATGGTCACATTTATGTACTTGATGTAAGGTTCTAAAAGTCTGGAGGAAAGAAATCTTGGCAAGATTAACAACAACAAATATAAACAAGTAGAGCCTGACCAGGCAGTGGCACAGTGGATAGAGCATTAAACTGGGATGCAGAGGACCTGGTTTGAGCACAGCTTTCCAGCTTGAACCCAAGGTCGCTGGCTTGAGCAAGGGGTCATTCATTCTGCTGTAGCCCCCGGTCAAGGCACATATGAAAAAGCAATCAATAAACAACTAAGGTGCCACAATGAAGAATTAATGCTTCTCATCTTTCTCCCTTCCTGTCTGTCTGTCCGTATCTGTCCCTTTCTCTGTCTCTCTCTGTCACTGTCACACATACAAAAAAAATCAAGTAGAAAGAATTCCTAAATACATCTCAAATATAATTGTTTTAATATTAATGGTTTGAATTTGCAGAATAAATATTTTTTACTTCCAAAATAGTGTTCCTAACTTCATGTTTTTCCTGGTAAATTGTAAACTCCAGGAACCATTTTTTTTTACCACTCTCAAATTCAACATGCCTAGAAGGCCAGCAAGCCAAAATAGAAACAAATGTACATGTGTACAAGCTCAAGTTGTTTCTTAACCTTGTAAAAACACACCCTGATTGGTACAATATAAATGTTCTACAGTGCTTAGCATTTTTTTTCTAGTTATGGAAAACAATGGACTAAATATATCTTCTTTTCTCATAACAATAGATCTCAACAAACAGAGAATAAAATAAAGATGTCACACTGAGCTCTAATTGCTGCTCTATGCTTTACATATATTAACTGATTTAATAGTCATAATAACTAAGTTAATATTTCTAACAACTATATGGTATGAGTACTATTTCTATCCTCATCTTATAGATGAAAAAACTGAGGCACAGAATAATTAAATAGCTTGCTCAATGTCACACTGATATTTATTTATTTAAATAAGGAATGGGTATGCCTATTTGCCTTCCACCTTTCACCAGTGAAGTAGTACACTGGAAATATTTCCTGAATTAAGAAATGTTTCAATTTTATCTCAAGTAAGACTATGATGATATAAGAAAACATTTGGGGCAAACATGATCACTTCTTTCGAATAACAGTGATGACCTTCTTTCTGTGCCAGATGTTGTTATGGTCTGGAGAAGATTGCACATCTTTCAGACAGAAACTATTTGAAAGAGTGAAACCAGAGCATGGGTATATACTAACAACCAGATATCCGGCTTCCCAAAGAATTATAGTTTATTGCATAGGAAAGGCAAGCATCTGGGTTTTGCATTGTGCAATATGCTTATACTGCACCCCAAAACAACCACAAAGACCACAGTATTAGGTTTAACTTGGAATTTAACTGTCTCTACTAATAAACATCAATTTTTAACAACCAATGAGGATTCTTTATTAAACACTGCTAATATCAAACAAGTGTGAACATTTATGTGTGCATTGTGAGTCAGTGTAGAATTAATAATATATATATTCCTGAGATTCATTACACAAGTGAGTTAAGATTAAGGAAATATGAAGAATATTAAGAAAAGTAAAAAATTATAATGGATGCGGTAAAGACAGTAGAAACAGATGTAAAAATAGAAGTTCTTTTTACGGAGTACCAGGTAGTACTGTTTTGAGCACCCCCAGAAATCAGAATATACTAATAATAACAGTTATAAAACACATCTTTCTTATTTGAAAACTTGGATTTTATCAGGTATGTATTACTGCAAAGGAAATTGGAAGAGATTATTTTTTGGTGGACTCAAAGATCTATATAATTTTTTGTGTGTGTGACAGAGACAGAGAGACATAGAGAGATGGATAGATAGGGACAGACAGACAGAAAGAGAGAGATGAGAAGCATCAATTCCTTGTTGTGGCACCATAGTTGTTCATTGATCGCTTTGTCGTATATGCCTTGACTGGGGGCTATAGCAGACTGTGTGACGCCTGCTCAAGCCAGCGACCTTGGGCTCAAGCTACTGAGCCTTGCTCAAACCAGATGAGCCTGCACTCAAGCTGGAAACCTCAGAATTTTGAACCTGGGTCTTCCGAGTCCTAATCTGATGCTCTATACACTGCACCACTGCCTGGCAAGGCAATTTTGATTAATACACATATTATGCAAATGAAATGATCCTTTTTTGTGTGACAACTCATATTTCTCTGATTTCCTTCTGAAAAGTATATTGATCAAACACATGGACTCAGGTCAGAATTTCTTGTTTAAATCCTGTTACCAGACAAAATAGATGAGTCTTTTGCCCATCAAATACAGAAATCAGATTGTGAAGCAACAGGTTTTTTTGTTTGTTTATTTTTTTCCAGGAAAGGCAGCTTTTAATTCCTGAGGCAGCTCATGTGGATATGGGAAGAAAGTCAATATCTATCTACTCAAATAAAGATTTGAAACAAATTTAAAAAATTAGCTAAGTAGGGTCTATATATATTCATTAATTCTAATTTAAGGGGTCCGATTGGCTAGTCTTGGAACTATGCTATCTATAATGAAGACATGAAAAAAGGAAGAACAAAACAAAATAATTTCAATCTATCAGAGCTTGACTGATCAATCCAATATTTGTCCATATTTGATCTAGGAACAGAATCTTTCTTATTTATGGACCTCTCACTTTTGAAAGGGTTCCAGATGGCAAACCACTAGCACTTCTGTTACTTGAGTTCCAAAAACTCTGGTTTTGCCATGCTTTAAATATCAGTTTAGGGTTATTTAATTGCTAACTATGCCTGCTCAAGCCTCTGGGACCAGTTTGATCTGGCTAGGACTGGTGATCTCTGGAGTGTTGTGAGGAGTGTCTGATATTATTTGTAAAATCACTGAAGAAAAAATACTACAGAAAAAAATTTTATGGTCTGGTTTCAGTGTTAGACCTTTTGGTTTTAGTGTTAAAGCTCTCTCAGTTTCAATCCCAACTCTATCAACTACCTTCACTTAACTTCTCCATGCCAAAATTTCTTTTGGAGGATAAGATAATAATATACCTCCTAAGGTTGTTGTGAAAATTAAGCAAATTATTAATGTTAATATGTTAGAAAATTTCTTTTACCTAGAAACTTTTGGCATGTGTTAGCTCTTAAAATTTAAGGCTACTTGAAAAGAACCCAAATTTGCAGAAAAGTGATCCCAGAAAAAAATTATAAACTAAAGCATTTTTTTCTTTTCCTTTTAACTTGATTGTTATATTTTCCCCTGAGTAATTTTGGAAAAAGACATTCCCACTACAGTGAAAGAAAGAAGGTATGATGGAGGTGAGAGGCAAGGAAATGAAAAGATTTGAGCATAAAGGAAAGAAAAACCTTTTCAAAGCTATTTCTTCCCTCAATGGGAAACCAAACCAAACATGTAATATTCTGAAATGTGCAGATGTCATATTATATTTTTATTATGTAATTATACTATCTTAAAACTAGAATAAGTTACTCAGGTTTTTCATTTGTTTGTAAATTAATCATAAAAATATTACCTCAGAAATATTTTCAGGTGTGTCTAAAGAATGTTATTCTGTGAAGATTCTAAGAATGGTGCTGTTATTTGACATTTGGAAAAGAAGAAAGGAACCCTCAGAATCCACCAACTTACCTAACAAAAGTATCTTTTGACCACTTTGCACTTAACACAATTTAAAAATTTCCTTCTTCTTGGCATAATTGTATCCAAAAAAAATCAGCATTTTATATCATGCTCCTTCGATAATCAATCTTTCCTTCTGATTTTAAAAGAAAGGGCAGATGTCTTAAGTGCTTTGCAAATTAAAGAAAAAAATTAAATACTATGTTTTGGCTTAGTTTCTGTATGAATTCTTCCATTCTCGTTTTTCAATCCTTTACTACATTTGCCAGATTACCTTGGAAAATCATACCCCAATTCCACCCCATCAATGCAACCACAAGTCCTGGTAATTTTTATTTATAGCAATGATTTTTGACAGTTGTAGGTCATAAAGTTCTGAGACACCCTGGATCAATTATTAATGCCTGAGTTTGATTTTAGCCATATTTGCATGTAAATGGAGACTACTTTTTGTCTTTAGTACAATTGTTTCCCTTGCCTGCTAACATGGACTGTTGCTTTGCTATTGCTGCCATGTTCACTATTATTTTATTTTTGGTTAAAAGATAGGTCCTCCACATGTGGTTAGGACAGTACTGTGGAGTGATACGCAAAAAAAAAAAAAAAATCTAATATATTTCCAGTAATGATGGATAGGAAAGCACGTACTATAACACTAATATTTATAGGGTGGTCAAATACATTAAATGTTGAACAAAGCATAAAACAAGACCACCATACTCATGAAAGATTTACATCAGAAGATAATCTAAAATAATATAAATCCTTTTGCTTCTTATTTTATAAAGTAATACAAACTATTTCTATGCATAATTTTAGTTCTTTTAAAGTGGGTATGTGCATATTGAGTTTAAATGTAATTACAGCAGAAAGAGTATGCTTAGTTAATGTAAACTTTCCAAAGTAGTGTATGGTCAGTATAAAAATATTTGGAGATAAGATTACAAAAACAAGGGCAGAATGTTGCCTTTAAAAGTGTCTCCTATGGGCTCTTTGGTATTACCAATCCTACCTTATCTTTATACTGTTATCAGTGTGCATGGTATCTGCCACACTGTACATTGTCAGTAAATGTAAAATAAAAGAGTTAATTATATAATTAAATATAACTTGAAAATAGGTAAAGTGCCTCTTTTTGAAGCTTCACACATAGCTAATTCTGTTGCTCAACTGTAGATCTGCGTTAAATATAAGGAATTAATTCAGAAGTTTGAAAAACATCTCTCTGTGTGTTGTTTTGTATTTTATTTGCTAAAGCGAATACAGCACATAACTATTTATTAAGAAAACAAATTAAAATATAGAAAATAAAGCCAATGAGATATACATAGGTAAGTTATGCTTTACATTAAAATAATGCTACTCTTTTTTTAAAGAATGTATATATATAAAATATTAAAATTTGTCTTTGAGAATTCTTGGGTGTGTCAATCAAGGCTACTCAGTGTTAAATTGTGATTTTCAGTAAGAAATATATAATTGGTTATTATACCCCTTTCCTTTCTGGCACAGAGCTGCTAAAACTTGAAATTTCTTGTGATGAGAATGACAACAATGTCTTTTGTTGTGTTAGGTGCTTATGATTCCCACCTAAAGATGGGGGTTAGTTGAACCAATCACTCTTGACCTCAGAGTGAGGGAAGGTCAAGAGATTGAATTCAGTCACCAATGGCCAATGACTTAATCAGTCACACCTATGTATCAAGTCTCTGTAAAAACCCAAAGTGAGAGTGTTTGTACAGCTTCAAAGGCTGAGGATCCAGATGCTTCTTTCCACATGTCACCATACTGGGTACCAAACACTGCATGGAAAGAAAATTCTTTGCTTAGGACCTCTCCCTGTGTATATCGTCATCTGGCTGTTAATTCATATCCTTTATTAACTTTTGTAATAAATCAGTAATCTAGTGTATAAATGGGTTACCTGAGTTCTGTGAGACATTCTAATAAATTAATCTAACCTGAGGAAGAAATTATGGGAACCTCTTATTTATAGTCCATTAGTCAGAAATATATATAACAACCTGGACTTGTGATTGGCATCCTAAGTTGGAGGGGTTCCTTGGATCTTCTGATTTGTAGGCTGTTGGTCAGAGAAGCACAGGTGACAATCTGGACTTGCAATTGGTGTCTGAAGGGGTGGGTTGGTCTTGAGGGACTGAACTCTTTATCTTTTGGATCTGATATCATCTCCATCTTATGATAGATAGTGTAAGAATTTATTTGAATTGCAGAACACTTACCTGCTATCTGAAGCATTGTTTGAATGTGGGAAACTGACCCTTTTCCACATGGGAGTTGGTACTAGAACACCTTCACTCAGGAAGAGCATATTATTTGATATAAAAACTGGGTGTCCAGTTTTGGATAAACAAAAGAGTAATAGATCATAATTCTTAAATAAAAAGCTGTTTGCAAATATCATCTCCCATTTAGTTGGCTGACTGTTTTCTTGTCAGTTCCTTTTGCCATCCAAAAGCTTTTTAGTTTGATATAGTTCCATTCATTTATTTTTGCCTTTACTTCCCTTGCCTTTGGAGTCAAATTTATAAATTGTTTTCTATGGTCAATGTCCATTAGTTTAGTACCTATGTTTTCTTCTATGTAATTTGTTGTTTCAGATCTTATATTTAAGTTTTTGAGCCATTTTGAATTAAATTTTGTGCGAGGGAACAAATTGTAGTCTAGTTTCATTCTTTTGCATGTGCCTTTCCAATTTTCCCAGCACCATTTATTGGAGAGGTTTTTTTTCCCCATTGTGTATTTTTGATTTCCTTTTCCAAGATGATTTGTCCACATATATCTGGTTTATTTCTAGGCTCTTGATTCTGTTCCATTGGTCTGTATGTATGGTTTTCTGCCAATACCATGCTGTTTCGATTATCGTGGCTCTATAATATAATATGAAGTCAGGTAGTGTGATACCTCTAAGTTCATTCTTTTTCTTCAGCATTTCTTTGGCTATTCAGGGTTTTTTTATAGATTCATAGAAACCTGGTAATTTTTTGTTCCATTTCTTTAAAAAATGATATTGGTATTTTAATTGGGATTGTATTGCATTTGTATATTGCTTTGAATAATATTTTAATAACGTTGACTCTTCCAGTAAATAAACATGGAATATATTTCCATTTCATTGTGTCTTTTTCAATAATGTTTTGTAGTTTTTAGTATAAAGATCTTTCACATTCTTTGTAAAGTTTTTTCCTAGGTATTTTATTTTTTTGATGTTGTGGCAATTGTAAAAATAATTGTTTTTTTGAGTTCATTTTCTGAAGTTTCATCATTGGTATATAAGAAAGCAATAGACTTTAGCACATTAATTTTGTAGCCTGCTACTTTACTGTATTTATTTATTGTTTCTAATAATATTTTGGTGGAGTCTTTGGGGTTTTCTATATACAGGATCATGTCACCTTCAAAAAGTGATACCTTTACTTCTTTCCTGATATGGATGCCTTTTATTTCTTTCTCTTGCCTAATTGTTCTGGCTAAAAATTGCAGAACTATTTTGAATAAGAGTGAATAGAGTGGGCAGACTTGTCTTATTTCTGATTTTAGAGGAAAAGCTTTCATTTTCTCACCATTTAGTATGATATCCAAAATATATTCACAAAAAGCTATTCGAGCCTGACCTGTGGTGGCGCAGTGGATAAAGCACCGACCTGGGAACACTGAGGTCGCCAGTTCAAAACCCTGCACTGGTCTGGTCAAGGCACATATGGGAGTTGAGCTTCCAGCTCCTCCCCCCTTTCTCTCTCTCTCTCTCTCTCTCTCTCTCTCTCTCTCTCTGTGTGTCTCCTCTCTAAAAAAAATAAAATAAAATAAAATAAAAAGAATAAAAAAAAAAAAAAGCTATTCGACCCTTTCTATATTAATTACAAGGTACATAAATTTCAAAATTCCAATATATTTAGAATGCAATCTGTGTTTCTCATAATCTTTGAGTTCTCATAAGTATGAATACATACATAAACAAATGTATTATTTTTATTATATAGCTACATTATGCCTTTTATTTAGTTTATATTTACTTTCAAATTAGTGAACAGAATTATCTATGCTTTAGTTTTCTATAACACAATATTGATAATACCTATTCATAAAATGACCCTCAGGCACTACAATATTGAAAAAGGGGTTTTGACTAACAAAGACAATTTCAATTAACACAGCTAGAATGTAAAATTTACTGTATTGCCATCTAATTTTTTGAACATAAAAATATGGCAGCACATGGTAAAATATTTTACTCAACTGCTTTCTTTCTTTAGATGTTTTATATAAGCATTCATTTTTTATATAGACCTGTTCTCTTAATAGGCATTTTAAATTGGTTTTATTGGGATTTAATTTATATATCATAAAGTACACCCATTTTAAGGATACCATTAAATGAGTTTGATGTATGTCTACATATGTGCATTGTTGGGCAAATGAGTTATATAATCTGTATTTTTTGGTTTTGCTCACTCTTATTGTTAAAAATGGCCACTGCTCATGTGATGATGCTCTCAAGTGATACAGCTAATTAATTTCATGCTTGGGAAAGGGCTTGGTTATGCTAATGTGTGCTGGGGGAGGACTTTTTTGCTAAAACGTTTTAAAAGAAGAAGCTAGGAGGCCATTTTGGGAAGAAAGGCCACGTTGTTGTAGAGAGAGGAGGAGACCACATTGTTGTAGAGAGAGGAGGAGACCACATTGTTCCAGGGGAGAGAGGCCACATGGTTGGAGGAAAGGAGGCAGTCAAAATGGGTGAGTGCTGAAAGAGAAGCCAGTTTGTGCAAAGAGGAGAAGGGAGCTGGGGAACCAGAGGGGATAAGACTGGTGGGGGCCTTTAATTAGAAAAACTTGGCTGTGTCAGTGGCTTTGTGAGCTCTGAATGAGTGGGCTTTGGAGCCCAGTGTGTTTGTGTTTACTCACTTGCCGAGTGCGAGCTAGGAATAAAGGTAATGACCCACCAGTTATTGGCTCTGTAGCTTCATTACCATCTGTCTGAATCAAATGCAAACCTGCAGAAGCCAGGTGGCTGTAATGGTGGCCACAACTCCTGGCTTTACATGTACCTACCACCTCAACCAAAATACAGAAAATTTCCATAATTTTTAAAGTTTCTTTGGGCCTCTACTTAGTGATTGTCCCAGCCCTCTCTTAGCCTAGGCAAACACTGATATACACAATAGAGTAGATTTACCTTTTCTAAACTTTTATACAGGTGGAATGGTAAAGTATATATTCTTTTGGATTTGGAACTTTCACTCATTGCAAGATCTTGGGATACATAAATGTGCATATCAGTATATTGTTTCTTCTCTTTTCTAAGTAGTATTCACACTTTGTGAATCTGTTCACTTTTTCATAGACACTGTATAATGTTCATGTTTTGCTTCTTATAAAGTAATCTGCTCTGAAAATTCATGTGCAATATCTTTGTGTAGTTATATATTTTCATTGATGTTTGGAACATATTTAAGTATGCAATTGATAGCTATAGACTGTATGATAAGTGTGCTTTAATTTTTAAGACACTGAAACTCGTTTTACAAGAATTTGAAAATTTACAATGCCAACAGCAATTTACAAGATATCCACTCATTCCACATTCACATCAACACTTGCTATTATCAATCTTCTGATTACTTATTGTGGCTTTTAATAGGCATTTCTCTAATAAATAATGATGATGGCATCTTTTCATATGCATGACTATTATTTTTATATATTTTCTGTCAAAATAAATGAGTGAGACTATATCTAACTAAAAAGCTTCTGCAGAGCAAAAGAAACTGACAACAAAACAAATAGCCAACTAAATGAGACATGATGTTCGCAAATAACAACTTCAATAAGGGGTTAATATCTAAAACATACAAAGAACTCACAAAGCTCAGCAACAAACAAGCAAACAATTTAATTGAAAAATAGGAAGAAGACCGGAATAGATACTTCTTCCTAAGAGACATACAAATCACCAACAGATATATGGAAAGATGCTCATCCTCACTAGCTATTAGAGAAATGTAAATCAAAACTACAATGAGATACCACCTCATACCTGTTAAATAGGCTATTATTAACAAAACAGGTAATAATAAATAATGGACAGCCTGTGGAGAAAAAGAAACCCTCATTCACTGCTGATAGGAATGCAAATTGGTACAACCAAATGGAAGAAAGTACGGTGTTTTCTCAAAAAATTAAGACTAGGACTACATATGACCCAGCAATTCCTCTACTGAGTATATACCCCCCAAAACTCAAAATTACTGGTACATAAAGACACATGCACCCCCATGGTCATCACAATATTATTTATAGTGGCCTAGACATGGAAACAACCAAAGTTGTCCCTCAATAGAGGATTGGATAAAGAAGATGTGGTACATATATACTATGGAATACTACTCAACCATAAGAAATGATGGCATAGTGCCATTCATGACAACATGGATGGATCTTGAGAACATTATACTGACTAAAATAAGTAAATCAGGAAAAGCTAAAAACTGTATGATTTCACACATAAGTCAAATTTAAAATGGAAATTTATGAACATAGATAAAAATGAAGTTGTTTCCAGTGGGAGCAAGGGATAGGGGAGGGGTAAGTGGGAGAGGTTGTAGAGTGAAGGGTACAAAGAGGAACAAATATAAGGTGATGGAAAATTATTTGACTTTGGGTGATAGGCATACAGCATAATCCACAGTTCAAATGCTATAAAGACATTTACCTGAAACCTATGTATTCTTATGGATTAACATCCTGTTAAATTTAATTTTTTAAATAAAATTTAAAATAATTTGTTGCTTAATTTTATATTGAGCTTACATTTGTATATTATGGATAGAAGTTTTTTTCAAATAATTGCATCACAAATATTATTTCCTGTTCTATAAATTTATTTTTGTTTTCTTTTTGAAGAGCATGATTTTTAAATTAAAGTTACTCCAATTTATCATTTTTAATGCTTTTATTTTTTGAATTTTATTTTAAAATTACAGTTGACATTTGATATTATTTTATATTAGTTTCAGGTGAATAACATAGTGGTTAGATATTTATGTAATTTATTAACCAATTCCCATGATAAATGTAGTATCTACCTGATACCATATATAGTTATTACAATATTATTAACTATATTCCCTATGCTGTACTTTATATTCTTATTACTGTTTTGTACTTGCCAAATTGTAATTCTTAATCCCTTTACATTTTTCACTCAGTCCTCAAATTCCCTGTCATCTGGAAACCATCTCTGTATCTGTCAGTCTGTTTCTGTTTTGTTTGTTCATTTATTTTGGTCTTTTGATTCCACATATAAGTGAAATCATATGGCATTTATTTTTCTTTGTCTGACTTATTTTAGTTAGTGTAATACCCTCTAGGTCTATCAAAGTTGTCATAAATTGTAAGATTTTACTTTTATGGCTGAGTAATATTCCATTGTATATATCTAACACAATTTTTATTCAATCATCTGGTGATAGGCATTCAGGTAGATTCATGGTTGCCAGTGGCTGGAAGCAGGGGGTGAGAAATGGCTTCTTTTTATTTTATTGAGTTTACATAGATTCTAGTGTCCCTCAAAATTCATCCTTCCCTCCCATGTGTTCCCCAGTACATGCCCCATCCCCCTCCCCATAATGCCCTCCTTACTTCCAGAATTTGCTTTTCTGCTCTCATTCCATCCTATCAGTCTATCAGCCCCTTTCCCTCTGTCTGCTTTCCCTCTGGATCCTTTGATTCTGCCTCTGTCTCTATTCCTTTCCTCAGTTCATATTGTTCATCAGATTCCTCAGATAAGTGAGGTTATATGATATTTTTCTTTCTCTGCCAGGCTTATTTCACTTAACATAATTGTTTCCCGGTTCATCCATTTTGTAGCCAAAAATAATATTTTCTTCTTTTTCATGGCCCCATAGTATTCCATTGTGTATATGTATACCACTGCTTTTTAATTCACTGTCTACTGACGGGCACTTGGGCTGTTTCCAGATCTTGGCTATTGTAAACAATACTGCCATATACATGGGGTGCATTTCTCCTATTGACTCGCTGATGCGGGGTTCTTGGGATATATTCCTAAAGTGGGATGGCTGCGTCAAAAGGCAGTTTGATTTTTAATTTTTTGAGGCTGCAATTCCACAGTGGCTGCACCAGTCTGCATTCCTACCACCTGTGCAGAAGGGTTTCCTTTTCTCCACATCCTCGCCAGCACTTATTATGTGTTGTTTTGTTGATGAGCGCCATTCAGACTGGTGTGAGGTGATATCTCATTGTGGTTTTAATTTGCATTTCTCTAATAATTAGTGATGTTGCATAGTTTTTCATCTGCCTATTGGCCATCTGTATGTCCTCTTTGGAGAAATTTCTATTCATTTCTTTTGCCCATATTTTGATTAGACTGTTTGTCTTCCTAGTGTTGAGTTTTACAAGTTCTTTATAAATATAGGTTATTACCTCTTATCAGACAATTTATCGAATATGTTCTTCCATTGTGTGGTTTGCCTTTTTATTTTGTTCATATTGTCTTTAGCTGTGCAAAAGTTTTTTAGTTTGATGCAGTTCCATTTCTTTATCCTGTTCTTTAGTTTCCTTGCACTTGGAGATACATCAGCAAATATATTGTTGTGAGTAATGTCAGAGATTATTGCCTATGTATTCCACTAGGATGCTTATAGTTTCATGACTTACATTTAAGTCTTATATTAATTTTGAGTTTATTTTTGTGAATGGTGTAAGTTGGTGGTCTATATTCATTTTTTTGCAGGTAGTTGTCCAATTTTCCCAACACCATTTATCAAAGAGACTGTCTTTACTCCATTGTATGCTATTAGCACCCTTTTCAAACATCAATTGTTCATAAAGGTGCAGGTTAATTTCTGGGTTCTCTGTTCTGTTTCATTGATCTATATGCCTGTTCTTCTGCCAGTACCAAGCTGATTTCAGTACAATGGCCTTGTGGTATAACTTGACGTCCAAAACTGTGATACCACTCACTTTATTCTTCTTTTTCATGATTGCTGAGGCTATTCATGTTCTTTTTTGGTTCCATATGAATTTCTGAAATATTTGTTCTATATCTTTGAAGTATGTCTTTGGTATTTTAATAGGAATTGCAGTAAATTTATAAATTGCTTTGGGTAATATGGACTTCTTAATGATATTTATTGTTCCTAGCCATGAACACGGTATATGCTTTCACTTGTTTGTATCTTCCTTGATTTCTTTCATCAATGTTTTATAACTTTCTGGTTACAAGTCTTTAACCTCCTTGGTTAAATTTATTACTAGGTATTATATTTTTGTTGTTGCAATAGTGAAGGGGATTGTTTCTTAATTTCTCTTTCAGACAGAACATTGTGGGTGTATAAAAATGCCTCTGATTTCTGAGTATTAATTTTATATACTGCCACCTTGCTGAATTCATTTATCCGGTCCAGTAGTTTTTTGACTGCAGATTTAGGGTTTTCTATGTACAGTATCATATCATCAGCAAATAATGATAGTTTTACTTCTTCTTTTCCAATTTGGATGCTTTTTATTTCTTCCTTCTTGTCTGATTGCTGTGGCTTGGATTTCCAGAACTATATTGAATAAGAGTAGTGAAAGGGGGCACCCCTGCCTTGTTTCTGATCTTAAGGGGATTGTTTTTAACTTTTTCCCATTAAGTATGATGTTGGCTGTGGGCCTATCATAAATGGCCTTTATCATGTTAAGGTATGTTTTTTGTTTTCCCATTTTGTTGAGAGTTTTTATCATAAATCGGTTCTGGAATTTATCAAATGCTTTTTCTGCATCTATTGATATTATCATGTGGTTTTTCTCCTTTTTTTTTTGTTTATGTGATGAATCACATTGATTGATTTGCAAATATAGTACCAGCCTTGCCTCCCCAAAATAAATTCCACTTGATCATGATGTATGATTTTTTTCATATATTGCTTGATCCAGTTTGCTAATATTTTGTTGAGAATATTAGCATCTAAATTCATCAGGGATATTGGCCTATAGTTTTCTTCCTTTGTGTTGTTTTTGCCTGGCTTTGGAATCAGAATTATGCTCGCCTCATAAAAGGAGCTTGGAAGTTTACCCTCGTCTTGAATTTTTTGAAATAGCTTGAGAAGAATGGGTGTTATTCTTCTTTGAATCTTTGGTAGAATTCACCAGTGAAACCATCTAACCCAAGGCTTTTGTTTGTTGAAAGGTTTTTTTGATAACTATTTCAATCTCATTTGTTATAATCGTTCTATTTAGATTTTCTGATTTTTCCAGATTGATGTTTGAAAGATTACATTTTTTAAGAAATTTGTCCATTTCACCTACATTGTCTGTTTTTTTGGCAAACAGTTCTTCATAGTATTTTCTTATAAACCTTTGTATTTCTGCATGTCCATTCTTACTTCTCCAACTTCATTTCTAATTTTATTTATTTTAGTCCTCTCTCTTTTTTTCTTGGTGAATCTGGCTATGGGTTCATCGATCTTGTTTACCTTTTCAAAGAACCAGCTCTTGGTTTCATTGATTCTCTAAATTATTTTTGGTCTCTATGTCATTTATTTTTGCTTTGACCTTTATTATTTCTTTCCTTCTACTTTCCCTAGGCTTGACTTGCTGTTCTTTTTCTAGTTCTTTTAGTTGCAGAATTAAGCTGCTTATTTGAGCTTTTTCTACCTTCATAAAATATGTCTTCAATGCTAAAAACTTCCCTCTCAGGACTGCTTTTGCTGTATCCCACAGATTTTGAGTTGTTGTATGGTCATTTTCATATTTTTCAAGTAAATATTTTATTTTTTTATCTCATTGTTGACCCATTTGTTATTTAATAACATGCTATTTAGTTTTGAAGTGTTTGAGTGTATTTCAGTTTTTCTATTGTAGTTGATTTTTAGTTTCATGCCATTGTAGTCAGAGAATATGTTTCTTATTATTTCTATATTCTTAAATTTGCTGAGACTCATTTTATGCCCTAATATGTGGTTTATCCTAGAGAATATACCAAGCACACTTAAAAAAAAATGTATGTTCTGCTAGTTTAGGGTGAAAGGTTCTGAAAATATCTATTAAATGCAGTTGATCTAGTGCAGGGGTGCCCACACCTTTTCAGCTTGCAAGCTACTTATAAGATGACCAAGTCAAAATGATCTACCTACAATAAAAATCTAAAACATAAATTTATTTCTTCTATATTATCATTATTTAAGTTACTATTATTACTATTTAATATTGTGTATTCTTATTTCACCTTTCTCCTTCTCAGCTCTCTTTTCGGAGGAAAGTCAATGTCATAGTTTTTATGAACAGTCTGAAAAAGCCGCTCCACATTTCTCTTCTTTGGAATACCAATGGCACACAGACAGATGAGGCAAATGCACTTGGAATATGACATAGTGAAAAATATCCCCTCCCATTCTGTATGAAAGTGGTAGGTTTTAGGCTTCTTACTCGGACCAGCTACGGCATTCATTTTTATACCCTTTGTTGTATTTAGTTTAAATAAATTGAAAGCTAACTACGCAGCAATGTAACTGAACAAGTTAGCGCGGTTTAACATGCATGCGTAGGGTGTCAAAAGTTCAGATGTCAGATTGGCTACCCTGTATACCAATCAAAAGACAAATGTCTTTTTAATGTCATGTGGTCTACCCACACTTCCTTTGCGGTCAACCAGTAGATTGCGATTGACATATTGAGCACCCCTGATCTAGTGTGTCCCTTAATTCTGCTGTTTCTTTGGTAATTTTCTTTCTTGAGGATCTATCCAGTGATGTTAGTGCAGTGGTTCTTCACCTTTTATGAGGTACCGAACCCACCAGTTTCATATGCGCATTCACCAAACCCTTCTTTAGTGATAAATAAAATATGATTTTTTTTTCCAAATTCAAGACATAGGTATATGTTTTTTTACTGGTGCACAAAATGAGCCATGCATGAACATCACCTTGCTCAAAGATCAAAACCTACAAAGTGCATGAACTCACAACAAATTAGGTATTACTTTATTCTGGCCTCCATGGCAGAGGCTTCTCCGAACCCCTGAGACCGACTCATCGAACCCCTAGAGTTCGATAGAACCTAGATTAAGAACCACTGTGTTAGTGGGATATTGAAATCTTCTACTATTATAGTATTGCTGTTGATCTCACCCTTTATGTCCATCAAAGTCTGCTTTATATATTTAGGTGCTCCTATATTAGGTGCATAGATATTCATAATGGTAATCTATACCTGTTGGATTGCTCCCTTTATCATTATCTAGTGACCTTCTTTATCCCTTAGTGTAGTCTTTGTTTTAAAGTTTATTTTGTCAGATATAAATATTGTTACCTCAGCGTTTTTTCAATTTCAACTTACATAAAATATTTTTTCTATCCTTTTTTATTCAGTCTTATGTGTATCTTTTGTTTTGATGTGGATCTCTTGTAGACAGTTTATGTAAGGGTTCTGTTTTCTTGCCCATTCAGCTACCCTATGTCTTTTGATTGGAGCATTTAATCCATTTACATTTAAGGTTATTATTGATATCTAGTTGTTTATTGCCATATTTTTTCTTTAAATCTACATTTCTTTTTACTATATTTTTTTCTTGCTTTGTTCTGTCTACAGCAGGCCCCTTAACATTTTTTGCAGTATTGGTTTGGTTGTGTTGAATTTCTTAAGTTATTTTTTGTCTGGGAAGCTTTTTATTTCTCCTTCAATTTTAAAAGATAGCCTTGCTGAATAAAGAAGTCTTAGTTGTATGTTATTGTTCTGTATTACTTTTGGATATTTCTTGCCATTCCTTTTTGGCCTCAAGTGTTTCTGTTGAATAGTTGAATGTCAATCTTATGGGGGTTCCTTAGATGTAGATGATTGAATGTTTTTCTCTTACAGCTTTTACTATTCTTTCTTTATCTCTGAACTTTGGTATTTTGATTATGATGTGTCTTGATGTGGGTCTCTTTGGGATCTTTAATAATGGGGTTCTCTCTACTTGTTGAACTTGTGTGACTCTTTCCTGCATCAATTTAAGTAAATTTTCAGCTATAATTTTTTCAATCAGGTGCTCTATTTCTTGTTCTTTCTCTTCTCCTCTGGAACCCCTATTATACAAATATTGTTTCTCTTCATGTTGTCACAGAGCTCTCTTAGAGTTTCCTCAGACTTTTTGATCCTCATTTTGCTGTTATGCTTCCATTCTTTCATTTATCTTGTCCTCTAAGTTGTTGATTTGATCCTCTACTTCATCCAGCCTTCTTTTAATTTCTTCTATGATAGTCTTCATTTCTGATATTGTATTTATCATTTCTGTCTTGTTCTTCTTTGTGATTTTTGTGGGGTTTTATTTGATGCTTATTATTTCTTTATTGAGGTGTTCATTAATTCCATCCATTGTAGTTTTGAGATCCTTAAGCATCCTAACAATCATTATTTTATACTTGCATCTGGTAATTTAATTATTTCTGTTTCATCCAGATGATTTTCTGAGGATTTGTCTTGCTCATTCATATGACTTAAGTGTCTCTGTCTTCCCATTGTTTCTTTGTGTGGCTTTCAGGCTTGTTTTAGTTGTCGTCTCCGTACCTAGTAGAGCTGCTTTGAAGCCTTGATTTGTTTGTTTTCAGTTTACAATAGTTTCACTCAGTGTTAAGCTTGTTTACTGATCTCAGTAGGAGGCTTATTTGAAACTGTATCCAGGAGCTTCCTGGGTGTAACCTCTGAGAATCTGAAGTCAGGGTCTGCCAGCTGGCCTCTGGGGTGGGGCATGTTCTCAGCTTCAGTGGGGGAAGATATATTTCAAATCTCCCTGGAGACCTGAGTTACTGCCCCTCCACCCCATTTCCTGCTTTTATCTGTCTTTCATGCTGATTGGAGCTGGAGAGCTTTCTGGAGGTGGGTCAGCCAGAACCACTTTAGGCTTGTGCTGTGTGGAGGGATCAACCTCTCCCCCAGCTATGGCCACCTAAACACTGGATGAGTCAGTTTCTCAGGTCATCCCAGGCATTCCTCTGTTTTGCTCTCCCCACTCTCCTTGTGGAAGATAAGCCAGACCTCTCAGTCCTCCTCACTTCTGGGGCCCCAGGCAAGTGGTTGTGAGTGACATTTTCTGCTCTGTCCCTTTAAAGCACCCCTGCTGCTTCCCACACACAGAACTTTTCTATTTCCTCTCAATGCTTTCCATTTGTTTCCTCTAGTCTTTGGGTTTCTAGACTGGGTCTTTGGTTCTGAGACTGAGGGCCCCTGTCTCTCAGGGTCTCTCTCCTTGTAATAAGCATCCTTCTAGACTCTCAGCCTCAGCCTCCCTTTACTTCTGGAAGTGGGGGAGCCCACATTACACCCCTGCACTCCCTACCAGGATTGGTGTGGATTATTCTTTGCTCCTTGGTTTTGAGACCTGTTCTTTTAGTCCAAAGTTGGTTTCTCATGATGATTGTTCCTAAATTAATCTGTAATCCAGTTTTGTGCTGTGAGCTTGAAGTCTGTGCAACTGACTACTCTGCTGCCATCGTCAGTTACTACCTCATGTGGTTTTGATTAATATAGCTTTGTAGTATAGTTTGATATCAGGTAGTATAATATCTCCAACTTAGTTTTTCTTCTACACGATGACTGTGGGTATTATGGGAATTTTGTGGTTTAGAATTAGAGTTATGTAAAAAATGTCATTGGTATTTTGACGGAGATTGCACTAAATCTATAGATTACATTGGGTAGTATAAAATTTTTAATAATGTTATTTTTTTTTATTTATGAGTATAATATATGTTTACATTTATTTTTATATTTTTCAATGTCTTAAAATTTTCTGACTACAAGTTTTTTATCTGCTTGGTTAAATTTATTCCTAGAATTTTTTTTTTTATATATATATATTTTATTATTATTAATTCTAATGGGGTGACACCAACAAATCAGGGCACATATGCACAATGAAAACATCTCCAGGTGATCTTATCATTCAATTGTGTTGCACACCCATCACCAAAAGTCAAATTGTCCTCTGTCACCTTCAATCTGGTTTTCCCTCCATCCCTCCCCTCCTCCCTATCCCACTCTTCCCTCCCTCCCCCCATCCCATAACCACCACTCTCTTGTCCATGTCTCATACCCTCACTTTCATGTCCCACCTATGTATGTAATCGTGCTGTTCTCAGTTTTTCATTTTTTCTGATTTACTTATTTCACTCCGTATAATGTTATCAAGGTACATCCATTTTGTTATAAATGATCCGATGTCATCGTTTCTTATGGCAGAGTAGTATTCCATAGTATATATGTACCATAGCTTTTTAATCCACTCGTCTTCTGACGGACACTTGGGCTGGTTCCAGATCTTCGCTATTGTGAACAATGCTGCCACGAACATGGGGGCGCATTTCTTCTTTTCGAACAGTGCTATGGTGTTCTTAGGGTATATTCCTAAAAGTGGGATAGCTGGGTCAAAAGGCAGTTCGATTTTTAATTTTCTGAGGAATCTCCAAACTGTTTTCCACAGTGGCTGCACTAGTCTGCATTCCCACCAGCAGTGCAGAAGGGTTCCCTTTTCTCCACATCCTCGCCAGCACTTATTCTGTGTTGTTTTGCTGATAAGTGCCATTCTGACTGGTGTGAGGTGATATCTCATTGTGGTTTTAATTTGCATTTCTCTAATGATTAGTGATGTTGAGCATTTTTTCATATGCCTATTGGCCATGTGTATGTCCTCTTTGGAGAAATTTCTATTCATTTCTTTTGCCCATTTTTTGATTGGGTTGTTTGTCTTCCTGGTGTTGCTTTTTATAAGTTCTTTATAAATTTTAGTTATTAACCCCTTATCAGATGTGCTGTCAAATATGTTCTCCCATTGTGTGGTTTGTCTTTTTATTCTGTTCCTATTGTCTTTATCTGTGCAAAAACTTTTTAGTTTGATATAGTCCCATTTGTTTATCTTGCCTTTTATTTCAGTTGCCCATGAAGATAAATCGGCAAATATACCGCTGCTACAGATGTCGGAGAGCTTGCTGCCTATGTTTTCTTCTAAGATGCTTATGGTTTCACGATTTACATTTAAGTCTTTTATCCATTTTGAGTTTGTTTTTATGAATGGCGTAAGTTGATGGTCTAGTTTCATTTTTTTTGCAGGTAGATGTCCAATTTTCCCAACAGCATTTGTTAAACAGGCTGTCTTTACTCCATTGTATGTTCTTTCCTCCTTTGTCAAATATCAGTTGTCCATAAAGCTGTGGGTTTATTTCTGGGTTCTCTGTTCTGTTCCATTGATCTATGTGCCTGTTCTTATGCCAGTACCAGGCTGTCTTGAGTATAATGGCCTTATAGTAAACCTTAATATCAGGAAGAGTGATACCTCCTGCTTTATTTTTTCTTTTTAAGATTGCTGAGGCTATTCGTGTTCTTTTTTGGTTCCATATAAATTTTTGGAATATGTTTTCTATATCTTTGAAGTATGTCATTGGTATTTTAATTGGTATTGCATTGAATTTATAAATTGCTTTGGGTAATATAGACATTTTAATGATGTTTATTCTTCCCAGCCATGAGCACGGTATATGCTTCCACTTGTTTGTATCTTCCTTGATTTCTTTTATCAATGTTCTATAATTTTCCGAGTTCAAGTCCTTAACCTCCTTGGTTAAATTTACTCGTAGGTACTTTATTTTTTTGGCTGCAATAGTGAAGGGGATTGTTTCTTTAATTTTTTTTGCTGATATTTCATTGTTGGTGTATAGAAATGCCTCTGATTTCTGAGTATTAATTTTATATCCTGCCACCTTGCTGAAATCATTTATAAGGTCCAGTAGTTTTTTGACTGAGACTTTAGGGTTTTCAATATACAATATCATATCATCTGCAAATAATGACAGTTTTACTTCTTTTCCAATTTGGATGTCTTTTATTTCTTCTTCTTGTCTGATTGCTGTAGCTAGGACTTCCAAAACTATTTTGAATAAGAGTGGTGAAAGTGGGCAACCCTGCCTGGTACCTGATCTTAAGGGGATTGCTTTTAATATTTGTCCATTTAGTATGATGTTTGCTATCGATTTATCGTAGATGGCCTTTATCATGTTAAGGAATGATCCCTGTATTCCCACTTTACTGAGAGTTTAGAGCATGAATGGGTGCTGGATTTTATCAAATGCCTTTTCTGCATCTATTGAAATTATCATGTGATTTTTGTCCTTCCTTTTGTTTATGTGGTGAATCACATTGATTGATTTGCGGATATTGAACCAGCCTTGCCTCTCCAGAATAAATCCCACTTGATCGTGGTGTATGATTTTTTTCATATATTGCTGGATCCGGTTGGCTAATATTTTGTTGAGAATTTTAGCGTCTAAATTCATCAGGGATATAGGCCTATAATTTTCTTTCTTTGTGTTGTCTTTGCCCCGTTTTGGGATCAGAATTATGCTCGCCTCATAAAAGGAGTTTGGAAGTCTTCCTTCCTCTTGAATTTTTTGAAATAGCTTGAGGAGAATAGGAGTTAGTTCTTTGAATTTTTGATAGAATTCACTTGTGAAGCCGTCAGGCCCAGGACTTTTCTTTTTTGGGAGTTTTTTGATAACTGTTTTGATCTCATTTGTTGTAATTGGTCTGTTTAGGTGTTCTGATTCTTCCAGGTTGATATTTGGAAGGTTATATGATTTAAGAAATTTGTCCATTTCACCAAGATTGTCTAATTTTTTGGCATAGAGTTCTTCATAGTATTTTCTTACAATGCTTTGTATTTCTGTTGTGTCAGTTGTTATTTCTCCACTTACATTTCTAATTTTATTTATTTGAGTCCTCTCTCTTTTTTTCTTGGTGAGTCTAGTTAAAGGTTCATCAATCTTGTTTACCTTTTCAAAGAACCAGCTTCTTGTTTCATTGATCCTCTGTATTGTTTCCTTAGCCTCTATGTCATTTATTTCTGCTCTGACCTTTATTATTTCCTTTCTTCTACTTGTCTTGGGTTTTATTTCTTGTTGTTTTTCTAGTTCTTTTAGATGCAGGGTCAGGTTGCTTATTTGAGCTTTTTCTAGCTTCTTATGATATGCCTGTAGTGCAATAAACTTCCCTCTCAGAACTGCTTCTGCTGTGTCCCATAAATTTTGAGTTGATGTATGCTCATTATCATTTGTTTCTAGAAACTTTTTTATTTCTTCCTTGATCTCATTGTTAATCCATTCATTATTTAATATCATGCTATTTAGTTTCCAAGTGTTTGAGTATTTTTCAGTTTTACTTTTGCGGTTAATTTCTAGTTTCATGGCATTGTGATCAGAGAAAATGCTTGATATGATTTCAATCTTCTTAAATTTATTGAGACCATTTTTGTGTCCTAACATGTGGTCTATCCTAGAAAACGTACCATGAGCGCTTGAGAAGAATGTATATTCTACTGCTTTAGGGTGAAAAGTTCTGAAGATATCTATTAAATCAAGTTGATCTAGTGTCTCCTTTAAGTCTGCTGTTTCTTTATTAATTTTCTTTCTTGAGGATCTATCCAGAGTTGTTAGAGGGGTATTGAAATCCCCTACTATGATAGTATTGCTGTTAATCTCGCCCTTTATATCCATCAAAGTCTGCTTTATGTATGTCGGGGCTCCTATATTTGGTGCATAGATATTTACAATAGTTATATCTTCCTGTTGAATTGTTCCCTTTATCATTATGTAGTGTCCTTCTTTATCTCTTACTACAGCCTTTGTTTTAAAGTCCATTTTGTCTGATATAAGTATTGCTACCCCTGCTTTTTTTTCATTTCCATTTGCATGAAATATTTTTTTTCATCCTTTTACCTTCAGTCTATGAGCATCTTTTGTTTTAAGGTGTGTCTCTTGTAGACAGCATATATATGGGTCCTGTTTCTTTATCCACGCAGCTACCCTATGTGTTTTGATTGGATCATTTAATCCATTTACATTTAAGGTTATTATTGATATGTAGTTGTTTATTGCCATTTTATTCTTTAAAGCTGTATTCTTCTTTTGCTCTATTCATTTCTCCCTCTGAACTATTCACAACAGGCCCCTTAGTATCTCTTGCAGAATTGGTTTGGTTTTTATGAATTCCTTGAGGCTTTCTTTATCTGGGAAGCTCTTTATTTCTCCTTCAATTTTAAACGTTAGCCTTGTTGGATAAAGTAGTCTTGGTTGTAGGTTCTTGTTCTGCATTACTTTGATTATTTCTTGCTATTCCCTTCTGGCCTCAAGTGTTTCTGTTGAGAAGTCCGATGTCATCCTTATGGGGGCTCCTTTGTAGGTGGTAGTCTTTTTTTCTCTAGCAGCTTTTTAAATTTTTTCTTTATCCATTAGCTTCGGTATTTTAACTATGATGTGTCTTGGTGTAGATCTTTTTGGGTTTCTCTTTAATGGAGTTCTGTGTGCTTCTTGAATGTGTGGAGTGTTTCCCAGCCTTAATTTAGGAAAGTTTTCTGCTATGATTTGATTGAACAAAGTTTTCATTTCCTGTCCTCTCTCCTCTTCTTCAGGTACCCCTATGATGCGAATGTTGTTTCTCTTCATGTTGTCACAAAGCTCCCTTAGAGTTTCCTCACATTTTTTAAGTCTCTTTTTCTTTTTCTTCTCTGCTTCTGTGCCTTTGTTTATTGTGTCCTCTAACTCGCTTATTCGATCCTCAGCGTCATCCATTCTGCTTTTAATTCCTTCCATTGTGGTCTTCAGTTCTGATACTGTATTTGTCATTTCTGTCTGATTCTTTTTTATTATTTCAATTTCGTTTTTTATACTTGTTATCTCTTTATTTAGGTGTTCATAATGACTATCCATTGTTGCCCTAATTTCTTTGAACATCCTAACTATCATTATTCTAAATTCTGCTTCTGGTAATTTGGTTATATCTTGTTCATTCAGGTCCTTCTCTGGGGATTTTTCTTGATTCATTTGGTTTGCATTTCTCTGCCTGCCCATTTTTTCTGTGTATAAGCAAGTTGTGGCCACTGGAGTCCAGTAGGTGTTGCCTTTGTGTTCTCTAGATGTGGTCTATCTGCAGGCCCCCCACCCCCTCTGCTGGTGCCTAGGGTGGTTGAGTATGAGCGTTGCCAGCGCCGGCCCACTGTGGCTTTTGCTGTGATTTCTGCCTCTCCTCCGTGGGAGGGGCTGTCACTGAAGCCACAAGATTAGCACCAAGGGTAGAGGTGAGCACCTTTGCTCAGCTGCGGACCCAGCCTATTTCCGGACTTCTGCCCAGAACCAGCAGTCGGAGCCTGCTCGCTACAGTTCCACGGGTTAGGTGGGGCTTTTGACGTGCTCTCAGCTGTAAGCTTTTGCCTGTCCGGAGCTTTAGCTCCGCCCTCGAGGCCTGGGCCCTTCTGCGCAGGGTCGGAAACCAAGGTTTATTGGTGCGGGCGTGTTTGCTGGCTTCCGCTGAGGTGCGTACTTCCGCTCGTCCCGGACTCTACCCCGCCCCCGCGTTCGGAGCCTGCTCGTGCACTTATGAATGCTATTCGCGGTTTCTCCGGCCGGGTGGGGATAATAGCGTGGGCTCAGCTGCGAGCCTCCACTTGTCTCAGGGTCCACCCCGTTCCCGCGCTCAGAGCCCGCTCACGCATGTATACTGTCCAACCGCGGTTTCTCCGGCCTGGGGCCAGGGGTGGGGGGCTGGTAGCGTCAGCTCAGCCGCGAGCCCCTGCCCGTCCCTGGTCCTAGCCCGGTCCCCGCGGTCAGGGCCGGCTTGCGCAGGGCCTGCCCGTTTCTGGCCTCCTGCTTTGTCCCCGTAAGTGGGATTAAAGGCAGGTCCGCAGCTTCTGGACCGCTTTCGCGCGCCCCTCCTACCCTCTGGGCTAGACCAATCTCCCACAGGCTTGGCCTCTGCCCACGCCGACAGAACCGCCTTTCAGCGTCCTGCCGCCCCAAAACCTTAAGCAGCCCTTAGCAGAGTAGGAAGGGACCTAATACTCCACACTGTAGACCTGGGAGCTCCCTCACTTGTTTCACAGCTCAAAACTGTCCAAACTCCTCTTCTAGGCTCTGGGACTGCAGTCTGGGGCTTGGTTCCTGGGACCCAGGTCCCTCCCTCTCCGCCAAACTCTCCTCCCGCCACACGGGTCTCTCCGGGCTGCCGTTTGCTCTGGGGAGCTGGGCAGCCCTCTTCGCGTTTTCGCTAATCCTACCAGTCTCAGTGTGGCTTCTTCTGTGTTCCTTGGTTGAAGAGTCCACTTAGTTTTGTTCAAAGTTGGTTTATCCAGGTGATGGTTCTTAAAATTGAGTTGTAATCCACTTTGGTTCTGGGAGTTGGAAGTTGGTACGTCCGCCTACTCCATCGCCATCTTGCTCCGGCCCTAGAAAATTTTTTAATGCAATTGAAAATTAGATTGTTTTCTTAATTTTTCTTTCTGATAGTTTATTACTAATGTATATAAAAATAAAAACTATTTCTGAGTATTAATTTTGTGTCCTGTTACTTTACCAAATTCATTTATCAGTTTTAATATTTTTGGTGGGATTTTTAGAGTTCTCTTTTTATAGTATTATGTTATCTGGAAATAATGGCAGATTTACTTCTTTTCCAATTTGGTTGATATTTTTTCTTGTCTAATTGCTGTGGCTAGTACTTGCAAGGCTGTGTGTTAATAAAACTGATGAAAGTAAATATCCTTGTCATGTTCCTAATTTTCAGAAAAACTGTTTTAGCTTTTCTTCATTAAGTATAATGTTGGCTGTGGGTTTGTTATATATGCTCTTATTATATTGAGGTATTCTTTCTCTTTTCCACTTTGCCTGAAATTTTTAACACAAATGGGTCCTATCTATTGATATAATCATGTAATTTTTATCTTTTATTGTGTTTATGTAGTGTAATACATTGATTGGTCTTTGAATATTGAACCAACTTTGCATAGCAATAATAAATTTTACTTGATCATGGTATGTGATTGTTTTAATGTATTGCTGAATTTGGTTTGCAAATATTTTGTTGATAGCTTTTTCCTGTACGTTCATTAGAGTTGTTAGCTTATAATTTTAGTTCTTTTAAATTTTTTTTATTTATTCATTTTAGAGAGGAGAGAGGAGAGAGAGAGAAAGAGAGAGAGAGAGAGAAAGGGGGAGGAGCAGTAAGCATCAACTCCCATATGTGCCTTGACCAGACAAGTGCCGGGTTTTGAACCGGCAACCTCAGCATTCCAGGTCAATGCTTTATCCACTGCGCCACCACAGGTCAGGCCTAATTTCAGTTCTTTTAATGTCTTTATTTGGTTTTGAAATTAGAGTAATGCTGGTAAAATGAACTTCAGAGTGTACTCTCCTCTTTATTTTTTTAAAAAAATAGTTTGAAAAAGATAGATGTTAATTCTTTTTTAAATGTTTAAATAGCCTGACCTGTGGTGACACAGTGGATAAAGCATCGACCTGGAATGCTGAGGTCGCCAGTTCAAAACCCTGGGCTTTCATGGCCAAGGCACATATGGGAGTTGATGCTTTCTGTTCCTCTCCCCTTCTTCTTCTCTCTCCTTTCTAAAAAAAAAAAAATGTTTGATAAAATTTACCTGTAAATCAGTCTGGTCCAGGTCATTTTTGTTGATGGGTGTTTTTTGATTGTTGATTTAATTTAGTTATTAGCAATTTTTCTGTTCATACTATTTGTTCCTTTTTTTTCTGTTCCTTCTTGATTTAGCCTTTGAAGATTTTATGTTTCTAAAAATTGACCCATTTTTTTTTCACGTTGTTCAGTTTGTTGGAGTTAAAGTTTTTGTAGTATTTTTTAAAATAATTTTTTGTATTCCTATTATGTCAGTAGTGATTGTTGCTTTTTCATTTGTAATTTCATTTATTTAGGTCTTCTCTTTTTCTCTCTCTCTGATGACTTGGGTTAAAGGTTTATTAATTTTAGTTATTGTTTCAATAAAACAGTTTTTGGTTTCACTGATCTTTTGTATTTTTTATACCTTTTTGTTTATTTTTCTTTTTTCTACTCACTTTGGGTTTTGTATGTTGTCTACTTTGTTTACGTGTAAAATTAGATTATTTATTTGAGGTTATTTTGCTTCTTGAGGGAAGCCTGTATTAATATGAATTTTCCTCTTAAGACTGCTTTTGCTGTGTCTCACACATTTTGGGTTGTTGTGTTTATATTTTTATTTGTCTCAAGGTGTCTTTTGATATTTTCCCCTTGATCTCACTATTAGCCCATTATCATTTTTTAAATATGAATTTATTGGGATAACATTGGTTCACAAAACCATACAGATTTTCAGTGTACAACTCAATATAACACCATCTTCAACAGAGTAGGAGTAGCCAGTAGGTAGGGGGAAAAGAGATTAAGTGGAGGTGGGCAAATCTAGAGCTAGGGATAGAAAGAGACTTTACTTGGGGCATAAGGTGCACTATGCAATGTGCAGAACCCCTTCTAATTCATTTTTTAGTTGCATGTCATTTAGCTGCCATGTGTTTTTGTGTTTTTTATTTATTTTTCTTGAAATTGATTTTTAGTTTCATTCCACTGTGGTCAGAGAAGATGCTTGATATGATTTCAATCTTCTTAAATTAATTGAGACTTTTGTTGTGGCCTAACATATGGTCTGTTCTGAAAAGTGTTTCATGTGCACTTGAAAAGAATGTGTATTCCTCTGCTTTAGGGTTAAATGCTCTAAAAATATCAATTATATTCATATGACCTAATATGTCATTTAAGGTCGCTGTTTTCTTGCTGATTTTCTGCTGGAAAGATGTATCCATTGATGTCAACGGGGTGCTAAATTCCTCAACTATGACCATATTACTGTTGATCTCTCCTTGTATGTTTGTTATAATTTGCTTTATATATTTAGCAGCTCCTATTTTGGAGGCATGACTGTTTATAAGGAATATAATCATCTTGTTGAAAAATGTTATTTTGTCTTTTATTATAACCTTTGCTCTAAAACTTATTTTGTTTAATATAAGTATAGCTGCCTTACATTTTTATCATTTCTATTTGTATGACATGTCTTTTTCCATTTTTCACATTTAGTCTCTGTGCCTTTTATTTTCTTCTTAATTTAAAATTTTTATTTTATTCTGTTGATGTGGTTTCAAGTGTCCCATTCAATATAACACCCTCTCCACACCATATCATGCACGCTAATGCTCCATGAAAAGTCTCCTTTTAAGGCTGTTTCACTCCTTTGGCCCCCGTACCCAACCTCCACCCTTTCTTTCTCTCTGGCTATTGCCACCCTGTTTTCTGTATCTATGTGTTATGTATATATAATTTGACTAACCCCTCTACCTTCTTTGGTCCCATTTCCTCTGCATCCTCCCCTCTGATGGCTGTTCATGTGTTTCTTGTAACCCTGCCTCTGTTTCTACACTGTTTCTTAGTTTATTGTGTTCACTAGATATCATATATAAGTGAGATAATATGGTATTTGTTTTTATTTTTATTTTTGCCTGGCTCTTTTCAATTAGCACAATATTCTCCAGGTCCATCCATGCTGTGGCAAAAGGTAACATTTTCTTTTTATTATGGATGCATAGTTTTTATTGTGTAAATATACCACAGCTTTTTTATCCACTCATCCACTGATAAACATTTGGGCTGTTTCCAGATCTTGGCTATTGTAAACAATGTTGCAGTGAACATAGAGGTGCAAATTTTCTTTTGATTTATCTTAGGATAAATTCCTAGAAATGGAATAGTTGAGTTGTAAGGCAGTTCTATTTTTAATATTTTGAGGAAAAGCCATACTGTTTTATTCAGTGGCTGCATGAGTCTGCATTTCTGCCAGTAATGCAAGAGGGTTCCCTTTCCTCCACATCCTCACCAGCACATGTTGTTTGTTGATTTGTTAATGAAAGCCATACATATGGCAGGTATGAGATATTGGCTCATTGTGATTTTAATTTGCATTTCTCTAATGATTAATGATGTTCAATATTTTTTCATCTGTATATCCTCTTTGAAAAAGTGTCTATTCAGGTCCAATTTTTAAAATTGGATTATTTACCCTTCCTGGTGTTAAGCTTTATAAGTTTTCTATAAATTTTTGTTGTTAAGCCCTTATCAGATGCATTAACAAATATGTTCTTCCATTGAGTAAGTTGTCTTTTTATTTTGTTAATGGTGTCTTTTGTTGTGCAAAAGCTTTTTAGTTTCAAATAGTTCCATTTGTTTATTTTTTCCTTTATATCACTTGTCCATGGAGACACATCAGCAAAAATATTGCTACAAGAGATGTCTCAGAGTCTACTGCCTATATTTCTTCTAGAATTTTTATGATTTCACAACTTACTTTAAATTATTTTTCCATTTTGAGTTTATTTTTGTGACTGGTTTAAGTTGGTTGTCTGATGTCATTGTTTTGCATGTACCTGTTCAATTTTCCCAACACCATTTATTAAAGAGACTGTCTTTACTCCATTGTATACTCTTGCTTTCTTTGTTGAATTTTTTTTCATCTATTGATATGATCATATGATATTTATCTTACTTTCTGTTTATGTGATGAATCATGTTTATTGATTTGTGAATATTTTACCAGCCTTGCCTTCCTGGAATCAATCCCACTTGATCAGGATGTGTGATCTTTTTAATGTATTGTTAGATACAGTTTGCTAATATTTTGTTGAGAATTTTAGCATCTATGTCCATCAGGGATTTGGCCTATAGTTTTGTTTCTGTGCAGTGTTTATTCTGGTTTTGGAATTAGGGTAATACATGCCTCATAAAATGAGCTTGAAAGTCTTTCCTTCTTTTGAATTTTTTGAAATAGCTTGAGAAGGATAAGTGTTAGTTCTTTAAATGTTTGATAAAATTTGCCTGTGAAGCCATTTAGTCCAGGACTCTTATTTGCTGTGTGGTTTATTTTATAACTATTTCCATTTTATTTATTGTAATTTGCCTGCTCAGGTTTATTGATTCTTTCAGGTTCAGTTTTAGAAGATTTTATGTTTCTAAAACTTTATTCATTCCACCCAAGTTGTCTAAGTGTTTTGGTATATAGTTCTTTGTAGTATTTTCTTACAATTATTTGTTTTTCTATGATATCAGTTGTTACTTCTTCCCCTTCAATTTTGATTTTACTTATCTGTGTCTTCCCTTTTTTTTTCCTTGATGAGTCTATTTAAGGGTTTTTCACTTTTGTTTACCTTTTCAAAAAACCAGCTCTTGATTTCATTGATCTATTGTATTGCTTTTTTAGCTTCGATGTTATTTATTTATGCTCTGATCTTTATTATTATTATTATTATTATTATTATTATTATTATTATTGCATCCTCTGGGCTATTTTTTTTCTAGTTCTTTTATGTGCAGGGTTTGATTGTGTATTTGAAATTCTTCTTTCATCCTAAGGTGTCTGTAATGCTATAGACTTTTCTCTCAGGACTGCTTTTACTGTGTCCCATAGATTTTGTTTTGTTGTATTGTTAAGGTTCATTTGTTTCAAAAAAATTTTAATTATTTTCTTGATCTCATTGTTAACCCATTCATTTTTAAATAACATGCTATTTAGCCTCCAAGTGTTTGAATGATTCTTTTTTTTCTATTAGAGTTGATTTCTAGATTCCTGCCACTGTTGTCAGAGAAGATGTTTGATATGATTTCAATCTTAAATTTACTGAGACTTGTTTTGTGTTTTAGCATGTGGTCTATCCTATTAAATATACCATAAATGCTTAAAAAGAGTAAATATTCTGCTACTTTGGGGTGAACCATTCTGAAGATATCAATTAAATCCAGTTGATCTAGTGTGTCATTCAAAGTTGCTGTTTCTTTGTTAATTTTCTATCTAAAGAATCTATCCATTGATATCAATGGGATATTAAAATCCCCTACAATTACTGTGTCACTGTCAATACAGTGTCCGTAAAGTCACAGTGCACTTTTGACCGGTCACAGGAAAGCAACAAAAGACGATAAAAATGTCAAATCTGCACCAAATAAAAGGAAAACCCTCCCAGTTTATGTAGGATAATGTGGCAGCATATGCGCATGCACAGATGATAACATAACATCTTGTATACAGCAAAGAGGCCCATGGCCATGCCAGTTGAGATGTGGACGGTACAGAGGAAAGTTCAGTGTGTTCTGTGGCTCGCTAAATTTGAATTCGCGACCAAAGTGCAACGTGAATATTGGTGCATTTATAACGAAGCGCCACCACATAGGAATAACATTACGTGGTGGGATAAGCCGTTGAAGGAAACTGGCAGTCTGGTGGAGAAACCCCATTCTGGTAGGCCATCAGTCAGTGATGCGTCTTTAGAGGCTATACGGGATAGCTACCTAAGGAGCCCTAAAATATCTGTGCGTGCTTGTGCTCGACAATTATGCCTAAGCAAGACTACAGTTCATAAGGTGTCAAAGAAAGGTATCTGTTTTATGGGGTACAAACTGCAGCTGTTGCAAACTATCAAACCGGCAGATAGACCCACGCGATGCGCATTTGCTATAGAAATGCTTCATGAGATCGGCAATGCTGCAAGATTTTTGCAGAAGATTGTGTTTAGCTATGATGCGACCTTCCATATCTGTGGACATGTTCATCACTATAACGTCTGAATATGTGCTGCTGAACATCCTCATGCCTACATTGAGTACAAACGAAACATCTGTAAACTGAACATGTGCTGTGGTCTTATGCATGATAAGGTGATAGGCCCATTTCTTTTTTTTTTTTTTTGTAGAGCAGTCTATGATGGCAAACAACTATCTGGACATGTTAGAATTGTATGCAGTGCCACAATTTCCAGAAGGTGACATCTTTCAACAGGACAATGCTCCTTCACACTATGCCACCATTGTTTATGAGTTTCTGGATAGAACATTCCCCTGGCGGTGGATAGGCAGAGGTTTTGTCAAGCTATGGCCACCACAATCCCCGGATCTGACACCCTTAGACTTTTACTTTTGGGGTTATGTGAAGCAACATGTGTACATTGAACGTATCAACAACATTAATCACTTAAAACAGAGAATCAAAGACATTATTCACTCTGTTACACCAGAATCCTTATCCATGTGTGGCAAGAACTTCACTATCATTTGGATGTGTGTAGGGCAACAAATGGAGCCCACATCGAACTGCACTGAATAAGTATGAAACTGGGAGAGTTTTCCTTTTATTTGGTGCAGATTTCACATTTCTATCATCTTTTGTTGCTTTCTTGTGACAGTCAAAAGTGCACCATGACTTTATGGACACACTGTATTTCCCTTTATGTGCCTCAAAACCTGCTTTATATATTTAGGTGCTCCTATATTGGCTGCATACATATTTACAATGGTAATGTCCTTTTATTGATTTCTTCCTTTATCATTGTATAGTGAACTTCTTATCAATAATAACCTTAAATGTAAATGGGTTAAATTCTCCAGTCAAAAGACATAAGGTAGCTGCATGAATAAGTACAAGACCCATATATGCTGACTAAAAGAGACATACCTCAGAACAAAATATACACATAGACTGAAAGTAAAGTGATGGAAAAAATATTGCATGCTAAAGGAAATTTAAAAAAGCTGGGATAGCAATATTTATATCTAAAAAACATATCCTTTAAGACAATGTACTTATTTATTACCATTTTTTAAACTTATAATCTTTTTTTCTCAATATGTTTTTTTTCCCTCTTTTTATAGCAGTTTCTTTAACATTTCTTATAGTACTGGTTTGTTGGTAATGAGTTCCTTGAGGGTTTTTTTTTTTTTCTGAGAAGTTCTTTATCCTTTAATTTTAAATGATAACTTTGCTGGATAGAGTAGCCTTTTTTGTAGGTTCTTGTTTTGCATTATTTTGAATGCTTCTTGGCATTTCCTTTTGGCCTGAAGTGTTTTGATTGAGGAATCAAATGTTAGTCTTATGGGGACTCCTTTGTAGGTAATTCATTGCTTTTCTCTTGCAGGTTTTAGAATTATTTATTTGCCTTTTAGATTTGATGTATTAATTATGATGTGTCTTGGTGGTAGCCTCTTTGAGTTCATCTTTAATGGGAATCTCTGTGCTTCTTGAACTTGTGTAAATTTTTCCTTCATCAATTAAAGAAAATTTTCAACTATGATTACTTCAAACAAGTTCTCTATTCTTTGTATATTTTTTTCTCCTTCAGGAACCCCAATGATGCAAATATTGTTTCCCTTCATGTTGTCACAGAGGTCTCTTGGAGTGTCCTTAGCCTTTTTAAACTTTTTTTTTTCTGCTCTAGTTTTATGCTAATGTTTATTTTATCCTCTAACTTGCTGATTCAATCCTCTGTTTCATCCAGCCTGCTATTCTTTTCTTCTATTGCAGTTTTCATTTAAGATATAGTATTTGCTATTTCTTTAAAAATTTTTTGAAAATTTATTTGTTTTAGAGGGGAAAAAAAAAGGAGACAGGCTCTCATATGTGCTTTGACCAGGCATGGCCAGGGTTTTGAACTGGTGACCTCAATGTTCCAGGTTTATGCTTTATCCATTGTGCCACCAGAGTTCAAGTATATCTGCTATTTCTGACTGGTTAATTTTTATGGTTTCAATGCCTTTATTAATACTTACTAGTTCTTTGTTTAAGATATCATTGTGATTATGTTTTTTTATTTATTTATTTTTAAATTTATTTATTTTTAGAAAAAGAGGAAAGAGAGCAAGAGAAGCAGGAGGAGCCAGAGCATCAACTCCCATATTTTCCTTGACTGGGCAAGCCCAGGGTTTTGAACCAGCAACCTCAGCATTTCAGGTTGATGCTTTATCCACTGTGCCACCACAGGACAGACCAATGATTATCCTTTCTTACTCTAAGATTTTTTTGAGTATTCTAATAACCATTGTTTTAAACTCTGAGTCTCATAGTTTGGTTAATTCCATTTTATTTAATTATTTTTCTGGGGATTTCTCTTGTTAATTTATTTGGGTCATATTTCTTTGTCTGCCCATTTTATCTGTGTATAAGGTACCAGCTCTGTTATTGTTCCCAAATTTGTTGTGACATTTTATTAAGAAGGTGGGCTCAGTGGTGCTAACTTCCAGGCCACCTGAACTCCTTGTTTTAAGAATTTACTTGACGGTTATATTTACCTTCCTATTGTATGCGGTCTTGAATGCGGTTGATCCTCTCGGATGGAGTTAACCCTTCAGGCTAGCTTGCTCTAAGGGTCAACTTTGATCATGTGTATCAGACACTGTGTGGTGTCTGTCCTATGGAGCTTAGTTATTCTCCGGAGAGTGTAGTGTGTGCTGGACTCCTCTTTTGGGCGTCCTACTTGTGTGGCTAGTTGAATCTAGCATTGGTGTAATCTGCCACTCACTACTGGTTGAGTTTATTCTGGGTACTCCTGGGTGGACTTTGGGTATGGGATGATGTTAGGCTTTGTTTGTAACCCACTCTGGGTTATATGTCTGAAGCTATCACCCTGTTGACAGTTAGTGTCTGCATTTTCTCTGCCTGGGTTTGTATGGGAGGGGTCAACCTGTGCTTAAGGATCACCTTCCTCCTGCCGAGCATTGACACCTGCTCAGTAAAAGGCTTAAATTCAATAAAATTTGCCTCCACTTTTTAGCTATTCTACTTCCTCTTGCAGCTTCCTGGTCTTCACACAGATTCTTCTGTAGAAAGACTGTAGAGTGGACTCAGACTAGCCTCATCCTATCAACTCCACCACTGGTTTCAAGCTTGGTGGTGTAGGACAGCTGAGGTTAGAATGAAAACCTTAATGGGACCCCCTACTTCAGGGGTCTCTTGCTCAGGAGCTCAGTATGAGCAAAGTGGTCCATCCTCCAGAACCTAATCCTATAGCCACTGCTGGATATTCTAATTTTATTTCTCTCCAGTGAAGTGAACAGCAGGTTCAGGTTGGGTAGGGCCAACAGTCTCCTTTGCAGAAGTTCTTTCAGCTGGGAAGCCCCTAGTCTCAGGGAGGAAGATTGAGAAAGTCTTCCACTAAGGGCTGTTTATAACCCCTCCCCAAAGAAGGTGGCTAAGCTCCTTGAACAGTCACAAAAATAAACTCCAAAGAACTCACACTATGAATGTCTGTGCTCCAAGCCTCTCTCCCTATGGATCTTAGCACAGTGGATCAGGATATCCACAACTTGAGCTGGTTGACTATAAAGCTATATCTTATTCAATGTGTGAGAGTTGTTGTGCTGGTGCTGACCACAGAAAGCAGAATTTGCGTCATCTGGGTTTGATGCCTGATGAGCTCTTCCTTTGGATATGCTGCTAGTAAGGCTAGTTGGGTCCTGATCTAGTGTTCCCTATTGGTGGTCACTGGATATGTTTGTTTCTGGGCCTTTTAGGAGGGAAACTTGTGCAGTCCAGAGTAAGACACTGCCAGTGACTGGCCTTGAGCAACCTTTTTGGAGCTAAAACAATCTACAGTTTGTGGCTGCCTCTACTGGGCTTAGGTGCACATGGGAGGACCAAGATGCATTCTGAGGCTGGCTTTTACTTGCCTTAGTTTTGGTTGCAAGTCAACAGAAAGCCCAAGGTTCCCTGAAATTCATCTCCTGTTGCTTCTGTCTGCTTGCTGCTTGTTGGGCTTGGCTCTTGAAAAAAAATTTCTGATAGAGTCTAGAGGCTGGAGTAGTTCATGGAATAGAAAAGTTGGTGACGTTTCTTGTTCTGAATTTTTTCACAGACCTCAGTAAGGTATTGCCACTAGAAGTCCAGTGGTTATGGACTCTGAAACCCAAAGATTTGATCTGCCCACAGTCCAGACAGTTTCTACTGAATCTTCTGTGAGACAGAAGCACCAATCATATTCTTGGAAAAGTGAGAGAAAAATCTCCAGACAACTGAATCATTGTCACCCCCTGAGTCTTTCTAGCTTCCCACTTCCTGGCCAAGGCTGCTTACTTATCAGCAATACCCACTCTCCATAGAGTGAGGAAAGAGAGATTTTTGAGGATGAGGAAGTTGCTTTCTCCCAGGTTGATGCCACATGGAGGGGTTTGCTCCACCCAAGAAACTGCAATATGACTCAGCACAGGGGTTCTGGTGGCTGTTCCCCACAGCATCTCTCCCTGAGACCACCAATTTCATACTCTTCTTAAGTGACTCTAGTCCTCTCAGCCCTACTTTCACTGGAGCCCAGGGTAAGTAGCTGTGAAAGATATTTTCTGCATTGGCCTTTTAAGCGGGTGACTGTCTCTGAGATTTCCTGTCTCTTTTTTGTAGACAGGAATTGGCCTCTTTTCACCCCCACATGCTATGTGAGCACCTCTTCTAGCTCTGATGCTCTATGCTGGTGTATCCGGCCTGGAGCTTAGAACCCACAGTGCTCAGGGAAAAGCCTCCCAAGCAGCTGCTCATTACTGGGAGTAGGGGAAGCACTTTTCATATATCCACTCTTCCTTTCAGTCTCACTTTGGTTTCTTCTGTGAATCCTTGGTTATAGATTTCCCTTCATTTAGTCCTAAATTGTTTTGTTTGTTTGGTTTTTTTCAGGACAATTTTTCTTATAATTTAGTTATAACTCCAGTTTGGTCCTGGGAAGAGATGAATGAAATGTCTGTTTGCCTACTCTGTCACCATCTTGGAATCTTGTGCATGTCTTTTGATCTGATGTGCAATTTTTGTAGATGATATATACAGTCTTTTCTTTTCTTTTTTGAGAGAGGCAGGGAGAGAGAGACAGGAACATCAAGTTGCTCCAGGATGTATCCTGACTAGGGAATTGAACCATCAACCTCCACACTCTGGGACAAGGCTCCAACTAACTAAGCTATCAAGCCAGGGCTTAACATTTTATTTATTGATAGAGACAGAGAGAGGGTAGGAGGAAGGGAAGCATCATTTGTTAGATCCACTCAATTGTTCATTCATTGGTTGCTTCTCATGTATGCCCTGACCAGAGAGCAAATCCACAAGCTTGTCATTTCAGGATGATAATCTCAACCAACTGAATTTACTGACCAAGACAGGTGTTTGCTTTCTTATCCATTCAGCAACTCCATGTCTTTGAATTGAAGCATTTAATTCATTTACATTTAAAGTGATTATTGAGCCTGGCCAGGTGATGGCTCAGTGGATAGAGCATCAGCCTAGAATGCTGAGGACCCAGGTTCAAACCCTGAGTGTAGGCTCATCCAGCCTGAGGGCAGGCTCCAACTTGAGTGTAGGGTCACCAAATTGAGCGAAGATCAAAGACATGACCCTTTGATTGCTGGCTTGAGGCCATGGTTGCTGGCTTGAGCAAGGGGTCACTCATTCTGCTGGAGTCCCTGATCAAGGCACTAATGAGAAAACAGTCAATAAACAACTAAATGTGCTGCAACAAAGAATTGATGCTTCTCATCTCTCTCCCTTCCTGTCTGTCTGTTCTGGTCTGTCCCCCTCACTCTTTCTCTCATTAAAAAAAATAAATAAAAAATTAAAGTGATTATTGATAGGTACACAATTATTATAATTTATTATTCATATTTATGTTCTCCCCCCCACCCTTTTTTCTTAAAGAAGTCCCTTCAGCATTACTTGTAATACTGGTTTTGTGGTGTAGAACTCTTAGTTTTTTATTTCCTGGAAAACTTTTATTTTCTCTTCAATTTTGAATGATAATTTTGCTGGGTAGAGTAGTTTTAGTTGTAGGTCCTTGCTTTTCCTCACTTTGGATATATCTTGCCACTCCCTTCTGGCCTGAAATGTTTCTGTTGAGAAATCATCTGACACATCTTATGGGAGCTCCCTTGTATGTAACTACTTTTCTCTTGTAGCTTTTAAGATTCTTTCTGTTTCTCTAATTTCTGACATTTTATTATGATGTGTCATTTTTGTAGACTTTTTTTGGGGGGGATCAACATTTGAAGACTTTTTGTGATTCCTGTACTTGTAAGTCTATTTTCTTTGCCAGATTAAAGAAGATTTCAATCATTATTTATTCAAATGGTTCTCAATCCTTTGCTCTCTTCGTTTCTTCTGGTAACCCTGTGGTGAAAATGTTGTTATGCTTAAAGTTATCCCAGAAACTCTTACACTATCCTAGTTTTATGGATTTAAAAAAAATTTTGCCATTTCAATTGGGTTTTTCTTCTACTTTGTCTTTCTACTTGATGATTTGATTATCTGCTTTCTCTAGTCTGCTGTTGATTCCTTCTAGTATATTCTTTATGTCAGTTATTATGTTCTTTATTTCTGACTGGTTCTCTTTTATGGGTTTTATGTCCTTCTTTTATGTGACTCTTTATGGAAGGCCTCACTAAGTTGCTTGAACATCCTTATATCCATTGTTTTAAACTCTGTATCTGGTAGGTTACTTGCTTTCATTTTGTTTAGTTTTTTTTCTGGATATTTCTTTTGCTTTTTCATTTGGGACTTTTTAAAAATCCTTTTCTTTTGTTTGCACCTCTATGTTTGTTTTTATGTATTAGGTAGATTTGCCATGTCTCTCAGTCTTGTCAGGATGGCCTTATGTTTTATGTGTCCTGTGGGGTCCAATGGCACAGTCTCCTTGATCACTCAAGTGAGGTTTCCAAGAGTCTCCCTTTTGTGAAATGTGTGTTCCCTCCTCCTGTAGTTGAGCCTTGATTACTGTTGACACCTCAGTTGGAGGTATAGACCCTCAAGCTGACTGGCTGTATGTTTTGACCACCTACAGCATACAAGATGCTGTTTAGAGTCTGACCCAACAGAACAGGATTTGCTTAACACCTATGGAGCTTATCAGGTGGTATTCTGTTATGGTCTGAAACTGGTCACAGGGTGTGTTGCTTCTAGGGTTTCTTGGGATGAGCACTAGTGCAGGCCAATTTCAGCAACTGCTTGTGACCAGCCTGGTGAAATCTGGAAGGAGCTAAAAAGCAATCCACAGTTGGTAGCTGACTATGCTGGGCCTGTAGGTATTTAAGAGTAGCCATGCTGCACACCAAGGCTGGTTGCTACCAATACTAGGCTTGGTACAACTCAGCAAAAGAGTACCCTGAGTCTTGCTGATTTCTGACTGCTTTTTGTAAAGCCAAGTCACTGAAACATCCTTGGGCATTATGTAAGTTGTATTAGGTGTCTCATGGATTCATCATGTTGTTACTTGTGGTGTTTACCAGGTTAATGAATTTTTAGATTCAGGTGTATGGTTAAGCCTCAATGGAAGAAAGGTATCATTGCCATGTGCATGAGAGTAGATCTCCACACAGGTATAGTGGTGGCTGCCTCTCCAGCCCTTGTCCATAAGCCATATGACTAGACTTCTCCTTGTATGTCTTTGGTGACCCTCGAGATCCTCTTTTTCCAACAGTGTCCCAGGCAAGCATCTGTGAGTTAGTAAGTCTGTGGGCTCTTTAAGAGAACACCCGAATTTCCAACAATCTTCTATCTCACCCTGACAGACTAATTGCTGTTGATTAGCACATCCAGATGTTGTAGGGTTTCCTCTTTCCAGTACTGGTGCTATGGGTTGGAAAGCCTGGTGTGGAACTGAGACTCTTAGCTCCTTAAGAAGGACATCTGCAGCTGAGATATCATTCCTGATTCTCACCACATTTGGCTATGGTTTTAGCTCCCTTTACATCTCTGCCCCTACTATATACAAATCCTAATGTGACTTTCTCTTCATTCTTAGGTATAAACTTATATTAGTTATATAACATAAAACTTATGTTCTTAAGATAGTTCTCCAGGGTATTTTTTATAATTTAGTTTTAATTTTGATGTGTTCATTAGAGGAGATGAGCACAGTGTCTACTTACTCTGCCATCTTGACCAGAACTCCATCATTTTTTACTTTTTTTATTGGTGCTTTATGTTGATCTATTTCTGGAAACATTGTCCATTTTTTTAAAAAAAGTTTCAATTTTATTTTTAGGTCAATAATATATTTCAGGCTACTTTGTCTATGGTGTAAGACAAAGTTAAGGTTAATAATTTACACATTGATATCCAATTATTCTAACACTGTTAGAAATCTATTTGTTGTCTCATTGAATTATCTTGCCACATTTGTAAAACAAATCTTTACAATAATATTTCTGTTTCTGGACTCTCCAGTTGGTTACATTAATATATGTATCAATAACACATTGTTTTACTATTTATTATAATTGATTTCTACATATTATGTATCCTGCAATCTTCTTAACTCACTTATTACTTCTAATAATGTTCTATAGATTTTAAAAAATTTTCTACATAATCATGTAGTCTGAGAATAAAGACTACTTTACTTTATATTTTCAAATTAACATGCTTTTAAAATCAGAGTTCCACTGTCTTCCACATTGAAAAGTTGCTGACAAAAACTTTAATCATCCTTATCTTTGTTGTGATATGTATCTTTTTATCATATATATATATATATATATATATATATATATATATATATATATATATGAGGGAGAGAGTGAGAGAGAGAGGAACAGACAGATACAGACAAACAGAAAGGGAGAGGAATGATACAGATCAATTTTTCATTGTATCATCTTAGTTCATTGACTGCTTTCTGGTATGTGCCATGGCCAGGGACTCCAACTGAGCCAGTGACCCCTTGCTCAAGCCAGTGACCTTGGGTTCAAGCCAGTGACTTTGAGCTTCAAGCTAGAAACCTCTGGGCTTAAGCCAGTGACTTTGTGGTCATGTCTATGATACCATACTCAAGCCAGCAGCCTTGGGATTTGGAACCTGGATTCTTAGGCCGATGTTCTACCCACTACACCAACACCTGGTCAAGCAATTGTGATGTATCTTGTTTGGATTTTCCTTATGTTTATTTCTATAGATTTTTTAATGTCTTTGATACCTAGATCAATAATTCTCATCAAACTTGAAAAATTTGGGCCATACATAGTTCTTTGTTCAACAAGTCACTGCGTCTGTTCAACGTTTTATCTTTTTATTTGTTTATACTTCTGTTTTATTGTTTCTGTTGTTATAACTTCAAGTGAACTGAACTTTTCTTCTGTTGTGTCTAACCTGCTTTAAAACTCACCCAGTAAAATGTTCATTTAATATTGTAGTTTTTAATCTCTAGAATTTCTTTTTGTTCATTTTTATATCTTTCTCTCACCACTGTTTTATGATTTTTTTAGATCCTACAGCATGTAGAGCATATTTCTTTTTTTTTTGCATGTAGAGCATATTTATAATAATAATATCTATTATTATTTTGAGTTGAATTTAGACCATTTTTCCCCAAAATGTACCACCTTATCTTGCCCACTCTTAATGTCATCCATGACTGCTCAATGCATTTGTGTATACATATGAGCTTTCTAATGGCTTTTTCATTATCTAAAAGAAATTTCATTTCTTTATACATTCAAATGTATAAAGATGAGAATTGCTAGTATCTTCTCTTTCTCCATCATGCTTATTATTATTTTAAACTTAACCTGATTCTTAGAAGAAATATATTATGATTTTCTTTGCAAAAAGGCATTTATTTTACCTTATTCTTGTTTCCACTTTTTTCACTAGTACAGGTAACTTTGTTTATATTGTTGTATTACTTTTACTTCTTCTAAAAACTTCCAGAATATTTGTTACATACTTATAGATTTGATGGAATAGTTTCTGTAGAATATCAATTTTCTTTTCCTTTTCTTGCTTAAGTGTTCAAAAAAATTATGCCTTCATTTCTATCTTATTTTGTTCTTTGACAGAGAAATTTATCCTCCTGAAATTTTCAGGGTTACATTCTGAGACATTAATGGAAATGACAGATCATAAGTTTATCTATTAATAGACACTAGTTCTACAGTTTTATGCTTGAGTTGTTTCAAAATCAAAAACACCAAAAATCTAGGTATTTGTCTATATCTGATGATATCAGATAAGTCTACTATCATTTATGTATTTACCACTGTTATGTTTATTATCTTCTACTTTTGCCCCTTTAATGTAGGTGTCAAGAATTTTGTGAAAAGGATACTTGCAGAGGATAAGAAGTTTGGCTAGACTAGATACCTTTAACTTTTTAAACTATAATATATGGTGAAAAATACATTTTACATTATAACTCAGTATGTAACACATGCAAACACATACACCTAAGTCATGGTTTTATAAAATTAAACTTGCTCTTATTATATATGACATACTAACATGTTCTTTATTATTATATATTATATTAAAAAATGTCGGTCTCATGTAAACTGATTGTGTGACCGACAAAATGGTTGCTGCCAGCAGCATAAAAAACACTTACTTAGACATTTGGGGCTATTTATAATTCTGAGATGTCATGAGTCTGAGGTAAAAAACATTTTATTTTAACATGGGCTATTTTTTTATTGCAGTAAAATTCCTAAACATAAAATTTATCATTTTAATTATTAATGTGCACAATTTTGTGGCATTTAGTGCACTAAAAGTGTGGTAAAACTTTAACCACTGGCAAGGTATCTCTGTCCAGCATTTTTGCAAACAACCTCTTCCTGAAATAGCTACTAATTTTCTGTCATGATTTCTTCTACTAGGTTTCTCCAAACCTTTCTGCTTAAATTTAAATGTCATTCAGGGCTTGAAATAATTCCAAATAACCTTGTGAAAGAAAGCAGGGTAACACATAAGTCTTTGAGTAAATTTATACTTAAACAAGGTAGATGGGTCAATATGTAAAACTGGACAGGGTTTATCCACAGAGATTACTATGGACAGTGTCACATTGCTCATAGAACACAGCTTAAAAATCATGTAGAAATGTGTCTGAGGAAAAGAGTACTTCCTTAATTGTAATTTTTTTCCATAAATGAAAAATGATCAAAACCCTAGCCTGGAGTATAGCTCTCTTCATAGAGAAAAAATGGAACTCATTTTTCTTTATAATAGCTTGCTTTTTGAAACCATGTCTGATATTAGAACAAAGTCTTAGAACTGAAGACACTTTTTAGGAGTCTGTTCTTTGTCAAAACAAAACAACATCTTGGTTTATATGCTGGTGAATGCTGGTGTGTTAGACCATCTAATGACAGGTTGGAAATGCACTGTCAGACATAATCCTCAGCCATACATGTGTGAATATTGTATTAAATACTAGACATGGTATGTAAGTGCTTAATGGTTTTGATTTTCTTTCCATCTGTTAAGCTGCCTATTCTGTTGTATACTATAAGTTTAGTATTTAGTTTTCATAACTTTCTTTTTATTAAAGTATCACACTTTAACTTGAAAAGTTATGTATTATTTTTCAAAAAAAAACTGGAACAAAATGGCAATGATTTTTATTATAAAAATTTTGAGACAGCCCATAGGTATAGCAACTCTTTGCTTTTGCATTGCATTACTGGTAATACATGATGGACCAATCCAAACAACTCTTATCAAGCCATTAAATTTCCTTACTGTAATGTGACTGTACGTGCTTACAAACAAAAATAAAGAACTCTTCACTAGAAGGGCATTGACATTGCTCATCAGTTTCTTCTGGATGCAAAGTGGTTTTTAGATGGTCTCTTCTAGATAAATTCAAAGTTCCTGGTGTATAAAACTGATGTAATGTCATAAATTTAACTTACCTTCCAGAAAATTACTTCTGCAGAGAATAGGTTCATTTTTGCTGCCTGGAGAAATCATTAGATGAATAATTTGTATTTTGAAGGTTGTTTGTTGCAAGCTTTTCTGGGAGGTCTAGACCATTTTTCATAAGACAAAAACAGGACCTTGTGAGCACTTGCTAGTTGATGACATTCCCTGCTTTAGTTTTCTTCATCCATCCAATAATTCCGAGCTGAACGTATCCCACTGTGATTTTTGAGAAACTCCCTTTTAATTGACTAGGCCAGAGCCTTTGGCTCAAGTGGAAGTTTTGCCAGACAGACTTCATTTAAACTTTTTATTTCAAGATTATTAAAGCAATGATTATTTACTAGTAGTATTTTTAAAAAATACAGTAAAGTAGAAAAACTGGTGGAAAGTATTACTCATAATCCCTCTACCCAAAAGGAAGAGTATTAAACTTTTGACCTAGTTCCTTCTTAGTTTGACTTTCTACTGGATTGGTCCACAGATTCAGCACTTTTGAAAATTTTTATGTGATATAGAAGAATATTCACAAGTGTTGAGGAAAAATCTTTCCTTATTAATCAACTTAGGCCTTAAAATATTAACTTGTTAAGCACATGGTATGTAGTATTGAAATGGTACTCCTGCCTGACCAGGCAGTAGCACAGTGGATAGAGCATTGGACTAGGATGAAGAGGACCCAGGTTTGAAACCCTGAGGTTGCTAGCTTGAGCAGAGACTCACCAGCTTGGATGCATGGTTGCTGGTTTGGGCATGGGGTTACTGGCTTGAGCGTGGGATCATAGACCTGACCCCATGGTCACTGGCTTGAGTCCAAGGTTGCTAGCTTGAAAAAAGGGGTTACTCACTTTACTGTAGCCCCTGGGTCAAGGTACATATGAAAAAGCAATCAATGAACAACTAAGCTGCCACAATGAAGACTTGATGCTTCTCATCTCTCTCCCTTTCTGTCGGTTCTTATCTGTTTCTCTCTCTATCTCTTTTTCTCTGTTTCTATTACAAAAAAGAAACAAAAAGAAATGTTACTCTTGGTCCTGGCTGATTGGTTTAGTGGACAGAGCATAAGCCTAGCATATAAACGTCCTGGGTTTGATCCTTGGTCAAGGCACACAGGAGATGTGATCATCTGCTCCTCTTTCTTTCCCTCAACTCCTTCTCTCTCTTCCTCTTATACAGCCAGTAGCTTGATTAGTTTGAGTAATGACCCTGGGTGCTGAGGATAGCTTGGTTGGTCCAAGGGTTGGCCCTAGAAAGGGGTTTCTGGCTGGATCCCGGTTGGGACACATGCAGGGGTTTATATCTTCTTCTCTCACTTAAAAAATTAAAAAGAAAAGAAACTGTTACTCTGATTTGGTAACTAGAGAAAATAGATTAAAAATAATGCATAGTATTGAAATAAGAGAGTACTAAAAAAGACCACTTCACTCTCTGCAACCATATAGTTTGCATTAACAAGAGTAAAGTACTATGAACAAGGAGAAATGTTTGCGGAATTACTTTGTCTTAACATTTCTTTTGTGCATAACAGTCAAGTAGGAAAGGGGAGGCAAATTCTTCTTTTTTTCTCTCATCAGTTTTTATTGTTCTATGTCCCATATATGTTGGTTCAGCTCTGCAATTAACACTGCCAGTTGTTTCTACATTGTCATCCAAGACAGAAATCTAGAAATTATTGAAGAATATTTTTCTTCATATCCCCAAGTACAAGTCTTCTTTGAATTTGAAACAGCATTTGTTTTGTGTTTTTTGATTACTTTATTTATTTTACCACCATTACTCACTTGTCTATATGCTAGTCATTGCTGTGTGTCCAGTAATCAATAAAGTACCTGCCACATTAGTCACCCAAGAAATGGTTGTAAACATCATTACTTTTTTAGACATTATGATTCAGAATGTGAGCACCAAGAAGTCTCATCTATTATTTAATTTAAATGACCCAAGAAGTTAGCATACTTCTTGAGCCTGAGAGTGCACTCTGCAATGTAACTAGGCTGGCTGGAAAGTGCAAGAAAGTAGACCTAATAGTTAAAGTAAGAGAGTGAAGGGGTGGAGAGTTTATAGTTTCTGTTAAAGGTCATGCAATGATCCTTTGGAAATTCTGTTCTCTCTCTCAGAAAAATGTCCTTTTATGCTTATAACAGGGCAAACTAGGTAATTTTATGTAAAATTTTAGTTCTTACCTTGACTTGTATTACTCTGCTTCTATGTACTAAGAGGCAGTTGTAACACCAAAGGAAGATCGCTGCTTATAGACATTCTTATCTCCAAAGTATACAGCTCTGTATTCCTCTCTGATCAATGATACTTGTATCTTGGATGAATAAAACTTACATCAGATATTTATTTGTACAGTATACTATGAAGAATAAGCAACCAGTAAAGGAAAGTGCTGTCTTTGAAAAGCTATCTAGTTTTCATGAAGAAAGAAGAAAACTAACACTTCTGACATGCCTAGTATGTGTTAGTTGTTTGCATATTCACCATCATATTTAATTCTCTCATGGTCCTGTTGAAGTAAGCACTAAAGTATATATTTTATAGGCAAGAAAATTTAGTCTCAGAGAAATTAAATAGCTTCCCCAGCTGGTATTCAAATACAAATCAATTGCTTTTCTCACTACACCATGGTGGTCCAGATTAAATAGTGATGATGAAATCAATAATAAGGACAATAACCACAGCAAATAGTATTGTAACATATATTATCTATGTGCCAAGAAGTCACTGTGCTAAATACTTTACATATGTTAACTAAATGTTCACACAACCCATGAGTTAAGTATTATTATTAACTCCATTTCAAAGATGCAAAAACTGATGCTAAGAGTAGTTACACAGACTCACCAATTATCAACAGTATAGCTGAGACTCAGTTCCATACAGTTTGGCCCTGGGCCCCCATGTTTAACCATAATTATATTCTATTTCCTGATACTACATCAAAACTCTTGGCTAAATAAATGGAGTAAATGAACAAAGTAGATAGCATAATATTTTGTTTATGGTGGTCAAATAATACATATTTTAATGACTAAATGACTAAATTAAATAAATGCTCAATTGAAGCAAATACTAAGCTACCCAAGAAACAAGCCTGTGAGGTCTGCAGTTAATTATTTACTCAGTAAAGAATAAGGAGAAAAATCTAAGACACATCAAGAGACTTTTCCAATAATATATGCAATATCAAGTGGATATAATATCATACATTGAATTAACTGAGCAACTTCTTTGGTTTTTATGAATTGTTAAAATATATTCAAGTAATAAAAATTTTTCAATGAGTTAGCAACAAATAATTCTTTTTCTTTTAAGTGGAGTCCGCATGTTTAGAGTATCCTTTTGCAGGTCAGTCAGTTTGGCAAAGAATTACACAGTTCTTGTCCAATGATGTGGACTGGTTCTATGCAGATCTCTAGGCCTCCATCACCACAATACAAGTATCTCCATCTCACCCTTCTTCACTTTCACACTCACAGCTTTACTATCTATCATTGCATGCCACAGGAGCAGGTTATCCCTGATGTGGTTCTATAAATCATTTTTTCTAACCCTACTCCTTAATGCCTCAATGAAACCTTTTCATTGTACATATATCCTCATTTCCTCCAGAGAACATTCACTTTATCTTCTGCTAGAAATAAAATCAAGTATTCTTTTGATGATATCAATTTTCTTGTAGCCCTTAAGATAAGGAACTGGTTTCAGCCCTAACATTGAGCCTAGAGATGGAAAAAGTATCCTTTTTACTTCTTATTGTTGCTGACAGACTATCCTCCCAAACCCCTAATTAAACAAACAAACAAACATGCACATCTTGTACCTCATGTTATCAGATTCTATCTCTTCTATTCCCCAGTTTACAGTCATCTGGACTTGTGGATTCCTTCCTTTCATTCTTTGAAGATTTCAACTCCCAGATTATTGACACTTCATTTGATATTATTCCTGTTGAAGAAGTAAATTTTAAACCAATTAAAGATAACTTCTGCTTGACCAGTTGGTGGCGCAGTGGATAAAGCATTGGCCTGGGATGCAGAAGACCCAGGTTCAAAACACTGATGTCTCTGGCTTGAGCACAGGCTTATTTGGCATGAGTGTGGACTCACCAGCTTGAGTGTTGGGTGGCTGGCTGAGCATGGAATCGTAGACGTGGCCCCATGGTTGCTGGCTTGAGCCCAAAGGTTGCCGGTTTGAAGCCCTAAATTGCTGGCTTGAGTACAAGGTTGCTGGTTTGAACAAGGGGTCACTATCATATGTGCCTTGACCAGGCTACTCTGCTGTAGCCCCCTGGTCAAGGCACATATGAAAAAGTAATCAATAGACAACTAAGGTGCCACAACAAAGAAGTGATACTTCTCATCTCTCTCCCTTCCTGTTTGTCCCTATCTGTCCCTTTCTGTCTCTCTTGCCAAAATAAAAAGACAACCTCTGACATCTGAAAGCAAAGCCATGTGACTTTTTATCGAACAATAAATAATTTCATAGAATATTAAACTCAAACTCTGAGATTATGATGAAAGGAGATAAATTTGTCTAAATATAGATTACAGTACTAGATTAAACTTAATTATCATATGGCCCCAAACTATTAAACATCAGTCTCTCTTGGCTAAACTGAGTACTTCTTATTTCTTTAACAATTATAGCTTTAACCTTGTTTTATTTTGCCCTCTGTAGAAAGATGTGTTGAAGTAGACTTAGTTGTAAAATTGTTCATATTTTCCAATCTAGAGTGATACCAGCTTTCTTAGATTCATCTTCAAATCCTGCAATCAAAGTACAAATCCTATAATTTGTTCTGGATAACATTCTTTTACTGAGATATTCCATGGTTCCTCATGTGTTTTCCCTTGCCACAATGAGTAAGAAGCTTAAGCTTAACACCAGGTGTGCTCCTGGTGATCTTTGTCTACCAGGCAGTAACACTGTCAGAATTTCTGGTAATATCAGGATCCCATTCTAACATCCTGACCCCCAGCCCCACATTTCCTTAAATTCCTCTCATTCAGTGAGTTTTGCCTTCTACTTTACCAAAGGGACCATCTCACTTGTCATGCTTTTGATCTGTAATTGTCAATAGCATTAGTTCATTCATAAACTTGATTTTATTTATTTTACTGTCAGACTTCTTCCATTTCATTTCTCCTAGTAACTCAAGTTCAACAACTCCTCTATCTCATTGAGATTTTAATTTAATTAATAATTTACCTTTCTATTATTCCTCAACTTGTCTTATTTTTACTTATATCATTACATGTTATAATATCACTCAAATTCCATGGCCTATCATTTTATTTTATTTTATTTTATTTTATTTTATTTTATTTTATTCTTGAAATTGGCAGGGAGAGAGATACAGGAACATTGAGCTGCTCCTGTATGTGCCCTGCCTGGGGAATGGAACCAGCAACCTTTGTGCTCTGGAATGAAGCTCCAACCAAACAAGCTTTGGGCTTAATCTTTTTTTTTTTTTTTTTTTTTTTTTACTTATTGATAGAGACAGAGAGAGGAAAGGAGAGAGGGAGGGGAAGCATTCATTTGTTGTTCCACTCAGTTGTGTATTCATTGGTTGTTTCCTGTGTATACCCTGACCTGGGACAAGCCTGCAACCTTGTCACTTTGGAAAAACATGCTTAACTGACTGAGCTTACCAGCCAGGGCTCCATGAGCTATCATTGTAATCAGTTTCTTGCATATACCTTCATTTTTCCCCCTTTCTACTTTGCTGCATTTACTAGGTTAAACCATTACTGTAGTTAAATCTGTCTACCTTTTCTATGCCTATGTCCGTCTTGCTGAAGGCTGCTGCAGAGAAACACAAAACTGTACTGACTGATCATTATTCATAAATTGGGCATTAATACCACCAACCACTCCTGTTACTCCTATTTTCTGCATCATTTATTTCCTTCTCTTTCATGAGTATACTCCTTCTCTCACCTCAAACCTTCAAACTCTCTCCTTCATTCTTACTATCAGCTGATTACCTAGTTTTTTTTTATTTCATTAAGAAAATGAGGAGGAGCAAGATGGCGACGGGGTAGGCGGACGTACCAACTTCCAACTCCCAGAACCAAAGTGGATTATAACTCAATTTTAAGAACCATCACCTGGATAGACCAACTTTGAACAAAACTAAGTGGACTCTTCAACCAAGGAACACAGAAGAAGCCACATTGAGACTGGTAGGAATAGCGAAAACGCGAAGAGGGCTGCCCAGCTCCCCGGAGCAAACGGCAGCCCGGAGAGACCCGCGTGGCGGGAGGAGAGTTTGGTGGAGAGGGAGGGACATGGGTCCCAGGAACCAGGCCCCAGACTGCTGTCTCAGAGCCTAGAAGAGGCGTATGGACAGTATTGAGCTGTGAAGCAAGTGAGGGAGCTCCCAGGCCTACAGTGTAGAGTGTTAGGGTCCTACCTACTCTGCTGAGGGTTGCTGAAGGGTATGGTGGGCAGCAGGACGCTGAAAGGCAGTTCTGTCAGCATGGGCAGAGGCCAAGCCAGTGTGAGCTCCGTCTAGCCCAGCAGGGTTGAAGGGGATGCGCGAAAGCGGTCCAGAAGCTGTGGGCCGCCTGTAGTCCGACCTGTAGGGAAAAAGCGGGAGGCCAGGAACGAGCAGAAATCTGCTCTGCGGCCCTGTGCAAGCCGGCCCTGACTGCGGGGACCGGGCTAAGACCAGGGACGGGTGGGGGGCTTGCGGCTGAGCTCACGCTACCAGCTCCGCCCAGCCAGAGAAACCGAGGTTTGCCATTCTGCGTGCGCGAGTGGGCTCTGAGCACCGGGACGGGGTAGACCCCGATTCAAGTGGAAGCTCGCAGCTGAGCCCACGCTAATATCCCTGCCCAGCTGGAGAAACCGCGATTTGCCATCCCGCGTGCATGAGCGGGCTCGGAACGCAGGAGCGAGGTAGAGTCCGGGAGGAGCGGAAGTCCGCAGCTGAGCGGAAGCCAGCAAACACGCCCGCCCCAATAAACTTTGGTTTCGGACCCTGCACAGAAGGGCCCTGGCCTCGAGGACGGGGCTAAATCTCCGGACAGGCAAAGGCTTACGGCTGAGAACACGTCAAAAGCCCCACCCAACCTGCGAAACTGTAGCAGCAGGCTCTGACTGCTGGTTCTGGGCGGAAGTCCGGAAATAGGCTGGTCCGCAGCTGAGTAAAGGTGCTCACCTCTATCCTTGGTCCTGAGGCTTGTGGCTTGAGTGACAGCCCCTCCTGCAGAGGAGAAGCGGAAATCACAGCAAAAGCCACAGTGGGCCGGCTCTGGCAACGCCCATAGCCAACCACCCTAGGCAGCGGCAGAGGGGGTGGGGGCCTGCAGACAGACCACACCTAAAGAACACAAAGGCAACACCTACTGGACTCCAGTGGCCACAACTTGCTTATACATAGACAAAATGGGCAGGCAGAGGAATGCAAACAAAATGAATCAAGAGAAATCCCCAGAGAAGGACCTGAATGAACCAGATATAACCAAATTACCAGAAGCAGAATTTAGAATAATGATAGTTAGGATGTTCAAAGAAATTAGAGCAACAATAGATAGTCATTATGAACACCTAAATAAAGAGATAACAAGTATAAAAAACGAAATTGAAATAATAAAAAAGAATCAGACAGAAATGACAAATACAGTATCAGAACTGAAGACCACAATGGAAGGAATTAAAAGCAGGATGGATGACGCTGAGGATCGAATAAGCGAGTTAGAGGACACAATAAACAAAGGCACAGAAGCAGAGAAGAAAAAGGAAAAGAGACTCAAAAAATGTGAGGAAACTCTAAGGGAGCTCTGTGACAACCTGAAGAGAAACAACATTCGCATCATAGGGGTACCTGAAGAGGAGGAGAGAGGACAGGAAATGGAAACTTTGTTCAATCAAATCATAGCAAAAAACTTCACTAAATTATGGCTGGGAAACACTCCACACGTTCAAGAAGCACACAGAACTCCATTAAAGCGAAACCCAAAAAGATCTACACCAAGACAATTCATAGTTAAAATACCAAAGCTAATGGATAAAGAAAAAATTTTAAAAGCTGCTAGGAAAATAAAAGCCATCACCTACAAAGGAGCTCCCATTAGGATGACATTGGACTTCTCAACAGAAACACTTGAGGCCAGAAGGGAATGGCAAGAAATAATCAAAGTAATGCAGAACAAAAACCTACAACCAAGACTACTTTATCCAGCAAGGCTAACGTTTAAAATTGAAGGAGAAATAAAGAGCTTCCCAGAAAAAGAAAGCCTCAAGGAATTCATTAAAACCAAACCAATTCTGCAAGAGATACTAAGGGGCCTGTTGTGAACAGTTTAAAGGGAGAAAAGAATATAGCAAAAGAAGAATACAACTTTAAAAATAAAATGGCAATAAACAACTACATATCAATAATAACCTTAAATGTAAATGGATTAAATGATCCAATCAAAAGACATAGGGTAGCTGCATGGATAAAGAAACAGGACCCATACATATGCTGTCTACAAGAGACACACCTTAAAACAAAAGATGCACATAGACTGAAGGTAAAAGGATGGAAAAAAATATTTCATGCAAACGGAAATGAAAAAAAAAGCCGGGGTAGCAATACTTATATCTGACAAAATGGACTTTAAAACAAAGGCTGTAGTACGAGATAAAGAAGGACACTATATAATGATAAAGGGAACAATTCAACAGGAAGATATAACTATTATAAATATCTATGCACCAAATATAGGAGCCCCAACATACAAAAGCAGACTTTGATGGATATAAAGGGCGAGATTAACAGCAATACTATCATAGTAGGGGATTTCAATACCCCTCTAACAACACTGGATAGATCCTCAAGAAAAAAAATTAATAAAGAAACAGCAGACTTAAAGGAGACACTAGATCAACTTGTTTTAATAGATATCTTCAGAACTTTTCACCGTAAAGCAGTAGAATATACATTCTTCTCAAGTGCTCATGGTACGTTTTCTAGGATAGACCACATGTTAGGACACAAAAATGTTCTCAATAAATTTAAGAAGATTGAAATCATATCAAGCATTTTCTCTGATCACAATGCCATCAAACTAGATATTAACCACAAAAGAAAAACTGAAAAATACTCAAACACTTGGAAACTAAATAGCATGATATTAAATAATGAATGGATTAACAATAAGATCAAAGAAGAAATAAAAAAGTTTCTAGAAACAAATGATAATGAGCATACATCAACTCAAAATTTATGAGACACAGCAAAAGTAGTTCTGAGAGGGAAGTTTATTGCACTACAGGCATATCATAAGAAGCTAGAAAAAGCTCAAATATGCAACCTGACCCTGCATCTAAAAGAACTAGAAAAACAACAGCAAATAAAACCCAAGACAAGTAGAAGGAAGGAAATAATAAAGATCAGAGCAGAAATAAATGACATAGAGGCAAAGGAAACAATACAGAGGATCAATGAAACCAGAAGCTGGTTCTTTGAAAAGGTAAACAAGATTGATTAACCTTTAACTAGACTCACCAAGAAAAAAAGAGAGAGGACTCAAATAAAGAAAATTAGAAAGGACAGTGGAGAAATAACAATTGACACAACAGAAATACAAAGCATTGTAAGAAAATACTATGAAGAACTATATGCCAAAAAATTAGACAATCTTGGTGAAATGGACAAATTTCTTGAATCATATAACCTTCCAAAAATCAATCTGGAAGAATCAGAACACCTAAACAGACCAATTACAACAAATGAGATCGAAACAGTTATCAAAAAACTCCCAAAAAAGAAAAGTCCTGGGCCTGATGGCTTCACAAGTGAATTCTATCAAAAATTCAAAGAAGAACTAACTCCTATCCTTCTCAAGCTATTTCAAAAAATTCAAGAGGAAGGAAGAATTCCAAACTCCTTTTATGGGGCGAGCATAATTTTGATCCCAAAACGGGGCAAAGACAACACAAAGAAAGAAAATTATAGGCCAATATCCCTGATGAATTTAGATGCTAAAATTCTCAACAAAATATTAGCCAACCTGATCCAGCAATATATGAAAAAAATCATACAGCATGATCAAGTGGGATTTATTCTGGAGAGGCAAGGCTGGTTCAATATTTGTAAATCAATCAATGTGATTCATCACATAAACAAAAGGAAGGACAAAAATCACATGATAATTTCAATAGATGCAGAGAAGGCATTTGATAAAATCCAGCACCCATTCATGCTCTAAACTCTCAGTAAAGTGGGAATAAAGGAATTATTGCTTAACATGATAAAAGCCATCTACAACAAACCGACAGCAAACATCATACTAAATGGACAAAAATTAAAAGCAATTCCCTTAAGATCAGGAACCAGGAAGGGAAGCCCCCTTTTACCACTCTTATTCAACATAGTTCTGGAAGTCCTAGCTACAGCAATCAGACAAGAAGAAGAAATAAAAGGCATCCAAATTGGAAAAGAAGAAGTAAAACTGTCTCTATTTGCAGATGATATGATATTGTATATTGAAAACCCTAAAGTCTCAGTCAAAAAACTACTGGACCTTATTAATGAATTCAGCAAGGTGGCAGGATATAAAATTAATACTCAGAAATCAGAGGCATTTCTATATACCAACAATTAACTGTCAACAAAAGAAATTAAGGAAACAATCCCCTTCACTATTGTAGCCAAAAAAATAAAGTACCTAGGAGTAAATTTAACCAAGGAGGTTAAAGACTTGTACTCGGAAAATTATAAAACACTGATAAAAGAAATCAAGGAAGATACAAACAAGTGGAAGCATATACTGTGCTCATGGCTAGGAAGAATAAACATCATTAAAATGTCTATATTACCCAAAGCAATTTATAAATTCAATGCAATACCAATTAAAATACCAATGACATACTTCAAAGATATAGAACACATATTCCAAAAATTTATATGGAATCAAAAAAGAACACGAATAGCCTCAGCAATCTTAAAAGGAAAAAAATAAAGCAGGAGGTATCACTCTTCCAGGTATCAAGGTTTACTACAAGGCCATTATACTCAAGACAGCCTGGTACTGGCACAGGAACAGGCACATAGATCAATGGAACAGAACAGAGGACCCAGAAATAAACCCACAGCTTTATGGACAACTGATATTTGACAAAGGAGGAAAGAACATACAATGGAGTAAAGACAGTCTGTTTAACAAATGATGTTGGAAAAATTGGACATCTACCCGCAAAAAAATGAAACTAGACCATCAACTTACGCCATTCACAAAAACAAACTCAAAATGGATAAAAGACTTAAATGTAAGTCGTGAAACCATAGGCATCTTAGAAGAAAAGATAGGCAGCAAGCTCTCCGACATCTGTAGCAGCAATATATTTGCCGATATATCTCCACGGGCAAATGAAATACAAGGCAAGATAAACAAATGGGACTATATCAAACTAAAAAGGTTTTGCACAGCCAAAGACAATAAGAACAGAATAAAAAGACAAACCACACAATGGGAGAACATATTTGACAGCACATCTGATAAGGGGTTAATAACTAAAATTTAAAAGAACTTATAAAACTCAACAACAGGAAGACAAACAATCCATTCCAAAAATGGGCAAAAGAAATGAATAGAAATTTCTCCAAAGAGGACATGCAGATGGCCAAAAGGCATATGAAAAAATGCTCAGCATCACTAATTATTAGAGAAATGCAAATTAAAACCACAATGAGATATCACCTCACACCAGTCAGAATGGCACTCATCAGCAAAACAACACAGAATAAGTGCTGGCGAGGTTGTGGAGAAAAGGGAACCCTTCTGCACTGCTTGTGGGAATGCAGACTGGTGCAGCCACTATGGAAAACAGTTTGGAGATTCCTCAAAAAATTAAAAATCGAACTGCCTTTTGACCCAGCTATCCCACTTATAGGAATATACCCTAAGAACACCATAGCACTGTTCGAAAAGAAGAAATGCTCCCCCATGTTCCTGGCAGCATTGTTCACAATAGAGAAGATCTGGAACCAGCCCAAGGGTCTGTCAGAAGACGAGTGGATTAAAAAGCTTTGGTATATATATACTATGGAACAATATTCAGCCATAAGAAATGATGACATCGGATCATTTATAACAAAATGGATGGTCCTTGATAACATTATACGGAGTGAAATAAGTAAATCAGAAAAAAAGAAAAACTGAGAACAGCATGATTTCATACATAAGTGGGACATAAAAGTGGGACTATGAGACATGGACAAGAGAGTGGTGGTTATGGGGTGGGGGGAGGGAGGGAAGGGTGGGATAGGGAGGAGGGGAGGGACACAGGGAAAAACAGATAGAAGGTGACAGAGGACAATTTGACTTTTGGTGATGGGTATGCAACACAATTGAATGTTAAGATAACCTGGAGATGTTTTCATTAAAAAAAAATAAATTAACTTAAATATTAAAAAAAAAAAAAAAAAGATAATGAGAGTCATCAACAGAGAATTTTCACAAACTTCCAGGACCACAAAAACTTACACACTCATGTGTTCTTCATGTCCCTACTTTCCCTCTTGTTACTAAAAGAACTCTCATGCTCTTCATTACATGCTCTTTATTAAAGTTCATCTCTATACCTGTATATCAAATTCCACCCCTTCCACCTACTCAAGGATACTGCCTATTTGTCTCTCGTACTCTCACATCAGCATTATTATTATTTTACCTTTATTTGATCTGTTTATTCAGTATGTAAATATACTTTGATTTCTCCCACCCTAAAAACTAATTTTTTTTTTGTTCTCACTCCCTAGTAAAGTTAATGTGCCATTTTCCTCCTTATTTGTGATGATTAATTTTATGTGTCAACTTGGATGGGCAATAGTATTCAGATATTTGGTTAAACATTATTCTGAATTCTTCTTTTAAAGTATTTTTAGGTAAGATGTACTTTTAAGTCTATGAACTTTGAGTAAAGCACATTGTCCTTCATAATATAAGTGGATCTCTTTCAATCAAATGAAGGCCTGATTAGAAGAAAAGGCCAACTTCCCTCTAACAAGACAGCATTCTGCCAGCAGGCTGCCTTCAGTCTTCACCTGCAATATCAGCTGTTTCTGGTCTCCAGCCTGACTCCTTGGGAACTCCAACTGTAAGCCTTTCCAACTCTTCTCACACCAATCAGTTTTTTACCCTATCGCTCATTCAAAATTGCTCTGGTCAAGGACACCAATGACCTAAACATTGTAAATTCATTTTTCGTCTTTTATGTGATTTTATCTCCAGCATTGTGGTCAGCTGAATAATGTCCCTACCTGACCCCAGGACATGTCTTTGTCTTGGTCCCTGGAATTTATGAATATATTACCTTACATGCAAAAGTGACTTTGCAGATGTGATCAAGCTCAAAATGTTGAGGTGGGAATTTATTCTACCCACATTATCCAGATGTATGTGTGCAATCACAGAAGTCCATATAAAACAGAAACATGAGTATAAAAGTCAGAGTAGGAAAAATGACAATGGTAGCAGAGAAGAGAGATTTTAAGATGTTTTGCTGCTGTCTTTGAAGATGGGATAATGAGCTGCAAGCCCAGAAATCCGGGAAGCCTCTAAAAGCTATAAATGGCAAGAGAATGGATTGTTCCCTAAAGCTTCAAAAGAATACCTGCAGCATAGAGGGCCTCTGGAAGCTCAAGGTCTCTGAAGATATGAAAGGGATTTTTTTTCTGTTGTTGTTCATATAAAAACTTTAAAAAATTTTTGATTAATTTTATCGGGCCCTGTGCTTACTTCTGACATAATTATTGTGTCTAGTGAGAGGAGATATTCTGACTGGCCCACTGGGATATCATAACTACCTTATCAGCAGAAGAGGTAGGGCTATGTGATTAGTATCTGAACCAAATAAGATGGAGCAGTTCCTAAAAAAGAAAGCTCTAAAAAATCCTAAATATGGCACAATAGCCTTTAATCTTAACCTAGAAAAAGCTGACAATGCAATCTGATTTTTATGGCATTTTTTACTAGTATTTGAAATATTTTTCTTTCTTTTATTTTTCTTTTACTTAAAGGTGTGAAGGCAGAGAGACAGACTCCCACATGCACCCAACCAGGATCCACCCAGCAAGCACCCTACAGAGTGATGCTCTGCCCATCTGAGCCCATTGCTCTGTTGCTTAGCAACCAAGCTATTTCAGTGTCTGAGGCGAGGCCATGGAGCCAACCTCAGGGTCTGGGGCTAACTTGCTCAAGTGGAGCCATGGCTGTGGGAGAGAGAGAGAGAGAGAGAGAGAGAGAGAGAGAGAGAGAGAGAGAGAGAAAGGGTGGAGAAGCAGATGCTCACTTCTCCTTTGTGCCCTGACTGGGAATCAAACCCAGGACTTCCACACACCAGGCAGACGCTCTACCATTGAGCCAACCAGCCAGGGATCAGTAATTGAAATATTAAGCCATACTAAGAAGCAAAAGTATCTTGGACAAATTCACAAGAATTTGTGAAAGCACATGTGTAAGACACATGACAGGAAAAATACATTGAAGATTTTCTAAGAAATATTTAGTAACTCATTGCCCTTAATTAATTTTAAAGTTTTTAAACACATTACAATTGAAAAAAATAACATTTTTATTGATTCCAGTGTCATGGGTCACAATATAAATTTCAGCATTAGAAAGTTTATGAAAACTGTGTGTGTGAGCTATTGGTTGAATCTTTAACTTAAAGTTTTTGCTGTGTTTTTATTTATGCCTCCAGTACTTTTGGTAAGAGTCCGCTATTGGTTTCTTTGATGACACACATGATTTTGCTAATCATGAACAGCACAGTCTTCCTTATCCTTTTATGTATAAGATATAAAACGCCATATTGGAAGATATATTCCTCTCTTATACATAAGCCAGTACAGTGCCAGCACTATGAGCTACATAAATGCCACTCTTCCGTGTTCCTTTCCTTTCGTGCGCATTGTGATCTGAGGATAACAAATTATCATCTGAAAAGTACACTTCTACATGGAGAGCTATCTGCACTGTCTTCTGATTGGTCTTTCTCGGCTGCAGCTGAGCTTGCATGTATAACCTCACTCCAGGGCTTAAGGAGGCTATTGAACTAGGAAGAGTTCATTGCTGCTATCCATGGGGATTTCTTTGACATAACTTGGCTGCATTCCATTCCAGGTGAAAAAACCTGAAGTATACCAGGTAACTTAAAATATGCAAAAGGCCTCCCTGTAGCTATCTGCCCATTTTCCATGCATGGCTTTAATAGGTAATGATCAATTAACTAGAGTGAAACTCAGTCAGAGTCACGCTTGTTTGCTTATGATTCTTTCCTTTTGTGTTACTATATTTTTTTTCTTTTTTTATCTTTTTAAGAGATAAAAGTAACACTGAAGTTGCCAAGCATTAATATATATAATTTGAATCAATTAAATTCAATCATTGTAGCTAAGAAAGACAATACTGCTACTCTTCTATCTTGAGTTACAACCACAACCTTCCTTTGCTTCTGTATTATGAGCTGAGTTGGATTAGAAGCAGAGAGGAAAAGAACAGAGAAGGATTGATCCCTAGGTACACACAATTCTTATCCTATTGTAAGTAAAGGCTTATTTTCTGCCATCATTTACTTTATGTGGGAATGAGAAGAAAGTATTGAAATGAGAGACATGGGAACCTTGTCTCCGCTCTATCCTTAATTAGCTCTATAACATTAAGCAAGAACTTTAACTCCGTCGGGGTTCAGTTTCTTTTTTGATAAAATGAGGCAGCATGCTTAGTTTATTTCTGAAGGTTTTTCCAGATTTAAATAACCCTGTATTTAGAGCACTTCACTTCCTTTCATTATGCTGTTGATTTTTAGTTTTCTGCATATTTTTTCACTTTACTTTTTTGATTCAGTTTAGGGCGTATATAAAAACTGGTGTCAAAAATTTTATTTTGACATTTCCTATATTCTTTTATCTTCTCTGCTGGCAGAATAATTTTGATTTTCAAATTGAATAATGGTTTTCACACATATTATGTGTATTTTTCTTAATATTCTGCTTCCCATATGTTTTACAGAATTTCTGCATGATACAATTTTTTTAAATGCGTTTGCCATTTTGGAAGCAAGTACTCAGAGCAATATTCATTAGCAATTTTTTTTTTTGTCAGCCTATTCTGATTAAATGTCCTGAATTGGTCTTCTCAAACCTTATTTGAAAATAAATTTTTCTTAAATGAGTAAGTAAGTAAATATTTAATAAAAATAAAATCTTTTTGGGCCAATGATCTTCATGAACTAAGGCCATACTTAGGAACAGGGCAAAGAATCCTATTCAGAATGATTTTAAGTTCAACAGAAGTGCAAAATTGGTAGTATCTTCTATAGGAGGAGGCAATTGCATAGGCATTTGAAGGAGGCATCTGTGGCTACAAACCCAACATGAGAATTTTGTTGGGTTGATGAAAACAGCAGATGAAAAGGCAGGCTGAGCCTAAAGATATAGCTGAGTTGCCTTGTTTTACTGGAAAATATTTATTTTTGCTTCAACAGAGGTTTTGTTGCAAGAATGAACAGATTAGACATTTTCTGAAGATAATGATAAGCCATTTCATGATGATAAGATCATCATGAAGACATCATAAATTTAAGTATACAAAAATAAGACATTAGTAAGAAGGAAATTACTTCTGTGTACAAGAGTAATTCTTCTAAAGAAGCCAAAGTGCATCATTCATTAGGTAATTTTCATAGTAGACCAAGTCACCATTAAGCTTTTATAAAATATATACATGATTTTATACTTTATCTTACCTACTCTGCTCAAGAGTTTTAGAGATGACTTTTCACTCTTATTTCATTATTCACCTTAGTTTACCTTAGACCTCACTCCTGGGGCTCTTTCAGTCTTTAGATGGTATTTACTTTTCTATGTTTGGTTATAAGAAATGCAGCCTTCTTCATAATGGAAAATTTCTGGATTGGAGTAAGAAGACATGGTTTTGTGAACTAGTGGCATTACTTGTACAAGTTTATTTAACTTCTTTGTGTCTATGGTAATCTCTGTCATGCCAATAATGGAAGTGGATGAATGGATTGATTTATGTATGTATGTATGTATGTATGTATGTATGTATGTATGTATGTATTTATACATGTATATATACACATATATATGCTTTGTAATATTTAAAGAGCTAAACTTAAGCAGTTTATCATGATTAGTTTGATCTTCAAAACAGCAGTTTTTACCCTTTAAATTCAAAACGGTTCCCCAGTTGTATTATAAACTGCTCTATTTATACTCCCCTTCTTTTTGTTCTCTGTTTATTCTGCTGTGACATCATCTCTGGAATGAAAACATTTATTGAAGCATTTAAAATGTCAAATATGCCTGACCTGTGGTGGCGCAGTGGATAAAGCGTCGACCTGGGAACACTGAGGTTGCCAGTTCAAATCCCTGCACTGGTCTGGTCAAGGCACATATGGGAGTTGATGCTTCCAGCTCCTCCCCCCTTTCTCTCTTTCTCTCTCTCTCTCACTCTGTGTCTCCACTCTAAAATGAATAAAATAAAATAAAATAAAAGAAAAATTAAAAAAATAAATAAATAATAAATAAAATAAAATGTCAAATATTTAGCATATAGACATTCTAGTCTTCTTTATCAAATAACCTCCACTGATATGGTCTCATCTAAAAAGCAGCTTCAAAATATACAGCATGTGTAAAATAAGCAAAAATATCATAATAACTAGGGACAAATGGTTACTAGACTTACTGTGGTGATCACTTTGTAAGGTATATAAATGTTAAACCACTATTGTTGCACACCTGAAACTCATAATATTTATGTCAACTCTAACTAAAAATAAATTTTAAAAAGTAACTTCACAGTTAGTTATACAATATAGGAGGAGATAGTATTAAAAGTTTTATTGACTGCTATAAATTTTCTGTTGTGAACTGTGGATTGCAATTAGTCTTCAATTTATGCATATAGAAGGGGAATGGTATGTATGGGCAGTCTAAAATAAATATTGTCAAAGTTATATGATGGGATTACATTTCATGCTAAATTAGATAATGTGTTGATGTTAAAAATTATCTATTACCAAAATTACATGTAAAAATCCCTTGGAATTTTTAGTTTATTTAACATACATGATTTTATATATACACCCTTGTTCTGATATATTGTTTATTATTAAATCTAACACAGGCAGATGTTTCTTCAGCGTTGGAACAGATGACTTTTTCTCCATTTGAACAACAGATGCAATGGTTTCTTATGTTCTTGGCCCTTTTGTGGCCTGTTAGGCAAGATCTTTATACTACAAGAAGCACAGAAATTCACATTTAGTGTAGGGCATGGGTTCACATTGAATGGGATGAAGGGTAGGATAGCCTCTGCTATTTAAATTGTTACTCTTATTATTATCACCAAACATGCCTTATGAATTAACACAAATGAGAAGATGTGCACTGATAAACTTACACTTGTCTATGCACTTGAATACAGCATATCTCAGAGATCTGCAGGTTCATTTCAGGATGCCACAATAAAGCAAATACTGCAGTAAAGTGAATGGAACAATAAAGCAAGTCACACAGTTTTTTATATTTTCCAGTGCATATAAAAGTTATGTTTACACTGTACTGTCATCTATTAAGTATGCAATAGTATTAATTCTGTAAAACAGTGAACAGATATTCATTTAAAAACCTTTATTGCTGCTGACCAGGTGGTGGCGCAGTGGATAGAGCATCAGACTGGGTTGCGGAAGACCCACGTTCGAGACCCCGGGCTCGCCAGCTTGAGCGTGGGCCCACCACCTGGCTTGAGCAAAAGCTCCTCAGCTTGGACCCAAGGTCGCTGGCTCCAACAAGGAGGTGCTCGGTCTGCTGAAGGCCTGCGGTCAAGGCACATGTGAGAAAGCAATCAATGAACAACTAAGGTGTTGCAAAGGCAATAAAAAATTAATGATTGATGCTTCTCATCTCTTTCCATTCCTGTCTGTCTGTCCCTATCTATCCCTCTTTCTACCCCTGTAAAAAAAAAACAACTCCCCCCCAAAAAAAACCCTTTATTGCTAAAAAAATACTAATACTAACCATCTGAACCTATTGGAAAAACAGTACCAATAGAGTTGCTCAACACAGCGTTGCTACAAACCTTCAGTTGGTAAAAATCACAAAAATCTGTGAAGTACAAAATAGCAAAATGCAATAAAACAAGATATGCCTGTATTTATAAAAAACACTTAAAAGCAAAGAACATTTAAGACTTGGATTCAATGTCAAAATGTCTGTGAAAAACACTTGCCAAAAATGCTTTAACAGTGCGTAGATAAGCCTTTGTGTCATCACTATAAGATCAACTAATTCAAGATTGCCAGTGGTTTGGGAAGGATACTGAGTACCTGCAATGGCATCCTGAAAATGGGAGGCAATAAGCAGTCTTGAGAGAATGGCATATAGCAGAGGATGGTATTAGGTACTCTGGGGCCAGATTGTGTGGGTTCCTCTTGGCAAGTTACCTAAATTCATTATGCCTTGACTTCCTCATCAGTAAATATGGAAATAATTATAGTTAGCATGGCGGGTTAAATGAGTTATTTTTGTATAGCATTTAGCACAGTTTCTGTGGTTTAGTAAGCATGACTTAAATGAATGGGTTGGTAAGTACTAGTATCAGTGTCTCTAGGGTACTGTAACAATGTAGTATAATGCTTGGTGATTCTCACAGTTCTGGAGGCTAGATGTCAGAATCAAGGGTCAGTAGGATTGGTTCCTTCTGGTTATTGTGGAGGAGAATCCATTTCATGCTTTTCTCTTAGCTTTTAGTATTGCTGGCAGTCCTTGGAAGCTTTTGGCTAGCAGACTCATCACAGCAGTCTCTGTCTCTATCATCACTTGATGTCTCCCAGGATAGCTCTATGTTTCTTCTTTTCTTAAAAGAAAAAAGGGCCCACTCCACATCATGGAGGTCTACTCCACTATGACCTCATCTTAACTAGTTACATGTGAAATGATGCTATTTTCAAGTAATTTCACATTCAGAGGTATTGGAAGTTAGGACATCAGCATAACTTTTTGGGTGGACACAAATCAACTTACAATAGTAATAATTTATAATATAAGTAACTCAGGATTATCTAGTTTGTGTGACTTTAATAACTTAATGCACTGTTAATTTGTTCAATATAATGGGTCTTTCAGTTTCTCCTTTGAACTGTAGAGGTGACATGGGGCCATCATACCTCTAAAACATCTTTTCTTGTTCTGGAGACCAGAAAATTCAGCAGCAATTTACCTGGTTTAATGATCTTAGACCCTTCATAGCATTACCCAAGGCCAGTACCTCTAGTGAGGTGCTTATGCCGTCAGGCTGCTTCTCCCTAGTATCCCCTCTCCCTTATGCACACACTTGACTCCTAGTCCCTTCCTTATTCAGTTCCTCTTCCCTTCCTTATTCAGTTACTCTCACAGCCATATGGCTCCCCAGTTTTTGTTTCTTTGTTTTTTTCTCCTTGTCTTATCACAACTGGCTATTTAATTAATTATTCAATGAATTTACTTAGTTATTGTCATCAGTTGTCAGCTTTTGAATTCAATCAATTCAAAACTAAAACTCATGGAATGCACTAGACCTGGCTTTATATTCCAGCTGTTCCATTTACTGGCTATGATACCTTGCACAAGTTCTTTTATCTGTCTGAATTTTAGTTTCCTCGTGCATAAATATAGAAATGCTTACATAGGACAATGCCTGGTCTACAATAGGCACTTGATAAATGTTTGTGAATAAATAAGTATATGAACAAACAGGGTTATTGAGAGAATTAAATCAGATAAATGAATGCAGTGTTTAGAACAGTGGTTCTTAACCTTTTTTGAGGTACCCGACCCACAAGTTTCATATGCGCATTCACCAAACCCTTCTTTAGTGATAAATTCCCAAATTCAAGACATAGGTATATGTATTTTTACTGGTGCACAAAATGAGCCGTGCATGAACATCACCTTGCTCTAAGAGCAAAACCAACAAAGTGCATGAACTCACAACAAATTTCTGGCCTCCGTGGCAGAGGCTTCTCCAAACCCCTGAGACCGACTTATCGAACCCCTAGGGTTTGATAGAACCCAGGTTAAGAACCACTGGCTTAGAACATAGGAAGTAGTGAACAAATAACAACTTTTATTTTTATTCTCTTCAATCCAAGTTCCTTTTCTGTTTTTTCTTTTTAACTGCCTACTTCTATCAGTGGTTCTACTCTAACACTTTATATTTGAAGTGTAGTCACTTTAAATTTATTCCTCTGTTGATATGCTGTTGATCTAGCTAATGACTAAGTTTTATCAGCTTTTCTTTTGAAATCCCTACAGAGGGGAGTCCTTCCATTGTCGTTATGTTGGCTTTGCAATCAATCCCCTCACACCCTCTGCATAGCATCATATCTAGATGATAATGCTTTCCTGGGGATCCTCCTTTCTCTAGTCTTTTCTTTCTATAACACATCCTGAAGTCTTTAGCCACCTTTGCAAGCAAGTGATTTGTAGATGTTTTATCTCTGGTGGGCTCTATTTTGACAAATTAGTCTTATTGTTAAAACCTGTGTGAAAATATTAGCCACTTTTCTCTCTCTTCTTTTTAAGTTGGAAGACAAATCATGTGTGTTTGCTTAATTATCTATTTTATATTCTGATTTATTGGAGCCCTTTACTACATGCCTTGATGTGATTATAGTGGTAATGTTCAAAAGACTGCCATATCCTTGGGATTGTGACAGTGTTTGTTTATCTCAAAATTTGTCTAGGCTTTAAAATTTATCTTGGGCTTGACCTGTAGTAGTGCAGTGGATAAAATGAAGTGAATCGCTAAGGTTGCCAGTTCGAAACCCTGGGCTTGCCTGGTCAAGGCACATATGGGTATTGATACTTCCTGCTTCCCCCCCTACTCAAAAATGAACAAATAAAAAAATCTAAAAAAATGTCTTTGGCTTATTTTTAGTGATACTTGCTCTTTGAGTGCTTTCAGTTTTTAAAACTATGTTGTTTTGGTATGATGAAAGGTACTCAGAGGTTCATCAGATGAGAATTTACACTTTGAGTTTTGATCTCTGTGGCTAGACTCAGGCTACAGAAGGACCACAACTCCATCTATGAGGATAAGAATGTCATCTTTGAAGAATATGTAGCTTTTAGGAGGAGTCAAACAAACCATGTCTGAAAGAAACCCCAAACTTTGGTCTAGATCAGTGATTTTAAACTTTTTCCATCTCTTTGCACACATACACTAATTACTAAAATTCTGCAGCATACCAAAAAGTATATTGTATTTTTTGCCAATTTTACAAAAATATTAGGTATAATTTTGATTCATTCACACTAAACAGCTAAACAGCTATTTTTGTGTTGGCTGTTACCATTCTTTAATTTGACAACCTAGGGAAAGACGCCAGTGCACTTGACTAAATATCAGATATTGCATGACTTAAAAATGCACCATGGTTGCCTGACCAGGCAGTGGCACAATGGATAGAACATCGGACTGGGATGTGGAGAACCCAGGTTCAAGACCCCGAGGTCACCAGCTTGAGCAGGAGCTCATCTGGTGTGAGCAAGGCTCACCAGCTTGAGCCCAAGGTCGCTGGCTTGAGCAAGGGGTCACTTGATCTGCTATAGCCCCTGGTCAAGGCACATATGAGAAATCAATCAATAAACAACTAAGGAACCGCAACAAAGAATTGATATTTCTCATCTCTCTTCTTTCCTGTTTGTCTGTCCCTCTCTCTGATTCTGTCTGTCTCCCCCCTGCCCCCCCCAAAAAAGCACCATGGCATACTGGTTGAAAATTGCTTGCCTAGATAAACAGGAACATGTTCTGTAAAGAAACTCTGTGTGCCTCAGATGGTCTACGTTTTGAAGAACCAGAGGATTATATTCACTGCATGGCCATATGTACAAAAGGTGATTATGGTCTACATGTTCAAAAATGTCCCACTAAAACAGCTCTCCAAGATGGGCTACTAGTACTGCTGAAGCCTTTTCTGTTTATTCAAGGTGATTTTTACCCAACTTAGAATCATGTCTACTTTATCTAGTCTATGGTCAAATTAGTTCTTTCTACTCCCTGGTAAACCTATTTCTCAGTTCCCAATTTTACTAAAAGTGATTAGTATCTAAAATATAGCAAAAGTGAAATGACATCATCCTCACTGGAATAACTAATGAATGATGACTTAGGCCACGACCTACATACAATTACAAGATCAAGTAGAAACACAAAATGTGATTAGATCTTGTCAGCCCTCTGCATATGGGTTCTTCCAAAAATAAATCAGTGCATTTTTCTATTTCCATCAACAGAGCTCATCACTTTGACTTCCAGTATACTCCAGATTGAAAAGTTTGGGCTCAACTACCAACCACTGGCATAAACTTGGAAAAGTCACTCACCACCCCTGGATTTAATTTTATCTGAATAAAATGAGGAATTTGGAGTTTATTTTAGATCACTGCTGATGATTTTAAAAGTTCAAACATATTTGGAATTAAATGTTGTACTATCTGTGGCATGTCTGTCTTCTGGAAAGATCCTGTTATATAAAACATAAATCATATTATGCTGTTACTTTGCTTGAAATCTTTCATTGGATCCTCATCACAATGAGATGAGAAGAAAAGTCCTGTTAATGAATAGGTGCCCCATAATTTGGTTTCCATAAAGCTCTCTAATTTCTTTTTCCATGTCCACATCTCTTCTCCCTCTAGTAAAGACACACTACCTTTCTGTCTCATCCTGAGGTTTTTGGTCCTTGCTCTTTCCTTTCTTGAAACTGTATTATTCTAACTATCCACCCCACTCACTCCCTTACCAGTTTCACATCTTGATTCAAATGACACCCTCTGAACAAGGTATGCCTTGGTCTCTTGATCTAAAATGAAACCTTCTCCCACATGTTATAGTGCTAGTGCCTGCTTTATTATTTTTCTTAGAATTTAGTAATATTTAAATATATAGCACGAAGCAAACTGTGTATTTTGTTATTTTCACTCACCAGAATATCAGGAAAGGAATTTTTAACTGTTTTGTTTATCCAAAAATTGTTGAAAAAAATAAAGGAAAGAATGAATGAATTGAAATGTGTTCTGCTGGAAGTCAGACCATAGTTTTTTAGAACTCTTGATTCTGATTCAATCTGGTAGCCACTTGTGGACAAAAACTCTGTCTTTTCTTGACCACTGAGTAATTATTCACGTGAGAAAATATGACATCTCATATGGGTTTTGACTCTGGGGACTGGAAATCTTTTTCTATTATTGAGGAAATAAAAGCCAATCTTCTGTTATGCAATGACAGCTAAATTATATATAGATGCAAACTGTTGCCAGTTAATTAAAATTAGCACTTTTCTTTCCCTCAAAATTCATTCTTTCCCTTCCTCGTCCCTCTCTTTCTGCCTCCTTCCCTCTTACTCTCCCCCTCCTTTTCTGTGTACCTTCCTCTTTAGCTATTATATTTCAAATAAAGTTTTGTTATAGTGTTTTTGTGGGAAAAAATACTTTAACTACTTTAAGTTTACTTAAAGTCTACTACCCTAAAAAATTATTTGAAGCAAAGATCTTCAAGAGCCTAAAATCATCTATTTAGTTTAAAGGAATTTAATTACTTAAAATTCATAGGATATTGCAGCCAACTTTTGGATAAAATGATGAGATTATTTCTGACCCCAGGTACCTTACAGATATGATCTACTGCTCACTATATATAATTACATGTAACATGAGTCAATAAATCAGTCATTTTGATGATGTTATAGTCCACTACTGCAAAGTCCATGGGTCAACCAGAAGACTAGAATTTTATTTATATAACACCATGTCACTCTTATTGGTATCCTGTTAAAATACAAGTCAGCTATACAGATGGATGCATCTAGCTTGTTGTCCACTGAACTTGCTCCTTTAAAAAAGTTTCTTTGAGCAACAGATGTCCAATCTTTGAGATCCCATCCAGGAAAAGCATGCCTGCTGTGCTGTGTCAGCAGGGGTGATTTGTGGTCGTATTAAAGAGGCTTCAGAAGAATTGCTGGTTTTAGGCACTGGTTGATTAGTTTGATGATGTGTTATAAAATGTTTATTCCTTCTGTTCATTTTCATTTTTTATGGCTTATGTATTCTTGGTATTCTCTTTCCTCCTCTGTGATGTTTGGTTCAAAAATGCCTGAGATCTCAGGGCATTTATTGGTATTCAGCCTGCCTCATTATGTTCTCAGACATGCATGGTGTTGGACGAATCATTTAGGTTTTTAAGGCAAACTTGGAAATGTCTAGGATTGGTTAGACCTTATTAACAGGTGGTAAGCACATTGCTGAGAAGTGTCCTTTGCTGCACTCAATTAATTTCCATCAAAAGCTGACTGATCCCTGACTACAGATCCAGTCATCAACCTGTTTGCTTTTGAGAGAACATATTAATCCATGCAAACCACAATACTGTCTCTACTGGCTCCCACCACTAACATCTTCCCCATGTATGGAAAGGGTCTGGGTATGAGCTGGTTTCTTCAACCTGCAAAATAAAGGGCCACAGTTTTTTTTGTTTTGGGTTTTTTTTATTTTTCCACATCTGTTCCTCTTATTTTTCATGGGCCACTTTTCAGTTGCCACCCAAAGAGATGAAGGCAAAGCCCCACTTTCAATGTTTGGACACAAGAACTAAGCTGGTAGTGTCTGTGGTGAGGCCTGTGTGGTTTAGGAAACTATAGGGCTTGGTTGAGATTTTCCAACAGTGTAAAGTAAAGGAATAAAATAGACGAGGATTTCTATTTATTTTCCAGAGCCACATTTTATTTTGTGATTCATTCATCTGGGAAGTGCTTTAAAAGGAATTTGCCACCTCATATGGTCTGGTGTCACTAAGAGCCATTTGAGACTATGGGCTATACTTGAGGTTTATAGATTTAGAGTTATTTATTTCTCTTTAGGTCCTGTCTAGCTGATTTGCATCCAGATGCCCTGAGAAACCTGTTACAAGGTTATTATCCACCTTGCTTTCTTATCAAGTTGGACAGCCTTTGACAGAAAGGTGCTATTTAAGTCAGATGTTCAATTACTTGCACTCCAGCTAAACACCTATCAATTTTCCAAGGTTCGAACCAAATGTTGCTTCATCTTGAAACCTTACCAATATATACTCTCCAGATAGAAATTACTTTTTTAGCCTGTAAGCCCGACAATAGACTGAGACTTGTCTCTTTAACACTCCGGCTAATTTGCTTCCACTTGAGTATAATTGGCTTTCCTAATTAGATTGTAAACTCCTTGAGACTTGAAGATAACAACATTTTTATCATTTGTCTTTCAAGTATTCCTGGCACTTAGTAGGCTCTCAACAAATATTAGCTTAATTTTAAAATATTCAAATAAATAGACATAATGTGCATGGCTTTGATGCCTCAGAACTCTAGTGTCCCTTGTGGGCTTAGTACTTTGTCCTCAGTGGCCTTCTCTCATTTCTGGCTGGCAAAAACCCTTTTGTTTTTTATATTGCTGCTACATGGTTAATTATTCTGTAGAATATTCCTTCTCTTTCCAAGCACTACGAATCAGTTTTTTCTCTTTGTCCAGAGATCCATTAGCACTTATATCGCATCATAGTTATTATTTGTGTATTTACTGGTCATTTCTTCTTAATGGAGACCTCTGCATGGGGGAGAATCCTGTTTGGTTTAGATTATATCCTAAGTGCTCAGTGCAGGCCTGGCTTAGAGATGGTGTCCGGAGTAAGAGTCTATCAGAATCCTGCCCTAACCCTCAAGGTTAATCAGCTGTGCAAGTATGAACACAACATTGAATCTATCTTGGCCACCATATATGATAAATGAGAGGCTACAATATAGCTCTAAATTCATGTCCAGCTTGAGGTCTTTATTCATCACATTATTCCCATTTCCCACTGCCCTCCATTTTGCTCCTAACTTCGAGTCTTTCTCATTTACAACTCTTCTTTTCTTCTCCTTGCCTTATTTTCTCATTCAAAAAATGTTTTTCTTCCTATGTTACCTGAACATGGTCAATCAGTTAAAGACAATATTATCTGTTGAACTGAGAGAGGTACTTGTTTGATGTACCATCTGGGCAAGTTACTTAGTCTCTCTATAACTCTCTTTCTTCATTGGTTGGAATGAGATATTGGGGAGAATCTTGACTTTCCCATAGTGGGAGCAGTATATGAGTGAAAAAAAGAAAAAAATATTCTGAGAACAATTTCTCTAGTGAGAAAAATACCTCCTGCTTGACAGTCAGCCAGCCTGCTATGGCAAGTTAGTTTTATAGAGCAGCTTGTTATCTAGACTAGGCTGAGGAGAACCTTTATTGTGCTTAGTCGTTTGTAGTAATACAATATCTCGTTTGTAGTAATACAATATCACGTTTGTGTTCACTGTGGCTGCTCAGCTAGGCCCTAGGCCACAATGAGTGACTGTTTTACTTGCCCTGTGTGGGCTTCTTATGCCATTTCCCCAAAGCAACCAGTTCTAGTTCTTTAGCTTTCTCTAGTCTCATCTCTCTTAATACATTGATCTGTTCTTTCTCCTAGTGACAATTCAGCTATCAACAATGAATTTCTTTATTTTGGTCTTCCACAGTATAGACAAAGTGACATTGGCTTTTCTTGTCACTTTCTACTCTTTTGTCTCAGAAGATAGGAGTCTCATTTTTTGCTAATTTTCAGTCCTACAACTGCTTTGTTTACTCCCTTTCATCTTTTAGAACCAATATTAACTCTCCCCTTCCTTCCTCCCCTTCCTTCTTTATATTTTTTTCTCTCTTTCTTTTTTTCTCTCTCTCTCCCTTCCACCCTCCCTTCCTCATGATTCCTTCCAGTAGTTCATAAAACAGCACATCTATTTCCTAGGTTAAAAAGTCCCAACCTCCCATTGCTCTGACTACACCTCTTCCTCTTGCTCTGCATTCTCCATTCTGCCTTTTGTCTTTCCTCATAAAGAGAGGCTGCTCTCATGAAGTTCAGTCCCCTGTGTCCCCCTCCACTGTGACTGCTGCCATCAGGGTGTCTCACACATGTCCTCTGCACACACTCTGGCAGAGTACAGTACATATTTGATTGCTAAAGCACATTACAGGTATCACATATATAGACTTGTAAAATATCAATAGCTAAAAATAAGATATTAATGGCAAAGAAATTTATAGCCTGACCAGGTGGTGATGCAGTGGATAGAACATCGAACTGAGACATGGAGGACCCAGGTTTGAAACCCCGAGGTCACCTGCTTGAGTGTGGGCTCATCCAACTTGAGCAAGGAGTTGCTGGCTTGAGTGTGGAATCATAAGTATGGTCGCTGGCTTGAGCCCAAAGGTTGTTCACTTGAAGCCCAAGGTCGCTGGCTTGAGCAAGGGGTCACTTGATTTGCTGTAGCCCCCCGGTTAAGGCACATATGAGAAGGCAATCAGGAAACAACTAAGGAGCTGCAACAAAGAATTGATGTTTGTCATCTGTCTCCCTTCCTGTCTGTCCATCCCTCTCTCTGTTGCTGTAAAAAAAAAAAAAAGACATTTATAAAAACTATTATTTGAAAAATACTCTGAGACTTGACAGAAATAAAAATATTTCAAACCTCAATCATACATGGCCACCTGCTTTGATTTTTCATATCATTTAATATTTTCTTTCATCCTTAATTCAAACATCTTTTCTACAAAATCTCAAAGTTTACCATCTTGTCCTGTGATTCTATTTTAAAACGACCTTTCAAACCTGTAGTCCATATATTCTGATTTGTGTCTTAAATATTTCTTAGTACACAACTTCCAGAAAAACACAAGTGATATAGTGATCTCAATAGTTATTTCAGATTATTCCTAGAGTGTGAAGAAAATCTGTGGGTTTCATCATTATGAATCTCTGTACAACTTTCTTTGTTTTATATCTAATACTTAGCAAATATGAGACCTGAAGTACTCAAGCTAATTACATTTATCCAGCTCCGGAGCTTGAGTTATTTCCCACTAGCACTACTAGTAGAAATTATTGCTATTTTAAGAGCCTCTATAATGTATTTTGCAGAACAAAGAAATAGAATGAAGAAAGATGAATGGTTTTAAAAGTAATAATATTTTAACTTCTGGGACAAAGACACACTTAAATAAATTAGCTGCAATGTTGAGGAGAGTTGATTGTTCATCTTTTCATAGAGTGGCCATGTAGCAGTTTTTGTTTTGTTTTGTTTTTGCCATCAAAAAGGCATTTAGAGTGCCTGGCTTCTTTGAGAAATAAAGAATGTTTTAAGTAGCTGTATCTACCATGATTTTGGCCTATCTAACTCAGGTTTGCTTTACCTTCATGCAATCTTCCTAACTAGCTTTAATAATAGCCAACCCAATAACCTACTTAGTCCCTCATTATATATTTAATTGCTAATGCATTTTTAAAATACTTATTATGTTGATATGATGTCTGGGATTTGGTTTTAAACAATATAGGCAGGAAAGAGATGTGTAGGTGAAAGGTGGAATATGATTAGCTGTGAATTAATAACACTGGGAAACATTTTTTTTATTTTATGCTGCATGAGGTTTTAGAACTTTTTCTATATATTTCTGCATTGCTGATTTCAAATCTGAAATCTGTTTTTGGTGAATGCTCTAGATTTTATGCAATTTTAATTTATTTTTGTTACAGTTAATGGCATGCATTGGTTTATAAATTGGAGTTAAAGGACAATGACTCTTGAAGTTAACCACAAGGCAATTAATGTTTTACAAACATCACTGTTACATAATTGTAGTTGTTTTTAAATGTAAAAAATTATTATCTGATAAAAACACCCTCTTATTTTGTTTTAAGATTGAATCATGGCTTCTTCGAGTAGGCTTAAATGTAAGAACATTCCTGACACCTTCTGTTATATATGTGGCTGTTCCACACTTCAACGTCAAAGGCGTAATATTTCATAATTTGTGACATGTGCATATATTGCCTATTTTCAAGTTCCTCTTGGCGATCAAGACAAGAATTGGGGTCTTCATATTGTGTTTCCTAATTGTGAGAAAATGCTTTGTGAGTGGACAAAAGGAAAATGCAAAGGAATACCTTTTGGTATTCCATGGTTTGGCGTGAACCTAAAATCCACAGCAGTGACTGTTATTTCTGTCTGATCCATACAAAGGGCATCAGCAAGAAATACGGCGTATGATTGCATATCCTAATATTCCTTCAGCAATACAACCTATCCCACACTCTAAGACACTCCTGGTTCCAGTTTTCAATGGTTTTATTGCTTCTAAGAACAAAAAAAGTGAACATGGTGATCAAGTGTATTTTTATAAGATGCATGAGGAAATGGTTATAGAATCTGAAGGGTCTTCTTCTGATGCCAAGCAGTCATTACACCCACAGCAGTTTAGACAACTTGAATTGAATGACTTAGTAAGAGATTTGGGCCTATCAAACAAAGCAGCTGAGTTATTAGCTTCCAGGCTTCAATAAAAGAATGTACTCCACCAGTCAGCTAAAGGATCCCATTTCAGGAAACATGAGCAAATTTTTGTAAACTTTTTTTTCCGAAGACAAACACTTTGTTTACTGTCATATCAGTAGTCTTCTCAGCCAGCTAGTTGTTGCCACTTATAGTCCAACAGAATGTCAGCTATTTCTTGACAGCTCTAAACAGAGTCCGAAATGTGTTCTCTTACACAACGATAATGTTTATGCAGTGGTTTCTATTGGTTATTCAACTCATCTGCAAGAAGATGATCATGACATAAAAATTGTCCTCGACTTACTGAAGTATGAGGAGCATAACTGGATTATTTGTGTGCATCTTAAAGTGGTATATTTTCTGCTAGGACAACAGAGAGGTTTCACAATATATTCTTGCATTCTGTTTGTGGGACAGCCGAGCTCGGGAGAAACACTGGACACAGAAGGAGTGACTGAAATGTAAAGCTCTGGAAGGAGGGATGCAAAATATTGTGAATGAACCTGTAGTTAATCGAGACAGGATCATATTTTCCCCACTTCACATCAAACTTAGCTTAAAAGCAGTTTCTTTCAAGAAGGTAAAAGCAGGTGTATTCAATGAACCTCAAATTCCAACCCTCATACATGACGAAGAATTTGCCAGGAAGATGAATAAGGAGGACAAAGCAGCATGACAGTCTTTTGTGGCAGTTACAAAGAACTTCCTTGGCAACAAAAAAAGCAGAAACTATGAACTTCTGGTTCAAAGGATACTGTTGGCTTTCCATGACATTGGATGTAACATGAACATTAAGATTCACTTCCTGAACAGTCACCTTGATAACCATGATAAGTTTCCCGAAAATCTTGAAGCTGTTATTGATGAGCAGGCAGAATGCTTTCATCAAGATCTGAAGATGATGGAAGAACGTTATCAGGGGCGATGAGACAGAAATATGATGGCAGACTACCGCTGGAGCATCAAACAAGATTGTCCTCAACAAGTATACAAACACAAGAGCTAAAAACACAAATTATTGCCTGAATAAAATTTGAATAAGTTTTGCCCAAATTTTATGATTAAAATAAGTGTCTTAATATGTTTCATTTCGAAATTGTAGACAAATTCTGATGCAATCATATCTCTTCGTGTATTCATGTATTTACTGCATTATATAAATTATTATATTTTCACAAAGATGATGCCCAAGAAGACATTCTACTTCATTATGTTAAACAAACTGTTGAAAATTTTACAATAAGGTGAAAACCTAAAATCTTGAATTGCAAAAAAACCTGTAGCTTACAGAGAAAAACTAATGTCAAATTTGAGATCAACACACTCGAATTAGTTAAGAACAAGAGATTTGTGGATGCCTTGAAAATTTTGTTCTCCAGTGTAATTGTTGAAGAGTTACAAGAGCCTCAACATAGGATGTTTCGAATTTATGACACTCACTCCCATAAAAATTTAAAGAAATTGAGAAAATCAGTGGTTTGACTTATGCTGTTAGCATTGTACTTATGCATTACACAGGTAAATTAGTTTGGTTGCACTAAGCAGAAAAATACGCTGTAACATGGTGTATGAGTGAGGAAGTTAGTGTCCCCCAGTATGTTCTCCTATCCCATTTTGGACTGTTAAAAGCACAAGTGTTCCATTTGTGTTGCTTTATTTGGTGACTTTTTTTGCCCTTATTGTGGCTCTTATATTTATGTCCTTTTTCTTTTTCTGTCGCTTAGTTGTGTTTTTATTTTTTAAATTATAATTTTACAACTGAGTTAGGATAGATAAGTGACTTAAGCTAGGATGTGTTTTGACTTACACCAAAACTAGGTTTACGTCACTGTTGAAGAAACAGAACTGTGTCATGACCCAAGGACTCCCTGTATATGCTTGAAATTTTTTATAATAAAAAGTAATCTTAAATGCAAATGATTTTAGATTTCTGTGTGTCTTAAAGGATATGTGTTCATTTGTGTCTATATTTAGGTTTTAACTGTAATCTCTGGACCATAGGTAAATTTTATTTTCAACGAAGTTAATAGTTGATGGGGACACAATATTATATGTACTCATTGCTAGAGGTTATACAAAAGTATAAAACTATGCTGGGAAAATCACTATCCAAAATTTAAATAACATTTCAAAATTTAATATACATTTTAATACCAAATTTGAATACAAATTTTAACACAAAATTTAAATAACACTTTAAAAGAATACTAAGAAAGTTAAAACATCATAAAAATCCTCAATATATTTTGTAGCATACAATTGCTCTATTTCAGCTGACAGAAACATCATTATAATTTAGAGCAGGGGTGCTCAATACGTCGATCACAATCAACTGGTCGATTGCGAAGGAAGTGTGGGTAGATCGCATGACATTAAAAAGACATTTGTCTTTTGATTGACATACAGGGTAGCCAATCTGACGTCTGAACTTTCAACACCCTACGCATGTGCGTTAAATCGCGCTAACTTGTTTAGTTACATTGCTGCGTAGTTAGCTTTCAATTTATTTAAACTAAATACAACAAAGAGTATAAAAATGAGTGCCATAGCTGGTCCGAGTAAGAAGCCTAAAACCTACCACTTTCATACAGAATGGGAGGAGATTTTTTTCACTGTCATATTCTAAGTGTGTTTGCCTCATCTGTCTGTGTGCCATTGGTATTCCAAGAAGGGAAATGTGGAGCGGCTTTTTTGGACTGTTCATAAAAACTATGACATTGACTTTCCTCTGAAAAGAGAGCTGAGAAGGAGAAAGGTGAAAGAAGAATACACAGTATTAAATAGTAATAATAGTAACTTAAATAATGATAATATAGAAGAAATAAATTTATGTTTTGGATTTTTATTGTAGGTAGATCATTTTTACTTGGTTATCTTATAAGTAGCTCACAAGCTGAAAAATTGTGGGCACCCCTAATCTAGAGGAAGCATTTTAGGTAAATGAATATGTTGATTCTAAAAAAATAGACCTTAGCTAGGTAGAGAGGAAAGGATAAATGTTTTAAAGTAATGACAAAAAAACAACAAAGAAAATAGTGCATTTGGGGTAACTGAAAGTCTAATTTTTAAAGTGAGTAAATGTTATTTGAAATAATGCAACTTTAGAGATTTATTTGACTTTGGAGGACTGAAAGTTGGGTTAGCGAGTTTAAACTATATTCTTAGACAGTAGAAAGTCATTAAAAGTGTTTTCCAAGAAAGTGATGTTACCAAATAAACACATAGTAAAATGATGACACTAGCAGATTGATAGAGGAAGACAATGGTGGGAGAAAAGATAAAAAGAATGAATGTGATTATTGAAATATTCTGCAAAGTTGGCAATCAGGTCATCTTTAGAAGGACAGAAGAACAAATGGAAACCAGGATTCACTGTGAAATGCACATTTGTCAGGCCTTTGAGATACACCAGATATAAGAGTCCAGGAAAATGGCTTTTTCTTAAATCTTCTTTCTTTTTAGTGTGTTAGTGTATCTTAATATAATGAATATAAGTATTAAAAGTTTCAATTGAAAAACAATTAGTGACTTCCAAAATTAAAAGAGGAGAGTAGGATTGACTATTAAGGATGTCAAGTGTCAAAACTAGTCAGTAAAGGTTGCTTTTAGTTTTTTTGTTAACTATAATGTTATAAATAACATTTGTGAACATGGAGTAAATTTTATGTTGTATATAGTACTGGTACTTGTACTTGTTTGAACCATTCTAATTCCACATGGGTTATTTTATCTGGTTCTGTGAAGACAGTGTGTTTGGTATGAGAATAGGAATTTGAGTAACCACAGCCAAATTTATGTGCTTATTCTGAAATATTCATTCCAGGGAAAGGCTTGCTAAGCTAATATATACTTTTCAGACTTTTCCACAGGTTTTAATGAGCCAACACCAATTCTGGCATTGAATTCCACAGTAAAAAAAAATGTGTTATGGGAAATAATTTTTCTAGGTCTGCCAGATTAGTGGGTAAAACATACTACACATCTGTTAGGCCTATACTTCTCCAAGTTTTGTGGGGGACATGAGTTTTTAGTCTAGATCAGGGGTCGGGAACCTTTTTGACTGAGAGAGCCATGAAAGCCACATATTTTAAAATGTAATTCTGTGAGAGCCATTCAATATGTTTAACACTAATTACAAGTAAATGTGTGCATTTTATGTAAGACTAACACTTTTAAAGTACAATAAGTCTCTGAATTCTTTTTAGTAATGTTGTTATGCTGTTGTTAACCAATGATGAATAAAGTACTTCTTACCATTAATGTGACTTCTGGTGCAGCATGGTTTTGCTGATGGCTTTGTAGTCTGGTTGATACGTGGTGAGGTTAAGCTTCATGCAGCATTGAGACTTCCATTCATTAAACGTGATCATAGGTTGGTCTTATTGTTCTTTAGATGTGAGAAAGACTACTCACATACATACGCAGAGCCAAACATTGTCAGTACAGCAATACTCACATGCTGCAGTGATGTGACGGGAAACATGTTCCAAATTTCGACAATCAGCTGGTCCAGAGGTTGAAGTTTTTTCATTTCTCCCCACTTGTGTTTGCTCGCCAACTCTGCTTGCTGTCATGCAAGTCTTTCCATTTCTTCATTCAGTGACTTGAACTTATTCACCCACATGTCTGAGGCCTTCATGTCAGCAGCTTGCAGCCCAAACTCTGATGGAGACACTGGGGATATAACTCAGGTCAGCACTGTCCACTGCACACTCGTGTGGATGGGTGATGAACTTAAAAAGATGAGTGCGCTCACGAAATTCTCCAAAGTGCACTTTGAATGACTGTAGGAGATTAGATGTAAAGCCCGCTAGTTGCTGGAGATCAAGATATTGACCAGGGTCACTTGCTTTGCATGCATTTTTAAACTCTCCCAGTTTTTCAAAGTGTAGTAAACGACCTGTTTCAATGTTGGCGATGAAAAATTACAGCTTGTTTTCAAATGCAATCACTGCTTGTTGAAGGGATAAGACTGTATTTCCAATGCCTTGCATTTTCACATTGAGCTGGTTCAGATGTTCAGTCATGTCCATGAGATAGTAGAACTACAGGAGTCACTCAGTGTTAGCTAACTCAGGATGCTCGACATTTTTCATTTCAAGAAAAGTCTGGATTTTGCTCAGACAAGCCACAAAATTGCTGAGCACCATTCCTCTTGACAACCAATCCACATTGCTGTGCAGAAGCAGACCAGGATAATTATTCGCAACTTCATCCAGCAGTGTTTAAAACTGGTGATCATTTAAAGCAACAGTAAAGTTGACTACCCGAATGATCAGCGACATCGCCTCACTAGGCTGCTTGCCACACGTATGAGCACAAAGTGCATCCTGATGCATGCAGTGAAAACTTAGGATGGGTCTCTTTTTATATTCACAAAGAATCACTACGAATCCTCTGTTTTTTCCCACCATGCATGGAGAACCATCAGTACACACCGAAATAAGTTTATCCATCAGTAGATTATTTCTTTAACGAACTCAGTGAAAGACTTGAATAAATACTTCCCTCTTCTTGTCTCTTTCATAGACAACGCAGCAAGACTTTCCTCAGGTAGTGTATCACTGACAGCATACCTTGCAATCATGCTGAACTGGAATAAATGGTTTACGTCTGTTGACTCATCCAAAGCAAGAGAAAAGGATGGTGCTGCATATATGTCCTTCACTTGTGTTGCCTCAATTTGATTTGCCATCATGATGGTATGATCATGAACAGTTCTTGCCGACAGAGGCATGTCTTTTATTCATTTGATTATCTTGTTTTTATCGTAAAAGTCGTCAAAAAGTTCACTGGCAACATTAAGCATGAATGTTTTGGCATACTCCCGTCTGTGAATGGCTTTCTGTTTCTCACAATTGCTAAAGCAACAGCAAAGCTAGCCAAATTCCAGTCAAACACGGAGTTGCTGCTGACTAGCTTGTACTCCGCACAGTAGCTCTTGACATGCTTTCTTCCTGCTGTTCCCCACTGGATATTTCGATGCAAATGTAGTATGGTGTGTGTCAAAGTGCCGCTTTATATTTGACTGTTTCATCAATGCAATTTTACCATTGCATATTAGACACACTGCAGAACCTGCTCTCTCCACAAAAGTCAATTCCTCTGCCCATTCCTGCTGAAAAGTATGATACTCTTTTTTTTCTTTTAGCCATTTTCTTCGTTAAAAGGTTTTCTGCAATTAGCTAGCTGACTACTTGATTAAAAGGAGAAAAGTTTACTTCTTGACCTTGCAACAACCTGTGTATGTTATGCATTATTCAATAAAAACTTGCTGTTGTCCTGGAGGACAGCTGTGATTGGTTCCAGCCACCCGCAACCATGAACATGAGTGGTAGGAAATGAATGGATTGTAATACATGAAAATGTTTTATTTTTTATTTATTTATTTATTTTAATTTATTTTTTTTATTTTATTCATTTTAGAGAGGACACACAGAGTGAGAGAAAGAGAAAGAGAGAAATGGGGGAGGAGCTGGAAGCATCAACTCCCATATGTGCCTTGACCAGACAAGTGCAGGGTTTTGAACCGGCGACCTCAGTGTTCCCATGTCGACGCTTTATCCACTGCGCCACCACAGGTCAGGAGAAAATGTTTTATATTTTAAACGTTAATATTTTTTTTTGTTTAAGATTTGCCTGTGAGCCAGATGCAGCCATTAAAAGAGCCACATCTGGCTCACAAGCCATAGGTTCCTGACCTCTGGTCTAGATGAATAAATATACTGCATAATAACAGCCTGGAGTGGGGCAGATATCTGGGTTTGGATTTTGACTACTAGGTAAGTTGATTGAAAGACAATTCATCCCTTTGTTCTGAACAGAAAGAGTCTGATAACTTAATGTTGATATCCTTTAGAATTATTTTGAACTTTGCCCCATATTACATCAATCATAAACTTAAACAGAAGAAAAAACTTTTTACCACATAGTTTTAAGTTTTTTTAAAGTATTTAGCAAACATGTGTTGACTAATAAATGGTTATATTTCTTATAAAACTATAATCTTTTCTTGCAAGAAAGTGTATTTTTCAGCTTAAATATGTACTTTTATTCAGGGTTTTGTATATATTTTTATATATTCATTTGGTAGTTATGATCTTTCTATGTTTAGGACATGATTTGTGGATTCTTTCAAAACACATTACCTACTTTATTAGTTTTCAGATTGTCTAATTAACCATTTATTTTAATGCAAGAGTCTATTTGGTAGGTTGTTATTATTATTATTATTATTATTATTAATTTCCTACAGTAAGGAGGCAGGCTTGGTAATCTGTTTAATATTATAGAAGAAAATATTAATGAATAAATTGGGATGTAATTGGAAAAGTTCAAGGGGAAGGTAATGAGTAAACATAGACTTTAGCAGCTATTGGTATAATTGTAGCAAGAACCTGGAATGATTGATTAGCTTCTTTTCTATGATTCACTGTAACTAACAAAGAAAATGCTCTTATTAGCTACATATTATTTTATGTTTATTCACCTTATGATAAAGTTACTTTATCAGAGGATGTTAAATGTCAGATCCTGATTTGAGATTAAACAGATCATAATTTTTTCCTCCTAAAATTGCTTTTGTCACTTATAGATTTTTACTCTGTTTTCTGGAGTAAGAAACCGACTCAGTAAAAGTTAAAATGCATGTTGTTAGATTCGATTGGAGGAGTGTTTATTGTGGTCATTTACAAAATCAACTGTAAGGAAAAATGTTAACTGTTCTAATTTTATTCATCCATCCATCCATCCACAAATGTTTATTGAATTTCTACTATGTAAATGTCAAGTAATTTTATGGAGATATACATGGGCTAAAAATCTTTCTTCCAAAGAGTTTACAGAATACTTGAGGAGAAAATATGCAAACTAACAACAATGCAAAACTAAGTACCATATTTCCCCATGTATAAGATCTACTTCTTTTCCGAAAAATTTGGAGTTTAAAAACTGATTGTGTTTTATACAGTGATTATAATTTTTTTTTAACTTGCATTTCCTGCTTTTTTGCACTTGTTTTTGCACTCATTGTTGAAGACAGTGATTCGTCATCAGACACAGGTGAAAACAAGCTAATGGATGAGAGTTTTGACAGGATGAATTTTATAATGAATAAAACTTGAGTTCAATAACTTTATGTAATACTTTTTTTTTTAAATTTTGGTTCCAAAATTAAGGTGCATCTTATATATAAGATCATCTTATACATGAGAAGATATGATAATATACAAGTGAAGCAACATGAAAGCAATATGACTATTGAAGATTTTTTGTGAAGAGATGTCCTGATCCTATTCATGATTTAGAAAAATAACTTTGTTAGTGGTGTGAAGAATGTATTAGAGTATTCAGAAAATTGTATAAATAAGGTGTTGAGATGCATGTTTGTATATTGCATGACTTAAGTTTTAGATGTAGGCATGTACCAGTGTGTCTGAAAGAGAACTAAAATTTTGAATCTAAAAGTCAAAATAGAAGAAAACTCGAAAAATGGAAGGAAAAAAAAAAAGAAAGAATTGCTTAACAGTGGGAAGAATAATGTAGACAAGTATCAAGGAACTGTCTTATCCTCAGAGTGTTTTGGGGTATTTTCTTTTTACATGGTAGGGTAGTGTTTTTCCAACTCAAAGAGTGAATGATTCCATTAGGAAAAGAGAATTGGTTGAGAAAAAGAATAATGACAGATTCCTTTTTTATATGAATGAGAAGAAAAACTGCAAAGAAGAATAAGGGAAGTATTGAAAGGTGGAAGACTTAAGGAAGAGTAAAGTCACTACAGGCAAAGGAGGGTGATCAATAGCATTAATTTTGTACATCAGTCAATGACTGCAGAGATTGAGAAAACTCGACTTGTTTGACTAAGATGTTGGAAGTATTGAGGAAAGTGGGAAAAAGGTATAACAGGACATAAATTGCAGATGGTTAAGAAATAAGTACTTGGTAAAAGAGTGAAGTAGAAAATTAATTCTGTGAAGAGAAGAATTAGTCATAGCTTGATGTTGCAGATATAAAAGAATGAGTCAATGAAAAGGTTTCATTGAAGATGTGGGAACTGAAGTGGGAACAAAATAATGGGAAAAATATTAACAGAATTAAGAAGAGTTAGGATTAAAAGACCAGCTGGAGGGTTAGCATTGCAAAGATATTTCATATTTTAAACAAATAGTTCAAAGAATTTATACTGCATGAGCTTTGTCTTCTGAGTGAAGTAGGAAGAAAGATCAACTGCTGAGAATGAGGAGGCAGTACATCTTTCATTTCTGAAATAAAATTGGCTATGTTTTATATTATTTTATGAGAAACTGCTGGATTCAATTTGCTAAAATGTTGTTTAGAATGTAGTACTTATAATCCTCAGTGAGATTGGCTTGCTTCATTTTTAAGAATATTGTTAGGTTTTAGCATTAGCACAGTAATAGCCATTTTTTTTCCAAACATTTTTTCTGTTTCTTGAAATTTTAGGAAAATTCATTTGTAAGACTATTGAGGTGGATGTGCTTTATAAACAAAGTTCTTTAAAATAACTTTAGCTTCTCTCTTGAATATAATTTTACTCATTCCTTCTATTTCTTTGTGTTTTATATTGTAAAAAGATCATATTGTCATTTTCTTTATCATTTCACTGATGCAAGAATTGTGTAAGACCTCTTAAGATTTTCTAGTGGTTTTTTATTTCTAAGTTTAATTTCTTACTAATTTTTAAATTTAATGCATTTGTGATCACAAATAAGACCTGTAAAATTTCCATTTAAAGGAATTATTAATATTTTATATGGCTTGATATAAATAAATATTATACAGTGTACATTTTTCAGTATTTCAGAAGATAGTTCTGAGGCCCTAAAAATTATTACAGAATATAATTTCTAATATAATAATATCAAATTTTTGATAAAAGAAAAATTTCCTGAGCTAAAATAACACACTTGAATAACAAGGCAAAATAACTCAGTAACTTTCAGGAAAAAAATTAATATACCAAAACTTCAACTAAATTTTGGTTAACATAGTAAGGATAAAGTAAATTCTATACATATTTAGGCAGGTGAAACAGGGTCAAACATGACATTTACAGAGAAAAGTTTATCTAACCTCATTCTTCTGACACAATACCCAGAAGGAAAAATGTTTATAGAAATTAGAAAGAAATGTGAAAGCAGCAGAATTCATTTTTTTAATATAAATTATCAGAAAACACACCACACACATGTTCCATCTCCATCTTAAGAAATGACTTTAAATATGTAGATAAATAGATTAGATGCTTAAGTAAAATTAAGATTTCAATTTGCTGTAGTATGACTAAGTGTGAACAGGGACACTAATTAAACATGAAGCTGTATAAATAAATGCTGTAAATTTAGTAAAAATAATTCAAATATAACAACTTATTTTTAAAAGAAAATATTTAAACTATAAAACAGTAACATCTAGTAACAATAATCTATATAAAGTATAAGAATAGAAACAAGAATATATGTGGATAGAATTAGAATTGCAAGAATTTAAACTATATAAGGAGCTTAACAAATTTTTAGCTAGACTGACTAAGAAAAAAAAGAAGATAACTAAAATCAGAATGATAGAGGAGACATTACTACCAACTGTGTAGTAGTAAAAAAAATAGTATAGGAGTAATATAAACAATTTTATACCAAAAAATCAGAAAATCTTGATTAATGAACAAAGTTCTGAAACACACAATCTACCAAAGCTGAAACATAAAGAAAATAAGAAATCTGAATGGACCAATAACTAGTATGATAATTGAATTATAAACCACCTCTGTACCCTTTCTTCTCCTAACAGAAGCCCAGCACCAGATGGCTTCACTGAGGAATTCTACTTAATATTTAATAGAGAATTAACATTAATGATTTTTCAGAGTGGTCTAAAGAGTTGAAGAAAAAACCCATCTTAACTCATTTTTTGAGGCCAGCATTATTCTGAAACCAGAACCAGACAAAAACATTATAAGAAAAGTGCATACCAATATTTTTTATGAATATTGATCCAAATATTCTCTACAAAATATGAACAAACTGAATTCAACAGCATATTAAAAGATTACACAACATGACCAGATAGAATTTATCCCTGGAATGCAAAGCTGTTTCAACATCCAAAATCAATCAATTTAATAAACCTGTTAGCAGGATAAAAGGAAAAAATATGATCATTTTTGACAAAATTTAACACATTTCAGGATAAAAAATACTCTAATACCTATAATTAGCAGGAAAACATCTTAACATAACAAAGGCCCTATGTGAAAAAACCCTCAGCTAGCATCATATACAATGATGAAAGATTGAAGTTTTTGCTCTAAGATCAGGAACAAGGCAGGGATGCCTGCTTTTGCCACTTTTGTTTAAAACAGTACTGGGTGTTCTAGCCAAGGCATTTAGGCAAAAAGAAAAAAAATCCAAATTGGAAAAAAAAGAATTTGTTGACAACATGCTCTTATTTATAGAAAACCCCTAAGAGTCTACACACAGGCTTACACAAACATATTATAACTAATAATTAAATTCAGCAAAGTTTTAAGATATAAATTCAATGTAAAAAATCTATTGTTTTTACATACTAACAAAAATTAATCCAAGAAAAATTTAAGAAAAAAGATTTCATTTGCAATAGCATAAAAATAACAAAATATTAGAAATAACCTTAACCAAGTAGGTGAAAGACTTGTACACTAAAAATATACAACATTGCTGAAAGCAATTGAAAAAGATGCAATTACAGTGGTACCTTGAGATACAAACAGACCAATATATGATTTTTTTTTTAAAAGGTACAAGCTGTGACTCATTCCATATTTTTGTTCGAGATCCGAGAGAAATTCCAAGATACGAGTCATGATTCAGGAAGCTGCCACTAGTTGGCGCGTTGGCACACAGGTTCAGTATTGGCAGTTTGATATGTGAGTTGACTGACTTACAAGCTCGGTTACAGAATGAATTAAATTTGTATCTCAAGGTACCACTGTAAATGAAAAGGTATCATGTGTTCATGAATGGAAAAAGTTAATATTGTTAAGATATCAGTGCTACCCTAAACAATCTATAGATTTCATGCAATCCCTATCAAAATTCTAACAGACTTTTTTTGCAAAAATAAATCCATCTTATAATTTATATAAAATTTAAGGGACCTTAAATAATTTTGAAAAGGAAGACAAAGTTCAAAGTCATAATCTCCTTAACTTCAAAACTTGCTAGAAAGCTACAATAATCAAAATAGTATGATACTGGCAAACATGACAGACATATAGGCTAATAAAATAAAATAAAAATCCCAGAAAAAACTCCGCACATATGTAGTCAATAGATAGATGTTCAACAAGAGTGTCAAGACCATATAATGAGGAAAGGAGAGTCTTTTCAAGACTCAGTTGTTAAAACTGAATATCCAAATGCAAAATAAAGTTAGATCTTTACCTTATACCACATATTAAAAATAACAAAATGACCAAAGATCTAAACATAAGATATAAACTATCAAACCATTCGGGGGAAAAAAAACAGTGTGGAAAAGCATTATAGCACTGTATTTGGTAATGATATCTTGAATATAATAACAAAAACAAAATTAACAAAAGAAAAAAATTGGTAAATTGGGTTACAAAGGATATAATCAACAGAGTAAAAAGATAACCCACAGAATGGCAGATAAGAAATTAATATCTAGAGCAGGGGTCCCAAACTACGGCCCCCTGGGGCCATTTATCCGGCTCCCACCACACTTCCGGAAGGGGCACCTCTTTCATTGGTGGTCAGTGAGAGGAGCACAGGATGCATCCACACCCATAGGTCCCACTGAAATACTGGTCAGTTTGTTGATTTTAATTTACTTGTTCTTTATTTTAAATATTGTATTTTTTCCCATTTTGTTTCTTTTACTTTAAAATATGTGCAGTGTGCATAGGAATTTCTTCATAGTTTTTATTTTTTTTTATAGTACAGCCTTCCAACGGTCTGAGGGACAGTGAACTGGCCTCCTGTGTAAAAAGTTTGGGGACCCCTGATCTAAAGTATATATATTATAACTTGACAACAATAAGAATCAACTAGATTTAAAAAATGAGCAAAATATTCGAATAGACACTTTACAAAGAAGATATACAAATGGTCAATAAGAACATGAATAGTAGTTTAACATCATTAATTCACTAGGAGCATGCAAGTCAAAATCACAATAAAATACTATTTTATATCCATTAAAATGTCTGTAATAAAAAATACATAAAATAAATGTTGGTGGGTATGAAAATAAATTGGAACACTTGAATATTGCTGGTAGGACTGTAAAATGATACCACTGTGGAAAATAGTATGATGGTTCTTCGAAAACATTAATCGTAGAATTACTCAAAGATCCTGGAATTTCACTTCTGCATACATACGCAAAAGAAGTGAAATTAGGAATTCAAACAGATACTGGTAGTAAATCCATTCATAGTGATGTTATTCACAAACACAAATAGGTGAAAGCAACTCAAGTGTCCATCACTAGATGAAAGGATAAACAATGGAATGCACATACAATGGGATATTAGTCAGCCTTAAAAATGAAGAAAGTTTTCACACATGTTGTAACATGCACGAGGATATTATGCTAAGTATAATGAACCAATCACAAAAAGACAAATACTGTATGATTTCATTTACATTAGGTTCCTAGAGTAGTCAGATTCATAGAAACAGAAAGTAGAATCATGGTTGAGAATGATGAAAAAGCTCTGAAGATGAGAGGTGGTGATCATTGCACACCAATGTAAATGTACTTAATGCCCACAGAACTATATACTTAAAATTGATTAAAATAATAAATTTTATGTTTTATATATTTTACCACCATAAAAATTGATGAAAAAATTAGAAGGAAAACAATAATATATTTGTTCAAAGATGCTGCTGAAGCTACAAGCAAAAAATAAAGGAATAGTTTCCATATTGTAGAAGATAGAAAACAAAGAAAATAGCAATGAGGTGTTAAAGACAGAGAATAAAACAAGATAGCAGAAGTGTAATGAAGAAAGGATATGGTATATATGGATAATATAATTAATAAGATCCTTTAAAAATTCTATTCTACTCTGTACCTTACAGTATATATACATAAAACATATGTCCTTTTTCATGTGATAATTTTTTTTGCCTGTCTCAGGGGATTTTCAAAATATTTTTGAATGCCCTGTAAGAAAACATTTCCACATACATGTCTGTTTTCCCTTTGTTTTTCAGCATACCTTCTATTATTTCCAAGAGATTATTTTTTCTTAAATGAAGTGGTATGCACAAATTTGTCTTTCAACCCACTCTTTGATCTGGACAAGAAGAATGGATGTATAATACATACCCTTGCCACTTTATTTTTTTAGTGGGATTTTATGTAATGCATTCTTCAGATTCTGGATCTTCCTCTACTCTGAGTAACTTAGAATTGAAGAGAAATCAAAGTTATTCTCTAAATGGGATAATACAAAGAAGAGTGCATATTCCCATGCATTGGTCTTAGAATCTTTCTGTCTCCACCTTTAATGCAGGCATAAAGATGATATCAGATGATCAGTTATCTTAAATGTACCACACCCCTACTGGGTATCTATGTGTTCCTTCTTGAAAATTGTCTTTAAATAGCTTTAGAGAGTTGTTTAAAGATATCTAGGGATTGTGCCTAATTTCACCTATGCCTAGCTCAAAGCATAGTTGAAATGTACTATATAATAACAATTTTTTTTTAGCTAAAATCTTTGACTGTTTTAGGGACCACTGTTAACAATAAGACAACAACCTGACTTGTGGTGGCGCAGTGGATAAAGCGTGGACCTGGAATACTGAGGTCACTGGTTCGAAACCCTGAGTTTCCCTGGTCAAGGCACATATGGGAGTTGATGCTTCCTGCTCCTCCCTTTTTCTCTCTCCCCCTCTTGCTTTCTCTCTCTCCTTTCTAAAATAAATAAATAAAATGTTAAAAAAAAAGAAAAGACAACAGACACAAAATGAAATTACTTATGCTAAATCACCACTAAATCATCAAACTAAGACATAACTTACAGTTTCAGCTCTCTCAGAAATGGAATCTTAACCAAATCAATAATCTAATTGGCAACAGTGAGGTCATCTGCCTGATGGAGCCCTGCCATCCCCTAAAAGAAAGTAAACTTTCTACAACCAACTCATTTTTTTTTTTTTTTTTTTGCTAGTATAACTACTGGTCCCCAGTGCCTTCTGCTAATAAGAGTTTTTATTTTGTGCAATTCCTTGTGGCTTTTTTCTATCTGCTAGGTAGGATATTGCCTGATTTATGAATCACTGAATAAAGCCAATAAGATCTCTAAAATTTACTCAACTGAATTGTTTTTTTTTTTTAACACTACATAGTTATTCTTGTTCAGAAGATGGTGCATATGACATGTGGCAGAAGGATGTATTACTTATCCTTATAGGGAATGATAGCATGTCAGGGGAATTGTTCTGGGTGAAAAGAATGAACCACAGAATCAAGTGAGGTAAGGAATCACATGATTTACTTATGGTATTATATATTTGCCTTATTTCCTGCACTGGTGCTTCTGAAATTCCATAATACTTTGTTTAGGACTTCTATAGCAATGTATTTGCTTGCTTATCTTTCCAACTGGTAAGTCTTACTTTCCTTTGCTTCTCCTAGAGCAGTACCTAACATTGAGCAGGCACATGATAAACATTTTTTGTCTCAGTGTATGAATGATTATTTTAAGAATTTCTGCATGTACAATAGTTAGCCATCCATTTAAAAAAATATAATCCTTTCCTTGTTACATAATGAAGGGCTATCTCTCTGTATTCTCGAATGTAAGTTCCTTTGTTCGTTGCACCGGGACATATTGTCCATTGATTATTTTACTTTTACTTGAATCATAAGCCTAAGCATATACTGACTTCAGCCTTTCAAGTGTTCAATTTAGCATTATATCTACCTTGTTGAAGATGATATGTTAAAACTCTGATAAGGGGTTAATTTCTAAAATATACAAAGATTTCACAATGCTCAGCAACAAAAAAACAAGTGATCCAATTAAGAAATGGGGAGAGGACATGATCAGACAATTCTCCCAAGAAGACATAAAAATGGCCAACAGATACATGAAAAACTGCTCATCTTCACTGGCTATTCAATAAATGCAAAACAAAACTACAATGAGATACCACCTCAAACCTGTTATATTGGCTATTATCAATAAGACAGGTCAATAACAAGTAGTGGAGAGGCTATGGAGAAAAAGAAACCTTCATTCACTGCTGGTGGGAATGCAAATTAGTATAGTCACTATGGAAAATAAAAAGTGGTTCCTCAAAAAATTAAGAATAGAACTACCTTATGACCCAGCAATCTCTCTACCCGAGTAACTTGAAAACATTGGTACGTAAAGACACATGCACACCCATGTTCATCGCAGCATTATTCACAGTGGCCAAAACATGGAAACAACCAAAGTGCCTGCTGTGGACAAGTGTGGTTTGTAATTCTGGATCTTGAGTGAGAACAGTGTGGAATTAAGAAAACAGGCTCATTAAGAAAAAAGGATGGGATCAGGAGGCCTCTTTAATGCTGCTGGCAATATCCGAGAGTCTGATAGCCCCAGTTTGCTTTATTATATAGCCATATGCAAATCAAGGAAGTCCTTGATACAAAGTTACATATGTGAGGGAAAAAAATAGTAACTCTCTTAAGGCATAAACAGAAATCCCCTTACCATGAATAAGTGAAATCAGCCAACATCTGAACAAAGAGTTAAGAGGATTGCTTCCAGCAACTTAAGCAAGCAAGTGAAGTGGGTGAAAATAGTCAGCATCATAGCCAAACATGGAGGTGGAGTGGGGAGAACTCAATCCTTTGCTAAGCCTCAAATTTACAAAGGCTTTTTGCCACTTGCAGTCTACAACAGAAGACTGGATAAAGAAGATGTGCTATATATATGTACAATATAAGAAAAGATGACATAGGGTCATTCATGACAACACGGATGGACCTTGAGAATGTTATACTGAGTGAAATAAGTAAATCAGAAAAAGCTAAACACTGTATGATTTCACAGATAGGTGAGATATGAAGCAAAGACTCATAGACATGGATAAGAGTGCAGTGGTTACCAGGGGGAGGGAGATATAGGAGAGGGGCAGCGGGAGGAGGGTTGGGGAAGGGTATAAAGAAGGACAAACATAAGATGATGGAAAATGATTTGACATTAGATGATGGATATACAACATAATTGACTAATCAAATGATGGAGTGATGTTGGTCTGAAATTTATGCACACTTATTGATCAATGTTTTACTGTTAAAATTAACTTTCTAAATAAATAAATTTTAAAAGGATTCCAAAAGAAAAAGGAAGATGGTATGTTGAACCACCAATTAAATTTTTATTTTGTTCTGATTCCTTCTGAAATCCTAAACTGATATTAAATGCATAAATTAGTATTATCAAGAAAATATTTTTGAAACTTAGAAAGCAGATGGATAAGTAGTAACTGACTTGAACTTAGGAAAATTAAGTTTTACAATTGCTATGAAGATAGTCCAAAGAATGCCTGGTTATACTGCTGAACCCCAAAGTCTCAGAAATTAGTAATGCCGTATTTAGAATGGTTGAACCGCCTGACCTGTTGTGGTGCAGTGGATAAAGCGTCGACCTGGGAACACTGAGGTCGCCAGTTCAAAACCCTGCACTGGTCTGGTCAAGGCACATATGGGAGTTGATGCTTCCAGCTCCTCCCCCCTTTCTCTCTTTCTTTCTCTCTCTCTCACTCTGTGTCTCCTCTCTAAAATGAATAAAATAAAAATAAAATAGAATGGTTGAACCCCCTGATTTTCTTCTGTACTCTGTGCAACTAGAAAATTCTCTACAGAGGAAACTGAACATTTATTCTTTTTATTGAGAACCTATTCCCAGCTAGAAGAGGACACTGTAGTAAAAGCAAGGATTAGTAAAAGTTTATATTATAAAGATTGAGATTTACCAGCCCTTTCTCATATTCCTTTCACAGAATGCTAGGTAGCAAATTTATTTTTTGTAAAAAGCAGATTTATGGTCTGTCCTCTGGGATTCTGAAAAGCACAATAGAAAAGATCTAAGAACACAGATGTCAGGGTTTCATAACTGAAATGACCCAGTACACTACCATATAGCCAACAGATGATGAGCTGCTTTCAGGCATATAACTTTTTGGTGTACCAACTTATGAATAAATAACAAAAGAACATCAGATATTAAAGAAAACAGTGACCAAAGCAAAAGTAACTTGAAGAAAACACATGAAGAAGGTAAATGTGAATATATCTGTAAAGTAACAAGAGGATGCTAAAATACAGTAATTAGAAAATAGAAATTATAAATATGATGGCAGAATTGAAAAATTCACTAGAAGAGATGGAAGACAAAATTGAGGTACTTCCTAGGACAGCAAATCAAAAAGGTAACTAGATAGAAAATAAGAAAGAAAAGAAAATTAGAGAACTAGTAAAAAAAAATCCAATGTTAAAAATCAGAATTTTTGAAAAGGGAAAAAAGAAGAAATGGAAGAGAGAAACATAATGACAATTCAAAAAAATTGCCCAGAACTAAAGGACATAGTTTCATTTAGTGGTAAGATATGCCAGATAGCCTTACTGTGTACTCCGTTCAATGCAATAAAATAGTCACAAATATGCACCGTTATGCAATTTTCAGAAGTGGTGGCAAAAAGCACTACCTGTTCGTTGTCTGCTTCTCTCTCTCTTTTTTTTTTTAGTGAGGAGAGGTGAGGCAGAAACAGACTTCCTCATGTGCATGACCGGGATTCACCCGGCAAGCCCACTAGGGGGTGATGCTCTGCTCATCTGTGGGCTGGCTTTAGCTCAGTGGTTCCTTTGAGTCAAGGTCGCTTGCTAAATATTTACATACTTATAAAAATAAGCCTATGGAAAGTAATTTCATATTTTTAGTCTCTAATACTATTAATATTGTCTTGGAAATATGGTGGTTCATGTTAAATACCTTTTAATTCCCTTGTTCAGAAACAAAGCTAAAATCACATAGAAGGTAGTTTAATTACAAATGCATCATATTAAGGTCTTTGATTAGTGTTGATTAAGCTCTTTGGGTACTCTTTATCCATTTAATTTTCTTTGTTACTTATCTTGCAAAAAAATAATCACTGGATTAAACGAATTAAAATAATACAAACAGTGAAATTAAACAATTCAGTCTCTAATTTTTTACCCCGTTTGATTTTATCAACAACACTTACTATCTGACATTTTATTACACATATTTATTTTCTTTACTTCTTTTTTATGAACTTTTTCTTTATATTTTATTTATTCATTTTAGAGAGAGAGAGAGAAAGGGGGAGGAGCAGAAAGCAACAACTCCCATATGTGCCCTGACTAGGCAAGCCCGGGGTTTTGAACCGGCAACCTCAGCATTCCAGGTTGACACCCTACCCATTGCGTCACCACTGGTTGGGATGTTTTTTACTTCTTTATTGTATCTTTCACCAGTGTAGGTAAGCTCCATGAAGACGGGGTCTGTCATTTACAACACTATTATCCCATGTCTACAACAGTGCCTCCCATGCACAGGTACTCAATAAATATACAATGAATGAGAAAAGAGGTGATAAAGTTGTTAGGACATACACAATGTGGCAGATTAGTCAGAGCTATATTGCATCTTTATTTTATTTTTAGAATGAAAGACATTAATAAAAAATAAATGAGACTACATCAAACTAGAAAGGCTCTGCATCTGCACAGAAACAATCAATATAGTGAAAAAGCAAGATACAGTGGTAGAAAATATTTGTAAACCATATACTGGTTATAGAATTAGTTTCCAAGCTATGTAAGAATTGTTAGAACTCAACAGTGGAGGGCAAGATGGCAATGGAGAAGGCAGACGTACCAACTTCCAACTCCCAGAACCAAAGTGGATTAAAACTTGATTTTAAGAACCATCATCTGGATAAATCAACGTTGAACTAGACAGAGAGGACTCTTCAACCGGGGAACATTGAAGAAGCAACACTGAGACTAGTAGGAAAAGCAAAAATGCAGAAAGGACTGCCCAGCTCCCTGAAGCAAAAGGCAGCCCAGAGAGACTCGTGTGGTGGGAAGAGAGGCTATCAGAAGGGTAGGGACCTGGGTCCCAGAAACAAAGCCCCAGCCTGCAGCCCCAGAGCTTAGAAGAGGTGTATGGACAGTATTTAGCTGTGAAACAGGTTAGGATACTGTTTCTGAGAAAGAGACATTTGTGTCAGACCCAGGATTCTTCTTAAAGGGAGGGTACAGAAAACCTCTCTCACAACCACTCACCCGGGACTCCGGGAGACAGGGAGAGAGGAGAGGACTGGAGCAGCGGTAAGAGAGTGCGGTCTGGAAAGCACAGGGAGAAAAGCTTTGAGGCACAGCCACCCTGAACCCTGGGCTAAGTCACTCCACAAATCTGAAACAATATTTCCCTGGGAACCAGCAAGGGGAAGCAGGACACCAGCCAAACAGGCTCCCCTGTGGCAATTAGAGCACAGTCACTTAGAAGAAAGGAGCTTTCAGGATTACAGTATGGAGTGTTAGAGTCTGAGCTGCAGTGCCCTAACTCAAACTGCTGAGGGCTTGCTGGTGGAAGGGTGGCAGTGGGACACAAAAGCACGGTTCTGTTGGCGGGAACAGAGGCTGAGACGGCTGGCATGAGCTTGATCTATTCCAGCGGGGGCGAAGAGAACATGCGAAAGCAGTCCGGTGACTGCGGGCCCACCTGCGACCCCACCTGTGGGGGAAAAGTGGAAGCCCAGAACAGGCCGAGAATCACTGCTGGGTAGGGGCGAGCAGGCCGCAACCTCACCCGACCTCCGAGGTTTGAAGTCCTACAGGAACTGGCTTTGCCCATGGAGGTGGGGCGGAAGCCCAGGCTCATAGTTGAACACGCACCAGCAGCCCAGCCAAAAAGCCGAGGTTGGCTAAGGCAGGATGGAAGCCTGGCCCGCAGCGGAGCATGCATCAGCAGCCCCTCCCGATGGGAGGAACTGACTGACAGGGACCCACAGCTGAGCAAAAGTGCTCACCCTTGCCGTTGGTGCCAAGGCTTGTGGCCTGAGTGTGGTGCGTGATCTCACCCGTGGGACAAGGGCAGAAGCCAAGATAGGCTGAGGCTTATAGCTTGTCATGAGAACATAGCTCCTCCGTGGAGGTGAGGTGGAAACCGCAGCAAAAGCCACAGCGGGCCAGTGCAGGCAACACCCATACCCAACCACCCTAGCAGCGGCAGAGGGGGTGGTGGGCCTGCAGACAGACCACACCCAGGGAACACAGAGGCAACACCCATTGTACTCCAGTAGCCAAACACTTCTTACACACAGACAAAATGGGCAGGCAGAGAAATGTAACCCAAATGAATCAAGAGAAATTCCCAGAGAAGGACCTAAATGAATCAGATATAACCAAACTACCAGAAGCCAAGTTTAAAATAATGATAGTTACGATATTCAAAGAGCTTAGACAAACAATGGATAGTCATTATGAACACGTAAATAAAGAGATAGCAAGTATAAAACAGAAAATTGAAATAATAAAAAAGAATCAGACAGAAATGACAAATACAGTATCAGAACTGAAGACCACAATGGAAGGAATTAAAAGCAGGATTGATAAAGCTGAGGATCGAATCAGCAAGTTAGAGGGCAAAATAAACAGGCACAGAAGCAGAGCAGAAAAAAGAAAAGAGATTCAAAATATTCGAAGAAACTCAAAGAGAGCTCTGTGACAACATGAAGAGAAATAACATCTGCATCATAGGGGTTCCTGAAGAAGAAGAGAAAAAACAAGGGATAGAAATTAAACCATAGCTGAAAACTTCCCTAAATTAAGACTGGAAAACATTTCACATATTCAAGAAGCACAGAGAACTCCATTAAAGAGAAACCCAAAGACATCTACACCAAGACACATCATAGTTAAAATACCAAAGCTAAGGGATAAAGAGAAAATTTTAAAAGCTGCTAGAGAAAATAAGACTATCACCTACAAAGGAGCCCCCATAAGGGTGACATCTAACTTCTCAACAGAAACACTTGAGGCCAGAAGGGAATGGCAAGATATATTCAAAGTAATGCAGAACAAGAACCTACAACCAAGACTACTTTATCTAGCAAGGCTAAAGTTTAAAATTGAAAAAGAAATAAAGAGCTTCCCAGAAAAAGAAAGCCTCAAGGAATTCATAAAAACCAAACCAATTCTGCAAGAGATTGTAAGGGGCCTGTTGTGAAAAGATCAAAGGGGGAAAAGAATATAGCAAAAGAGGAATACAGCTTTAAAATATAAGATGGCAATAAACAACTACATTTCAATAATAACCTTAAATGTAAATTCATTAAATGACCCAATCAAAAGACATAGGGTAGCTGCGTGGGTAAAGAAACAGGACCCATACATATACTGTCTACAAGAGACATACCTTAAAACAAAAGATGCACATAGACTGAAGGTAAAAGGATGGAAAAAAATATTTCATGCAAATGGAAATGAAAAAAAAGCCAGGGTAGCAATACTTATATTTGTCAAAATGGACTTTAAAACAAAGGCTGTAGTAAGAGATAAAGAGGGACAGTACATAATGATAAAGGGAACAATTCAACAGGAAGATATAACCATTATAAATATCTATTCACTGAACATAGGAGTCGTGACATACATAAAGCAGACTTTGATGGATATAAAGGGTGAGATTAACAGCAATACTATAATAGAGGGGATTTTAATACCCCACTAACATCACTGGATAAATACTCAAGAAAGGAAATTAACAACGAAACAGCAGACTTAAAGGATACACTTGATCAATTCGATTTAATAGATACCTTCAAAACTTTTCACCCTAAAGCAGTAGAATATACATTCTTTTCAAGTGCTCAGGTACATTCTCTAGGATAGACCACATGTTAGGACACAAAAGTGGTCTCAACAAATTTAAGAAGATTGAAATATCAAGCATTTTCTCTGATCAAAATGGCATGAAACTAGAAATTAACAACAAAAGAAAAAATAAAAAATACTCAAACACTTGGAAACTCAATAGCATGTTATTAAATAATGAATGGGTTAACAATGAGATCAAAGAAGAAATAAAAAAGTTTCTAGAAATGAATGAGAATGAGCATACATCAACTCAAAATTTATGGGACACCGCAGAAGCAGCACTGAGAGGGAAGTTTATAGCACTACAGGCATACCATGAGAAGCTAGAAAAAGCTCAAATAAGCAACTTGACCATGCATTTAAAAGAACTAGAAAAACAACAGCAAATAAAACCAAGAACTAGTAGAATGAAGGAAATAATAAAGATCAGAGCGGAAATAAATGACATAGAGACTAAGGAAACAATACATAGGATCAATGAAACCAGAAGCTGGTTCTTTGAAAAGGTAAACAAGGTCGATAAACCTTTAACTAGAATCACCAAGAAAAAAAGAGAGAGGGCTCAAATAAATAAAATTAGAAATGACAGTGGAGAAATAACAACTGACACAACAGAAATACAAAGTATTGTGAGAAAATACTATCAAGAACTATGTGCCAAAAAATTAGACAACCTAGGTAAAACAGACAAATTTCTTGAATCATATAATCTTCCAAAAATTAATCTGGAAGAATCAGAACACCTAGACAGACCAATTACAACAAATAAGATCGTAACAGTTTTCAAAAAACTCCCAACAAAAAAAAGTAATGGACATGATGGCTTCATAAGTGAATTCTACCAAAAAATCAAAGAAGAACTAACTCCTATCCTCCTCAAGCTATTTCAAAAAAATCAAGAAGAAGAAAGACTTCCAAACACCTTTTACAAGGTGAGCATAATTCTGATCCCGAAACCAGGCAAAAACAACACAAAGAAAGAAAATTATAGGCCAATATCCCTGATGAATTTAGATGTTAAAATTCTCAACAAAATATTAGCCAACTGGATCCAGCAATATATGAAAAAAATCATACAGCATGATCAAGTGGGATTTATTCTGGAGAGGCAAGCTGGTTCAATATTCGCAAATCAATCAATGTGATTCATCACATGACAATTTCAATAGATGCAGAAAAAGCATTTGATAAAATCCAGCAGCCATTCATGATCAAAATTCTCAGTAAAGTGGGAATATAGAAAACATACCTTAACATGATAAAGACCATCTATGACAAACCTACAGCAAACATCATACTAAATGGACGAAAATTAAAAGCAATACCCTTAAGATCAGGAACCAGGCAGGAGTGCCCCCTTTCACCACTCTTATTCAACATAGTTCTGGAAGTATTAGCCACAGCAATCAGACATGAAGAAGAAATAAAAGGCATTCAAATTGGAACAGAAGAAGTAAAACTGTCATTATTTGCAGATGATATGATATTGTTTATAGAATACAGTAAAGTCTCAGTCAAAATACTACTGGACCTGATAAATGAATTCAGCTAGGTGGCAGGATATATAATTAATACTCAGAAATCAGAGGCATTTTTATATACTAAAAATAAACTGTCAGCAAAAGAAATTAAGGATACAATCCCCTTCACTATTGCAACCAAAAAAATAAAGTACCTAGGAGTAAATTTAACCAAAGAGGTTAAGGACTAGTACTCAGAAAATTATCAAACATTGATAAAAGAAATCAAGGAAGATACAAACAAGTGGAAGCATATACTGTGTTCATGGTTAGGAAGAATAAACATCATTAAAATGTCTATATTACCCAAAGCAATTTATAAATTCAATGCAATATCAATTAAAATATCAATGACATACTTCAAAGATATAGAGCACATATTCCAAAAATTTATATGGAACCAAAAAAGAACAGCAATCTTTTTTTTTTTTTTAAAGCAAGATTTTCTTTCTTTTTTTTAAATTTTATTCATTTTAGAGAGGAGACACAGAGTGAGAGAGAGAGAGAGAGAAAGAGAGAAAGGGGGGAGGAGCTGGAAGCATCAACTCCCATATGTGCCTTGACCAGACCAGTGCAGGGTCTTGAACTGGCGACCTCAGTGTTCCCAGGTCGACTCTTTATCCACTGCTCCACCACAGGTCAGGCAAGAACAGCAATCTTAAAAAAAAAAAAAAAAAAGCAGGAAGCATCACTCTTCAGGTTATCAAGTTATACTACAAGGCCATTATACTCAAGACAGCGTTGTACTGGCATAAGAACAGGATAATAGATCAATGGAACAGAATAGAGAACCCAGAAAGAAAACCCACAGCTTTATGGACAACTGATATTTGACAAAGGAGAAAAGAGCATACAATGGAGTAAAGACAGCCTCTTTAACAAATGGTATTGGGAAAATTGAACATCTACCTGCAAAAAATGAAACTAGACCATCAACTTACACCATTCACAAAAACAAACTCAAAATGGATAAAAGACTTAAATGTAAGCCGTGAAACCATAAGCATCTTAGAAGAAAACATAGGCAGTAAGTTCTCTGACATCTGTCACAGCAATATATTTGCTGATTTATCTCCAAGGGCAAATGACTTAAAAGGCAAGATAAGCAAATGGGACTATATCAAACTAAAAAGTTTTTGCACAGCTAAAGACAATAAGAACAGAATAAAAAGACAAAACACACAATGGGAGAACATATTCATAACACGTCTGATAAGGGGTTAATAACTAAAATTTATAAAGAACTTATAAAACTCAACACCAGGAAGACAAACAATCCAATCAAAAAATGGACAAAAGAAATGAATAGAAATTTCTCCAAAGAGGACATACAGGTGGCCAATAGGCATATGAAAAATAGCTCAACATCACTAATCATTAGAGAAATGCAAATTAAAACCACAATGAGATACCACCTCACATCAGTCAGAATGGCGCTCATCAGCAAAACAACACAGAACAAGTGCTGGAGAGGATGTGGAGAAAAGGGAACCCTCCTGCACTGCTGGTGGGAATGCAGACTGGTGCAACCACTGTGGGAATAAAAACAGTATGGAGATTCCTCAAAAAATTAAAAATTGAACTGCCTTTTGACCCAGCTATATCACTTTTAGGAATATACCCTAAAAACACCATAGCACTGTTCGAAAAGAAGAAATGCGGCCCCATGTTCGTGGCAGCATTGTTCACAATAGCGAAGATCTGGAACCAGCCCAAGTGTCCGTCAGAAGACGAGTGGATTAAAAAGCTATGGTACATGTATACTATGGAATACTACTCAGCCATAAGAAATGATGACATCGGATCATTTACAACAAAATGAATGGACCTTAATAACATTATATGGAGTGAAATAAGTAAATCAGAAAAAAACTGAGAACAGCATGATTTCATACATAGGTGGGACATAAAAGTGAGACTCAGATACATGGATGGCTACCCGGAGGGGGGGATGTGAGGAAGGGGGTAGGGAGAGGGGAGTGGCACAAATAAAACCAGATAGAAGGTGAAGGAGGACAATTTGACTTTGGGTGATGGGTATGCAATATAATCCAATGTCAAAATAACCTGAAAATATTTTCTCTGAACTTATGTGCCCTGATTTATCAATGTCACCCCATTAAAATTAATTTAAAAAAGAGTGAAAATAAAGAACTGAACAGCAAAAGTCAAAAGCCCAATTTTTTTTTTTATATTTGGAACATTAAATTTAACAAGATGACATTGATTAACAAAAATGCTTAAAGTTCAGATAAACATTTTTATAGTATTTGAACAGTTGATTATATTGTATACCCATCACCCAAAGTCAAATCATTTTCTGTCACCATATATTTGTCCCTCTTTACACCCTTCTCCCAGTCCTTCCCCCCACCGCTCCCCCATGTCTCCCTTTCCCTGGTCCATGAGTCTCAATTTTGTATCCTACGTATGTGTGAAATCATACAGTTTTTAGCTTTTTGTGATTTACTCATTTCACTCAGTATAATGTTCTCAAGGTGCATCTGTGTTGTCATAAATGACTCTATGTCATAATTTTTTGTGGTGGGATATTATTCCATTGTATATATGTACCACATCTTCTTTATCCAATCTTCTATCTAGGAACACTTTGGTTGTTTTTATGTCTTGGCCAATGTAAATAATGCTTCAATGAACATGGAGGTGTATGTGTTTTACATATCAATGTTTTCAAGTTTTTGGTATACATAGCCAGTAGAGGGATTGTTGGGTCATATGGCAGATCTAGTCTTAGTTTTTTGAGGAAACACCATACACTCTTCCATAATGGTTGTACCAATTTGCATTCCCACCAGCAGTGAATAAAGGTTTTCTTTTCTCCACAGCCTCTCCAAACTTGTTATTACCTGCCTTGTTGATAATAGCCAATCTAGTAGGTGTGAGGTGGTATCTCATTGCAGTTTTGACTTGCATTTACTGAGTAGCTAGTGAAGATGAACATCTCTTCTTTTGTGACAGAGACAGAGAAAGACAGAGAGGGAATACAGACTGGAAGGGAGAGAGATGAGAGCATCAATTCTTTGTTGCAGCACCTTATTTGTTCATTGTTTGCTTTCTCATATGTGCCTTGACCAAGGAGCAAACCGCGTGAATCCTTGCTCAAGCCAGAAACCTTGGCTCAAGCTGATGAGCCTTGTTCAAACCAGATGAGCTTGTGATCAAGCCAGCGACCTTGGAGTTTCAAACCTGGGTCCTCCATGTTTCAGTCTGATGCTCTATCTACTGTGCCACTGCCTGGTCAGGCAAGATAAGCATCTTTTCATATATCTGTTGGCTATTTGTATGTCTTCCTGGGAGAAGTGTCTGTTCAGGTTCTCTTCTCAGTTTTTAAGTGTATTGCTTGCTTGTTGTTGAGCTTTGTGAGTTCTTTATATATTTTGAATATTAATCTCTCAACAGAACTGTTGTTTGCAAATATTGTTGTCGATTTCTTTAGTTGTGCAGTAGTTTTTCTAGTTTGATATAGTCTCCTTCATTTATTTTTGCTTTTACTTCCCTTGCCTTTGGGGTTAAATTCATAAATTGTTCTTTAAGGCCAAGAACTTGAATAAACATTCCTCCAAAAAAGCATATCAATAGCCAACAGATATATGAGAAAATTCTCAATGTCACTAATCATCAGGGAAATGTAAATGAAAGCCATAGCAATGTATAACTTCACACCAGTTTGGATTACTGTTATCAATAAATCAAAAGACAAGTATTGGCATGCTCTGAAGAAATGAAAACTCTTGAACACTGTTGGGAATGCAAAATGGTGCAGCTGTTGTGGAAAACAGTATGGAGGTTCCTCAAAAAATTAAAGATAGAATTTCCATATGAGCCAGCAACCCCACCTCTGGGTATTTATCCAAAGAATTGAAATCAGCATCTAAAAGAAATATTAGCCCTCCCATGTTCATTGCAACGTAAGGTGAGAACAACTTAAATGTCTATTGACAGATGAATGAATTTAAAAAATGAGGCATACATGCAATGGAATATTGTTCAGCCTTAAAAAGGATGAAATCCTGCAATATGTAACAATATATTGAACGTTGAATTCATCATACTAAGTGAAATAAACCAGTCACAGGACAAATACTGCATTACTCAATACACATAATGATATCTAAAAGAATCACATTCAAGGAAGCAAATAAATTAATGGTTGCTAGGAGATGAAGGACAAGGGGAAAAGAGATTTGCTGACAAGAAATATAAATTTTAGCCTGACCAGGCAGTGGCGCAGTGGATAGAGAGTCAGACTGGGATGCGGAAGACCCTGGTTCGAGACCCTGAGCTCGCCAGTTTGAGCGCGGGCCCATCTGGCTTGAGCAAAAACTCGCAAGCTTGGACCCAAGGTCACTGGCTCCAGCAAGGGGTTGTTCAGTCTGCTGAAGGCCCGTGGTCAAGGCACATGTGAGAAAGCAAGCAATGAACAACTAAGGTGTCACAATGAAAAACTAATGATTGATGCTTCTCACCTCTCTTCGCTCCTGTCTGTCCCTATCTATCTCCCTCTCTGACTCTCTCTCTGTTCCTGTTAAAAATAAAATAAAATAAAGTTTAAAATAAAAAAGAAATATAAATTTTCAGTTATGCAAGATGAATAAATTCCAGATATTCTGTACATTATTGTAAATAGATATTAATACTGTATCGTACAGTTAAAAATCTTCTGAGAGTAGATCTCATATTGTGTTCTTATCATAATTAGAGAAAAAAAAGAATGAAGGAGATCGGAAGTGGCTGCATATAGAAAAAAACTCTAATGATAGTCTGAGTTTTTGAGAAAAGACAGCTTTGCATAGCAACATATGTTTGAATCTATAATTTAGCAGCAAAACAATTATAGGAAAATTATGGTGATATGTATGATGAATTTATTAGCTATATTTTAACCTATGCTTCTGGGTCCTGGTCAATTTTACTGCTGTATAATTGACCTCCAGCAAATTTGTTCAAAGAAATATAGTCAGAAAAGGTCTATCCTTTTCCTCCAGCATAGTGCGATCCAGCCCTTCTGAGCTTCAGAAGGGAGAAAAATAATTAATTCTTCTCTGGAAATATAATAGTTTTATATGCTATCAGACATTTGAGGAAGCAAAGTACATTTGGTTGTTAGAAACAGTAAAACAGTAAAATAATTGTATAATTTATTTAGAGGAGAGCTGACACTCTAGTGATTTTCAAAGAGATGGGTACTTATGTTTAACTTTTACTAACATTTCAGTTAAAATGAAAAACCAAATTAAACTAGCAGGTGTTAGGTGCATTTCTGGAAATGAGGTATCAGAAGTAGGTGGGAAGTGGAAAAAGGTTTTACTCTAGTGAAATATAGTACATTATGTTTCAGGATTATAGGCATCTTAAATCCATATAGTTGTTTGATAAACATCCATAAATGTATGGTGGAGAGACTTAAATTGAAGTAATAAACACATAAAACCTCACAATTAAAAATAACTTTTCAATAAAAATAAGCTTATTACCATTCTCATTGTCTAGGTTACCATCTCCCTAGTACAATCATGAATTAAATTCTGACCATAGTTGAGTTAAAAACATTAAGTATTTAAGTTCCTTGTAAGAGTAGAAAGCTTGCTATTTTCAGACATCTCTCTTTTTCTATTAGTCATATATCATTATTATGTTTAAATAACATTTCATAACTTTATAGCCCTCAGAAGTCATGATTTTCTTTCCTTTGCTTAAACAGTTTTATCTTTAGAAACAAGAAATGGGTTCATATCAAAAAGTGTTCTGTAAAACATATCTGTTACATAAATCAGATATTATAAATTACATAATTAAAGAATTACAAACAAGGGGAGATTGAATATCTATTTAGAAATGAAAAGATTCCTGAGTTATTAGTTAGTGATTTTTTCTAAGTAATTAGAATACTGAAATCTTAAAATTTAAGAGAATTGTTATTTGTGAATATTTACTTTTCATAATTGGCTCTAAAATAAATTTAGGTGTTAGTTGAACTCACCTAAGATCTTTAATAACTTCCTTCCTATAAATATAATTCTTGAGTGTGATGATATTTTGTGTGAAGCAATTTCTCTTGTGTCCTAATTTGAGGATTATGCTTCCCAGTTTGAAATTCTCTCCCATATGAACAGTTAATTTCAGTGTACTTTATTAACCATCTCTATTACTAAATGGAAGTGATGATAATAGTGGGACCTGCTTCAAGATATAGGCAATGAGAAAAACTGAACACTTAGATCTTTTTCTTCTTCTTTATTGGCCAGCTATCAGATTCTAAATTAATGTTGGCTTAGGTCCAGGATATAATGAGGAACTTTTAAATAGACCAGACCAAAAGAGTATGAAATGTTGTACTTGTCCAAATTCAAAAACCTCGTGGCTTTCTGTTTTTCCCACAGCTACAGCCTTGTTGAGAAATGGATACACACAATGAGTACAGCAAAAATGCAATGAATACTATAATAGGAATAAAATCAAAGTCTTGAGAAAATAGAGAAAGAAAGAAAAATTATGATTAACTGAATTTGTGAAGAACTTATTGAGAAAGAGGCATTTGAATTGTGACTTGAAATTTGACTAAAACTTTTGAGGCAGATATAGGTGTTGGGATGACTTCAATGATATTGGAGGAGTATTCCAGTGTCCAGAGTTTCAGCTGCTCCAAACTGGGGTAAAATGTGGCTCCTGAGGCTGTATTTATATAATTAATTGAGTCACTTCATGATAACTTTCTGCCTTTTTACCTTTTCCCAAGGTGGTCTGTGGTCTAGATATGCTGAATCTTGGCTAACTGTCCTGATAATGCTGAACATATGCAGAGACTTAAGCCCAAGAGGTCTAATAACACATAGATTCCTTGGTGTGGGCCCAAAATGAAAGGTAATATAAGCTCACAAGAGAAAATCAGAGAAGAAATTCCAGGGAAAGCAAAGTTATTTTCCCAGATAAATTATTTTCCCTCTGCCTCCCCAACACCCTAATCTGAGGTTGGGTATGAAATGAGTGGAAAAATTTATTAGATTTTGCTGGAAAGTGGAAGAATTGGAAGGAGACTTTGGAAATTATATAATTATTAGAGCTGTTAAATTTCTCTTTTGAATAAGGATTTGAATGTATCAGTCTTGACTTCCATGACATGTACTATATCAGATATTAATAAAATCTCCTAAGGTCTTGCTTTGACTGTGATATAACATGCCATAGAATTCCTTTCTTCACTCAGCCACCAGGAGTTTGGTGGAAAAATTACTAAACTCAAAATCATCCCATTGTGTTTATGACAAGCTATTCTTCTTACACTAGTTTAATAAGTATTTACTCCCACTTCCTTTAGGAATGTCTTATTTCTGTAAAGTTTTCTAGCTTCCAAGCAAAACCTTCAGCTGTTTTACTCTACTAATCTTTTTGACATGCTTGCAAATGTCTGAAATTTTATCACCCCCAGAAATGTCTGAATTTTTATCCAGAGGCTGACCTCTGGAACCCCCACCCTCAATATTTAGTAATTTAAACTATACTAAAAATAAAACTAGTTAATTGGATCTCTTGTGGACACACAGAAAACCAGATAGCTACTCTGTTTTTAATCCACTGGGAACACTACATGTAGTCACTCACCTACTTGCAGAAAGCTACAAAATTATTACCATGTGAGCAAAAAGAAGTAATAATTACAACTATTGTTAGAGTATGGGTGAGTAATTTAAATGCTTTTCAGGGTGAGGCAGGTGACAAAACAAAGAAAAACAAAAAAATCTCAGCCTGTAGATGTCCAGGGTTTGATTCCTGCTCAGGGCACACAAGAGAAATTACAATCTGCTTCTCCACTGCTACCTCCCCCCTTTTCCTCCTGCAGTCATAGCTCAATTGGAGCAAGTCGGCCCTTGGCACTGAGGATAGCTCCATGGCCTCTGCCTCATGGGGTAAAGAATAGCTCAGTTGCTGAGCAAAGGAGCAATGTCCCAGACGGACAGAACATCGCCTGATAGGGAGCTTGCTGGGTGGATCCCAGTCAGGGTTATAGCAGGAGTATTTCTCTGCCTCCCCTTCTCTCACTTAACAAAAGGAAGAAAGGAAGAAAGAAGAAAACACTAAAGCTGGCCAAGTATAATTTAATTTGTGGTAGTAGTGAGAACTTGAATTTCTGCCATTTTGTCTCTCAATATATTCAAAGTTTTAAAAATGGTATTGAGTGTATCTCCAAAACATATTTGTGGGCCAAATGTGCTTCAAGAGCTGAGGTACTTAGCCTCTCTGAGTATAAAATAATATGAGCTTTTGGTACCTCAAAAGACTTTGGGTGTTAAGTGAGACTTAAAACAGTACCTGGCAAATAGTAAGCCCTATATATTGTCACCTCTTATTATTAAATTATTGCTCTTTGGAAATATAATCTTACAAGCCATTACATTTTTTACATGAAGTAAAATATTTCATAGATGCCTGTCAATTCTTGAGTAGTCATTCATTTGTAGAACATTATTTCCAAGCAGATACTACATGTTAGACATTCTCCTACAAACTGAGAGATCAATGGTAAATAAGATAAAGCTCTTGTCCTCAATGGAGCTTGGTCTAATGATAACAATAAACACTGACTATAATAAGTTGTGATAAATACTATAATATGAAAGTTACCAGTGTCTACAGGAACACATTTTTGGGCACTAACTCAGCATGGGAGATAAAGAAGACTTTGGGTAATCATTTATTTTTGTCGTGATACTTGATCATACCATATCTTGAAGTCTGCTGTCAATTTCTTGTTTTCAGGTTGATTATTCTCCACTTTTACCTTGTAAAAATCAAAATAATCTTTTTAGATTTGGATGTATTTTCTCTAATTTTATATCTCTACAAATGTTAATTTATGTGGACTTATAATATACCTGATACATTGTCATTAGATATACTTCTATACCTAAAAGCATCTGGTTTTGCAGTACTAAGAAATAACATAGGCCCTGGCCAGTTAGCTCAGTTGGTTAAGTGTCAACCCCAAATGACAAGGTTGTGGGTTCAATCCCCAGTCAGGGCACACATTGGAAGCAACCAATGGGTGGATGCATGACTGAATGAAACAACAAATGGATACTTCCCTTCCCCCTCCTTTTTTTTTTACTCTTTGTTTCTATCAATGAATTTAAAAAATTAAGCCCTGGCTAGATAGTTAAGTTAAGTGATGATATTCAGCCAGTTTGCACCAGTTTGACCGAACCAATACCTAACTTTTTGTTGAGTTTGGCGAACCAGTTATTAAAATGGCACTTGCAATCAGGGTTCTCTATAAGATGGGGTTTTTCAAAGATGAACATAATATGTTCAGAGAATAGATGTCACTTAACTGTTTCTAATATATCTAACACAATGACCATTAGTTTAATCAGCCTACCTCTAAAAGAATGAGATACTACTCCTTTAGTGAAAAGATGGTTAAGGATAAATTCCACAGATGATGGTTTTGGATAAAAGCATAGAAAATTGCAAGTGAGGATGCCAATCAAGAAGCAAAATAGAAATATCTTAAATAATAGTTTTATTGTTTTTGTCAGGTATTATTTAATATTTTTTATTAATAGTTTAAAACTTTTTTATAATCTAGTTTTGTGTACCTCTTTTATTGTTCTTATTTAAGTATTACATGCATGAAATAATAAACTACATTTTAGTATATAACTTTTTTATACTTAAAATGGTCATTAGGGCAGAGAACTAGTTGTTAAATTATTTGAATCCCACCACTAGCTCAGCTGGTTGGATCATCATCCCAGAGCATGGAGGTTGCCTGTTCGATTCCCCAGTCAGGGCACATATAGGAACAGCTCAATCTTCCTGTCTTTCTTTCCCTGCCATGCTCAAAAAAAAAAAAAGAAAAAGAAAAAAGCGTAGCAAAAACTCATTTCCATGATTGAGACATAAAATGCAATATATATGTACAGTTAGTGGCCAATTATATATTGTTTTTCTCATGCTTATAGACTTGGAAACAAAAGATATAGAAGTGGGGTGGTTCTCATCATTAAAGTTTTGACAAATTTATAAAAAGTTTAGTTCCTATTTCTAAGACTCTGGATTTGATAGTTCAGAATTTTCAATGTTTAGAAGATTGAGCTCACACATATTTTTCTCTAGGCATAGCATTAATAAACACTATATAGATCTAGATAAATTATTTTTTGTTTTTAAACCTCATCTAAAGGGACCATACCTTATGTATTAGGTAACATGTTTCTTGCATTCAATATATATATATATATATATATATATATATATATATATATATGTTGAGATAGCTCTATTTTATTCATTTTAACTATTTTATATTGTCATTTTATGAATATATCATTTACTGTCTTTTTGATGAACATTTTAAATCATTTATATACTGTATTTTTTGCTACATAGTAAATATTATAACAAACATCCTTGTATATCTCTTTTGTACATATAATTCTCTGTATACCTAGAAGTAGACTTTTTGTCTACTTTGGGATTTAGAGAAAATCTATTCTTATCACTATTATTTAGTATTAATAGTTCTTTAATGTGGTATGTAAATTTACAACACAAAAATAGTGTGCAGGCCTTTGTATAGGCAGACTTTTCTGATACGTGCCAAATTATTTGTTTTGTTTAACTTGTACTTTCCTAATTACAAGTGAGATAAACATACATTTATTGACCATTCAGAGTTTCTCCTTTGTGATGTCTCTTAATATCATTAAAACTAAATTTTTTGACTGCTAATGTTTATTAATTTACCCACAGAAAAAAGGATCTATGTCAAGTTACTACTTTTGTTTTTAGCTTCTATTTTGTAGTAGTTAATAACAGTTCTCTGTTCCCAAGTAAACATTTTATTTTTAAAAAAATTGTATTTTTGGTCCTATAAATTAGATAAAACCTGAATATTTTTATATATAATTCATTCTCAGGAACTTAATGATTAATTAACAACCATGAAATATTAATGCAAATCAGACTATTCTAATTACTGCTAACTATACTGCTCACAAAAATTAGGGGATATTTCAAAATGAATATGAAACGATAAAATATCCCCTTATTTTTGTAAGTAGGGTATTATAATTGTGGGAGAGGAATAAATTTTCCTCTATCTTTTTTGCTTCTTCAGGTAACTTAATAATTAAATCAACTAAGAGATTTACAAGAGAAAACAACCAAATTTATTTGTATACATATGTATGGAAACCCCACATACATGAAGAGATTCCACATACACGAGTGATTGAAAGACAGAAAGTTAAAATGAGTTATATTCGGCATTTGGAGCTAAGAGGTGAAGTCAGGTGCCTGGAGCTTTAGAGGTGCGGAAAGACACTGGCAGGATGATAAGAAGAACAGATGTTTAGTAATTAGACTTTTGCCTTGCCATGTAGATAAGTAAAAAAAAAAAGTTATCTCTGATAACTCACTATGGACAAGGCTTCTAATTTAAATTGTTTCACAGAGAGTAAAAGTCTCTCTTGAGTCAGCCGGGTCTCAGTTGTCTTTAGCTCAAAATAACCTACATGCTAAAGTAGCACATTTTGGGAGTCCTGTTCTGAACACCTTATGTTCCACCTCTGAAACTTCCTAAGAGGTTTTAAATTCCAGATGTTAGGTATTGTTTCATATCTCATTAAAACAGTCTTAGTCTTGAAAATAAATCAATTCAGTTAAACAGTTGTGTTTCATTTCAGAAGATGGTGATGTAAGTGGAACTCACAAAGCTAAACCTATATTGTGCAAACAATCTGGTATTTAATATGAGATGTCTCTATGGAAACAAAATAAAAACAATGGTTAATGACTGCAGTAAACTATAGTGCCAGTTTCTGAGTTCTGAAGACAGCCATTTGAAAACATTTCTAGATGTTTGGCTTGAAACATCCAAAGATGGAGTGAGGGCAAGTAGTGACAGTTTAATAGACTTTCCTGGTCTACAGTTCAAATGCTTCTGATGATCGTCTCGCAGTAGGCATGAAGAGTGTCCATATGTGAACTGTTGTGGCGATTTCTCTCAAGTTTATGTCAAGTTGTACAACTTGAGTTTGCATGCCTTTTACAAAAGGACAGTTTTAGTTCTCAGTGATTCTAAATCAGAAAGATGAGAGTAAAACAGGAAATGTTAGTTTGAAGAGTCATATCCATATATTGGGGAAAACCAGAAGAATTAAGGAGTCATCCCAGTTTACAGGTAGAAACAAAAACCTTAAAAAACATGAACAGCACTAGAATATAATATTCACAAAGCTGTATTACAGAAATATTTATATATATCTGAAACAAAACAAAATAATTTTTACCAAAGATAGCCAAATTAAGACTAACTGCTTTTCTGAAAAATTTATTTTTTAATAAACTTGGCCTGTTTTTTTATGTAGGTGCCACCAGAATAGTAATTAACCTTATAAATGCCTTTAAATCTGCTTTGCTGGAATTGTTCATAATAAATATTCAAACTGAACTTTCAAAGACCTCTCTAGGCCAGAAAGTCCAAGGCAAGAACTTATTATCTAATTTGCCCGCAATACCTATAGATTTAGGTGAATTCCTCTCTTTCCAATGACTTCAGTATTTCTTGAGGTTCCTGTGCCTACCAAGAAGTAACCTTCTTTACTCACTTGATAAGGCAGTTGAGAACTTTGTAAACAGGAACAAGGCTGCTGATATTTCCAAGGGTTTAATTAGCTTCCTAATATTAGTCAATTTTAATTCATTAAAGCTGTTTTTTATATCTGGGTCTATGCACACTTTTCTCAAATATAACATTCCAGTCAAAACCTTGGTAACATACCAGTTTCCAATTGTGTCCTGTTGTTTAAAAAAAATAGATTCTTACTTAACTTAAGCAAATAACAATATTGTCATGAAAATAAGAATGCTTGGAGTTTCTGAATTTTGAAGAGATCAAGTAGGGAGAAAGAAATGGTTTCAATTCTGCTGAACAAATTGATGTAAATAATAGCTTAAGAGGAAAAGTTTCCTTATATTTGGAAAAAATAAAAAAATAAAGAACCAGAAATGTTTCAAAAAAAATGTCGTGAAAGGTGTAATTATACTAATCAGTTCATTCAATTAAGACTTGTTCTGGAGCATCCAAGATGGCATCAGAGAATGGGGGGCATTTCAACTACTAACTCCCAGGACCAAATAAAATTATCACTTAATTTAAGAACAATTATCTTACCTGACAAGGTGGTGGCACAGTGGATAGAGAGTCGGACTGGGATGTGGAGAACCCAGGTTTGAGACTCTGAGGTCGCCATCTTGAGCGCGGGCTCATCTGGTTTGAGCAAAAGCTCACCAGCTTGGACCCAAGGTTGCTGGCTCTAGCAAGGGGTTACTTGGTCTGCTAAAGGCCCTCAGTCAAGGCACATATTAGAAAGCAATCAATGAGCAACTAAGGTCTCACAACGAAAAACTGATGATTGATGCTTCTCATCTCTCTCTGTTCCTGTTTGTCTGTCCCTATCTATTCCTCTCTCTGTAAAAAACAAACAAACATAAAGAACAATTATCTTGAAAAACCAACTTTGGGCTAAATGAAGAGGAGTCTATAACCAAGGATCATGGAAAAAAGCCACACTGAGACTGGTAGGAAGGGCAAAGACACAGAAAGGGCTTTCCCACTCCCAGGAGTGAGCAGAGGATGAGTGTCCGGAGGGACTCTCACTGTGTGGAGGGTTGCCTGAGCAGTGTGGGTCCTCAGTCCCAGGCCAGCCTCAGCCTAGAGCCCCAGAGCCTAGAAAGGTTCCCAGACAGCATTTGGCAGTGAAAAGAGTCAGGGTTCCTGTCTTCAAGAAAGAGACGGAGCTCTCAGCAATACAGGCTTCATCTTAAAGGGCCAACTCAGAAAATCTTGTTCCGAATCACTTACCCAAAACTCCAGTAGGGGAGAGCTGAGAGGATTAGGGTTGCATAAAGAGAGTATAGAGGGATTGCTGGGTCATATGGTAGCTCTATTTTTAATTTTTTGAGGAACCACCATACTTTCTTCCATAATGGTTGTACTACTTTACATTTTCACCAACAGTGGATGAGGGTTCTTTTTTCTCCACAGCTTCTTCAACATTTGTTATTACCTGTCTTGTTGATAATAGCTAATCTAACAGGTGTGAGATGATATCTCATTGTAGTTTTGATTTGCATTTCTCCAATAGCTAATGAAGATGAGCATCTTTTCATATATCTGTTGGCCATTTGTATTTCTTCCTGGGAGAAATGTCTGTTCATATCCTCTTCCCATTTTTTTATTGGATTGTTTGTTTGTTGTTGAGTTTTATGAGTTCTTTGCATATTTTGGATATTAGACCCTTATCTGAGCTGTTGTTTGAAAATATCATCTCCCATTTAGTTGGCTGTTTGTTTTGCTGTCAGTTTCTCTTGCTGTGCAAAAGCTTCTTACTGGGTATATACTCCCAAAACTAAAAAAACATTGGTATGTAAAGACACATGCAGCCCCATGTTCACTGCAGTATTGTTCACAGTGGCCAAGACATGGAAACAACCAAAAAACCCTTCAATAGATGACTAAATAAAGAAGATGTGGTACATATATACTATGAAATACTACTCAGCCATACGAAATGATGACATTGGATCATTACAACAACATGGATGGATCTTGATAACATTATACTGAGTGAAATAAGTAAATCAGAAAAAACTAAGAACTATAATTCCATGCATAGGTGGGACATAAAAGTGAGACTCAAAGACATGGACAAGAGTATGATGGTTACTGGGGAAAGGGAGGAGGAGAAGCGAGAGGGTGTGGGGAATAGTAGAGGCACAAAGAAAACCAGATAGAAGGTGACGGGAAACAATTTGACTTTGGGTGATGGGTATGCAACATAATCAAATGTCAAAATAACTTGGAGATGTTTTCTCTGAACATATGTACCCTGATTTATAAATGTCACCCATTTAAATTAATAAAAAATGTGAGTGTAAAGTTGGAGGCCCAGGGAGAAACACTGTAGGGGACAGCCACGGGAACCCCAGTGCTGAGTCATTCTCCAATACTGTAGTTGCCATCTTTCTTGGGTAGAGTAGTCCCCTCTGAGCAGCATCAGACTGGGAAAAGCAACTGCTCCTCCCTCAGGAGTCTTTCCTGCCCGAATCATGAAGACTGGGTTATGCTGAGAAAACAGAAAGAAGGGGGCACGTCAGTGACTCAGGTTTTGAGGTTGGAGCTTCTTCCCACAGGCACCCGAGTCTAAGACTATTGCTTCCATCCCACAGCAGACTCAGTAGAAACCGTCTAGTCAGCAGACAGACCACACCTTTGGGTCTCAGAGGCCATATCAATTGGATTCCTGGGGCTACACCCTATGAGGTCTGTGAAAAAAGTCTGGACATAGTGACACTTGGGGCCCAGGGGTAGAGCCACACCTACCACCCTTTCTAACCCCTGAATTTCCACAGGCTCTAGACTCTACCAGAGGTTTTTCAGTAGCTGAGCCCAACAAGCAGCCAGCAGACAGAGGCTGCAGGAGGCGAGACTCAGGAAACCTTGGCTTTTTAAGGGGACCTTCCCCCAGGCCCAGTGTGGATAAAAACCAGTGTAGGTGTGCAGTTTGGTATTTCCATGAGCACCTGGACCCAACAGAAGCAGGCACAAACTCTAGATTGCATGTAGCTATGAGAAGGTTGCTGAAGGTCAGTCATGGGCAGTCTCCCAATAGTCTGTGCTGGGTTCCTGACAGGGAGGCCAAAAGCTGGCATACTGTATTTCCCCATGTATAAGACACTTCCATGTATAAGATGCACCTGACTTTTGGGTCTCGATTTTTTTAATCTACTTTATTGTATTTACATAGATTCTAGTGTCACCCAAATGCATCCCTCCTCTCCCATATAACCCTCAACATCACCCTTGCCCCCTCCTCACAGCGCCCTCCCCCTTACCCTTTAGGTTTATCCCATCCTATCATCCCTTTCCCTCTGTACTCTTTTCCTTTGGTCTCTTTAATCCCTCCTCTGTCTCAATTTTGTTCCTCAGTTCACATTGTTCATTGGATTCCTCAAATGAGTGAGGTCATATGATATTTTCCTTTCTCTGCCTGGCTTATTTCACTTAACATAATAGTTTCCAGGTCCATCCATGTTGTTGCAAAAGGTAAGATTTCCTTCTTTTTCATGGACCCATAGCATTCCATTGTATATATGTACCATGGCTTTTTAATCCACTTGTCCACTGACAGACACTTGGGATGTTTCCAGATCTTTGTTATTGTGAACAATGCTGCCATAATATGGGGGTGCATTTCTTTTTTTGAATCAGTGATATGGTGTTCTTGGGATATATTACAAAAAGAGGGATAGCTGGGTCAAAAGGCAGTTTCATGTTTAATTTTTTGAGCAATCTCCATACTGTTTCCCACAGTGGCTGCACCAGTCTGTATTTCCACTAGCAGTGCAGGAGGGTTCCCTTTTCTCCACATTGTCATCAGCACTTACTATGTGTTGTTTTGTTAATGAGCACCATTCTGACTGGTGTGAGGTGATATCTCATTGTGGTTTTAATTTGCATTTCTGTAATGATTAGTAATGTTGAACATTTTTTCATCTGTCTATAGGCCATCTGTATGTCCTCTTTGGAGAAGTGTCTACTCATTTCTTTTGCCCATTTTTTGATTGGGTTGTTTATCTTTCTGGTGCTGAGTTTTACAAGTTCTTATAAATTTTGGTTATTAACCCCTTATCAGATGTATTGTTGAATATATTCTTCCATTGTGTGGTTTGTCTTTTTATTCTGTTCGTATTGTCTTTATCTGTATGAAAGCTTTTTAGTTTGATATAGTCCCATTTGTTTATCCTGTCTTTTATTTCACTTGCCCATGGAGATAAATCAGCAAATATACTGCTGCGAGAGATGCCGGTGAGCTTACTGCCTATGTTTTCTTCTAAGATGCTTATGGTTTCACGACTTACATTTAAGTCTTTTATGCATTTTGAGTTTATTTTTGTGAGTGGTGTAAATTATTGGTCTAGTTTCATTTTTTTGCAGGTAGCTGTCCAATTTCCCCAATATTGTTTATTAAAGAGACTGTCTTTACTCCATTGTATGCTCTTACCACCTTTGTCAAACATTAATTGACCATAATGTGTGGCTTTATTTCTGGGTTCTCTGTCCTGTTCCAATGATCTGTATGCCTGTTATTATGCCAGTACCAAGCAGTTTTGAATATCAAGTATTATAACTTGATATTAGGAAGTGTAATATCTCCCACTTTATTCTTTATTTTCAAGATTTCCAAGTCCATTTGTGTCCAATCTTGGTCCATATAAATTTTTGAAATATTTATTCTATATATTTGAAATATGCCATTGGCATTTTAATAGGAATTGTACTGAATTTATAGATTGCATTGGGTAACTTAGACATTTTAATGATCTTTATTCTTCTTATCCATGAACATGGTATATGCTTCCACATGTTTGTATCTTTCTTGATTTTTGTTTTCTGTCTTAAAATTTTCCAAGTACATGTCTTTAACCTCTTTGGGTAAATTTAGTCCTAGGTGCTTTATTCTTTTTGTTGCAATAGTGAAGGGGGTTGTTTTCTTAATTTCTTTCTTTTTTTTTTTTTTCTTTACAGGGACAGAGAGAGAGAGTCAGAGAGAGGGATAGATAGGTACAGACAGACAGGAATGGAGAGAGATGAGAAGCATCAATCATTAGTTTTTCTTTGCCTTTGCGACACCATAGTTGTTCTTTGATTGCTTTCTCACATGTGCCTTGACCGCGGGCCTTCAACAAACCGAGCCACCCCTTGCTGGAGCCAGCGACCTTGGGTCCAAGCTGGTGAGCTTTTTCTCAAGCCAGATGGGACCACACTCAAGCTGGCGACCTCAGGGTCTCTAACCTGGGTCTTCTGCATCCCAGACCGATGCTCTATCCACTGCACCACCACCTGATCAGGCCTTAATTTCTCTTTGAGACAGCTTATTGTTGGTGTATAAAAATGCCACTGATATCTGAATATTAATTTTATAATCTTCCACTTTGTCAAATTTATTTATCAGGCCTTGTAACTTTTTGAATGAAACTTTAGAGTTTTCTATGCACAGTATCATGTTATCAGCAAATAATGATAGTTTTACTTTTTCTTTTCCGATTTAGATTTCTTTTACTTTTTCTTCTTGTCTGATTGCTGTTGTTTGGACTTCCAAAACTATGTTGAATAAGATTGCCTTGTTTCTTATTTTAAAAGGATTGCTTTTAATTTTTGCTCATTGAGTACAATGATGGCTCTCAGTTTGTCATAGATGGCCCTTATTATGTTGTGGTATTTCCCCTGTATTTCCACTTTGCTGTGAGTTTTGATCATAAAGAGGTGCTGCATTTTATCAAATGCTTTTTCTGCATCTATTGACAAAATTATGTGCTTTATATCCTTCATTTTGTTTTTGTGATGAATCACATTTATTGACTTCTGAATGTTGTACCAGCTTTGACTCTGAATAAATCCTACTTGATCATGAGGTATAATCTTTTTGATGTATTGCTGGATCCAGTTTGCTGATATTTTGCTGAGAATTTTAGGATCTTTGTTCATCAGCAATATCAGGCTATAGTTTTCTTTCTACATAGTGTCTTTACCTGGTTTTGGAATGAGGATAATGCTTGCCTCAGAAAAAGAGTTTGGAAGTCTTTGCTCCTCTTGAATTTTTTGAAATAGCTTGAGAAAGATAGGTGTTAGTTCTTCTTTGAATGTTTGGTAAAATTCACCTGTGAAGTCATCCAGTCCAGGAATTCAGTTTTTTGGGACTTTTTAGAAGAATGTTTTGATTTCATTTGTTGTAATCGGTCTGTTTAGGTTTTCTAATTCTTTCAGATTGAGTTTTGAAAATTTGTGTGTTTTTAGGATTTCATCCATTTCATCTAAGTTTTCAATTTTTTTGACGTATAGATCTTTATAGTATTTTCTTACAGTCCTTTGTATTTCTACAGTGTCCATTGATATTTTTCCACTTTCACTTCTATTTGTTTATTTGAGTCCTCTCTCTTATTTTCTAGAGTGTGGTTAAAGGTTCATCAACCTTGTTTACCTTTTCAAAGAACCAGTACTTTATTACATTGATCATTTGTATTGCTTTTTTAGCCTCCATGTCATTTATTTATGCTTTTATCTTTATTATTTTTTTCCTTTTACTTCCTTTGGGCTTTATTTGTTGTTCTCCTTCTGGTTCTTTTAAATTCAGGGTTAATTTTTTTTATCTGAGATTCTTCTTGCTTAAGGTTGGCCTGTAATGTTATGAACTTCTCTCTCAGGACTGCTTTTCTGTATTACATAAATTTTGAGTTGCTGTATGTTCATTTTTATCTGTTTCATGATAATTTTCTTTCTTTCTTGATCTCATTGTTAACCCATTCATTATTTAATAGCATGCTATTTAGCCTCCAAGTGTTTAAGTGTTTTACAGTTTTTCTATTGTAGTCGATTTCTAATTTCATGCCACTATAATCAAAGAAGATGCTGGACTTGATTTCAATCTCCTTAAATTTATTGAGACTTGTTTTACATCCTAACATGTGGTCTCTCCTGTAGAATGTACCTTGAGCACTTGAAAAAAAATTTATTCTAATGTTTTGGGAAGAAAGGTTCTGAAGATATCAATTAAATACAGTTGATCTAGTGTGTCATTTAAGGCCACTGTCTCTTCGTTAATTTTCTGTCTGGAGGATCTGTTCAATGATGTCAGTGGGGTTGCTGTATGTCTTACCAATTGTGTTCATCAAAATCTGCTTTATATACAGCGTGTCTGTAAAGTCATGCTGCACTTTTGACCGGTCATAGAAAAGTAACAAAAGACAATAGAAATGTAAAATCTGCATCAAATAAAAGAGAAACTCTCCCAGTTTCATAACTATTCAGTGCAGTTTGATGTGGGTTTCATTTGTTGCCCTACACACATCCAAACAATAGTGAAGTTCTTGCCACACATGGGTAAGGACATCTGGTGAAACACAGTGAATAACGTCTGTGATTCTCTGTTTTAAGTGATTAGTGTTGATACATTCAATGTACACATGTTGCTTCACATAAGCCCAAAAGTAAAAGTCTAAGGATCATGATGGCCATGGCTTGACAGAACCCCTGCCTATGCACCGCCAGGGGAATGTTCTATTCAGAAACTCACAATGGTGGCGTAGTGTGGAGGAGCATTGTCCTGTTGAAAGATGACACCTTCTGGAAATTGTGGCACTACATACAATGCCAACATGCCAAGATAGGTGTTTGTCATCACAGACTGCTCCGTGAAAAAAAAAAAGGGCCTATCACATTATTATGCATCAGGCCACACCACACGTTCACTTTAGGGGTGTTACGTTCATACTCAGCATAGGCATGAGGATGTTCAGCAGCCCATATTCAGACGTTATGGCAATGAACATGTCCACAGATATGGAAAGTCGCCTCATCACTAAACAGTATCATCTGCAAAAATCTTGCATCATTGTCAATCTCATGAAGCATATCTGTAGCAAACGCACACCGTGTGGGTCTATCCATTGGTTTGATAGCATGCAACAGCCACAATTTGTACCCCGTAAAACAGAGATGTTTCTTTAGCACCTTATGAACTGTATGTAGTCTTGCTTAGGTGTAATTGTTGAGCTCCTGCATGCACAGATTTTTTTTAAATTTATTTAATTAATTGTGTTTACTTATTTCTAGGGTGACCCTGACTGCATTAGGTCTTTTAGGGCTCCTTAGGTAGCTATCCCGTATAGCCTCTACAGACTTGTCACTGACTGATGGCCTACCAGAATGGGGTTTCTCCACCAAACTGCTGGTTTCCTTCAACTGCTTATGCCACCGAGTAATGTTATTTCTATGTGGTGGCACTTTGTTATAAACGCGCTGATATTCACATTGCACTTTGGTCATGGATTCAAATTTAGCGAGCCACAGAACACACTATACTTTCCTCTGTACTGTCCACATCTCAACTGGCATGGCCATGGGCTGCTATGCTGTATACACAGTGTTACATCATCATCTGTGCTTGTGCACATGCTGCCACATTATCCTACAGAAACTGGGAGGGTTTTCCTTTTATTTGGTGCAGGTTTCACATTTCTATTGTCTTTTGTTGCTTTCCTGTGACCAGTCAGAAGTGCACCATGACTTTACGGACACACTGTATTTAGGTGCTCCTATTTTAGGCACATAAATATGAACAAGTGTTATATCCTCCTGTTGGATTGATCTCTTTATCATTATGTAGTAACCTTCTTTATCCCTTACTTTCGCCTTTGTTTTAAAGGCTATTTTGTCAAATATAAGCACTGCTACCCAAGCTTATTTTTTTGTTTCCATTTGCATAAAATATTTTTTTCCATCCCTGCACTTTCAGTCTATGTGTATCCTTTGTTCTGTGGTGGATTTCTTGTAGACTGGATATGTATGGATTCTGTTTTCTTATCCATGCAGCTACGCTGTGTCTCTTTTGTGTGTGTGACAGAGAGAGATGAAGAGAGAGACAAATAGGGAGAGACAGACAGGAAGGGAAAGAGATGAGAAGCATCAATTTGTCATTGAGGTACCTTAGTTCCTTGATTGTTTTCTCATACATGCCTTGACCGGGTACTATAGCAAACCAGTGACTTTGGGCTCAAGCTGGTGAGCCTTGCTCAAACCAGATAAGCCCATACTCAAGCTGGCGACCTCACGGTTCAAACCTTGGTCCTTTGTGTCCAGTTCCAAAGAACCACACTAGCCACTGCACAACCACCTAGTCAGGTGCTACCTTATGTCTTTTGATTGGAGCATTTAACCCATTTACCTTTAAGGTTATTGATATGTACTTATTTATTTTCATTTTATTCTTTAAATCTACAATCTTTATTTTCTCAATTTGTTTTTCTGTGTGTGTGTGTGTGTGTGTGTGTGTGTGTGTGTGTGTGTGTTTTATACAGTAGGCCCCTTAACATTTCTTGCAGTACTGGTTTGGTTGTAATAAATTCCTTGAGGTTTCTTTTGTTTTTGTTTTTTGAGTTTTTTGGGGAAGCTTTTTACTTCTTTAATTTTAAATGATAGCCTTGCTGGATAGAGTAGACTTGGTTGTAGGTTTTTGTTTTGCATCACTTTGAATTACTTCTTGTCATTCCCTTCTGGCCTCAAATTTTTCTGTTGAGAAATCCAATGTCATTCTTATGGGGTTTTCTCTGTAGGTAACTAATTGTCTTTCTCTTGCAACTTTTAGTATTCTTTCTTTGTTTCTTAACTTTGGCATATTGATTATGATGTCTATTAGTGTAGGCCTTCTTGGGTTTTTCTTTAATGGCATTCTCTGTGCTTCTTGAACATATGTAACTTTTTTTTTCATTATTTTAAAAAAATATTCAGCTATGATTTTTTTTATTAATTTTAATGGGGTGACACCAATAAATCAGGGTACATATGTTCAAAGAAAACATCTCCAGGTTATCTTATCATTCAATTATGTTGCATACCCATCACCAAAGTCAAATTATCCTCTGTTACCTTCTATCTGGTTTTCCCTGTGCCCCTCCCCTCCTCCCTATCTCACCCTCTCCTCCCTCCCTCCACCCCGTAACCACCACACTCTTGTCCATGTCTCATAGTCTCACTTTTATGTCCCACCTATGTATGAAATCATGCTGTTCTCAGTTTTTTTCTGTTTTACTTATTTCACTTCGTATAATGATTTTTTAAAACAGGTTCAGTATCCCTTGCTTTTTCTCTTCACCTTCAGAAACCCCTATGATGCAAATATTGTTTATCTTCATATTGTCACAGAGGTCTTTTAGAGTTTCCTTAGTCTTTTTGTGCCTCTTTTTATTTTGCTTCTGTGCTATCTTTTAAATTGCTGATTTGATCTTCTGCTTCATCCAGACTGTTGTTGATTCCTTCTAGGGTAGTATTCATTTCTGTAATTGTCATTTCCTACTGTGTATATATATAAATTCAATGTCTTTTTTGATGCTTGCTATCTTTATTTAGGTTCTCATTATGACCATCCATTGTTGTTCTAAGATTCTTGAGCATCCTATAAATCATTATATTAAACTCTGCATCTGGTAGTTTGGTTACTTCCATTTTATTTAGTTCTTTTCTAGAAATTTCTCTTATTGATTCATTAGGTTACATTTCTTTCTCTGCCCTCTTTCTGTGTACTAGGGAGCAATGTCTGACTTTGAAATTTTTGTTATGTCTTTATGACACAGATGGATTTGGTGGTACTGATGTACAGGCCACCTGTTTTTCTTGCTCTAGGAATGCTTCTTGAGGGTACTATTTTTTCTTCTGCTATATGTGAGTATTTAATGCAGTTGGTCCTTTTGGTGTACAGTTATCCCATTAGGCTGGCTGGCTCTAAGGGTCAATCTGGATTATGTGCATCACACACTATGCAATGTCTGTCCTGTTGGCATATTCTCCACATTGTCTGGTGCCTTCTAGACTCATCTTTTGAGCATGCTGCTTGTGTAGCTGGTTGATTCTAGATTTGGTGCTGTCTTCCATCCACTACCAGTTGTGTTGTTTCTAGATCTTCTTGCATTGGCATGAGCCATTGTTTGTAACCTGCTGTGTGTTACCTGTCTACGGCTACTGCTCTTTTTGGTATTTGTGTCAGTGTTTTTTGTGCCTGGGTAGTGTGGGAGGGGCTAACTTGTGTATAAGGATAAGATTTCTCTTGCTTAGAGATTACGGCAGCTCCATAAAAGCCCCAATGCTCCATAAGATTTGCCACCACTTTTCAGCTGCTCCACATTCTCTTGCAGCTGCCTGGTCTTCTCACAGAGTTTTCTGTAGAAAGACTGTAGTGTGGGCTCAGACTGGCCTCATCCAACCAACTTCTCTACTGGTTGCAAGCTTGTTGGGTTAGGAAAGCTGATGTTGGGAATACAACGTTAGTGGGACTCCCTACTTTAGGGGTCTCTTGGTCAGTAACTCAGTATGGGGAATGTGGCCCTTACTCCAGATCTTGATTCTTCAGCCATTGCTGGATACTCAAATTTTATTTCTCCCCAACAAGGTGAGCAGCAGATTCAGATAGAGTGGGGCCATCCATCCTTTCTGCAGAAGTTCTTATAGCTGGTGAGACCCTGGTCTCAAGCAGAAATACTGAAAGAGTCCTCTCCTGGAACTTACTGTGCCCTCCAAGAAAGTGTTAAGCCCTTCAACCAGACCCAAGAAAAAGGATCACAGTGATTTATACTTTAAAAGTCCATACTACAAAACTTTTTTCCCTCCCCCTGTGAAATATAACCCAGCAGGGCAGAATAGCTAGTACCTAGGGCACCTACTGTGAAGCTCCACTCTCTAGAATAGACCACATGTTAGGGCAAAAAGAGTTCTCAACAAATTTAAGAAGATTGAAATCATATCAAGCATCTTCTCTGATCACAATGGCATGAAACTAGAGATCAACACAACAGAAAAACTGAAAAATACTCAAACACATGGAAACTAAATAGCATGTTATTAAATAACAAAGGGGTTAACAATGAAATCAAAGAAGAAATAAAAAATATCCTAGAAATGAATGATAATAAGCATACATCAACTCAAAATTTATGGGACACAGCAAAAGCAGTCTTGAGAGGGAAGTTCATAGCACTACAAGCATACCTTAGAAAGCTAAAAATAGCTCAAATAAACAACTTACCCCTGCATCTAAAAGAACTAGAAAAAAACAGCAAGTAAAGCCTAGGGGTAGTAGAAAGAAAAAAATAATAAAGATCAGAGTGAAAATAAATGACATAGAGGCTATAAAAACAATACAGAGGATCAATGAAACCAAGAGCTGGTACTTTGAAAGGGTAAACAAGATTGATGAACCTTTTACCAGACACACCAAGAAAAAAAGTGAGAGGTCTCCAATAAATAAAATTAAAAATGAGAGTGAAGAAATAACAACTAACACAACAGAAATACAAAATATTGTAAAAAAATACTATGACGAACCGTATGCCAAAAAATTAGATAACCTAGGTGAAATGAACAAATTTCTTGAAAAATCAATCATCCAAAAATCAATCTGAAAGAATCAGAAAACCTAAACAGACCAATTGCAACAAATGAGATCGAAAATTTGCAACAAACAAAGCCCTGATCCTGATGGCTTCATAGGTGAATTCTACCAAATATTCAAAGAACTAACTCTTATTCTACTCAAGCTATTTCAAAAAATTCAAGAAGAAGGAAGACTTCCAAGCTTCTTTTATGAGGCGAGCATAATTCTGATTCTAAAACCAGGCAAAGACAACACAAAGAAAGAAAATTATAGGTCAATATTCCTGAGGAATTTAGATGCTAAAATCCTCAACAAAATATTAGCAAACCAGATCCAGAAATACATTAAAAAAAAAAATCATACATCCCTTGCTATCGGGGTTCCATTCGTGCCAGACTTGCCCAGGCTTATGTGCCAGTTTTGTCATTTTCTTGACAAGGTCCTCAATTGCCTGGCCCTGGTCATCTATTTGCAGGCAACAATTAGTGAGATTGAATTTCCCACACACTCCTCCTTCTGCTGCTAACAGATAGTCTAGTGCCAACCTGTTTTGGTATATGATGTTTCTCATCTGAGTTTGCTGAAGTGCAACGAGGGTTAGGGATCTCCCAGTTTCATTGGTAATGATTTCCAAAACTTCCTTTAATCAGATAATCTGGTTTAGCATGTAAATGGGGGTGTGGTATCCCCAAGATCCATCCTCTGCCCAGGTGGCAGGTCCATAGTATTGGACAATTTGCTCTGGGGGACACTCATTATCTTTCCAGTCTCCTTATCTGGAATTCTCTTTTTACCCATTGTAAGGGTTGTGGAGCTGGATAGCCAAACAATTCTCATGTTTTCAGAGGCAAGAGAAAAAAGGAGGGTTTTATCATACCTATTACACAGCATCCTTCCCAATTCTTGGGGAGATGGGTATAAGCTCCATTTCCACAGATCCAGTAGAGTCCAGGTGATGCTATTCAGTCTCTGGCCCTGCCTGGGTCCCACCAGGCTCCAGTTAGCTTGGGGAATCTAACTAACGATTCATCCAGTTTCCTTACCACACACTTTGCTTGGAGATAGCATTATAATGCTGTTGTTCAAGGCAAGTCAGTTCTCCAGCTGATTCAGTCAGATCTCCTCCTCCTCTGGCTAAGAAATATTGCCCTATGATAGCATATTTTAACATCCATTGGCTGTCATCAGAGCTGTGAGGGGTTGTTACATTTGGCCTAGCCCTAGTGAGAACTAGTTTTTTGACTTCTCATGGCCATTTGTCCCCCATTAGAGTTCCGCCACATACATAACAAGAGGTGACATTTAGGGAATGGGTTATACCCCGAGAAATCTTGAATAAGTTTTTAGTTGACTGTGGTGGTGAAGGTAGGGGTTCAGTTGTTTCCTTATAAAAGGACTTATATATTTGGAAGGCTTGAGTGGGGTGGTCCAGTACCTGACCTCTAATAATTATTGGAACAATGAGATCTAGCCTTGTCCCATCAATGCCAAGTGTTAGCACTTCTCCAGCCTTCCAATGGGGGTTTAGGGGGTTGGTTATGATCAGCTCTTAGGGATTACACCCCTGGGTAGTGAAGTTTGACAGAGCTACCCCTCTATTAAAATATACTCCTTTTTTTTAGAGGTGTCCTTTTCCCAAGTACCCCATTGGACACATGACCAATAGTAATAGCTTATTCCACAGGAGTAGCTATGAGCACATATATACTTTTTGTTTACACTATAGCTCTTCTCCCAGCCGAGAGACCCACACCCCCTTTCTGTATGATTTATAGCAGCACATGCATCAAAACTTAAGGTGACTTGTTCTGGCTTTTCTTTGACCCTAGTTTGAGCCATGGTTGGCCCATCCTTCCATCCCCAAACTCCTCTTCCCTTTGCTATTTTTTACCTCAAACACTACTTCAGTAGGAGGGCCTGTGAGGTTATAACAGATATAAGGTGGGTCATTCCCTGGGTCACATATTTAATATTGTGTCTGATTATACGTATAGGTCTCTTTCTGAGTTCCCTGGAAGTCATAGAAGTAAGAAGCTTCCCAAAAAAACTCAAAAAACAAAAACAAAAGAAACCTCAAGGAATTTATTACAATCAAACCAGTACTGCAAGAAATGTTAAGGGGCCTACTGTATAAAACACACACACCTTTTGGCCTTCCTTGGTGATATAAATACACAGTTCACAGTCTTCTCCTCCCTCTCCAGAGTCCAATTATAAGAATCCCCATGGCAAGGTTCCTTAGGCTTCGGTAGTACGTTGACCAGCCAGCTCCCAGATTGTGGCTGGAGCAAGACATGTTGTCCTTCTCAGGGTCAACTTACAAGTTGTAGGGTAGGTTGGTCAGTCTCCACTGTCCATGAGGGCATCTCCGCTGGGGCTGCTGGCTTCAATGGACTGTGGTGAATCCAGGCAGGTATACCTTCTACCTTGGCAGCAGTGGTAGTGGTCAGAATCAAGGTGTGTGGACCCATGCACGTAGAAGTAGGTCCTTGGGTGTTGTACTTCTTTACCCAGTCTGAGTCTTCAGGCTGGGAGGGATGTACCAGATCGTAGGGCAGTTCTGGAAGTGCCTCTTGGACAGAGAGTCTTTAGGACAGTCTGCTGAGTAATCTGAAGACCCTGTAAGTACTTAAGGAAGGAGTGGTTACTTAGCTTTTATTTTTTATCTGAGTTTTGGTAGGAAGAGAGGGGGTATTCCAAACATTATTTCAAAAGGAGTGAATCCTTTCCTGTGAGCCATGATGGCAAACCTATGACACTCGTGTCAGTACTGACATGCATAGCCATTTTCGATGACACTTGGCCGCATGTGGCCACATACCAGAGAAGTATGGGGTTACATGCCAAGAAGGATATTTCATCCACGGCTTCTGCATGGCCAGGTGCAGTAGCCGAGGATAAAACATTTGCGGTAGTGTAGACACTCTGTGCTGGAGGTCTGTAGGCCAAAACAACAGAACTCTGGCACAGAGCGTCTAGTTCTGGAACTTCCGGATAGGCCGATTTTTTTTGAAGTGAAACAGCACCCAAGTTATGCTCGTTTTTTGGCAAATTTTGAACACCAAGCTCAAAAGATTGCCCATCACTGCTATAAGGGGTGTATCTCACCCTAAGGAGGGGAAGGGGAGTAAGGTGGGCCACTTTTCACTGGTTTCAAAAACAAATTTGGTTAAAGTTTTCTTTAAGGTCTAATTCATGCATTCTACCTGCCCTGAACTTTGAGACCTGTAGGCACAATGTACTTTCCTGTTAATATTGAGTACCTTTCCTACTAACTGTGAGACCTTGGATACAAATGCAGGCCCATTATTAGACCCAATATTAATTGGCAAGCTAAATCTGGGAATAGTTTTATATAGCAATTTCTTAACAGTTACTGCGGTCTCATTTCTAGTTGGAAAACCTTCTACCTATTCTAGAAAGTTGTCAATTACTTTAGTAAAATTTATTTCTAAATGTTCACCTGGGAATGTTCCTCTCTCCCTGTTTTTCTTTATAATTTTTTTACTTTGCTTAGTATTTATTTGGGCACAGACTAAACACTCAGACATTATGCCTTCTGCAATAGATTCTAAGTTTGGCTTTTCTAATTATTTCTTCTTATTCTTAGTCATCCGTTTCCTGTTGGCAAAATCTTTTCCTAATTAATTGCAAAAACCTTTGGCAACAAGGGTTCTATCTAGTAAAGTTACTAAAATTTCCTAAAAACCCCACTGGCTTTAGGGCTACCTTACTGGTAGTATCATCAGCTGCTTGGTTTTTCTTGAGTTTCTAGGGAGTTCCCCCTCTTTTGGTACCCTGAACAGTGAATGAAGGCCACTATTTCAAGGGTGCGGGATCCTGCAATGTTGGGATGAGGGTTTGCGCCTCACCTTTGTTAGTTCTTAAGCCTTCTCCTGATGGCCCCTCTTTGACTGTGTCTGTCTTAGTTTGTTCTAGCCTTCATGATCCCATCACTCACGGTTCCATCATTCAGGATCCCATCACACATGATTCTATCACTCATTCTTTTTGCTGTAGCTGCAGTTCATTTCAAGAAACTGTTAACCAGTGTTGGGCAGATAAAATATATTATGCTCACTTTGTTAAAGATGGCGCTGCCCACATGGAAGTTCATTGATATTAATGTGTGTTCTAGAACAGGTTGTGGGCAGGCCGGGTCGTCATAGCCTAAGGCTTAGTTTAAGAGTAAGCCCTTCCCCACACCCTTGAGTGATTGGATGATGTAGGGTGGTGCACTCTCTTGAGGAATCTCATTATGCCTCAGATGGGTGGCTTTGTATCACAGACTTTCTTTATGTATAATTGGATTAAAGGTTTGGATTTTCTATGCTATAAACTGGGGCAGTTCGGGAGCTTGCTCTCTCTCTTGGTTCCTGAGTTCCTGAGGTTAGTATTGGAGAGGAGAGCAGATTAAGGTCACATGGAGGCCAGGAGAAGCAGCCAAGATGGCGGAGTGCTGAGTGAGAAGCCAGTTTGTTAAGAGTTTGTGCTGGAGGAGATGGGGAACAGAGGTGAATAAGTCTGGTGAGCTAGAAACTTTTGATTCTAGGAAACTCGGATAAGTCAGTAGCTTTGTGAGCACTGAATGTGTGGGTTTTGGAGCCCAGTATGTGTTTTTTGCTTGCCCGCCGGGTGCAAGTTAGAATTAAAGCTGACGGCTCACCAGTTTTTGGCTTCTGTGTTTTATTACCGACTGTTCGAATCCAATGCGAACCTCCACTGGCCAGGTGGCTGTGATAGTGGCCGCGACTACTGGCTTTACAACCAGCAAGGTCCACAGTTGTGGTTTGTTATTTTTCATACATTTCTGCCTGGCCTTGTTCCCATTTTTTTCTTTAAGATTCTTCTAAGCAAAAGTTGTAATCTTTTCTATTTTTCTACTTAATACTTTTCCTGCCCGTATCTTCCAAATGGGTAAAACTTCCTTGGGTCAGTATGTGGATATCTGAAACAAGTTTTTACTCAATACTTCCTGCAGCACTATCTTAAGACTTCAGTTAGTTTTAGCTTTAAGCAATTAAAATTTCTATGAATTTTGCTTTGCTATTTTTTATAATTTGTGGGTTTTAGAACGATTTTCTCAGAGTTACCTTTCAAAAGTGACAACCATCTTCTGAGTCCACCTTGGGATATTTGCTCTCCTTAGTATAGGCTGGTCAGGATACTGACTGAGACAGACCTGGAGATGAAAGAGGTTTTCCTCAGCTTCCAGCAGATGGCCAGTGTAAAGCCAGTAGCCATGGCCATCAACACAGCCGCCTGGCCCATGCAGGTTCTCATTTGATTTGGACAGATGGTAATGAAACAAAGCCAAGAACTGGTGGGCCATTACCTTTAATCCTAGCTTGCACCCAGCGGGCAAGAAATATACAGAGGGAAAACACTTCCCTTTCCATTCAGGGCTCCCAAAGCCACTGACCTATCTGAGTTTCTAGAATCAAAGGTTTGTACCTCACCAACCTTATTCACCTCTGTTCCCCATCTCTTTCTCTCTGTACAAACTGGCTTCTCTTTGAGCACTCCACCATCTTGGCTACTTATCCTCTCCTCCACATGGCCTTTCTCTGCTCTCCCTCTAATGCTAATTTCAGGAACCGAGAGAGAACAGGCTTCCGGTCTACCCCATTTTATAGTATAGAAATCAAAACCTTTAATTCAATATACAAACAAGGAAGGCTCTGATACAAAGTCACTTACCTAAGGCATAATGGGATTCCTCATAAGAGTGCACCAGCCCCTATTATGCAAGATCAAGGGTGTGGAGAAAAGCCTAGTCTTAAAACTAAGCCTTAGGCTCTAACGACCCTGCCTGCTTACAGCCAGTAAACCATATAAAGTTTACAAATTTCCCTTTACTTCTGCCCTCAGGTTTTAAGCCAGAAATTTCCAATTGAGATCGTCTCTTTAAGGCTAAGGGCTTTACACAAGAGGAGAGATAGAAGCTAATAGAAAAAGCATTTCCTCTTGGGAAAAGTTGGACAGAGAGCCTTAAAACTAGAGGTCTTAGATCCAAGAAAAGAGATCTAGCAAGTCTGAGGAAGGTAGCTCGAACCATAAAATGTCACGAGATATTTCTCTGATGAACTGTTGGGCAAATAAGTTTGTAAATATGATATATATGTTTGCTTGCTTATAGTTTGCATTGGGTGTGGGGGACAGGCTGTAAGCAGGCAGTGTCGTTGTAGCCTAAGGCTTAGTTTTAAGACTAGGCTTTTCTCCACACCCTTGATCTTGCATAATAGGGGCTGGTACACTCTTATGAGGAATCCCATTATGCCTTAGGTAAGTGACTTAGTAACAGAGACCTCCTTGTTTGTATATTGGATTAAAGGTTTTGATTTCTATACTATAAAATGGGGCAGACCGAGAGCCTATTCTCTCTCGGTTCCTGAGATTAGCATTAGAGGGAGAGCAGAAAAAGGCCATGTGGAGGAGAGAATAAACAGCCAAGATGGTGGAGTGCTGAAAGAGAAGCCAGTTTGTGCAGAGTTTGTACAGAGAGAAAGAGATGGGGAACAGAGGTGAATAAGGCTGGTGAGCTAGAAACCTTTGATTATAGAAACTCAGATAAGTCAATGGCTTTGGGAGCCCTGAATGGAAAGGGAAGTGTTTTTCCACTGTGTGTATTTCTTGCCTGCTGGGTGCAAGCTAGGAATAAAGGTAATGGCCCACCAGTTCTTGGTTCCATTGTTTCATTACCATCTATTCAATCAAATGTGAACCTCCATTGGCCAGGTGGTTATGATGGTGGCCTTGACTACTGGCTTTACATGAATGTTGGGCAGATAAAATATATTATGCTGACTTTGTTAAAGATGGCGCTGCCTATGTGCAAGTTCGTTGATATTAATGTGTGTTGGTGGACAGGCTGTGGGCAGGCCAGGTCGTTATAGCCTAAGGCTTAGTTTTAAGAGTAAGCTTTTCCCCACACCTTGCCTGATTGGATGATGTGGGGTGGTGCACTATCATGAAGAATCGTCCCAGTCTGCCTCAGATAAGTAATTTTGTATCAGATAAGTAATTTTGTATCAGATTGGATTAAAGGTTTGGATTTTCTACACTATAAAGTGGGGTAGACCGGGAGCTTGCTCCCTCTTGTTTCCTGAGATTAGCATTAGAAAGGAGAGCTGAGAAAGGCCATGTGGAGGAGACCAGGAGAAGTGGCCAAGATGGTGGAGTGCTGAGCAAGAAGCCAGTTTGTGCAGAGTTTGTGCAAGAGAAGGAGATGGGGAACAGGGGTAAATAAAACTGGCGAGCTAGAAAACTTTGATTCTAGGAAACTTGGATAAGTCAGTAGCTTTGTGAGTACTGAGTGAGTGGGTTTTGGAGCCCAGTGTCTGTTTTTACTTGACTGCTGGGTACAAGCTAGGATTAAAGATGATTGCCCACCAGTTCTTGGCTTCGTTGTTTCATTACCGACTGTCCGAATCTAATGCAAATCTGTATTGGCCAGGTGGCTGTTATGGTGCCCTTGGCCACTGGCCATACATTTGGTGTAGTCTGTGGCAGGATTTGATACAGATCGATATGGAGCCACCACCACCTTTGAGAGGTGGAGTAGAGGACTGGCTGCTGTTATGGTTTCCCATGGCTGTCCTTTTGGAGGCTGTAGGCTGGATAACTTTTACAGTCATGCATGAGGAAACTGAGAGCTCTTGGGAAGAGGCTTCCCAGGATCTGCAAACTAAGCAGTGGAAGGAGCTGGAGCAAACGTGGGAGAAAAAGATGCCGACCCTGGAGCTGAAGCAAGCACTGGAGGAGGCTGACCAGGTTCACAAGTTTCACTTGGAAATGGAGCAGCCACTGGAGGAAGAATCACAGGTTCATGAGTTGCAGATTGCCCTGGACATTGTGGAGAGCCAGCAGCAGCAGGAGGCTGAGGCTGAGGCTGAGCCTGGGGCCGGGGCGGCAAGGCTCATGGCAGTGGTGGCACAGGGCTCAAGCCCCACAGCGGAAGCTGGCATTTCCAGCTTCTATCCAGAAGATGAAAAGAATTGAGCTGAAATTGTAATTTGCACACTCCAAAAGGTTAACAGTGGCAGCTGCAGCAGGATGAACAGACATCCCGGGAGCCAGGCATGCATCACCAAGTGGCCACTGGAATAGCAGGAAGGGCCTACTAAGCTGCTGAGAGGTCTACAATTTTGGGACCTAGGGGTGGACGCCATCATACTCCCCAGAGCAGAGATGAAAATGTTGACTTCCATTCCCACATGCTCCTCTTTAGGACAGTGTGAGAACTGTCTGGATGGCAAGAATGAGGGGGGAGGATAAGGCCCCATGTGTGTGAACTCATTCCTGGACTACAACCGAGTGAGCACTGGCTTCTTTGTTGGATGGACATACGGATATTGGACAATGTGAAATACCCTGATGGGGGTGGGGGGAGCGCTTTGATGGAGAACCTCCCCCTGCCCTGGGAAACCTTTCAAATGGCAAAGAAGAAGGCCGAGGACATTTTATGCTTTTGGCAAAGTGCTCAGAGACTGGTGAAATGTACCTTTGTAATTGTTGAAATTGTATGAATTGTCATTTTGTTGTAATTTGTGTAATGTACCTAATTTCCTTGTACAGGGATGCCAGTGGTATAGATTGTGGGTAGTAAAGTGAGCATAGTGGTGGATTGTTGGGCAGATAAAATATATTATGCTCACTTTGTTAAAGATGGCGCTCCCCATGTGCAAGTCCATTGATATTAATATGTATTGGGGGATAGGCAGTGGGCAGGCCCAGTTGTTATAGCCTAAGGCTTAGTTTTAAGAGTAAGCTTTTCCTTACAGCCTTGACTGATTGGATGATGTGGGTGGGGTTGTACACTCTCATGAGGAATCATCCAATTATGCCTCAGATAAGTGACTTTGTATCAGAGACTTTCTTGTTTGTAGATTGGATTAAAGGTTTTGAATTCTATACTATAAAATGGGGCAGACTGGGAGCTTGCTCTCTCTAGGTTCCTGAGATTAGCATTAAAGAAGTGAGCAGAGAAAGGCCATGTGGAGGAGGCCAGGAAAAGCAGCCAAGATGGCAGAGTGCTGAGCAAGAAGCCAATTTGTGCAGAGTTTGTGCGGAGAGAAGGAGATGGGGAACAGATGTGAATAAGACTGGTGAGCTAGAAACCTTTGATTCTATGAAACTCGGATAAGTCAGTAGCTTTGTGATCATTGAATGAGTGGGTTTTGGCACCCAGTGTGTGTTTTTACTTACCTGCTGGGTGCAAGCTAGGATTAAAGATGATGGCCCACCAGTTCTTGGCTCCATTGTTTCATCACCGACTGTCTGAATCTAATGCGAACCTGCCTGGGCCAGGCAGCTATAATAGTGGCTGCGGACATTTGCTTTACAATGAACAAAGAGAAACTTCAGAACAATTTACCATGTATATTTTATATTAACACTTGACATTTTAGACAAATTCTGACTAACAAGTGGAACAAGGGACAGAGGGTGCCCCATGAGGAGTCAGTCAGGTGCCTGCATGGCAATGTCTCTCATGGGAACTTAGGTGTCTCAGCATTGGTGGAGCCACAAACTGGAAACTCAGGTGCAGGCACCAGAGACCCCATTTACACACCAAATACTCAGGGGTTTTTAAACAGAAACAATAAGAGCAAAGAATGAGATCTCGATGTAGACAGACAGCACAAAGTTGCCCCGGAGAGTCCGAGGCAGGACTTAACTTCGTACCCACTAATTGTTTTCCCTCAGAGCACCAAAAGATGTGTCCCAGGAAGTCCAAGGCAGGACTTACTCAGTCCCCAAAAGAGAAGTGAAGGGATTCTCAGATAACTTTCATCTTCCTTGCTTTGTAGTTAAATTATGACTTGTCTGACCCAGTTGTCCTTGCAAGCCAGGAAGCTCCTGCATTCTTCTCTTTTCTTTCTCCACAGAAAGGAAGGAGTAAGAAGCCTGACTTTACCTGTTTAAAATGGCATTGTTAATGCTAAGTTTTATAGTTTCTTGGCACCTTATTACATAGCTACCTATGTTAACACTGACATTGCTATAAGCTGTTAAGCAATGAAGATTGGAACAACAAATTCCATTATGGACAGGAAACCCTTATGATAGACTCTCCTGAGGGTTGGCACAGTTGGACAAAAAGACAAAGTGATGCCAGTTGTGTTTACTTGCTACACCTGACACAATCACAAGCTAACCTTCTGGATACAGCTGCCTGGAATCCCCACTCTATTTGACTGGCTGCCAAACCCACATTAATACATACACCTTCTGGATGGCAAAGAACAAAGAGGAGGTCAAACTAAGTTCTCAAAACATAGAACAAGATAAACAATGTAGTAGGACAGTGACAGTCTATGGGAGAACATAGTCAATAAAAAATGAAAGTGTTCAGACTAATACCCCAGAGTACTTAAGACCAAGAAATGTTCCACAAATATTTTCTCCCAATAATATTAAAAAAAAATACAGTGGTACCTTGAGTTACAAATTTAACTCATTCTGTAACTGAGCTCGTAAGTCAGTCAACTTGTATATCAAACTGCCTAAACGCATGCGCCAACACACCAACTAGCGGCAGCTTCCCGAATCATGACTTGAATCTTGGAATTTCACTTGAATCATGAACAAAAATACAAACTGAGTTGTAGCTCATATCTTAAAAAATTTAGTATGTTGGTCTGTTTGTATCTCAAGGTATCACTGTAAAAGGCTCTCACCACTCTGCTTCCACCAACTCAGCAAGAATCCTTATCTTTACCAGTGCATATTAGAGGTGCCAGGATCTTCAGAATGAGCCATGCCCAGTCAATGGGGTATCATATTCAGAGGCAACCTTGGGGGAGGCAGAAATTTTCCTCTTCCTTCTGGGTTCTTCCAGTTTGTTTAATAATTAAATCAACAAGACAATTTAACAAGAAAAAAATAATCAAATGTAATTATATATGTCTGTATGGGAACCCCACATACATGATAGAGTAAGAGACCCAACATACATGAAAGTTTCAAACACAAAAAGTTAAAATGAGGTATATATGGTATTCTGAACTAAGGATGAGTTAAGGTGTTTGAACTTTCAGAGGGGAGAAAGGTCATCATAGAGTGATTAAAAGAGCATATGTTCAGTAATCAGAAGTTTCCTCTGTCATATACATTATTTCCCTATGTATAAAATGTTCTTATGTATAAGATGCACCTTAATTTGGGGGCCTGAAATTTGAAAAAAAATTATTACATAAAGTTATTGAACTCAAGATTTTTTGTGTGTGACACAGATAGAGAGAAAGAGAGACAGAAAGAGGAACAGATAGGGACAGGAAGGGAGAAAGATAAGAAGCATCAATATTTTGCTATAGCACCTTAGTTGTTCATTGATTACTTTCTCATATGTGCCTTGACTGGCAGCTACAGCAGAGCAAGTGACCCCTTGCTCAAGCCAGCGACCTTGGGCTCAAGCTGGTGAGCCTTGCTCAAACCAGATGAGCCCATGCTAAAGCTGGTGACCGTGACATTTTGAACCTGGGTCCTCTGCGTCCTAGTCCAATGATCTATCCATTGCACCACCACCTGATCAGGCTGAACTCAAATTTTACTCATCATAAAATACAACTGCTCAAGTGGAAAATACAAGTAAAAAAATCTACAACCACTGTATAAGACACACCTAGTTTTTAGACCCCACATTTTTTTTTAAAAGTGTGCATCTTATACATGGGGAAATACGGTAGATAGGTCAAAAATATCTCAGATAATAACACATATTATGAGAAAAACCTCTAATTTAAATTCTTTAAAGAAAAAGTAAAAGCTTTTCTTGAACCATAGGATCTCTCTAGAGCAGTGGTTCTTAACCTGGGTTCTATCGAACCCTAGGGGTTCGATGAGTCAGTCTCAGGGGTTCAGAGAAGCCTCTGCCGCAAAGGCCAGAATAAAGTAATACCGTAATTTCTTGTGAGTTCATGCACTTTGTTGGTTTTGTTCTTTGAGCAAGGTGATGTTCATGCATGGCTCATTTATGCACCAGTAAAAAAACATATACCTATGTCTTGAATTTGGAGAAAAAAAATCATATTTTATTTGTCACTAAAGAAGGGTTTGGTGAATGTGCATATGAAACTGGTGGGTTCTGTACCTCAAAAATGGTTAAGAACCACTGCTCTAGAGACTTCACCTCTACAGGGTTTTGTTATTCTCACTGAGATTGTGGAGCCTACTAGGTGTTTCAGATGGCAAGTTGTATACATATTTTCTGGCAAGTGCATCAACTTTGACAAATTTAAGCCAATCTAAATTTAACTTTGCTTTCCTAGTCATGTACTCTCAAAGTACAAAATAACAGATTTTTGACAGTATAAATCCATAAAATCTTGCCATTTTGTTGATTTGTTTTGCTTTTCTACACAAGTTTAATCCTACATATGATACCCTTGAGCATTCTGGAGTCTGGTTCTTGTTACTGGTCTAATAACAATGAGCTAAGGCATGAGAGGAATTGCTAACTACCCCTTTTAAGGGAGTTTCCTCAGGCAAGGAAATAATATTTTAAACAAGGGAGGAAAGGCAACTTCCAAAGAATAAAAAGAACTTCCTTAGGCAATGGCAATCATTGGAGAGTGCTTCATAGGAGAGGGTGGGTGAGTCATTTCTTCCTTTTTTATTTCTCCTTTTAAATAGGCAGAGTACTATCATTGTAATCATTGCCTTCTGGCCCAAAACAAAAAGCAAACAAAAAATTAAGGCGTTCTTTACTAAACTAAAGCTTCAGTCGAATTCTTGTTCTTTCATGAGTATCAGTTCATTCTTTAAAGTAGTAATTTTGGGTTTTATGCTTGGTATTTTTTATTTTTTTTCAATGTTATGAAAATCATCCACCCTGACATAGGGTGTTTGAATGAATTCTTAATGCTCTTCAAAATGTTTTACGGTGCCAGTAACTTACTCTCAGTAAAATGTACTAGATACTATGTAAGTACTTTGGCTATTTTCTCATAAGATTTCAAAGTTTTTATCCTAAAATGCAATAATATATGTATGTGTCTATATATCTATCATCTATATCTATATATCTGTACTAATACCTAATTCTATCTGCATCTATATGTATATGTATCTGTATCTATATATCTCTATCTATTTATCTATCACCTATGACATCATTTCTCTTTACCCATCTCAACATTGTTGTTGCAAATACCCTACAATTTTGTAAGTGCCAATTATCGGTTCTCTTTCTCATATTAATATTTGTATTATTTGGAGTTATTTTTTACAAACAAAACAAATTTTGGCAATCTTAACAATTAGAGAATTTATTGAAAAAATAAGAGAGTTTATAGAATAAAAACTTTGAAATTTTATAAAATTGTTAAAATGCAGAAGAACAAGGTTGAAGAATAGATTGAAACCAAGGAATTCTGGAGAGACAAGAAGCGCAAATTACAGGGAGAGACCTATAACAGCACTGAACAGGTGCTACCACTAAGCTGAATGAGCTAAAGATTTTTCTTCTATCTTGTATAATGACTTCAGTGTTGATATCCCAGAAGCTAACATTTAACTGTGTAAAGTTAGGTCATTTCCTAGGAGGTATGGAAGAAAATTGTGATTCCGTTTGGAAGGGGGAATAAATTGTGAATAAATAAAACTGATAAGCATCTCCTACATGTGGGAAAATTATGAGTCAACATCACTTTTGAAAATAGAGTAAAAATTTTTAAGAGTGTTTGTAATCTATTTTGAAATATTTTAATTGATGAAGTTTACAGAATTTATAATTCTCATAATTTAATATATTTTGTTTTACTTTTGTTGTCTGATATGTATGCCTCCTTACATTCTACACTGAAAAGTTTTTAATTATAAGTTTATAATTTTGAAAAAGTTATATAACTATATACTCAATGATAAATTTATTCACAAATGTAAATTTCTATATTTAACAAACATATCATGTACTATATGTTAAATAATTTATTAATATATACAAACACCTCTTCTAGAAAATACTATATAATTTTTTTTTGTTTTGTTTCTTTTTAATAAGAAACACTATTTTTTATTCCTCTTTTTTTATATTGGTTAAATCTCAGAGAAGGCTGATACAAAATTAGTCTTTCCTTTTTGAACAAAAATGGGGCTATGTAATAAAACTGACAAGCTCAGGGAGATCACATGGCAAGACTTACAAACTCAGCAATCAAAGTAACCACAATGACCTAATCACAAATTTCTAACTGGACAGGTCATGATGGATAGTCATGTCCTATGTCAGTGGTTCTCAAAGTGTGCACCAGGATGCATTGGTACACCCTAAAAGATTTCCAGGTGTGCCCTATGGTATTCCAGAGAAATATGTGCCTGTTGGGGACCAAAAAACCAATAGTGTTTTTGGAGTTTAGATTTTTGGGGGAGAGAGGTGTAAGGAATTGGCTGTAAGCTGACAGTCTGCCTAACCCCCCACCTCACTTGCCTGATTAGGTTGCAAAAAGCTGTTAAGCTGTGGTGCTGTATTGTTTACACTAGCCCCCAAGTTCCCCGGAAAGACTGGAAGCAAATTTCTTTTATCCTTTGTTTGGACTAAAGTTAAGATGATATGTATGGTGGGAGTTTTCTGCACTAAACACAATTAAGAGTAAAAAGAGAGGAATTTTTCAATGTATTGAGGAAATAAGAGTTTGCCCTTCAAATATATGCCCAAACATTGAAGAAATTATTAGGACACATCAGGCTCATGTTTCTCATAAACAAAAGAATGACAAAACTTAACACATTTGCATTGGGACTTGTTAAATTTACTAAATCTTACTAAGAACATATCTATATATATAAAAAGATAACATTTTTGTCAGTTTTTTTTATTTTTAACCCCTCTTTTCTACAAATTCTAAAAAGCATAACAAAAAAAGTAACATAAAAATGTTTTTTAATGTCAGAATAAATTTAATTCTGTTGTATTTATTTCATTTCATTACTAGAAAAGCATACTTGGACTTTATATATTTTTAATATTTGACTTAATTATTATAATATATTTCTCAGAGACTTGTATATAGTGTGCCTACAATTATTTGTAGTATTTTCAATGCGCCCTGAGTTCAAAAAGTTTGAGAACCACTGTCCTAGTTGTATAACTTTCTTAGCAAAGGTCAATCTTTACATTGAGTGAGCTCTGTTCATGGTTCTTATGCATCTAAGATAACATACCTTTGAAACGTCAGAATAGTTTTCTTTTCCAGACTCCTCAAAGTCACAACCACTGTTGCCAGAGCACAAGAGCAACATAGCCTGAGACCAAGAAACACTTAAATGTTATCTTGTTACATTCATACCATCTCTTTTTACTACTGATATTAAATGATAACTATTCTGTACTTACAAATATAAAAGGTGTATGTGTCTTTCTCTTTTGTTTTTTGTCCAATCTTAGAGACTTTACCACTTTGCTTTCTCCCGCTTCCTCAATCTACCACCAATCAATGCCATTTTTCTTGCTCCCCTGCCCCTTTGGTTCTAAATGTATAAAATGAGCTTCAGAGCTGCCATTTTCCAGAGCATTTTCTCAAAACATTTGAAATCTTGCTTTCAGACATGTCCTTAAATCTTGGCTAAAATAAATTCTCATAAAACTTTCTTCTCCAAGTTTGGACTTTCTTTGTCAATACCTCAGGCTCATTTTGAAAAAAATCTGAACATATTAAGCATTTGTTTGAATTTTGACTTGGTAGGAGTATACATTTGAGACCTAGAAGATCAATATATCATGACGGTATCTTTAGTATTAATGTATGATATAATTTTACCATTATCAAGTGGCACAAAATAGAAAACTATGTGTCTATTGGTGGGCATGTCATGTGTATGTGTTTAATTCCCTTATATAAAAAACCTACATGAAAGTTAATTCTCCCCACAAAGATTAGTAAGTAGTATTCCTCCCAAATGCCAACACCTCTCTGATATTATCTCAACAGAAGTGAACAGCCACAGAGATGTGTTAAAACTATGAGTGCTTCCATCAACATGGAAACACTTGGTTAAGGACAAATATCAGCTGGGCGGGTATTGCTGAATGCCAGGAAACTGGAAATAAAATTTGAGAAGGGGTCTTGAGCCAGGGAATTTGTCTAGAGTTGAAGTATAATCAGAAGTCTGAAGTTTTAGATCAGGAGGAAAGTCAAGACATAGTCAGGAGGAGTCAATAGATTAGATTATTGTTAGAACAGAGGAAAGAAATAAACAGAATTAAAGTCTTGTCAAGAAGTGGGATCAATACAAAGTAACAGATAAAAATTATGCAGCAGGTCCTGGCTGGGTTACTCTGTGGATAGAGCATTGTCATGACATGCTACCATCTCCGAGGTCCTGGTCAGGACACATCCAATGAGGGAACAACTAAGTGGAGCAGCAAGTCTATGCTTCTCTCTCTCTCTCTCTCTCTCTCTCTCTCTCTCTGTCTCTCAAATCAATGGGGAAAAGTTATGCAGCAAGTTATATTTACTTAGAAGAAGCAAGCCATTTTTGAATTTATCCTTGAACACATCGTTCAGATAATTGCTGTTGAGAGGTAACTTTCTAGAAAAGGGATCAATTGCTAAGATGGATCTTGACATGATAAATAATAAATGAAGATTGAGGTACAAGGAATGGGAACTAGCAGTGGCTTATAAAAGTCTTCCAATAAAAAAAGCCTATGGGAAAAAAAATGTGTGTGTGTGGGGGGAAGTTCTCCTTTTATGTAATAAAATATTGCAGACAAAACTAGTTAAATTACTTCACACTTCCTTTTTTGTTTCAATCTAGGTTTTAGACTTTAATGAATTTTGGATATCATGTTTTATGATTTGATCTAATAATTATGCTAATAAAAAGCAAGCAAGATGCCCTGGCCAGATAACTCAGATGTTTGGAGCATTGTCTCCATATGTAAACATTGCTGATTGTATCCCTGGTCAGGGCACATACAGAAACAGATTAATGTTTCTGTCTATCTCAGTGGTTCTTAACCTGGGTTCTATCAAACCCTAGGGGTTCGATGAGTCAGTCTCAGGGGTTCAGAGAAGCCTCTGCCACAGAGACCAGAATAAAGTAATACCGTAATTTGTTGTGAGTTCATGCACTTTGTTGGTTTTGTTCTTTGAGCAAGGTGAGGTTCATGCACGGCTCATTTTGTGCACGAGTAAAAAAAACATATACCTATGTCTTGAATTTGGAAAAAAAATTATATTTTATTTATCACTAAAGAAGGGTTCGGTGAATGAGCATATGAAACTGGTGGGCATGGTACCTCAAAAAAAGGTTAAGAACCACTGGTCTATCTCTTTCTTTCCTTTCCTCTGTCTCTGATATCAATAAATAAAGAATATTTTTTAAAAAATGTAAGCAAGCTAATAGTTTCTGTTTAGAAAAACATAAAAGAAACTCTTTAGTTGTATTTAGTTGCATCTCTATTACTGACTTTTAGATAAAGCTAACTTTTTGTCATCATGGAAAGATAAAACATTTTTACAGTTTTTATTTTGGAATACTTAAAATGTACACAAAAGTAGAAAAAGTAATACAATGAAACACTACTTACCCTCTCTTGGTTTCAACAATCATGAACTTTCTGACATTTCTTGTTTTGTTATTGCCTTATCCTGTGTTGTTTTTGTTCTCATTTTTTTTTATGTGATAGAAAGACAGACAGGAAGCAAGAGAGATAGAAGTATGAACTCATAGTTGTGGCACTTAGTTGTTTATTGATTGCTTCTCATATGTGCCTTGGCTCAAGCCAAGCCAATGACCCCTTGTTCAAGCTAATGATGTTGAACTCAAGTCAGCAACCTTGGGCTACAAGCCAGTGTCCATGGGGACATATTTATGATCCCATGCTCAAGCTGGCAACTCCAGGCTCAAGCTAGAAGAGACTGAGCTCAAGCTGGCTCTCAAACCTGAGTCCTCTATGTTGCAGACTGATGCTTTATCCACTGTGGCAGCCATCTGATCAGGCTGCTCTCAACTATTTTTATTAAGAAAAATTAGAATCACATTATTGCTATATAAATGCTTCATTACATATATAATAAATTATTACTTTTTTTCAAGCATAATCATACCAACATCACACCCCCCAAAATTCAATTATCCTTAAGAACATTTCTTTGTCTATAGCAAATAGAGCTTCTATCATGTCTTGCTTAGATTTATAGATTATTTTCCTAGTTAATAAAGATAAAAGAGACACTTTGAGTCTCATTTGTAAATAGGCCAACCCTAAAATTATTTTTCTAAGAATAAAAGTACTTCTGTGAATATTAATAACTACATGCAGATGTACTTTAGAGTCAGACAATACATTCACTTTATTTCCTAATACTGTGATTGTGGCTTTTACATTTTCCAAAAAAATAGGATTGGGATAGTATCAGGGACTATAATGAACGAAAAGAAATATTTCATTTCATCATTGAAGTAACCAAGTGTCTATCCAACTTTTGTTGTTATCTTTGGCGAGGATTTTGTAATTGCTCTCACATCCCAGACAGGAACCAGGTGTGAGGAACATGTGTTAACTCTCTGTTTACCAGGAACTCTGTTGTAGGTGTTAATGTGAGAGACATTAGAGCATAGATTCCTGAGGAAATCTGAAGAGTCAGGAAAAATTATTTTATATTTTATCCACTTGTTTGCTTTTAGAAAAGACTCACAAGCTATCTGAGATACCAGAAAGAAACATCAAGGAAAACTATCACTTTATCATCATACATTCATACTCATTGTAATGCTCTTGATTGCATGGCAAAAGAATAATATTCAATACACTTGTTTCAGTTGAAGAAGGCAAACATTATTTGATGAATCTATATCAGTGATTATTTGAGAACTTAATTGATCCAGGCTTCATGCTTGATATAATTTGAGTTCAATCTCTACTCTCTAGTTCAAGAACCATGATAAAATAAGAATATATTTTTATGATTCTTTATTTATGTTGCAACATATACATTTAAAAATCATAGAGAAAATAATAGAGGCTGATTTGACTAGAGACTAGTAAAATGGTATGACTGAGTAGCTTGCAGTAGGCCAACTACTCCACTAAGGAAACAGATACATAAATTGAAGCACAGCACATCCAAGACTGTTAATCCTGACTGAATAGTGGGTGAAGAAAGTCAGGGGATGGCAATGGAGAAGAGGATAGAGAAAGTACGTAGAGAAGGAATCAAGCAATTTTAGAGCACTCGTCGCTGAAAACAGTAAGGATGAAAAGAATGTAGTTTTAATCCTATTTAATATGGTTGGAATGTGAAGGAGGAAAATAAATATAGAAATACTGTCCCACAAAAATATAATGCAAGCAATATTTGTAATTTTAAATATTCTAGTAGCCATGTTAAAAATATAAAAAACAATAGGTGAATTAAGTTTAATAACATACTTTATTTAATCTAATATATCCATATAATTACTTTCAAATATAATAGATATAAAAGTATTAATGAGATTTTTACATTGTGTTTCATGTTGTGTCTAAAACCTGGTGTGTATTTTATACTCACAACACCTCTTTATTTAGATTAGCCACATTTCAAGTGTTCTTCACCTGAATGCAGCTATGTCTACCTTTTTAGACAATGCAGATCTAGATTAAGAAATATTAACTCTGACGGGGAACCATATAATTTCACTCATATGTAGAATCTAAAGAACAAAATAAACTAACAAACAAAACAGAAACAGACTCATAAATTCAGAGAACAGACTGACAGCTGTCAGCAGAGAAAGATGTGGGGCTGAGTGAAAAAGGTGAAGGTATTAAGATAAAGAAGTTCATAGACACAGGCAATGGTATAGTGATTATCAAAGGGAAAGGGGAAATGGAGTGGGCAGGCAGAAGAGAGCAAAGGGAGGATAAAAGGAGTCTTGACTTGGAGTGGTGAACACACAATACAATATATAGATGATGTATTATAGAATTGTACACTGTATGCCCAGTAGCCTTGGCCACCATCAGAGCTGCCTGACCCATGCAGGTTCGCATTTGATTCGGACAGATGGTAATGAAACAACAGAGCCAAGAACTGGTGGGCCATTAGCTTTAATTCTAGCTTTCACTCAGCGGGCAAGAAATACACACAGTGGGAAAACACTTCCTTTTTAATTCAGGGCTACCAAAGGCACTGACTCATCTGAGTTTCCTAGAATCAAAGGTTTGTACCTCACCAGTCTTATTCACCCCTGTTTCCCATCTTCTTTTTCTACGCAAACTCTTCACAAACTAGCTTCTCCTTCAGCACTCCGCCATCTTGGCTGCTTCTCTTCTCCTCCACGTGGCCTTTCTCTGCTCTCCTCCAGCATAGGCTCCTCTGCCCCATTTTGTAGTTTAGAAATCAAAACCTTTAATCCAATATACAAACAAGGAAGTCTTTGATACAAAGTCACTTAGGGTGGAAAAGGTTTAATCTTAAAACTAAGCCTTAAGCTATAATGACCCTGCCTGCTTACAGCCTGTCCCCCACACCCAATGCAAACTATAAGCAAGCAAACATATATATCATATTTACAAACTTATTTGACCAACATACACCTAAAACCTACATAATTTTATAAACCAATGTCACCTCAATGTATTCAATAAACAATAAATAAAATATACTAAAAAATCCAATGGGGAGATTAGAAAGAAAATTCTAAGAATACCTAATTCTGCATAAGTTTCAGATCAATTAATAAACTAGCTGTTAGAAAGTTTGTTTAGAGAGGGGAAGGGACTATGGGTGTAAATTCTCAGAATAAGTAAATAAGTTCTCTCAGTGAGTAGAATGAAATAAAGCTTTTCTTACAAGGGAAGATAGACAGGAGTTAGGAGAAAGAAAAAGTAGGTTTTAGTCTTAATATTTTAGGTTTTATGCTATCTGTTTGGTGCAGTAAACCCTGAAAGAAAAAATTATGTAAACAGAACAATTAAAGTGAGTCATACTTAAGAAATAGTATATGCTATGAGCAAAATAATGTATAAAATAAGAACAAACTTTCTGAACAAAGATAGAAAAAGTACATGAAATTTGGGAAAATAGTAGACATTTGTTAAATAGCAGCATCTGGTACATTTAAAAATTGTTTTAAAATAATATTATACTTGCAGGAGCATTACAAAGATACTATGAAGTATTCTTATATGTCCTTCCCTGTGTTTCATTTACAGAACCACGGTATACTCATTCAAAACTGATTGGCTGGTAAGCAGTCATTGAAAATTGGGAGAGAAGTCAGGATAATTTGAAGCAGCTGTGGTCAGAAAGGAGGTTCTGAGAAGTGGAAACTTAAAGGAGTACCTAGAACAATCAACAGGATATAATCAGAGCGCTTAATTGAGCATTCAAAATGCTTAATATGTGGATTTTATACTTCTGTGGTTTAACTGTTTCTCTAAACAAATAAAGATGAAATTGGCCATGATGGCAGCAACAAATTATTTTTTTCTATTTTATAGAGAGTTAAAGCAAAAATCAATCTGATTATTTTAATTCTGCTGATGCACTGAATTTATAATTTCTTTTTAAACATTTACTCATAATAGGCTTAAGAGTGCTTAAAAATTAGAATATTTATTATGAAGGATCTTCATAATGTGCTCTTTTTCCTCTAAACTCAACATTCATCAGTGAGTGCCATGTAAAAACTTTTGTTCTGAAACTCCCAGAAGTCTGTCATATTTGCTTGACCATAACAAATTCACATTTTAAAAAAATGATCTCAAGCATCATGATCTGTCTACAGGTAAGTATCTTGTTGAGTCCAACATTCTTCCCAGGTATCTTGTAAAGTTCCCCTGTGTAGATCATCTGTCCAAAGATAAAGTTGAGTGAAGCATGGGAAATTAGAAGAAACACTCTTCAGCTTTCAGGGTGAATCTATGTCAATACATTTTATAAAGAAGCTCTTAGTATTTAACTCTGAGAGGCTTCTGCTCTAGAGTACTTCACTTGGGATATTTAATTATTGCTGAAGTCATGTTTCATTTTTGTTATTCTTAATGGTCAGCAACAAATGCTGCCTTGTAAATAACTCTTTTCAAGTATGATTTAGATTGTCAGACAAAAATATAAACAAAAGTGAAATGTGGACCAAAGTAAATATTAATTTACAGTCTATAACTCTAGGTCCAAAATGAAGTAACATTTTTGGCTAACTTCTGAAGTTTTGCTAAGCTGTCCACACTTGGAGTAAATGAGAAAAAGAAAAAAACAAAAAGGAATTAAGGAGAGGAACTATTAGGGCTAATAGACATAACCGTTTGTGAAAGAGAGCAGACCTATAAGTGAGGTGTGTATTCTTCTCACTAACTCAGGGCTAATCTGATCATGAGCATTTCTTCCCCAATCCCAGTTTGCTCCAGCCTGTAGGAGTCTCTGTTTTTTCTTGAATAATGGTGTTGCTTTCCCCAGGACAGCAGTGCAGGCTTTCCTCGATAAGCTTGCTGTGCCACTTAACCTGTCACCGCCCTTGAAACAGATCAAATTTGGTTCTGCATTTTCCCATAGAGTTCTGCTCAGTCTTCTGGAATTAAGCCACTAGGGAGAATATTAAGGGAGAAATTTTGTTGCCAAGAAAGATGTCACCCTAGTTGTTTATTTCCTTATGGATTGAAGCTTTTCTCATGTAATTGAACAGATGTCTTCAAGTTTTAGGCTTAATTCACTTTATAGTTTAAGTGCTTTCATATTACATTGGACACATTTGCCTTCACAGTAACATGAGAAGAGCATAGCTGGTATTAGTATTCTTAATTTTATAAATTAGAAAATTGAGGCTTAAAACATTTTATTGATTTGTTAGGTATTATGCATTTTACTCCTTCCTGTATACTTTCTATTATATTATCCAGGACCATGTTTTAAATTAAAATATAGGTATATATGCACTATCTTTTGAATAACTTTATATATTTTTCAATCTTTTTGAACAATATCATGTATGTATTGAAATGTCCAAAGATCCTGGCCTGTGGTGGCACAGTGGATAAAACAGTGACCTGGAACACTTAGGTCTCTGGTTCAAAACTGCAGGCTTGCCTGGTCAAGGCACATCTGGTAGTTTATGCTTCCTGCTCCTCCCCCCTTCTCTCTCTTTCTCTTTCTCTCTCTCTCCTCCCTAAAATAAATAAATAAATAAATAAATAAATAAATAAACAAACTCTTAAAATTTTTCCATAGAAATATTATTGGCAATCCTGAGGAAAATCAAATATAGAAAGTAAAAATATATACTGTTGGGTAGATAAAATATATTATGCTCACTTTGTTAAAGATAGTGCTGCCACGGGGAAGCCCGTTGCCCAGGTGATAATACTAGTCACCCTTCCTACTTGGGATGGGCGTGATTGTATTAATGTGTGTGGGGGACAGGCTGTAAGCAGACAGAGTGTAGGAATGGAACTCTGTCATAACCCGAGGACCCCTGTACTTTTATAGCCCAAAGCTTAGTTTTAAGACTAAGCCTTTCCCACCCTTTTTGATATAGGGTGGTGCACTCTCATGAGGAATCCCATTATATCTCAGATAAGTGACTTTGTATCAAAGACTTCCTTGTTCGTATATTGGATTAAAGGTTTGGATGTCTACACTATAAGGTGGAGCAGATCAGGATTAGCTTGCTCTCTTGGTTCCTGAGATTAGCATTAGAGAGGAGAGCAGAGTAAGGCCATATGGAGGAGAGGAGAAGTAGCCAAGATGGTGGAGTGCTGAAGGAGAAGCCAGTTAGTACAGAGTTTGTGCAGGGAGAAGGAAATGGGAACAGAGGTGAATAAAGCTGGTGAGCTAGGAACCTTTGATTCTAGGAAACTCGGATACGTCAGTAGCTTTGTGAGCACTGAATGAGTGGGTTTTGGAGCCCAGTGTGTGTTTTTACTTGCCTGCCTGATGCAAGCTAGGATTAAAGCTGATGGCTCACCAGTTTTTGGCTCCATTGTTTTATTACCGACTGTCTGAATCTTTGCGAACCTGCATGGGCCAGGCAGCTGCAATGGTGGCCGCAGCTACTGGTTTTACATATACTTATTCTAAAACTCTGCTATAAAAATGTTACAAATTCAGCACTATTTAAATTGTTCCTGTCTTCTAAAGCTTTCCCCGAATCTTTGAAATATTTAATTTTTAGTCTGCTACAGCTGTTTTTAATAAAAAAACATTTTCATTTGATATTTTCTTTAGTGATTTAAAATCTATTATAAAACATAAATAGCAAAAACATATTTGTCAAGATTAAATAATTTATGGGTCACATTTTCAAATCTAGATAAGTGTTGTATCTAGAAAAAATGTACATAAATATTAAAGTTGGGAAACTTACGGTACTCTGTAGAAAACAGCATCTTGATGATAATGTGTGTCTATGTATGCTCAGAAAGGTAACTAATAATAATATAACCTTCACACTACAAGGTTTCTGACCATTTTAGAAATTATTTTTAAGTGCCTGTTATTTACAAATCTGCACCTTGACATATAATTTGGAATAATAAAATGATGAAATTAAAAAATCAAGGACAAAAGAAGGATTTCTTTGATTTTCTAAGGTAGCATATACAGAATATATGACTGAAATTTAGGGAGAAGGTTTTCATCAATGCATAACTTTTCAACTGAAGCAATAACATTGAGAGTTGTTCTACTCTACAGTTGGAAACAGTCTTGGTTTTTGTTTTAGTACCATTAATATTGGGTCACCTGGGGTACAATGGATTTCATAGATTTAATATGTTACCTTTAGTAAGCTTAACTGCAATATTTTCTCACTGCACTTTGAATTCAGCAATTTTATTTTAGATATAAAAAATGTTAGCAGGACACTGTCAAAAGCTAGAATTACTGTTATTAGAAAAGCAATACGGCTCAAATACTTTAAATAAACTAGCTTCACATTTTTAAGATTTTTTAGGGTTAAAAAGAGCAGCATGAAAACTGGTATGATCTCGGCAACACTTCAGGAAAACATTTAATGTGAATTAGAAATACAAAATTCTTACAGAGCAGAATAATAAAATAAATATGTATTAAAAAATTTGCATAACTATATATACCTGATATGGTCTTAGACATTGTTGTCATTTGATAGATGTGAAGTTTTATTGAAATTTAATTTGAAGTTGTTTGATAGGACAGTTGTATTTTGCACACAACTGCTATCTTTGTTGAGAAGTGCTATGAAAAGTGGATAATCCAAAGTACAGGGGTTCTTGGGTTATGACACAGTTCCATTCCTACAACAGTGATGTAACCTGAATTTTGGTGTAAATTGAAACACACCCTAGCTTAAGTCACTTATCTTAACACAGTTGTAAAATCATAATCTTGAACATAAAAACACAACTAATCCACAGAAAAACGAAAAGGACAGAATTATGCTGTACTGCACTCTGTACAGAAAAAATGATAAAAATAAGTGTAAAATAATTCCTTACCTTTATTCCTGTGGTTGGTTTGCACACCAGAAAGGGCCAACTCCCTCACTCATATGCCACATTACTGCATCTTCTTTCGCCGCATACAACCAAATTACTGTAGTTTGTCCGTTGTTGAGCAGATAAAATATATTATGCTCACTTTGTTAATGATGGCGCTGACCACATGATATTAATGTGTAATGGGGGACAGGCTGTTGGCAGGCCGGGTCGATATAACCTAAGCTTTTCCCCACACCCTTGACTGATTGGATAATGTGGAGTGGTGCACTCTCATGAGGAATCCTCCCATAATGCCTCAGATAAGTGACTTTGTATTAGAGACTTCCTTGTTTGTAGATTAAAGGTTTAGATTTCTACACTATAAAGTGGAGCAGACTGGGAGCTTGCTCTCTCTTGGTTCCTGAGATTAGCATTAGAGAGGAGAGCAGAAAAAGGCCACATGGAGGAGGCCAGGAGAAGCAGCCAAGATGGTGGAGTGCTGAGGAAGAAGCCAGTTTGAGCAGAGTTTGTGCTGGAGAAGGAGATGGGGAACAGAGGTGAATAAGTCTGGTGAGCTAGGAACCTTTGATTCTAGGAAACTCAGATAAGTCAGTGAGCACTGAATGAGTGGGTTTTGGAGCCCAGTGTGTGTTTTTACTTGCCCTCCGGGTGCAAGCTAGAATTAAAGCTGATGGCTCACCAGTTTTTGGCTCTATTGTTTCATTACCGACTGTCCAAATCTAATGCAAACCTGCATGGGCCAGGCAGCTGTGATGGGAGCCTTGGACACTGGCTTTACATCTGTGTAGTCCATAAGTACAAAGCTAACATTCTAAGTCAAAACATTCATGTCTTAATTTTTTCATGTTTTTATGGGAGTGAGTGTCGTCAACTTGAAACATCATATGTCAAGACTGTTGTAACCCGAGAACCCCCTGTATTAGAGAATCCCAAATCTTAGATAACATAATTTTTAGAAGAATCTTAGTTTCCAGATAATGACTGACTGGTCTTGTTCTAAGATGTTGGGCAGATAAATTCTAATATGCTCACTTTGTTAAAGATGGCACTGCCCTCGTGGAAGCCCATCACCCAGGTGATATTATTTGCCCTTATGCTTGGTATGGGTGTGGGGGAAAGGCTGTAATGTAAGCAGGCCCAGTCGTTATAGCCTAAGGCTTAGTTTTAAGAGTAAGCTTTCCCCCACACCCTTGACTGATTGGATGATGTAGGGTGGTGCACTCCTGAGGAATCCCATTATGCCTCAGATGGGTGACTTTGTATTAGAGAATTCCTTGTTTGTACAATTGGATTAAAGGTATTGATTCTGCACTATAAAGTAGGGCAGGCCAGGAGCTTGCTCTCACTCGGTTCTTGCTATCATCATTTCAGGGGCCTCCCTGATCCCTTGCCCTCCATGAGAAAAGCTGGTTTGCTGCTTCTCCCTTGTCTTCTCTTGTGGCTTGCCTGTCTTGGTGAGACACCAATAAACAGAATGGCCTACCATCCTCCGACTCTGCCATTTCTTCACCGTCAGCCCGAATCCAATGGGAACCTGCATGTGAATGGCCACGATGATGGCTCCTGGCCTTACATAAGACATTGGATACAACAAGCTAGATTGGTAAAGTTTGCAAAGTGGTTGAAAACTCTTTTGGAAGAGTAAATATTATATCCACTAACATTTGGCATATTGATTTGTACATCATAGTTACCCAATAATATTTGTTGAATGAAAGAATTCAACACTAAAGAAAATTATTTGTAAAAGTTTATATAAGTGTTGGCCATCTTATATGATATGAAATTAATAATGATTTGATTGATATTGTGTCTAAGACTACCATAAAATTTATTTTTCCCAAATGTAAGCCAGTAGCTGCGGCCACCATCACAGCTGCCCGGCCCATGCAGGTTCGCATTAGATTTGAACAGACGGTAATGAAACAATGGAGCCAAGAACTGGTGAGCCATCATCTTTAATCCTAGCTTGCACCTGGCGGGCAAGTAGAAACACACACTGGGCTCCAAAACCCACTCATTCAGTGCTCACAAAGCTGCTGACCTATCCGAGTTTCCTAGAATCAAAGGTTTCTAGCTCACCAGACTTACTCACCTCTCTTCCCCATCTCCTTCTCTCTGATCTCCTAGAATGCAATCACTCTTCTCATGGAACAATGTGATCTCTCTTCCTTTTAAAACCTTTTGGTGCGAAACCCTCCCCCAACACATATAATCACACCCATCCCAAGCATAAGTGCAACTAATATCATCACCTGGGTAACAGGCTTCCACATGGGCAACACCATCTTTAACAAAGTGAGCATAATATATTTTACCTGCCCAACACCATAGAAATCATTAAAACAAAAGAAACAATAACATATTTAAAAAATATTCATTAATTTCTGGAAGATAAAGTGTATCTTACCATTTTATCTTTTTAAAGAAAAAAATACAAATATTATTTCTGTTTTTTATTTTTAAATAAACCTGACCTATCTTTATTGTTTTGGTAATTGCATGGGTGTTCTCATAGCAGTTCTCTTTCAAAGACATTAACTCCCATGACAAGAAGCTTTTGAATCTTACTTTAGGATGAGTTATTTCTTTATTAATAACTCATTTGATTATTTTGAACAAAGACCATAACCAATTTGGTAATTTTTCATATAGAGAAATAGAATCTTGATTTGCAGTAGATTTGTTTTGCTTCGTTTTGGTTGGAGGTTGAAACTGTGTGAACACAATAGAGGTTCATTGAAATCTATGTCTAAATGTTTGTTCTGACCAAAGGTACATTACTGTACATACATTTTGAGAGATCCATTGAATAAAAGAAAAAATAGCTTTCTAGTTGTCAGGAGCACTGGACTTCCTAATCTACTATTAATAAACTGATGTTGGTTATTAATTTATACAGTATAAGTCTGTTGCCTCTTTTGTGTAATAAAAGGCTTGAACTGAATGAGATCAAGTTCTATAACTACTATTAATAAACTGATGTTGGTTATTAATTTATACAGTATAAGTCTGTTGCCTCTTTTGTGTAATAAAAGGCTTGAACTGAATGAGATCAAGTTCTATAACTACTATTAATAAACTGATGTTGGTTATTAATTTATACAGTATAAGTCTGTTGCCTCTTTTGTGTAATAAAAGGCTTGAACTAAATGAGATCAAGTTCTATAACTTACCTACTTATTTTTTATGCTTTATAATTCTTAGATTTGTATATTTAGATTTATCATTTGTTTTCTTAAGATGTATACATTCTATATTAATTCTTTTAAAGTAAATTATTGGTGGCCAAATTTAATTTTGTCTCAAAATTTTATTATAAAAACATTTAGTAATGGCATTAATTTTTTTCCCTAACAATTGTAGTAGCATTGTCTGCATCATGCTCTGAAACAGGAAACCAGTTAAGGCATTATAACTTCAGTTAAAATTTTTAATTGAATTATGATGCACATACAGGAAAGTACAATTTCAAAAGTGAAAACCTCAAGAGTGATCACAACATAAAAAAGACATGTAATTACTATTTAAGTTTTAAAAAGGAACATTATAAGGAACCGTTGGGCAAATAAGTTTGTAAAATATGTTTTTTTTAGGTTTGCTTCTTATATTTTGCATTGGCCTGGGCAGTGCCTTGTGTATGTAGTCTGGAAAAGGCTGCATGAGGTGCTTACTCTCAGAGCAGCAGATTGCAAATTGCGAATTACCTTCCTGCTTGGGAGGGGCCATTGCATTGCTAATGTTTGCTGGAGAAGGGTTTTTTTCCCCAGCCTAGGTTTTGCAGAAAAAGAGGAAGGAGTACAGATGTGGAATTGGAGCTGTGGGGCTTTGGGAGCTCTGTTGAGGCTGGTAGGGTTCTTTGATTGAGGGAGTAACAGGAGAAGATTTTTTGGGTTGTGAGCTGGAGAATGCACAGGGTTTTGGGAGCTCTGAATGAGAGGGAAGCCATCTTCCCTGCCTCTTTGCTTGTTCGCAGGTATGAGACTTTAATAAACAAAATGTCCCACCATTTTTTGGCTCCACTGTTTCTTTACTGTCTGCCTGAATCCAATGAGAACTTGCATGGCCCTGACTGTAGTGGCCACAGTCCATATAGGAACTAAGAAGCTCCCTTCATTCTTAACCCTATTACTCCATTCTACATCCCAAATTAATCACTATTATAACATAGATTGGCTTTACCAGAGTTTGAGCTCTACAAAGATAAAACAGCATAGATTCCTTTGTATTTAGCTTCTTTCACTAGTGAGCTTTATATATGTTGATACACATAGCATTTCTGTGTGAGTTTGTTCATTTCAAGGCTATATATTCCATCATATGAATGCTATAATTACCTATCTATTCTACTATGAATGGAAATTTGGGTTATTTACAGTTTTAGACTACTAAAAATAATGCTGTTATGAACATTTTTGTAATATCTTGAGATGCACATTGTTGGGAAGATAAAATATAATATGCTCACTTTGTTAAAGATGGCGCTGCCCACATGGAAGCCCGTAACCCAGGTGATATTATTTGCCCTTATGCTTGGGATGAGTGTTGGGGAAAGACTGTAATGTAAGCAGGCCGAGTAATTATAGCCTAAGGCTTAGTTTTAAGAGTAAGCTTTCCCCACACCCTTGACTGATTGAATGATGTAGGGTGGTGCATTCTCCTGAGGAATCCCATTATGCCTCAGATGGGTGACTTTGTATCAGAGACTTTCTTGTTTGTAGATTGGATTAAGGGTTTGGATTTCTACATTATAAAGAGGGGCAGGCCGAGAGCTTGCTCTCTCTGGGTTCCTGAGGTTAGTATTAGAGAGGAGAACAGATTAAGGCCACGTAAAGGCCAGGAGAAGCAGCCAAGATGGCAGAGTGCTGAGGGAGAAGCCAGTTTGTGCAGAGTTTGTGCTGGAGAAGGAGATGGGGAACAGAGGTGAATAAGTCTGGTGAGCTAGAAACCTTTGATTCTAGGAAACTCAGATAAATCAGTAGCTTTGTGAGAACTGAATGAGTGGGGTTTGGAGCCCAGTGTATGTTTTTGCTTGCCCGCTGGGTGCAAGCTAGAATTAAAGCTGATGGCTCATCAGTTCTTGGCTCCATTGTTTCATTACCGACTGTCTGAATCTAATGGGAACCTGCACTGGCCGAGCAGCTGTGATCCTGACCCTGGCTACTGAGTTTACACACATATAGTATATGCATTTCTGGTTGCTTGTATTACATTGGTAAGATTGTTATAATGTTTCAACATTTTATTGTAGGCTTTGTTGTTACATACAAACTAAAACATAAAACTTTTTTTTTTTTTGTCATAGGTAGGTCAGTACATGCATTTCTAATGTAGGGAGTCACCGGTCTAATGTTGAACTCTCTTTGACTTGGATTGAAAACTTAGTTAAAAGCTTTGAATGAATGTCTCTTGGATGCAAACACCAAGAAATTGTATGAGTGACCTTCTGCGAAGACACAAAGAAACGCATGTGAATGGGCTTTAGAAAATTAGCCTAGAGATTCTAGATTGCCCCTTCCTTTGTGCTTGTTAATTAGCAAAAGAAAAAGAATGTTCAGATCCAATTTAGCCCTTTCTCCATGTCTGCAAAATGGCTATTAGTCATTCTTTACCCTTATCACCTGGTCTCCCTCGCTTGTAATCCTGTTACCTCTGTTCTGCTTCTGATCAACAAAAGTTAAGGAAGAAGAAAATTCAGGAGGTCTTCTTTGCCTCCCTTGACAAGCCTCCCCCTCTTTATCTTGACATATGTTTGTGTCCTGAGTAGTTTCTTCCAGGGGACACTGGTAGTTCCCAGTGGGCTGGAGCACTACAATCCTAGTTATAAAAATCCTTTCCAACTATGAATTTGCATTAATACTAATTGTAAAGCCAGTAGTTGAGGCCGCCATCAGAGCCACCTTACCCATGCAGGTTCACATTAGATTCGAACAGTCGGTAATAAAACACAGGAGCCAAGAACTGGTGAGCCATCAGCTTTAATTCTAGCTTGCACCTGGCGGGAAAGCAAAAACACACACTGGGCTCCAAAACCCACACATTCAGTGCTCACAAAGCTACTGACTTATCCAAGTTTCCTAGCATCAAAGCTTTCCAACTCACCAGACTTATTCACCTCTGTTTCCCACCTCCTCCTGCACAAACTCTTCCTCAGCACTCTGCCATCTTGGCTGCTTCCTCTCCTCCATGTGGCCTTACTCTGCTCTCCTCTCTAATACTAACCTCAGGAACCCAGGAACCAAGAGAGAGAGATCAAGCTACTGGTCTCTCCCACTTTATACACTAGAATCAAAACCTTTAATCCAATTATACAAACAAGGAAGTCTCTGTATAATGGGATTCCTCAGGAGAGTCCACCACCCTACATCATCCAATCAGTCAAGGGTGTAGGGAAAAATCTTACTCTTAAAACCAAGCCTTAGGCTATAACAACCCGGCCTGCCCACAGCCTGTTCCCCATTACACATTAATATAAACAAACTTCCATGTGGGCAGCACCATCTTTAACAAAGTGAGCATAATATATTTTATCTGCCAAACACTAATTATTTAGATATATTTGCTGTCAAAGTCCATCTATATCAATACTTTAGGAATTGTTGGTCATAGGATATATTTTAGTTCAAGTTCAGTAGATAGGGCCACTAATTTTTCAAATGTAATTAAACTAACCAGAAAAGATATAAAATATTCTGTTTTTCCACATCATTGCCATAATTTAGTATTTTATCTCTTTTTAATTTTAATCACTGTAGTGTGTATGTTTATGTGATAGTATCTGTAAAGCCAGTAGCCGCGGCCACTATCACAGCCGCCTGGTCAACGCAGGTTCGCATTAGATTCGAACAGTCGGTAATGAAATACAGGAGCCAAAAACTGGTGAGCCATCAGCTTTAATTCTAGCTTGCACCCGGCGGGCAAGCAAAAACACACACTGGGCTCCAAAACCCACACATTCAGTGCTCACAAAGCTACTGACTTATCCGAGTTTCCTAGAATCAAAAGTTTCTAGCTCACCAGACTTATTCACCTCTGTTTTCCATCTCCTCCTGCACAAACTCTTCACAAATTGGCTTCTCCCTCAGCAATCTGCCATCTTGGCTGCTTCTCCTGGCCTCCATGTGGCCTTACTCTGCTCTCCTTTCTTATACTTCAGGTACCGAGAACCAAAAGAGAGAGCAAGCTCCCAGACTGCCCCAGTTTATAGCATAGAAAATCCAAACCTTTAATCCAATTATACAAACAAGGAAGTCTCTGATACAAAGCCACCCATCTGAGGCATAATGGGATTCCTCAAGAGAGTGCACCACCCTACATCATCCAATCAGTCAAGGGTGTGGGGAAGTGCTTACTCTTAAACTAAGCCTTAGGCTATGATGACCCGGCCTGCCCACAGCCTGTTCCAGAACACACATTAATATCAACAAACTTCCATGTGGGCAGCACCATCTTTAACAAAGTGAGCATAATATATTTTATCTGCCCAACAGTATCTCATAGTGATTAATGTGCATTTCTCGAACTAAAATACTGAGCTTCTTATCAGATGTTTATTAATCATTTGATTGTATCTTTTTTGGGTGAAATGCCCATTCAGAGTTCTAGTTTTCATTTTCTACTGGCTTGTTTGACTTCTTCTTATTTCTTTATTTCGATTCTTGATACAAGATGCTGGCTGATAAAATACATTGCAAATAAATTACCCAATCTGTGGGTGATTGTTTTTCTCTTTTAATGATACCTTTTAACAAATAAAAATTGTTCAATTTAATGTTCTCTCATTTATAAATTTTTATGGTTAATTTATTTTTATGTCCTGTTAATTTTTTTAACAACTCCAAAGTTCCATGAAAATGTTTTACTAGAAGCATTACTATTTGTCTTTCAAAATTTAGCTCTCATTATTCATTGAGAAATTTCAAAAGCATATTCCATGATGCCAAGGTAAAGTCAATAATAAGAAACAGAAAAAGAAAAATACAAAAAACAACAAATTACATTTTCCCTGCCAAAGCATGAGCTTTTTTGTGGCCATAAAATATCTCTTTGTGTTGGATTGAGGGGTTGAGTTTAAAGATTCGTTTCTTCTAAATATTAACTTCCTTTTTGGTTTAACAAGCAGTGAGCATCAGAGAAATTGCCTAAGTGCTATGTGTTTACAGTTCTGCAGTTTGTTTTGCCTATTGGAATTCATCCAAGAAGTTGTCAAATATCTAATTTTTATTATATTACAAAGAAATAATTATCATACTTGGTATCTTCAGAATTACTATTTTTTCACTGTTTGACTTCGTTCCCTTTGTGCCAGGAAGAGAATTCCCTCAGAGATTTTCAGAGATAAATAAAAGATTCAATAGGTTTAGTTCAAGAATTATAAATTAGTCATTCAGAATTTATTGTAATAGTTACTATAAGTATACTTAAACTAAATCTAAAGAAAGAAAATAAATCTGATAAAACAGAATAAAACAAATGAAAAGAAAAAAGGGAAGCTTTGCTTATGAATATCTTCTAGTTACTTGTGGCTGTGAGGAAAATGGAAACATTCAATTTTATTTATGTATGTACACACATACACAAAAATGCATATATATACTTAATATCTGTATTTTTATTGTTTGTATTGCTAAAACTTTTTATAATTAATATAACAATTTCAATTTAGAAATATATTGTTATTACTATACAATTGGATGTAGGCTATAAAATATATGAATAATATAAATAATCCCATTGCTACAATATTAGCAAATCAATGTTATTTTATTTTTAATGAAATTCTTTCATGTTGGTTTATTTATGTAACCATCAAAGAGCAGAGTGTAAATGGAGTTTGATATTCTAGAATCATAAAACTACATTTAAAAGTTATCACATCTGTTGATATAAACACTATGGTAAAGAGAAAAGACCCCATGTTTTTTCTCTTAAATATACCACTAGTCAAACATCTACAATCCAACAAAAGTTTTCCTTCTCATCACACATGCCTAAGAGATCCTCACATTGATACATCTGAAGATGGGCATATTGGAACAGCACAGGTGGTGAAATGGGGGAAGGCCAGGAATGATGGCCACAGATGCCAGCTGTACAGCTGAGTCCATGGTCTCAACTAAAGCAGTAGCAGTGGAAGATTTGAGGTGTGGCCCCCAGCCTAGATTCTGGTGGAGGGTGAAAGAGGCTGAAGAAACATCAGTGCCTCATAGTCTGCCTCCCTTCCCCAATCACTTGTGGTGATAGCAGCAGTAAAGATGTATCTAAGGCCTCTAAGCTATAGCACAGGAGTACCTTGGACATAGGAAAACAGGTAGAGTAGGGTGGGCTGGCAAATTCAACACCTCTTACCCACTATCTTCCTCACCACAGTTATGGTGCCCTGAGATGAAGGCAACCAAGAGAAGTGGGGACAACTATCATTTTGGTCACTTGGGGTATAATTCCCCTGACCACTGCAATGGCTCCTCACTACCACCCTGGAGGTTCAAGAAGTATATTAAGAGAAAACAAAGCATGTGTTATATCACTATGTACTGGAAAACAAAAGAGAGACCAATATCAACTTGCTGAATTGTTAAAATCAAAATGGTACCTAAATAAAAGTTTACTATTCCAAATGCAATGGCAGAGAAACAAGATCAACTAAGGTACCATGGTAACACAAAAAGAAAATGAGAATTCTTCATAATGCAAACTCAAAGTAATGGAAAATTGTAATCTAAATGATAAAGAATTTAAAATAGTAGTCATGAAAAAAATTTAGCAAGACATAAGAAAACTCGAAAAGACAGTTCAATGATTTTAGGAATAAAATTAATGAATAGGAGTACTTTGCCAAAGAGATTGAAACTATAAAAAAGAACCAAACAGAAATTCTGAAGTTGAAGAGCTCAATAAATGAGATTATTAAAGTGCATTGGAAAACATTTTAAACAGAGCAGGTCATCTAGAAGAGAAATTAGTGAAGTCAAGATAGAAATCTAGAAATAATTTAGGTGGAAGAAGAGAAAGAACTGAGTTATGTTTTTTGTTATTCAAAACCAAAGAACTCTGTGAGAACTATCAAACTCCATTAGAAACAACAACATAAGGATAATGGTTATCCCAGAATGAGAAGTGAGGGAGAAGGCAACAGAGAACCTGTTCAAAAACAAATAATTGATAAGAACTTTCTAAAACTAGGGTAGAAACTGGACATTCAAGTACAAGACGGTAACAGAACAACTAATTATCTCAACACAAAAATACCTTCAAGACACATTATGTTAAATAGGCAAGTCAGTGATAAAGAAAACATTTTCAAGGCAGCCATGGAAAAAAATAATAGTAACCTACAAAGAAAATGCCATCATATTATCATAATATTTCTCAGCAGAAACCCCACAGGCCAAGAGAGAGTAAAATGATAAATTCAAAATATTGGAAGATAGAAATCACCAACCAAAATAATATATCCAGTGAAGTGTCCTTTAATTTCTTTCATTTAATTAAATTTATTTGAATGACATTGATTAATAAAATTATATACATTTCAGATGTACAATTCTACTTTATATCATCTATATGTTTATTGCATTATGGGCTTGCCACTTTCTGTCTCCATATATTTGACCTTCTTTACCCTTTTCAACTTCCTTCCACCTATTTTCCCTCTTATAACTCAAACTGTAATCTGTGTCTATGAGTTTTTTGTTTGTTTGTTGCTGTTTTTATTAAATATGAGTGAAATCATATATATGGTTCTTGTCCTTCTCCATCTCACTTATTTTGCTTAGCATGATACTCTCAAGATCCATCCATGTTGTCACAAATGGCAGTATTGATTTTTTCTTATGGCTGAGCAATATTCCATTATGAATATATACCACTTCTTTATCCAATCATCCATTGGAGAACATTTAGTTTGTTCCAATGTCTTGGCTGGAGTAAATAAAGCTGCAATAAACACAGAGGTAAATATATTTATAAATGAATGTTTTCAAAGTTTGGGGGTAGTTATCCTGAAGAGAGATTGCTGTATCATACAGTAGCTGTATTGTTAATTTTTTGAGAAGCCTCTATACTAATTTTCACAGTGACTGTACCAGTTTATATTCTCATCAGCAGTGTACAAGGGTTCCCTTCCCATCCTCTCCAACACTTGTTATTTCTTGTCTTGTTGATAAAAGTCATTCTAACAGGTGGGAAGTAATATATCTTATTGCAGTTTTGATTTGCATTTCCCTAATAGCTAGTGAAGTTGAGCATCTTTTTATGTATCTTTTTGTATGTCTTTTTAGAAAAAATGTCTGTTTAGATTTTCTGCCCATTTTTTAATTGGATTGTTTGTTTTGTAGTTGCTGAGTTGTATGAGTTCTTTATATTTTCTGCATATTAATGCCTGTCAGAGGCATTATTACAAATACCTTCTCCCATTTGGTTGGTTTCCCTTCTGTTTTATTAATTTTTTTTTTGCACAACCTATTTAGTTTGATATAGTGTTATGCATATTTTTGCTTTTACTTCTCTTGCCTTTGAGGTCAAATTCATAAATTTTTCTCTGAAATCAAGGTCCATAATTTTACTACATAAGTTTTCTTCTATGCATTTATTGATTCTAGGTCTTATTTTTAGGTCTTTGATCAATTTTGAGTTAATTCTATTGTGCATGGTATCAAATAACAGTCTACTTTTCTTCTTTTATATGTGGCTTTCCAATTTTCCCAGCACTATTTATTAAAGATGCTTTCTTTTCTCTCACTATAAATTTTTGGTTTCTTTGTCAAAAATTAGTTACCTGTACACATGAATGTGTATTTTGGGGCTCCCACTTCTGTTTCATCAACTTGAGTGTCTGTTTTTCTGGCAATCCCATACTATTTTGATTATTGTATTTTGTGGTATAAGCCACTGAGTGTGATATGTCTGGCAATTTCCCCCCTCAATATTGCTTTAGCTATTTGGCACATTTTGTTCTCCCTTTCAAATATGATAACCTTTATCGTTCTATTTCTTTACAGCCTCTTCAACACTTGTTATTACATGTCTTTTTGATAATAGCTAATCTAACAGGTGTGAGGTGGTATCTCATTGTAGTTTTGATTTGCATTTCTCTGATAGCTAATGAAGATGAGCATCTTTTCATATATCTGTTGGCCATTTGTATTTCTTCCTGGGAGAAGTGTCTGTTCATGTCCTCTTCCCATTTTTTCATTGGATTGTTTGCTGATTGTAGTTGAGTTTTATGAGGTCTTTATATATTTTGGATATTAGACCCTTATCTGTGCTGTTGTTTGAAAATATCATCTCCCATTTAGGTGGCTGTCTGTTTGTTTTGTTGTAAGTTTCTCTTGCTGTGCAAAAGCTTCTTAGTCTGATGTAGTCTCATTCATTTATCTTTGCCTTCACTTCCCTTGCCTTTGGAGTCAAATTCATAAAGTGCTCTTTGTAACCAAGGTCCATGAGTTTAGTACCTATGTTTTCTTATATGTAATTTATTGTTTCAGGTCTTATATTTAGGTCTTTGATCCATTTTGAATTAATTTTAGTAAAAGGGGACAAACTGTAGTTGAGTTTCATTCTTTTGCATGTGGTTTTCCAGTTTTCACAGCACCATTTGTTGAAGAAACTCTCTTTTCTCCATTGTATGTTGTTGGCCCCTTTATCAAAAATTATTTGACCATATATATGTGGTTTTATTTCTGGACTTTCTATTCTGTTCCATTGGTCTGAGTGTCTATTTTTCTGCCAATACCATGCTGTTTTGATTGTCATGGCTCTATAATATAATTTGAAGTCAGGTATTGTAATATCCCCAGCTTTGTTCTTTTTCCTTAGGATTGCTCTGGCTATTTGGTTTTTTATATAGTTCCTTATAAACCTGATGATTTTTTGTCCCATTTCTTTAAAAAATGACATTGAAATTTTGATGGGAATTGCATTAAATTTGTATATAACTTTGGGTATATAGTCATTTAGACTATATTTATTCTTTCTATTCAAGAGCAAGAAATATTTTTCCATTTCATTATATCTTTTTTGATTTCCCTTATTAATGCTTTGTAGTTTTTATTATATAGGTCCTTTACATTCTTCGTTATGTTTATTCCTAGGTATTTTATTTTTTTGTTGCAACCATGAAGGGGATTGTTTCTTTGAGCTTGTTTTCTGCTGTTTCATTGTTGACATATAGGAAGACAATGGGCTTTTGTATATATATATAATATATATAATTTTACAGGAACAGAGAGAAAGAGTCAGAGAGAGCAAAAGATAGGGACAGACAGACAGGAACAGAGAGAGATGAGAAGCATCAATTATCAGTTTTTCGTTGCCGTTGTGACACCATAGTTGTTCATTGATTGCTTTCTCACATGTGCCTTGACCGCAGGCCTTCAGTAGACCAAGCCACCCCTTGCTGGAGCCAGCGAACTTGGGTCCAAGCTGGCGAGCTTTTGCTCAAGTCAGATGGGTTCATGCTCAAGCTGGCGAGCTCGGGGTCTCAAACCTCGGTCTTCCACATCCCAGACCAATGCTCTATCCACTGTGCCACCTCCTGGTCAGGCACATTTACTGAACTTTTGTGTATTAATTTTGTATCCTGAGATCTTACTGTATTGGTTTATTGTTTCTAGTAGTCGTTTTGTGGAGTCTTTGGGGTTTTCGATGTACAGGTTCATATCATCTGCAAAAAAGTGAAACCTTTACTTCTTCTTTCCCAATATGAATGCTTTTTATTTCTTTCTCTTGTCTGATTGCTCTGGCTAGAACTTGCAGCACTATATTGAATAAGAGTGGATAGAGTGGACAACCTTTTCTTGTTCCTGATTTTAGGAAAAAACTCCTCAGTTTTAGCCATTTAATATAATGTTAGCTGATGGTTTATCATAGACGGACTTTATTGTGTTGAGATACTTTCCTTCTATACTCATTTTGTTAAGTGTTTTAAACATAAAATGATGTATTTTATCGAATGCATTTTGTGCATTTATCGATAAGATCATATGGTTTTTGTACTTTGTTTTGTTGATATGGTTTATTTCATTAACCATTTTATGTATGTTGAACCATCCTTGGGATTCTGGGATGAATCCCACTTGATCATGATAAATTATTTTTTTACTGTGTTGTTGTATTCAACTTGCTAGTACTTTGTTTAGTATTTTAGCATCTGTACTCATTAGAGATATTGGTCTGTAGTTTTCTTTTTTTCTGTTGTCCTTGCCAGGTTTTGGTATGAGGGTTATGTTGACCTCATAAAATGTGTTTGGCAGTATTGCCTCTTCTTCAATTTTTTGGAAGACTTTGAATAGAATAGGAACAAAGTTTTCTCTGAATGTTTGATAGAACTCACTAGAATAGCCATCTGGCCCTGGACTTTTATTTGGGGGGAGGTTTTTAATAGTTGTTTCTATTTCCTTCCTCCTTATGGGCCTGTTTAAGCTTTCTGCTTCTTCATGACTCAGTCTAGGAAGATTGTTTTGTTCTAGGAATTTATCCATTTTTTTTATATATTGTTGAATTTGGTGGCATATAGTTTTTCATAGTATTCTACAATAATTCTTTGTATATCTATTATATCTGTGGTGATTTCTCCTTTTTCATTTTGGATTTTGTTTATATGAGTCCTTTCTCTTTTTTCCTTGGTGAGTCTTTCCAAGGGTTTGTCAATTTTGTTGATCTTTTCAAAGAACAAGCTCCTTGTTTTATTAATTATTTCTATAGTTTTTCTGTTTTGCATTTCATTTATTTCTGCTGATTTTTATTATTTTCTTTATTCTGCTGGTTTTGAGTTGTCTTTGTTCTTCTTTTTCTAGTTCCTTAAGATGTGAAGTTAAGTGGTTTACTTGGACTGTCTCTTGTTTGTTCATATAGGCCAGTAGTGATATGAACTTGCCTCTTCTTACTGCTTTTGCTGCATCAAGAAATTCTGGTATGTTGTATTGTTATTTTTGTTTGTCTGTATGTATCTTTTGATCTCTGTACTTATATTTTCTTTGACCCACTCATTTTTTAAAAGTATGTTCTTTAGTTTCCACATTTTTGTGGGTTTGTTTACCTCTTTTTTGCAGCTGAATTCTAGTTTCAAGGGTTTATGATCAGAAAATATGCTTGATATAATTTGAATTTTTCTGATTTTGTTGATGTTATTTTTGTAGCCCAACATATGGTCAATTCTTGAGAATGTTTTATGTATACTAGAGAAAAATTTATACTCTGGAACTTTGGGATGAAATGTCCTGTAGATATCTATCATATCCAATTGTTCTAGTGTTTTGTTTAAGGCCAATACTTCTTTATTGACTTTCTGTTTGGATGAATGATCTATAGTCATCAGCGATGTATTGACTCCAAGTATGATTGTATTTTTGTCAGTTTTGTTTTTAGGTCTGTCAGTAGCTGTCATATATTTTGGTGCTCCTTTGTTTGTTGCATATATATTTAGAATTGTTATGTCTTCTTGATTCAATGTCCCCTTTATCATTATGAAATTACCATTTTTGTCTCTGATTACTTTTGCTGTCTTGTAGTCGGCATTGTTAGATATGAGTATTGTTACATCTGCTTTTTTTTTTTTTGATGTTATTTGCTTGAAGTATTGTTTTCCAACCTTTCACCTTGAATTTGTTTTTATCCTTGTAACTTAGATGTGTTTCTTGTAGGCAGCATACAGTTGGATTTTCTTTTGTAATGCATTCTGTTATTCTGTGTCTTTTTATTGGTGAGTTCAATCTATTTACATATGGAGTAATTATTGATATTTGAGGGATTCCTATTGCCAATTTATATATTGCTTTCTGATAGTTTTGTATCTTGTTTGGTTTTTCTCTTTTATTTTTCTATCATTTGTTTTTGTTAGGTTGCAATCCATACTTTTTTTCTCTGTTACTTCTTTCTTCAAGTCTTGTACTTCTGTGTTGGATTTTTCAGGGGTGGTTACCATTAAGTAATGGAAAACATACATATCATGTTCATTGTAATACATTATCTCATGAGTTCTTCTGCACTCCATCCTACTTTGCTAATAACTGTTAATCTTTGTCATCTTCCCTTTTTTGTTTTCATTGTCACAGATTAATTTTGTTTTTATTCCGATTTTGATGGAGCTTTAACTTGTAGTTTTGTTTTGTTTTGTTCTTTGTATCTGGTTGGAAAACCCTCTTTAGTATTTTCTGAAGTGGAGGCTTTCTGGTGATAAATTTTTTCATCTTTTCTGTATCTCTGAATGCTTTTTTTTCTCTTTCATATTTGAAGGATCACTTTGATGGGTATAGTATTCTTGGCTGGAAGTTTCTCTCATTCAGAACTTTAAATATTGGGGTTCACTCTCTTCTAGCTTGTAGAGTTTCTGCTGAGAAATCTGTTGATAATATAATGGGCCTTCCTTTATATGTTGTATTCTTCTTTTCCCTGGCTGCCTTGAGAATATTTTTTGTCATTGGTTTGTGCCAACTTCATTATGATGTGCCTTGGAGTAGGTTTGTTAGGGTTAGGATAACTTGGTGTTCTGTTTGCTTCTTGAATTTGAGGCTTTAGTTTTGTCCACAGGCATGGGAAATTCTCATCAATTATTTGTTTGAATATGTTCTCCATTTCATTTTCTCTCTTTTCCTTCTGAAATACCCATTACTCTTTTTTTTTAACAGGGACAGAGAAAGGGATAGATAGGAACAACAGACAGAAACAGAGAGAGATGAGAAGCATTAATCATCAGTTTTTTGTTGTGACACCTTAGTTGTTCATTGATTGCTTTCTCATATGTGCCTTGACTGTGGGCCTTCAGCAAACTGAGTAACACCTTGCTTGAGCCAGTGACCGTGGGTTCAAGCTGGTGAGCTCTTTGCTTAAGCCAGATGAGCCCACATACAATCTGGCTACCTTTGGTCTTGAACCTGTGTCCTCTGCATTCCAGTCTGACTCTCTATTCACTGAGCCACCACCTGGTCAGGCTATACCCATTATTTTTATGTTGCTTTTTCTGATGAAGTCAAACCATTCCTGTAGGGCTATCTCATTTTTTTTTTTTAATTCGTGAATTTCTCTCCTCTTCTCTCTGTAGTACCTCTAGTTGCCTTTTGTCTATGTCACTAATTCTCTCCTCTATCTGGCCTGTTCTATTGGCTAAGCTTATTACCTTGTTTTCCAGTTCATGAGTTGAGCTTTTCATCTCTGTTTGATTTGTTTTCATAGTTTCAATTATCTTGGTGAAGTTTTCTTTCTGTTCATTGAATTGTTTTTTGAGTTCCCTAAATTGCCTTTCTGTGCTTTCTTGTATATCCCTGAGTATTTTTAGGACTTCAATTTTAAATATTCTGTCATTTAACTCCAAGGTTTCTAAGCTATTAAAATTTTTTTATAGATTTTTTTCTCATCTATCTGAGCTACATCATGTCTTTTGTATCCATGATATTTGATTTCTTTTTCTTTAATGGCATTTGAAAGTGCTATTGTTAATAACACTAATAAGAGTTGATAAAAAAAATCTTTTTGAGAAAATGCAGTAGAAAACTGAAAATTCTATTGTGCTAAGCAGAACAAAAATACATAGAATGGAGGGCCTGGGTTGAGGGGGAGTGACAGGCAAAAAACAAGGCAAAACCCCACAAAATGCCAAAAGGAAAAAATTTAAATCAAGAATAAAATAATTTGTAAATGATGGTTGAATGAAAGAAATAGTATAAGAGAAATGAAAAATAAAGAAAAATACAGTAAAAAATAAAATTTTTATTGTATTTATTGGCACTAAAAGTATAGAATGGAGAGCCAGAGTTGGGGGAAATTTTAAAGAGATAAAAAGCAAAGTAAAAAGCACACAAAATGCCACAAAAAAATTGAATCCAGAATAAAATAATTTGTTTGTGGGTGATATTTAAATGAGAGAAAAAGTGAAAGAGAAAAGAAGAAACAAAAAGAAAAAAATTTGAGTTGTTTTTTGGAATGTAATAATCACAGATAAAAAAAGAAAATAAAAATGGAAAATGTATCACCTATGGATAATAACATTCAAAATGAAAAGAAAATAATAAAATGGAAAAAGGATAAAATGACCAAGGTGGAACAGAAAAGATAAAAAGTACAAAATATGGAAAAAGGTATAAAGACTGTGGATTTTTCCTGGTTTTGAGAAATTATCTTCTTTCTTTTTCTTTTTTCTCTATTTTTTTTGGCTGGTGGCTTTGTACCCTAGGTTCTGTCCTTAAGCAGAAATTAGCTGTTGTGTCACTATGGTGATGACATAAACTTGGCCTCAGTTCTATTGGTAGGTGAGGCTTTTTAGCATTTGCAGGCTCCGACAATGGGAGAGTCTGTTTTTCCGGAACCTCTTCCCAAATATCTCCTTCCTGAACCAGCAGCCTGGGACACTGCTGGTGAAGTTCCCCCAGACACTGCTTAAAAAGCAAGAGGCTCTAAGAGCTGCCAAATCACCCCTTTATCCCCACTCAATGCAGAATTCTGGGTAAGGCTTTGCTAGCCAGAGCTGCCAGTATAATCAGGCAGGGTTGGGAGCCGATTGCCTTTCAGGTGTTTTTCTATGAGCCTCCGGGCATATCTAGTATGCCTCAGCACTTCACAAGTCTGCCCTCCAGAGGCTGTCTGCAAGCTGCTTGTGTACCCTCCCCCCCTACACTTCCACAGTTCTCTTCCCAGGAGTGTGCTTTGTTAGCCTGTATGGCTGGTGGAGGTGCCACACCCAGATAGGTCCTGGTGTAGGGAAGCTGGCTTTCATGCACTTCCTACACACTATTGTTTGGGAAGCTGGGATTATTCAAAAACTCTGGTCATAGCCCACACAGAGAGTGAGTACTGACAGTCTCCAACCCAGTCCCTCCATCTGGGAATGCAGGCACCCACACCCAAAGAGCCAGGTGGATCCACTAGCACACTGCCTGTGCTCACCAAATGGGATACTGGGAGTAAATAAAGCAACTGCTTGCTCACCTCTGCTGGGGTATGCTGCTGGTGTTAGTGTAAAACTAGTATCCAAGGTCACCATCACAACCACCATTCAACAAATGAGCCAATGCAGGTTCACATTAGATGTGCACAGTCGGTAATGAAACAACGGAGCCAAGAACTGGTAAGCCATCAGCTTTAATTCTAGCTTGCATCTGGTGGGCAGGTAAAAACACACATTGAGCTCCAAAACCCACTTATTCAGTGCTCACAAAGCTACTGACTTATCCGAGTTTCCTAGAATCAAAGGTTTCTAGCTCACCAGACTTATTCATCTCTGTTCCCCATCTCCTTCTCCAGCACAAACTCTACACTAACTTGCTTCTTCCTCAGCACTCTTCCATCTAGGCTGCTTCTCCTGGCCTCCATGTGGCCTTTATCTGCTCTTCTTTCTCTGCTCTCCTCTCTAATGTTAATCTCAGGAACTGAAAGAGAGCAAGCTCCCAGTCTCTCCCACTTTATAGTGTAGAAATTCAAACGTTTAATCCAATCTACAAACAAGGAAGTCTCTGATACAAAGTCACTTATCTGAGGCATAATGGGAGGATTCCTCATGAGAGTGCACCACCCCATATCATCCAATCAGTCAAGGGTGTGGGGAAAGCTTACTCTTAAAACTTGCACATGGGCAGCGCCATCTTTAACAAAGTGAGCATAATATATTTTATCTGCCCAACAATCCTCCCCTATGCTCATTTTGTTAAAGATGGCGCTGCCCATGTGCAAGTTTTAAGAGTAAGCTTTCCCCTTGTACACCGGCATCCCTGTACAAGGAAATTAGGCGCATTACACAAATTACAACAACATGACAAATCATACAATTTCAACAATTATGAAGTACATTTCACCAGTCTCTGAGCACTTTGCCAAAGGTGCAAAATGTCTTCGGCCTTCTCTCTTGCCATTTGAAAGGCTTCCCGGGGCAGGGGGAGGGCCTCCAGCAATGCCACCCCCCACCCCATCAGGGTATTTCACATTGTCCAAAATGCACAAGTCCATTCAACAAATGAGCCAGTGCTCACTCCTGTCATAGTCCAGGAAATCAGTCCATGCGCATGGGTTGTTACCCTCCCCCATCATTTCTGACATCATGGGAGAAGCATGTGGCAATGGCAGTCAGCATTTTCATCTCTGCTCTGGAGAGCGTGATGGCATCTACCCCTATGTCCCAAAATCACAGACCTACCAGTGGTGTAGTAGGAGCTCCTTGCTGCTGGGTTCTCACCTTCTGGGGACTGCGGATTGCAACTCCAGCCTGATTCTCCTCATCCTCCAAAGAGAAACTGGAAACATCAGCTGTTACCACCTTCTGCTCTGCAGGCCTTGCAGCTTTGGCCCCAGCCTCGGCCCCAGCCCCCTGCCGCTGCTGACTTTCCACAACTTCCAGGGCAATCTGCAACTCATGAACATGTGATTCCTTTTCCAGCGTCTGCTCCATTTCCAGGTGAATCTCGCAAACCTGGTCAGCCTCCTCCTCCAGCGCTTCCTCCATCTCCAGGGTTGGCATCTCTTTCTTCCACGTTTCCTCCAGCTCCTTCCACTGCTCGGTTTGCAGGTCCTGGGCAGCCTCTTCCATAGAGCTCTTGGTTTCCTCATGCATGGCTGTAAAAGTCAGCTAGGCTACAGTCCCCAAAAAATAGCTATGGGAAAACATAACAGCAGCCAGTTCTCTATCCACTGCTTAAAGGTGGTGGTGGCTCCATACCAAATTGTATCAAATCCTGCCACAGACTACGCCAAATGTAAAGCCAGTATCCAAGGTCACTATCACAGCCGCCATTCAACAAAGGAGCCAGTGCAGGTTCACATTAGATTCGGACAGTCAGTAATGAAACAACGGAGCCAAGAACTGGTGAGCCATCAGCTTTAATTCTAGCTTGCACCCAGTGGCAAGTAAAAACACACATTGGGCTCCAAAACCCACTCATTCAGTGATCACAAAGCTACTGACTTATCCGAGTTTCCTAGAATCAAAGGTTTCTAGCTCACTAGACTTACTCACCTCTGTTCCCCATCTCCTTCTCCAGCACAAACTCTGCACAAACTGGCTTCTCCCTCAGCACTCTTCCATCTTGGCTGCTTCTCCTGGCCTCCATGTGGCCTGTATCTGCTCTGCTTTCTCTGCTCTCCTCTCTAATGCTAATCTCAGAAACTGAGAGAGAGCAAGCTCCCAGTCTCTCCCACTTTATAGTGTAGAAATTCAAACCTTTAATTCAATCTACAAACAAGGAAGTCTCTGATACAAAGTCACTTATCTGAGGCATAATGGGAGGATTCTTCATGAGAGTGCACCACCCCACATCATCCAATCAGTCAAGGGTGTGGGGAAAAGCTTACTCTTAAAATTTGCACATGGGCAGCGCCATCTTTAACAAAGTGAGCATAATATATTTTATCTGCCCAATTGTTAGCTGCACATGAGCTGAGCCATGGGTACACTCTCTCCTTGGCTTAAATGTCTGTTCTCTAGCCAAGCTTTTCTGCGCCCCCAGCCATTGCTTTCTCTCAGTTCCAAATGAAAGCAGCCCTTTCTCAGGTCAGTGACGAAAGCGGAATACTCCATTCTTCATTTTATTTCCTTCAGAGTGGGTTATACACTCAGCCATCTTTTCACCCAATTGTACCTTTGTTTGATGTATGTGTATTGTTTTTCTGTCTTTAGTTGTTGAATTTGTTGAAGTTTCAGGGAGAGGTATCAGGAGCACTTCTCACGGTGCCATTTCTCTGACGTCACTTAACAAATTTAAAAAGATTGAAATCATATCAAGCACATTCTCTAATCACAATGGCATGAAACTAGAAATCAACCGCAAAAGAACAACTAAAATACACTCAAACACATAAAACATAAATAGCATGTTATTAAATAACGAATGTGTAAACAATGAGATTAAACAAAAAATAAAACAATTCTTAGAAACAAATGATAATGAACATACAATAACTCAAAATTTATGGGACACAGCTAAAGCAGTCCTGAGAAGAAAGTTTATAGCACTACAGGCATACCTTACAAAGCTAGAAAAAGCTCAAATAAATAACCTTACATCTAAAAGAACTAAAAACAGAATAGCAAGTAAAGCTCAGAAGTAGTAGAAGGAAGAAAATAATAAAGATCAGAGCAGAAATAAATGATATAGAGGCTAAAGAAACAATACAGAGAATCAACAAAACCAAGAGCTGGTTCTTAGAAAGGGTAAACAAGATTGGTGAACTTTTAACCAGACTCAACAAGAAAAAAGGAGAGAGGACACAAATACATGAAATTAGAAATGAGAGTGGAGAAATAACAACTGACACACAGAAGTACAAAATATTGTAAGAAAATACTATGAAGAACTGTATGCCAAAAATTAGACAACCTAGGTGAAATGGACGAATTCCTTGAAATGTATAATCTTTCAAAAATTAATCTGGAAGAATCAGAAAACCTAAAAAGACTAATACAACAAACGAGACCGAAACAGTTATCAAAAAACTCCCAACAAACAAAAGCCCTAGGCCAGATGGCTTCACAAGTGAATTCTACCAAATATTCAAAGAAGAACTAATTCCTATCCTTCTCAAGCTATTTCAAAAAATTCAAAAGGAAGGAAAACTTCCAAGCTTCTTTTATGAGGTGAGCATAATTCTGATTCTAAAACCAGGCAAAGACAGCACAAAGAAAGAAAACTATAGGCCAATATCCCTGATGAACTTAACTGCTAAAATCCTCAACAAAATATTAGCAAACCAGATCCAACAATACATGAAAAAATCATACATCATGATCAAGTGGAATTTATTCTGGGGAGGCAATGATGGTAAAATATTTATAAATCAATCAATGTGATTCATCACAAACAAAAAGAAGAAAAATCACATGATAATTTTAATAAATGCGGAAAAAGCATTTGATAAAGTCCAGCATCCATTTATGATCAAAACTCTGAGCAAAGTGGAAATTCAGGAAATATACCTCAACATGATAAAGGTCGTATATGACAAACCCACAACCAACATCATACTCAATGAACAAAAATTAAAAGCAATCCCCTTAAGATTAGGAGCAAGGCAGGGGTGCCCCTTTTCACCACTCTTCAACATAGTACTGGAAGTCTTAGCCACAGCAATCAGACAAGAAGAAGAAATAAAAAGCATCCAATTTGGAAAAGAAGTAAAACTATCATTATTTGCAGAAAATATGATACTATATATGGAAAACGCTAAAGTCTCAGAAAAGTACTGGACCTGATAAATAAATTTAGCAAGGTGGTGGGATATAAAATTAATACCCAGAAAGCAGAGGCATTTTTATACACCAACAATGAACTATCAGAAAGAGAAATTAAGGAAATAATATTTTTTACTATTGCAACAACAAAATATAAATAAATAAAGTACCTCAGAGTAAATTTAACCCAGGCGATTAAAGACTTGTACCCAGAAAGTTATAAAACATTGATAAAGAGAAATCAAGAAAGATACATACAAGTGGAAGCATATACCATGTTCATGGATAGGAAAAATAAACATCATTAAAATGTCTATATTACCCAAAGCAATTTATAAATTCAATGCAATACCAATTAAATTACCAATAACATACTTCAAAGATATAGAACACATATTCTAAAAATATATATGGAACCAAAAAAGAACACGAATATCCTCGGCAATCTTGAAAAAGAAGAATAAAGTTGGAAATATCTTAATTTCTGATATCAAATTATACTACAAGGCCATTATACTCAAACAGCATGGTACTGGCTTAAAAACAGGCACATAGATCAATGAAACAGAACAGAGAACCCAGAAATAAACCCAAATCTTATGGACAATTGATATTTGACAAAGGTGGTAAGAGGATAAAATGGAGTAAAGACAGCCTCTTTAACACATGGTGTTGGAAAAATTGGATAGCTACCTGCCAAAAAATGAAACTAGACCACCAACATACTGCATTCACAAAAAATAAACTCAAAATGGATAAAAGACTTAAATGTAAGTTGTGAAACTATAAGCATCTTAGAAGAAAACATAGGCAGTAAGCTCTCTGACATCACTCACAGCAATATATTTGCTGATTTATCTCCATGGGGAAGTGAAATAAAAGACAGGATAAACAAATGAAACTATATCAAACTCAAAAGCTTTTGTTCAGCTAAAGACAATATGAAAAGAATAAAAAGACAACACAATGGGAGAATATATTCAACAATACATCCTATAAGGGATTATTAACCAAAATTTATAAAGAACTTGTAAAATTTAACACGAGGAATACAAACAATCCAATCAAAAAAATGGGCTAAAGAAATGAATAGGCATATATCCAAAGAGGACATACAAATGGCCAACAAACAGATGAAAAAATGTTCAATGTCATTAATCATTAGAGAAATGGAAATTAAAACCACAATGAGATACCACCTCACACCAGTCAGAATGGCGCTCATTAACAATACAACACATGATAGGTGGTGGCGAGGGTGTGGAGAAAGGGGAACCCTCCTGCACTGCTGGTGGGAATGCAGACTTGTGCATTTACTGTGGAAAACAGTAGAGATTCCTTAAAAAATTTAAATATCGAGCTGCTTTTTGATGCAGGCATCCCAGTTATAGGAATATATCTCAAGCACACCATATCACTGACTCAAAAAGAGAAATGCACCTCAATGTTTATGACAGCATTGTTCCCAATAGTGAAGATCTGGAAACAGACCAAGTGTCTATCAGTGGACGAGTGGATTAAAATGTAGTGGTACATATATACAATGGAATACTATGGGGCCATGAAAAAGAAGAAAATATTACCTTTTGTAAAAACATGAATGGACCTGGAAATTATTATGTTACATGAAATAAGCCAGGCAGAAAATGAAAAATATGACCTCACCCATTTAAGGAATACAGGAAACGATGAGACCTGAGGAACGAAATTGAGACGAGGAGGGATCAAAGAGACCAAAGGAAAAGAGGACAGAAGAAAATGGGATGATAGGATGATATAAACCTGAAGGGAAGGGGTAAGGGCAATGTTGGGAAGGGGGTAAGGGAGATGCCTGGTAAATTGAGGGGAATATGGGAGAGGGAAGGATGCATTCGGGGCAACACTAGAGTCTATGTAAACACAATAAATTAGATTTAAAAAAAGAGGCATTTAATCTCGAAATATTATTATGATTGTCCCTTTATTTCTTTGTTTTTATATGTATTTTCGAGCTCTGTTATTAGGTGTATATATATTTATAATAGTTATATCTCTTTACGGATAGACTTTTATTAATAAAGAGTATCCTTCCTTTTATTTATTAACAATTTTGTATATGTCTCATGTTAACATAGCTAAATTAGTTTTCATTTGGTTATGATTTGCATATTAAATATATTTTCCATCCTCTAAATTATTTTGTTAGTTTTATTTTAGTGACATTGATTAATAACATATAACTTTCAAGTGTAAGATTCTATAATACATCATCTGTATATTGTATTATGTGTTCACTACTCAGTGAAGTCTCCTTCTGTTACTATAAATTTGGCCCCTTTAATTTATTCATCCTCTCCCAAACCGCCTACATCTCTGGTAGCATATTATGCCATTGAATCAAATGTGCATCCTTTAGGAGTCATAAATTTGGATTGTGGATTTTTGTTTGTCTTATTATTCATTCTGCCATTTTTTGCCTGTTGATTTTTACCTTTAATGCATTTATGTCATATGAAATTGCAGATAAGGTAAGATTTATGTGTACCATTTTGTTATTTTTCTATGTGTCTTTATATTTCTCTATTCTGCTATTACTGCCTACTTTTGAATTAAATATATTCTAGTATACCGTTTCAATTATTTTATTTAACACATAGTTGAGTTATTTTATTAGTAGTTTCCCTGGGGATTATAATTAACATCTTAATTTATAAAAATATAGTTCAGATCAATACTAATTTAATTTCCATAACATGCAAAACTTGTTTCTGTATAAGTCTGTTTTCTCCCTCACCTTTGTGCCATATTGTCACACAAATTCCATCTTTATATGCTATACATATAACAGCGGTTCTTAACCTGGGTTCTATCAAACCCTAGGGGTTCGATGAGTCGGTTTCAGGGGTTTGGAGAAGCCTCTGCTGTGGAGGTAAAGACACACTTGTGTAAAGTCGTGATGACACGCCCCACTTGGCCATCACTTGCTGCAGAGGATCACGTTACATTGCTTGGCCAACCAGTGCTGCAGGAAATTTAGTGTGTGCAGTAGTCAATGGCTGTCGTAGTTGTATGTCGTGTGGTTTCTTTCTTAATATTTTAATCCATACTAAATATGTTGAGCAAAAAAATAAAGTGGTCAGATGAATATGTACAACATGGATTCACATGTATCATGGAATGGGGTGGGAGTCAGTGTCCTATCTGCTTGATATGCAATGCCAAGTTGAGCAACTCTAGTCTCGCACCGGCAAAACTAAAGGAACACTTCTTGAAGCTGCATGGAGATGGTGAGTATAAGAACACAATGCCTGCTGAATTCAAGGTGAAATGAGCCAGATTCAATGAAAGGGCCACTCTGCCTGCTCTTGGATTTGTACCCGTTAACAAACTGATTCTCACAGCATTGTATGAAGTTGCTTACTTGATCGCAAAGCAGGGTAAGCCACACACCATTGGTGAAATACTCATAAAACCAGCTGCATTAAAGATGGCGAATCTGATACTCAGAACCACGGTTGAAGGTAAATTATCCCACATTCCTCTTTCAAATGGCACCATCAACGACAGAACACGAGTAAAGACATCTTGGCTCAAATAGTTGCAGATCTAATTTCAAGTCCAGCAAAATTCAGTCTTCAATTGACGAGACCACAAATGTTTCTCATCTAAGCCAGCTTGCTGTTTTTGTGCGCTATGTGAAAGAAGACATGATAAAAGAAGATTTTTTATTTTGTAAGCCTCTTAAAACAACAACTAAGGCAGCCGATGTAAAGAAGCTTGTGGATGACTTCTTCAGAGACAACATGGGTTATGGTTTCTGCAGCTTGTACGAACAGAGCTCCAGTCATGCTGGGAAGAAAGTCTGGTTTGGGTGCACTAGTAAAAGCCGATGCACCAAATATCATTGTTACGCATTGTATTCTGCACAGGCATGCGTTGGCAACTAAAACCTTGCCTCCAAAAATGGCAGAAGTATTAAAAACTGTGGTGGAATGTGTGAACTATGTTCAAAATAGTGCTCTGAGGCACCGCATCTTCAGTGAGCTGTGTAAAGAAATGGACTCTGAATTCGAGGTACTCCTGTACCATTCTAATGTTCGGTGGTTATCCCGGGACAGGTGCTGAATTGTGTTTTTGCCATGCGTGTGGAATTAGCCATGTTTTTGCAAGAGCAGCAACATTGTCATGCAGATTGCTTCAAAAATCCTGAATTCAATGTGATTTTAGCATACATGGCTGATATATTCACAGCTGTCAATCATCTCAGCAGATGCAGGGTGGTGGAGTCAACATCATGGAAGCAGAAGAAAATCTGAAGGCTTTTCAAAAAAAACTACCATTATGGAAAAGACAAATAAAGAACAATAACTTCACAAACTTTCCCCTTCTGGATGACTGTGTAAGTAAGATCAAAGATGTGTCCGGAATCGGAAACGGTTCTATACCCATGAAACTGAAGCAAAAATTGCCACACACTTAGATGAGCTTGCAAAGTCTCTCTACGGATATTTTCCTACAAGAGAGTCATATCCAGCATGGGTGAAACAGCCATTTACATTTACTGTTGAGACAGCAGATGTCAATGATGAATACCTCAACAAAATCATTGAAATTCAGGAGAGCGAGGTTCAATTGCAGCTCTTCAGAACAACAACACTCTCAACTTTTTGGTGTCGACAAATGGAAAAGTACCCAGTTATTGCTAAGAAAGCCCTGGAATTTTTTATACCATTTGTTACAACATATCTTTGCAAGCAATCCTTTTTGAGGATGCTGGACATAAAATGAAGAAAAGGAACAGACTTTGCTGTGAAGATGACATGAGAGTAGCACTTGCCAAGGTGAAACCACGCATATTTGAACTGGTCTCCCAAAAACAACAGTAGAAGTCACACTGATTTGTAGGTCTGTAATTTGGGCAATGCTTTATTCTGGCCCCAAAAAAGTATTTTGTGGATTCAAAACGACAAAAAACAAATTAAATTTAAAATTAAAAAAAAATAAGTTATTAAAAAATGTTAAATTCTTTAAAAAATCCGAATTTATTTTTAATTAGTAAAACAGTAAAAAAATATTTTGGGGGGCTGAAATTCTTTTATGGGGCCAAAATATTTTTGGGGGCCAGAAAAAAGTAATACCATAATTTGTTGTGAATTCATGCACTTTGTTCTTTGAGCAAGGTGATGTTCATACATGGCTCATTTTGTGCACCAGTAAAAAAACATATACCCATGTCTAGAATTTGAAAAAAAAATCATATTTTATTTATCTCTAAAGAACGGTTCGGTGAATGCACATATGAAACTGGTGGGTTGGTTCGGTACCTCAAAAAAGTTTAAGAACCACTGACATATAAATAATTGTTGTATACTATTAAATAAAATGGGGAAATTACAAAATATGCTTTAATATTGCCCTTTATATTTACCTATGTAGTTATTTTTTGTATTTCTCTTAATTTCTTCATGTATATTGAAATTATTATTAGTGTTCTATTTTAGTTTAAAGAAATTTTGAAAAATATTTCTTGTTAGGGAACTATGAGTGGTGAATCTCTCATGTTTTATTTTACTAGCAATGGCTTGTTTTCTCTTTAATATTGGAAATATTGTTTTTTTTGTTTTTTTATATATTTTATTATTATTAATTCTAATGGGGTGACACCAATAAATCAGGGTACATATGTACAATGAAAACATCTCCAGGTTATCTTATCATTCAATTGTGTTGCATACCCATCACCAAAAGTCAAATTGTCCTCTGTCACCTTCAATCTGGTTTTCCCTGCGTCCCTCCTCTCCTCCCTATCCCACTCTTCCCTCCCTCCCCCCATCCCATAACCACCACTCTCTTGTCCATGTCTCATACCCTCACTTTCATGTCCCACCTATGTATGTAACGTGCTGTTCTCAGTTTTTCTTTTTTTCTGATTTACTTATTTCACTCCGTATAATGTTATCAAGGTACATCCATTTTGTTATAAATGATCCGATGTCATCGTTTCTTATGGCTGAGTAGTATTCCATAGTATATATGTACCATAGCTTTTTAATCCACTCGTCTTCTGACGGACACTTGGGCTGGTTCCAGATCTTCGCTATTGTGAACAATGCTGCCACGAACATGGGGCCGCATTTCTTCTTTTCGAACAGTGCTATGGTGTTCTTAGGGTATATTCCTAAAAGTGGGATAGCTGGGTCAAAAGGCAGTTCAATTTTTAATTTTCTAAGGAATCTCCAAACTGTTTTCCACAGTGGCTGCACCAGTCTGCATTCCCACCAGCAGTGCAGAAGGGTTCCCTTTTCTCCACATCCTCGCCAGCACTTATTCTGTGTTGTTTTGCTGATAAGTGCCATTCTGACTGGTGTGAGGTGATATCTCATTGTGGTTTTAATTTGCATTTCTCTAATGATTAGTGATGTTGAGCATTTTTTCATATGCCTATTGGCCATCTGTATGTCCTCTTTGGAGAAATTTCTATTCATTTCTTTTGCCCATTTTTTGATTGGGTTGTTTGTCTTCCTGGTGTTGCGTTTTATAAGTTCTTTATAAATTTTAGTTATTAACCCCTTATCAGATGTGCTGTGGAAATATTGTTTTAATGAGTATAGATTTCCTGATTGACAACTTAATTTTTTCTTTTCATCCCTTTTGAATATGTCAATCCACTGCCCTTTAGCCTCTTGAATTTGATGATAGATCAACTATTAATCTTTTAAATTTTTTGCAACAGAGACAGAGAGAGAGACAGAGAGAGGGATAGATAGGGACAAATAGACAAAAAGGGAGAGAGATGAGAAGTATCAATTCTTCATTGTGGCTCCTTAGTTGCTCATTGATTGCTTTCTCATATGTTCCTTGACTGGGGCACTTCAGCAGAATGAGTGACCCCTTGATCAAGCCAGAGACCTTGGGGTCAAGCCAGCGACCTTGGGCTTCAAGCCAGCAACCTTTGTGTTCAAGCAAGGCACTATGGGTACACATCTATGATTTCATACTCAAGCCAGAGACCCTATGCTCAAGTTGGTGAGCCTGCACTCAAGCCAGCAACATTGAGGTTTCTAACCAGGGTCCTCTGTGTCTCGGTCTGATGCTGTATCCACTGTGCCATTGCCTAATCATCTTATTAATAACTCTTAAATCAGATCTCATACAACAGTCAGATTTTGCCATTGTTGTTGTTGCTGTTGTTTGTTCACTTAGTGATTTTCCTAAAGTAATTAAATCTGTATGTATTAGTGTGTGTGGCCACTGAAATGTCTACTCAGTGATCAGCTAGTAATCAGCTCATGATTGGACAAAGATTTCCTTAAATGCCTCAAACTAAACATCTAGTTTTTGCTGTAGAGCTCTCTGTGCATGCTGGGGTATTTCTTTCCAGTTCCAGGATTCAGTTTACAACTCATTCTTGGTCTTCACTATTATATAGCACTTTAAGTTCAGCCACAAGTGAAACCTTAGGATTCTGTAGAATCTTTTCTGGGCATACATACAGCCCCAGACATGCGCATAGAGTTGTGCATATGCTTGGCCTTCAAGATTTTTAAGAATATATTTAAAGTTTCAGAGTCCTTTGTACTTCTCTATTTTCCTTATTGTTTTGATTATGTGATTTTCCCAATTTGATAAGCCAAGGAAATTTTTTTGTTAGTGACAGAAAGTCAAATTGTTGCTGCTTATTACTTAACAAGTTTATAATTTCATAAATACAGAAGAATAAAAAACAAAAATAAAGAGAGCCCTGGCTGTGTAGCTCTATTTGTTAGAATACTGTCCTGATACACCAAGATCATGAATTTGATCCCTCTCAGGGCACCTATATGAATCATCCAGTGAGTACATACATAAGAAAAATAATAAATCATTTTTTTTTTATTAAGTGAGACATGGGGAGGCAGAGAGACAGACTCCCACATGAACCCTAAAGGATACACCCAGCAAGATTCCTATGGGGTGATGCTCTGCCTAACTGGGGACGTTGCTCCATTGCTTGGAAACCGAGCTATTTTAGTACCTGAGGCAAGGTCATGGTGCCATCCTCAGTGCCCGGTGCCAATTTGCTTGAATAGCCATGGCTGTAGGAAGGGAAGAGAAAGATGGGTTGTGTGGAGAAGCATATGGTCACTTCTCCTGTGTACCCTGACCAGAAATCAAACCTGGGACTTCCACACACTGGGCTATTGCTCTATTGTTGAGCCAATTGGCCAGGGATACAAGTCATTTTTTTCTCCTTCTCTTTTCCTTTCTTTCTCTAAAATCAATTAAAAAATAAAAATGTAAAGGAAAACTCTGTAGCAACTGATTACTGAAAAAATAAACAGAAAATTTTAATTAAAATTTTATAAAACAAAATGTTTTCTGAAAAATAAAAATATAAACCTTAAAGCTAAAATAATTTACTACATTCTAGAAAAAAAGTTGGTAAACAATTATCAACACAGGTATTTATATTGATAATGCTTATTTGCAATGATAGGAATGTATAAATATTTAGGGGGGAGGTGTGCATCACTTGCAAAGAATTAAGTAAATATTAGGTTGTCTCAGGATATCTCATAATTTTAAATACTAGAACAAGTGTGGTTATTAAATGAAATATGAGGGGAAGAGTGTGGGCACTGATGTGTTACTAGCCAGTTCCTAGCCATTTTATATAAATAAACATGCTCTATTATGTTGTTCACAGAAAAATAGAGATTCTCAAATATCACAGATAATTTGAAAATAAGTAATAAACTGATAGTCAATAAATATTAGATTAATGTAATAAACTATAAGTAACTATAAGTTTAATTATAAAATTAAATATGAGTTTTAAATTTTGAAACAAAAGTAATAAAATATAAATATGCCAAAAGAATTTGCCTAAAAGCTCTATAGGCTCAATGAAAGACATTTTTTATTTGTAGATGTCAGTATATTTAATTTCATTTTGGTTGCTGAGAATATGTGAACATATGTCAAAATATTTGTGTTCGTTTTCTATTGTTGCTATGGCAAATTACCACAAATTTAATGGCTTAACGCAACACAAATATATCATCTTAAAGTTTCATAGATAAAGTCCAACACAGGTCTCACTGGGTTAAGATCAAGGTGTCGGCAGAGTGATTCCTTTCTGGAAGCTCCAGGAGAGGATCTGCTTTCTTGCCTTTTCCAGCTTCTAAAGGCTGCCTGCTTTTTTTTGGCTCATTACCCCTTTCTCCATCTTTAAAGCCAACTCTACTTGTTGAGTCCTTTTCATGCTGTTATTGCTTTTTCTTTTTATCTTCTGCCTCTGTTTTTCTCATATAAGGACCCTTCAGATTATATTGGGCCAATTCATATAACCTATGCTAATACCTGATCTCATCTTAAACTGATTTACAACCTTAATTCCATCTGGAACTATAAATCTAATTTAACATATTCACAGTTTCCAAAGATTGAAACAGGAATATCTTTATGACATTACTTCACCTACTATAGTGTCCCACTTAACCGTCAAAGAGTCACATGTAAAATAAATTTATCTTACACCAATATCCCCAAAAGTATCAGTTAATTAGAGCATCAATTATACTCCAAATTGCATCTCAATCTCACCAGTTCAAAAACTCTAAATGTCATCATTTCAATCATATATGAGGGAGCCTATGGGTATAACTTATCCTGGGTCACAAATCTCTCCATTACTGAACATGTGAAACTCAAACAAGTTTTTTTCTATTATGCTTATCAAAATTTTTCCAGTTTTTGCCCACTACCCAAGTCCAAAGCTACTTCTTTCTACCTTTTAAGTGTTACAACATCATTTCACTTCCAGGTTCCAAAATCTGCATTAGTTTTCCATTGCCACTTTGACAAATTACCAATAATTTAGTAGTTTAAAACAACATACATTTTTTTTTTATTATACTTCTGTAGAGCAAAAGTTCAAAACAAATCCACTGTGTGAAGACCAAGGTTTTAGACAGAATAATTCTTATGTAGAGACTTTAGAAGAGAATCTATTTTCTTACTTTTTTTATTTTCTAGAGGCTACCTATTTTCCTTCCTTCATTCTCTCTTTCCTCTATCTTCCTAGCCAGTATCAAGTTCTTGTCTCACTTCCTTCTCAAGTTGTCATTTTTCTGCTCCCCTCTTTCATTTATAAAGACCCTTGACATTATATTAACCCACCCAGAAACTCCAAAGTTATCTTAATATACTTTAATTTTATTTACAATCATACTGCCCTTTCCCATGTATCCATCCTGATGTTCACAAGTTTGGGGGGCTAAATATGGACATCTATGGAAAGCCATTATTCTGCCTACCACATTTTCATTCATCTCATTAGTAGACTAATCATGTATTATTCACCAAAACAATACTCAAAATTACATTGATTTGTGTTTTGGTTTGGAAAATATTTAGGTAAATTATTCTCTTTCTAACCTAGTCAGTAAAAATAAAAATAGAAAGCACTATTATAAATGGAAAGGGAAAAATAATCTTAGAGACTGAAAGAATTATAAGGCAATAGTTCCTAGAGTACATAAATTTAAAATTTTAAATGAAAAGATAATCTTTTTACATAATACATAAGGAAAACTGTAATTTGGATTAATGCCTTGGAACCTGAAGTAGGTCAGAAGACATGTAAAAAATAAAATATAGAAATAATTAGATTATAAACTCTAGTGAGAGCAAGAATTTCCTTTTACTGGAAGAGGTTACAAACTGCTTAGCTTAAGTCTAGAATTGTGTAAAAACTATCAAGTTTGTGCTGCCTGAATTTTGGTTTGTAAATTCCTTCCCCATCATGACCTAGTGAGATGCTCAAGTATGTTCTAAAAGTCCCAAAATATAAACAATATGTTAAAAAGTCTTCTAGTCTTAGATGTCAAAAGTAAAAAAAAAAAAAAAAGAGGCGCTATTAAGAAATGGGGATTAAAATAGGGTTTGTGTGAAAGATTGTGTATTACATGGTAGATTTTGAGTCATTACCCCAATCTTTCTCCTAGAATGCTGTCAGATTGGCTCATGGCACCCAAGAGTATGTTCTTTATAAGAGAAATTCAATAATCACATAGAAAAATCACTGGATACTAAAATATGGAATTCCCATAAGAAAGACAGCCAGCATAATATGTGATTACACTGTAATGAATTCTAAGAACTGACAGACAGACTCTACCCTCTCATTACAAAGCTTCCAACCATCTTTTTAATGTCCCATCTCTAAATGTAAATGGGTAGTCATATTTGAGGCAAATTTTCAATGGAAAGTAAAAAGCAAACAAATAAAAAACAACCAAAGAAAGCAGCATAAAGGGAAGCAAAATAAGCAAAGCTAATGATGGGAACAAACACAAATTAACCATGCCATACAAGTAATATTCTCAAGCAGATGAGACAAGATAATTCATCCTCAAAACAAACCAAGAGAGAAACAATTATACAGAAGAATGAACTCATAGAAGTTAAAATTTTAATTGTCAAATAAAAATTTAATGTAAGTTTTAGGATGCAAATTTAAGAGTGTCCTCAGAAAATAACATAAAAGATAAAAATATTTTTATAAATAGGACAGAATATATGAGACCTGGAGGAACAATTCAACAGAACCATTATGTGAGTTTAAGAAAAAAGTAAGTTTGGTAATATACAAATTAACCATTACTAGAAAGGCAATTTTTTTATTCTATATTTTTAGAAGCATTCTTTTCTTTTTTATTAGTGAGAGGGACAAACAGGAACAGACAGAGAGGAAGAGAGAGAGATGAGAAACATCAATTCTATGTTGCAGCACCTTAGTTGTTCATTGATTGCTTTTTCTTATGTGCCTTGAACCAGGGGCTACAGCAGAGTGAGTGACCCTTTGCTCAAGCCAGTGACTCTGGGCTGAAGCCAGCAACCTTGGGCTTCAAGCCAATGATCGTGGGCTTCAAGCCAACAATTTTTGGATTCAAACCAGCAACCATGGGGTCATGTCTAAGATCCTACACTCAAGCCAGTGATTCCACACTCAAGCTGGCGAGCCCTCACTGAAGCCAGTGACTTCGAGGTTTCAAACCAGGGTCGATGCTCTATCCAATATGCCACTGCCTGGTCAGACAAAAGACAATTGCTTTTTATCAGGTTTTCAACTCCTTAAAAGTTCAGAAGAAACAGAATTGAACAAACAACTAAATTAACAATAAAGTAAGCTCTGACTGAATAGCTCAGTTGGTTAGGGCATCATTCTGAAGCATGGAGGTTGCTGGTTCGATCCCACTCAGGGCACATAAAGGAACAGATTTATGTTTCTCTCTCTTTCCTATCTCTCTATTATTATACTCAATTTAGAAAATTAATTTCAATGAAATCTAACCCCTTCTAACATTCATCTCTCTTCCCCCAGAAAAAAACAAGTAAGAAAGTAAAATATATTTTCAGAAAAGCAAAGAGTCACAAAATTTACCTTCCTCTTACCCCTTCTTAGGAAGTCATTTAATGATGTGTTCAAAAGAACAAAGGATACAAAAATAACCCTCAAACAAAAAGACAATTAATTTGTAATTCAAGAAAGAAGGATTACAAAACAGGAAGTCTGAGACAGATGCTCTTAGGATGACTACTGTGCCATGGCTCCCCTGTGACTACATACGGCCCCTTCTGAAAACAATCATTGTGCTAAGGTTCAAACAATAGTTTGGCCAGACTTGATTCAATAGCTACTTCCCCTACTGAGTCAAGGGTTGGACTGAATTGATAATCACAGAATTGCGAGCTGGAGAGGTAGGACAGTAGAATCCCAGTTTGCTAGAGCAGGCATAATGGAATATGATCACTAGATAACTTATGCCATCATTACAGCATTGAAAAAAATTTTTCTATTTTGGTGGAAAATTGTAACATTACATCATTATTAAACAAATAGAACTATTATATTTTTATATAATTGATTTTATGTATCACTGATGATCTGTCATACTTAAAACCCCTACATTCTTCTTTCTTGAAATTTGGAGAGTGGAGGTGTTGCATTAGTGCCTTTTCATCCCCCATCAAAGTATGCTGATAAATATTCCATTGCAGGAAAGGTGACATGGTACTAGAAAAAATATCTGCTAATTCCAATAATGGCTGTTTGCAAGCTTTTATTATTTTTAAAAGTTTGTTTCCCAGCGTTGCATCCATCTTTCTTGTTTTGTGGAATTCCCCAAGGTGTGAGTGGTAGTTCCCACAGCCCTGTTCACCCACACCTCCCTGACCCTTCTCCTCCAACCCCTCCCACAGCAGATGAGAAACCGTCCTCTTCTACCAAGGAGACAGCCAGACTTCAAAGATAGGTTCAGCAATAGCAATCTCTAATGACTTTAAAACTGGAAAGAGTGTCAAAGAGCAAATAAAACCTGAGATTTGATTTAGGCTAATAGATCTGTAGTCAGTGGTGGGGTCTATAAATAATGAGGACACAAGTCTTTTAACTAGATTACTTTTACTAGAAAGCCTCATTTGGATTGTCTTTGCCTAGTGTGATTGTTTAATCCTGTTACAGACTCCAGGATTGACCTAATTTCCTTGAAAATTCTCTTTTCCCTTATACATACAGTAGGTTTTTATTCTTTGCAGAAGCTAAAAAACCCTGATGTATACTGATATTACTGCTTAATCACTATGGTTTTTTATTGTCAGAATTCAAATGCTACAGTTCCCCAAATAAATCCTTAAAATTTTTATATTTTAGAGGAGCATGGAGGATACTGAAATTATTCAGAAAAGGCTTCCTTGGCTTTCTATTATTTGGATCCAGTAAATAAAGGTAGTATATCTGAAATTATCTTTGACTTGATATTAGTAATTCAGAATTTAAAATCATAATATTTTAAGTGCTTTATGATAATACAAAATAAATTTGCCTTTACAAGGTAATGTTACAACATTGATACTGTATTACAGTATTGGATGATGGCAGAATATTTGAGATACTTTTTGTGTAAATTTATAAGTATTTACTTATTTTAATTTTTATTAATAAATCAGTTCTGTCCCTTAAAATGACTATTATTTCCAAATAATCTACAGGGTTTTTTTTATAGAACCAAGGCCACTGGGACCACCACATGGGCATTTAACTTATTAGTATGCTCCCTTATGAACAAAAAAAGGGGAGATAATTGATAACAACTCTGGGTATATACCCAAAGTTCTAACTTATTGAAAAACCATTTTCTTTTGTTAAAACACCATGTTAGAAGTGTAGAAAGTCAAACTTTAGTGGATAAAATATACCTCTGAAATTGGACTGAGTAAAAGCGCAGCAAAGGAAATATTAGTCACAAGTATCTTAGTTAAAATGTGCTGACAGAACATACTTTAAATTCATTAATAATGTGTTTTTATGCCTGAAAACTTCAAAATATCAGTATACACTAAAATACCCTATTCATAATATGGGTCTAAGGATTCTGTTGAAAGCATATCTTTAGAGCCCATGTTAGGAGGCAAGGTGGCTGGGATTCCCCACTGATGACCAGGCTCTTTTATGAACTTGGAAATCCTACTCAATCTTTTTTTTATCTTTATTACAATATTTATTTATTTTTTTATTGACTGTATTGGGTGACTGGTTAATAAAATTAAATAGTTTTTAGGTGTACAACTCTATAATACATTGTCTGTATACTGTATTGTGTGTTAACCACCACAAGTCAAGTCTCCTTCCATCACCATTTATCCCCCATTTGTCTTCTTCTACCTTGCCCTACCCCCATCCCTCTGGTAATCCCCATATTGTTGTCTGTGTTTATGAATTCTTTTTATTGCTTAATCCCTTCACTTTTTTTATGCAACCCCAAATTCCCACCTACCTAACCTCTCATGTTTTAGTTTCCACATGTACAATAGGGAATAATAATAGTACAGAATATTGGATTACTGTAAAGATAAAATGTAAATACATAAATACTTGTAAAGTTGGACATGAAATAATTACTTACCAAATTTTAACTATTAGTTGTAATATGCCTAATTAAACTGTCTATATAAATTTTTGTATGATCTGCATATATTTCAAAAGTCTACAGATGATCTTTTGGGTCCATATTCTTTCCCATTCAATTTATTTTTTTTAAACATTTAGTTTCCTATATTCTTCAAGAAATTAGGAACAAAGATTCTTAGATTAATAGCATTTTTGCAATTTCCTAGATAACTTTTCTTTCTGAAAATAAAATTGGTAAATTCTGGGAGAGAAAAACACAAAATACTTGTCAAATATGTTCCACAGTTATCCTTATACCTGAAGTGTAGGCAGACATTAAAATTACTTTACTGATTATATTACACTATGAATGTTAGGAAAGAGTGCTTTAACTATTCAGAGTATAATATATTATACAGAAAATTCTCTAATAAAAAAATGGAAGCAATCACAATATTTGCCTTGAAAATGTTCATATGATCATAACAAATCATATTTCCCCCCAGAAAGACTAAGAATGGGAATATTATGAGTAGAAATGACAAATTTTAGTCAACTTCTGAGAACTTAATATTCTGTGTCTTGTCTCTTTCTCACTCTTCAAGTGAAAGCCTTTGGGTAAACATGAGTGTGTTTGTCTCTAAGAATTTATTTATTTTCAGTTATAATTTCTGGCATGTAATTTTTCTCTGGGAATGTTACCAAAACAGAAATTTCTTTTATTGGCTCACACTATTTGAAGAAATCATTTATTATAGCAAAAATAATAGCTTTTGCTTTTATTTATAGGCTTTTCTCTTACTGGAGCACAGACTGAAAATGGGGGAAGAGGTGTTCTATTAATCAAGCAAGATCTGTGCGGAACATAGGGAGGATTCAGGTGACAGAAAATGACTGACTGAATCATCTGTTGACTTGGGCACCTAAGGTCAAATTCTCTCTCTCTCTCTCTCAAGAGTCAACCTTGACATGTTAATGGATTATCACTTTGCATAAATTTACTAGTATAGATGATTGCTTTATCTCTTTCATGGCTTTGTATGCACAGTTGTGGCAATGGACACGTCAAGTTTTTGCAAGCTCTCCTACTAGTTTACAACAGTACAAGGATGTTTCATTTTTCTTTCTTCCCTCCCTCTTTCTTTTCTCTTTCTTTCTTTCTTTCTTTCTTTCTTTCTTTCTTTCTTTCTTTCTTTCTTTTCTACCTTCCTTCCTTCCTTCCTTCCTTCCTTCCTTCCTTCCTTCCTTTCTTCCTTCCTTCCTTCCTTCCTTCCTTCCTTCCTTCCTTCCTTCCTTCCTTCCTTCCCTTCCTTCCTTTCTTCCCTTCCTTTTTTCCTTCCTTCCTTCCTTCCTTCCTTCCTTCCTTCCTTCCTTCCTTCCTTTCTTCCTTTCTTCCTTCCTCTTTCTTTCTTTCTTTCTTTCTTTCTTTCTTTCTTTCTTTCTTTCTTTCTTTCTTTTTTCTTTCTTCTTTCTTCTTTTACCAGAGAAACATTGGCCATATTAGTCAAAATAACTGCAGCAGTTTTATAAGATCTGCATATGTATGTTGCCCCACTGCTTCTTAAATTACTAAGAATGTAAAAATAACCAATAGATTGACCTCTTGAATCATGAATTGAAAAGGTTTACCATTAAAATATATTGTAAATAGGTTTCCCATTATTTAGCTCATTTAGCATGTTCAGCAGCAAGCCTTCAAATGTTCTGAGTTAATTATTCTTCACAGAAGGCATCAGATGATTTTTTTATTGATATAAGAAATTTATAAGACTAGAATATAATTGGAAAGTTACTAATAGGTTGTTATTAACCATCTATGTAAAAGATAAATATATAAAAGATGTATTAACCTCAAATTATTTGGTTTTGTATTAATTATTTTGATAGTTTTTATTGAGAAACATTAACATCACTTGTTCAACTTGGAAAGTTACATGACTATATTACTACACCCATAGAATGAAAAAAGAGCAACTAAAATTGAAGTTTACAATATAAAAATTATTACCCTGCAAGTTGAAGAAATGACCAATAATAAATGAAGAAACAAAATTAGTTCAAATCCAATGAACATAAAGTTATTGTTTCATATTAATATTTGAATATTGCATACTGATTAGTATAAGTGGGTACAGCCATCTGACATTTTCTTCCCTAAAGCAAGTTAATTTCATTTACCTGAAAAATATTTTTAAAACCTAAAAAAATATGTACATTTCAAAAATGTTTGATCTTAATGTCTATGTGTTTTTTGGAATTTTCTTTGATGTAGTTGAAAATACTAAAATGCTATAAGAAGTATGGAATAAGGCATCTGATGTCTGAGGTACAAGATCTGGTTACAGGTCACCAGGTAGTAACATCAAGCCAAAAATATTTTGACATCTATCTTGCATGGATAACTAAGTTAAAGTGACTTGTCACAATTAATTGCTATCAATGAGTTCAAAGATGTATTGACGAATTGGAAAAATAACCAGAAAGAATAGTGTCATTTCAAATGTCCTTGTCATACACAATTGGGATCTGATCTACTTTCAAACATTTCATTCAATATATTGTAATATAAGCCCTGGCTGGTTAGTTCAGCTGGTTAAGGGCATGGTCCTGAAACAGCAAGGTGTGAGGTCAGAGCATACATGGGAAACAACCAAGGAATGCATGACCAAGTGGAACAACAAAAGAATGCTTACCTTCCCCCTCCCATCTCTCTTTCTTCCTCTCTTCGTTTCTAAAAATCAATAAAAATTAAGCCCTGGCCATATAGCTCAGTTGGTTGGAGCATCATCCCACAGGGCGAAGGTTGCTGGTTTGATTCCTCAATCAGTGCACATATAGGAGCAGATAGATATTTATGTCTCTCTCTCTCTCCCTGACTCTCCTTCTCAGAATGTGTATGTATGTGTGTGTGTGTGTGTGTGTGTGTGTGTGTGTATGGAGAGAGAGAGAGAGTAATGTGGTAATGTGATTTTAAAGGGGGGAGATTTTAAAGGTGATATCAGTTCAATATCAGTTGACATGAATGCTGTCATCTAAATTTACTTATGATATATTTTAAAATAACTAACACATGATGGGGATGTACTTGTTTATTACAACACAAATATTCCTGACTTTTATTTTTATGTTGCTATTTCTTCATTATTTAAGGATTTTATAAAGTGTAAGCTAATCTTTTTCTCTGGGTTCTTAAATACCCCATGACACTTCCTTTAGTCTAAGCTCTTCTGTGCAAGATCTTTCTAACACACCATATCACTTCAACATTTTTTATATTGCCTTAAAAGTGAAGGTAGAAAAGAGATCTAATTTCTGTACAAGTAGATTACACTTGAGAGAAAAGCACCATATAGATAAAACACTATTTTAGAAAATTAAACCCTGAATTTAAAGTAAGAAAGTCTTTCCCCCCTCTTTTTTCATCTTGGGAAATGTTGAGTGGCTTATAATAAGTCAAAGGAAATGAAAGCATTATTGAAAGAGATAGGCTTGCAGGTGGTTGATAATGGCTCAAATCACCTGCAGTTTGTTGATGAGCAGCATGCAGTGTTGCTAATTTGCATAGTATTTGACATAAAGGTAGAAACATGTTCTATTACAATTGGATTCTAAATGTGTTTCAGGGAAACAAGGTTTTGTGAATTATCCAAATTATGTGTAGCTTTCCAGATAAAATATTGAAGCACAGAATTTCTCAGTGAACAGGTAAAAGTTGTCTATTTCTTTGAATTGGCTGTTTATTATTTGTACAAAACTCTTCTTTCTAAAAGATAATAATAGTGGGTAAAGAGCTCAACAATAAAATTATAGCATCTGTTACTGCATAAAGAACCTGGTTCATTCAGTGAAATGAAAGGCTTAACATAGAGGATTTGGCAGCTTTCAACTCTGCAGTCCATATTCACGTTATGTCAAAAACTATATCACTAGTCGCCTGACCTGTGGTGGCGCAGTGGATAAAGCATTGATCTGGGAACACTGAGGTTGTCAGTTCAAAACCCTGCACTGGTCTGGTCAAGGCACATATGGGAGTTGATGCTTCCAGCTCCTCCCCCCTTTCTCTCTTTCTCTCTCCCTCTCTCTCATTCTGTGTCTCCTCTCTAAAATGAATAAAATAAAAATAAAAGAAATTAAAAAAAAAACTATATCACTAATATGAACGAGAGCAGGATAGCTTAGCAGTTTGTATATGGCATTCTTACAACAAATATGAAGCACTGATTCTATGTTTTAAAATGAAATGTTTTGTTGCTCTTCCAAAGAATGAACCCTGGCCTGGCCTGTGGTTGCACAGTGGATAAAGCATTGACCTAGAATGCTGAGGTCGCCGGTTCAAAACCCTGCACTTGTCTGGTCAAGGCACATATAGGAGTTGATGCTTCTTGATCCTACATTCCATCAACACTCTCTCTCTCTCACTCTCTCTCCTCTCTAAAATGAACAAATAAAGAAAAACAAACAAAGAACCCTGATATTATTATTCCTTGTTTTTAAAGTAACTTTGATCTAAAATATACATAACATTTTCTAGCTCTCTCATTTTGAATATATATTGTGGTTATTTACTTTTTGTGTTTATGTAATTTTTGAGTTTTCTTAGTACACTTAAAAGTTTGCAATACTTAATATGCAATGTGACTTAGCACAAAATAAAAATAAGTTAAAAATATGAATACAGATTTCTCTTTTATATCAACTGTACAGAAATCATTGATGAATTACTGTTTAGCTATTTTGTGATGCCAATGCACTCTTTAACTAGCTTAGAATATAATAACTCATTTAATATTTTTATAGAACATCTTAGTTTATTTGTTTCACATTTTTTTTCAAGGTCTCATAGTAAAAACACTAAGTTTCACTTCAAAGTCAATAAATTAACTAGAAATCACCTGTTGGGGAAACAGCTGTGTTAGGCTTGCACACTTGCACTTTGCCTGATTAGTGTGTGAGCACGTAGCAGAGCCACATGTGTGTAGTCTATATAAGGCTATGGGTGTTTGCCCTCAGGGTAGGCTGTGGATTACCGGCCACTGTGAGGGGCCCTTTTGCTGTTCATTTGCCTGCTGCTGTGAGAAGAGGCTTTCCCCTGCCTGTTTGCTCATTCACCATTGCGAGAATCTATTAAATGAGAATGGCCCAACACTGTCTGGCTCCGCAGTTCCTTTACCATCTGCCCAAACGCAATGTGAACCTGTCTGGCCTCGTTCAACTGCATTACATCATCCTAACTGTAACACAGGATGTCCAGACCAAAAATATCGGTCTGGTGTTATAGGTTCCCAAAGAAACCACAAGGAGGACCAGGTGAAGCAAACAGAACATTTTTTACTTACTTACTGGGGCAGCATTGATGGCAGCAGGTTGGTAACAATTCTGTGCCCACTGAGAGGGCCCACAGTTTTTATAGCTAAGCCCTGGTCAATTGTTTAAATGAAATTCTGACTACAGGCAAACAAACAGGTGAGAAGGCAAGCAGAGGAAAGGGGAGAAATGTATGCACCATTCTATTCTGTTTCTCCTTTATAATATTTGGTGATTTAGTTCCTTTGTCTTAGAAAAACCTCAGGTATAGTTTTATTACTCTTTATCCCATAGCTTGTGGCCAAGATCCATGACCACAGCACCAGAGACTGGGGAGGAGAAAGGACCATGTCCAGGCTCAACACTACACCTAACTATAAGGACCTTTAATCCTAAGGTGATTACTATAGTTCCATTCCTGCTATTTTAAAATCACATTTAAAGATATAAGCCATGCTGATTAAAAATTAGGGCTTTGAACTGGTGGTTTCATAGTGCAGAACCAAAAGGACTGTCAGATGTTTCACTTAACCTCTTTAGGACTAAGGCTTTTTTTTCCACTGTAAAGTGAAAAAAATTATACTTACTTCACAATATGATAATAACAATTAAGTGAGATAATTCATAAAATACTTAACAGTGGAGTTAGCTCCATCTTGAAGGAAGATGTGTAGAGAAGTGAGGGACAGGCTTGTGAGCAGAAAAAGAAAATGCTTACTCAAGTATATTCACCTGGAGGTATATCTGAGGAACTGCAGATCAGTTGCTACACCTGCTATCTGATCAGGCGGGTATAGTTAATAAGTGTAATGAAAGAGCCATATTATCTCTCTTGTATCCCTACATGGAGGACAACAGAATGTAGGAAAAGTCAAAACTCACTATTCTCTGACTACCTGTGTGAGCTAGTTTGTTGCTTCTGCTATTTTCCTAGTTCTATCTGTGAGAAAAATCAAACTTCTGGGGGAAAATACCAAAGTGATCATAAACACCTGAACATAGTAGGTATGCAATGAATGGATGCTTTGTTGTTCATACGATACTTGTACACCTCATATGCTTCAGGGCTATCTTATTTGATAAGAGGGATGGAAGAAGTGAATTTGACAATTACTGTAGGAATTTCTCATATTTCCACAGAGAGAAATGAATTAAAATTTCAAAAGGTATGGCTTTTGTTGGGTCCACAAAATACTAAGCATATAAAAAAGCCAAAATAACTCCTAAACTGGGAAATAAGTATTCTGTGTTCTAGCTTGAGTATAAAACTCCAGTGTACAGGTCACTTACTCTTATCTGAGCCTCAGATTTTTATATATAAACCCAAGATTGTGGATAATTTTATCTTTAAGATCCATCTGGCTCTAAAAGAACCGAAAACTTTAGCAGTGGCACAGCTGAAAGTACCAAAGGCTAAGCCAGATCCTATAAATGGATAGCCAGCTCATCTTCCAAAATGACTGTCCTTTCCAATAAGGGAGTAAACTAATGCAGATGGATCCATTCCTTCCAATAATACAGCATCCTGGTGAATGTTCTAGCAAAACTTGTGTTCTTGGCCACATTATGCATTGGAGACAATTTTACCTACCGGCTGGCACTTTATATTTGAAATTATTAGATCATATGTAATGAATCAAAATGACAACAACTCAGAGTTTAGTAACAATGCCAGTATTTACATATTTTAATGAACTTTTATCTCTAAAAAAATCTGAAATCTCATGAAAGGATTTTTTTTCTTTGTTGGTTTTTCAAGTACATAAAACTGTAATAAAACAAACTCAATGGAAAACAGCCTTTGGCTGGTGACTTTTCTCTGTTTCCTAATTTTAGTCAGCTCAAAAGCTTGTCTTACACAACTGTGGAAATAGTAACTGTGATGTTAGACAAATCAGGAACTGTAGAAAGACTAGAATGAATAAAATAAGTTAGTCATGATGTATTTTTAAACTTTCATGTAGGCTTGGGTTTCAGTTCATCTTAACAATGAAAACCCCAGTGTGTTTACATTTTGTGTAATCTGACTTATAAACCATATTAGAATTCAAATTAAATATCCTTAAAATGTATCTGTGTTTGCCTTTCTCCAAAGTATGAAAGTAGAGTAAATTTCATATAGTTACACATATCAAAATTTAACTGAAGTTACTTAAAAATTTAAACTGCTTAAATGATTTCAGGATCACTTTGGCTATTCAGAGTTTTTTGTTTGTTTGTTTGTTTGTTTTTCATGTCAGGGTTCAAGAACAACATGGCCTGTGTTGATCTTTTTCTTTTTTATTAATTTTAATGGGGTGACACCAATAAATCAGGGTACATATGTACAACAAAAACATCTCCAGGTTGTCTTATCATTCAATTATGTTGCATACCCATCACCCAAAGTCAAATTGTCCTCTGTCACCTTCTATCTGGTTTTCCCTGTGCCCCTCCCTCCTCCTTGTCCCACCCTCTCCTCCCTCCCCCCACCCCGTAACCACCACTCTCTTGCCATGTCTCATAGTCTCACTTTTATGTCCCACCTATTCAGGGTTTTTTATGGTTTCATACAAACCTGGCGATTCTTTGTTCTATTTCTTTAAAAAAACATTGGGATTTTGATGGGGATTGCATTAAATCTGTATATTGCTTTGGGTAATATGGCCATTTTAACTATGTTGATTCTTCTAATCCATAAACATGAAATATATTTCTCCTTCATTATATATTTTCCAATTTCTTTCAATAATGCTTTGTAGACTTTAATATATAGTTCTTCATATCCTTTGTTAAGTTTATTCAGAGGCATTTCTTTGTTGTGGCAATTGTAAAAATAATTTTTTTAGTTAATTTTTGAAGTTTCAGTGATGGGAAATAATTTAACTTTGGGTGATGGGTTTACAACATAATCAACAGTTCAAATACTATAGAAATGTTTACCTGAAATCTATGTACTCTTATTGATCAATGTCACCCTGTTAAATTTAATTTTCTAAATATAATTTAAAAAATTATCTCCATTACTATAAAGCCATATACTGGTATAATCCATGACTTTTAAGAGATCATAGAACAATGCATTTTTCTTAGGAATCTGGTAAAAAAAAAAAGTGTACTCACATTACTATAAGTTCATTTTTTTCCCTAAAAGAAAAATATCAAGGAACTAATAACAGGTGCTAAACTAGGTAAGTCTCTTGTGATTATAAAAATAACAACAAATGGGAAAACTCTAAGTGCTGGAAGTGTTGGGAGAGTACATTGAAGATTAGAATCAGAATCCTCACAGGAAAGCAGGAGGTACACTATTTACTATAAATCATCTAGATACTTAATTTGAAATCAAACATGAACCTGAACATGTGTCATATAATCTGGCTAAATACACCTGGGTTTTATTAAGATGGTGTGAGCCAAAGACCACAATGTTTTAGACAAGCTTGAGCAGATCCTCTGCTAAAGTGAAAAACAAATGTACTATATGTCTTGCTATTGAAAAATAAAACCCCAAAACTCCAACATACCAATTTCAAGTAACTAATTAATGGATTGAACTTTCAAACACAGTATATTTGGAAAGCAGTATAATACAATGTTTAACAGCATACATGTTTAGTGTTAAACCCGAGGTTCAAATCCTGATATTTCTTTTTACTACCTGTATGTTAAGCAGCTTACTTCTTGTCACTTTTATATCTTTATCTGTAAATGGGCACTATTATAGACCAATGTTATAGGATTGTTGTGTAAAATAAACATGATGTATATAAAATGCATGATACCTTGCCTGTACAAAATAAAATCTTAAATAATGGCCACTTTCATTTTTTTAATAAATTAAGTGTTAACTTAGTGCTATTTAGGCTCTTTTTTAAAAAAAATTTTTTTTATTTATTCATTTTAGAGACGAGACATGAGAGAGAGAGAGAGAGAGAGAGAGAGAGAGAGAGAGAGAGAGAGAGAAGGGGTGAGGAGCTAGAAGCATCAACTCCCATATGTGCCTTGACCAGACCAGTGCAGGGTTTTGAACTGGCGACCTCAGTGTTCCCAGGTCAACGCTCTATCCACTGCGCCACCACAGGTCAGGCTAGGCTCTTTTAATTTATGGAAAATTTAATTAAGAATCAGCAGTGCCCTGGCTGATAGTGCATGCAGTGGGCAGAGCATCAGTCTGAAGCACCAAGGTCCTCAGTTTGATTCCACAGTAACCAGTTTGAGCCCTGCTCAGGGCACATAAGAGAAGCAATCAATGGCACAAATAAGTAGAATAATGAGTTGATGCTTCTCTCTCTCTCATTCACCCTTCCAAAAAAAAAAAAAATAGAAGTATACCTTTTTTTTTTTTTTTAACAGGACAGAGAGAGAGTCAGAGAGAGGGATAGATATGGACAGACAGACAGGAATGAAGAGAGAGGTGAGAAGCATCAATCATTAGTTTTTCGTTTCCATTGCGACACCTTAGTTGTTCATTGATTGCTTCCTCACATGTGCCTTGACCGTGGGCCTTCAGCAGACTGAGTAACCCCTTGCTGGAGCCAGCGACCTTGGGTCCAAGCTAGTGAGCTTTTGCTCAAGCCAGATGGGCCCGTGCTCAAGCTGGCAACCTTGGGGTCTTGAACCTGGGTCTTCCGCATCCTAGTCCAACACTCTATCCAGTGCGTCACTGCCTGGTCAGGCAGTATACCTATTCTTGATTACTATGTTACACACATCCTAACAGATACAACCTTATAACTCTTTAAGAAGTTACCATGACCTGATTTGTGGTAGCACAGTGGATAAAGCCTAGACCTGGAATGCTGAGGTCAACAGTTTGAATCCCTGGACTTTCTTGGTCAAGGTACAAATGAGAAGCAACTACTACTACGAGTTAATGTTTCTTGCTTCTTCCCCCACCTTTCTTTCTCTCTCATCCTAAGATCAATCGATTCAAAAAAATCTTTTTTTAAAAGAAAGTTGCTAAGATAAGCTTTGCTAAACTTTATTTTACTGTTCTCTTATATCTACAAAAAAGTTTTAAGTATCTCAAATATGCCCTTTGTTCAAATTTACCAGTTGGTTATATTTTTATTCCATTTGCTTTATTACATGCTTTCTCCACTTTCTCCACACAAACACTTTCTGTGTATTTAAAACAAATGAAAGTTCAAGACAGTGTGCATATGTCCTAAACTTCCTTTACATAACCTCAGTATAGCTATCAAAATCAGGAAATTTAACATTGGTATAATACTGTTATCCAATCCCCAGTCCATATTCAAATATGATGAATTGTTTCAATAATATCTTTCATACCTATTTTTTCCCCATCTGGGATGCAAACCAGGATCATGTATTATATTTTATTATAATGTGTATTTAGTCTCTTTTAATCAGAAAGAGTTCCTCAGCATTTTTTAAACCTTCCTTGACATTGACATTTTTGAAGAGCACAGGCTAGTTATTTTATAGACTTTCCCTCAATATTTTTCTTTCTTTTTTTAGTTTTCTCATGATTAGTTTTAGTTTATATATATTTTGACAGGAAATACCACTGAAGTGATGTTATATCCTCATCAGTGCATTTTATTGAAAGCTATGTCTTATCAGTTTATCGCAATTTTGATAATATTGGATTATTGATGAGGATGAAGTTAGGTTCTGTGCTGATTAGGAGTGACAACTCCAGGTGTCAATTGTAATTGAAAAGGAGATACTTTAATACTAGGAAAAAACAATTGCTGGAAAAATTTCTAAGTTTTATAAAAATAATATCATATATCAAAAAGTATCAAACTTAAAGCAGGTGTAATGAACAAAAGTCATACCATGGTATTATAATCAAATTTCTTGAATGCATTAGTTTAGAGAATTTTTTGTTGGAAAATCTGAACTAAAAGAAATAAAAAGGGGAGGACAGCAAGATGGCAATGGAGTAGGCGGACGTACCAACTTCCAACTCCCAGAACCAAAGTGGATTACAACTTAATTTTAAGAACCATCATCAGGAAAAACCAACTTTGAGCTAAACTAAAAGGACTCTTCAACCAAGGAACAATGAAGAAGCCACATCGAGACTGGTAGGAAAAGCGGAAATGCGGAGAGGGCTGCCCAGCTCCCCTCAGTGAACGGCAGCCTGGAGAGACTTGCGTGGCGGGAAGAGGGTTTAGCAGAGAGGAGAGGGACCTGGGCCCCAGAAACAAAGCCCGAGCCTGCAGCCCCAGAGCCTAGAAGAGGCATATAGACAGTATTTAGCTGTGAAACAAGTTAGGATACTGTTTGTGAGAAAGAAACAGTTTTCTCAGACCCAGGATTCTTCTTAAAGGGACAGCACAGAAAACCTCTCTCACAACCACTCACCCAGGGCTCCAGGGGACGGGGAAAGAGGAAAGGACCAGAGCAACGGGAAGAGAATGTAATCTAGGAGGCACATAGAGAAACACTTTGAGGGAAAGCCACCCTAACCCCTAGGCTGAGTCACTCCCCAAATCTGAAGCAAATATTTCCCCTGGAACCAGCAATACCAGCAAAGAGAAGCAGAATACCAGGCAAACAAGCTCTCCCTCCTTCAGAGCACTGCTGCTTAGAAGGAGGGAGCTTTCAGGACTACATTATGGAGTGTCAGGGTCTGACCTGCAGTGCTCCCACCAACATTGCTGAGGGCTTGCTAGAAAGCAGGTGGCAGCAGGACGCAGAAGCATGGTTCTGTTGGCAGCGGCAGAAGCTGGGCCAGCTGGCGTGAGCTCAGTCTAACTGGGCGGGGGCAGAGGAGATGCGTGAAAGCAGTCCGGCGGGCTGCGGGCCCGCCTGCAACCCTACCTGCATGCTGAGCAAGGGCACATGGGTATGCAGCCTCACCTGGCCTCCGAATCTTGTGGCTTTACCCGTGAGCCGGCTCCGCCCATGGGGGCAGGGCAAAAGCCTGGGAAAACACGAAGGTCCGCAGCTGAGCAAAGGTGCTCACCCCTGCCCTTGGTGCCAAGGCTTGTATCCCGTGTGTGGCGCAAAATCCCAACAAAGGCCAAGACCAGCTGAGGCTTGTAGAGCTGGGCATAAGAACACAGCCCCTCATGTGGAGGAAAGGTGGAAACTGCAGCAACAGCCACAGTGGGCCAGTGCTGGCAATGCTCATACCTGAACACCCTAGGCAGTGACAGAGGGGATGGCGGGCCTGCAGACAGCCCACACCTAGGGAACACAGAGGCAGCACACATTGGACTCCAGTGGCTAATCCCTACTCACACACAGACAAAATAAGAAGGGAGAGAAATGCAACCCAAATGAATCAAAAGAAATCCCCAGAGAAAAATGTGAATGAGTCAGATATACCCAAATTACTAGATAAAGAGCTTAAAATAATGATTGTTAGGATGTTCAAAGAGCTTAGAACAACAATAGATGGTCATTACGAGCACCTATATAAAGAGATAGCAAATATAAAAAAAATATAAAATAATAAAAGAGAATCAGACAGAAATGACAAGTAAAATATCAGAATTGAATAACACAATGGAAGGAATTAAAAGCACAATGGATGAAGCTGAGGATCAAATCAGCGAGTTAGAGGACAAAATAAGCAAAGGCAAAGAAGCAGAGCAGAAAAAAGAAGACTCAAAAAGTCTGAGGAAACTCTAAGGGAGCTCTGTAACAACATGAAGAGAAATAACATCTGCCTCATAGGGGTTCCTGAACATGAAGAGAAAGAACAAGGGATAGATACTTTGTTCAATCAAATTATAGCTGAGGCCTGACCTGTGGTGGCGAAGTGGATAAAGTATCGACCTGGGAATACTGAGGTCACCAGTTCAAAACTCTGCACTGGTCTGGTCAAGGCACATATGGTAGTTGATGCTTCCAGCTCCTCCCCCCTTTCTCTCTTTCTCTATCTCTCTCTCTCACTCTGTGTCTCCTCTCTAAAATGAATAAATAAATAAATTAAAAAAAAATTATAGCTGAAAACTTTCCTAAACTGAGGCAGAAAAATGTCTCACACATTCAAGAAGCACAGAGAAATTCATTAAAGAGAAACCCAAAGAAATCTACACCAAGACACATCATAATTAAAATACCAAAGTTAAGTGATAAAGAGAAAATATTAAAAGCTACTAGAGAAAAAAAGGCTATTACCTACAAAGGAGCCCCCATAAGGATGACATCTGACTTCTCAACAGAAACACTTGAGGCCAGATGGGAATGGCAAGAAATATTTAAAGTAGTGCAGAACAAGAACATATGACCAAGACTAGTTTATCCAGCAAGGCTATTGTTTAAAATTGAAGGAGAAATAAAAAGCTTCTCAGACAAAAAACCCCACAAAAACTCAAGGAATTAACTACAACGAAACCAATGCTTCAAGAAATGCTAAGGGGCCTGTTGTATACAGATCGAAGGGGGAAAAAAATATAACGAAAGAAGAATACAGCTTTAAAGAATAAAAGGGCAATAAACAACAACATATCAATAATAACCTTAAATGTAAATGGATTAAATGATCTAATCAAAAGATATAGGGTAGCTGTGTGGACAAGAAAACAGGACTCATACATATGCTGTCTACAAGAGACATACCTTAAAATAAAAGATGCACATAGACTGAAGGAAAAAGAACAGAAAAAAATATTTCATGTAAACGGAAATGAAAAAAAAGCCGGGGTAGATATTTTTTATATCTGAAAAAATAAACTTTAAAACAAAGGCTATACTAAGAGATAAAGAAGAACACTACGTAATGATAAAGGGAGGAATCCAACAGGAAGATATAACCATCAGAAATATCTACATGCCTACTATAGCCACACCTAAATATATAAAGCAGACTTTGATGGATAAAAAGGGCGAGATCAACAGCAATACTATAATAGTAGGGGATTTCAATACCCCACTAACATCACTAGATAGATCCTCAAGAAAGAAAATTAACAAAGAAACAGCAGACTTAAAGGGTACACTAGGTCAACTGGATTTAATAGATATCTTCAGAACCTTTCACCCTAAAGAAGCAGAATATACATTCTTCACAAGTGCTCATGGTACAATCTCTAGGATAGACCAGATGTTAGGACACAAAAGTGGTCTCAACAAATTTAAGAAGAGTGAAATCATATCAAGCATTTTCTCTGATCACAATGGCATGAAACTAGAAATCAACAACAAAAGAAAAACTGATAAATATTCAAACACTTGGAAACTGTATAGCATGTTATTAAATAATGAATGGGTTAACAATGAGATAAAAAAAATAAAAATATTCCTAGAAAAAAATGATAATGAGCATAAATCAACTCAAAATTTATGGGACACAGCAAAAGCAGTACTGAGAGGGAAGTTCATCGCATTACAGGCATACCTTAAGAAGCTAGAAAAAGCTCAAATAAACAACTCGACCCTGCATCTAAAAGAACTTGAAAAAGAACAGCAAGTGAAGCCCAGAGGTAGTAAAATGAAGGAAATAATAAAGATCAGAGTGGAAATAAATGACATAGAGGATAAAGAAACAATACAGAGGATCAATGAAACCAAGAATTGATTCTTTGAAAATGTAAACAAGATCAAAGAACCTTTAACTAGACTCACCAAGTGTAAAAGAGAGAGGACTGAAATACATAAAAATACTAATGAGAGTGGAGAAATAACAACGAACACAACAGAAATAAAAAATATTGTAAGAAAACGCTATGAAGAACTCTGTGCCAAAAAACTAGACAACCTAGATAAAATGGACGAATTTCTCGAAACATACAGTCTTCCAAAAATCAATCTCGAAGAATCAGAAAACCTAAACAGACAGATTACAACAAATGATATCGAAACAGTTATCAAAAAACTCCCAACAAAGAAAAGTCCTGGGCCTGGTGGCTTCAAAAGTGAATTCTACCAAATATTCAAAGAACTAACTCTTATCCTTCTCAAGCTTTTTCAAAAAATTCAAGAGGAAGGAAGATTTTCAAGCTCTTTTTATGAGGCGAGCATAATTCTGATTCTAAAACCACGCAAAGACAACACAAAGAAAGAAAATTATAGGCCAATATCCCTGATGAATTTATATGTTAAAATCCTCAACAAAATATTAGCCAACCAAATATAGCAATATATGAAAAAAAATCATACACCATGATCAAGTGGGATTAATTCTGGGGAGGCAAGGCTGGTACAATATTTGCAAATCAATCAATGTGATTCATCAGATAAACAAAAGGAAGGACAAAAACCACATGATAATTTCAATAGATGCAGAAAAAGCTTTTGATAAAATCCAGCACCCATTCATGATCAAAACTCTCAGCAAAGTGGGAATACAGGGAACATACCTTAATGTGATAAAGGCCATCTATGACAAACCCACAGCCAACATCATACTCAATGGGCAAAATTAAAAGCAATCCCCTTAAGATCAGGAACCAGGCAGGGGTACCCCCTTTCACCACTCTAATTCAACATAGTTCTGGAAGTCCTAGCCACAGCAATCAGACAAGAAGAAGAAACAAAAGACATCCAACTTGGAAAAGAAGAAGTAAAATTGTCATTATTTGCAGATGATATGATATTGTATATAGAAAACCCTAACGCAGTGGTTCTTAACCTTTTTTGAGGTACAGACCCACCTGTTTCATATGCATTCACAGAACCCTTCTGTAGTGATAAATAAAATACGATTTTTTTTCCAAATTCAAGACATAGGTATATGTTTTTTTACTGGTGCACTAAATGAGCCATTCATGAACATCACCTTGCTCAAAGAACAAAACCAACAAAGTGCATGAACTCACAACAAATTGCGGTATTACTTTATTCTGGCCTCCGTGGCAGAGGCTCTCCGAACCCCTGAGACTGACTCATCGATCCCCTAGCGTTCGATAGAACCCAGGTTTAGAACCACTGCCCTAAAGTCTCAGGTAAAAATAATACTGGACCTGGCCTGACCAGGTGGTGGCGCAGTGGATAGAGCGTCTGACTGGGATGCAGAAGACCCAGGTTCGAGACCCCGAGATCGCCAGCTTGAGTGCCAGCCCATCTGGCTTGAGCAAAAGTTCGCCAGCTTGGACCCAAGGTTGCTGGCTCCAGCAATGGGTTGCTCGGTCTGCTGAGGATCCGTGGTCAAGGCACATGTGAGAAAGCAATCAATGAACAACTAAGGTGTTGCGACGGCAACAAAAAACTAATAATTGATGCTTCTCACCTCTCTCCGTTCCTGTCTGTCTGTCCTCATCTATCCCTCTCTCTGACTCTCTCTGTCTCTGTAAAAAAACAAAAAAGAAAAAGCCCAAAACAACAACAACAACAACAACAAACTACTGGACTTGATAAATGAATTCAGCAAGGTGTCCAGAAATAAAATAAACACACAGAAATCAGAGGCATTTTTATACACCAACAATGAACTGTCAGAAAGAGAAATTAAGGAAACAATCACTTTCACTATTGCAACCAAAAAAATAAAGTACCTAGGAGTAAATTTAACCAAGGAGGTTAAGGACTTGTACTCGGAAAATTATAAAACATTGATAAAAGAAATCAAGGAAGATACAAACAAGTGGAAGCATATACCATGCTCATGGTTAGGAAGAATAAACATCATTAAAATGTCTATATTACCCAAAGCAATTTATAAATTCAATGCAATACCAATTAAAATACCAATGACATAGATCAGAGATATAGAATGCATATTCCAAAAATTTATATGGAACCAGAAACGAACACGAATAGCCTCAGCAATCTTAAAAAGGAAAAATAAAGCAGGAGGCATCACTCTTCCTGATATCAAGTTATACTACAAGGCCATTGTACTCAAGACAGCCTGGTACTGGCATAAGGACAGGAGGCATATAGATCAATGGAACAGAACAGAGGACCCAGAAATAAACTCACAACTTTATGGCCAATTGGTATTTGACACAGGAGGAAAGAGCATACAATGGAGTAAAGACAGCCTCTTTAACAAATGATGTTGGGAAAATTGGACTTCTACGTGCAAAAAAATGAAACTAGACCACCAACTTACACCATTAACAAAAATAAACTCAAAATGTGTAAAAGACTTAAATAGAAGCCATGACCCAGAAGCATCGTAGAAGAAAACCTAGACTGTAAGCTCTCCGACATCTCTCATAGCAATATATTTGCCGATTTATCTCCACGGGCAAATGAAATAAAAGAGAGGATAAAAAAATGGGATTATATCAAACTAAAATGCTTTTGCACAGCTGAAGACAATAAGAACAGAATTAAAAGACAAACTACACAATGGGTGAACATATTTGACAATACATCTGATAAAAGATTAATAACCAAAATTTATAAAGAACTTGTAAAACTTAACACCAGGAAGACAAAGAATCCAATTTAAAAATGGGCAAAGAAAATGAATAGACACTTCTCCAAAGAGGATATAGATGGCCAATAGACATGGAAAAATGCTTAATATCACTAATCATTACAGAAATGCAAATTAAAACCACAATGAAATATCACCTCACACCAGTCACAATGGCGCTCATCAACAAAACAACACAGATTAAATGCTGGTTAGGATGTGGAGAAAAGGGAACCCTCCTGCACTGTTGTTGGGAATGCAGACTGGTGCAGCTACTGTGAAAAATAGTATGGAGATTCCTCTAAAAATTAAAAATCAAACTGCCTTTGACCCAGCTATCCCACTTTTAAGAATATACCCTAAGAACACCATAGCACTCTACGAAAAGGAGAAATGCTCCCACATGTTTGTGGCAGCATTGTTCACAATAGGGAGGATTTGGAAACAGCCCAAGTGTCCATCAGTGGACAAGTGGATTAAAAAGGTTTGCTACATATATACTATGGAATACTACTCAGCCATAAGAAATGATGACATGGGATCATTTACAACAAAATGGATGTACCTTGAAAACATTATACTGAGTGAAATAAGTAAATCAGAAAAAACTAAGAACTATATGATTCTATACATAAATGGGGCATAAAAATGAGACTCAGAGACATAGACAAGAGTGTGCTGGTTACCAGGGTCGAAGGGCGGGGGAGGAAGGGGGAGAATAGAGATGGTAGGGTGAGAGGATGGGCACATAGAAAACCAGATAGAAAGTGATAGAAGACAATTTGACTTTGTGTGATGGATACGCAACATAATCAAATGTTGCAATAACCTGGAGATGTTTTCTTTAAATATATGTACACTGATTTATTAATGTCACATTATTAAAATTAATAGAAACAATTCATATTTTTTAAAAAATGGAGTTCTTTAGGCTAAAAAAAAGATACCAGATGGAAACTCACAAAAGGTAATAAAAACAATGTTAAATATTTTGTTAAATATAAAATATCTTTTATTTCTCATTTTAAAATTTATCAAAAGTGATTAAGTCTTTATATAAGAAAGTGTTTGGGGTTAATAAAATTTGTAGAAGTATAATGTATAAAAACAGAGTGACAAATAATTGTGGGAAAACAGAATTCACTGTTGTAAGATTTTTGCATTATCTATGAAAAGGCATAATATTATTTTAAGGTGGTTAGGCATGTAAAATATAATATGCTCACTTTGTTAAAGATGGCGCTGCCCACATGGAAGTCTATCACCCAGGTGATATTAGTTGCCCTTATGCTTGGGATGGGCGTAATTATATTATTGGGGGTGGGGGACAGGCTGTAAGCAGGCCGGGTTGTTATAGCCTAAGGATTAGTTTTAAGAGTAAGCTTTTTCCCACACCTTTGACTGATTGGATGATGTAGGGTGGTGCACTCTCATGAAGACTCCTATCATTATGCCTCAGATAAGTGACTTTGTATCAGAGACTTTCTTATTTATAGATTGGATTAAAGGTTTGAATTTCTACACTATAAAGTGGGGCAGACAAGGAGCTTGCTCTCTCTTGGTTCCTGAGGTTAGCATTAGAGAGGAGAGCAGATTAATGCCACGTGGAGGAGAGGAGAAGCAGCCAAGATAGCGGAGTGCTGAGGAAGAAGCCAATTTGTGCAGAAAGAAGGAGATAGGAAACAGAGGTGAGTAAGACTGGTGAGCTAGAAATATTTGATGCTAGGAAACTCAGATAAGTCAGTAGCTTTGTGAGCACTGAATGAGTGGGTTTTGGAGCCCAGTGTTTGTTTTTAACTGCCCACTGGGTGCAAGCTAGAATTAAGGATGATGGCCCACCAGCTTTTGGCTCCGTTATTTATTAACGACTGTCGGAATCTAATGCGAACCTGCACTGGCCAGGTTGCCTTGTTGGTGGCCGTGAATACTGGCTTTACAAAGGTATACTGTCATAGTTAAGCATGCATATTTTAAAGCCAGTAGTCGAGGCCACTATCACAACCGCCTGGCCAGTGCAGGATCGCATTTGATTCGAACTGTTGGTAATGAAACAACAGAGCCAAGAACTGGTGAGCCATCAACTTTAATCCTATCTTGCACCTGGCGGGCAAGTAAAAACACACACTGGGCTCCAAAACCCACTCATTCAGTGCTCACAAAGCTACTGACTTATCCGAGTTTCCTAGAATCAAAGGTTTCTAACTCACCAGTCTTATTCACCTCTGTTCCCCATCTCCTTCTCCAGCACAAACTCTGCACAAACTGGCTTCTCCCTCAGCATTCTGCCATCTTGGCTGCTCCTCCACATGGCCTTTCTCTGCTCTCTCTCTAATGCTAATCTCAGGAACCAAGAGAGAGCAAGCTCCTGGTCTGCCCAACTTTATAGTGTAGAAATTGAAACCTTTAATCCAATGTACAAACAAGAAAGTCTTTGATACAAAGTCACTTATCTGAGGCATAATGGGAAGATTCCTCATGATAGTGCACCACCCCACATCATCCAATTAGTCAAGGGTGTGGGGAAAAGCTTACTCTTAAAACTAAGCCTTAGGCTATAACAACTGGGCCTGCCTACAGCCTGTTTCTGAGGACACATTAATATCAATGGACTTGCATGTGGGCAGCGCCATCTTCAACAAAGTGAGCATAATATATTCTATCTGCCCAACACATATTATAATTACTAGAGAAAACACTAAAAGTTTAAGAAAGTCTAGTTAATACTGATAAAAAATGAAATATATTTACCTAATCCTAGAGAAGTCAGAAATAGGGAATATATAGCACAGATGGGAAAATACACAAATATGAAATAATATTAGATAGAAACTCAGTTATATTGGTAATTACATTAAAAGTAAATAGCAAAGACTTCAATACAAATTTGGTGGGTAAAGATGCAATGCCCAGCTTTACACTGTCTATAAGAGACATTTTAAATCTAAAGACAGTTATGTTAAAAACTTGGTAAAAGTATTGTAGAAAATCACCTATCTGATCTTGGATGCTCTATAATTTGGGATTAAGGAACTTTAGTTTAAAAATCCTGATTGTGATTGATGATGTGAATATAGTCTCTTGCTGCAAACACAGGGAAAATAGGTTTCTGGGAGGCAAACACCAAGAAACTGTATGAATGAGTGACCTTTGTGCAAACACAAAGGAAGGCCTGTGAATGGGCTTTAGGAAATTAGCCTAGAGGTATGCACATTGCCCCTTCCTTTGTGCTTGTTAATTAGCAAAATAAAAAGAATATACTGACCAAAACTAGTCCTTTTTCCATAGCAACAAGAAGTACATTAGTAATTCTTTCCCCTATCACCTGATCTCTCTCCCCTGCAATTCTGTTACCTTTTGTTCTGCTTCTGGTCAATACAAGTTGTGGGAGAAGGAGATTCTGGAGATTAGTCTCTCTTGACAACAATTTTGAGCAGTTTTTCCTCAGGACACCAATAGTTCCCAGCTGGCCAGAGGACTACAAAGTATATCATGCATAATAAAACCAAAAAATGGATCATATTGCTATGATAGAACAAAAAACATTACCAGAAATTAAGGAAAATACTTCATAAAATACCATACTTTTTGCTCCAAAAGGTACACTATTTTCCCCCAGAAGTGGAGGGGAAAATGCCTATGCATCTTATGCAGTGAATGTTCATGTTTTTAGCTGCTGTGGGGCACTGCACCAAAATCATATGTAGAATGAGTGCCAATGGGAGTGTAATCATACCTGCCATGGTGGCATGCAGAACCCCAGCATCTGCTGAGTGATCTCCTGGTTCTGGTTTCCACAGTTGCATACAGCACAGGAGAAAAGGCAAGCCATGTTCTGTGAGTGCATTCATCTGGCATCATTGAGGGCAGACATGAGAGGTGCACTGCAGGGGTGGAGGGCTGTGCTGCAGCTGCTGGAGCTCAGTGTGAAGTGCTGACATCACTTGCTGCCCTAGTGTTTAACCAGTTTAGAGCACATATTAGCAAAACCACACACACACACACACACACAAAAAAATAAAACTTGAAAGAAATAAAGACTCATCTAGCTCTAATTCTTGGGGGTCTTACCAGCCAGTTGCAACCTCTTCATGTTTCCATCAACAAACCATTTAAAGTCTTTATGAGAGAAGAGTGGAACAAATGGATGGCTGTTGGTAATCATGGTCTGACACCAACTGGATGAATGAAGAGACCCACTATCACTCAAGTTTGTGAATGGGTGAAAACACCATGGCAGTCAGTGAAGAATGAAACCGTGGTACAGTCATTCAAAAAATGTGGCATTAGCAATTGTTGGGCAGATAAAATATATTGTGATCACTTTGTTAAAGATGGCACTGCCCACATGGAAGCCCATCGCCCAGGTGATAATATTAGTTGCCCTTTTTGCTTGGGATGGGCGTGATTATATTAATGTGTATTGGGGGAGGGCTTTTGCCCAAAAGGTTTTAAAAGGAGAGATTACGTTGTTCTGGGGAAGAGTGATTATGTTCTAGGAAGAGCCCATGGAGGGGAAGCAGAGAAAGGCCACGTGGAGGAGAGGAGAAGCAGCTAAGATAGCAGAGTGCTGAAGTAGAAGCCAGTTTGTGCAGAATTTGTGCAGATAGAAGGAGATGGGGTACAGAAGTGAATAAGGCTGGTGAAGTAGGAACTTTGATTCTAGGAAACTCAGATAAGTCAGTGGTTTGGGGAGCCCTGAATGGAAAGGGAAGTATTTTCCCACTGTGTATATTTTTTGCCTGCCAGGTGCAAGCTAAAATTAAAGCTAATGGCTCACCAGTTCTTGGCTCTATTGTTTCATTACCATCTGTTCAAATCAAATGCAAACCACAGGCCAGGCAGCTGTGATGGTGGCCGTGGCTACTGACTTCACAGCAATGCCTTAGATGGCACTGAAGATGGTATCATATGGAAATAGCGAAAAAAGTGATATAGTGATTGTGAGCAACTGAGCTTCTTAAATTCTGACAGTAGCAATGATGAATTCCTGAGGGTCCCGGACAACTAGAAAAGTATTTAAATGTTAACGTCTCTTCTCATTTGTTAATAACAGTACTAATGGTTGTTAATACTGCTGTTGAGTTTATATTGTTGAAATATTATTGTGGTGTATTTTGTTAAATATTTTAACACAGCATTTGGTTCAGAAATTTATTTTTATTATTTTCCTCCTTAAAATCCTACGTGTGTCTTATGGAGCAAAAAATATGGCAAGTGTACAATTAAACAAGAAGACGTAACAATCTTTAATGTTTATTGTCCAGTAGCACCCCCGGGGCAGGGGCTGGAGAGTCCCTCATGTCTTTATCATTTCTGCAATTACTGACCTTTAGTATACACATCCTGTCTGAAGCCATTATAGAAATTCCTCAATCATTAATGTCCCTGGTTGCGCAAACCACCTGCAGGCCGAAACTGCAGTAGAAAATTCCCTTCCCCAGCCAGCCTGAAGGGGTATAAGAATCTCAAGCCCCACTAGCTGGGCACGGCTTCTCTGGCTCATTTCTCTCCGAGTCACTGAACCCGCCCGAAGGTTCCAATAAAGTTGGACTTTTTAACTATTTGGTACTTTGTCTCATTTCATGCGGGTCGGACCTTACATTTATGATAATGTTTCTCAATACATGCAAAAACTGAGAGATCTGAAAGGAGAAACATAAAAATTTGCAATTACATTCATATTATCTTTTCAGTAATTTATAAATAAGTAGAGAGACAATGAATAAGAATAAAATGTTTAAACAAATTATCAATTTAACCTAATTTAAAAAATAGAAGATTTCACTAAACAACAGCAGAATGCATCTTTTTTTTCAAAGAGCAGGGAACATGCACCAAATATGCTACAAACACACCAGGAAACAGGTAAATCAAATTTACCCTTTTACTTTAAAATAAATTGAAAAGAATTGAAACATATAAAATATGTTCTCTGGCCACAAGGTAATTAAGTTAGAAATTAATAACAGAAAGATATCTGGAAATCAATACATAGTAGGAAACTAAATAATTTGCTAAATAATCCATGGATTACAAAAGAAATTATGAAAAAATTATAATATTTAGAACTGGATGTAAGTAAAAACTCAATATATCAAGCATATAAAATTATGTGAAATATAGCTAAAGCAATGGTTAGAGAAAATTTTACAACTCTAAATGTTTATATTAGAAAAAATAAATGATCGTATATCAGTGGTCTAAATTTCCAATCTAAGCAGCTAAAAATAATGAAGTGAAATGAATGTAAGTAAAAGAAAGGAGGACATGAATATAAAATTAGAAATAGATAAATAAAAATGGACAAACATTACAGAAAATCAACTATTAATGTAACTCTTAATCTTGTAGGTAGACTCATGAAGAATAAAAAGGAAAACACAGATTTCCAAGATCAGAAATGAAAGAAGAGACATCACCAAGATTCTACATTGAAAAGGATAATAAAATAATATTGTGAAGAATTTCATGTCAATGAGTTGATCACTTAGATAAAATAAACAAATTTCTTGAAAGGCTAACAAAATTGACTCATGGAAAAGAAAATTGAATATGCCTATATTTACTGCAGAAGTTTATAACAAACTTTTCCCACAGAGCAAACTCCAGGTCCAAATGATATTGGTGAACTCTACTAAGAAAGATACAATACCAACCTTACCCAATAGTAAAATATAACACTTTTCAATTCATTTAGTGTGACTGTCATACACCAATATTGACCTAAAAAAAACATAAACCAATAATTCTCATACATAAATGGAAAAATATTACAGAGAAAATATTAACAAATACCATGGTCAAGTGTTGTTTATTTTCAGTATGCAATTTTGATTTAACAATTAAAATCCAATATATTTTACCATATTTTTACCAACATTCACTATATTAAATAAGAAAATCTGTACGATAACAATAGGTGAAGAAAAAACAGTGGGCACAATTTAACACCTATTCATCATAAAAACTAAGAATAGATGGAATTTAAATTGACACGGGCATCCACAAAATTCCTACAGCTAATATCAAACGGCTTTCATTTTATTTATTGATTTATTGATTTATTGATTGATTGTCTTTTTCTGAAGTGAGAAGTGGGGAGGCAAACAGACAGACTCCCGCATGTGCCTGACTGGAATCTACCGGGCATGCCCACCAGGAGGCAATGCTCTGCCCATCTGGGTGTTTGCAACTGGAGCCATTCATGCACCTGAGGCGGAGGCCATGGAGCCATTCTCAGCACCTGGGACAACTTTTGGTCCAATGGAGCCTTGGCTGTAAGAGGGGAAGAGAGAGATAGAGATAAAGGATAGGGGGAAGAGGGAAGAAGCAGATGGACGCTTCTCCTGTGTGCCCTGGCCAGGAATTGAACCTGAGACTTCCACACGCTGGGTCAATGCTATGCCACTGAGCAAACTAGCCAGGGCCTCGGCTTTTGTTTCTTTCGTTTTCTTAAAGGATGTTACCATATTAGAGATTCAACACTAGGTTCTTTTGCTGGCAGTTTGAATACTGCTGATTGACAATAGCTAAGTGCTTTGATATACGGGAGCTCATGCTTTTGGACCCATCAATATCAACCATCTCTTCCAGTATGGTTACTCTGTTTATGCTAGAGAACTGAGATGGCTAAGGATAGAGTCTGGCTGACATTTACTGGTGGAGTCATTCTGTTGACTTGGTTTCATTCATTTCTATAGTGGTTGGTGTCTGGTGGGCACTGAACTGAAATACTAAAATCTTCATACTTTGTTCCTTTGCCCATGGGCTCAGCTACATGTCTCTTTCTCAAGAATCTTCAACTCTGACTTTCTTTCTCCTTTTCTCCTTCCTTGTTCCTGATCACTTGCTATTGACTATTAAGTTCTTATAGAGTACTCATGCAATGCTAACTAAATAATTGATAAGACTATGATTTTTCAGTGACCTTTGAACATATTTAAAAGACAATAAAAATTCTCTTACTGATAATATACAGTGTGTCCGTAAAGTCATGGTGCACTTTTGATCTGTGACCAGTCAAAAGTGCACCACGACTTTATAGACACACTGTATAATATAAACAATTGTAAAACTAATATTTATTTAGTATATTATAATTTAAAACATTGTGAATTAAAGTGTGTTTTTAGCATGTTGTATTTTTCAGCTTTTTTGAGGTGTAATTAAAAAATAAAATTATATATATTTAAAGTATATGATAATTTTATATGCATACAACATTGTAAAATATCTACCAAAATCGAGTTAATCTACACATCGATCTCATCACAGTTACCTTTGAGTGGGTTCGCGTACACACATGTGTATGATGAAAACACTTAAAATCTGCTTTGAGAATATTTCAAGTATACAATGTAGTATTATTGACTATAGTAATTACGCTGTACATTAGCTCCTCAGAACCTATTTATCTTATAAGTAAAAGTGTTTTATTTGTGAGAATCAGTAAGAACAGTTTGAACATCACTTCTCTTCTTGTTGTACTTACAGCATGGAGCAAGAATTTTCTGTGCTTCGTCTTCCAAAATAGTGTCCTTTAATGTCATGAAATGCTTGCAAGAGTTCTTTTAATGGGAAGATATTTTACAGAAGTTACTTCTTTGAGGACAACTTCATTATTTTCCTCAGAGCTACTTTTCTCATTTGTGTTAACAAGTTCACCCTCACTGAGTTTCTCTGTCTGCATATTTCGAGTCTCTCAAAGGGTAACAATGTTACAATTTCCATGGTAAACTATTTCTTCTACAATTCAAATGGTTTAATTCAAATCCTGCAAAAATTATTTCTACCATGCATCATAAAGCCATAGGTGTTAGATGAAGGAGAGGTGTGAATACAAACTTGATAGGGGCATGAAAGTGTGAGTCACCTATTTCTGCACCAGCTTAATTAATCCCTGAACTATGTCTTGATTTAAAGGCTTCAATTTAGATAAAGGCAAAGCTCACTGACACAGTTTGTAAAACAGTGAACACAAATGAGAAATGCAAGTGAACATACAAAATATTGAAAGACAGTAAATCATGTTTTTTTAAGTGCAGAGTTTAAAGCCCATTCTTACTGTATACTTAACCCAGATTCTCTCTGTACTAGTTTTGTGACCTTTAGCAAGATACTTAGCCCCTTCGAGCTTCCATTTCTTTATTGGTAAAATAAAGATAATAAAATGTTGTATTCTGTTATTGCTTAACCTCCTCTTTTATAGTAAGTGATTTTTTTTTTGGCTGGGTGCAACACTGATAGAGATGGTCCTCCCTGTATCATTTGAAAGTGTGTGTGTGTGTGTGTGTGTGTGTGTGTGTGTGCATGTGTGCGTGTGATTTTGACTAATATGCAGCCGAAGGAAACTAACTAAAACTGGCATGTAATAGATTTAATTAGCTTTTCAAAAAAAAAATAGACAAAGCTTACCTTTTGCCTTTTTTTGTCTCCATTTATTTTCTACCCTGTGTCCTAGAAGCTGTCTGTACAGGTGAACCTAGCTTTATTGCACTGTGCTTTGTTGCACTTCATAGATGGTGCACATTTAAAAATGAAAGGCAAGACCCACCACGAGCAAAAAAGATTACAATTCACTTTCTTGCCATGTCCCACAGTGGAAGTCAGAATTGGAACCTGCAGGATCTTCAACGGATACTCAGATTCATCTTTGGCCATGAGGAAGAGGATCACACCTGGGCGTGGCAGAGCAAACTGATGGGAAGAACTTGTGTTCTTGCACATGTTTTGGAGTGGAGCCCTTCCTTCACCAGTCTTTGCCCTCTTACCTTCAGACCTTCTTTATGTGATAGCAGTGAACATTTTTCTTTACGTTACTGTTATTTCAGGTTTTCTCTCACTGGTAGACAAATAATTCAAGCTTACTTGCATACTTCATATGATAACTAAGTAAATATGTGCACAGCATTTGTATAGCCTTCACTATATGTCAAGCACTAAGAACTCTGCGTGGCAAGCTTCTTACTTTAGCTATTATTGGCAATCAAATAAATACATACTTAAACAATTAGAAACCAATGTTTCATCTCTTATATGGGGTAAATAACAAAATAGCTGGCAATAGCCAATAGTAGAAATAATGCTATGAGATGTTTAATTAAAGCTTTGTTCATCAAAGTAGAAATTACCCATATTTTCTGGGTACAAATACTATTTTTATGGATAAAACTTAAGAAGAAGCGCAAGTTGCAACTGAATCAAATAAAATTAAATTATATATAAGTAGAGTCATTAAGTAAAGAAATAAAGAAAAAATTTCATTTTATTTCATTAAAATTATGCATATATTTAAGAAAAACAAACAGTGCTACAACTTTTGATTGAAAAGACCAATTTCCTGACCACTCCTCTCCCTTCCAGTCTTACCTTACTTTAACTTTTGTTCTATTCGCCACTACATTTCTTTTTTTTAGATTTTATTTATTCATTTTTAGAGAGAGAGTAGAGAGAAAGAGAGAGAGAAAGAGGAGAGGGGGAGGAGCAGGAAGCATCAACTCTCATATGTGCCTTGACCAGGTAAGCCCAGGGTTTTGAACCAGCAACCTCAGCATTCCAGGTCGATTCTTTATCTACTGCACCACCACAGGTTAGGCTAGCCACTACATTTCTTTAAAACAAATCACTTAGTGCCATTTCTTGAATAAAAAATATTTAATATTATCTACCTGGTGCTTGTTAAAGTGGATTAGAATGTAGTACATATAGTTTCATAAACTTCTCCCTATCCTTCCAATATACTATAATTTCTCATTGTATCAATAGTCTGTTTCCATCATTATGATTAAGTAGTTTTTATAGCCAAGCCACATTGCACAGTCTCATTATGTTTTTCTTCTTTTACAACATTTTTTCTTGGAGTTGAAAATTACCTCGAATTTTCATTTGTTTAGCTTTCTGTATGACTAATACTAATTCTTTTCAATTTTCCCACAGAGCTCCCTAAAACCCTTTCAGAATAATCACATGCATCATTTCCTCTGTCAATTCCATTTCGATTTCCATCCTGCAGCCTTCTTTAACTTCTGTCTGTTCACTCAGTTTGTCTGGTTGCTCTCCAGGCCAGACACAAAACTTTCATATTTCTACCTGTATGCCGGCTGTAGTCTCTGCCTTGTTCCTGTGATTTCTAGATTCTATATATGGCTGTTTCTGAATATATGCCACCAGTGATGATAGGCCATATCAACTAGCTTCCTGAGAAAAGGTCTATGGGGAATAAATGTCTGAAGATATTAGCATTAAGAGATAAAGAGCATAGAGAACCTTGGCTAATTATCACCCAATTACACTTGGAATAATTATAGATAATTTAACTTTTGTAATAGTGCTCTACTTTTTGCGCATTTTTTTCTTTGAAACATTCAAACTGATTTATATGACAAAACTGTACATGCACATTTATCATATTTTCCAGCCACAATTGTAAGAAGAATAACACTGGTATTTCTGGACCAGCAAAGAATAAAAATGAAATGAATTGTAGTTACATAGTAATATTTTTCACACTCAAAACTCTTTCCGAAAGATAACACTTGCCAATGTAGGAATTTGCAGTCCCTAAAACTCTTACTTTGCTATATTCTAAGATGGTTTGTTTCAGGTTTTTTCCAAAACATGAAATTAGCTTCACTGCTATGCAGCAGATGAATCTTAATCACCCCAAATTGTTTGGGTAGGTTACTTTAGACAAACATGTAAACATTTCAAGGGTGGTAAGACACCATATAGGGCAAGGAAAGGAGCCATAGAGAAAAAAACTTAGGAAAATAGTCCTTAGGAAATAAAATAAATGGGTGAGAATATGGATGGATTTATTGTCAGGTGGTGGCAGGACAATAGGTAGGAAAGACAGAGATAGGTATTTGGGCTGATGGCCAAGCCAACTTTTAATTTTAATTGACAATTATGTTCTCACTTTAATAATGTGATCATTTAAGTTGTAATTTAATTGAATGTAAACAGTGTAAGTTCAGTTCAATTATACCTAAAAACTCATTTAGCAAATCCCATTTTATTTCAGACCCACAGATTTGTTTATTTTCATTGAAGAAGTTTATATGTACTTCTAAACAAAACCCAAATATCCATCCATTCTCTCTCTTTTAATAAGTTTCTTATTTTATTTAAGGTGGCAATGTGCCAAACTAAAAGATTATATTTTTTTCTTCTCCTTCTAACCTTGGTCAGGCTATATGATTATGCACTGGCTAGATTTACATGGAATTGTTTAATGGGACTTCTTAAAGTTTTGTATTCCACTTGGCAGTCAGGAAAGTATATGTGATAGCTGGAGTACCAGGGAGGCAGGGAAATATCAAGGGAATGTGGGTGCAAAGCTGGAGGGTTCCTGATAACCTCAAAGCCCCTGTGTGCCAGCTCTTGGCATGCTTTCTTCTGGGTTTTCTATTGTGAGGAAGTTACTTTTTTAGACCACTCTGTTTTGATGTAATTACATTCAGGTAAGTTAATACTAATGGATGCAAAAGAGAATCCATAGCATTCTTCAAAACCTTGAATAAGAATTTCAGAATCTTGAAACATTTTATATTCTATGAACTATCACCTAAACTAATAAATCATTTTATTCTGACGGACATGTAGATTAAGAATACTTCTTACCTTTATCTTGAAGCAGAGGCCTAACATATAGCAGGCATTGAAAAAATAGTTTTTAAGTGAGTGGTCATATTAGTTAAAAGTGAATTACTGAGAGCTAACATAAGTATACAGAAATAAATAGATAATTTCTCTTCCCTAATAAGTTTCTAATTTTATAAAACTGATTAAACAATTAGCACTTATACAAGATGAAAAGAATTAAGTGTCATAGCAGAGGCACATGCAAAGCTTTGATTGGTGGGAAGTTAAGTGACAGATTCATTAGAGTGCTATTTAGACCCTGAGACACAGAGTGATAACACAAGGAAAGTAGAATTGGCAAGATTGTAAAATCATGCTGAGAAATGTTGATTTTGTTGTCTAATTGAGAGAGACATTCAATTAATTTTTACAATGATAATTCTGGTGGTCATGTGAAAAATTTCCTGTAGAGGCAGAGACTGAAGACCAGAAAGGAGTCCGGTCAGAAGCAAATTTCTAATTTTCTCACACTCAGCAGGAAGAGGAATAATTAATCTCACTCTTCTGAGTCTCATGGGGTTGAAGTCAAGGAAAAAGGAAAGGTTTTCCAAAGAAGTAGAAGTGAGGGTTCAGTGGGCAGGGACAGATCATTGGAAAAGCAACCAGGGATGCGTAGGAAAAGGGAGTGTCCAGTGTTATGAACGGAATTGTGTTCTCTCCCCCGATTCGTATATCGAAGCTTTGAGTCCCAATGTCAGTATATTTGGAAATGGGGCCTTCAAGGAGTTAATTAAGGTTAAACCAACCCTGAAAGCACCTTGATCTTGGACTTCTAGGCTAGAGAATTGTGACAGAATAAATTTCTGTTGGTTAAGCCATCTAGTCTGAAGTATGCTATGAATGCAGATTGAGAAGACAAACAACAACTGTGTGGGTTGACCAAACAGAGAACAGAGCCTGAAGGAAATGCATATATTACTTCTAAGGGCTGAAGTGGAGGCATCTCTCCACACCTGTGCCAGCCTCTTCACTGTTCTGTGGGAAGGAGACACTGGTCAGAACACAATGATTTAACTACCTTTATTAAGCTTCTTTATTTACAAAACAGCAATTATAATGGTACCGACTTTACAATTTTGTTATGAGAAGTAAACACATTAACAGTGGTGATACAAATAGCAATGGCACAATAATACTAGCTATTTTTATTTTGAAAAACAATTTGCACTAGCCCAAAATTTGTGTTATGGGTTCTACCAAACTAATAACTTGAATCAGTGATTTACAGAAATTTGGGGGTTATTAACATGGTAGGTTTGTGGATAGGCATAACTTAGTGATATGCTAAATACTGTACCATTGCAGATTTAATTATGGCAAGTCTCAAGTTGTTCAAAGCTGTAACCACCACTATGCTCTTTCCTTCCCATAGTGAATGGCCTAAAATTATAATTTTGTCAAAACAGAGTCACATGAATCAATAGATCTTGCCCAATGCCAAACTACTAATAATTCAAAAGACACAAGTAAGAAGCAGGTACACGTAGTATTTCTTTCTTGAGGGGATTGAGCCTTCAAACCTAGCTTTCTAATTGTCCCATTTCCCACACTGAGAGTTAAAAACCAGCACTAACAATGTGTATGCTTGCGCATGTCAGCTCAGCTACTTACCTTTAGAGTGTCTTAGTTCTTATAGATGTTTAGTCTGTCAAGGATAAAGATATTACAGAACTAATTTTCAATCTCTAGTCATGTATATCCATAATTGCATGAATTCCAGATTTGTTTATAGTAATCAGTATGAACACACAGATCAAATCATCTTTTAGATAAGAACTCCACAGAAACTACCATTAGCATGTTTTTCAGGAAGTTTGGTGGATAGAAGTCAAGTTTTCCTCCAGACTGCTATGAACTCTTTCCTGTCTATCACTGCCTTTTAATGGAAAGTGAGGCTGGTTAGAATAGTGGAGCATGGCTTCTACATCCACCTGGCCTGGATTTAAATCCTAGTTTACTACCATTGGCTATGCATGCTTGGCAAGCTACCTATCTATCATTACTTCACTTTTTGATCAGCACAGTGGGCTGAATAGTCATAGAATTTTTACCATTCTGGTGAAATTATTGTGGAGATTCAATGAGTTAATAAATGTAAAGTATTTAGAGTAGCACATGACAAATAGGGAGTTCTCAATAATATTAGCTAACAAATTTAATGTTACTATGATTCTAAGAAGGAGATCAGTGAATTGAACCCACTTTTTGTTGAATTTGCCATCACATACTTCCTACTAGTTCCTTCTTTTCTGCTCATAAACATGCCATAAGTTTGTCTTCTTAAAGGGACATCGTTCTGTCTTTACAGATCTCACATCACTACAACTCGCTTAACAGAATAAAGAGAGGAAATCGTCCTCAAAAGAGAGAGAAAAAAAGAGGATATTAAAATATCATTCATGGTCGGTCATTTCTCTGGTTTACCCCAGCAAACTATGGCACAGTTCTGAGTTCTGAGTGAACTGTATGAACTCTAGTAGGTTCACAGAGAGACAAAGTTATCTGCTAAGCTTGGAGCTGAAATATTTTATCAATGATGTTAACATCTTTCAGTCAGTAATCTTTTCAGCATCCACATTGGTCCAGGATTAAAAGGTCTTTATCTACTCAGTGCTTGTAATTGCCTCTTAATTTGATTCTGTCTCACATTTTACTGCTTCTCTCTTCCATATCACTAATTTGCTACCCCCCCCACACACACACAAATTTCTCAAAATTTAGCCAAATAAATTAATGATCTGTTCAAGTCACTCCCCTGCTTAAAAGTGTTCCTAGACTCCAAATTTCCTTCAAGGTAGTCAAACTCTTTTATGTCAACTCAGGGCTTGTCAAAATGTGATTCCAGAATTCACTCCTCAGTGGTATTTTCCACCATTCACTGTGACCTAATCAGTTCACCAGACACCTGTGTCATGTCCTGATCCCTGAAGATTCCATGTGGCCCATTATCTGTTGTGTTTTGAATTTTTTAGCTCCATGACTTTGATCACTCTCTTTCTTCTACTTGGATTGCTTCTCGAATTGAACTCTTATTTTTAATTTCTGATTTTGAAAACTTCCTTGATTCTCCAGGTTGTTGGTTTATTTCTCCACAGTTGCTCTTGGCACAGTCATTCTCAGCAGTGGGATGGGAAGCAGGTGAGAATTTTTTCAAGGGACTTGTTCAAAGTATACAACATTCTCATACATTATATTTCTAAACATTCATATCTCCTGGGAATTAACAATGAAGTCTTTTAATTGACACACTTCTTTATAGCAGTTAAAGTAGATCATTATTATTTATCCAGAGGCTTGTTTCTCTTTATGGACTTGAGCTTCTCAAGGAAGGAAACCCTTAGTCACTCACACATCTATCATGCATAATACAGAAACTATAAAATTATTTCTGATATTATATCTATATTTTTATATTGTATGTATAATCTGAAATTTGATAAACCCACTTTATCAAATTTCAAAGTAAGACTCTTTCCTAACATGGTTGTTAGAATATTTCTTTGATGATGATGGAAATTAATATAAAAAATTAACTGTATATTTAAGTTACATCTATTAGGTTTTGATCTAGGAATTATAAAAGAACATTTGTTTCATTTCTTCTTGTTTAATTTATTTTATTTTTATTTTATTCATTTTAAAGAGGAGACACAGGGTGAGAGAGAGAGAGAGAAAGAGAGAAAGGGGGGAGGAGCTGGAAGCATCAACTCCCATATGTGCCTTGACCGGACCAGTGCAGGGTTTTGAACTGGCGACCGCAGTGTTCCCAGGTCGCTTTATCCACTGCGCCACCACAGGTAAGGCTCATTTCTTCTTGTTTAAATCATAATAGTTTACATGACAAATCCCCTTTCACAGAGAGTTTTATAGAAAAATGTAGAAAAAAACATTGTGAATGTGTATAAAAATTATGCTTTATTTACCTCAATCATAATAAGTTTACTTTAAATGTATTATTCAGGGAATATATTTGACATATTCAATGGTGTATAAGTTATAATCTATTAAATATGATTTTCATATTTTGGAAAGCAGAATAGAAGAAAAATGAGAGCCCTCTGGTGGGCAATAATTTAAGTTTTAAATGTCAAGGAGTATTTTTCTGATAGGATTTTCTAAATATGAAACAAACATTATATTTCTAAACAGATCAGTAACAAAAAGTAAGATATACTTTAAAAAGTTATTTCAACTCCATAAGTATAATTTAAGTACATTAATTTTTCACAGAAAATGTCTAATGTAAGTAACTCTTTTACTAATAAGATCAATTCAAATCCACAGGAAAACTCATAACAACCAAGGACAAACAATTAAAATAAATTCATCTTATCCTCTCACATTAAGTTTAAATGACATAGTTATAAAATTAAAACCCAAATAAGTGATGAAATTAGAAACATCAAAGTGCAAATTAGGCAATAGACAGATGCATTTTTAAAATATTTTTTCTAAAGTGAAATTTTTAAATCATAAAATTAAATATTTTAAAGTAAACAATTCAGTGACTTTTAGTATATGTACTATGTACTACCTGATCTACTTCCAAAACATTTTTATTATCCAAAATTAAAACCCTATATCCATGAAGGAGTTACTCTTCCATTTTTAGTTCCCCCAGTCCTGGCAACCACCAATCTGCTTCTTGTTTCTACAAACTTACCTATTTTGAATATTTTATATAAATGGAATTATATAGCATGAAACCTTTTGTGTCTGGCTTCTTTCACTCAGCATAATACTTTTGAAATTTATTCATATTGTAGCATGTATCATCACTTCATTTCTTCTTATGGTTGAAAAATGTTCATTTATATTTATTATCAATTCATCTGTTGATGGACATTTGGGTTGTTTTTACCTTTTGGCTATTGTGAGTAGTGCTACTATGCACACTAATGTATGAGTACAGCAGGTTAGAATAATGTCATTTTGTTCTATGTCATGTTATTGTAACATTGATGAGATGTCATAGGAATTTAACTCTTGATTATATCAATCAGGTTATGACAAAATTGGTTTAATTTATATGTCATTTCACCATAGTTCCAAAAATATACCAAGGACATTAGGTAAGGAATTACTGCTTTCAATTTTGGGAGACGTATACATAGGAAGGGAATTGCTGGGTTATGGTAATCAATGTTTAAGTTTTTCAGGAACCACTGACCTTTTTCACAGCACCTACATCATTTTACATTCTACCAGCAATGTATGAGGGTTCCAATTTCTTTACATTGTGACTAATATTTGTGTTTTTGATTATACACATCATAGTGAGTACTAAGTGAGATCTCATTGTGGTTGTACTTTATATTTCCCTGGTGTTTTGTGATGTTGAGCATCTTTTCATGTGCTTAGCTGTCATTTATGTATCTTTGGAGAAATGAACATTCAAGTACTTCTACTGTTTGCCTTCTATTCTGGGTATCAGACTCTTGTATCAAATGTATAATTTGCAAATACTTTTTCTACTCTATAGATTGCATTTTTACTTTCTTGATAATGTATTTTGATCCACAGAAGTTTTTAATTTACATGAAGTCCAATTTATTTTATCTTTTGTTGGTTGTGCTTTTGGTGTCATATCTAAGAATCCATTGCCAAATTAAGGTCATGATAATTTACCTTTGTCTTTTTCTAAGAGTGTTTTAGCTCTTGAATTTTGGTTTTAATTTACTTTGAGTTAATTTTCATATATGGTGTGATGAAGAGATCCAACTCCATTCTTTCACATGTGGCTGGCAATACAGTTGTCACAATACCATTTGTGTAAAAGACTATTATTTTCCATTGAATGGTCTTGGAATTCCTGTTGAAAAGCAATTGGACATAAATGTCTGGGCTTATTTTGGACTCTCAGTAGAATTCCATTGATCTATATGTTTATGCATATGCCAGTGCTGCACTATTTGATTACTAGACTTTGTAGTAAGCTTTGAAATTAAGAGAAGTATGAATATCCTGACATTGTTCTTTTTCAGAATTGTTTTGCCAATTCATGGTCCTCTACATGTCACATAATTTGAGAAATGGCTTTTCCATTTTGACAGATAGGACCATTGTAATTTTGGTAGAATCTTTAAATTACTTTAGGCAGTATTGCCATCTTAATATTAATATCTTTATTGTTTTAGCACTGTTTTATAGTTTTCAATGCTCAAATATTTCATATCATTGGTTAAATTTATTTCTAGCTATTTTTTATTTTAGATAATATGGTCAGTAAACGTATTTTTTTAATTTTGTTTTTGGGTTATTCACTCCTGGTGTATAGAAACATAATTAATTTTGGAGTTTGAATCATGTACTCTGAAACTTTGCTGAAAATGTTTAGTACATAGTTCTAATTGATTTTTTTCATATATAATTTAATTAGTGTATAAATATTTTTAAAGCTTTAAGAAAATGTAATATATAATTCTGAAGCTTTACTGTTAATATTACAATCCTTTAAGACAGTGTATTTCAAATCACTGATGAACTATTTTTTTTTAATTTTCTGTTGCATGATGTTTTAGAACTTTTTTAATATAACTCCGCATCACTGATTCCAACTCTGAAATCTGTTTTTTTGTGCATGCCCTAGTTTTTATGCAATTTTCATTTCTTTTTGTTACAGTTAATGGCATGCATTGGTTTTTAAATTGGAGTTAAAGGGCAACAACTCTTGGATTGAACGTAACCACAAGGCAATTAATGTTCTACAAACATCTCTTTAACATTTGTAGTTGTTTTTAAATGTAAAAAATTATTATCTGATAAAAACACCCTCTTATTTTGTTTTAGGAGTGAATCATAGCTTCTTCGAGTAGGCATAAATGTAAGAATAGTACTGACCTCTTCTGTTATATATCTCTCTGTTACACACTTAAACGTCAAAGGCGCAATATTTTATCATTTGTGACATGTGCATATATTGCCTATTTTCAAATTCCCCGTGGCGATCAAGACAAGAATTAGGCTCCTCATATTGTGTGTCATAATTGTGAGGAAATGCTTCATGACTGGACAAAAGGAATATGCAAAGGAATGCCTTTTGGTATTCTCATGGTTTGGCGTGAACCTAAGGACCACAGCAGTGACTATTATCTCTGTCTGATCCATACAAATGGCATAGGCAAGAAAAAACAGCATATGATTGCATATCCTAATATTCCTTCAGCAATACGACCTATCCCATACTCTGACACACTCCCGATTCTAGTTTTCAATGGTTTTATTTCTTGTAAGGATGAAGAAAGTGAACATGGTGATCAAGTGTATTCTGATAAGATGCATGAGGAAGTGGTTGTAGAATCTTAAGGGTCTTCTTCTGATGCCAAGCAGTCATTAACCCCTCAGCAGTTTAGCCAACCCAAATTGAATGACTTAGTAAGAGATTTTGGTCTATCAAAGAAAGCAGCTGAGTTATTAGGCTCCAGTTTTCAAGAAAAGAATGAACTTCACTGGTCAGCTCAAGTATCAGATTTCAGAAAGTGTGAACAAATTTTTGTGGACTATTTTTCTGAAGACAAACACTTTGTTTACTGTCATGATATCAGTAGTCTTCTCAGCCAGCTACGTGTTACCACATACAGTCCAACAGAATGGTGGCTATTTCTTGACAGCTCTAAATGATGGCAGACTACTGCTGGAGCATCTAACAAGATTGTCCTCAACAAGTACACAAACGCAAGAGCTACAAATGCAAATTTTGCCTGAATAGAATTTAAATAAATTTTGCACAGATTTTATGATTAAAATAATATGTTCTATATCAAAATTGTAGACAAATTTTGATGCAATCGTATCTTTCAGTGTATTAGTATATTTACTGAATTATATAAATTATTATATTTTCACAAAGATGGTGGCCAAGAAGACATTCTACTTCATTATGTTAAACTAAATGTTTAAAATTTTATTATAAGATGAAAACCTAAAATCTTGAATTGCAAAAAAAACTGTAGCTTACAGAGAAAAACTAATGTCAAATTTTAGATCAGCACATTCAAATTAGGTAACAAAAATTTTGTTCCCCAGTGAATTATGCATTACTTTTATAATCAGAATATTTGTTTAATTTAATTGTATTCTATCTAATGTCATGATTTTTAGTTACTAGCAAGGTACCATGCACACAATAGCTTTCTAATTATTTATTAATTTACTAACTGTATTTACACAAAGCTAAGGACCCTCAGTTTTAATCATTTAATTAAGTTTAATCTAAATATTGGTTTGATTCTATCTTATCCCAATGTACAAAAATGCCTGTTCCAGTATTTGCAAGCCTTTCAAGGAAATTACTTACACAGAAACTTGTAAAAGAAAACTTGTATGCTACAATAAAGTTTCAGTAGTAAAAATTTAAAAAAAAAAATGCGTAGGCACTAAGCAACAGGAGTGCTACCTATGGTTCAGAACCTGAGTGTATAGTGAGTGAGTCACAGAAAAAAAAAAAAAAAAGGTGAGCACTCTCTATGGAATGTTCCTAAGGATGGGAAAAAGAGGGTAACTTTCAGGGGAAGGAATGTTGAATGCAAACATGAGAAGCATCAAGGGCAAGAAAAACATGGACAAGTTCTCTGCCTCTCATACATGACATGCAAATTTAATATCACAGGAAATATGTGGATATTGAACCATGAACAAACTTTAAAACATAGCAATCTCTTAGTCAATTGGCTTTAGATTATCTATGTATCCTTGAAGTCTAATTATATTTTTAGGAAACCTCAAAAAGTTAATTTTAGCAGTGACTTTATTATATTTGAGAGAGTCTGATGACATTTTTTAGAAAATCCAGATTGTGTCCTGTAATAGGCATGGTGATTAAATTTATTAAATCTAAACTGGGGGAAACAAAGATAGCAGAATCTCCCTCCCCTGGTAAATTTAGGAGCAATATGTTGTGATCTTTAAAAATAAGAAGTACAGAGGTGGGAGGATAAATGGTGATAGAAGAAGACTTGACTTGTGGGTAGTGAATATACAATATGGTGTACAGATATCTGTTGTAGAATTGGACACCTGAAACCTGTATAACTATGTTAACCAGTGTTACCTCATTACATTCAATTAAAAAATAAGATTTCCCCCATTATTATCTGTTTCTCTCTAGTACTAAAATAGTTACTTGAAGAAACTTAATTCCTAAAATATAGACCATGTATAGAAACTTCCAGCTTTTCCTTTGGAAGATTGTTCTGGCTATTGGGGACATTTTGTGGTTCCATATGAATTTTAAAATTTTTTTTATTTCTATAAAAATTTCATTGACATTTTGATAGATATTTGAATCTGAAGATTGCTTTGGTAGTATGGCCATTTTAACAACATTTAGTCTTCCAATCCAATGATATGATATGTCTCTTCATTTGTTTGTGTCTTCTTTAATTTATTTCAGCAATATTTTTTAGTTTTTGTTATACAGGAACTTCACTTGCTTAGTTAAGATTATTATTTTTGATGCTATTATAAAGGGGATTGCTTTCCTAGTTTCTTTTTCTGATAGTTTGTGAAACTGATGTTTGCTTATTAATTTTGTATCCTGCACTTTCACTGATTTTATTTAGTAATTCAGTTGTTATATAGTCCTTAAAATTTTCTATATATAAGATCATGTCACTTGCAAACAGGAACAATTTTACTAATTTCTTTCAAATTTGTATGTATTTTTATTGTTTTCTTGCTTAATCGCTCTGGTTAGTGACAGTCATATAATACAAGGTATAGATAGCTACCATCTTAGAAAATTTTAGCAAGTAAAGTAACTCAGTATGTCTTTACCATAATATTATAAAGAATAAAAATAAAAACACATTTACTCCTTTATTTACAATGAAATTTCCAGAATAATACAACTTTGTTAGTAGTCTAATTCCTATAGAATATGTTAAGGTAAGTAAATTTTGTGGTTTGTGCCTATTGATTTATAATTCATTGTAATCTCCAGGTTATCTAACCTATATAAATAACTAAAGTTAAAGCAGTGTTTATATAAGTTTTTGAAATTTACTTTGAATAAAAGATAACACATTTTATCTTTAAGTTTTTTTAAAAGCATCATAATTAAGCATTTCAATTACAACTAGTCAAGTATTCATTATAAAAGGTACTTAAATATCATTTTTTTTTCCCCACAGATGTTATGTCTGATTTTTTCACAATCTTCTCTTATTAATACTCTAGCTCCAGTACTGGATTTCCATCTTTACAAACATAAGTATTTGGGTTTTTAAGCAACATAAAAGGAACGTCTTAATTTCTCAAAGTGAGACATCAAAATTTTTATATACATGTTTATTAATCATGAAAAATGCAAATTATCTCCTGACAAAAAGAATGCTTTTAAAAGTGGTGGTTGCATTTTTTTCAGATATGTTTTGAACAAAATACCCCATAGTTTCTGGAATTCTAATTTTTTTGAAAGTCTTTATTAAAGAGATTAAATAGTATTTCTGGAAAGGTAAAAATCTCATTGAGGTCATTAAGTTATTTATTTCCCAAATTTGTATCTTTCCTTTTAGGATTAAACCTCTCTGTCAACATCTCAAAAATTAGTAAAATATGACCTCTTTCCCAATGCCTTTTATTATGGGCTTAATTATGTCACCCCAAAATCCATAGGTTTAAATGTAATTCTCTATATTATTTTTAGGTCTTTATGGAGGTAATTTAAGTTAAATGATGTCATAAGGGCAGGACCCAAATCCAACAAGGCTGATGTCCTTATAAGAAGAGGAAGAGTCACCAGTGAGTTCTGTCTCCTCCTGCTCTCACGTAGAGAAAATGCCATATATGGACATAGTAAAAAGGCAGCTGTTTGAAAATGAGAAAGAAAAATCTGCCTGACCAGGCAGTGACACAGTGGGTAGAGCATTGGACTGGGATGCGGAGGACCCAGGTTTGAGACCCCAAGCTTGCCAGCTTGAGCGTGGGCCCATCTGGCTTGAGCAAAAGCTCACCAGCTTGGACCCAAAGTCGCTGGCTTGAGCAAGGGGTTACTCAGTCTGCTGAAGGGCCACGGTCAAGGCACATATGAGAAAGAAATCAATGAACAACAAAGGTGTTGCAACGAAAACCTGATGATTGATGCTTCTCATCTCTCTTTGTTCCTGTCTGTCTGTCCCTATCTATCCCTCTCTCTGAATCTCTCTCTGTCCCTGTAAAAAAAACAAACAGACAAAAAACCCAACTCACTAAATCCAATTTTGAGGGCATCTTGATCTTAGATTTTCAGTCTCCAGAACTGTGAGAAAATAAATTGCTGTTGTTTATGCCTCCTACTTTGTGGAATTTTGTTATATAGAATCTCTAGCACATTAAAACAAATTATGAAATCTGTATTACTTAGGGTTGTCCCAGAGAAACAGAACCAATAGGATGGGTGTATAAATGTGTGTGGATGTGTGGGTATGTGAACAGAGGGAGAGAAAGAAGAGGAAGAAGAAGGAGGAGGAGAAGAAGAAGAAGGAGGAGAAAAAGAAGAAAATTTATTATAAGGAAATAATAGCTTATCTAGTTATGAACCCTGAGGAATCCAAAATTTCTAGTGTGGACTAGGAGGCTGAATACCTTTGAGCCAGTAGTGCTAGTTGAAGTTTGAAAGCAGTGTAATGAAAAATTCTCACTTGCTTGGAGAAGCCAGTGTTTTTTGTTCTATTGTATTTAGGCCTTCAACTGATGAAATGAGGCCCACCTACATTATGAAGGTCAATCTGTTTACTCAAAGTTCACTAACTTAAATGTTAATCTTATCCAAGAATGTCTTTCATGTTGATACATAAAATTAACCATTAAACCTTTTGAAGGCATTTTCAAATTATACTGAAATTTAACAATATATAATTTAAAATTACAGCATTGCCTTCTCCTTTTAGTTTTGTAATATCTCTTTGAATTTTGAAAAATGATAATTTCTATAAAAATCTTGTCACATACAATAGTTTTTCTTTCACTGGGTTAATCATGTTTTATCATAATATAAGGTTTCCTGAGGGAAATTATCTCTTTTCAATGATTGGTTAAGAGCATTCTTCCCACTTTTGTTTGAATAGCTTGTGATTTTTTCTTTTTTCCTTTTATAAAAAGAAACAGTATTTATAAAAGATTGGCCATCTATGTCATCGGCATACAGCATAAGTAATATATTACGTCAGAAAAACCTATGTGCACTGAGAGTCTCAGTATTTAACCTCAATACTGTTTGGACTTCTTACTCTTCAAATAGCATTTCATTCATTGTGACATAATAAAGTTAAATTACAGTTCAGTGATAATATTGGTATCTAAAATATCAGCTCTAGTATGTAACTTGATACTTTTCTTAAAAAAGATAATTCACATTCATCAAGAATCCCTTCTGACAAGGAAGAATTTAAGGCAAGACATATGTTTTATTTCACCTAATTGATTAGCCATAAAAATATTATATGTGGGTTTTTTATCTGTACTTCCAGTTATGAATGATCAAGCTATTTCATATATAAATAAATTTTGGCATGATAAACTCTGTTGTCCAGAATTTATGCCATTTGTGGGATTAATTACTTTTTACCCATTTTATTAGTGATATGCCTATGTGCCAATAGGCATGCTCACAGGTTCTTGTTTTGTTTTCTGAGAGACAATCTTCTCTCTTTAGTAATTAATTTAAGATTATCTAGGACAGGGGTCCCCAAACTATGGCCCGCGGGCCGCCTGCTGCCCCCTTAAGCCATTTTTCCGGCCTCCGCCGTACTTCCGGAAGGGGCACCTCTTTCATTGGTGGTCAGTGAGAGGAGCACAGGATGCATCCGCACCCATAGTTCCCATTGAAATACTGGTCAGTTTGTTTATTTAAATTTGCTTGTTCTTTATTTTAAATATTGTATTTGTTCCTGTTTTGTTATTTTACTTTAAAATAAGATATGTGCAGTGTGAATAGGGATTTGTTCATAGTTTTTTTTATAGTCCGGCCCTCCAACGGTCTGAGGGACAGTGAACTCTTCCCCTGTGTAAAAAGTTTGGGGACCCTGATCTAGGAGATCTGTAATCTTACTTTTTATTCCTTGCTACTTTATCCAAATGAAAGCATTTACTCAGTGACACTGAATGATTCAAAGGTTTTAATAAAAAGTGTTGTCTTGGAGTAGGCTGCTGTAATAAAATATACATGTGGTTTGCCAACAAGAGCAATTTATTTCTCAGTTATGAAAACTGAAAGTCTGAGATCATGGAGCCAATATGATCAAGAAGTGCTGGTGAGAGCCCTCTTGCACACTGCTGATCGCTGACTTCTCACTGTATCTGCCCATCATGAAAGAAAAGTGGTAGAATTCTCTGTCCTCTTATGATACGGTCACTAAACTTACTCATTAGGGCTCTTTCGTCATGACCTTACTACCTTCTAAAGGCCCTGATTCTACATTTCATCACATTGAGGATTGTATTTCAACATAGGAATCTTGGGAGATGCGGTGCAAACACAAACATTCAGTCTATTACAAATGTGAATACTGTGCTCTTGATGTGGTTTTTGCCCCCAGTAGAATTTTAATTGGCCTTTATTGCTTACAACCTTCTCGGTTTTTATTTCACTTGTCAAAGATGAGAAGCACTTGTATCTTTCATCCCAGGAAATGTTGGAATATTTGCAATATCTGGGTTTTTTTTTATTTCTGAAAACTGGCCAATTTATTTCTTGGTTCATATCATTCTTATATCACCTTAATTGTGTGCAGCCAAGACACACTAATAATATTGCTTCCAAATCTCTTTATCTAAAACCACAGGCTAAATGAACACAATGCCAGCCTTCCAAGTTATCACAGGTGAAACTTTTACTTAATATTTTTCACAGAGTAATATGGATTATATCTTTATAGACTCTTACAGAGATGCCCTTGGTACCTATTTCCCAGGACTAAAACCAATGATGTGTGTGACACTTAGAATATTTTGTGATTAGCACCCAATATTTAGCACCAATTTCTGTATTAATCAGTATAGCTAAGTTATGGAGTGACCACAAATGGTTCAAATATCTTAGTGGTTTATCAAAATATGTATTTCTTTCCACATTACATATCCATTTTGGATTAACTGCATGTATTCTTCATTGGACACAATAAGCTAATTGAACTGATTCATTTCTGGGGCATGATGATCTCATAGACAAATAAGAAAGAAGGTAATGGACAGGACTAGAGCTCTTACAGTTTTTGTTTAGGAGTAGCACTTCCACTCATATTCAACAGACCAAAGCTAGTTAGTTATATTGCCAAACCTGATGTCATCGGGTCAAGAATGAATTATTTTCTCGTAGGAAAGGGCTTCATAACTCTGTTGAGAGCAAAATCAAAAGTTTTGGAAGATAACATACTATACTACACGTTAAAAAAAATAATGATAATACCTAATACTTGTTTAACACTTACTACATGTTAATCTTTGTTCTGACTACTTTATCCGTATGTACTAAGTCAGATGATGGTTATAACACTATATGTAGGAAATACCATTTTACAGATAAAGAAATTGAATCAAGTGAAGTTGAAAAGTTATATGAAAAGGCACATAAATCACCACACATACATTCAAACAAAGATTTCTAGTGTCAGAGTCAAACTTAATTTATACAAAATATTGACCTTTCTTAAGCTGTTCATGTAAATTTTATACAAAGGCATATTTTAATATAATTTTATAATAAAAAAGATACTAGAATTTTCCAAACCCTCTTTTAAGCCTATTTTCTCCTATACTTTGACTCTGTTTTTACTTGTAAGCTTTAAGTTCTGTGGCTGAACTACTCACAGAACTTGTTTGGAAAAAGTTCACAGAATTATTCTACCATTTACAAATAAGTATGACCACTGACTTGTCAGTAGATTCCAGAATTGTGTTGTAAACCTTAAATAGGTAATTTTGTTTAATATGTTTTTGTCATAATAGATATTAAACTTGATATAAATAGGAAGAGAAAAAGGTTCCAAATATTTTATTAGGTCCCAAAATAATTGTTTCATGCCCAACTTCTATTGTATGATTCCTCAGGAGACATTATGCTATGGTCTTCTGATTTTCAAACATCAAGTTCTCTGCATGATATAAAAAGGGAATGATTAAGATGCCCCTAAATGGAAGCATTTGTGGGCTATTTAGAAGAATTTATAGTTGGAAATGCAGATGGAGCTTATTTTAGCATCAACTTTTAAAGAGATTAGGAAAATTTTGTTTAAATACTCTTTTACTGAGTGACTTTTGTAAGTCTAAGTCTCATGACAGCTAGTTCCTTTTAAGAGATCCATCTATTCTTAGTTGGCCTACCCTTAGTGACCTATAAAATTGTACATTCTGACATGTGTTTCTAGACAACTAAATACATTTAAATTAAATGGTGTGTGTGTGTGGGGGGAGAAACTGCTGATTTATGCAGAAGAAAGCAAGTGTTCTTATTCAAAACAGAAATATGGTTTTAGTAGCTGCCAATAAGATACTGTAATAATTTCTAATTCATGAATTACAACTGGTTTAAAAGAATCACAAGAATTGAATAAACTGAAGAAAATTAATCACATTTGATAAAGATAATCACATATTCTAAAATGTATGCAACTGTTTAGAGGTGAAAACCTCAAGATATATGTGAATTATGTCCCTGTTTTAAAGTGGCTGTTTCAACAATAACTGATTGAATAAAAATAAACTATGGCCACCAAGAAAACACATTCTCCCAGGAATTTTTGAGATGAGTAGGTTTACTCTGAAATTATGCTAAAATTTATGTCAGTGAGATTACATTTTATGTAGTTATTCTAAATTGGCTCAAAGTTTGTCGCAAAATTCTAGCTTCATCATGACTTATGCATAGAACTTTTGTGAAGGGTTTTAGCTATTTTAATTATAGAAAAATGTTCTTGTATGTTCCTTAGGGACATATGTATATATATTTTCTCTATAGCAAATTGTTTTTACTATTTTGACTTCTGTAATATTTTATCTTATTCTAGACATTTTTGTTTATATTTTATCTATTTATGTTTTCAAATTATATTTTATTTACTTTAATGGAATATAAAAAGTATAACATGCTTAGAAAAGCAGAAAATACAAAAAATAGACCATACCTCAAACCAGTGGTATTCAACCATTTTACATTTGGGAACTGGTGTAAACAGAAAAATTAATTCAGGGATTGCTAAGGCAGGAATCACCCTGAGCATGTGCAAATTCAACTATAATCATTGAGTCTATAATCTTCATACAACATTAGGGTGGTTAACTCATAGATCAGCACAAAGTTTTTCTGGGGGATCATTTTTGTGGGCCAGCTGTTGAAAAACACTCCCTCAAACCCCTTCAGAGAGGCTCTTTTCATACTCACAGACATCAGAAAACCCAAATATTTAGGAGTCATACTTAAGACTCAAATCTACCTAAGAACCATATATTTTGGGCAAGATACTTAACATCTATAGATTTCTATCTAACATGGCAGAAAAAATAAGTGGAAAAATACATACGAATATATATATATATATATATATATATATATATATATATATATATATGGAATGATTGGAATGATGTCTACAGCATATTAAAATTAATATTTGTTGTTTTAATTTTATTTATTTAAATAAATTTTAATTGAGAGAGGAAGGGGGGGATATCAATCTGTTCCTGTATGTGCCCTGACTGCGGTTTGAACCAGCAACCTCAGCACTTTGGGATGATGCTCCAACCAACCTAGCTACCAGCCAGGGCTAAAATTCAATATTTGTTTTGTTTCCTGAATTTGATTGTCTAATTCTATAATTTTCAAAATAAAAACACTCTTGAAAACAAACAAAAAAAATCTTACATGAACTCCTACGTACAGAAAAGACATGAGCACAATTGCTATGGTTAGAGTGTCAGTGGTAACAGTGAACCCTATCAGCTCATTGACCACTATTCCTTTCTACATTTGTCTACCTGGATCAAACACACATTGGACTATCATAGAGATAAATTAATTAATTTACAGAATTTTCGGATATGTTTCAAAAGAACAGTAGAATTTTGGAGATAGTGAGATTTTACTTTATTGAACAGATATTCTTTTGTATCTCACAGGTTATGTCACTAGCTAGGTAATTTTATCCAGTCATGTGGCTTTAAAATGATATGGTAACCACTTATGAATTTATACATTCAGTCTAATCCATCCTCCTATTGTCTGTTTTCATTTACATAACTACCTTTTTGACATCCATGATTAGATTCCAATATACTGCTCAACATTATGCAAAAATGTTCTCTATCTTGAACAATGACAAGGGGTCCAATTTGGATTTACCCAAAAGCAGAACCTGGGACAAGAATTACGGTACAGTATGGAGTTTCTCAAAAAATTAAAAATGGAACTGCCTTTTGACCCAGCTATCTCACTTTTAGGAATATGTCCTAAGAATACCAAATCACTGATTCAAATGAAGAGATGCATTCCCATGTTTATTGCAGCATTTTTACAATAGCCAATATCTGGAAACAGCCCAAGTGTCTGTCAATGAACAAATGGATTAAAAAACTATGGTACATATACACAATGGAATACTACATGGCAGTGAAAAAAAAGGAAATCTTACCTCTTGGAATGGCCTGGATGGACCTGGAAATTATTATGCTGAGTCAGTGGTTCTTAACCTTTTTTGAGGTATTGAACCCACCAGTTTCATATGCGCATTTAGCGAACCCTTCTTTGGTGATAAATAAAATATGATTTTTTTTCCAAATCAAGACATAGGTATATGTTTTTTTACTGGTGCACAAAATGAGCCGTGCATGAACATCACCTTGCTCAAAGAACAAAACCAACAAAGTGCATGAACTCACAACAAATTACGGTATTACTTTATTCTGGCCTCCATGGCAGAGGCTTCTCCGATCCCCTGATACCAACTCATCGAACCCCTAGGGTTTGATAGAACCCAGGTTAAGAACCACTGTGCTAAGTGAAATAAGCCAGGCTGAGAAAGACAAATATCATATGATTTCACTTGTATGTGAAATCTAATGAACAAAGTGAACTGAGGAATAGAATAGAGGCAGAGGTGGGTCACAGGGAGCAGAGAGGCAGCTGTCAGAGAGAAGGGGGATGAGAAGATGAGATCAGAGAAGGTGATGGGATTAGTAAAATTATATATACATAATACATAGATACAGAAAACAGGACAGCAAATCCCAGAGGGAAGGGGGGAGGGAGTTATGGGGGAAAAAAGCAAAGGAGATGTACTGGGGGACATAGGAGTAGGGGGGAAGGAGTTATATTGAGTGGGACACTTGAATCCATATTAACACAATAAAATAAATAAAAAATTAAAAAAAAGAATTATGGCACAGGAATTACAATTGAGGGGTGATTACAGGAGGATAGAGTGAGAAGTTTGAGTCAGGGCAGGAAGAAGAGTCAACAAAGGAGTGTGTTATCAAGGTCACTGTTGCGGACAGTGGGGCTCAATTCTACTAGGATAAGCTGTTAAGCAATCAGAATGCCTTCAGAATTTTTTCCTCTGATGGATGGGATGTTGAAGTTATGTATTGGTTCCTGTCTCCCGTTATCAAGGGTGGTTTCTGAGGTTTTAACTCTCTAACCTTTTCTGTGTTTACAAGCAGGTTAAGTGGGTTCCTATAGATTTAGAGAAGAAACTAGGGCAGAAACAGAAAATTTATTCTGTGCACTGTTGAGGAACAACAGGTCACATACAAGTGTATAACATGATATACCAACACTGTGGCTGAATCAGAGTTTGGTCAAAAAGCTGCAATATGGTCTAGTGAAAACATTTGTTATCATTTCTGCTTTGAACACCTGCATTAAATCAACCCTGCTAATAAGTTTTCACTGTGCTGGCAGGCATAACCTCCATGTACTGTTAGCACTGAAGATAGAGAATAACTAACTGACTGACTGACATCCACCAAATGAGTCATCCTGTTTCCCTGGCTTTTGAGTGCTACTTCTGTTGTGGATATTCTCTGGTGAGCTCTTATGTAAGACAAAAATATCTGTGTGATTTGTACCCTAATCAATCAGAGTAAGGGCAAAATCTGATTATTTATAAATCATTCAAAGTAAAGGCACTGGAAGAAAGCTTCATGGAAGAACTGATAACTAGAATGGACCTATTAGGTAAATTTAGAGAAAAGGTAAATAGATTTCTAGGGCATGTGTTGAGCTTGAAAAAGAATGTATGGTTCATAATTGACAGAATATATTTGAGGCAGACTAAAAAGATTATTAATCTTGAATAAAGAAGGGCATCAACTCTGACACTTTATCAGTCATAGAAATACATGCAAATACCAAATATTAGTTTTGATATTTTAAAATTTAATCTTATGAAGAGTAATGTATTCAAATATTTTAGAATTCTCTTTCACACATGTCCCCAATCTGCCACGTGCTTTCACCTTCATTAGTAACCAAATCTTTTTGATTTTGGTATTTCTCTCCAGAGTTTTTATTTTTAATGTGAATAAAACAAGCATAAATAATATTTTTATTTCCTCTTCCTTTTACACAAAATGTGAATACTAGATTATAGTATTTCAGCCTGCTGGGAACTACAGTGTCGCATGGAAAAAACTTACTCAAGACAAAAACTTACATCAAGAGAAAGAGAGAGGGAGGCTTGCCATGGGGGAGGGGGAGGCAAAGAGAGACCTCCTGAATCTCCTTCTCTCTTAGCTTTTATTATCAGAAGCAGAACAGAGGTAACAGGATTACAAGGGAGGAAGATCAGGTGACAAAGGGAAGAATGATTAAAGACCATTTTGCTGACCTGGAGAAAGGGCTAAATTGGTCAATACATTACTTTTCTTTTGCTAATTAACAAGCACAAAGGAAGGGGCAATCCAAAAACTCTAGACCAGTGGTTCTTAACCTGGGTTCTATCAAATCCTAGGGGTTCAATGAGTCGGTCTCAGGGGTTCGGAGAAGCCTCTGCCGCGGAGGCCAGAATAAAGTAATACCACAATTTGTTGTGAGTCCATGCACTTTATTGGTTTTGTTCTTTGAGCAAGGTGATGTTCATGCACAGCTCATTTTGTGCATGTAAAGCCAGTAGTCAAGGCCACCATCACAGCCACCTGACTCATGCAGGTTCGATTAGATTCGAACAGTCGGTAATAAAACAACGGAGTCAAGAACTGGTGAGCCATCAGCTTTAATTCTAGCTTGCACCCGGCGGGCAAGCAAAAACACACACTGGGCTCCAAATCCCACACATTCAGTGCTCACAAAGCTACTGACTTATCCGAGTTTCCTAGAATCAAAGGTTTCTAGCTCACCAGACTTATTCACCTCTGTTTCCCATCTCCTCCTGCACAAACTCTTAACAAACTGGCTTCTTCCTCAGCACTCTGTCATCTTGGCTACTTCTCCTGGCCTTCACGTGGCCTTACTCTGCTCTCCTCTCTAATACCAACCTCAGGAACTCAGGAACCAAGAGAGAGAGCAAGCTCCCGGACTGCCCCAGTTTATAGCATAGAAAATCCAAACCTTTAATCCAATTATACATAAAGAAAGTCTCTTGATACAAAGCCACCCATCTGAGGCATAATGGGATTCCTCAGGAGAGTGCACCACCCTACATCATCCAATCAGTCAAGGGTGTGGGGAAGAGTTTGCTCTTAAACTAAGCCTTAGGCTATAATGACCTGGCCTGCCTACATTACAGCTTTTCCCCCACAGCCATCTCAAGCATAAGGGCAAATAATATCACCTGGATGACGGGCTTCCATGTGGGCAGCGCCATCTTTAACAAAGTGAGCATATTATATTTTATCTGCCGAACAGTGCACCAGTAAAAAAACATATACCTATGTCATGAATTGGGAAAAAAATCATATTTTATTTATCACTAAAGAAGGGTTCAGTGAATGTGCATATGAAACTGGTGAGTTCAGTACCTCAAAAAGGTTAAGAACCATTGCTCTAGACTGTTTTTCTAAAGCCTGTTCACGTGCCTTCCTTTGTATCTGCACAAAGGTCACCCACTCACACTTTCTGGGTGTTTGCATCCAAGAGACATTCACTCAGGGTTTTTACAGTAACTAAAGTTCCTCAATCCAAGTCATAGAGGGTTCAAGGTTAAGTAGGTGATTCCCTACACTAGATATTGTTATGCTCCTACATTTTTTTTTATTTAACAATATCTTGGATAAATTTTATATTACTTTCTTCTTTACTACCTTTTGTATATAGCCAATACTCCTTTCTTTCTTTGTGTTTTACCTTTGTAATAGCAAATGTGCTTATGTTTTTTACATGATTTGTTGACTTTAAATGTTATCTTTTGATTCACAAAATTTCAACAAATTTACTTTAGTTACCACCTTTTTATCACCTTCTCTCCCAGTTTTTTTGTTTTTATGTTTTGGCAATGTGTTGACTAACCTCTTGGGTCTGAATTCTACTGTTAAATATATTAAATTTCTATCCCAGTGCTTTGTCTTATTTTTTGCAATTTTTACTTGGTTAGCTGAAATGCACCCTCCTTACATTAACAATACATAAGAGAAAACCAGGAAAAAATACTTTCTTCATACTTATTATAAAGCCTGTAGCCACGGCCACCATATCAGCCACCTGGCTCATGTAGGTTCGCATTAGATTCGGACAGTTGGTAATGAAACAATGGAGCCAAAAACTGGTGGGCCATCATCTTTAATCCTACTTGCACCCAGTGGGTAAGTAAAAACACACACTGGGCTTCAAAACCCACTCATTCAGTGCTCAAAAAGCTACTGACTTATCCAAGTTTCCAAGAATCAAAGGCTTCTAGCTCACCAGTCTTATTTACCTCTGTTCCCCATCTCCTTCTCTCTGCACAAACTCTGTACTAACTGGTTTCTCACTCAGCACTCCACCATCTTGTCTGCTTCTCCTGACCTCCTCCACATGGCCTTTTTCTGCTCTCCTCTCTAATGCTAATCTCAGGAACCAAAAGAGAGGGAGTTCCCGGCCTTCCCCACTTTATAGCATAGATTTAAACCCTTTAATCCAATCTACATACAAGAAACTCTGATACAAAGTCACTTATCTGAGGCATAATGGGAGAATCCCTCATGAGAGTGCACCACCCCACATCATTCAATCAGTCAAGGGTGTGGGGAAAAGCTTACTCTTAAAACTAAGCGTTAGGCTATAAGGACCTGGCTTGCCCACAGCCTGTCCCCCAACACACATTAATATCAACGGACTTGCACGTGGGCAGCACCATCTTTAACAAAGTGAGCATAATATATTTTATCTGCCCAACACTTGTATTTTCAAAACTATTTGTAATCCTTAATCCTTTATATTAAATGTCAGCTTTGCTGGATATAAAATCCTTACATCCTAATTTATTTACTTCATTATTTTGTAGGTGTATTACTCTAATATAACTTCCACCTTTTTTCACAGCCTGATTTCCCCCTTCTTAGATGTTCTTTTTGTTTGTCTGGCTGATGTATTTGATTATTAAGTTTTTGGTCTATTTCTTCTGGTACACAATATGCCTTTATAATTTTTAAACTCAAATTCTTATTTTATTTTATTAATGTTTTCAAATTTGAATCTCCAAAGATGTGTTTTGATCAGGGAATTTGGTAATGTATATTCTCAATAGTCTTTATTTATCTTCAATGTCTACTATTTCCTCTCTAGTGTTTTGCAGCTCTTTATTTTCACTTTTTAAAATTCATTTCTTTCTCATTTCCATTTTCTGTAGCCCCTATAATAAATTCAGCTCTGTTTATTATTCTTCACTCTCCTTCAAATATCATACTTATTTCTACTGATTATGTTTTCTATTCTTTCTTTCTTGAGTTCTACTGCTCACTTCCCATATTTTGATTGATTCTTTTGACTTCACATCTCATTCCTGGGCTCTTAAAATTTTAATTTTCTTTTTAGAGAAAATTGTGTCATTTTAATTTTGAGTCTTGGAATGTAATATTTTTATCTCTGCAAATGCAGTCTTTTTCTGGTGAGAGTCTCTCATCTACTGGAAAGTGTTGGAATATAACTTAACGTCTCTCATTCTTCTCTGTACTTTCTCTTACATATTTTTGCCTGATTTCAGCTGCTTCAGCAGCAATACTATGTACTTTTAAGACAGTAGGGAAAAATATATGTGTGTATATATAAAGTTATATATACATATATATGCTTAGTTTTGTTGATAATGTACCTTGCATATTTTTATTTTTGTGATTTTTATGGATTCTAGGAGAAGAAGAATATGCCTTATGCAGCCATGTTGTTGCTGCATTTCCCAAACATTTACTCTCTCATTATTTCTGAATTATGAAAATGTGGCTCTCCCATTGTTCATTAGAATAGTAATTAAATGATAAGTATAAATTCAGTATTATGAAAAATGAATACTATCATGAAAAACTATCAATAATCTATCTGTTATACTAGAGTAGGAAATTGCCTACATATAGGAGATATTAAATGCCATTATTCATATTATAAATACAGCAGTTCATTATGCTGAGCACTAATGGAAAAATAAACATAACTTAGAAGTTCAAATGTTTTTTTATTTTTTTTTAATGAGAATGGTAAAAATGATGAATTGCTTGTTCTGATTCACAAAGCAGCTTAGAGGACCAAAATAGCTAATTTCATTATTTTGACAATTGTTTACACTGATGAAGCCTCTGTATGAATTACAGTTGTTGACCATATGTGCAATAGTTTTTATAAGCAAAATACTTTTATTTACAACTACTTAAAAATATGTACAACACATGCAACCAAGGCCTTTTTGCCAGTGTAAAGGGCTATCAACACCAGTTATCTTAAGTGTACTTTTTTAAATCAGATTACAGTGCTAAGTACAGGAAAAGCAAAAGCCATGAAATTTACTATACTATGAACTCCTGACTTGTTTGTGCACGATAGTCATCTGCTACATGATTGGAACATCAGTCAACCACAGAGACATTATATTTTCATTAGCAAGCGATCCAACTACTGGAGTTGGAAAAAAAATATTTGGTAAGTCCAAGTATAAGATTGCTCAGAGTTCAACAAGAAAGAGAGAGACTAAATAGAAACATGAGTTCTCACTTTTCCTCTTGATTTCGCATTGTTTTGCAACTGTCTTAATGTTAAGATTCCTCATACACAGGTTTGAATTTAAATTTAAGTGAGTTAACCAGAGTTGAGAAGAAACTACATTCTTTTGTTTTCTTAGCCTCTCTCTATTTAGCAAGAAAATAGTTAGATGCTAAAGGTGCATACATAGTTAAAGAGAACTTCTGACCATAAAGGATAGCAAATGTCATACATTAAAAAGAAAAAGGTATCATTTGTTTCAATTGTTTTAATTAACTTCCCCAAGAGAAAATCTGCTAAATATCCTGAAATCAAGTGGAAACCACTTGTGAGAAAGAAGTAAATTATGCTAAATGACACTGGAATTCAGTACAATGAAAAAATCTCATTTAAAAGGGCTGGCAGATAACAAAAAAAAAATGAATAAACTATTGCAAAAAGTGCATGTTTATGAAGGACGTTTTCTTGGGGAAAGAGGATTAACTAGTATTAATCACAGAAGAGTTGACTATACTACTTAGTGGTTATTTTTTAATGTAGTTCATGTTTATGAAGTTGCATGCAGCATATCTGTATTTGTCAGCTAGAATTATTTATATCATTACCATTAAGTTTTGAGGACTAAGCATAAAAAGACCTTTTCTTCTCAGTTTAACAAAAACATCACAGAAAAACATCTAATCATTACATATTTCAGATAAATGGTGGTGGGCAGGCAATGAAGGGAGAAAAATATTTAGTTTTATATGAGAGGCATGAAGCCAGAAACCTTGCATAACTTGCATACAGTATCTGATTACATTAATATGTAAAGTTTAAAATGTACCGCAGTGTAGCCCCAGATGTATCATCCCTCAATTTTCCCATTAAATATCTATAAAATTATACAAAAAAGACACAAATTGGCTAAGTGAAATAAGCCAGACACAGAAAGAAAAATACTGCATGATCTCACTTACAGGTGGAATCTAAAAAGTTAAATTCATGGAAAAAGAGAGTAGAAAGGTGGTTACCAAGGGTGGAGAGGTGGAGAAATAGGAAAATGTTAGTCAAAGGATACAAAGTTGCAGTTATATAGGATGAATAAATTCTAGAGATCTAATGTACAGCATGGAGACTATAGTTAATATTATATTATATAATGGAAATTTACTAAGGTTAGATCTCGGGTGCTCTTACAACACACATCCAAAGCAAAAACAAATTAATAAATGCCATGGTAATGGCTGCCAGGTTCTGGTTAACGTACCTACTATTAGGCTAACAGAACCAGAATAAGAACAATACATCCTGACCGCATGGCATTTCTGACTAGTTCTTCCTTCAGTAGAGATCCACAGAAGGTGGGAAGAATATATATCACTAGCACAACCTGAATAAAAGACCTAGGAGTCCTTTTCCATTACCAGGTAGGTCTACTAATTGAGGAGGCCAGAATCCTGGGTTCCTTCTGTCTGTAATTTTTATCGCTAGGTTCTTATTTTCTTATTCTCACATTTACAGAAATGGCAACTCCTGGAAACAACTGGACAGAAAGGAAAGAAATGTCAATAACATTGTATAAACCTGATGGCTTTATGGTGAGGAGAGGATAATAATATTGGTTGCCATATCGCTGGAAATATTATTTTTTTTTATTTTTTCAAAAATTTAGAGAACCAGAAAGCCAGGTGTGGGGAGAGGAGAAAATACTGTGTCTCTGTATGACAGACCTCTCTGATGATAAATAGAAATTAGGTTAAGAACTGTGAATATTAGCCTGCTCTTTTATTGATCTTAGAAAGAACTCACCCTTTAAATAAAAATTTTACCACTTCTATGATGATTAATATATGTCAGATATTGTTCTAAACCCTTTTATAAATATATATTTTTAATTTTTCTGGAAACCTTATGAGGTATATATTTCAATTTATTACCCAGACTTTACAGATAGCAAACTGAAGCATAGAAAAGTAAAGTTCACGAAACTTTTATTTGCTGAAATCTGGATAAAAACCCAGGCAATACTGATTCAGTGTCTGGACTTCTAATCATGATTCAATACAGAAAGAGAGTAGAACCCATGTGGGTCTTGTACAAGACCTACCTCAGTGATCCATTTTAAAACTTATAAAGAAAACATCATTGGAATCAATGGAAAAAAATGATAGACATAAGAAAAGAAATACCAAATGAATAAACCAGAGGAAGAGCCACTTCTGAAAGTTATATTCTATGAAGGCTAGAAGTATAATAAAATTATATGAAATCTTTAATATTGTGTCAGATGAGAGAAGAAAACTTAATATCACTAAGTGGAGACAAAAAAAAGAAAAGACAAGCAGATGAGGTGAAAAAGGTAGTTGATTAGAAAAACATTTTGAGAAAATCAAATTCAATAATAGATTTAAAATCCATAATATATTCAATTTAACCAATAATAAATGGATAAACTTGAGTGAGTTTGCAAAAAAGCATAATTTCAAAATTGATTAGACCAAGTAGAGAAAATATTAGACCAAATGAAGAGAAGTAATAATTAAATAGACATAGTAGAAATTGTTTTATGAGATGAAAAAAAATGCCTGATTAATATTAAAGGAGCCTTCCATGCCCCACACAAAATAAATTGTAAGATATTTATACTAAATTTAAAAAATAAAGGTAAAACATGCCTGCCTTTTTTTTTTTTTTAGCTCAAATAGTTAAATACTAAGGAGAATTATCAACTTTTTATCCGTGTCATAAATTTGTCCCTATAATCACAGGGGCCCTGGACCCAAGTCCAAGACAATGGCAGTTCCTCAAGAATATTTTCCATTTGTTTCATGGTTTGTATAACCCGGACCTTCTTTGTTCAGTGTTGATCATTTGTATATTCTAGGGAAACATAAAGGCTATCTAAATTTTCAAAATTTACAGCTTAGTTACATACCTTAAAATATTTAAACAATACATCCTCCATTTTGTAGTCATATACCCTTTTTTATTCTTACTGTTATGCCTGCAGTTCTGTTATTTCATCTGCTAGCTTTTCCAGAGACTTGTTTATGTCATGGTTGTCTTCAAAGAACCAACTGTTAAATACAATTTCACTGCATCTCTGTTTTCTTGTCTTTTAGTTTCTGCTCTTATTATATTATTTCCTCATGGGTTTCTTAAGCTTAGCTTTTGTGGCTGGTGTGTTTTCACTAATTTCCTAAGCTGAATATTTAATTTGTTCTCATTCTTTCTTGATTAATACTAAAAGCATTTAAGGCTATAATTTTTTCTCCTAGGCTATATCCCATAATTTGTAGTGCAATAACATTATCTAACTAGCCTACAATTGCAACTTTTATTTTCTCAGTGATACAGGATTTATATATAAGAGAATGCTATTAGATTTCCAAATGGATAAATATTCTGGATGTTTATTAACTTTTCCTATTGTATCTTAATTTTATTTTGCTGTGGATGGAAAATATAGCTTATACAATTTCAATTTCTTGGAATTTTGAAATATATTTTTTATGGCCTAATATATAATCAATTTTAATGTTTCCATGGGAGTTGAAGAAAGTGTGTTCTCTGTAGGAGTTAAAGTATAACAATTAAATCCATTTTATTTACTGTGGTAGTAATTGTCCATGCATCCTAAGTAATAGATATTTCTGGTTATAGCTGAGCAAAATTAGTTTCAAATTTTTTATTTTCTGATTTCTAGTATCTTTCCCATCCTGACTAAGGCTGATCAAATGAGTAGTACTTTGAACATATATACTCAAAAAATAAAAGATCAGGGGGGAAGCAAGATGGTGACGGAGTAGACGGACGTACCAACTTCCAACTCCCAGAAGCAAAGTGGATTATAACTCAATTTAAAGAACCATCATCTGGATAAACCAACTATGAACTAAACTAAGTGAACTATTCAACCAAGGAACACAGAAGAAGCCACATTGAGACTGGTAGGAATAGCGAAAACGCGAAGAGGGCTGCCCAGCTCCCGGAGCAAGCGGCAGCCCGGAGAGACCTGCGGGGTGGGAGGAAAGTTTGGTGGAGGGGGAGGGACCTGGGTCCCAGGAACCAAGCCCCAGCCTGCAGTCCTAGAGCCTAAAAGAGGCGTTTGGACAGTTTTGAGCTGTGAAACAAGTGAGGGAGCTCCCAGGCCTACAGTGTGGAGTATTAGGTCCCTTCCTACTCTGCTGAGGGCTGCTTAAGGGTTTGGGGCGGCAGGACGCTGAGGCGCGGTTTTGTTGGCGTGGGCGGAGGCCAGGCCGATGGGAGATTGGTCTAGCCCAGAGGGACGGAGGGAACCGTGAAAGCGGTCCGGAAGCTGCGGGCCCACCTTTAATCCCACTTACGGGGACAAAGCGGGAGGCCAGGAACGGGCAGGCCCTGCGCAAGCCGGCCCTGACCGCGGGGACCGGGCTAGGACCAGGGACAGGCAGGGGCTCGCGGCTGAGCTGACGCTACCAGCCCCCGCTCCCCCCCCCCACGGCTGGAACGGGGTAGACCCCGAGACAAGTGGAAGCTCGCAGCTGAGCTCACGCTACTATCCCCATCCGGCCGGAGAAACGGCGGATTGCATTCATACGTGCACGAGCGGGCTCCGAATGCGGGGACGGGTAAGAGTCCGGGACGAGCTGAAGAACACAGCTGAGCGGAAGCCAGCAAACATGCCCGCCCCAATAAACCTTGGTTTCCGACCCTGCGCAGAAGGGCCCTGGCCTCGAGGGCAGGGCTAAAGCTCCGGACGGGCAAAAGCTTGCAGCTGAGAGCAGTAAGGCTGGGAAACACTCCACACATTCAAGAAGCACACAGAACTCCATAAAGAGAAAACCAAAAAGATCTACACCAAGACACATCATAGTTAAAATACCAAAGCTAATGAATAAAGAAAAAAATTTAAAAGCTGCTAGAGAAAAAAAGGCTATCACCTACAAAGGAGCCCCCATAAGGATGACATCGGACTTCTCAACAGAAACACTTGAGGCCAGAAGGGAATGGCAAGATATAATCAAAGTAATGCAGAAAAAGAACCTAGAACCAAGACTACTTTATCCAGCAAGGCTAACGTTTAAAATTGAAGGAGAAATAAAGAGCTTCCCAGAAAAAGAAAGCCTCAAGGAATTCATAAAAACCAAACAAATTCTGCAAGAGGTACTAAGGGGCCTCTTGTGCACAGTTTAAAGGGAGGAATGAATAGAGCAAAAGAAGAATACAGCTTTAAAGAATAAAATGGCAATAAACAACTACATATCAATAATAATCTTAAATGTAAATGGATTAAATGATCCAATCAAAAGACAGGGTAGCTGCATGGATAAAGAAACAGGACCCATACATATGCTGTCTACAAGAGACACACCTTAAAACAAAAGTTGCTCATAGACTGAAGGTAAAAGGATGGAAAAAAATATTTCATGCAAATGGAAATGAAAAAAAAGCAGGGGTAGCAATACTTATATCAGACAAAATGGACTTTAAAACGAAGGCTGTAGTAAGAGATAAAGGAGGACACTACATAATGATAAAGGGAACAATTCAACAAGAAGATATAACTATTGTAAATATCTATGCACCAAATATAGGAGCCCCGACATACATAAAGCAGACTTTGATGGATATAAAGGGCGAGATTAACAGCAATACTATCATAGTAGGGGATTTCAATACCCTTCTAACAATACTGGATAGATCCTCAAGAAAGAAAATTAATAAAGAAACAGCAGACTTAAAGGAGACACTAGATCAACTTGATTTAATAGATATCTTCAGAACTTTTCACCCTAAAGCAGTAGAATATACATTCTTCTCAAGTGCTCATGGTACGTTTTCTAGGATAGACCACATGTTAGGACACAAAAATGGTCTCAATAAATTTAAGAAGATTGAAATCATATCAAGCATTTTCTCTGATCACAATGCCATGAAACTAGAAATTAACCACAAAAGAAAAAATGAAAAATACTCAAACACTTGGAAACTAAATAGCATGTTATTAAATAATGAATGGATTAACAATGAGATCAAAGAAGAAATAAAAAAGTTTCTAGAAACAAATGATAATGAGCATACATCAACTCAAAATTTATGGGACACAGCAAAAGCAGTTCTGAGAGGGAAGTTTATTGCACTACAGGCATATCATAAGAAGCTAGAAAAAGCTCAAATAAGCAACCTGACCCTTCATCTAAAAGAACTAGAAAAACAACAACAAATAAAACCCAAGACAAGTAGAAGGAAGAAAATAATAAAGGTCAGAGCAGAAATAAATGACATAGAGACTAAGGAAACAATACAGAGGATCAATGAAACAAGAAGCTGGTTCTATGAAAAGGTAAACAAGATTGATGAACCTTTAACTAGACTCACCAAGAAAAAAAGAGAGAGGACTCAAATAAATAAAATTAGAAAGGACAGTGGAGAAATAACAACTGACACAACAGAAATACAAAGCATTGTAAGAAAATACTATGAAGAACTATATGCCAAAAAATTAGACAATCTTGGTGAAATGGACAAATTTCTTGAATCATATAAAACTTCCAAAAATCAATCTAGAAGAATCAGAACTCCTAAACAGACCAATTACAACAAAGAAGATCGAAACAGTTATCAAAAAACTCCCAAAAAAGAAAAGTCCTGGGCCTGATGGCTTCTCAAGTGAATTCTATCAAAAATTCAAAGAAGAACTAACTCCTATCCTTCTCAAGCTATTTCAAAAAATTCAAGAGGAAGGAAGACTTCCAAACTCCTTTTATGAGGCGAGCATAATTCTGATCCTAAAACCAGGCAAAGACAACACAAAGAAAGAAAATTATAGGCCTATATCCCTGATGAATTTAGACGCTAAAATTCTCAACAAAATATTAGCCAACCGGATCCAGCAATATATGAAAAAAATAATACACCACGATCAAGTGGGATTTATTCTGGAGAGGCAAGGCTGGTTCAATATTCGCAAATCCATCAATGTGATTCACCACATAAACAAAAGGAAGGACAAAAATCACATGATAATTTCAATAGATGCAGAAAAGGCATTTGATAAAATCCAGCACCCATTCATGCTCAAAACTCTCAGTAAAGTGGGAATACAGGGATCATTCCTTAACATGATAATGGCCATCTACGATAAACTGACAGCAAACATCATACTAAATGGACAAGGATTAAAAGCAATTCCCTTAAGATCAGGAACCAGGCAGGGTTGCCCACTTTCACCACTCTTATTCAACATAGTTCTGGAAGTCCTAGCTACAGCAATCAGAAACAAGAAGAAGAAATAAAAGGCATCCAAATTGGAAAAGAAGTAAAACTGTCACTATTTGCAGATGATATGATATTGTATATTGAAAACCCTAAAGTCTCAGTCAAAAAACTACTGGACCTTATAAATGAATTCAGCAAGGTGGCAGGATATAAAATTAATACTCAGTAATCAGAGGCATTTCTATACACCAACAATGAAATATCAGCAAAAGAAATTAAGGAAACAATCCCCTTCACTATTGCAGTCAAAAAAATAAAGTACCTAGGAGTAAATTTAACCAAGAAGGTTAAGGACTTGTACTCGGAAAATTATAGAACATTGATAAAAGAAATCAAGGAAGATACAAACAAGTGGAAGCACATATCGTGCTCATGGCTAGGAAGAATAAACATTATTAAAATGTCTATATTACCCAAAGCAATTTATAAATTCAATGCAATACCAATTAAAATACCAATGATATACTTCAAAGATATGGAACACATATTTCAAAAATTTATATGGAACCAAAAAAGAACACGAATAGCCTCAGCAATCTTAAAAAGAAAAAATAAAGCCGGAGGTATCACTCTCCCAGATATCAAGGTTTACTATAAGGCCATTGTACTCAAGACAGCCTGGTACTGGCATAAGAACAGGCACATAGATCAATGGAACAGAACAGAGGACCCAGAAATAAACCCACAGCTTTATGAACAACTGATATTTGACAAAGGAGGAAAGAACATACAATGGAGTAAAGACAGCCTCTTTAACAAATGGTGCTGGGAAAATTGGACATCTACCTGCAAAAAAATGAAACTAGACCATCAACTTACACCATTCACAAAAACAAACTCAAAATGGATAAAAGACTTAAATGTAAGCCGTGAAACCATAAGCATCTTAGAAGAAAACATAGGCAGCAAGCTCTCCGACATCTGTAGCAGCAATATATTTGCCGATATATCTCCACGGGCAAATGAAATACAAGGCAAGATAAACAAATGGGACTATATCAAACTAAAAAGGTTTTGCACAGCTAAAGACAATAGGAACAGAATAAAAAGACAAACCACACAATGGGAGAACATATTCGACAGCACATCTGATAAGGGGTTAATAACTAAAATTTATAAAGAACTTATAAAACTCAACACCAGAAAGACAAACAACCCAATCAAAATATGGGCAAAAGAAATGAATAGAAATTTCTCCAACGAGGACATAATGATGGCCAATAGGCATATGAAGAAATGCTCAACATCACTAATCATTAGAGAAATGCAAATTAAAACCACAATGAGATATCACCTCACACCAGTCAGAATGGCACTTATCAGCAAAACAACACAGAATAAGTGCTGGCGAGGATGTGGAGAAAAGGGAACCCTTCTGCACTGCTGGTGGGAATGCAGACTGGTGCAGCCACTGTGGAAAACAGTTTGGAGATTCCTCAGAAAATTAAAAATCGAACTGCCTTTTGACCCAGCTATCCCACTTTTAGGAATATACCCTAAGAACACCATAGCACTGTTCGAAAAGAAGAAATGCGCCCCCATATTCGTAGCAGCATTGTTCACAATAGCGAAGATCTGGAACCAGCCCAAGTGTCCGTCAGAAGACGAGTGGATTAAAAAGCTATGGTACATATATACTATGGAATACTACTCAGCCATAAGAAATGATGACATCGGATCATTTATAACAAAATGGATGTACCTTGATAACATTATACGGAGTGAAATAAGTGAATCAGAAAAAAAGAAAAACTGAGAACAGCATGATTTCATACATAGGTGGGACATAAAAGTGAGAATATGAGACATGGACAAGAGAGTGGTGGTTATGGGATGGGGGGAGGGAGGGAAGAGTGGGATAGGGAGGAGGGGAGGGACACAGGGAAAACCAGATTGAAGGTGACAGAGGACAATTTGACTTTTGGTGATGGGTATGCAACACAATTGAATGATAAGATAACCTGGAGATGTTTTCATTGTACATATGTACCCTGATTTATTGGTGTCACCCCATTAGAATTAATAATAATAAAATATATATATAATAAAAAATAAAAAATAAAAAAAATAAAAGATCAATAAATTAGAAACATATACATGGGTATACACATTTATATGTAATGTTTGTGTGTGTGTGTGTGTGTGTGTGTGTACATGAATACTTTAACATGAGTTTATAGTAATTTTCTTTGATACAATTTGATACAATATAATGTATATTGGTTACAATGCCACATTAGTGCCTTAATGCAAAAGTTAATTTGATATTAGAATTGCAGTAACCTCTGTTTTACTTTTTATTTGTTTACTTAATATTTTATTTTTAACTATTTAGGTTACTTTATTCTAAATGCATCTATTTAAAAGCATATTTTGATAATTTTTCTGACTTATTTTTCCTCCTTAGTAAGGGATTTGGTACCATTTATGTTAATTTCTAAACTTCTGTTTTCACACAGCTTGTTTAATGATCATAGTATTAATAGTGATGCCAAATTAAAATGTTTGGGTTTTTTGTTTTGTTTCGTTTTTATGACAGAGACAAAGAGACAGAGAGAGGGACAGACAGGAACAAACAGATAGGAAGGTAGAAAGATGAGAAACATCAATTATTCATTGCAGCACCTTAGTTGTTCATTGACTACTTTTTCATATGTGCCCTGACTTGAGGGCAACAGCAGAGTGAGTGACCACTTGTTCAAGTCAGCCACGCTGGGCTCAAGCCAGCTACCATAGTATCATATCTATGATCCTATGCTCAAACCAGTGACCCTGTGCTCAAGCCGGTGACCTCGGGGTTTCGAACCTGAGTCTTCTGCATCCTAGTCCAATGCTCTATGCACTGGGCCACTTCTTGGTCAGGCTAAAATGTTTTTTTTTTATAAACAAATACCTAAACATTTGATACTAGAATAATTTATAAAAACTTAAAATTTTGCACTAGAATATTATAGGCTCTAAGATTTGAATAAATAAATGTCTTTAAATTTTATTAACTCTGATGTTAATCTAAGTTTCTATAATGCCCAAAAGATATATTTTGCATAGAAAGAGCTATTTTTAATTAATTATGCTTTAAGTAAACTGAATTTTTAAAAATTCATGCATTTAAAATAATTTGAAAGCAGCTTAAATAGTTTACAAAATAAACTTACAATTCTAACATGTTCATAATTTAAAAATAACAATTATGAATTAAATGTGAATGAATCAAATTAAATTTTAACATATTTCAATATAGCTTGCAGTCAAAATTTTGTATATTTTAACTCAAAATTTTAAGACAAATATGTCAGATATTTATATACAAAATTAGTAAAGAGACTAATCAGAAAATATAACTCAGACACAGAAAACAGTATGGTGATTATGGAGGAAAAAGAGGGTGGGAGAGATAGAAGAAGGTAAAGGGGTGATAAATGGTGTTAGAAGGAGACTTGACTTCGGGTGATGAACACACAATATAATATATAGATAATGTATTATAGAATTGTGCACCTGAAATCTATATACTATTTTTAACCAATGTTACCACAATAAATTCAATAAAAAATACCTTAACAAATACCCAAAATATTTTTAAAGCAAGTAGCAAAAAGAAATTTCCTAAATGAGTTTAATTAACTTCATCACATCTATAATTTAATACTTTAAAAATAATTAATTGATTTATATTTTAGAGCAGCTTTATGTTTAGAGGAAAATTCAGCAGATAATAAAGAAAGCTCACCTATCACTCCTCTACTCCTGTCACTCCAGCCACATACAGTTTTTCCTATTGTTAATATCTTGTATTGGTATACTATATGTGGTACAATTAATTAATGTATATTGGCACCTTATTATTAACTAAAGATCATATTTTACATCAGGATTCATTCATTGTTTTTCACAGTTATATGGATTTTGATAAATGCATAATATCATGTATCAACCATTACTGTGTCATACAGAGTTATTTCACTGCATTAAAGATTCTTTCTGCTTCATCTATTCAGTTCCTCATCCTCTAGCAATCCCTGACAGTTAATGATTTTTTTACTGTCTCAATAATTTTACCCTTTCCAAAATATTATACAGATGCTCCTAAACTTAGAATCAGGTTATTTCCCAACAAACTAATCGAAAACTGAAAATATTATAAGTTGAAAATACATTTAATATACCTAACATAACAAACACTATATCTTAACCCAGCCTATCTTAAATATGGTCATTACACAATATACTTTTTTAAATATGTTGGCTACAGAGTACACTATAACATATTGGTGGTTTTACCTTTGTGAATACGTAGCTAACTTGGAGCTGTGACTCACTGCCACTGCCCTAACATCATGAGAGAGTATCATATTGAATATTTCTAGTTCAAGAAAAGATCAATGTGTATGCCTTTCACATCATTATAAAGTCAGAAAATTTTAAGGCAAACCATTGTAAGTCAGGATCCATGATTAGTTGGAACCATACAATATGTAGCCTTTTTAGGCCGGCTTTGTTAACTTAATAATGTGTATTTTAGCTTTCTTCATATCTTTAAGTAGTTTAACAACTTATTTCTTTATAGCAGTGTATAATATTCTATTGTATAAATGTACCACGGTTTATCTATTCACCTATAGATAGTTTGTTTTTAATCATTTTATCTATTCTAAATTTTGTCAGTTATAAATAAAAGCTTCTAGAAACATCTATGTGCAGGTTTCTGTATGGACATAAGTTTCCAATTCTTCTAGGTATATATCACCAAGTGTGATTTATGGATCATGGAAAAAGCATATTTAGCTTTGTAAAAAACTGACCAACTATGTCCAAAGTGTATGTACCACTTTAAATTCTCATTAACAATTAATGAGAGTTTCTGTTCTTTGCATCCTTGTCAGCATTTGGTGTTGTTAGTGTTCCAGATTTGGGCCATTTTAATAGGTAGTGGTAACTCATTGTTGTTTTAATTTGCCATCCCCAAATGACAAATGATGATAAACATCTTTTTGTATGCTTATTTGCCATCTGTGTAATATATCTTCTTTGGTGAGACATCTTTTCAAGTCTTCTGCCCATTTTCAAATGGGTTGTATATTTTTGTATTGTTACATTTTAAGGCTTCATTATGTATTTTGGGCACAAGTTCTTTGTTGTTATGTATTCTGTATTTTCTTCCATCCTTGGCTTCCCTTTTGTAACTGGGAATAAATATGCTACATTACCGATTTACTAATATTAGTCTGACTAGCCATAAGATAGAGTTAAGACTGTACTAACAAAGTAGAATATTAAAAAAAAATTTCTGTAGCTCGCCCCCTTGAGCGCAGGCCCATCTGGCTTGAGCAAAAGCTTGTCAGCTTGGACCCAAAGTCGCTGGCTCCAGCAAGGGGTTGCTTGGTCTGCTGAAGGCCCGAGGTCAAGGCACATGTGAGAAAACAATCAATGAACAACTAAGGTGTTGCAATGGCAACAAAAAACTAATGATTGATGCTTCTCATTTCTTCTGTTCCTGTCTGTCTGTCCCTATCTATCCCTCTCTCTGACTCTTTCTCTGTCCCTATAAAAATAAATAAATAAAATAAAAAATAAAATAAAATAAAATGTTATAATCCAGTTTGTTGCTTTTATAACCATGATTCAATATTACTAGTTTAGTGATCACAGTTATGTATTCTGAAACAAATTAAAAGTATATAATCAATCCTATACCCTCACCTCTGTTCAAGCTCTCATTACAGTTAAAAGACCTGTTTCTCTTAGGCTGATACACTTCAAGGGTTAGCATCCAAACAAGAAAAATAAGTAGAGATACATTGTCCTTCCCCTTCTTTTACTGCTTTTACCTCACTGAGACTTGCAGTTCTGATTCTCATTAAAGGTCAAGAGGACAACCTGACTGTGGGAATCTGTGAACACTTGTTACATAAAACAAAACTATAATTTATAAGTTACTTGCTAGCTTCAGTTCTTGTAACAACCAATGGAATGGATTCCAACTTTGAGTTGTGCCAGCTCCCAGAGATATGTGACCTTTTTAATCAATTATCTGAACACACTGGGCTGGCTTTCACCAGTGCCCTTCTCAGCAAAGAACTCTCAACAGCCTCCTTTTGATTCCTTGGTTCCATTTTTGTTTATTCCTCCTCCTTCTTTCTCCTTATAAAAACCATTGCTTACACCAAAAGAGGGAGATGGTGTTTCGAAGACAGTAGTTCCCCCATCTTCTCAAGCAGCTAGCACTTGAATAAAATCTCTTTCCTTCAATAGCACCTGTGTCATATAACTGGTTTTCATGGTGACAGGCAGCTGAACCTGTGGATCATTTTTCCAGTTTCATTTTCATTCCTTCATATTTAAAATAGTATAATCTTGTCAAACCTGGCATTCACTTATCTACCAACAGATAGTGATGTATCTTCTCTAGTTAACTGACACTAATATTGTGAAAATCAAGACACCCCGTTTCTACATGGAATGCTAAGATGATGGTATTCTGTTAATATTAATAATAGCAATGATAATAGTAACAACAATAAATGCAGTTGACTGGTATTTTTGGTTTTCTTTTGCTGTACCAGGTATCATTCTAACTGTTTCACATACATTGCTATATTTACTCCTCATACAACCTGCTGTAGTAGTTACTATTGTTATTCTTATTCAACAAGTGGCAGCACTACAGCATGGAAAGTTTTCATAAACATTGCACAATGCTTTTCAACTCCATAGTATTTTGGGGGGAAGAATTAAGTACCTATTATCCAAATTAGAACCAATCAAAAGATTCTAAATAGAAAAAATGAAACTTTCCCTTTTCATCTCAATTTTGAAAACTCATGGTTTGCTTCCTGACAAGTGGGTGCTTAAATAGGATAAATATGTTTTTTAATAGTCCTTTAAAATATTTTTACAAACTTTACATTCTCATTTAGTTTAGAAATAAAAAGTTTCTGAATAAGTAAAAGATGCTTGGATAAGAGAAAATGGTGGAATTAAAGGAAATAAAAATTTCTACCTCTACAAAGTATTATTAGAGGTCAGTTTCAAATTACTAAATTTTCAGGCACTCAACATACAGAGAAGCTATTTAACTTCTTTTGTTAATTAGCTTAATTTTTAAAACATAGATAATTCTGACTGATTCTAAATGATAAACTTAATAGTAACAGTGAAAAACCTATCCACAATTTCAACCATAGTTAGTTTTGATTATATGAACTGTAAGTGGCCAAAATGATTCATACACTGTGAGCTTCTAAATTTGAAGAGGGCTTAACCTCTAAAATTGGTTGAGTATAAAAAAGTAATTTAAGATTTTATGGATAAATGTAAGTTATTGTCATTAAGAAAAAAATTGTGTTTATTTAAAAAATATATTATTTTCCCTTAAACAACTACCTGTGCAGCAATAAAGAACATATGCTCTGGAGGAAGACAAGCTTTGACTTTAAGCATTTGTTTTTCCATTTAGTATCTATGTTGTCTTACACAACTCACCTTGTCATTTTAACTTTTCTGGTCGCTAAAATAAGGATAAAGTAATATTTATTAGTGTAACTATAACCACTAACTCGTATATAATGTAGAATACATGTTGAAAATAGTTCCAATCACAAGACAATTGCTTAAAATAGCAGTTATTATTATGAAGTTCACTTACTTCCTGCTTCATGGCTTGAGTTTGTAGATCTTATCTTGCTAAAGACGGTGGTGTTTCTTTACAAACTACAACTAACTACAGTAAAATGTGAGAAATGCAATGCAGTTCTAATGTTAAAACAAGCATACCAGACCTTTTGGAAATTTAAAAAACCCATCTTTTTCAAATTCTACTTTATTTAATAACATTCTTTTTTTTTTTTTTTTTTTTAAATGCATGGATTGCCTACACTTTAACATTATTCCTTTTGAGATGATCAGAAAATTTTTGATAGAGGTAGGTAGGTAGCATTGACAGGAACAGGAATTACAAAATTCAGAATTATATTTAACTATTTTAGATATATTATAGTTGTTAATTTTACATTGCTTTCCAAATACAAAACAGATTGACAGGAGAAAAAAATAATTTTCTATGTACAAGATCCCCAAATATATGAGGCTCTCAGACAGTCAGGTAATTGGGGCTTATACGACTTTATGAACGAAAGAGGAGGGGTAGCGACTGGGATTATCTGCCAAATCATGCAGATAATTCTTTCTAAAGTAAAAGTTTATCTCTGATAATAGTTGTATTCCAACTATAGACCCTGTAAAGCCAGTAGCCACGGCCACCATCACAGCCGCCTGTCCAATGCAGGTTCACATTAGATTCGGACAGACGGTAATGAAACAATGGAGCCAAGAACTCGTGGGCCATCATCTTTAATCCTAGTTTACACCTGGCAAGCAAGTAAAAACACACACTGGGCTCCAAAACCCACTCATTCAGTGCTCACAAAGCTACTGACTTATCCAAGTTTCCTAGAATCAAAGTGTTAACATGGATTCAAGTGCACCACTCAATATAACACCCTCACCCACCACCCCCATGTTCTACATTACACCTCCTTTATACCCCTCCCCCTAACTCCCTCCTTCCTTCCCTCTGGGATTTCCTGTCCTGTTATCTGTATCTATGTGGTATGTATATATACTTTCACTAATTCCTTCACCTTCTCTGATCCCATTCCCTCACACCCCTTACTTCTGATAGCTGTCCCTCTGGTCCTTGTGACCCTGCTTCTGCCTCTATTCTATTCCTCAGTTTACTTTGTTCATTAGATTCCACATATAAGTGAAATAAACTGATATTTTTCTTCTTTCTCTGCCTGGTTTATTTCACATAACATAATAATCTGGTCTATCCATACAATCGCAAAAGGTAACATTTCCTTATTTTTCATGACTGCATAGTATTTCATTGTGTATAGGAACCATATGAACCACAGCTTTTTAATCCAATTGTCCACAGACGGACATTTCGGCTGTTTCCAGTTCTTGGCTATTATAAACAATGCTGCAATAAAAATAGGGGTGCATATCTTATTTTGAATCAGTAATTTGGTATTCTTAGGATGTATTCCTAAAAGTGGGATAGCTGGGTCAAAAGGTAGTTTTATTATTTTTAATCTTTTGAGGAAATGCCATACTGTTTTCCAAGTGGATGCACAAATTTGCATTCTGATCAGCAGTCCAGTAGGGTCCCCTTTTCTCCACACCCTCGCCAGCACTTATTGTGTGTTGATTTGATAATGAACGCCATTTTGACAGGTGTGAGGCGGTATCTCATTGTGGTTTTAATTTGAATTTCTCTGATGATTAGTGATGAACATTTTTTCATAGGCCTATTGGCCATCTTTATGTCCTCTCTAGAGAAATGTCTATTCATTTCCTTTGTCCATTTTTAATTGGATTGTTTACCTTCCTCGTGGTGAGTTTTAGAAGTTCTTTATAAATTTTGGTTATTAACCCCTATCAGATGTACTGGTGAATATGTTCTTCGATTGTGTGGGTTGTCTTTTTATTTTGTTAATGATGTCTTTTGCTGTGCAAAAGATTTTTTTTCTTTTTATTTTATTCATTTTAGAGTGGAGACACAGAGTGAGAGAGAGAGAGAGAAAGAGAGAAAGGGGGGAGGAGCTGGAAACATCAACTCCCATATGTACCTTGACCAGACCAGTGCAGGGATTTGAACTGGCGACCTCAGTGTTCCCAGGTCAACACTTTATCCACTGCACCACCACAGGTCAGGCTGCTGTGCAAAAGATTTTTAGTTTGATATTGCTCCATTTGTTTATTTTGTCTTTTATTTCACTTGCCTGTAAAGATAAATAGGCAAAAATATTGCTATAAGAGATATTGGAGAGTTTACCGTCTATGTTTTCTTCCAACATGTTTATGGTTTCGTGACTTACATTTAAGTCTTTTATCTATTTTGAGTTATTTTTGTGAATGGTGTAAGTTGGTAGTCTAGTTTTATTTTTTGTATATACCTGTTCAATTTTCCCCACACCATTTATTAAAGAGACAGTCTTTACTCCATTATATACTCTTACCTTCTTTATCAAATATCAATTAACCATAAAGGTGTGGGTTTATTTCTGGGTTCTCTGTTCTGTTTCATTGATCTGTATGCCTGTTCTTATGCCAATACATACCAATCTATTTTGATTACAATGGCCATGTAGTATAACTTGATATCAGGAAGTGTGATACCTTACACTTTATTCTTCATTTTCAAGATTGCTGAGGATATTTGTGTTCTTTTTTGGAATATTTGTTATTTAACTTTGAAGCATGCCATTGGTATTTTAATAGGAATTGCATTAAACTTATACATTGCTTTGGTTAGTATAGACATTTTAATAATGTTTATTCTTCCTATCCATAAGCACAGTATATGCTTCCACTTCTTTGTATCTTCCTTGATGTCTCTTTCAATGTTTTATAATTTTTCAAGTACAAGTTCTTTACCTCCTTGGTTAAATTTACTTCTAGGTTCTTTATTCTTTTTGTTGCAATAGTAAAGGGTATTGTTTCTTTAATTTTTTCTTTCTGACAGTCTATTGTAAGTGTATAAAAATGTCACTGATTTCTGAATATTAACTTTATATCCTGCTACCTTGCTGAATTCATTTATTAGGTCTAGTAATTTTTTGACTGAGACATTAGGGTTTTCTATGTATAGTGTCATGTCATCAGCAAATAATGATTGTTTTACATCTTCTTTTCCAATTTGAATGTCTTTTATTTCTTCTTGTTGTCTGATTGCTGTGGCTGGAACTTCCAGAATCATGTTGAATAACAGTGGTAAAAAGGGGCACCCCTGTCTTGCTCCTGATTTTAAGGGGATTGCTTTTAATTTTTGCCCATTGAGTATGATGTGAGTATGATGTTGGCTATCAGTTTGTCATAGATGGCCTTTATTATGTTGAAGTATGGTCCCTGTATTTCCACTTTGCTGAGAGTTTTGGTCATAAATAGATGCTGGATTTTATCAAATGCTTTTTCTGCATGTTTTGATATAATCATGGAATTTTTATCCTTTCTTTTGTTTATGTGATGAAGCACATTTATTGATTTGTGAATATTATAGCAGCCTTGCCTTCCTAAAATGAATCCCACTTGATCGTAATGTATGATCTTTGAGATGTATTGCTGGATCTGGTTTGCTAATATTTTGTTAGAATTTTACCTTTTATATGGGATATCAAGGCTATAGTTTTCTTTCTTTGTAGTGCCTTTACCTGGTTTTGGAATGAAGATAATGCTTGCCTCAGAAAAAGAGTTTGGAAGTTTTCCTTCCTCTTGAAATCTTTGAAATAGCTTAAGAAGGATGGGTGTTAGTTTTTCTTTGAATGTTTCATAAAATTTGCCTGTGAAGCCATCCGGTCCAGAACTTTTGTTTGCTGGGAGGTTTTTGATAACTGTTTCTATTTCATTTGTTGTAATAAGTCTGTTTAGGTTTTCTGATTCTTTAAGATTGAATGTTGGAAGATTGTATATTTCTAGGAATTTATTCATTTTACCTAAGTTGTCCAATTGTTTGGTATATAGATCTTCATAGTATTTTCTTACAATCCTTTGTATTTCTGCAGTGTCAATTGTTACTTCTCCACTTTCATTTCTAATTTTATTTATTTGAGTCCTCTCTCTTTTTTTCTTGATGAGTCTGGTTAAAGGTTCATGAGTCTTGTTTACCTTTTCAAAGAATCAGCTCTTGGTTTCATTGATATTTTATATATATTTTTTAGTCTCTATTCTATTTATTTCAGCTCTGATCTTTATTATTTCCTTCTACTTTCTTTGGACTTTATTTGTTGTTCTTTTTGCAGTTCTTTTAGATGCAAGATTAAGTTGTTTATTTGAGCTTTTTCTTACATCATAGGGTATACCTGTAATGATACTTCTCTCTAAGGACTGCTTTTGCTGTGTCCCATAAATTTTGGGTTGTATGTTCATTTTCATGTGTTTTCAGAAAAATTTTTATTTCTTCTTTTATCTCATTGTTAACCTGTTAGTTATTTAATAGCATGCTATTTAGCCTCCAAATATTTGGATGTTTTTCAGTTTTTCTATTTTAGTTGATTTCTAGTTTCATGCCATTGTGATCATAGAAAATGCTTGATATGATTTCAATCTACTTAAATTTATTGAGACTTATTTTGTGTCCTAACATGTGGTCTATCCTAGAGAATGTACCATGAGAACTTGGAAAGAACATATATTCTGCTGCTTTGAGGTGGAAGATCTGAACATACCAATTAAATCCAGTTGATATAGTGTGTCATTTAGGGCTGCTATTTCTTTGTTAATTTTCTGTCTGGAGGATCTGTCCAATGATGTTAGTGGGGTATTAAAATCACAAACTATTATAGTGTTGCTTTCAGTCTTGCTCCTTATTTTAAGGTATCTTTCCCCACCAAGAAAGAAGGAAGGGGGGACCAGGAGTCACAAAGTGTGGAATAACAAACGGCTTTATTAAGTACCACTCATTCTGCTTGATGATGTCCCCAGCCCTGTACAAACGGCTTTATTAAGTACCACTCATCCTGCTCGATGATGTCCCCAGCCCTGGGGTTCAGAGGCTAGATGAGTGACACCAATTAGACTGCATGAGAGGTATTTAAAGGGGTCCCTTAAGGTGGGCGAGTAGTTATGACGTGGTAAAATCTCACTGGCTAACGGACAGTCAATCTTTTCCCAAGGTCCTCTGGGAACTTTCTTTTGGCGTGCTTGGTTGTGTGGGCGGCCCTAGCCAAAGTTCCTGGGGTCTGAGTTCCCACCTGACCTTCCCCTTTAGCCACCCCAAACTTATGTCCATGAATTTTTTTTTTATATATTTAGGTGTTCCTATACTAGGTGCATAAATATTTACAATGGTTATATCTTCCTTTTGGGTTGCTCCCTTTATCATTACGTAGTGACCTTTTATATCCCTTACTCTAACCTTGTTTTAAAGGCTATTTTATCAGAAATAAGTATTGCTACCCCCAGCTTTTTTTTTGTTTTCATTTGCATAAAATAGTTTTTTCCATTTCTTCACTTTCAGTCTATGTGTATCTTTTGTTCTGAGGTAGGTCCCTTGTAGAAAGCATAGGTATGGGTCCTGTTTTCTTTTCCATGCAGCTGCTCTCTGTCTTTTGATTAGAGCATTTATTCCACTTACATTTAAAGTTATTATTGACTTGTACTTATTTATTTTAATTTTATTCTTTAAATCTACAATCATCTTTTTCTCGATTTCTTTTTAGCCTTATACCTTTTACAGAGGCCCCTTAACCTTTTCTGTAGTACTGATTTGGTTGTAATGAATTCCTTGAGTATTTTTTGTTGTTGTTGTTTGGTCTGTGAAACTTTTTATTTCTCCTTCAATTTTAAATGATAGCCTTGCTGGATAAAGTAGTCTTGGTTGTAGGTTCTTGTTTTGCATCACTTTGAATATTTCTTGTCAATCCCTTTTGGACTCAAGTGTTTCTGTTGAGAAATCTGATGTCATCTTCATTGGGGCTCCTCTGTAAGTAATGAACTGCCTTTCTCTTGCAGTTTTTAGTATTCTTTCATTGTCTCTTAACTTTGGCATTTTTATTATGATGTGTCTTTGTGTGCCCCTTGGGTCCCTCTTTAATGGGACTGTGCTTTTAAAGTTGTGTGACGTTTTCGTCATCATCTTAGGGAAATTTTTAGCTATGATTTCTTCAAACAGGTTCTCTGTCCTTTGTTCATTCTATTCTCTTTAAGGAGCTCCTATAATACAGTTGTTGTTCCTCTTCATGTTGTCACAGAACTCTCTTAGAGTTTCCTCAATCTCTTTGTGTCTCTTTTCATTTTGCTGCTCTGCTTCTGTGCTTCTGTTTATCTTGTTTTCTAAATCGCTGATTCTATCCTCTGCTTCATCCAGCCTAATGTTGATTACTTCTAGTGCTGTCTTCATTTCTGATATTGTATTTGTCATTTCTGACTGGTTCTTTCTTAATATTTCAGTGTCTTTTTTGATGCTTTTTATCTCTTTATTTAGGTGTTCATTATGACCATTCATTGTTTTTCTAAGATCTTTGAGCATCCTAAAAATTATTTTAACTCTGTGTACGGTAGTTTGGTTATTTCCATTTCATTTAGTTCTTTTTCTGGGGATTTCTCTTCTTGATACATTTGGGTCACATTTCTTTGTCTTCCCATTTTGTCTGTGTATTAGGTATGCTGTCTGATTTTAAAAATAGTTGTGGTGCCTTTATGAGGTAGATGGGCTCAGTGGTACTGACTTCCAGGCCACCTGTTTTCCTTGTTCTCGAAATGCTTCTTGAGCGTACTATTTTTCTCCTGTTCTTTGTAAGTACTGATTGCAGTAGGTCTTTTTATAGGTATGGTTATCCTCTCAGGCTGGCTAGATTTAAGGGTCAACCTTGGTCATGTGTATTATTCACTGTGCAATCTCTGTCCTATTGGGTGTATTTATTCTCTACAGTGTCTGGTGCCTGCTAGACTTCTACTTTGGGCATGCTGCTTGTGTAGTGAGCTGAGTCTATGGTTAGTGGTGTCTTCCACCCATTACCAGTTGTGTTGGTTCTAGATCTTTTTGAGTTGGCATCAGCCATTGTTTGTAACCTGCTGTGGGCTACCTGTCTGCAGCTACTACTATTCTTTTTTGCTTTTTGTGTCAGTGTTTTCTGTGCTTAAGTATATGGGAGGTACCAACCTGTGTATAAGAATCAGCTTCCTCCTGCTTAGAGATGACAAAAACTCTGTAATAGCCCCCAGGTTGTAAGATTTGCCTTCCCTTTTCAGCTTTTCCACCTGCTCCTGCATCTGCCTGGTATTCCCAGAGTCTTCTTTAGAAATACTGTAGAAGACTTTGTAAGCTCAGACTGGCCTCACCCAACCAACTCCTCTACAGGTTACAAGCTTGTTGGGTTAGGGCAGCTGAGGTTGGTAATACAATGGTAGTGGGACCCCCTACTTCAGGAGTCTCTTGGTTAGGAGATCAGTATGGGGAATGTGTCCACTACTCTAGAGCCTAATTCCTCAGTCATTGCTGGATAATAAAATTTTATTTCTCCCCAATGAGATGAGCAACAGTTTCAGATCAAATGGGGCCAACTGTCCCTTCTGCAGAAGTTCTTACAGCTGGTGAGACCCTGCTCTCATGGAGGAAGACTGAGAGAGTCCTTTCCTGGGACTGACTGTGCCCTTCAAAAAAATGGCTAAGCCCCTCAACCAGACCCAACAATAGATTCACAAAGACCCACACTTTAAATGTCCATGCTTCAAGCCTCTTCTCTTTCTCCCTGTGGAATCTAGCCAACCAGGGCAGGATATCCAGCAGCCAGTGTGGCTCACTGTGAAGGTCCACTCTGTCAATGCTCATGATCCACTATGCTGGTGCTGATCATAGAGAGCAGAACTTATCTCAGCTTGGCCAGGTGTGAGGAGTCCTTCCTTAAGAAATCACTCTAGCAACTGTTGTTTGCTCTCTGCAGCTTGTCACTGGATATGCCAATCCTGGATCTCCTTGAAAAAATCCAGTACAGACCTGTAAGAGACACTGCCCATGTGTGGGCCTTAGCAACCTTTTTGGAGCTGCAAGAAATCCAGAGTTTGTGGCTACCTCTATAAAGCCCAGGTTCCTATGGAAATAACAAGCAACACACTTAGGCTGGCTTTTATTCACACTGGGCCTGGGGGAAGGACCACTTAAAAGGCAAAGTTCCCTGAATCCCTCCTCTTGCAACCTCTGTCTGGTGGCTGCTGTTGGGTTTGGCTACTGAATAGACATCTGGAAGATTTTGCATCCTGGGGCAATTCAGGGATTAGGAAGGGTGGTAGGTGTGGCTCTTCCCCTGGGCCCTGGTGTCAATCTGTCCAGACTTTTTTCACAGACTTTAGTAGGATGTGGCCCCAGTAGTACAGTGGGTGTGGCCTCTGAGACCCAGAGGTGTGGTCTGCCTACAGACCAGACAGTTTCTACTGAGTCTACTGTGGGGTGGAAGCCACAGTCTTAGACTCAGGAGTCTGAGCATGTGGGGGAAAGCTCTGGCCTCAACACCAGAAAACTGAGTCACTGATGTGCCCCCTGCTTCCTGGCTTCTCAACATGACCCAGTCTCCATGATTGGGGCAGGAGGGACTCTTTTTGTTATTATTGTTGCAGAGACAGAGAGAGTCAGAGAGAGGAACAGACAGGAAAGGAGAGAGATGAGAAATATCAATTCTTTGTTGTGGCTCCTTAGTTGTTTATTGATTGATTTCTCATATATGCCTTGACCAGGGGGCTACAGCAGACTGAATGACCCCTTGCTCAAACCAGCAACCTTGGACTCAAGCTGATGAGCCTTGCTCAAACCAGATGAGCCCGCGCTCAAGCTGTCAACATTAGGGTCTTGAACCTGTATCCTCCACATCACAGTCTGACTCTCTATCCACTGCACCACTGCCTGGTCAGGCAGGAGGGACTCTTGAGGGAGAAGCAGTTGATTTTCCTCAGGCTGATGCTGCATGGGCGGGGACTGTTCCACCCAAGAAATATGGCAACTGAAGTATTAGAAAATGACTCAGCACAAGGGTTCTGGTGGCTGTCCCCCATGGTGATCTTTCTGGGTCTCCAACTTTACATTCTCCTCACACAACTCTAGTCCTCTCAGCCCCTGCCAGAGCCCCAGTTAAGTGTCTGTGAAAGAGATTTTCTGCCCTGGCCCTCTAAGACGAAACCTGCATATCTGAGAGCTCCATCTCTTTCTCACGGAAAGAAACCCTGGTTCTTTTCATTACCAAATGCTGTTTGGGTGCCTCTTTTAGGCTCTGGAGTTCTAAGCTGGGGCTTCTGGCCTGGGGGCAAAAGATCCATACCTCTCAAGCGACCCTCCCACAGTGAAGGTCCCTCTGGACCTTTAGCCACCACTTGCTCCTAGGATCAGGGCAGCCTTTTCCACAACTCCATCCTTTTTACCAGTCTCAGTGTGGCTGCTTCTGTGATCTTTGTTTATAGACTTCTCTTCATTTAGTCCAAATTTGGGTTTTTAAAGATGATTGTTTTTTAATTAAGTTGTAATCCAATTTGGTCGTGAGAGGTGGTAGTTGGAATGTCTGCCTATTCCATAAGCATCTTAGACTATCCAGGCCCTATCTAAAGATTTTAAAGTAGATATTAGAGAGGTTAAAAGTTCTTCTTGGGTGTGTAGGGTTTTTTTTTTTTTTTTAAGCTAAAAATAATGCACATGCCAAGGAGGCACATTCTGGGTAAGCCTAGCCTGAACCACATCATTACTGGTTGAAAAATGATCATCTAAAATAATGTAAGATATTGAGCTTATGTATTTTTTATTGTTACTTGTCCTTGTTGCAAATGGAGAATTGTCATTCACTCTCTTTATACTTCTATGCTTTGGTGTTCATGAGAGAACACTGACTTTCAAAGTATAATTTAAAAAAAAAATAATTAGGAAGTTTTCTGACAATCAGATTCTTAAGACTTCTTCCTCTCTTTTTTCTTTATTGCCTTTGTCCAAAAATGCTGCAGTTGAGTGAAATACCAAAGGAGTATGACTTTTTCTCAGAGAAATATGGCATAATATTCCTTAATTGTCAGAACAGTACACATGAGTTTTTTATTCCTATCTGTGTAAATCTGAATTTCTACTTCACTATGGTATTGTGATCTATTACCAGGAAACAGAGGCCAGCTTTGAAAACTTAAAAGGATTTTATCTTAACATTAGAATTTGATATTTTAAAAACTGAAAATGTCATATATTTTAAAATAATTGTCTCAGTACTTTTAACTCTTAGTATAAAGCTTAACTTACTGAGAATGCAGACTTGCCAGGTGACTTTCAAGCTACCTTGGTAATCATACAATTTTCAGGTCTTAAAAACTCTAGCCACCATGCATTTGTGAAAGAAATCTCTCCAAATTATTTCATCTTGAAAAGAAAAATAGCTTAAATCCAAATGTGTATGCCAAAAGTAATTTTCCTCCCTAAGAAGATTTGATCCACACATTTGAGGAGAATGATATGACTACAATGATGTTCTCAGAAAGTGACACTAAACATAGCATGTCTGCCTTTGAATGGGTCATGACGGGAAAAGATAACTGGAGAAATAAGACTCAGGAAGCCTAGAGAATGGAGTCATGTGGGTCCCACAAACATGGCCCACCTAAGTATTTTAGTGACCTAAAAGCAACCTGAGGGTGTTGGGGAGTGAGAGCAGCCTTTAGATAGCTGAAGAATAAGATTGTTCAATTTTCTTTATCCCTGTAGAATTTCCAGAGAGTCCTATTCCCATTTGAGGGCAGGGGGTGAAGCATGAGCTGAAAGTTCTTTACCAATAGTAATCCTAAAACTCCTACATGTTCTCTTACAGATATTGCCAAAAGCTTTGTTAAAAAGAAAAAAATGAATGTGTAAACTTGTCAGTGCTCCTGATTTGAGTGATGGCATTGATCAGTTTGGGGCAGCAAGACATTTTCTCTCATGGCTTATTATATAACTAAATGTCCTACAGTGACTATATGGTTTCCTCAAATAATGCAGTACTAGACTGACTCCAAATACTGAATGAATATACACCATGTCTTGTAAAGTTAGACATCTTCTCTGTAAATGACAGACTCTTTATTCTTAAAGGTTTATCACAGTTAAAGCTACCTTATCAAATATTTTTGATTAAGGACCCAGTTACCAGAGGTTCTAACTTCTTTAATATAAAATCAAGCTAATAAATATTGAGGTTTTTAGTTATTTTGTTTTTCACTTTTATTTTCATGAGAGGAGGAAAGATAGAGAGACAGACTCCCACATGCACACTGACTAGAATCCAACTGGCACCCCCTCTAGGGCCAATGCTCAAATCAGCTGAGCTATCCTTAGTGCCTGAGGATGAGGCTCAGACCAAATGATCTCAGTGCTTGGGGCAAACCCTTGAACCAATAAAGCCAATGGCTGCAAGAGGAGAAGAGAGAGACAAGGGAGAGAGAGAGAGAGAGAAAGAGAAAGAGATGGTCATTTCTCATGTGTGCCTTGACCAGAGATTGAACCCAAATTTTCCATTTTTCAATATCATTTAGGAATCCTATATAGCCAATGTCTTTTCTTTTTTTTTTTTAATTTTTAATTTTTATTTTATTCATTTTAGAGAGGAGACACAGAGTGTGTGTGAGAGAGAGAGAGAAAGAGAGAAAGGGGGGAGGAGCTTGAAGCTCAACTCCCATATGTGCTTTGACCAGACCAGTGCAGGGTTTTGAACTGGCGACCTCAGTGTTCCCAGGTCGATGCTTATCCACTGCGCCACCACAGGTCAGGCTAGCCAGTGTCTTTTCTGCATAAAATTAATACTTGTGTACTGCTGAGAAAAGTTAAAATATTTTAATATGTTTTTCTCCAGTTTAATGTTTTTTTTTATACCTGATTCTTTCTTTTTTCTTTCACTCTAAAATGTAGGTATCATCTGGTAGCCCAAATACTTCTTTTAAACTTCTTGCATTTTAGCATGTTATATCCTGTGTCTTTGCTTTCTTTTCAAGACTTCGGCCCCATTTATATTCACAGAAAAATAAACTCTTCATATTATTTTATTTCACTTGCATCTGATAAACTACTCACTCACATTTATATATTTCAGGGCCCTATCCAGTTGGCCCAGCATGCAAATGTCCCAGTTTTGATCCCTAGTCAGAGCACACATGAAAAGTGACCATCTGCTTTTCTTCTCCTCCCTCTCTCCTTTTTTTTTCTCTTTTCCTCTGTCATGGCCAGTGGCTTAATTGGTTTGAGTGTCAGCCCCAGGCTCTGAGAATAGATAAATTGATTTGAGTATTGAACGCAAACAGGGGTTGCCATGTGGATCCCAGTCAGGGTACATGCAGGAGTTTGTATCTTTATCTCCCTTTCTCTCATGTAAAAAGTAAATTTTATATATATATATCAATATATATATATATCAAGAAGAATTACACAAGACCTGTAAGATAGATAAAAAGGCATATACATTTTTATCTAATGAAATAATTCAACAAAATATTTTGGGCAACATAAAGTAACTCAAATATGGAATCAAAAAAGTTAGTACATTTTTAATATGCATGCACATGTTATTATAGGGTATCTTCTTTTTGTATACGATGAGTTCTATAATAGGAGGGTTTTTTTTAAATACACAATCAGAATAGTGCTTTATAACTTACAATTACATAAAAAATAACTTATTCTACTTTATTTTCTAATTTTCAGTGTTTATTCATTCTGGTCTTTTAATAACACAAATTATAAAAATTTTCTATTTTGGGGAAAATTATGTAAAACATCAATTTTATACTTGCATATTATTTTATTAAATTTCTATGATAAATCATATCAGTAGTTTTCAACTGGTGTGCTATAAGAATTTTTAATACAGAAAGATCCAAGGTGGTGGCAGAATAAGTAGATGCTACCCTTACCTCTCCCAGACAAAGCTGGAATTACGACTAAATTATATAATAAGTGTTCTGAATAACCAACTGAGGACTAGCTGAAGAGAAGTCTTATACCAAGTATTTACAGAAGGAGCCACATTGAGACTGGTAGAAAGGGTGAGATGAGAAAAGGGCTAGTCCCGCTCCTATGGGCAGCAGCAGCAGCTGAGGTTCTAGAGGCTGATGTTCTTCTCATTTGGGACAGGGGAGCTTCACCCTGAGAAACATGGGGTTTAAATTCCAATCCAGGTACTGGTGTCCATATCACATCTAGCTGTAAAAAATAGCAGGGTTTCTGTCTTCCAGGGAGAGACTGCAGTCTGCTAGAGATATAGATGCCTTCTTAAAGGGCCAATGCACAAAATTTTGTTTGCAGTCACTCACCTTGTGCTCCATCAGAGGAAAGGCAGAGCAGACTAGAGTCACATAAGAAGAGTCTAAGGTGTGTGGCTCCAGGGATAAAATTGAAGGGACAGCCACTAAGATCCATATGCAGAGTCATTGTCCAGTACTATAGACACCATCTTTCTAGGGTGGAAATTCTCTGCACCGCATCAGACTAGGGGAAAGCAATAACTGCATCTTTTGGACTTACTCTTAGCCCACCCTGTGGAGCTTACTCCCTGCTGAGGAGTACAGTCAGTGACTCTTCCAGTGACCAGTGACTGAGACTAACAGACAGCCAGTAGTTAAAAGATCTTTGGATGCCTAGGGACTTTTGCTGACCTACCTCCCTTCCCAGTGCTGGTAAAAGCTGACCTTGGTGTACTGCTTGGTCCTTCCTATACACACCCAGGCACAAAAATGGCAACCACAAACTGTGGATCACTTATGACTCCAAACAGGTTGCTGAGGGCAAGTCACAAGAAATATCTTATATTGGCCTGCACCAGAGTCCCTCCTAAAAGGTGCAGAAACAACACACCCAGTGCCCAGCTTCAGACAGCATCAGAGCAGGATCCAATAAGCTTCATACACAGCATTTCCAAAAGGAGATCTCAATAGGCAACACATCCTGCTAAGGTGAATTTTCTTAGTGTGGTGAGCACCTTCACAGCAGCTTACATACTGTGGTGTGGTCTGGATTGACCCTCATAGTCAGTCAGCCTGAGGGTCAATTGCATGAATGAATGAACCAAAAGCAATCAGGAGTCAATTACAACAGAAGGGTCCACATAAGCCACACAGGGGACACTTTAGGAACACCCATTTCATGTGACTGAGGAGGCTGCATCACTAGACCCCCATAAGACACCCACTACATAAGACAGCTCACAAACACTGGTAGTCATAGCATATCTATCTAAAGATAGACACCAACACGATGAAGCAGCCTACATGGGAGACAAAACAAAACAAAACAGGACCCAGATGAATGGAGTGGAGATATTTCCAGAAAGGGGGCTACATGACACGAAGGCAAGCAATTTATTAGATATAAAGTTCAAAGTAATGGTTGTAAGGCCAATAAACGGCATAAAAAAGGACATAGAAATCACACACATTCAAAAAAATTTTCAGAAATAAATAATAAAATATCTGAAATGAAGAATACACTGGAAAGAATAAACAGTGGGTTGGATGAAGCATATGATTGAATCAGTGACTTGGAACATAAGGTAGAAACAAAACACCCAATCAGAACAGCAAAAAAACAAAAAAGAACAACAACAAAAAAAAACCCCAGAAAACAATTTTTAAAAATAGAATACTTTAAGGACTTTTGGGACATCATAAAACATAACAACATCCACATCATAAGGGTACCAGAAAGAGGAGAGAGAAAAGTATTGAGTACCTACCTATTTAAAGAAATAATGACCAAAACATTCCCTAACCTGGTGAAGAATAAAATACACACAATGCCAGGAAATGCAGTGAGTACCAAACAAAATAGAGCCAAAGAAGTCCACACCAAGACATATCATAATTACAATGGCAAAGGTTAAAGACAAAAAGAGAATCTTAAAAGCCACCAGAGAAAGACAATTATCTACAAGAGAGGTCCCATAAGACTGTCAGTTGATTTCTCAACAGAAACAATTCAGGACAGAAGAAACTAGCATAACGTATTCAAAGTAAAAATAAAGCAAGAACCTACAACCAAGACTACTTTAACCAGCAAAGTTATCATTTAAAATTAAAGAAATAGTTTCCCAGGCAAGAAAAAGCAAAAGAAGTTTATTACCAGCAAACCAAGATTACAAGCAATGTTAAAAGATCTGCTTTAAGAAGAAGATGAAGAAAAAAAAAAGAGAGAAAAATAATTAAAAGAATGGAAATAAATACATACCTCTCAATAATCACTTTAAATTTAAATGGCTTAAATTCTCCAACCAAAAGACATGGGGTAGCGAAATGAATAAGACAAGACCCATATATATTCTGTCTGTACGAGACCCAACCCAGAATGAGACATAAACAGAAACTAAAAGTAAAAGGATGGAGAAAGATATCTTATGCAAATGGAATAAAAGAAATAAAAAGCTGGGTAGAAACACTTACACCTGACAAGATAGACTTTAAAACAAAGGCTACACCAAAAGACAAGAAGAATACTGCATAATGAAAAAGGGAGCAATGCAACAAGAGGATATAACATTTATAAACATTTATCACCCAATATAGGAAAACCTAAATATGTAATGCAAATCTTGATAGACATAAAAAGAGAAATGAACCATAATACAGTCATAGTAGATTTTAACACCCCATTGGTAAAATGGATAAATCCTCCAGGAAGAAAATCAACAATAACAACAACAAAGGCAATCTTAAACAACAGACAAGAGCAGATGGGTTTAATTGATTTCTTCAGAGCATTTCACCCAAAAGCAGCAGAAATGTACATTCTTTTCAAGTGCACATAGAAAATTTTCTAGGATAGACCACATATTGAGACACAAAATAAGTCTCAATAAATTTTAAAAGATTTAAATCATCTCAAGCATCTTCTCTGACCATAATGATGTAAAACTAAAAATCAATCTAGAAAAACCTGAAGAACCCACAATAACATGGAGGCTAAATGTTAGTAAACATGTTACTAAACATGAATGAGTTGGCAATAAGATCAAAGAAGAAACTAAAAGACACCTTGAAACAAATGAAAATTAGAACACAACAATCCAAAATCTATGGGACACAAGGAAAGTATCCCTAAGAGGAAAGTTCATGACATTACAGGCCTATCTCAAAAAACAATAAAAATCTTAACTAAACAATCTAACTCAACGATTGAAGTAACTTGAAAAAGAGCAACAATCAAAACCCTGAGGAAGTAGAAGGAAGAAAATTATAAAGATCAAAGTGGAAATCAATGACATAAAGTCTAAAAAAACCAGTACAAAAGATCAATGAAACAAAGAGCTGTTTTTTCTGAAAAGGTAAACAAGATGGACACCTTTAACCAGACTCATTAAGAAAACTGGAGAGAAGACCCAAATAAAGATAATCAGAAATGAAAGAGAAGAAGTAACAAGAGATACCAAAGAAATACAAAAGATTCTAAAAGCAAAAACCAAAAACACCCCCAGAAAACTACTATATATACAAACAACTGAAGGCCAATAAATTGGACAATCTGGATAAAATAGACAAACACACAGCCAACATTATACTCAATGGCTAAAAACTACAAGATTTCCCTTAAAATTGGGAACAAGACAGAGATGTCCACTTTCACCACTTTTATTCAGCATAGTACTCAAAGTCCGAGCCGCAGCAATTGGACAAGAAGAAATAAAAGACATCCAGACCCTGGCCGGTTGGTTCAGTAGTAGAGCATCAGCTGATGTGTGGATATCCCAGGTTCAGTTCTCAATCAGGGAACACAAGAGAAGCGACCATCTGCTCCTCCATCCCAACAAAATGTAGAGACAAGAATGGGAGAACATATTCACCAATGATAATATATGATGAATTGATATCCAAAATTTTAAGGAACTTATAAAACTCAACCCCAAGAAACAAAACAAAACAGAAAATAGCCCAAACAATCCAATTTAAAAAATGAGCAAAGGAACTAACTAAACACTTCTCTAGAAAGGACATACAGATGGTCAATCAACATATGAAAAGATGCTCAAGATACTAATCATCAGAGAAATGCAATTTACTAATCACAAGAGATATCACCTCACACCTGTCAGATTGGCTATTATCAATAATTCAACAAATAACAAGGGCTAGCGAGTATGCGGGGAAAAAAGTGAACCCTCCTGCACTGTTGGTGGGAATGCAGATTTGTATAGCCACTGTAGAAAGCAGTATGGGAGTTAACTCAAACAAAAATGAAACTGCTATTAGGCCAACCAATTTCACTTTTGGAAATTTATCCAAAGAAATACAAAACACTAATTTGAAAGAAAATATGTACCTCTATGTTTATTGCAGCATTATTTACAATAGAAAATATTTGGAAGCAGCCCAAGTGGCCATCAGTAGGTGAGTGGATAAAAGAGTTGTGGTACATTTTCACAATGGAATACTACACAGCCATAAGAACAAAAGAAAATCTTACTCTTGGCAAAAGCATGGATGGATCTGGAGAGCATTATGCTAAGTGCTGTAAGCCAATCAGTGAAAGGCAAGTACCACATAATTTCACTCATATGTGGAATTTAATGAAAAATAAATGAACTACCATGCAAAATAGAATCAGACACATAAGAGAACAGGCTGAAAGCTGTCAGGAAGGAGCGCTGAGTAGGGTGTAGATTGATTGAGAAAATATGAAAAGAAAAAAAGAATAAAACTCATGGACATGCACAAAAGTGTGGTCATTGCTAGGAGGTCGGGGAGGAGATTGTGGAGAATAAAGGAGAAAGAAGTGGTGATGAACTGAGATTTGTCTTGGGGAGGTAAACACACAATACAGTGTACAGGTGATGTGTTGTAGAATTAATTGTTCACCTGAAATCTGTAAAATTTTGTTAACCAATCTCACCCCAATAAATTCAATAAAAATAAAGAATTTTTAAAATGTGCAATATCTAACTATCAGTCAGGGATCTCTTTTCTCTCCGACTGTCAAATAAAAAAGTGACAATAGCCAAAAACACAAGAATCGTCTGGTGTGTGAATGAATCAAAATTATACCTATCTTTTTCCAGTTCAGCAAAAAATATATATTTTTTTGTTGTGCTGTAGAATTTAGTAATTTGACTATGTGTGCCATGAGATGAAAAGTGTTGAAAATCACTGAAATATATCATACATATGATACATAATTAATAATATGAATTTAACAGAAAATTTTATTTTCTTTGCCAGCCCATATTTTTCCACGAACAGCACAGAACAGAATGGGCTTTTCTTATTTATTTATATAGTTAGTAATTTCATATCCAATTTTAATTTTTTACTTGCATTCTAATTATATGTTGTTTTAAAAAGGTTTTATTTTTCTCAGGACAACTTGTTGGAAGAAATACTTTATTTTCCTTCAGCCAAGATTATGTTCAGATTGCATATCTTTCACATTTTATGCAAATATTTTTCCAGTCTAAATATAATATTTAAAAATAATTCTGTATATTTATAGGTAATGACTACTTTATTTTAATTTTTATTCTTCTAGTAATGTAGGAAGCAAATAGAGCGCCATCTCACTGGTTGAGATGCACACCTAAGATATACACTAATCATGTGACAAATTATTCTTTAAATTTATGGAGTATTCTTGAAATGTAAATCAAAAGAAGAAGATGAACTTTGACAGATGAAAACTACAGGCTTATACAAAATAAAAGGAGTCTGTAAGGAAAATATTCTAAAGAAAGGAAAGAAAAAATGGATGTCTACTAAGAAAATAGTAAGAGTAGAAGAATTAGCTGATCATAGAAAAGTTAAGACAAGATGAGAGAGAGTGAGAGCAATCAAGTAATCAAAAGAATGACCAAGAAGTAAGAGTAAGTAGAAAACAATTACCAATGAGTGGTAAAGAATTAGGGGCAAGATGAGAGGTCAAAAGCCTCATAACTTTCTTGGCCAAAGACCTAGTGCTGTTACCCTCATTCTATTTACAGACTAAGCTTGTGTTTTGATCTCCCTAGAAAATAGGAGTTAGTGAGATCAGGGTTATCTTTTCCTAGAGAGAAAAAACTTGTGACCAGAGAAATTAAAGAGAAAAGAGCTGCCTAAAGACTGGACTTCCATGAGACAATATATCTACAGATGAGTTTACCAGTTGAGCTTTTCAGAAACCAGGACCTTGTCTTTAGTGATGCAGCTGGAGGCACAAATGCCTGGGGACTGAGCATGTTTCAAGAATGGAAGCTCCCGCTGACAAGTTGGTGTAAAGCTGAATTTATCTTATACTTAATCCCGATGGTCATAGGCCTATCCTATTGGTATGGAAATGGTAGGATCAAATGATGTGAGGGAAGAGTTGGAGTGTTCTTTAATTTTTAAGTACTTCATGCTCCATGCTCGGGTCTTCAACTCCACTAATCTCTTCATGTGTCCAAAAGCCCCTCTGTGGCAGCTCAGCATGCCAAAAGTGTCCAGATCCACCCCAGCTTTCCTAAATGGAACAGCCAGGAGCGAGCTATTAACTTAGAATCATAACTAAAATTAATATGGGGTATGGATAAGCAAGACTCAGGGGGAGTCATTATCTGTGTTCCAGATGCAGGGGGCAAAGAAAGTATGGGAATCTGAAAATATTCATATTCTTTTGGCCCTAGTCCAGATCCTGACTAATAATTTTGAAATGCTGAGGACAGAAATTAAACAGGCATCTAGATCCATGTCCACTAGGGAGACCTTGATCAGCTAGCAGCAGGCCAACAGTGAGAAAAGCTCTGAATCTTGAAGCCCAGCCAAGAAAATAAAACCTAGTGGATCTGGGTCTATTGTAGGTACTAACGGAAGGACAGAGTCCAGATAAGGGTAAAGGCCAAAATATAAGGAGCAAGGATAGATTGAGAAGTGAGGCAATTCTGAGTGCAAGTTGAATAAACTTAAGGAAGTTTCTTATTTTTAATGGCTAGGGAACTAGAAAGAACAAGGGCATAGATAGAGCCTTATGTGTGTTTCTGATTCTCCTGCCTAAATGCTGATGAAAGAATAATGGTGAGAATTAGGAGGATATTAAAGTGATGGAAGCAATGGGTCAGGATAACAGCATATTTGTAGTCAACTTTCAAAATTCTCAGACATTTGAAAAAGGTAGTATGTTGTCATTTAATTAGCAGTTTATTTGAAATGTGAACTAAGGTCACCCTCTTGAGTTTTTAAACATTTCCAGAATGTCGGGTGGGTCCTAGTTGGGGCACATGTGGGAGTCTGTCTCTCTGCCTCCCTACTTCTCACTTAAGAAAAGAAAAGAAAATTTCAGGAGTTGGATTGCTAGCCCCGTTAAAACAATTTAAATGAATTGTAATAAGAAATGGAAAGAGATGTACTTTGGTGACAGAAAGAAGGAAAGAATGTGTGAAGCAGAAAAAATAAGAATTTTATGTTAAAATCTATATGAAAACTGGTATGGATATATTTCAGGAATATTTTTTACCTATGCTCAAACTTATGTCCCTTATTCCTGAACATTTACAATAAGACAAAGTACATTGTAATTGATTAGAAATTTTAGTCATGTTAATTTATTGGCATTATTTTTTTCTGTTTAAATGCTATAACTTTAACTAGCTATAATTTATTTTTTAGAGAATTTATTATTTTTACATTATCATAGGGGTAAATTTATACATCAGTTTTAACTAGAGTATTCTTAAAATTTTTATTGCTCAAAATTAAAATGTGTGTATGTATATTTAAACATAAGAAAATACATGTAAGGCAAAATGATAAAAAACAGGTAAAAAATAAGTGATTTTTAATTCCCTGGGATATATATTTTTCAATTTGCTATTTACACATATAGAAGTGGTACAGATTTTATAAAAATCAGATTATGCTATAGGTACATAACAACCTTTATGCACTTATTGTATTTTACATATTTAGCCACATAAACATAAATGCCCCATGATGTTATTTTCAAAGGCTTTGCAGTATTCCATCTAATGTCTAGACATTTCTGCCAATCTAAGGAGGAGTTCAAGTTTTCCCACTTTTGCTATTGCATAAATAGAGCACATTTATCATAACTAAATTTTTACGTATCTCTAATTATTACCTTCAAATGTTTCCCTGAAGAGAAATTAATGCAAAATGGCCTGCAGCCAAATTTCCATCTAAAAAACTTTTAATGATTTATAATCCCACTAATAGTACATGAAAATACCTATTTGCATATGGAAGAAAGTGAATCATTAAGAGTCAAGACCAATGATGGTGGTAGATAAACCCTAAAGGACCCCCAAATCCCTTCATTCTTAAATTCACATCCTGGTGAGCCCTATGACTTGTTTCTTTCTCGTTAAGAGAATGTGGCAAAGGTGACAAGATGTCACTCTCGTAATTTTTAATGTGATGTTACACAGATTGCCTTTTGAACAGACTGTTGCTGGTTTTGAAGATGGGGTTTGCCATGAAGTAAGTGGCAATGTTAGATGGGATTTGCCATGAAGTAAGTGGCAATGTTAGAGAAGCTCACATGGTAAGAGACTAGAAGTGGCCTTTAGGAGCTGAGGGTGACTGTCAAAAAAACAGTCCTGTAGCTGCAAAGGAATGAATTCTGCCACCAACCTGAGGGAGTTGGGAAGCAGATGTTTCTCTATTTGAGTCTCTGCTGAGACCACAGTCCTGGTTACAGCAGTGCTGTAGTTGGCAAGGCCTTGAATGACAACCTAGAAAGCAGTTCCCAGACTTCCAACCCACAGAAACTATGTCAGAACAAATGGTACTGCTTAAATTCACTAAGATTGTGATAATTTGTAAAAGCAACAAAAAATTCATGTCCATTTACTTATATCACTATTGACTTATGGCTTCTTTTTCTTTACTGTCATTGTTTATTTTGATGCTCATGTTACTCCAGACTTGACCAGTGTGAAACTTTTGAACAGGACTTTTGTGTCCTGACACATGCCATTATTCTGTGATTCCCTCCTCGCTTTTTTGTACAATGAAATGTTGCAGTCTTATCTAGCATTTTTTTACACTTAACTCTGGAATTAGCTATTTTCTCCAAGGATCCTTGGTTCTTCTTGAGTGAAGAATAGTTTTTAGAAGCCAAAATTTTGGATCAATGTGTGCTCATCACTATTGGGAATCTCACAGTATCACTGTTGCCTGGCTCATTCTATGGACAGAGGTAGGGAATGTATACATTCACTTACATGTACTGGAAACTGTGCAGTCACACTAAATTCAATGCCTCTAGTTCAATGTAATATAGTAAGGTCCATTTTTGTTTTTTCCTTTTTCATTTGTAACTTCTTTCCAAAAGTGAGAAACCCAGCTCTCATTACCCATAATGCATTTACATATTTGATTAATCCCCCTGTATGTAACTAATCTTCTTTTGTGACTGCCCCTCCCTCTTGGCAAACATCCTCCTAATCTCACTCAGATTCTGTGCCAAACCTCTACTGCTGACTTCCGTCCCCTCCTCTCCACCACCCTTCTGCCAGCATGGACATTTTCTTTACCGTGCTTCAAATTTGCATCTTTAAGTTAGGTTGCCCACTCCCTGCCCTCTTATGGACTCTGACACTTCATGTCAGCTCATCTTTCCATATAGACACTCTTCTCACTCTGTTTGATTTCTTCTATATTCAGGCAGCTGCGCTGATGCCCTGTAGTGAAACATGCCCTAGATTGATCATTTCCTTATGCAGTCTGTGCTTTGTCACTAGCTCTGGACAATCCTCCTATCTACATTTAGCTTCTGATACTTTTCATTAAATAACCCTCTGCAGGGCTACCCTACTTACCAACTTGGCCTCTGATAACCCTAGAATTGGATGCTCTCTAATGCCCGGATTTCCCTCTTACCCTTCATGATATTTAATATCTAAGCTTGGTAGCCCTTCAGTGCAGAAACTTTCTTTACTCTGTTTGGGCACATACACCTCAATATAAACCATCATGACTCATTCCAGCTCCCCAGTGCAGACACCTACCTGGCTCAGCCTTATCTAATAGTTTTGAACTTAATTATTCAGAGAGAGGAAATTAGAAAGGAAAATCAAAATAAGAAAAGAGAAATAGAATGGGAATAAGAACAGGAAAAGAAATAGATACATGTAACTTTGATATTATTACAATAAAACCTCAGAATAAATATCACATTGGTATGTGTAGTGATGTTACATATTTCCAAGTCTTACAAGCTTGTTCAATTAAAATTCATTGATAAATTTTTTTAAAGTTGTTTTTTATGAAATTTCATCATCATAAGGCTTTTTATTTAAGAAAATTTCCTGTTAAATCAGCTGTGCTGAGCACATATAAGATAGTCAAAATGTTCATTTCCATTTATTTTTAAAGAAACATGAATTTGGTATTGTATTTTTCTCATAAAATATTAACCAACATCTGTTTATTTTCTGAGATATATTTTTAAGATATGTATATCCTTACATATTAAAATATACTTATAATTGACTGCTAAGCTAGGATATAATTTTTATAATGTATCTATTCAATACAAAATGATAGATTTTATCACTTCCACATAAGAAATGTTTAATTATTTTGAATTATTCCACTTTATCTTTGAATATAGTTCATATTCTAAAGGCAATTCAAATTTCATGTAACTGTTAAATGGTTAAAAGGGTAATGATAATAAAACAGTTGAGAAGTACATGTATTGAAAATGAATCTGCTTTTTATTCCTGGCCTCTAACTGACAAGAGAAAATTGCTTTTACAAGTTTCTTCGGTTATTAGTCACAAGTATTAAATACACACAAAAACTGATGAAATATATCAATGAATACATTTAATAATTCAAATTTTGTGAATGCCAACCCTCTTCAAATATTTGCTTATAACTTCTGGACCAGGAAAAAAAAAATTCAACTATCAGGTTATATCAACATCAAAGGGCAAAAAATTGGGGCATAAAAGAACACTCAGACATAGAAAAATGGAAGTCTAATCTCTTCTTAATCACACTCAGTAGATTAGCTCTTGTGATGGTAAACTAACAGAAGAAAGAATATGGACACTTAATACATGGATTTTTCATCCTTTTCAGTAAAATACTTCACGCCTGATTGACAAAAAAGAACAATGCTTGCAGTTTAAAACTGGTAAAATAGAGGTTGGTCAGTTATTGAGCAGATGAAAAAATTGAAAACATTAAATTTTTAAAATTACAAAATGATATCAAGGTCCATCCATGTTGTCGTAAATGTCACTATGTCATCATTTCTTATGGCTGAGTAGTATTCCGTTGTATACATGTACCACATTTTTATCCAATCCTCTATCGAGGGACACTTGGTTGTTTCCATGTCTTGGCTACTATGAATAATGCTGTTATGAACAGGGGGAGTGCATGTGTCTTTATGTTCCAATGTTTTCACATATAGGTGGGATATAAAACTGTGACTCATAAACATAGAAAAAAGTGAAGTGGTTACCAGGGGGAGGGGGATGTGGTGGAGGGGAATAGGAGAGGTGGTGGGGGAAAGGATATAGAGAGGGACAAATATGAGGTGACAGAAAATGATTTGACTTTGAGTGATTGGTATACAATGTAATCAACAGTTCAAATGCTATAGAAATGTTTACCTAAAACCTATGTATTATTAATGACCAATGTCACCATGTTAAAGTTAATTTTCTAAATGAAATTTTTTAAAAATTACAAAATGATCAGAGAGGCATTATCTGTTCTTTGTACAATATTATAAAGAAATAGTTTGTATAAGAACATATTATAGTATTTATGGTATAACATGTATCATGTGAATTGTTATAATAATGTATATTAAAATACAAACTTGATTTATTCCTTCCAATAGAGTTTACAAATTCCCTAGAACTGGTTGTTTAATTTACTTCAAGACCAATTAAAATGTGTCATTTTTAGTCCACAAAGTGTGATGTGTCTTTTGAAATGTAAAATACAGACTTTCTAGCTTTTCAATAAATAGTTCCAAATTAATTCCAATTTTTACTCTCAGAGAAAATTGTATTCAATAAAGTCTATTTCCAAGAAGTAAAAGTATAATAAGAATAAATTAATGAATAAATAATAAAAGGAAATAAACAAATTGTGCAAGGACTGGAACATAATGAAGTTTTTACTGGAATAAGTTGTGCTGGCTGTAAATGACATCTGGGTGGTCAGGCCACAGAGGGATGATGCCACCAATGATAAAACTGTATAGATCATAACATAATTACTCTTTTTTTTTTACCACTCTTTTATCTTTTCTTCTGTTTTCTAAGATCTCTGTAACATACTATATTGTGTAACTCATGGTAATCTTTATAATGATAAAATTTGCTGAAAGCTGGCTTATGGAAATTTTCAGTAATGAAAACTGCTTCCTGACAATATTTCATTATAAAAATCAGATTTTTTATTTCCAGACTGTTGATGACATCTCTAAATTTTTATTAAAATATGAAATTTGAATGGTAAGATTTGAGTTGATTTTAATTTTTTAATGTATGTTATGTTTAACTTTTATAAAAAACTAACTCTATTATTTGGAGGCAATAAAAGTATATTATTATTTTGTCTCCTTGGTTACATTATAAATAATATTTATCATTTATTTAGTAAATGCTAGGCACTTGAATTACTCTCTTTATTCTTTTTAACACTTTCTGAGGTGGATGCCATTGTTATCCTCCACATTTTGCCAAAGAGGAAGATGAGTTTTAGAGAAGAAACAAAAGCATGGTTACAAGAGTAGAAACTGCAAAAGCACAAGTAAAATACAAGTTTATCTGATTCCAAGACCCACAATCGGGAATTACACTATTTTGTCATAGAAGAAACTAATTTTGTTTTTAACCTACTTGATATTTCTGCAATGCCAGTGAGGTCTGCTCACTGCCTGGTTAGAGTTTTAGATGTTGCTGGATAACAGCATGGTTATGTTGTGTGAGATTCTCAGGGTGCTGCAAAGTTAGAGAATACCTGAATCAGAGCTTTTTAATGTGCTTACATCTATTTATCTTCCATGCTAGTTTTCATAAATGTACCATTTCATTTGAAGTTTCAGAAACATTCTTTAAATGAGAACAGATGACTGACTTCTGTCTCATTCTTTACCTTCAAAATTATTAAACCTTTTTCTTCAACTTTAGTGAAATGATTGCAAATAACACTAATTACCAATTTTCTGGCACAAATTTTGAAGCAAATTCTATTCTCAAAGTTAAAAATTATAATGATGTTATTGTTCCAATACTATACATATCCCTCTTGAAACATTACCCCTACCCTATTTCTACTTACCTAAGTGCATTACAGATTATAAATAAGGACTTTACATATTTATAAATCTCTTATGTGACAGTCTATATCAATACTATTAACAAGAACATAGTGTGAACCACATTTATAATTTAAAATATTCTAGTAGCTACATTAATAATTTTAAAAGATGAAATTAGTTTAATAATAAATTTTACTTAACCTACTATGTAAAATATTTTAACATGCAAAAGATTACTAATATATTTTATGTTCCATTTTTCATACTAAGTCTTTAAAATCCAGTGTTCGTTTTACAGTTACAATACATTTCAATGTAGACTAGAAATATTTTAAATGCTAAATGGCTACATATAGCTAGTGGCTACCATATTGGAAAGTGTAAGTCTATATAGTTTTAGCTAGACTTCTGGATTGTAAGTGATGTAATTTAGCCAAAAGAGAAATTTATTGGCTCAGTAAAACCAAGAAAAGTCCAAGAAACAAATATGTATCTGGGAACTCAAGAAAAAATAAAATGTGAAACTTGAAAATGTCCAGGCTTTTTTTGCTTTATTTTTTTATGTTCTTCAGTGACTCTCTACACAGGGATGGTCACATAGCCCTCAGCAGCTCCCAAGGGTCATAGTCTATAGGTGGTTATGTCCAGTTTTACAACTGCTGAACCAAATCTCTTCTTTAGTTTTATCTCAGTGGTCCCAAGGAAGAGTGCTACACAACACATCTATTGTTTTGCTTACCTTGCTTTACTCAAAAACTGTACTGCTGTTTTCCACCTCTAGAATTCTGTGGGGATGAGAATTTGTGGCAACACTTTCTCACCACAGGGACAGATATGCAATCCAGATGGTCCCATCTGTGCATTACATTCCTCTAGAAACAGTGAATAGCCTTAGTAAATCTGTAATCCAATCAGTACAAATTAGAATCCATTGGGGAAGGATTTGTCTCTGTCTGAATTTCTATTTATCTATTAGCAGTGGTTAATTATCTTTCTGGTAGACTATAAAGTCTATGAGAAAAGAGATTTTGTCTGTTTTAGTCACTAACTTTTTTCAAGTGCTTATAGGGTGACAGACACAAAATATTTATTAAATATTTGTTGCATGACTAATCATAAAGAATTAAAAATTAAATTTTGTCAAGGCCATATGAAAACTTCACAATATATTCAAAACAATAAATATTACATTAAAGGTGTTCTCTGATCACAAAACAATAAAACTAGAAATTAATAATTAAAAGGAACTTTAAAAATTTCCCTAATGACTGGAAAAGAAAATTAAATAATATACTATGAATAGAACCTTGAGTTAAAGAGCAAATCTTTAGGGAAATTGTAAAATGGTAAGAACTGAGAAAACACTGCAGTTAAAATTTATTGCTGAAAAACAGCAACAGAATTAAGCCAATGAAACAAAAAGAATACAATAAACAAAATGACAAAATTATTTAAGTAAATACACTGGGGAACAAAATTTTTGTTGCATCCACAAAAACACCTGTTATTATCTAATTCGAATGTGCTAATCTCAAATCTCACATTAGTTTTTCTCTGAAAGCTACAGTTTTCTTGCAACTCAAGATTTTGGGTTTTCATCTTATTGTAAAATTTTCAACAGTTAGTTTAACATAATGAAGTAGAATGTCTTCTTGGGCATCATCTTTGTGAAAATATAATAATTTATATAATGCAATAAATACACTAATACACTAAAAAATAGTATTGCATCAGAATTTGTCTACTATTTTGAAATAGAACATATTAAAACACTTATTTTAATCATAAAACTCCAGCAGTAGTCTGTTATCATATTTCTCTCCGATCGCCCCTGATAATGCTCTTTACCGTCTTCAGATCTTGATGAAAGTGGTCTCCCTGTTCATCACTAACAACACCAAGATTTTTGAGAAACTTATCAAGGTGACTGTTCAGGAAGTGAATCTTAACGTTCATGTTTCATCCAATGTCTCAGAAAGCCAACAGCATCTTTTGAACCGGAAGTTCATAGTTTTCTGCATTTTTGTTGCCAAGGAAGTTCTTTGTAACTGGAACAAAAGACTACCATGCTGCTTTCTCCTCCTTATTCATCTTCCGGGAAAATTCTTTGTCACATATGAGGGTTCAAATTTGAGGTCCATCAGATGCACCTGCTTTTATCTTCTTGAAAGACAAGACAGGAAAAGCAGAAATAATATGTTGAAAGCATTCACTTTCTCTATTCCAAGCCTGAGAAAAATGCTTCATTAAGCCAAGTTTGATGTGAAGTGGGGGAAAAATGATCCTGTCTCCATTAACTACAGGTTCATTCACAATGTTTTGCATCCCTACTTCCAGAGCTTCCCATTTTGGCCACTCCTTCTGTGTCCAGTGTTTCTCCCGAGCTCAGCTGTCCCACAAAGAAAAAAAGCAAGGATATTTCATGAAACCTCTCTGTTGTCCTAGCAGGAAATTTACTATTTTAAGGTCCACACAAATGATACAGTTATGCGCCTCATACTTCATAAAGTCGAGGACAATTTTTATGTCATTATAATCTTTTCGCAGATGAGTTGAATAACCAAGGAACCTCTGCATAAACATTACCGTTGTGTATAAAAACACATTTCAGACTCCATTTAGAGCTGTCAAGATATAGCTGCCATTCTGTTGGACTGTAAGTGGTAACACGTAGCTGGCTGAGAAGACTACTGATATCATGACAATAAACAAGGTTTTGTCGTCGGAAAAAAAGTTCACAAAAATTTGTTCGCGCTTTCTGAAATGGGATACTTTTAGCTGACTGGTGAGGTCCATTCTTTTCTTGAAGCCTGGGGCCTAATAACTCAGCTGCTTTCTTTGATAGGCCCAAATCTCTTTCTAAGTCATTCAATTTGGGTTGGCTAAACTGCTGAGGGGTTAATGACTGCTTGGCATCAGAAGAAGACCCCTAAGATTCTACAACCATTTCCTCATGCATCTTATAAAAATACACTCAATCACCATGTTCACTTTCTTCATCCTTAGAAGAAATAAAACCATTGAAAACTGGAACCGGGAATGTCTCTGAGTGTGAGATAGGTTATATTGCTGAAGGAATACTAGGTTATGTGATCATATGCCTTTTTTTCTTGCTGATGCCATTTGTATGGATCAGACAGAAATAACAGTCACTGCTGTGGTCCTTAGGCTCACAACAAACCATGAGAATACCAAAAGGCATTCCTTTGTGTTTTCCTTTTGTCCAGTCACAAAGCATTTCCTCACAATTATGATACACAATATGAGGAGCCCAATTCTTGTCTTGATTGCCAAGGGGAACTTGAAAATAGGCAATATATGCATGTGTCACAAATATGAAATATTGCACCTTTGACGTTGAAATGTGTAACAGCCACATATAGAACAGAAGGTGTCAGGACTATTCTTACATTTACGCCTATTCGAAGAAGCCATGATTCAATCTTAAAACAAAATAAGGGGGTGTTTTTATCAGATAATAATTTTTTACATTTAAAAACAAGTACAAATGTAAAAGTGATGTTTGTAAAACATTAATTGCCTCGTGGTTATGTTCAATCCAAAAGTTGTTGCCCTTTTACTCCAATTTAAAAACCAATGCATGCCATTAACTGTAACAAAAATAAATTAAAATTGCATAAAAACTAGTTCATGTTCCAAAAAAATGGATTTCAGATTTGGAATCAGCAATGCGGAGATATTTAGAAAAAGTTCTAAAACCTCATGCAACAGAAAATGAAAAACAAATTGTTCCCCAGTGTCATAAAAGAAGAATAACACCAGAGTGAAAGAATGGTTTAAAAAACAAGTAAAAATTTTGTTAAGGTTTAGACAAAAAAAAAGAAAAAAGAAAGAAAGATGTAATACAAAATTATATGTACCAGGAAAAGGAAGTGTGGGACACTATAAAAATGAAATATATAAATGCTTTGAACAGTATATGCTAATAAATTTGATCATGTATTAGCATTACATACTACCAAAGGCAGTATCAACCCCTGGCTGCATCTGAAAATCTTTAACAGGGCTTATGATTCTCATAATGTTGAGATGCAATTGGCGTGTCTACTGTCCAAAGCCCAGAATAGAAAACTTGAATTTTTTAAAGAAATAGAAATTATAAGATAAACATACACCATTTTTCTTCTTTTCTACTTCTGTTCTCCCACTTTAAAGGAGAGCAGGTCTATATTATTTTACAGCTGAATTTTTCTAAACTTTCAATATACAGAAATAGCTACCTTATATATTTAAAGCACCTACTTTTTAATGTAATAATTATTTGAATATTACAACAATGCATATAGAGCATTTCATAAAATTATTTACTTATATATTTGACCTTTAAACAATGCAGGATTCAGAGGCACCAACTCCTGGCTCAGTCAAAAATGTATGTAAAACTTTAGACTCCTCCAAACCTTAACAAATAATAGCCTGCTGTTGACTGGAAGCCTTACTGAGAATATAAATACTCAACACACATTTTGTATGTTACAAATATTATATGTTCTATTCTTACAATAAATTAAATTAGAAAAAAGGAAATATTTTAAGAAAATCATTAGCAAGACAAAACACTTTTACAGTACTGTCCTGGGTTTATCAATACAATAAGCTTTTAATTCTGTTTACAAGCTTAATTGTTGGTCAGTACCTACATTAATATTGTCTTATATGATGCAAAGCAATGTAGACGTTATATATATTACTAACACTAGACATAAAAAATAAAAAGGCAATGTAAAAAATAAATTCATATTTATTTACAGGTATAGTGAATCATTCATTAATAATAAAAAAAAACAGTGATGTGATCACTTTATTGTAGTCTGTTGATATGATTACTTTATAGTAGTTTAGCCTAGTGGTTTTCAATCACTGATTCATGTACTGTTGTTGGTCTGCCAGAAATTTCATGCTAGTGCATGAAAGAGTTAACCACCTTGAGGTTGTATGCAGATTATAGAGTCCATAATCATTGGGTCATTATAGGCCCTAGCCTATATGCTAATGAGTAAATCATTATAAAAAATTTATAACATACAATATGAGAGTCTTACTCATAATACAGTATTAGAAACATTGTTACATTTTTTAAAGCGTTTACCTGAGATAATAGGCTGATACACCGTTTCTACAATTGAGAGACAGAGAGAAAAGCATACTATATAGTAATGTAATTCACCGAAAGCAAAATTTTAAAACAGTAAGCAAACAGATTATTAACTTTATATTAAAAATAACTCACCTTGTGCAGGCAAACTTGGTGTAACTTTATGGAAATATGTCATAATGTATCTCTGACGTCTTTTTTTCTTTCAAATGAGAACCAGGGAGGCAGAGAGAAAGACTCCTGTATCTGCCCCAACCAGGATCTACCCAGCAAGCCCCCTATGGGGCGACGCTCTGCCCTTTTGGGATGTTGCACTGTTGCTTGGCAACTGAGCTATTTTAGCACCTGATGTAAGGCTATGGAGTCAGCCTCAGTACCCGGGGAACATTTGCTCCAACCGAGCCATGGCTGCCAGTGAGAAAGAGAAAGATTTTCAGTGGTGTCTGGGAATTTGTCTGTGGCTACTTGATTAGCAAGAGCAGTTTTTTTCTGCTATCTTGACATTCTAAAAGCCAAACCTCACTCTAAAATTATTAAACCATTTTTTTGCTGGTGTTAAAATGTTCAGCTTTAGACCCTTCACCTTTCTTTTGCTTTAAGTTGTTAAATATTGGCTTCCCCTTTTCTTTCAAATTATATCAAAGTCTATAAATAACTTTTCTTATAGCAATCCTGTACCTACATAAAAGCTGAATTTTTATTACAAGATAAAAAGCTATAATGGAAGAAAAAGCAAGATTTTTATGCCTGCTGGCATAGCTTCAACATGGCTTTATAAATTTCTTTTTTATATTTTACAATGGTTCTTATATTAAATTCATTTATCTTGAATGAATCTACAGTACAGACCTCAATCTACATTATATATCAAGCTGTTCAATTTTTTCTTATAGTATTATAACTTTCTTCTGCTTCTTGGGAGTACCTCCAGTATTACTAGTGGCTCTTCATATGGATCTCATGGTGTTAGTCAAGTTTTAGAGTTTTGCACTAAAAAAAAAAATGCAACAACTGTGAGAGATCACTTTTTATTGTTGAACACAAATTACTGAAGAGATGAACTGTTCACATGGGGATGATTATCATCATTTGACTGTTTAAGTGGATATTCAAAACATTTGAACTCACCACAATAACAACAGGCAGTGGCTACAAAATTATTATGGTAGTACAGAATGTACATTGATATTATGCAGATATATATATATATATATATATATATATACACACATACATACATACATACACATCTTTACATTTGTTTACATTTCTTTCTACTGAGAATATCTCCATATACGATCTATTTGTGTAAGTTTTGAAAACTTTAAAATTTTTATAATAGATTTATATATATTTCATGGTAGCAAATAATTAGAACTAGTATCTACATATTTTATGCATTTGTCACATATCCTTTTCTTCTTTTTTCAATTATTTTAAGTTATCTTAATCTTCTGTGAATTTTTTCTGTCACTAATTTCCAAAAAATTCTCCTACAAAAGAATTGAAAAAACCTGTGTATAAGTGGAGTCATGCAGTTCAAACTTATGTTTTCAAGAGCCAACTGCTTATGATTTTAAAAATCTCAGAAAACAAAAACTATATTGAAATTTTTTATCAATAAAAATCTGTATTACTTAAATCTATAGAAAGCATCCTCTTAAGGAGGACATTTAGGTGAACTGACATGCATAAGATCAAAAATATGATATCAAAGTTCATCATCACAATTGCTTTTTAGAATAATTTTGAAGACCTTCACTAAATGCTACTACCTAAAAGATTTTATCCCTTCAAAATTTCTCTTTGAAATCTGAATGTCTAAGGTGATAGTATCAGTAGATGAAGCCTTTGGGAAGTGATTGAGTTATAATGAGAGAGGTCCTGATAAATGCCATAATTCCTTTATAAAAGAGACTTCAGGGCTTCCAGTCAACATTGGGGAGTAGATAAATGCTACACTCACCTCCTTTCATGACCACATTAAAATTATAGCTAAACTACAGAACAATTGCCATTTAGAACCACCTGAAACTAGCTGAACAGAAATCCCATAACTAGTGAAAAGCAGAAGAAGCCATGTTAAAACTGGTAGGAGGGAGCATAGAAACAAACCTTGCTAATACTATACCACACACAGTGGTTAAAAATATGGAGGGGTATCTTGGCTGTGGAGGTTCCTACTGAAAATCATGGGGTCACAGCCCCACACCAGGCCCCTATCACAGAGTTCCAGTGCCAGTAAGAGAAGTTCCCATAACTTCTGGCTGTGAAAACCATCAGAGATTGTGGCTGAGTGAGACAGAGGGTTAATGAAATCCCAGTGGTTCCTCTTAAAGGGCCTGTGTATGGACTCACTTGTTCTGAGCTCCAGCACTGGAGCTAATAGCTCAAAAAGTGCCAAGAACATATAGGGAGCAGCCAAACTGGCCTCAGAGTGAAGGCTGGAGGGGTAGCTTTCTCCCAGACAGAAATATTGGCAGAATCCATTGTTTCTCTGATAAGCCTTTCCCCTGCAGGTACAGGGGAGCACCATATTTGAGTTTCCATCAACCTGACTGATACTGTTCACCTGACCCTGGTGATTCCTAGAGACCACACTACACCCAAATTTCAGGTCCACCCAAGTGCTTACAGTGACTTTTCCATATAAATGGCCTATTTTAACTCATGCTGTGAAATTTCCTAAAATCTATCAAAGGTTCAAAAACCCCAAACAAGCAGTGCTTGGCCTCAGAATGCCCAATATCTTTTGCTAAACCGCCCTAAGCCTAGCATTAGGGGCAACCAGTCTCAGTTAATTGCTTACCCTCTCCAAGGCACCACTAAGCTCAGTACAAGTAGAAACCATCTACAGATTATTTTGTAACTCATATAAACTGGCTTCAAGTAGGGCCTAGGCCAGGGTCAGGAACCTATGGCTCACGAGCCAGATGTGGCTCTTTTGACGGCTGCATCTGGCTCGCAGACAAATCTTTAATAAAAATAATAATGTTAAATATATAAAACATTCTCATGTTTTACAATCCATTCATTTCCTACTAGTCATGTTCATGGTTGCAGGTGACCTGAGCCAATCACAGCTGTCCTCTGGGACAACACCAAAATATTTTTTTTAACACCAAATTTTTATTGGATAATGCATAATGTACATGGGTCGTTGTGAGGTCAGAAAGTAAACTTCTCTCCTTATAATCAAGTAGTCAGCTATCTAATTGCAAGAAACCCTTTTGATGAAGAGATGGCTAAAAGAATAAAAGATAAGGAGTATCATACTTCTCAGTAGGAATGGACAAAGGAATTCACCTTTGTGGAGAGAGCAGTTTCTACAGTGTGTCTAATATGCAATGATAAAATTGCATCGATGAAACGGTCAAATATAAAGCAGCACTTCAACACATTCTATACTACATTTGCATCGAAATATCCAGTGGGGGACAGCAGAAAGAAAGCATGTCAAGAGCTACTGTGCAGAGGGCAAGCTAGTCAGTAGCAACTCTGTCTTTGGACCCAACAAGGTGACTGGAATTCAGCTAGCTTTGCTGGCGCTTTAGCAACTGTGAGAAAGAGAAAGCCATTCACACATGGAGAGTATGCCAAAACATGTATGCTTGATGTTGCCAATAAACTTTTTGACGACTTTTTGGATAAAGACAAGATAATCAAATGAATAAAAGACATGCCTCTGTCAGCAGGAACTGTTCACGATTGTACCATCATGATGGCAAATCAAATTGAGGCAACACAAGTGAAGGACATAAATGCAGCACCATTCTTTTCTCTCTCTTTGGATGAGTCAACAGACGTAAGCCATTTATTCCGGTTCAGCATGATTGCAAGGTATGTTGTTGGTGACACACTACGTGAGGAAAGTCTTGCTGTTTTGCCTATGAAAGAGACAACAAGAGGGGAGGATTTATTAAAGTCTTTCACTGAGTTCACTAAAGAAAAAAATCTAACAATGGATAAACTTATTTTGGTGTGTACTGATGGTGCTCTGTGCATGGTGGGGAAAAACAGAGGATTCATAGCGCTTCTTCGTGAACATGAAAAGAGATCCATCCTAAATTTTCACTGCATCCTACATCAGGAGGCACTTTGTGCTCAGATGAGCAGCTTGGTGGTGAACAGCTTGGTGAGGTGATGTCGCTGGTCATTCAGGTGGTCAACTTTATTGTTGTCCGAGCTTTAAATGATCACCAGTTTAAAACACAGCTGGATGAAGTTGAGAATAATTATTCTGGTCTGCTTCTGCACAGCAATGTGCATTGGTTGTCAAGAGGGAAGGTGCTCAGCTGTTTCGTGTCTTGTCTGAGTGAAATCCAGACTTTTCTTGAAATGAAAAACATCAAACACCCTGAGTTAGCTAACACTGAGTGGCTCCTGAAGTTCTACTATCTCATGGACATGACTGAAAATTTGAACCAGCTCAATGTGAAAATGCAAGGAATTGGAAATATAGTCTTATCCCTTCAACAAGCAGTGTTTGCATTTGAAAACAAGCTGGAACTCTTCATTGCCGACATTGAAACAGGTCATTTACTACACTTTGAAAAATTGAGAGAGTTTAAAGATGCATGCACAGCAAGTGACCCTGCTCCACCTCTTGATCTCCAGCAGCTAGCAGGCTTCACATCTAATCTCCTGCAGTCATTCAAAGCATGCTTTGGAGAATTTCATGAGCGCACTTGTCTTTTTAAGGTCATCACCCATCCACACGAGTGTGCAGTGGACAGTGCCAATCTGAGTTACATCCCTGGTGTCTCTGTCAGAGATTTTGAGCTACAAGCTGCTGACATGAAGGCCTCAGACATGTGGGTAAATAAGTTCAAGTCACTGAATGAAGATTTGGAAAGACTTGCATGACAGCAAGCAGAGTTGGCAAGCAAACACAAGTGAGGAGAAATAAAAAAACTTCAACCCCCGGACCAGCTGATTGTCAAAACTTGGAACATGCTTCTCGTCACATACCACACACTGCAGCATGTGAGTATTGCTGTACTGACAATGTTTGGCTCTACGTATGCATGTGAGCAGTCTTTCTCACATCTAAAGAATCTTAAGACCAACCTACAATCACGTTTAATGGATGGAAGTCTCAGTACCTGCATTAAGCTTAACCTCACCACATATCAACCAGACTACAAAGCCATCAGCAAAACCATGCAGCACCAGAAGTCTCATTAATGGTAAGAAGTACTTTATTCATCACTGGTTAGCAACAGCATAACAATGTTATTAAAATAAATTCAGAGACTTATTGTACTTTAAAAGTGTTGGTCTTACATAAAACGCACACATTTACTTGTATTTAGTGTTAAACATATTGTATGGCTCTCAGGGAATTACATTTTAAAATATGTTTGTGGCATTCATAGCTCTCTCAGCCAAAAAGGATCCCAACCCCTGGCCTAGGCAGTGGCTGACTTTGGCTTGCACCAGAGTCCTTCCCAACATGCCCCAGAAACAACATACTCAGGAACCATCTTCAAATCATGTCAAAGAACCAGCCAACCACTCCCACCACAGGCAACATACCCAAAGAGCAGACTCAACAGGCATTGGAACTTTACTAGAATAAATCCTGCTCTGTAAAGTCAGCTTCTGCATAATAGTTCATTCATGTAGTCATGTTCCAGCCTCACAATCTACCAGTCTGAGCGTCAATCCTTCTTATTGACATTCCAGCAGTAATCAAGGCTCAACTACAAAAGAAAGGCACAACTAAGAAAATTTTGCCACTTGGTCTCACAGGACACCTACTACATAAGGCCTCTCTACTAAAGCTATAGCAGTTCTACCTGTGTATTTAATACATAGAAACAAATATAGAGAGACAGTCAAAAGAAGAAGGTAAAGAAACATTTCCCAAATGAAAAAAATAGAACAAAACTTCAGAAAAGGAACTAAACAAATTTGAGACATGCATTCTACCAGTTGCAGAGTTTAAAACAATGGTTATAAAATTGCTCAATGATTCCAGTGAGAACTTTGACAAAGAAATAGAAAACATAAAAATAGAGGTAGAAGCATATGGAAAAAACAATCAGAAATGAAGAATATGATAACTAAAATAAAGAATACATTAGATGTAATCAATAGTAAATTAGATGAAACAGGAGTGAATCAGTGATTGAGAATACAAGGTAGCAGAAGACATCCATCAGAATAAGAAAAATAAAAAAGAATCCAAAAAATAAGGATAGTTTCAGGGGCCTCTGGGACAACATCAAGCTCACTAATATTTGGATCACAGTGGTAAAAGAAAAAAAGAGAGGGAACAAAATTTGAAAACAAATTTGAAGAGATGATAATGGAAAACTTTTCAACTCTGGTGAGGAAATATACATACAAGCCCAGGAAGCATAGAGAGTCTCAAACAAGATAAACCAAAAGAAGTCATGCCAAGACACATTATAATTAAAATGTGAAAGGTTAAAGACAAAGAGAAAAATTTAAAGGCAGCATGGGAAAAGCAGTTAGTTTCCTATAATGGAGCTCCCATACACCTGTCAGCTGACTTCTCAACAGAAATTTTATAGGCCAGAAGGAATAAACATGAAATATTAGAAGTCATGAAAAGCAAAGACCTATAAACAAGATTACTCTATGATTGTAAAGCTATATTTTAGAGTTGAAGGACAGTTAAAGAAAAATAAAATAATTTAAAATATAAATAATAAAATGACAATTACTACATATGTATAAACAATTACTTTAAATGCAAGTGGATTGAATGTTTCAATCAAAAGGCACAGGGTGGATGAATGGATATTAAAACAAGAAAGACCCTTACATATACTGTCTATAAGAAACTCACTTAAAGTCAAAAGATACACACAGGCAGAAAGTAAAGGATGAAAAAAAGTTTTATGAGAATAAAAGTTGGTGTAGCAATTCTTAGACCAGATAAAATAAGCTTTACAACAAAAGTTCTAACAAGAAACAAAGAAGAATCCAGCAACTCCACTTTTGAGTATTTAAAAAAACCCAACAATTAATGCGAAAAGACATATACATGCATATGTTCATTGCAGCTTTATTTACAATACCCAAAATATGGAAGCAGCCTTTTTAAGTGTCCATCAATAGGTGAATGTATATAAAGAAGTGGTGCATATATACAATAGAATATGACTCAGCCATAAGGAATGAAATTTTGCCATCTGCAAAAACGTGGGTGGACCTAGAAGGCACTGTGCTTGGTAAAATAAGTCAGAGAAAGACAAAAGCAATATGATTTTACTTATATGTGAAACCTAAAATATAAAATAAATAAAACAGAAGAAAACTCAAAAGATACAGAGAACATTTTGATAGCTGCTATCTGGGAAGAGTTGGATGGCTCAGTGAAAAAAGAGAAGGGGTTAAGATGTACAAATTGATAGTTACAAAATAGTTACAGGATATAAAGTACAACATAGAGAAAAATGTCAATAATATTGTACTAATTATATATGTTGTCAGATGGGTGCCAGATTTATGGGTGGTCACTTTGTAAGTTATATAAATGTTTAATCACTATAAAACTAATATACTGTATGGAGGGTTGATTTTTGTTTTCTTTTGTTTTTCTGGTGTTTTTTTTTTTTTTTTTTTTTTTTTTTTCAGGAGAGACTGACAGACGGGAAAAGAGAGAGACGAGAAGTATCAACTCATAGTTGTGACAGTTTAGTTGTTCACTGATTGCTTCTTATATGTCCCTTGACCAGGAAACACAAGCTGAACCAATGACCCTTTGCTCATGACAGCAACCTTGGGCTCAAGCCAATGATTTTAGGTTTCAAGCCAACAACTTTGGATTCAAGCCAGTGACCATGGGATTGTGTCAATGATCTCACACTCAATCCAGGGACCCCATGCTCAAACTGGTGAGCCTGAGCTCCGATGTTTTGAACCTGGGACCTCAGTGTCCCAGGTCGATGTTCTATCCACTGCGCCACCACCAATCAGGCATTTTACATGTTAATTGTAATTGAAAAAATAAAAATTTATTAAAAAATAAAATAAAAGGATCCCAAAGAGTTCCTTTGCTCTATTCTATTATGTGAAGATACTAAAAGAAATCTGCAACCCAAAAGAAGGCTCTATCCTGACCCTGATCTTAGACTTCTAGCTTCCAGAATCATAAGGAATAAATTTCTACTATATATAATCTTTTCAGTCTGTAGTATTTTGTTAGAGCAACTCAAACAGACTAAGATACCAACATTTTAAGAAACAGAAAGGGCCTGACCTGTGGTGGCGCAGTGGATAAAGTGTCGACCTGGGAACACTGAGGTCGCCAGTTCAAAACCCTTCACTGGTCTGGTCAAGGCACATATGGGAGTTGATGCTTCCAGCTCCTCTCCTCTCTCTCTCTCTCTCTCTCTCTCTCTCTCTCTCTCTGTGTCTCCTCTCTAAAATGAATAAAATAAAAATAAATTAAAAAGAAACAGAAAGGGTATAAGGGTTATAAGAGAAGAGAAAATAATCCATATGGACAACTCAACAATAAACAATTTTTATAATAATAAAAGATCTAGGTAAAAGTTAAACTTAAGAAATCAATGAAAGAATATAAGTAAATTTGTGATTCCATTTATAAGAAATAAATTATAAAATCTATCTTATTTTATAAAATAATAAAATTATTAAGTATCTTCAAAAGCAATCTACAAATCATCTCACAGAAAAACATTTAAAAATCTATTGAGCCTGACCTGTGGTGGCGCAGTGGATAAAGTGTCGACCTGGGAACACTGAGGTCGCCAGTTCAAAACCCTGCACTGGTCTGGTCAAGGCACATATGGGAGTTGATGATTCCAGCTCCTCCCCCCCTTTCTCTCTCTCTCTCTCTCTCTCTCTCTCTCTCTCTCTCTCACTCTGTGTCTCCTCTCTAAAAATAAATAAATAAAAAGAAATGTAAAAATCTATTGAAGGAGCAAAATAAAAAGATGCCCAATATCATTAGGGAACTATAAATCAAAAACACAATGAGATACTGTTTCACAAACATTAGTATGTCTATAATAAAGAAAATAAAAAATAAATGTTGTAGAGTATGTGAAAAAATTAGAACTCTCATATGTTGCTAGCAGGAATGTAAAATTGTTCAGCTACTTTGGAGAACAATTTATTGAATCATTAAAGAGTAAAACATAGAATTACCATATGTCTCAGCAATTCTTCTCCAAAGTAAAAAGTTAAAGAATTGAAAGCAGATACTCAAATACTTGTACACAAATATTCATAGCAGGAGTATACACAACAGCTAAAAAGTGAGAAAAAGGTCTATCAATAGATAAGTGAATAGACAAAATGTAGTTCATCTATAAAATGAAGTATTAGTCATCCATAAAAATTCATAAAGTATTGATATATATTATAACATGGATGAATTAAAAAAAAACATCATGCTAAGTGAAAGAAAACAGACACTAAAAGTCACATCTATCTGAGGACACATGCTATCTGAGTTTTAAACTTAATCTGAAACTTTAGGGATCAGGCAATGTGGTGTTGGCAGGAGAGTCAGGTAGACCAGCACAAGAGAAATGATCTCAGAAATAGGTTTATACACATAACCAATTGCTTTCAACAAGGTTGCAAAAACAATTTAATGAAAAAGGACAATCAAACAAATAACGGGAACAATTACATATCTGCATGCACAAAAGTAAGGATTAACATCCCAACATATACAAAAATTCAGTCAAAATAGACCATGATCTTCATTGTAAAACCTAAAACTGAAATTTTGAAAAGAAAACATATGAGAAAAATTTTTGTGACTTTGAAATAAACAAATATTTCTTACATACTTCTTCAAAAGCACTAGCTACAAAATGTAAAATTGACTTACTGGACTTCTTCAAAGTTAAAATTTTATGTTCTTTTAAAGGCATAGTTAAATAAATGTTGTGATACAAAGTGACAGAAAATATTTGCAAACATATCTGAAGAAGCACTTATATCTAGACTGTATAAAGAATGCTCAAGACTTGTAGTAATTAAACAAACAATCCAATAAAAAACAGAAGCAAACAGTTTTGAGACATTTTGCAAAAAAACCCATCAATCTTGTTCATAATAATCAAAAATGGAATATAGCCCTATGTTCTTTAACCAGTAAGTGTATAAACAAATTATGGTATATCCAAAAGATGGCTTACTGCTCAGCTATGAAAAAGAACAAACTACTGATACATGACACATGGCTTTTCTCAAGGAAATTGTGCTAAGTGAAAGAAGCTATTCTTAAAAGGCTATGGGTTTCTTTCATTTAGCATTCCATTTATATGATATTGTGGAACGGACAAATCCAGAGGAACAAAAGAACAGACCAGTGGTTGCCAGAAGTTGTATTTGAGGTACATATTGACTACAAAGGAAAATGGGGATATTTTGCAGGAAAGACAATGGAATTTTTTTCTATATCTTGCTTATGGTGGTAGTTTAAAAAATTGTAGAACTCTATAGGATGAATTTCAATTTTTGCAAAAGTTATCTTAATATAAATGACAAATTACAATAAAGCTATTATAATAAAATATTATAAAATTAGCATAAAACAGAAAATTAGACCAGTAGAACACATTGAGAGCTTAGAAAGATATGCATATTGGAGAACTTATTTGATAAATTGTCACTATATAACTATTGGGAAAACTGTCCACCTTATGAAGAAAAATATAGCTCAATCCTTATGATACTACATTATATACAAAAGCGGATTTCATGTGGTTTATAACCTAAACGTGAAAAGTAATACCATAGGCTAATAGAAGAAAATATTAAATTATATATTTGTGATCTAAGATTGAAGAAATCTTTTTGAAAAATACCTCAAAAAAGAAACTTCCTAGTGAAAATCAAACTTAACTGCATAAAATTATTGTTGACTAGTATGTGGGAAATCCGAATGGCCAACAAGTTTATTTACAGAAATGCCATAACTCATTAATAATGGGAAAAATACAAATTAATAAAAATCACTTAAAAGGTACATATTAACATACTAATTAATAAGAGTGCCAATAATTCTCTCTGTAACAAGTTGGCAGTTGTTAGTGAAATTAAGTATTGACATACCTTTAAATTAAGTAATTACACATGTTCTATAGTCTGGACAGGAGGGATATTTGACTGGGTTCACTGTAGTCAAGTTAGCCAGAGTGGGGAGTTGAAAACAACTTATGATTCTGCAGTAGAATAAAATAAAAATAGAATGTGGTGGACTCTAGAATACACTTCACCAGTGAGGAGCAATAAACTAAATGTACAAAAGTTACTTAAGATTTTTCACCTTTAAAAAGGAAATAACATGAGTTTATATACAATAGAGTAACTGAGAAGATAAATGAGTTAAGATAGTAACTTAGTCCACCATTGACCGGACGGCTTATAAACAACATTTATTTCTCACACTTCTGGAGGCTGAAAGTCTAAGGTCAGGTTGCTAGCATGGTCAGGTTCTGATGAGGGAAGGCTTTCTTTTGCGTTTCAGACAACCACTTCTGCTATACTCACATGGATATTACAGAGAGGAAACAAACTCTTTCATGATTCTTTTAAGGGCTCTTGTCCCATTTATGGGGGCTCCACCCTCATCATCTCATTTACTTCTGAACTCCTCCCAAAAACCCCACCTCCTTACACCATCACTTTGGAGATAGAGTTTTAATATATGAATTTTGGAGGAGCATAAACATTTAGTCCATAACATACATTATACAAATAGTCTTAAAAACAGCACCTGACTAAATTATGAATACCCACTAAGTATTAGTTACCACTATTTTTATTATTGTAAACAACAATACGACAAGGTAAGTTTTAAACGCATTTGGTGAAAGAGAGAGAGAGAGGTACAAAATTCCCACCCCAATTAAATTAGCTGATTCTTTCATCTGAGATAGAGCATTTCAAAAGCTGATTTTTCCCCTTTGCTTGGCTTTTTCTACCACCATTTCAATAAATCTTAATAATCTGATATGCCTTATCTCCCTTTAGCAGCAAACCTTGAAGCTGTTTGTAATTAAGTTCTCACTATACTGTGCATGTTTACTGCCCAACAAGTTCCTTTACAAGGATTCTTCCCTTTCCCTGTTCAGAGATGAACTGGAAGCGTGCACCGTTGCCCTCTGCTGGATGAACGTTGAGAGTCCTATTAAGGGTAAAGTCTCATTTTCCTAAACTCTAATGTTAAATTTCATGTGTTATAGTTAGCTCATAAAATACTACTGGTGTTACTTTATAACTAATTTGGGTGCTGGATTATATATTGACATCATTTTTCTTTTATTATAGTTCAAAAAATGTTTAAGTATTTCAATGGAATATGTTCACGGGGTTAGTACAATTTCTGTCTGTTTCAGTTTTTCCATGCATACGCATAGTGAATTTCACTTTGATGACTGCTTGGTATGTTGATGTTTTTTCTTTGATTTAGTAGAAAGGTTAGAGACTGCCCTTTCAATAATAGTTATATTGCATTGTTTCCAACGTTAAAATCTGAATGTTATGCTTCCCATTTCATATGGATTAATTTGTTAGAATATTATATTCTAATTTATCCTCCTCTTAAGTCAGTTTCTGACATTGAGACTTATCCAAGGATGACAACTGGTTTTCTAAAAAAAAAAAAGAAAGAAAGAAAAAATGAAGTGAATTCCAGAGAATGATGTCTTCATTATTTTTTGTAGCTATTTCAGTCTTAAATTTTCTTGTGGTTTGTGTCAGCTACTCAGCTATGGCAGCCAAATTCTCTCTTAATAGAATCACATTGATATCAAATAACAGTAAGCTATTTGAAAGATAAAAAATTGTGATTCTATAAAGATGAAGATGTGAGTCTTACAAATTTTAAATTTTCTTATTTTTTGAAAGTGAACATTCTTAACTTATTTTCATGACTAACTTTCATAACCTAACACTCTAAAAATGGTTATACAATTTTCCTTAAAGCTGTTAGTTAGCTTGTTATTTTCTTGTATCTTTAAGAACTGTGTGTCACAAGCTTTCCCAGTGTCTGCATTGTATTAAAGGCTGGCAACCCTCCCCCACGCAACCAAAATGTCATGTGCCAATGACATTTTTCAACATACTTGTTTTAGTTCTATTAAAAAATAATTGCAATTAAAATAAACAGTTCTAAACTTCCCGCCTTGTTACTGAATTGGAAGAGGAGTAATGATATGTATCTGAGACGGTTCTTTCTCCACAGAATCTTCTGCTCTTACTCTTATACTCTAAAGTGTCCAGGAAGAAAATCTTCATAACTAAGGCCAACTCACAAGTGGCAAGAAGGGCCCTAAGAGGGAATTAAATAACAGTACTTAAGGACATTTATTTAAAAGAATACAATACGGGCAAGGAAGTAGTCTCTTCGGAATGAGATGCCAAGGTAATAGTAATGGTAATAGTAATGAACTGGATAAAACACAAAACATGCAGCACTCTTTTTGAAAATAAGTAATGAAGGTGTACTTCACATCTATTTAACAAGTTTATATAAAGTTTTATCTAGCAGAAGAGAGGTGATTAGGAAAAATCTGTATTGAATTTTACTATAATTTGCCTGTTTGAGTGTTCTGAGATTGCTCCTCAGTATATCTGAATTTTGTTTATTGACTGCCAGGACAAAGCTGAACTAGAATTGTCAAAGAATGAGTGTTTATACCTTTAAAGAGAGGCAGTAGAAGTTATACTTGATAGGATTTTGTTGTTTTTGATTTGGTGAGTCTCTTTGCCAACTTGTGTTTTGGAAGGCCAGAATAACATCTAAATGCAAATGCTTCAGGTTGGCATGTTAGATATTCTATCTAATAGTTGAAAAAGTTGCATCACTGATGAAGGTAATAATTTTTGTAGAGAGAGTATTTGCAGGTCAAATATTCTCAGTGTCCTTTGACAAGAAGCTCTGAAGCTAGGGAATGGGCTTTTCGGGAGGAGAAATGGGCTTATTTAGAAGTCAGTCAGGCAAACAGCTTGATAAAGAAGGTGGCGACATAGAATTCAACTTTATAGAGTATATTCTCAAATATATTAGCAACAGAGACACTTAATATTAAAATTTACTAACTCACATGACACCTTCTATTAGATATTTAATTTGCTTTGCTTCTCAAGTCCACAAGATACAAAGTATTTCCATTTCCTAACTGTAACTGAAACCCAGTCTAAACAATTTTGTATTTTATTTCTTGGCAATATGTTTTCAAAACCATTATAATTAAGACTAGGTTTCATTCTCTCACATACCATGAATTTGAGCTTCACAATTATTTGCCATACATCCTGGGGCTTCTTGGCATTTCCACCCATTCCTTTACCCTACAGCTGCTCTGTGTGAAATCAGAGTCTGGGTCACCCTGCTCTATAAAACAACCAACGTCAGAGTCTCAACTTTTTTTCAGATTCAAATTAGGTGGGAATGTAAAGCTATAAGCATCTTTACACATTTAAGGAAAGCCCTCTCTAACATTCAGTGCTTTATACTGGTCAAATTTGTTAGGCTAAAATATGTTTTCCAGAATTTCCTTTTCTGTATGGGTCCAGGTTAGAAATCTGAATAAAATCTAAAGAAGGATAGTTGAACCCAGTCTCTATGGAGTCAGATGTCTTCAAGGACAGACATAAAGATTTATCTTCTTTGTCCTCTGCTCCAGGTTTAAGTCTTTTACCACTTCAGGTCTTACTGATGAGCAGTAGCCTCAGGACCACCACCAGACACTTGTCCATGACCCCAGAGAGATAGTAGCTACACAGAGAGAAGACTTTCCCATAGACCTCACAGAACATCCCACTGCATGGACTTGCATTAGCAGCTGGATATACTTAGCTGCTATACTAAGTGGTTGGCAACTCCCTCTTTTATCTTCTAAATCCAGTTCCAGACCTTCATTACCCAACTTCCCCCACAATTTAAAAGTATATAATTACTGAAATAAATTTTCCATAACACTCATTACATGTTTGTTACCACCACTGAGCCCTAACTAATAAAATGGGAACTTCCCTATCTTAATTTTTAAAAAATTAACTCATGCTATCATTACTCTTCTTATTCTCTCTACTCTTCCTTCAGTGTTTTAGATTAGTCTTTGTGATGGCTTCTATCTAATAAATATTTCCAGTACTTAACTCTATACTACTAAAACAACAACAAAATCTTTTGTGATGATTAAAATTTTCTTTACAAAAAGGTTTAATGTCAGAGTCTCTAACTACCAGCTATTTAGTGTATCATTCTCAAATAATACCCATCTACACAGATCTGGACAAAATGGTGAACTCTGCTTTGTCTGCTAAATGTCATTGCACATAGAATAACATTTTGAGAGGTTACCTAATGCCTAAGCTTTTTAATGCTTTAAAACACACTAGCTAAAATTAAATGCCACCTAACTTTTTTTAGAGATGAATTAATACATAACCTGGTCAAATTTAAAGCCTTTTTATGTATAAAACTTTAAAAATGGAACTATATCAATAGGCAAAGTGTAATGAAAAACCTATCTGGATGGATAACATGTGATTTCTGCACAGGTCTATGTTTAGTAAATACATCACTATATACTGATCAGAAATCTTGCTCCAATAAAGGAACATAAAGATTTAAAAAATAATAATAATAATAAAATAAATAAATAAATAAAAATAAAGTCAGGTGGTAGCGCAGTGGATAGAGCATCGGACTGGGATATGGAGAACTCAGGTTCCAGACCTCAAGGTCACCAGCTTGGACCCAAGGTCGCTGGCTTGAGCAAGAGGTTACTTGGTCTGCTGTAGCCCCACGGTCAAGGCACATATGAGAAGGCAATCAATGAACAACTAAGGTGTCTCAAAGAAAATCTAATGATTGATGCTTCTCATATCTCTCCCTTCCTGTCTGTCTGTCCCTATCTATTCCTCTCTGTCTGCCTCTGTAAAAATAAATAAAGTCAGGATTCTTCTAGTCATTGACTCTTATGATCCTTTGACTAACTAGTATAAGCCAATTATTGAGAGAGAAAGTAGTGAGCAGGACAGACATGATCATTATTCTCATGAAAGTTTAAATCTAGTGATTAATTACTGGTACATAGTCAATAAAATGCAATGTAAAAAGTGTTATGATAAGAAAAATATAGAGAAAGAGTAGCATCCCAGGCCAGTGGAGAGTGGAATTAAAAGATTTCCTAAAAGAAATGAGAGTTATCTTAAAATATATATTGCTCACAAAAATTAGGGGATATTTTATAGCTTCATATTCATTTGGGAATATCCCCTAATTTTTTTGATCAGTATATATATTTTCAAGGAAAAGGAACAGAATAATCAGTAACCCAGATGAGAAGAAACTGGTAATTTCCTTAGAAGAAATGAATGTGTTTAATATTGTGGGAACACAGTGTAAGTGGCAAAAAGTGACAAAAAGAACAGTGGAGATATAAAAAGGGACCTTTCAAACTGTATTATTCTAAGATTAATAGAGACGGATTATGGAACATTAGTCAAGGAAATCGTATAATTGTACTTTGTTGTAGAAATATCACCCTCTGAAACGTGAAAAAATGAATTAGAAGAAAGGATGGATTAACTAAGGATGAAACGTGAAAAAATGAATTAGAAGAAAGGATGGATTAACTAAGGATGAAACGTGAAAAAATGAATCAGAAGAAAGGATGGATTAACTAAGGATGAGACTAAACACAAAACAGTCAGGGAGCTGCATGAGTAATCCTGTGTGTGATGGCCTTTGACTAATAGATATTTGGAATAAAGTATATGGCTTCATGATTCATTAAATGTAGGGGAAAGTAGAAATGAATGATGATTCCCAGGTTTCTTGCTTGGGCAAATAGAAGTATGGTGGTGGACTACTTTTAATTCTTCAGTAAATCTTGACTTTGTTTTCAAAATACAGAGAATTCAACTGCTATTTTGAAAAAAATAGAATCACTGGCTTCCAACATAACTTCTGCAACATGATTGTGCTGCTTTTCTCATAAACTGATAGAATTACTTTGGCTCTCGAGTGACCTGTGACTTGCTTTGGTTAGCAGAATGTGGCAAGGTGACAATGTTAGTTCTGTGGTCAGGTTACAAAGGCTTTGCAGGCTCCTGCTCTGTCTCTTGAAATCCTGCTACCACCACATGCACAAACCCAGGCCAGCTTGCTGGAGGATGAGACAACATGAAGAGGAGATGCCAGACATCCCAGCTGAGACCATCTGAGGCCAGTCTACATTCAGTCAATCTTCCAAAATGTGGGAGAGCAAGATCTACAGTTTGCTCTGCAGCCAACCACAAATACATGGGTAGGCTCAGTGGAGATCACAGATACATCAGTGATAATTAATGCTTAAAATATTTAACCCCTGAGTTTTGGGTGATATATCCATTTAACTGTTTTTCCTGATGCTTACTTCACTTCCCTTATTTTGGACACTAGTATAATCTCATTAAATCATAAATCAGATATGACATTTTCCTCAAAATTTAGCAATGGTTCAGATTTCAATCATAGTAAAGAGCTACTGCCCACTGTCTACCCCTCTGATTCCATCTATGACTGTCTCCTTGACTCACTTTTCTGCAGTTACTGGACTCCTTGCAGTTTGCGCACTCAGTTTATCCTGCCCTTGGGCATTTGCACTGGTGGTTTCCTTTGTCCAGAATTCTCTTTTTCTAGCTATCCAGATGACTTACTCCTCCAGATCCTTCAGATATTGTTTCAAATGTTACTTTCTCACTGAGATTTTTTCTTATTTGAAATAACAACCCTCTACTCCAGCCTCTCTATCTACCTTCCATGACTTTTTTCTTTTCCTCTCACTTACCATCATCTAATGTACAATGTATTTTATTTGTGTGCTTTTAAATTATTTATTTATTTTATTGTTACTACATGGCATCAGAGATTGTCTATTTAGTTCACTCTTCTATCCTTAATCCATAAATAGAGTTTGGTTTATAATGATTTTCAATTAAAAATTATTAAATGAACAAATACCTTGAGCACCTTTATAATAACTATGCCTAGATTTTTCAGTTATGTAAATCAATAACCTTATTTTGAAATTCATTTGGTTTAATTTGAATTTCTTCCACTGGCTTTTGAATGAACGCTAACCAAATTAGGAGTTCAGTAGATCTAAAGCTAAAAGGTAAGATGAAATATCACTCACTGGATTGTCTGCTGAATATAAAGGAAAAAAGATCTAGATCCCTAAAAACCATCAACTTTTCCAGGCAGAAAAATAACAGAGTAGGAGCCTGGATAGGAGATTTATATTATGAGTCCAGAGTAAAGAATGTTTCAAGACAGAGGACATAAAAAAAGTTAAATTTTATAAAGAGGTCAAACAGAATTCAAATGGAAGGACATAATTAAATTTCTATCTTGTATCATCTTGCTTAAATTATAACTTTTTCCTTTGTGAGTATTGTTTACAAGCTCCTTCTCTGAATTACAGAATTAAATTTATAATTTATTCGCTGATTGCCCACATTTTTTTACACTAGGATTGAACTTCTCCAAGGAACTTCTAAGCTTTGCATCATTTTCTTGTAGAGAATACATTTGGATGGAATGGTACAATTTTTGAGACTAGAAATACTTCACCATAATCTAGCTTGCATATTTTTTTCATAGAGTTTTGGAACTTTTTTCCATAAACAAGAATCATTCACTTTAGCCACTTACTTTAGGAAGAGTTTCTTCCTTTAGTAATTTTAGAAACCGTGGGGACCATGTATAGACTCTATTAAATGAATACCATGAATTAAAATTAGATGAATACCATGAATTAAAAGAAAGAGAAAACCAGCACAAAATAAACACTTTATAATGGAAAGTGTTCGTGTTTAAAGATTAGCATCTGGGATTTCTATATCAGGCAATCAGGGCTAAACCCCTGTGTATTAATGCACTAATGCATTCTAAAGATTTTTAAAAAGTGTTTGCAGTGGGGTTGTGTATGTTCTTTCACTCTGTCTGGGAGCCTTCAGGTGCATAATTTCTAATAAAGATGACCTCTGCTCATTCTTCTTCATCCCCAAGGGAATGGTTCTGCTGAATAAAATTTTCCAGATTATTCATCACTTCTCCATGAGGACTCTGGATATGAAGCTGCACATGAAATCATTCTATCTTTCCATGTGATAAATTTTATGTTCCTTGATGTTCCCTATAGATAGCACTCGGTTCTGAGAAGGACTTCTTCAAAACCTGAGTCCATTGCAATCACAGGTTAGACTGAGAATAGGGTCTTGGCCACTACTTGTCCAAAGGTGACCACCAGAGTTCCTTCCACTCATTCAGAGATGAAGCCTGTCAGTAGAAAGGAAAATATGTGTCCCCGTGGTCCATTTCCAGCCTGAGTCTTTTTTGAAAGAACAAAGACTGCCAGTTGGACCAAAGTTGAGGTCCTTTAGTTATTTGCTGGGAACTTGACTTCTCTGGGAATAGTGCCAAGACCACCAGACTCATTGAACTCACAACATTTTACCATCACATCATCAGAATGAATTCTAGTCCCTCTGGTCAATATTGGATTCCAACCAATGTGAGTCAGGTGAAAGGTTACTAATTTAAAAATTACTTTGATATTTTTCTCCCCTCTTCCTCTGACCATTTCCCATTGTCCTGGTAATTAACCTGTGTTTATTACTTCTTTGGATGAGTTTTTATGTCACCATACACTGGATTCCAGGCTACTGGCTGACAAATGTTTGCTTATTTCTATATGGTTACAATTATTTAAAATGAAAAAATTTAAAACTCATTTAAGAGAATTTAGTTTATAAAAAAATTTTCAAATAAGAATAAAAAGAGTAACTTTAAAATCTGACTCTCATACTGCATGAATATAAAAAAAAATTCTGACACTTCCCTTGGGTGTTGCCTTTCTAAAAAGTTAAACCTTAAATGGGCACATTTCAATTCAATGTATGGCAGGTACCCTTGCCAACATGAGTAATAATATATCTCAAAATTATTTTTCCAGAAAGTTGTCAAATTATTCTTTAGTATTCCATAAATACCCCCCTTCTCCTTCAAAGCTCATTTTTTCCCCATAAAATGAGCATTAGAAATGGTCTTTCTTCAAAGACATGAGTTTTGATAACAATTTTCCTCATGATAAGCTAACAAATACTTATTAAGAGCTTGTTTTGAGCTGAAAATACAGATAGAAACAAATTATATATTTCTTTAAACAGGATTTTTTCCCCCAAGTAACACTGAGCTAGACCTGCTGGTAGACTGAAGTTCACAGAGATGACGTGGGGACAGTGGTGATGATGTTGGTGGTGGGGAGTGTTGTACTGAAGCTTTCAGATTGTAAGGTCTGAATTTATTCAAAATTTTCAAATTTTAACAGTACCAAGGTAGTGGTCCAAAATAATTAATTTAATTCACAGCAACAAAAAATTATTAATTTCTTATAAAAACGAATACATTTTTACCTGGTATTTATAGAGGAGAATGTTTTTGTTTGTTTGCTTATTTTGAGTTGCTTTATGAGTCAAGGAATCTGTTTGAGATTTTCTGGACAGAGTGGCACTTCTCCTTTGGTCTTTGACTCTCCTTTTTGAAATAAAAAATTGCCTCCATAATACTATCAAACATGGAACTGAATCATCTTTGGGTTGTTAGAAATCATTACTTGGCACAGTTGCACCCACCTAAGAAACACCGGTAAAATATCTAGGAAGGTGCATGTCCAGTGATGAGGAAGCCCTGACTCATCCTTGTTTTAGTTAGACTTCCATCCAGAGTGTGCTTCCTTCCCTGAAGAAAAAGGCTAAGTTTCTAGATGCAACACTTCACAGGGAGCCAAGACCTCTGGCTTCTATTCCCAGCTGCAACATCAGATCATGGAGTGACCTCCTCTGATCATATGGAGATGGTTACCCATGTGTTGGGAAAAGGTAGGATGCATGTTTAATGTTGGCTCTGAGCATCTTTCCTGAAAGGTGTTGCATGCTCTTTGAGAGAGGAAAGTTAGCATATGATGTCATTGCTTCCAACATATGCTCAGATGTTAAAGAGAGAGAGAGAGAGAGAGAGAGAGAGAGAGAGAGAGAGAGAGAGAGAGAATAACTAAAGCAATACTATTTTCTTGAATTATATTGTCAGGGATTGAAGGAGGGGTGCATAGATAAGTAGGTGGCAGGTTGTTTTCCTACCATAAAGCACAACTTTTGCATCATGTCACTCTGACAAGTGGAATTTAAAGGTATTTCCAGCAAGGTGTGATGTACATTGGAAATGTTTGATGAAAGAACATGGGGAAGTGATTGGGGACCTGGAAATATGGACTTGATTTGAACCCTGGATGAAAATCCCCGTTTCTGGGTTGTTTCCATGACTTGTAATATTACAGTGATGACATTTGCATTTTCCAGCCCAGGATTAGCTCTAGAGGAAGTAAGGGCTGAGTTCAGTTGCTTTAGTGAGCACATAAACTATGACATCTCCTGGAAGATAATTCTAATTAAAGGATAGTAAACCCTCTCAACATGGGTAACATAATTACACACACTTGTGACATTTGCCTGACTAGAAATAGGAAAATTGCTTTTATCATTATCTGCATCCTGGTTTGGGGTTGAAAAAGTCATAATTTTCAGATAGTGATGTCAGATCCATTTCCACAACAGAGATTAGACAATACCGCAAACATAGATTTATGGTTTCATGGGAGAAATCTTCTGTTTTCAAACATTTATCTTTAACAATGGGCTACTGGCAGAGGGGGAAAAGTCACCAGTTGCACATGAAAGATATGATATTTTGTTGTCAATGATGAACACTGCACAGACCCGACTGGTTGCTTCTGTTGTACCGGCTCCTGCTCAGGGCCCTCATTTCTCTGCCACATTTAACGTTAGCCATCATCCACAGAATGCACAGAAACAGCTCATTTGTGTAAGAGGACTATCAAATGTTCGTCATAGATAATAAAAATATGATAAAAAGATTTTTAACCTATTTTTAATAGTTGAGAAAACTGAAGCAAAAACATTACTTCACCTTTTGTCCTTATAGAAGATGAAGTTTAACTAAAAACACCAACACCTCTTCTAACCTAAAACTATCATGTGAAACAATTTTTAAGATGCTGAAAGTTACAGATTTTCTCACAGTATCCTGACAGTGCACTTAGTAATTCCAGAATAAGTCACTTAAAGAAATTATTGTCCTTATCTCATCATTTTATGGTGATTTAGTGTATTTTTTTTCCTGTTTTTTCTTTCTTTTCTTTTTCTTTCTTTCTGTGTGTGTGTGTGTGTGTGTGTGTGTGTGTGTGTGTGTGTGTGTGTGTGTGTTTGGTGTGTGTCTGTTTCTTTATATATATATTGTTTGAAATAACCTTAAGGGGATTTATGAATATGTATACAGTGTAATAAGATGAAATAAAAATATGGTAAAAAGAAGGCAAAGAGAAAATAAGGGATGAAATTAGAGTGCAGATAACATCAACACTTACATAAATTTCACTGTTTCTCAGAGATGAGTCTCACATTTGAATCTCATGTTTCCAAAAGCCAAAATGAAATAGGAAAACAGTACCAATAACAAGATTTTAGTTTCTCTAAAGCAGTTCTTAAAATATTCCTGAGGGTCTTTTAGACCCTTTCAGGGACTGCAAAGTGAAACTATTTCCATAATAAGACAAAAACATTGTTTACCTTTTTTAATTTAATTCTCTCATAATGGTGTGGGGGGCATTTCCCAGAGGCTGCACAGTCAGCACTGCACTGTGTGGTGCCATCACTCTGAAGGCTAATGGATGCGTGCTTGCATACAGTCTGCTCGCACTTTAAAACTTTTTGTTTCAATTTCTAATATGGTAACTATTAATAGATATAGCCCACATAAATAACAGCACTTTGGGAGTCTTTAACCATTTTCAAGAGTGTAAAAGTGCGCTGAGATTAGCTGTTTTGAAATAAGAACAATTTTGTTTGCTTTCTTTTTTCTTGTATTAAAACCTGAAAATTTTCTTTCATAGAAGTTTCACATCAGTGGTTCTATTTGACTATGGGCAAATGAGCAACTGTCAGTTTATTTATGATGCATTAAAATCATCAGGAGAGCAGTAATGTTATTGTTCTCTTATTTTGAGACTTTTGGTCAAAGCTCCTTTGAGAAGTTGATTAAAGCTTTGAACCCTTGCAACCAAACATAACAGCAGACACATAATTTTTCAAAGAATTTCATAATGTTTTGAATATCCCGAAGTCTGTTTGTTGACACCACATAGTTCTAAGAACTCCTGAACAAGGACAGAGAAAGAAATCCAGATATCCTGGTTCCTTTTAATTGACAAAAGTGCTTTAAAATACAATTTTAAGGTAAATTATTTGGATGATATGCTAATGAGAAGTCTAATTAAATAGTGGTTCTTTTTTATCTCTCTTTCTCTTGTCATCTCTGTTTCTCCCCAGAGCATAAATTAAGGGATAGTATAGTTGTACTGTAACTCATTCTACACGAGAAAGGAATATTTTTTTCTGATCATATTTGTGTATGGGAGGTTTTGCAGGCTTGGCTTTTCTTCTTTACATCATAAAAATAATAAGCGTAGTTACAGAGCATAAATCCATTTCCTTGGAATAATCTGATGGTCTCAAACATAGAAATTCTAATGTCTCATCAATTATAAAAGCTTGACTAGATGCAGACAGGTGAGCTGATGTAGAACTATAGACATTCTCATGAAGGTTATTTAATTCCAATTAAAGTGTCTGAATTTACTGAAATGTATTTATAGAGTGCCTCTCATAATACAGACCTGGGCACTATAGAACTGTTTCATTCAGTACAGTATGACATTTGACAAAGACTCAACTAATTTATAGGGGATAATTCATAAATAATAGACATTACTTGTTTGTGAAATAGTGTAACATGATCAAGCAGAATGGTGAAAAAATATTTCTAAACTTAGAAAGCTTGGTGGATGATAACATTTACGGGCTGAATGGCTTGAGCAAATATTTTAATGTGGTCTATTGAATTAGCATAAAGACAGTACATGATGCATAGGGTTATTGTGAGAATTAAATTTAGTAATGCATATAAAGTACAGAGAAAAGTGTGTGTTATATAACAAACGCTCACTAAATGTTATTACAGGCAAGTGCTACGGAATGTGATGCAATGAAAAATACTATATGAATTTGGAGGGAAAAATACAATATGAATTTGGAGAAAGAAAAAGATCATCAGGGGTCAAAAGGGCTTACAGGAGAATTCATGAAGGAGGTAAAACTTCAGCTGTGGGGCTACTAAGTGAAGTGGGGACTTATAAAGTTCTTGGTGCACCATAAATTTAAAATCTAATGGAGGAGAGAAGACCAGCCCCAATACGTATAAGCACAAGTGTCAGAAACATGGAAAGAATGCTCAGGTCTCCAGAGATACACAGAGAAGTGCTAAAACACAGGCAAGTGAAAAGGATAAAGAGTGGGTGTGAGTTATTAAAATGATTGGAAGGGAGTTAAGTATATTGCACTACTTATGGGACCAGACTGTTCCATTCATCCCTCCCAAATTAAATTTCACTTTTCTCATAGGAATTGTTTGTGGCTAATGGTTCCAAAGGGAGGATTTGTGTTTTATTTTATTTATTTCTGACGCAAACATACCTTACGCACACAGAAAATATACACTCACGCACACTCATATCCCAAAACTCAAGTACCAAAATTCTCTGCTTTTATGTCTTTTATGACATCTATGCTTTTTGTCTCTTCATTGAAAGAATTAAAAATAAATAAATAAAAGATTATGGAAGGAGTTTTGGGAAAGGTTTACAAGTACATGTTAATGGAAACAGATATTTCTACAGAAAAATGTCAAGAATATACTAAAGTCATGACTTTGCAAAGAAAGCCAAACAGTAACAGGAGCAGCCAGCACAGCCAAAGCGAGCGCTTTCAACTCCACATCAGTAAGATGCTACCCCAGAGGGTAGCATGAGTATGGGGACTGCAGGAGCAGAGACTACTGGCAACAGCTTCAAGTTCTGAACTATCTTTAACTCTCCCTTAACTTGATATTTATAATTAAATAAAAAAATGGCAATTAAAAAATAAAAAAAGCTTTGCAATTCTTTGCCGATTTTTTAATGGTGATAATGATGTACTTTGGTTTTGTTAGTGCACTTTCTCTGAATAAGAACCCCCATTACTCTAATTAAAATAACACCATCTGGTCCTAATGCTGCACAATACTCTCCTACCCCTTAATCCTAGGGCTGAAGCAGCATTCAAAGTCTGGACCATGCAGAGGTCATGTGTTATTAGTTCACATGCTGCTACAATTTCTAGATTTATGATTTATGGTAGAAGGGGCTGAGAGATAGTGAGGTTAGAGATAAAAATAATAGAGGATCCAGAAGAATAAAACAAGATACTAGAGGTGTTTGCACACATGCTAAATCCTCTCCTTAAAATGGAGTCCTTCTGATTCTTGAGAGAAGACGCTTTTGAAATGATAGTCTTGATGAATCTCTATGAATTAAAGAAGAAGCCCTGTGAAGTTTAGGTGAAGATGTGTATGAGGAAACTATGCTAGGCAAACAGCCTGAAGGATTTTGATGGGAACAACCTTGGTGAGTTTAAGGACCAGAGAGAAAATAAGCTTAGCTGTATTGAAGGGGAAGAGAGATAAGAGTAGAGGTCAGGAAAGTAAGCAGAGGCTACATCAAGTTGCATTTAGAGGCTATTCTGGAGATAATGAGTGACTGGAGTATTTGTATGACATTTTTTTTAACATGCAATAAAAAATACAAGCTCGTTTTAAAAGGGTGCAGGAAGGCAACTGATACTCAGAAACATTAAGGCATGGTGGGAACTGAAACAAGTAGAAAACCTTAACCTTTCTTGGCTCTAGTCAAGTGATAGGCAGAAAGAGAGGCCCCAACTTTTCTTATAGTTCTAGGTATTTCATTTGTTTTGTTTTTTTAGGAGAATCTAGAAACCCATATTTGTATGAAAGAAATTTCATTTTTTTAATGTTAACAAATAATACAAACTTTCCTAATGTCATTATACATGCCAGCACTCTATAGACAGTATTAAACATACTTGAAAGCCAGATGATACACTGGTCATGATAATTTACCATCTTTATTATGTTACATATTGATGTTCATAGACTATAAGGGAGAACAGTGAAAAGGAAAAACATGTTAATATTTATACTTAGGTCAGGTATTAGTCAGGGTCCTGTCAGGAAACAGGTGGTACACAGAGACAGGTAGTAATTGAGGAGAGATTGAAAAAGGGACTATTTATAATGATGAAGGCCACTGATTGGAAAAAGCAACAAGGAATTTTGATGCATTCTAAGATGGAGCCTTTGATGAAGAATACAGCTCGCACTAGATTATGTCACACCAAGGCAAGAGCCAAGAGCACTCTAGTCTCCTTGTCAGATCTTTCTCAAGTATCCCCCTTTAGTCAAAATCATCAAGTAACTAGATATTTTGGAAAGAAGCCTACTGAATAAATTAATATTAATCATTTGGGATTGTAGGACAAATGAAGACCATTCATCACAGCCAAGTACATATTTTTAAAGTAATTTCAAATATAGTACAACTTAATAACGGTATTAATTCAATAAACAATAAAGATCTTTGCAAGTTAGAGCATTTTAGTGGAAACAAATTGTAGACTAAATGTTGTAGATTTTTTTCTTAAACCGAAAAAGTATGTTCATTATACAAAGGCTTTTTTAACCTGACCAGGCAGTGGCATAGTGAATAGAGTGTTGGACTGGGATGTGGAGGCTCCAGGTTTCAAACCCTGAGGTTGCTGGCTTGAGCGTGGGCTCATCCAGCTTGAGTGCGGGCTCACCAGCTTGAGCGCGGGATCATAGACATGACCCCATGGTTGCTGGCTTGAGCACAAAGTTGCTGGCTTGAGTAAGAGGTCACTCGCTCTGCTGGAGCACCCCAGTCAAGGCATATATGTAAAGACAGTCAATGAACAACTAGAGGAGCTGCAATGAAGAACTGATGCATCTCATTTTTTCTCCCTTTCTGTCTGTCTGTCCCTCTCTGTCACTCTCTCTGACTCTCTCTCTGTGCCTCTGTCACAAAAAAGTATTTTTTATTTCTTCATGATAGTTCTTTTTATATTTAAATTTTAAAATTAAGTTTACTAGGGTAACATTGATTAATAACATTATATGAGTTTCAGGTGTATAATTTTATAATATATCATCTGTATATTCTATTGTGTGCTCACCACTCAAAGGTTAGTCTCCTTTATCACCATGTATTTGACCCCCTTCACCCTCTTTATCCTCCTCTCTGTGTTCATTGCAGCATCATTCATAAGAGTCAAGATGTGGAAACAAGTGTTTTTCAATGATGATTGGATAAAAACGTGGATGTACATACAGTGGAATATGACTCGGCCATAAAATGGTAAAATACTGTCATTTTCAACAACATGGATGAATCATGAGAGTAAAATAAGTCAGACTGAGAAAAAAACAAGAACTATATGATTTATTAAAGTATCTTTCATTTCTTTTTTTTTTCTTAACCTGACTCTGATTCTTCTACTTGTGGCTTTTTTTTTTTTCAAGGAAAAATAGTGCTCCTCAAGAGTGCCTTTCATATTCTGATGAAAATTATTCATCAAACATAAGGTTTTTAAGAAAACAAAATTTGAACTCTGAATTAGCCTAACATTTTTTCTATAAGGAGCCATATGTAATGGATGGATAGATAGATGGATGGATGGATGGATGGATGGATGGATGGATGGATGGATGGATGGATGGAAGAGTGAATGAATCAGTGTGTGGATAGATGCTAACAGTGAAGCACTGTTTATAATAATCATAATTGTCATTCTTCTAGAAGTTGATAAATTCTCTAAGCCACAGAAGAAAAATAAGCAAGAAATATAGTGATATTTTAAAAGAATACATAAAATACCTTGACACACAGTAAAGCACTGGTATAGAATCAAAGCATATCTCTCATAGTTTGGGCAAATATTCACCTCTACTTCCTCTGGCCTTCCACCCAATGACATTGGAAAATCATTTTGTTCAGTCTTTATTTCCATTTCCCTGATGGAATGATTAAAAAAGTTTTTAGAAGTAAAAAAAATTTACACATTTCTATCATGTTTAGTAATTCTGTGTATCATCTGAATAGACATTGATATTTTGGTGAGGAGCATTGAACACAGTACAAGTTCAGTGGAATCTTAAACTGGCTTAAAATATTTTTATTCAAAAAAATGATTAAGTTTTTGCTTTGAGCTATGTAATCAGAGCAGAATGTAAAATTGGGTGGGATGGAAATTCAATTGCTATTTTAGTATGTTAGTCATAGCAAAAATAAGCCCAGCCATATACTCCCCAAATCCTGCTTTAAAAACTTTATGGCTGCTTTTCATCCTTGTAAAATTTTAAATTTTTAAATTACATTTCAATTGTCCACATATCAAATGGTATAGTGTTTATCTGTAAGCTATATAAACTATAGAATGTTAAATATGCAAAAAGCTGTTCTTGATAACATTGTCTACTCACTGGGCAAGTTTGTCCCTCAAAAGAAATCAGCAGGGAAGAATGATGTGTTGTAAGCCCTAATATATATCTGCACTAACTAATATAATTTGGGAGAAAAATAGGAAATTGCTTTAGGAAATACTCAACAAGTGTTGAATTGAAGATATGGTTATGAAAGATAGCCTCTAACCTCAGCTCTGATATCAATGAGCTCTGTGACAGTTAGCAAGCCACAGATTCTCCCATAATCTTACAATGGTGGTTATTATTAATGAAGGGTAAGAATAAACTAATGGGTAAGATGCAAACTTTGGCCTCAGACAATCAGCGTTTTAAATCCTGGCTCTACCTTCTTGGACGTAGAGATATTGTATGAAAAATGATGTAAGAAACATAGAGACACCACTAAGCCAACCCCTAGTTCATAGTAAACATTCAATGAGATACAAATTATGAGCATATTGTAAGAAATAAAATCTAGTAGCACACTTGATGATATTCTGAGTCAAAGTTAAAGTGATATATAAATAGTAATGACTATTATCATTATTCTTGTGTCTGTATCCTGTGAGAGAGAAAGTCCTTATGAATAATCTCCTTTATCAATTAATGATGAGATAAAGTCTGTATTCTCAGTAAGATAACCTGAAGAATCAGAGAATGTTGGACTAGCACAATATACTGTTTGGACAGTCCCTAAATCATTGGTTTCTCTGTGAAGCCCCCACTCCTAACAGCCAGTGTTCACATAATCAATTCTTCATTTTAAGGGCTCCTTTTGAATTATTTCAAGGCTACCAAAACAAACATTGTTTTCAAGAAAAGACCACATATCCCCTGCTTCCTGGACATTTTCTTGAATTGCATCTGCCTGTCTTTTTCTTCCAGATGGTCAATCTCTTTAAGCTATCCCACTCTTAACACTGAGTAGGTTTTTCCTGACATGCTTTTCCCTGTTAAATAACAGATAGTTATTCTCTTCTGTAACCTTAAAACTGTGTTTTGAGCGACTCTACACTCATTAAAGAAAAAAATCTCTACTGCTTTTCAGTTGTCTTGATCACTTTAATTGTAAGGAAGAGTTTTGCATAGCATCTCCACATTTCTCCACAGCTGACATTGATTTTTAACAGCACCAAACTGAAGCCCAGAGGATACAGCAGCATTTACTCCCCATAGAGAATTCAAGATCCCTTGAAACATGTGAAATAGTTTTGCTCTGTATTCCTCCCAGGCATTGTAAAAGGTAGCATCACTATTATTTGGCTCTTGGAAATTTATAAGGCATGGCTGTGTGTTAAACAGCTTAAATGTTATTTTAAAATTTCCATAGATAATGCTCAATCTTAATGTTATCTAAATAAGCTTTAAGTATGTCACATACAGTTGGGCACAGAATAAATGGGTATTGGAACAGACAGGAACCCAGGTGTAAGGAGCTATATAGGCCAGGTAGGAAAAGAAATGGAAAATTAAATGATCTCAATTTCTAAGTTTCCTTGAAAAGCTTAAGTGGGACTTAGAATGTTGTACATGCACTAGCTGATCTGATGTTCTCCATCTGTTACTAGGCCCTGGAGGCTGACTGGCCATTAAACACAGAATGATGACTGGTGTAGCAGGTGCAGTGAAGTGGGAAGCTGTGGAGCAAATAAAACAAGCCATGGCATCTATAAGAAAGGTTGACCCCTAGGAAATTTTAAAAGGTTGTACATTGTGGTATTCATGACGTATGTGTCAGAGGTATGATGGCAAGTGTATTTCTCATGAAACTACTTCAATTACTTGCATATTGTTATTTCTTTAGAATTCCCATGTCCTACACTATATGATTACCTAAGACTGAAAGAGAACTGTGACTTGCTTAAATAAATTGCCCTTTAATGCAATCCATTGGCCCAGTGTCAATGGGAGTGTTGTCTGAGCTACACCCTTTGCTAAAATAATTTTCTAAGCCTACTGCTGTGAGTCAACTATTCTCTTCCCATGAGTTTTTCTTGACACCCCTTGACATCTGCATCAAATTGAAGCATCTTATTAGCATCTTTTAGGATTTTCAGCATTCTACTTGATGCATCTCTTTCTTACATGCTCACTTCAATGTCTGCTCTATTTCTGTGACCTGGCCTCTATTTATTCACTTTATTATATCTTCCTGCCACCTCTTCATTCTTCCATTTGTCTGCAACTGCTTCCCCTAGTACATCTAACAAGTTCTCCTTTTGTTGATGCAATCCCTCTTTACACAATTTTTTCTGAAGTCCTCAGGCTGGATGCTGAGAAAACAAAGGGAAATTCTCTAAAAAACTATTAGGATTCTACCAAGGACAATTCTCATATATTAAACACAAAGCTACTACAAAAATTTTTTTAACATTTTTTAATCAATAATTTCTCTTTCTTTATGATTCTCAAGTTAGGCTAAAGAGATTCTACTCTTTTTCTCCAAACCCTCATCCACTCCAACAGCAAATCTAATTTGCTCTATCTCCAACAGACCTGAAATCCAGCGATTTACCATGACTTTCACTTTACCTAAGACACAGACAGTTCTTGGATGGATGCACTAGAATCTCTTCTCTACACAGTAACCTGGGTGATCCTTTGAAAACATGCTACTTTATGATACTACTATGCTCCAAATCTCTTTCAAAATAGAAGTACTTATGATGGTCAGTAATATTCTACACAATCTGAACTGACTCCTCTTTCTTCATCTCCTACCTCTCTCCTTCCCTATCCCACTACACTCTACCCCTCAACTTCTTCCTTTTGTCAAATGCTTGCCTTGCTCTTTTTCTTCCTACACCACTGTTTCTCCAGACCTTGCTATTACTCACCCCTCACTCAGGTTTCTGCTTATATTTTTTCCTCTATCTTTGCTGAATATAGACTTTAAGATTAGCCTCACTAATCTCCCGCTATTCTTTTAGCCTGCTTCATTTTTTTCAAAGTGTTTCTATCGCTTTAGTATTTATCAATTATTTAGTTCTTTTATGCTTCATAACCATTTTTCTAAAAAGTAACTGGAATGTAAAAAACAATGAGAAAATGAATTTTATATATTTGGTTTTCTGTTCCTATCCACTGCCTACAAAGCTGCTTAGCACATAGAAGATGTTCGCAGTAAATTTATGTTAAGTGAGGGAAAGTAAGTCAAGAGTGTCTTCTTGCCTCAGGCACCACATGCTAAAATAATTTTTGTAAGTATCAATAGCAATTTTATTTCAGGAATTTCCTGATGTACTTCTAGAACTAGAACAGAAGCAGGGATGAAGGAGTAAGTAATTTCACAGCATGAATCAGTGGAAACAGCCACTGTGGCACACCCCTAAAACAAATTAGCTTGCAGGATATTGTGTAGGTCATAACACCAAACGAAACCTATACTCATTTAAGCACTGGTCATGCTTTGAATATGCTAGGTACATAAGAAAGAAGCCCCAGTGTGACTAATACCATGGTGAATTTCTATTTCACTGCTTTCTCATATGTGCCTTGACCAGGGGTGCTCCAAATAAGTCAGTGACCCTTTGCTCAAGCCGGCAACCTTGGATTTTAAGCCAGTGACCTTTGGGCTCAAGCCAGTAACCACGGGGTCATGTCTATGATCCCATGCTCAAGTCGGCAACCTTGGGGTTTCAAATCTGGGTCCTCAGCATCCCAAGACAATGATCTATCCATTGAAGTACCACCTGGTCAGGCCATGGTAAATTTTTAAACTTGACCCGTTTTACACAAAAGCAGCAATGCCTGAAATATCACACACTTTCTGACAGGTGCATTCTCTTTCCACCCTACCATCTGATAAAATATAGTGTGATAGATAAAGCATTCTCTTTCCACCCTACCATCTGATAAAATATAGTGTGATAGATAGAAAGACATTTTTCTTAGGTAAGTTTAAATACTAGGTCATGGGTTCCAGATAGCTGATTAAGATTGGTTGAAATTCTTAGCAATGCAAAAACAAAGATTTTTCTCCAACTATCTGATTTTCACTCAGATGTTTAGCATCTCTGTGATGGTTTTTTGACAGCATTGTATCCTGGCACAATTTCCAAAATATCTGCTCTAAGAGATAGAGGTTGGTTTGTTTTCTAAATGTGGTGAAATCTTTGTCATACTCTCAAGTGTACTCAAAATTTATTGGACACTTAAAAATGATAAAATTGGTCATTTCAGTGAGTCACAGTCCAGGCCATAGCTGCTGAAGTAGTCTCACTTCTCCCAGATATCAAGAATACCCCTGGTAGAATCAGAACAGAATATGAAATACAAACAGAAAACTTTATATATTATGTAACTTGAGGAGTTTGAATTTTAATTTCCTTGGATTCCTTATTCTAAAGAGAAAGATAAATAGACTTCAACGTTTTTATACTTCAACTTATTTTGACTTTAACTTGCATGTAAATTTAAATTTTGTACTTTAATTTCTTCTAGGGATATTTTTTTTCAATTGAATTTATTTGGGTGACATTAATTGATAAAATTGTATAGGTTTCAGATGTACAATTCTATAACACATCATCTGCATATTGTATTGTGTGTTCCCCATCCCAAGTCAGTCTCCTTCCATCACCATTTATCCCCCTTTATCCTCTTCTACCTCTCCCTACTCCTTTTCCCTCTGGTAATCTGGTAATCATCATAGTTTGTGTCTATGAGGTTTTCTTTTTGTTTTCTGCATAATCTTCTAGGGGTTTTTAATGGTTATGAATTTTTATATAAAAGTGGGAAATTTCTGTATTGTTGGAATTTTATGATTAAAATGCTTTTATACATTTTATTATCAGGCACCCAATGTGTCATTTGCTCACACTGCAGAACCTCTGATGGACTGTGCTGGATAATATGATAAACATAATTTGGTAAAAACAAAGAGGAGTTATTTTCCAGTTCTAAGTATAGTGTGATCTAGGAGTAGACTGAATTAATGAACTATTTTCATCCATTTTGCAATTTTAGGGGGGTCCAATATAAATTGCTCACCACTGGTCCTAAGAAGATCCATATAGGAGTGATAGGCATAGGGGAATTACCTCATTATGTACTATTCTAGTTGATAGTTGACCAGGTTTTGGTTCAAACACCTGTCTTCACCATAGACAAATGTTTATGTATAATGAGTTAAAATATAAATATTTGGGGTGTGGTATTGGGGGGTGTTTCTAATTCTTAATGTTTTATACCACTCTTTACTCATCTTCTCATGTGGTATGAGTTATTCAGTTTTGGAGAATTTTAGATGAAATTCTTAAGTGATAAATACATAGTTCCATCCCTCCCCACCCTTCTTCTTTTGCACTGCCAGAAGAAAGTGTGTCATTTGTCATGCTGTTCTGCCCATCCATGTTGTAAATTTTATAGAAGCAGCTCCCACAGGTAGAATTTATGTTGTATGGTTTTTCTTGAGAATGGACACAAAATCTGTTTCTTTCTGGTGTCCTCAGATATATGTAGAATTCTCTAATATTAATTATATTAGGGTGATCTGTTATCATCTGCATTTGTGTTTTAATATTTTTTTAAATGGCCTGAATTTGGGGAAGAAAATATGTGTAATTGATTGTTTCCTCAAATCCTAAGGTTACAATGGGTATTTTATTTCTAGGATTAAAAGATATTCAGGACAATTTGTCACTTCTCAGAGCATCTCACTGAGCTCAGTGGAAAAGAAAAAGAAAATACAATACCCATATTATAGTTATAGTATAAAAATATACTGTAACTAGGATATATAAATGTTCCAAAATTAAAGAAATGAATAACTATTTATAAATACACTTAAGTATTCATTAATTAGAAACGTGGGGTTAATTATTTCAACAGTGCTTCAGGTATCTTCAACTCTGAGCTCTAGCTATGGGACTATTTCAGTTTCTTTAGGCTGCCATAGCTATACTTAATTCATATCACTATGTCACAGAATGTTTATTTTCCCACATTTGCAGCCCATTAACATCTCCAATATAACATGGGCTTTCACAACCACTCCAAATCTCATAATTAGTGATTACTCTTTGTCTAACACTCCTGATAGCTCTGTGTTCAGGAAGCAGAGGAAAGATCTTCCTAAGAAGAGGGTTTGAGTTCACTCAGGGTCAAGTAACTCAACCTGTAGCCATACAGGGATAAAGACACTTTGCATCTTCTTTGTACCATAAGCAAATGAACTATTATCTTAAGCATGTTGTCATTTCTATTTTGAAAAATTTTAATCTGGAGAGAAGATTATAAGAAATATGCAAGGTGGCGTCATGTGTTTTAAAGAAGTCTGTAGAGAGTCCTTGTTACAAGATGTTTCAGAAGGCAAAATAAAAATAAATGGGTAGAAAATATAAGCTGAAATACTTTACTAAAAGAAAATAACTCTAACAAGTACAGCTGTAATGCCATGAAATAAGCTACCTTCAGTAACAGTACGATGCCTTGGATTGTTTTACAATGACATCATCCAAAGGATTTCAACTCAGACTGCAAAATCAGACCAAGTCTGGTTAACCTATGAGAATCTATGATTCTATAAAAACTTTTTCCATAAGCAAAACACAAGAAAATTTGAATTCAATTTTTAAAGGAGAAAAATTTAATATATTTTATCTTATTATACATTTCCCCTAAATTACAAAATCAGTTACTGCAAATATATTCTGCTACAAAGCTTTCTGTAAGAAACATCTTTATAAGAAAATACATCTCATTAACATTTCCTGTAAATAAATTACTTCAAATAATAATTTTGTACATAAGGGAAATAATGCAGAAACCAGATTGTAAATGTAATTGTTATATAGGAAAAGTTTGACTGAAATGTTCCATTTTCATGTTGCCAAGCTTAGAGAACCTGTTTGTACAGACTTTGGTTCTTGGATAGATTAGATGAAAATTTTTGTTTTTCCAACATGTGGAGAAAATGTAAATCTTAATTATCTTAGTAAATGTGTATGGGAAGCTGAAATTCTTAGTAAACATGCAGGCTTAGGTTCGGTTTTTACTGGGAGAACTTGAAGATGAGGGTTAAGAAAATAAAAATTTAGGAGTGATTTTTAGTCTATAAAAAAGGTCAAAAGTAACAACTACAACCTTTTTGCCCTAAGCTCTAGACATAATATTTAGAAGTGAGTAAGGTAAAAAAAAAAAAAAAAGTAATAAAAGTGGGTTCAAAGAATGAAGAACCTGTGGTTTTTATACGTTGGCAATATGTAGATTTTACAAGTATTCTATTTATATATATTTTTAATCTTAGTGGATGCAGAAAACAGAAACTATATATATATTTTTAGGGAAGAAGCTATTGTAGAGAAAAATTGGTACAGAAAAATCAGACGTTGTTACCAGCCAGTTAAATGCTTATTGAGGGCAATGGAACCTTACTATGTACTACCTATCATGGGAGTCCATTTTGTAAGAATGTCTTCTATTACATTAGGGTCTCAAATGTATAAAATATGTATTTGAACATCAAGTAATGACTGCACACTGTACTCATCTGTGTGGTGAAAATTTGAGATAGCAAATCTCATAGAAAATTTCCATTTAGGTTGTGAAGCCTTGAGATGCAAATATGAAAAGTCATTTTGAGCTTCAGACATGCCTATGTATTGCCCAAACCTGGATGCTGGACAGTTTTTCCCAATTCTTTGCTGGCTTCAGTGCAGGAGAGATGACAGCTCCAGTCTGTATATCAGCTTTACCCTACTACACAATGAAGTATGTAAAGAATAAGTCTAATGCTATTAAAACATAGGGAATGCCAAAACTCTCTAAAGTAATGCTCTCTCCTTTAGTTTTGTTTCCCATATAATTTGGATATCTTAAAAATATTTGTAATCTGTGAATATTCTGCTCTGTGCTTTTTACAACTAATGGGGATAGATTGAAAAGTAAAATAAATCCATGGTAGGAATCACATGTAGTCTAAGTCTAGAAAGACACAATGTTATTCCTCAAGGATATAAATTGACCACTTATGTCTTGTCATACTGGTTCTTATTAAGTATAGGTGAAAGTAAATATTGGAAAATATAAATAAGCAGTCTGAAGACAAACAAGTCTTTTTCTTTTTCTTTTCTTAAGGCTTTGATGAAAGATTTGGAATTATTTTGAAATTATTTGGAAAATATCAACTACTTTTATTCTTGTCTACCAAAGCCTTTAATTAAACAGTAAATGTGATTCTGTGTTGTGAATTAACTGCTCCATGTTTCATTTACTATTTAACATTTTTTCATGTTTTAGATGCTATTGTATATCAAGATATACTGGGAGTATTTTATTAAACTATAACTTTGAGTAGAAAATGGCTTTCAGGTTATTTTATAAACAATCACCAATCTGAAGGAAACTAATCCTCCAGTACAACCTAAACTCTTGGAAAGTCACATGGTGTTCATCAGTAATTTTTACTGGGCTATTTTTTTTTCACTAAGTGCATTTTCACAAGTGTGTACAGTATTTACATAAACAAGCTGCATAATGGAAACACACTAGTTGTACTGCATTGTTATCTTTTCTGATCAGCTCGGTTCTCTTTTTCTTTCTCTTGCCCTGTGAACTATATTCTCATCACATGCCCTAATTAGCTCTTCCTCTGAGACCCAAGCCCTATTTTCCACCATGCTATGATGCATTAAATGCACAGATTCACAGTCTGCTCATGATGTGTTTCCTCCAAGATGATCATATTTTCTGACACACATGGAGTCTGGCTTTGGAGGAATAGGTAGCATCTTTCCATACTTTACAAGACAGGCCTTTTGCGCAGTCACAACGCTGGAAAATTTCCAGCCCATGAGAACCCTTCTTGCGCTGCTTGGTACAGACTTCCCCCTGATGGAGCACTGGCTTGCAGATTTTGGTCCAGAAGTGACGAGCACAGCAAAACCCTTCAATGCAGTCTGATGATCTTAGGCAAGGGTCTCCTTCATGCCCTATAGGGATGACAACCAAAATATATTACCACAACACTTTAGAAAGAGATTTCTACTTTGCAATCAGAAGCATGTAAAATATTTTACTTACGCTATCTTCTATAATGTCTTGGATTCACATCAGCTGGCTCTCCCTCTAATCATGTAAATCCATTATCTTTACTTTTTTTATATTTGCTATCTGAATATCAAGTTTAATGAATAGCTAGACTGTACTCTGCTTCTATATATTTTCTAATCATCCTCATTATTTTTTGTTAGGTGAGTGAAAAATAAGTAACTAAAAGAAATGTTTTTCAAATTAATTAATTTGATATCTTCTTGAAAGTTGTCAACAAACTGTGATTCACGGAGGAGGCTGAAATTCTCAGGAACTCCTAAGATCTGTATCAGAGTCTAGCCAACAAAACAGAAACTGATTCTTCAAAATAGAAGGTGCTTAATTCAGAGAACTGGTCACACAGTTAGTGGCAGGGCTAAGAAGTACCAGAAGATGCCAAAGCAGCCAGCAGTGAGTCACTATCACATGCAGGCTGGAGGATCAGAGAAGCAGGTGGTGGTAGAGCTGAGGGCTGGAATCACTAGCCAGGATGAGGACTCAACAGGCCCAACTGATGAGACTAAATCCCCGAGATTTCTGTCAGAAACACTACCAGAAGCAGAGAGAACATGTTGACTTTTCCCTTCCTCTGCCTCTCAGTGACCCACCACAGCCAAAGCTATGTCAGAAAACCACCTGACAGGAAGCTTAGGAAATGCAATCTAGAAAGAGTTGTGTTACAGAGAAAGGGCAGTCAGCCCCAGTGTCTACCAAGAACCCGTCATAAAAAACATGTAGAAGCACAAATCTGGGTATTTAATTCAGAAAAGAGGATCAAGTCAGCAAAAAGTATACCCACACATTACAGTTGGGTTGATGCGTAACCTGTATAAGAAGAGGTCACCAAACATCCCTGTAAGGTCCAGACTGAAAATATTTTTGGCTTTTTAGATTGTATGTGTCACAACTCCTCAATTCTGCTGTTGTATTGCAAAAAAAAAAAAAAAAAAAAAGGTGGGGGAAGACAATGCCTAAATGATTAAGTCTGTGTAACAATAAAATAATATTTATAAAACATGCAGCAGGACATATCTGGTCATACACAGGCCATGCTGTGAGAATCCTTGTCGAAAGCATTTTCTGTCATCCCAAATGTAATCAATGCCACAGTGTGATGTGGATAGAGTTCACTAGCCACTGGCATAAGATTTATTCCCACTTGCCATCATAAAATTACACATATAATTACCTAAAAATAATTAGTAAATTTGAAAGTATACAATGACATAGACATCTGTTAGAATAAAGAAAAATACTCGCCAAAATAACGCATGTGAATTTCATGGAGTAGATAGAGGAGATACGGGTAAAAGACTTAGGACTTTAGGATTTGTAAACAAAAAATAATTAGGATTTGTACACAAAGAATAATTTTTAAAAACTGTCCATTTCTACCCCTATCCATGAGCATTAGTATTCCAGATCAGATTAATAGGCCAGGTATCTTAAAAGATACTTTCTCCACAGAACATGAAAATGTGGGAACTAGTCTTGGTGTGCGAGCCAGTCAGAGAAATACAGCACTTTTAAAAGTTAATCAGTTTTTTTATTGCTAGATTTCCCAGAGCCTTCTCTATGCTAATGTTTATTATAAAGTTCCAAAAAATGGTGAGATACATTATTACAAAACTTTTGAACATAGGGTACTTTTATTCATAAAATGTCTTGAAAGAGTAACACTTCACAGAATACACCTGCAAGAAGTTTCTTTAAAAATGGATGATTTCACGCTTTCAAAATTTAATACTAGTAATAAGGTTCACACTTTTGAGTTTTATTAGTAGCGATTAATTAGACTTCCCAAATATTTTGATGCAAGGAAGGAAATTTATGGCCATACATAATCACACTAGGAACCAATTATTTTTGGTAAATTGCTTTATGAATAGTATGCTATCTTGTTTAGTAAAACAAAATTCCTGAATCTGCAAAGGTGAAAAAGACCAAAAAAATACAGTAATTTAATTATATGGAAGCAAACATTTTTCCATTTATTTTTCAGAATGCTTTATCCTTTGATATGTGACAGAAATGCTTGTATAAGAAATGTCTTCTAAATTCCATGTAAAAAGACAGGACAGTTAAAAAAATGGCATGGTTGATCAGGGTACTGCAATTCTTATAACACATATATTTTTTTTAACAATTTAAGATATCTAAGAAAGCTCTAAGCATCCTCAAAATTAAGAGTTAGTTAATGATGTTAAAATTTTTTCTTTAAAATATCTATTTTTCTAAACCAATAGAATTATTTATCTACATTTTTTGTCTTCTTTATAAACAAGGAAAAGTAAACATAAAACTATAGTTATCCCTACCTTTTATATGTGACATCTTAGTGTGGGGTCTTCCTAGATTCTGCCATTCCAAGTCGTGGTTTGAGTAATGACCATGGTTTCGATCTCTATGCCGAGTACCATCCAGAGCTGGGATATGAGGAGTTAAGATGCTCTCAGTGACTGGGATGCAGATGCCTAGAGTTGGTCAGGTAAGCAGTTAGTCTTACTAAATTCTATATAATATGATTCTTATACAAGTATTTTCTGATGTGAAGCATGAAGCCATCTGTCTGTCTCTCTATTATCTATCTCTCTATCTATCAATCATCATTATCATCTATCTATCTATCCATTTATCTATCATCTATTCATTTATTCATTCATTCATTCATTTACAAATTTCAACAGAAACTGAGTATTGAAATGTTTGGACTTGAGCCACGCTTTCTAGATTGGCATCTTGTCTTTCTCAAGACTAAGTAACCTTGGACAAAAATAGAAATAAAAACAGAATTAATTTTACTAAGTTATTGTGAATACATCTGAAATGCTTAGAATAGTGACATTATAAAATATTAAATTAATATTAGCTATTCATACTTTAAAAATGTCTGGCCAGTCATCCATCACTGGGACTCAGTTCCCTTTGTTCAATAAACAATACAATCCTACTCTATGCTGTAAACATCTTTTTTTTTTTTTAATTTTAATTTTATTTTATTTTATTCATTTTAGAGAGGAGACATAGAGAGAGAAAGAGAAAAAGAGAGAGAAAGGGGGGAGGAGCTGGAAGCTCAACTCCCATATGTGCCTTGACCAGACCAGTGCAGGGTTTTGAACTGGCGACCTCAGTGTTCCCAGGTCGACGCTTTATCCACTGTGCCACCACAGGTCAGGCTTGTAAACATCTTTAATGGTACAAGTCCTCATCCCTCTACTTCCTGTTCAAGGTATTTCCAGTAGGGCTATGCCCAAGGGTGAAGGACAAGCATAGAGATATAAGCCGGATTATGGTGTTTGCATGACTAAGTGTATATTTCTGATCACCTTCTGCAATTACTTAGTGGTTTTACCGCACGTTGTCTATGGTTCTTTATTTCACTATTCATGTGAATTTGTGCTTATATAAAGTCACTGTGATTAGGTGAAGCCATTCCTGTTGTATGGCTGAGTAATAGATTCCTGTATCTCTTTTTGAAGTAATAAATCACTCCATCACCATCTGTGCATACCACCAGTTAAGGCCTTCAAAAAAAGGCACCTTGAGTATAAAAATCAAGGTATGAAACTAGTATGAAATTGAAAGACAACTCACAACTGCATTGCTAAATCACAGCACGTTTTTTCTTTGATTGTTTTGCATTTATTTGCTCATGTGTTTAGTAGAATAGAACACTAGCTATTTACACACAACTCTTTAACAGGGCAAATATATAGCTCAGCATAGATTATTAGTATATGTGCTGCCGAAGCAAGCACAGAATAGATTATTAAACACAGAAGTTGATTAGAGCCTAAGAAAATGAAGATGTTAGAAGTAATTCAAATAATATTATCAAAACCATGTTCCATTTCTTGCCTGTTTGGAAAGACTCTTTACATGTTGGAGTCTAAGGAGAATGTAGCCTAACTTACTGGCCAGGCCTCCTAGATCAGTGATGGAAAATCTTTTGAGCTTTGTGTGTCAAAATTCGCCAAAAAACTGAGCATAACTCGGGTGGTGTGTCACTTCGAGAAGAATGGCCTTACTGGAAGTCCCAGAACTAGATGCTCTGTGCTGGAGTTCTGTTGTTTTGTCCTACAGACCTCCAGCACAGAGTGTCCACACTACAGCAAATGTTTTATCCTCGGCTACTGCACCTGGCCACGCAAGAGCCGAGGATGAAACATCCTTCTCAGCATGCGGCCCCATACTTCTCTAGTATGCAGCCGCATGTGGCTGCATGTCATCGAAAATGGCTACATGTGTCAGTGCTGACACACATGTCAAATGTTCGCCATCATGGTCCTAGATGAAAAGAAAGAGGCCCATCACACTAATGCAACCTTTACCATTATTGCAGCGGGTACCAGGACAACACATGCCATCTCTATGGCAGCGCTTCTTTTTCCTCCGACACGCCATGCAAGCCGAAGATCCTTGGTGGGGACTGTGGCAATATCTCCCAACTTCACATTCCTTATCACTGCTGCAAGGGTAGGCCTTCCATGAAGTGGAACAACAGCAAAAACAAAGTAGATTAGATCATTTAACCCTCATCAAAAGTTACTGTTGCATATTATGATAACGAACAAGTCACAATCCATACCATTGTAACAATGTTCTGAGCATATATCCTACATAGTGACACTTATTTGAGAACCTTAGAAATACTGATTTTTGATGATGAAAAAGGTAAAGTTGACACTATTCACATATTTTCATTTGACACAACTTTAGACCCTCTAATGATTAGTAGACCCCTTAGGAGTGACTTTGGGAACTCGGAAACAGTTTTAATTCTTCAATCACCATTCATTTAAGGTGTGAATGAGACAACTCCATTTTCATCTGCTGGACTAACAAGAGCTGTGCTGGAACCTAACATGCATCTGACCAATTACGGAAAAGGTATTTTAAGTGACTCCTCACAATTCCCATCTGTGAAGAGCAGAGCCACGTCCAACCCATGGTGGGGAGCAGCAGCAGCAGTGTTCTGAGTGGTAAGAGAGATGCTAAGTTTCCATTACAAAAAAAAGCGGGTTTCTTACACAACAACTCTATAGGCTACTGTAGGGCCAGTAGTCGTGGCTGTCGCGGCCATGCACATGCAGATTCCCACTGGATTTGGGCAGATGGTAAAGAAACAGTAGAGCCAAAAAATGGTAGGCCATTCCTTTATTCAAGTCCCATGCCGACCAACAAGAAAACATGCAGGGAAAACCCTTCCCTCTTCATTCAGAGCTCACAAAGCTACTGACACATTACCCGGTTCCACAACTAGGAGGATCTTCTCTGGTTTCTCCTAGAATCAAAGGCCTCACTAGACCTAAAGCCCATCACCTCTGGTTCTCTATCTGTACTTACTCTGCCAACATGGCTTCTTTTCTGAAAAACTGGCTTCTCTCTTTCCCTGCCATCTTGGCTTCTTTCTCCCTTCCTCTTTTCCTTCTCCTTCTTCCTTTTAAAACTTTTCTGGAGCAAAATCCCCTCCTCCAGCAAACATTAGCATAACGATGGCCCTTCTCAAGGAGGAAGGTAATTTGCAATTTCACAGAGCACATACCTGGCCCTGCGTAGCACCATTTTTAACAATAAAAGTGAGCAAACTCAAAAAACACAAATTTTACAAACTCATTTGCCCAACAGCTACTATATATTCAATTTACACAGGACTTTTATTATCACACTGCCATACCAAGTTTGTGTTCAGAAGGCTACTTAAGCAGTGTCATATTATCTCAAAAAATAAAAATATATTCTACAGTCACATACTCCTTGTCTCTTGAAAGTTGTTGGAACACTTAAAATGTCCCTGATTTCAGAGGCTGAGAGTTGATAAACTGAAATGTCACATTATATATCAAACTTACTCATATTTGAGGCACATTGACAGGGAGACTTATTTATATCTTTTTTTTTTTTTTTTGGTAGTTTTCCCCCCTGATTTTCAGAGTAAAGCATAGTTAATTTTTGATTGAAAAATACACACACAGGAAAAGCTGTGTTGTTGTTTCTTAAGCAAGTATAACGGATATGAATATAAAACTATAGGATTTGATTTTTGTGACTCAACTAATGAGTGTGACTTGAATCCTTTACTTATGAAATGAGGTATGATGACCTAAGTGTGCATGCATTGCTTATTCTTTTCCTCTTCTCTCTGTCACTCTTTCATTCTCTGTTTCTCCTGTTGCCTTTTCTCCTCTGCCTTTCTCCTGCTAATGTGTGTATACACTGTGTGTGTACATTTAACCGCCATATGTCTTCATTTAGATTGGGTTATTTTCAGTTAGAGATAATAAATATCAAGTTGATGTGTGAGTCTGAACACTTTACATGTGGTTTTATGAAAAAAAAATATATATACTTTTAGCATCATTACAATTTACTGTTTACCCTCAAAAGAAAATAAAAAAATAGAAAACCGCTAACTGTAAATTGAGAGTGCTTTTGAATGACTGCACGGTGGCAGTATTTGATGCCTATGTGATTATAATTGGAGCCAGATAAAGCTATAAAATAAAATTACATGTTTGTGTTCCATTCTGAAACTTCATTATGAGGCCTAAGGGAGATTCTGAATGGAGTTGAATTCAGAGTATTAGACCATTTTTCAAGACTCCAAAACTGATGAAAACAAAACAAATGTCACTTCCTGACTTGCCACACTTTTCCCCCCAAGCACTTCACTCCCGTCATATTTAAACCCATTCATTTTAATTGAAATACAATTCACATGGGTTTGATTCATTTACATTCATTTCATCAAATTGTTTTGCAAGAAACATTTGATGTCTTACAAGTTTTTTCCTTCCTTAAAAAATAGGACATGTTCTTTCAACAGAAATAAACACGTGCCACCAAAAACATCATGTGCAATTTACAACTCAAACAACAAATCTTCAAGAGAGAATCTGAATATAAAACAATACTTGGTTCCATTTCTACAAACATATTCTATGTGGTAGGAAGCAAGTTGCTTGTTAAAATCAGTTATTTATCCAGAATACTGTGGAAAACACATTATTATCTTCTCACTCTTAGTTGATGAAAATGAAAAATATTGAAATGGAAAACATTTGATACAGATGATATTGCAAAAAGTAATATACACAGTTCCTTTATCTCAATGATATCACAGTAAAATTCTCACAAGTTTTTTTCAGAGGAAAGTTCATTTTGTTTGAGAAAATATTTTAGAGGATAGGTAGTTTTTTGTTTCAATATATCTTTTAATTGACTTGAAACAGAAATTACACAGGCAAAAAAAGTATATAGGTTTTTTTTTTTTTAATGGAAGGTTATTTTTAATGTGAACTTGTACTTGGAATGGAATCTCAGACATAATATTGAGAGGAATACTTTGACAATTAAAAAAAAAGAAATTTTAATAATTAAAATGCAAAGCTATGTTATACAGTTTCTAGTGTGCTTATGACACTCCTGGTTCCAATTAATAGCTTTTATTTATGAATATAATCAAGAAAGGATGATACAAATTAATTAAAGGAGACTTTAGAGAAAGATTGTAATATTTGGGGGCATGCTGAGCCTTCTGGAATCAGTGTCCCCCAGCACAGGTCTACAGAGCTTTAAAGTTTCCTTGCCATAGCCATTAGCAAGAAGGTACAGAATATGAGAAAATATGGATCTGACCCATTTATAGCAATGCTCCTGTTTTCAGGCTAATGAATTATTTTTAGTAAATAATTTTAAGCAAGACATTTTCAACTCAAATATAAAAATTTTGCAACTTGCTGTTGAGGTATTTTTTTCCTACATTAACCCATTTAATATGTCTGGTATTTAATGGCATCTGATTAGGCAAGAGAGGGTGGGAGAGAGGAGGAGAGGGAATGAAAGAAGCACTTGGTAAAAGTAGTTGTGGAAGATTGGGAAGAAGTGACTACTGTGGCAATTGACAGACCACTGAAGGAAATGATTTTCATTAATAAAAATGCCATTCAGAAACTTTCTCATAAAACAAATCTTTATTTTTTATTTACTTTGTCTCCAATAATCTGTTTTTGGTCTCATTTGATGATGGGTTTGTGACTAATGAAAAGCAAATTTAAGTACCTACCCCTAAGTTTCCATTTCGCAAAAACAATGTTTCCCTGGTACTTATTTTACAAATGAATAAAATGACTGATTTATTTTACCTGCTATGAAAATTGTTCATAGTAAATTTTTATGACTCTTCATTTACTTGACTTTAGGTCAGTGGTTCTTAACCTGGGTTCTATCGAACCCTAGGGGTTCGATGAGTCGGTCTCAGGGGTTCGGGGAAGCCTCTGCCGCGGAGGTAAAGACACCCTTGTGTAAAGTTGTGATGACAAGCCCCGCTTGGCCATCACTTGCTGCATAGGATCACGTTACATTGCTTGGCCAACCAGTGCTATGGGGAATTTAGTGCACGCAGTAGTCAACTGCTGTCGTAGTTGTCGTAGTGTGGTTTCTTTCTTAATATTTTAATCTATACTAAATATGTCGAGCAAAAAAAGAAAATGGTCAGATGAATATGTACAACATGGATTCACATGTATCACAGAACGGGATGGGAGTCAGCGTCCTATTTGCATGATATGCAATGCCAACCAAGTTGAGCAACTCTAGTCTCGCACCGGCAAAACTAAATTTGGAAAAAATATATATATTTTATTTATCACTAAAGAAGGGTTTGGTGAATGCGCATATGAAACTGGTGGGTTCGGTACCTCAAAAAAGGTTAAGAACCACTGCTTTAGGTGAATAGTCTGAGGAACAGTGACAATCTGTCACTGTAAATCAAATGACAAAATTAGGGAGAACCCTTAGTACTCTTGTTCTATACTAAAACACTCCAAAACTGAATTGTTTGAGTGAGCATCCAAGAATAATCACCTTCATGCAGAATCATTCAGGACTTAGCCTTTGTAGAGATGAATTCATTTGAGACACCTAAAGTAGCAAAGGATGATGGGTTATAAATTAAGAATATCTAGAAGCTATTCACAATTAGGCCAAAAAACAAAGAAGTTTTGCTCAACCCCTTTTCTAAGCAAAAGAAAAAAAGTGGTTTCCATAAATAGCAGTGTTAGTTATCATTACAACCATAACATGAACTAAAAAAAGAGGTAAGTACATTGTACACAGCTTGAAAAAAGTCAATTGGAAATGAGCACTTATTTTTAGTAAAAGGATTTATTTTTTCAGTCCATTGACTCTGTGCTAATTTGGGATCATTATTTAAAATTTTAGCAATGAAGTGCAGAGATGTAAGTCATGTGCGCTCAGCCACAGAAAACATAGAATTTCAGGCCTCACTACAAGGTGTAATTTAATAGTGATGGTTTAACACACACATAGACAAGGTGTTTGAATGGTGACCTCTGTGCTGAAGTTAGAAATTAGAGAAGTAAACTTGGCCATTTCTCTTTTCTAGAAGCCGTCCCAATACCAGAAGCATATTCTGCTGCAGCTGTTGTAAAGACAGAGAGTACTGGCGGATAACACTAACAAGACTGTAAACAACATTTTCTCATTCTATTTCTTGACAACAGTTTATGTCCAATTAAATTCAATGTAATCAGAGTTAGAGGCAAATAAGCAAAAGCCTATCGTGCAAATAATGATAATTACATAATATTCTAATGAACAACAAAAAATGAAATGTTACTGCCACTTATTTGAACTAATTGAGCCTTTTTTTTCAATTATTCTCACAATTACAGAGAGAAAACGCTTATTAATTTGAGACTTAGATTTAGGGTTGAATTTATTCTTACTATTCAAATACTGCCCATTCCTTAGAATATTCAAATGCAATGATGAAGTAATCAGGTCCCTAAAAATAATGAAATAAGAAAAAGTATTTCAGGTATCTCGGCAGCATTGGATGTTAAATAGCCATGTGGCCACAAGTAGACCTTAGTTTAACTCCCAAGTTTTCAAAAATAATAACATTGTTCCTGTTTAATCATTGGGGGTGGGGAAGGAAGAAAGAAACATCACAACTTGCTCATGTGGGATGGCCACCCATCAGGATTTTTGCAAGACCGTCCTAGTTTTGTTGTTGTTTTAATTGGGACAATCCTTTGTCCCCGCAAGCACTGTTTGTAACAACCTCACAAGTTTTCTGTAGCCAGAAAAACATCATCAGCTGGGCAGGCAGAAAAAAAGCCTGCAGGGGGGCTGACCCAGCTGTTAGAATGAGAAACATTTGGGGAGAGGGAAGGTAGCAGCAAAGGGCTGGGCTCTCAAAGAAACAGCAGAAGGTTGGCAATTACATTTGGGAAACCAGATCAGACTGGCTTCCCCTAGGTCCTTAGAGAAAAGATTAATTTCCCTCATCAGACATTTCATATGGTAGATCTACATATTTCAATGAACATGCAAGGTATGCTACCCTTGAAGGTGATCATTTCAAAATCAAACCCTAAAATTGCAACTGCAGGAGATCCAGCAGCATAGAACTTAGTCTGGCTCCTGAGTAGTTGAACACTGCAAGCCACAGCCTGTGCAATCTGATCTTTTCCATTGTCCACAATTACCTCTGGGGGATAAGGGTGTGTTAGATGTATCTTTGTGGATTTCTGAACGCAAGGCCAGGAGGATTGAGCTATATTAAATTCCAGGGAAAAAGTTCAGATATTTCCTGATATTCTGGATGTGTGCCATAGGTTCATTAAGGCAGCTGCTTGGTATTCATTCAATATTCAGTAATTATTTATTCAGTATTTATTTATTGAACATCAGCTATGAGCCAGACATTAATTAGTTCAGCAATCTACAAATATTTTGCCTGTTACCTCTAAAACAATTTTGATAAACAAATATTCTTTCATACATTTGACAAGTAAAATTTTCAGCATGTTTATATTTGTTTTATCATCATTAAAATGTTAATAACATTAAACATTTATAAAATGAAGTTCACAGTAATTTGTCATGATTCAATTGATCAATGCATATTGATCTTAACATAAATTATAACATTTATTGATAGATTTTTTAAATTAAATTATCTTAAAAATTTAGGTAAATTTTAAAATATACAAGTCATCACATCTGTTTGGATGTTCTGTATCCAGAACTTTTCAACTGGAGCCAAGCTTCACTTTTAAAGAATTAATGAGACAAAGAAAAAAACTACCTTTGTGTATATAGGGTGTCTTGATCAACCATTAAGAATATTTTTGTTAAACAAATATTCTACTTTGGTTTATCATTCAAAAAATATTTTGTACCTATGGCTAATGCAAGATTTGGAATGTGTGACAGTTTTGCCCCCCCCTCCAATAAAATGGCAAAAGTTACTGTAAATAAAAGCATATTCTCAGAAACTTTAAGAAAAAGAACAATAGAAGTTGAGGATATGGGAATCAATTCTCTTAAAACAATCAATGCTGTGCACAACATAGTTAAGTACCTAGTACACATACTCATTTTAAGGCTAAGGTTGTTAGACCTTTGTTTTTTGATATAAAAGTTCAGAGCTGGGAGAATTTCTACTAATGCTGCCTGGATTATAAACTAGGAGTGATAGATTTCTGCCACTAACTTCCCCAATATGTTCAGAAAATCTCACTTAAACAATAATTCTATGAAACAAAGGTTAGGTCCTCTGTAACTTTAGTTGCTCTGCACTATTCTCAGTATGTCATTGTGCAGAAAGGAGAGTCCAGGGAATTCTCTACTTTCAACATAAACCACATTCTCTCTCCTTCTCTCTCTTTTTGGCCTTACAGATATGTTATTCATGAATAATTCTGCAAGAATTTATTGAGAGCCTATGTCATTTCCAGGTCTAGAAAGAGTAATACAGGCACAAATCCTACCCCAGAGAGCTCGCCATCTCAAATATGGCAAAATGGAGCACTGGTTTTGCATCACTCAGAGCCTTCATTTTCTTTTTAAAGCTTTGCATAGATATTGATTTCCTCTGTAAGGGCAAATAAAATCATTCTTTTTGTATATCATTTTTAAGATTATCTTAAAGGAATTTTATATGTTGAAAAGTACTAGACTTTGCTTTTTCCAATTACTTCTGCTCTTTGTGACAATGTCCACTATCTCTTTCAGTTCCCCCAACATACCCTCTGCACTTATGCCTGTTCAGCTGACTTTTTCAGTAACGTTTCACCACAGCTTTCTGTTCCTCTTCACTGTTGTCTATTCTTCCTTTCCTTCATTCTAGAAGCCTAGACACCTGGATTTCCCCATCTTCTCTTTACTGGCTTCTTCTTCACTTGACTAATCTTAACAGTTCCTTAATGTTGGGCCTTCAGTGAGTATTATTAATTGGCATTTTCCATTAGCATTTTCCTGAGCTTTGTTTTGAACTTTAGATTTTCGTTACGATAGTTTCTTCCTGAGTGCAATTTAAAAATACTATCCTTAGAAAGACAATGTTTCTTGAGAATTCCTACTTCAAAGTCTGTATTAAAAGAGACTGATAAAGGAGTGCATAACTCTGCAAAAGATGCTTCTACTTTATTTTCAGTTCTTCAAGGTCATAGTTAAACTCTTTGGTGTGGAATATCAATTTGCACATAAGAGCTACATCAAAACTTAATTTTTTTGCTTTCTGATATGAAATTAAAATTTATATGAACATAGCCCTGGGCAGTTGGCTCAGTAGTAGAGCATCGGCCCAGTGTGTGGAAGTCCTGGGTTCAATTCCTGGCCAGGGCACACAGGAGAAGCGTCCATCTGCTTCTTCCCCCTTCCCCCTCTCTTTTTTTTCTATCTCTCCCCTTCCTTCCCACAGGCAAGGCTCCATTGGAGCAAAGTTGGCCTGTGTACTGAGGATGGCTCCATGGCCTCCGCCTCAGGTGCTAGAATGACTACTGTTGCATCAGAGCAATGCCCCAGATGGGCAGAGCATCGCCCCCTGGTGGGCATGCTGGGTGGATCCCAGTCTTGCGCAAGTGGGAGTCTGTCTGCTGCCACACACACACCCCCTTCTCACTTCGAGGGAAAAAAAAATTATATGAACACATGAAATTTGAAACTTAAAAAAGAGCTAAATGATAAAAAGTTAAGTTAGTTAATTATTAATTGATACGTCTATATCTTTAATGTAAACAGTATATCATTAAGAATTTCAATATTTTTGAGTATGCAACTCAGATTCTATCAAGCAGCCTGCCATGTATGATCCATCATCCTTTCAAATTTTAACTTAATGACAAATAGTAAGATTCAATAACTTTAATCTTCAAAATGTTCTTAGAAAGAATGATCACAAACGTCCTCCAGTAGTAAAGCACAGTTGGATACTCAGCCAGCTGTGTGCTCTGTAAGGCAGTCATGACTAAGATCGTCTATGAAGATGGTACCCTCAATGCGTAGGTATTTACTCTGCACATGAAGACTGGGAATAACAAGAAGGGACAGAGTTACCTTTCCATTATTTCATTAACTATTGGTGTTTTCATAGTACAGTGTGTCCGTAAAGTCATGGTGCACTGCTTTCCTGTGACCGGTCAAAAGTGTACCGTGACTTTATGGTCACACTGTATTTTAAATGCCTGATTTCAGTTTTACAACAAAAATGCCCATATGCATTTTTAAAGGTAATTCTATCTTCCAAGGAAAGGATATTAACTTTCAACACGATCACTAGGAATAATCTGCAGTTCTCAACCATGCTTTAGATAAACATTTCCAGCAGCCTGTGCAGGATTTATTCCTATTCCATCATTGGTAATAATTGCACTTGTGGCTGCAGGAACTTGAAATTCTTCTGCTGGAAACTTCAAAACTGCTGTGTAAGCCATGCTTTCAGGAACACTGAGTACTTCGTATGGCACCAGCGGGTTGGACGTCAGAGTGATCTTAAAGGAAACCTTTGACACGGTGGAGCCAGCATGGGAAATGATGCCAGCATTCCCTAGTCACACAGACCACATTTTCAACTGTAACATGCACCTTACTACTATTGATCATGAGGTAAATAGGGAGTGCTAACCTTTCCCATACGGTCTCAGTACCTAGAGAAATCTAAACCAGGCAATTCACCTGGCTAAAAGTTTTGCCAGTTTTTCATCTATAGCCTTATCATTTGGAATACATAAAAGAAGACAAACTCTATCCCATGCTTAAAAAGTACCATCTTAGGAGTGCTTTTGCAGCAGTTGTTGGAGCTCTTTATATTCCAAACGTAATTATAAAGCCTTTTATAATTTTGTGATTGGTTGAGTATAATTGTTCTAACCAAAACAGATGAAGAAACTATATAATTTCAAGTTTTCTTCCAAATCTAGGATTGAATATCTACAATATAAAATTTTTATTGTAGCCTTACAAATTTCCCTGCCCTCATGACCTTCAAAAAGGTGACATGGTAGGAAGAATTTTGGAGTTATGTTGAGATTTGAATAATGCCTCCACAATGCATTTATTGTTACATGTTACTTAACTGAGTCTGTTTCCTCCTTGATAAGACAGATGTAATTCTTACCTTCAGGAACCTTTCCCTACTTATTTCATCATAAAATTTCATGAGTTTTTTTAAAAGCTATTTGTTCACAAACTTTCTTTCATAGAGAGTCTAGTTCTGTAGGAGTGGATATGATCTGGGCATCTGTATTTTTAATAAATATTGCCCTGTTGATCACATGAACATGTAAGATTAGGGAAACACTGCTTTATAAAATCATTGCAAAAATTAAGGATGCCTCTTGTATATTTATCATACAGACAATGTCTTATCTACATGAGCTATGAACTCAGTTTTATCACCCAGACAGACATAGGTCCAAGTGAGGGATTGGTTCCCTGACATCAATATGAGTCTAAGTAAGAGATTCACTGACAACATCAACTATTTCTAGGCAAGTTCATGTTCACTTTAGTACTTAGCTTCTGTGCTTAGGGTGGGCTTGAGAATTTTAAAAACTAGACGAAAAAGTAAAATAACACATAACAAACACTTTGGAGAGAAACACAGTAAAGTCTCAGAGCTGTCAGCATACCCATTATGGCTGAATTGCTTCATAGCCTCATGTGGTATACACCTGTGTCTTGTTAGCACTGCATAGCTTTGGAGGGTTTTGGTGGGTTTTTTTGTTTTTGTTTTTTTGCATTTTGTATCCTGCAGCTCTTTACAAAACAAGTACTTTACCTCCCCATATCAAGTATGATAAATAGATAATTATGTTTCGCTAATTTTTATCCTTTTATAGCATCGTTTCCCTTCCCAATGAAAATCACATTTAAAATTCAAATATTTATGTCCAAGGAGATATGAAAACATACTTTAAAATTGGTATTAGAAAAGATCCTCTTTATAATTATAGAATAAGAAAATGTTGGTAAATCTTTTACTTTGAGTCATTTTCATTTATAATGTCATGGATTTAGAAATAAGGATATAAAAGGATGCGTATGTGTGTATAAGTTATATGAGAAATAATTTGTGCTTCATGGTTTTTATATTAGAAAGACTTGAAAGAACTTGGTTTTCTTAGAAACACGGCTTCTTGTGAGAGTATCAACAATGAGACTGAAGTTTCCTGAGTAAAAATTTCTCCTTTGTTTTATGTCACCTTTTTAACAGACTCAGACTATCCTGAAACATTCCAATTATAATATATATATATTTATATTCCATTGTTCCAACAAGTATTTATTTGAGCTAGTATTTATTGTCTTGGCTTATTTCATTTAGTATAGAACATACAGACTTTACCCTTTTCTAATCTTGCTTAATTCTCTTTCATTTCCTCTAGGAATTTAGGCTAGACTTATATTAAAAGCTGCTCACTACATTCTATTCTGCTATTCTGATTTTGAGGAAACAGTTGATGGAAGCTGATAAAATTGAAAAAATTGCTTTCTTGTAGGGTTGGGAAGATTAAAAATAAGCACAGCAGAATATAATCATCAATATTTTTTTGCAGTAGAAAGACTCTTAATTTCTGTTTAAGAACTACCTTAAGCCCTATACAAATATTGCTTAAAAATATAAAATTGTAATTACCACTCAAATTTAGCACCATAAACGAGAAAGCAGACAGCATATCCCTCCAGGTATGCTGGAGAGAGAGACAATTCTTTGAAAAGAGGCATGGTCCAAAATGACGGTTGGAGCAAAAGGTTTACTTGATGGTCATAGCACAAAGATCAAATCAATTAAGAAACCTTTTGATTAAAAAACTAGGATGAACTGGTGGTTCACAGTTCTAGCACAGAACTCTACCTTATTAATTCATCTATTTCTGTCTCTGCCATTTAAAAGAAAATAAACAGTAAATCTGAAAAGAATCTTGGACAGGAATCATTATGATATCATATACCATGGAGATATGGAGGGACTAAGATGAAATTTATATGTGCAGCAGGATGAAGGACTTGAACTCTTTAGCTTCGGATAAGTCAGCTTGTCTGTTACTAATAGAAAGAAATAAATGTTATCTCATGTAAATAGCTATTTTATCACTCTAATGTTTCCCATTTTTCAGCTTGATTTCTTCTCTGGGTATCTCAAGTCACTATTTTTAAAACCTGTAATAGTTAAGGATCTGCACTTTATGCCTATGTTTCATTGTTATTTATTTGGAATGTTCAATTGGTAAAGCAGATTCTACATCAAAGTTGATGCAAGGAGCACTGTAAGTACGTTTATATTGTCATTTTCAGGTTCCAAACATCACAGCAAACTGTTTGAAGGAGTTTAAACCAGTCTCAGAGTTTCTAACATAATGACAAGGTTAAAGCATCCAGGTGGAATAGTTGCCTGACTTCCTGAAAGAGGAAATTACAATAGCCAAGGCTACTCATTTATTTCAGACATTCACAAGATGGTTGAGTTGAAAAGCCTCAGCTTGTAGAGTATTTTTATTTTTAGTGTCTAATAATAACAATTATATGACCACATGTTGCTTATTAAAAGAAAATGCTTTTCCAAAAAATAATCAATATCTCAATGCCCATGTGGTCTTACCTCTCAGCCTTCTACGCCCATGAACCAATTGAAATTCTTACTGCGTGGAAGAACTAAGGGAAAGTCAGCACACAAGGAGAAGGAAAATTTATGTCTAGCAAACAACATCACATAGGGAAGAATCTCATTCAGTGGCTTATAATCTATTTCTATCAAAAATTATATTTTAACGTTTTGCTAGAGATTTGGAAAGAGGAAATTCTGAGCCAGATGATATATCCTTTGGTTTATGTGACCCTGGTGTTCAAAGCACAGCTTCAAAAATTGTGGTACATCTTGTAATGGCATACTCAATGTGTTAGTAACCACATTTTGTTAGTAAACACATTGAAGATGTTGTTCACCCATAACACTCACATCCCAGTGCAGCTGCTTTCAGTAGTGACCAGAATATTCTTAATAGTGTAAGAGGGGCCAGGTGACTTGTTACTAGATAAAAAAAAAAAAAATCATGTCTCCGGGCTTAAGTCAATTCCCCTGCATCCCATTGGTCCTTTTAGCCCATGCAAAAGTATGCTCCTCTGTATACCTATTGCTTCTTTTGTTGGACCTTGTGCATTACTAAAGAGCTCCAGATGTACTGGCATTGGAGTCTTTTTAACAACTCTGTGTTCAGCCTGACATTCCAGCAGACAGCAGAAAGTGTGGGGCTGTAGCCTGTGAGACGTAGGAGGGAGAGTGGGGAAGGGAAGTGGAGTGCCGTTAAGGCAGCAAGGTTCCCACAGGGACTGGCTTGATATCCCCTGGCTCACACAGCTATTGTGGTTAACAGGAAGTCTAGGCAAACAAAGTAAACAAAACTGATCAGCTAAATATAGAGTTTTTATACAACTTTGCTAGGGCCTATCTCTAATTTTATATATTTTTCAATTTCTTGTCCTCATATCTAGTAGTAAAGTGTTTCTAAAACTCTGTTTGAGGTCCTATCTGAAATCCATCTTGTTTGTTGTTTCTCTTTGCTTATTTATTTTAATCAAAGAAGGAGGATATGTTACAAAAAAATGACCAGAAAGCATTTTTGTTGTTAGCACGGCATATGATCTCTCTGTACCTCCACACTTGAATTGCACACTCCAGTTATAACCAGGCTACTTGCACATGGAACAGTCAGCCATACTTGCTCATGATTTTTCATTTACATTTTCTTCTGCCAAGAACACCTTTTCTCCATACAAGTAATCATCAGAATAATTCCAACTCATCATTTTGAGATTAAAAGTTACTTCACTTTGGGAAAACTTCCAGGCTGGCTCCTCACTCCTAGCTGACATGAAGGTCCCTTCTAACCTGTGCTCTGCCAGCACCACATGCTCATCTGTACTATGTTATAGATCATGGTCTGTTGAATTCTTCATTTGTCTCCTTTATACTCTTTAATTACTGAAATCATCTTTCATCTCTGTATCCTCAGTGGTCACATAATGTCTGGAATAATTTAGCATTCTACATTTTGTCTAGTAATAAATTAGTGAATGAGATTTTGTTGAAACAATGGTTGAAAATTTATACATTGAATTGACAAAAATGCTCACAGAAGTACCCATCATGAGATGGCAAAAAGAAAGAATTTGAAAATTAAGGGATGATTTTGTAGATATTTTAAAGTATATTTTTAAAAATCAGCTAAGACCTACCCAAACCATCTATAAGCTACAACTATGTAGTTAAGAGCATCTCATGTTGAAAAGAAAGGGGATTGATTGGGTAATGAGTAATTTTCCAGCCAGCAACTTAACTACAAGTATCCCATGTTGAGCTCAGATTCACTGTTTCAAGTGCAAGCATCAGTTCCTTTAAATTACATTCTTGTAGCTGATGCTATTTTTCACATATACATTAAGTAAAGTGAAAAATAAGCTCTTTGATTTCTAAGTGGTATCGGTGGTCTCTGCCACAGCAATAATGCCATCCTTGTGCGATTCACAGTGGTGACTTACACACTTCTCCCCTAATAGTCCTCGAAAAATTGTTTAATCCTCTTGGTGGGTGAGAGCTCTAATAGCACTGGGTACTTCTAAGGATCATCCAAAATGCTTCTTTCTAACTTTCCTTCATCCTTGTCTCTCAATATTTTCTCATTGGTAGATTGCTTTTAGTTAACCTCCACCACCATAAGATATTTTTGCAAAGAAGCAAGAAAGTAAGCAACTTGTGATGAATTCCGTTAACATCTTGGAGAGATGTATATAAAATATTAAATGGGTTCAATTTCTTGACACACCTTTGTCGCACCTTAGTCACAGCAGAATGACAACCAGAACATAAAAACTACTGTACTTTTTCTAAATCCTTGCCCGATGAAATGCCATCACTAACACATTTATTTGAGGTCTTATCTTGTTTATTTTTCTAAACAAATTGACATAAACAAGGTTCTCCCCAGACAGATTAAATTTGTTAAATCTCATTGGCATGCCACTTTTTAAAAAAAATAATGTGGACAGTGCCTCAAGGTTTTGATCCAAATTTCTTTTAAATTCTGTCTATGGTTAGTGTACACACCTATTTAATTCCCCTTATAGTGCTCATACATTGAAATTTTAGAAACACTCATACATTTTTCATACCCTATTCCCAAGTTTAAGAACTTAGAGAAATTTGCAAAGGCCTTTATTCAACCCAATCTGTGTGTGCATATGGTATTTATAAAAGGATGACATAAGCCTATTGCCTAGGCAAAGAGGCAAGAAATAGGAACTCTGCCTTTTAGGTCAAATTTTCTATGTTACATGTGTATTGTAGTACCTGTTTTAAGTTTAGAAAGTGATGTTAGTTTGCTTTTGAAAAGGTTAAGTCTGTAAAAGTCTCTTGTACAGTCTGCCTCACAACCTAGAGTCTAGGGTGATTATATTTCCTTATAGGAAGAGGAAAGTCACAGCCCCACCTGGGCACAGCAGGTATCAGACAGGATGGATTATGGTCTGACTAACATTTCCTGGGTTTAAATGTGATCACCAGAGCTCTATGTGAATAAGCAAGTAAAGTTGTTTCCACGTTAATATTAGATGAAGTGATTTTTATTACAAAACCAAGCACTAGCTAGGCTCTTTTCTGAAGGCAGATCAAAAGCAGTAAGAATATGGCCATGTGCTTCTTTTCATCTCCCATCATTGAGCACACTCGTAATACACACAGATTAAATTCTGCCTGAGATTTTAAGCAAGATGATTTGGAAAAGCTGATATTGAGCTCTTGGAATAAGACTACTGATTCCATAGTAAAAAGAATTGCAGCTGAACTTTTATAAATGGTATATTGAAAGCTGTTTACAACATACAGATGATGATTACCAAAGCACATTACAATGCCTTTCTTACGTACAAATATTGATAAATAACTGCAAATTTGCTAGAGTCTAGTCTTGCTTTTTGAAACCTTCCAAAAACAAATCACAGATCCTTAAAACAGTTTCACAGAATGAATCAGTTAAAACAGTAGTCAGCCAGTTACTGATTATGTAATAAGTAATATTAACATTTAACAGAAACTGTACATAGAGCTATTTGTCTTCAAAGTAGTGAATGTCTTAAGTATTAACCAATTAATCCTCTGTCACAATTACTGACATATGTTTGGAGAGGTCTTCTTTATTTTACATCCAGTATTCTGTCCTGGTAATGTCTGCAGGGGAATCTTTTCATTGTTTATCTAATGTTTGGATGTACAGAGATGTGGTTATAATACACACCCATGTCCTGCTGTTTGGCTGGTTCACTGCTGAGTCTTCAACTAATAACCAACCTAAGGAAAAAATGTGTTTCCAGTGATAGAGCAGTATGGTTTTCATTGAGGACAGACTGCCGGAAATAATACAAAAATTGTCTGGGAATTTGGGTGCATAACCTGGGTGTGGTGAGGATGAGCTTTTCGTATTTCTCACCAGAGTTCAACAACTCTCCACATACCTCAGCTTGGCCATAGATCCTTAAGTTCACCATCTCACCACCCAAAAGACTCCTTCTACCAACAGATGCCACAGTTACTAGTGCTTCTTTACAAACTGTACATATTTTCATGAGAACCTGAAAATAACAGGCTCCTAGAAACTATAGATATTTTGCAGATGTGCTTTTTACAAAATGATTTCACAATTTGCCTAAGTACTGAATCATTATGTCACTTTACAGACCATTAGAGGCCAACCACTTGTATTTATTACAAATATCAAATTTTAGTTGTAATAATTTTTCCTTAACAATTTCCAAAATTGTAAGCATTCAAAAATTTTATTTACTGGATATTTAATGATATTAAGGTATTATTGTTAACTCTTACTTTTGATAATAGATTTACCATTATATTTCTAAAGTTTATATCTCAAATAATCAACTAAAATATTTGTAGATGAGGTAATAATGTATAGAATTTATATTAAAATGCTGGACAGAACATGGGAATGAATGGGAAATTAGGATGAAACAAGATTAATAATGAGTTAAAAATTGTTGAAGATACAGGATAGGAGCATGGGGGTTAATCCAAACTATTCTTTCTCTTTCTGCATGTATACAATATGAATAAAGAACTAAAGAATTTCTGCAACATAAGCAGAACTCTAAAACTAATCTTCAAAGGGAGGCCAACTTCCAGACATAATCTGAAATCACTTGACAGCATTCTAACAAGGTGGAATCAAAATTCTCTTCTGATTCCGTCCTCACCTTGGAGAAGCTGAAAAGGCAACCTCTAATAAGGATGCATCAGGATGACAAGACCTCTGAGAGTGTGAGTAGACTTCTGAGCTTCTACAAACTGAATTATTCATAATCTACTACACGGAGGTAGCCATGAGTTCATTGGATTTATAAATTAGTGCTCCAGCAAATCTCTAATTTGAAAATTATCCCAGGAGCCCACAGAAAAATACCCATTTTGATCCATTGCCATCCATTGACCATTTACAGAACAATTAGTAATGTAAGCATCTTGAGGGAAGGGGAACATAAAGATAAATAAGATAAGGTCCTGCTCTCAAAAGACATTGTATACAGGGCAGAAACAAGCCATTGCTTTTATGAGGAGTCACAACCCAGGTGATGATGACACTGTAAGCTGTCTTTTCAATGAGCACATAGGAACTCCATCATCTTGAAATGGGAAAACAAGGAGAAAGAGAATTTATATCAAACTAAGTAAGAAATTTCTAAGTACATGGAATCTCTTAATTTTTTTCTGTGGTGGGTAGAATAACTTGGGTGCATGTATGACCTGGAGATGTAGAATTGTATCACTTGATACTAACCACATCAGTTGGCATTCCCTTCTTCCCATCCCACATTCACCCCATGACAGCTGCTTGAAAGATACTATAAAGATGTTTTCTTCAGAATGCCACATTGTTTTGCAACATTTGTTAAATGTCTCTCTAATTGAAATGACAGAGCTTTTTGTTTTGTTTTTCAGGAAAAAATAGAAGTAGCTAAGTATACTTAACTCTCTGAATAGTCATCTCATAAACTCAGATCTGTATAGCACCTTCTGGTTGGCAAGGAGCCTTCCCACACATTCTCTTATCCAATTAGGGGGGTGAATTGGGTAGGCAGTTTAAAAATAATGTATTGATGTGAAATTCACATAACATAAAACAAATCATTATAAGGTGAATAATTTGGTGTCATTTAGTATCTTCACAATGTTGTGCAACCGCTTCCTCTACCTATTCCTAAACATTTCCATCACTCCAAAATGAGTAAGCATTGTTTACTTCAGTGCTACAGGTAAGGATGCATCCTCACTGACTCTTAGGTGACATACAGTCACTAAGTACTGGAGCCAGAAACAGAACCCAGGTCTTCTATCCTTGAATTCTTCATCACACCAATGGTTCTCAAATGTTAGCTTGTATCAGAATAACCCAGAGCACAAATTAAAACACAGATTGCAGGGTTGTAACCATAGAGTTTCTGATTCAGATACATCTGAAGTGGAATATGAGAGTTTGCATGTTTAATAAGTTCTCAATCGACGTGTTGCTGGTCTAGAAATCACGCTTCAAGAACCATGGTGCTATAATGAATTGCTTATTCCCCTATTTTCTAATTACAGGACTTGCTCATTCAATCAAGAATGTTATATATTTGTACAAAGTAGGCAAATAGGTGTCTGCTTTCTCTCCCTCACAGGTTTATTGTCTCAGTCAACATCAAAATGAAAGCATGAAGATGAAATCACTTTGTCAGTTTGGTTACTACTATGTAAATTAGAATCTTATTCATTGCTGAAGATCAGTCATTTTACTTCACTATCTAAACTTACTCTAAACTCTTGGAGGATGTATGAGGAAACTGCCAAACTGTGTAAGTTTCTGCCTTCAAAACACCAAAACTTATCATGAGTCTGACACACAGTGCCAGGCACAGAGTAGTCATTAAATGTTGAATTAATAGATTCAATTAACAACCAAAGGTAAGAGAGTATCTTTTAGTATTACTTTTCAATTAACAACTAAAGAAAGGTAAGAGAGTATCTTTTAGTATTACTTAAGTATTACTTTAAGTATTACTAAATATATGGCTATGAAGCAGCCTGTATGATAGACATCATGAACAGAGCTTTATTACATTAGCTAATGCTTACCCAAGGTAATTGGCATGCCAGCAGCCTAGTCCAACAGCATCAAAAAATCTTAAAAGGACAGCTTAGGACATCCCCTCTCTCCTCTTCTTGATCTCTGCAAGAGTTGATGCCAGTGTTTTAGCATCAACCCAAATTCACTTTCTTTGCCCCCGCCCATGTGTGTACATGGATATAGATGGCTTGTAATACAGCCAACATATATTTCCACATCTGTCTACCAGATCATTGTGCACTCCCCTGGTCACCAAGCTGGAGGCTGGTAAGGAGGAACACTGTGAGAGAACAAAACGGTAGAGCTGACAATGTCTAGTTTCTAAAGTGCTGGGATCCTTTAATCTTTCTTCCTTTGATGTCTGAGATTTCCTTGTTTAAGCAATGACACCAGGACTAAATGAAACACCAGGAAACCATTTACCACTAAAGGGTGTGTGTTACAAACACCTGCAGAGATCATGGTACCAGGTGACTTGAATTACTCACACATTTCTAGATCTCTACTCTGTGGGTGGGAGGTTATTTTGACATTTTTTTTTTAATTTTTTTTCCTTTGGGTAAAAGATGAGAGCTCTGGTCACAATGATATGACTTCTAATTATTTTCTACTTTTATATCAAATAAAGGCACAATCAGGGGTTAAAAAGCATTAAGAGCTATGATATATATTAAAGCAGTTGCTTAAAAACACATAGAATCTCTGAACAAATGGCTTTTACCTTCAAACAAAAGAGAAATGTTGTGGTCCAAGCAGTTGAGAACTGGGAGACTGAACTCTGAGTTCCAGCCTGACTCTTTGATCAATTAGCATGTAGACTTTGTACATATTAGCATCTATGGGATTCTTGTTTCTCATCTCTAGAATGAAGGAAATCACCTAAAAATAGTTTTCTTTTGGTTTTTTTCTCTTAACAAGCTATCTGTTGCAACCAATAAAGAATAATTACCAATTTCCCTGGGGCTACATGTCATTAATCTGTTTTCTTTTTTGCATTAACTATATTACCTCCTTTTACTATTTATTTTTATCAAGCTAGATATCTAGGGAGAATATTTGATAACTGAAATATCATCAATATTGTTAACGCATCCTGGAATTACAAAAAGTTCTAATCATAGCTAATATTTATTGTTTACTATATATCCTGCTCTATATTGAGTGAGCTATAAGCAATGATTTGAGTGTGAGGCTCCTGCACAGTATAAAACATGTTTTGAACTGCAAACCTTTAACAATTCAATTCCAAATTAGAATGTTAAAAAGGTCCCAGTAGATACATATGTTTTGTGAAAATGCACATAGGTAGGGATGATCCTTCAAAAATAGTACCAGTGCTATTTTCTTTCATTCCCCCAGCAGTCTTCCTCATCTCAGGAAATGGTAAGTATATTACAGCAGTTTTCAGGCCCAAAACTCTGTAGCCATCTTGGATTCCTCTTTTTCTCTCCTAACTTCAAATCCATCACCAAATGAAGCCAGCTCTATCTTCACAGTGTCTTTAGAATCCAACATCCTCTCAGCATCTGTGCTGCTCCACTCCGCCCACCACATACCTTTCATACTTGCTCCTCCATCCCAGAATTCTGCCACCCCACTTTATTCTAACACAGCAGCTTTTGGGAGCCTGTCAGTTACTCGCTAAAAACTGTTCACTGGCTTTGCAACTCAGCATGAAAGCCTGAACTTCTGTCAGAAATGAGGTAACCCTGTGCTTCTCTCTTACCCCTTGCCACACGCCTTGCCTCCTTCAGCTGTGCTGTCTCCTTATGTTCTACACATCAGCCAGCCTCAAACTGAGGACCCAACACCAGTTCTTCTCTACCTAGCAGGCTCTTTCCCAAGATACAAATCAAATGGTCCACTCTGTCCTTCAGATCTTTGTTGAAATGTCACTTTAATACTGAGGACTCCCTGACACTGCACTCTACTGCTTCCTTGTCTCCTTTATTACTTTATTTTTCTCTATTTATAGCATTTTTCACCATCTGACATGCTATTCATTTTAAGTATGTGTTTATTGTCTAACCCTCATGAAAGTATAAGCACCAAGAGGGCAGGTATTCTTTTAATTTTGTTCTGCTTATGACTGTATTTTCAACATTGAGAAATATACCAGGCATATAATAAATGCTTAATAAATGAATGAATGTCCTTTTTTGATCAATGTCTCCACCTACCTCACCCAGTATTCTCCCCATCCCCTACAGAAAGCTGTCACAAAAGAAAAAACTCATGGACACAGACAACAGTGTGGTGATTGTGGGATGCAGGAGGTGGAGGAGGGTGTGGGGGTATAAATGGTGATGGATGAAGACTTCACTTGGGGGGGGCAAATACATAATATGATGTACAGAGATGTGTTATACAGAGAATTTGGCAACTGAAACCTGTATAATTATATTATCCAGTGTTACTCCAATAAATTCAATTAAAAAAAAACAAATACATGAATGAATGAATGAATGAATGAATGACTATATATTACAAACATAGTTTTGCATATCTAGCCTTAAAGAGGTTCTTTTTCTCCTTACCTCTCTCCACAGATTCTTCCTCCTCCAACTGTTGTTCCTTTCTTTTGTAAAAGTTTGTTCTACTACTTAAACAGATTTTTTGAATTTGACTAGTGAGAGGTTAGTTAGAAAGAGAAAGTGTATTTTTTTATTTCTCTCCATCTAATATCAATGTTTTTCCTTGCAAAATCTCTTTAAAAAATTTCTACAAGTGTTGGAGACATTGTGGAGAAAAAGGAACCTTCATTCACTGCTGGGGGGAATGTAAACTGGTACACCACAATGTGTACCAGTTTGTGGAAGAAAGTATGGTATTTCCTCAAAAAACTATGACTAGAATTACCATATGACCCAGCAATCCCTTTACTGCATGTCTACCCAAAATAGTCAAAACCATTGGTATGTAAAGATGCATGCACCCCCATGTTCATTACAGCATTATTCACAGTGGCCAAGATAAGAAAACAACCAAAGTGTCCTTCAATAGAGGCTGGATAAAGAAGATGTGGTACATATATACAATGGAATACTACTCAGCCATAAGAAATGATGATATAGTGCCAATTACAATAACATGTATGGACCTTGTGAACATTATATTGAGTAAAATAAGTAAATCAGAAAAAGCTAAAAACTATGATTTCACACACAGGTGGGATATAAACTGAGACTCATAGACATAAATAAAAGTGAAGTGGTTACAAAGGGTAGGGGGTTGTGGGGAATAGGGAAAGGAGAGTAAAGAGGGTCAAGTATGTGGTGATGAAGAGTGATTTGACTTTGGTAATGGGTACACAACATACTCAACAGTTCAAATGCTATAGAAATGTTTACCTGAAACTATGTACACTTATTGATCAATGTCACCTTGTTAAATTTAATTTTCTAAATTAAATTAAAAAATCTCTAACTATGCTCATTCTCTCTTTGATTGGTAAATTTCTTGAAACAGTAGTTTACACCTGTAGTATCCTCTTTCTTACCATTCATTTATTCCTTAATTCATCATTTAACTTCAGAGCTGATGCTACCAATGTGCAGAAACTCACCATGACTCCTTCTTAGCCTTCTAAGAGCTCAATTCAAAGGGTAATCCTTGTTCATATCATTCTCTACTCTCTATGCAGAAAATGATTCTCTGGAAAGGACAGTCATTTTCTCCTTATCTTCTAGCATGTATCATCCTGGTTTTTCACCTTGTCTCTTCATTTTCTCGCCTTTCTAACACAATAATTACGAACAGTTCTGGTCTAAATTTATTTTTATTTTTGTAGAAATTTTTATACCAGAATTCTATTCGCTTCTATGATTTTGACTATCTTATGGAGATAGTTATTCTAAACAATAATGACTAAAATGTGTCCCTTGAAATTCCAGACATTTCCCATTCACTGACTAATATCTTCTGGATCTCTTCTGGCTTCTTAAATGTTGCATAATTGCATCTGTACTCACTAAGTGTCCATCAAAAACATCTCTTTCTCATGACTTTTGTATTTATCTTTAAACATTCTTCAGAAAGTTGAGAATTGGAGTGGTTCAAAAGATTTAAAATGAAACCAACAAAATCTTGTGACTAAGGGAATAGGGGATGAGATTGTTGAGAGAGATAAAAGAAGGCATATTCAGAAGATTCTTAATAATAAAGATGTTAAACTCTAATATTTATTTTTAATCAAATATGGAAAAACATTAAAAACTTTTACTTCTGAGCAGTGAAGTCAAGAACTTCTTTTATTTATTTTTTTATTCTTTTAAATATTTTAGTGCTTAAAATTTTTCTCTAAAACTACATATTTTAAGGAAAGAAAAATAATTGATATACTGTACAATTTGGGAAAACACAGTAAGTAGGAAATAATACAGTTGATTATTTGCTTATTTTTTTCTAAATGCCATTGAACAAAAATGCATATTTAGAAGTGAATACATGTTTGATGGGGCACTGGCAAAACAAGAAAACTGAATCTTAAATTTAGATATAAGCTCTCAGTTATTTCATTCAGCATGAATCTCCTATTCAGCACCTTTGGCAAGTGGCCATCTAGTCTTGACTACAATGAGGAAATTATGATCTTTAAGTTTCATTCCATTTTTGTAAACAAATTTCTAAGCTGTTTTTTTTCTATATCAAGTAAAAGTGGCCCTGGCTACTTGGCTCAGTGGTAGAGCATTGGCCTGGTATGTGGATGTCCCAGGCTCGAGTCCTGGTCAGAGCACACCGGAGAAGTGACCATCTGCTTCTCCACTTTTTCCCCTCTCACTTCTCTTTCTCTCTTTCTCTTTCTCTCCTCTACTTCTGCAGCCATGGCTCAACTGGAGTGAATTGGCCCCAACTGCTGAGGATGGCTGCATGGCCTCCACCTCAAGTGCTAGGAAGAGCTGGTTGCAGAGCAAAGGAGAAAGGCCCCAGATAGGCAGAGCATCACTCTCTAGTGGATTTTCTGGGTGGATCCCAGTTGGGGCACATGCAGGAGTCTGTCTGCCTCCCCTTCTGGCACTGTATTAAAAAAAAAAAAGTAAAAGTCTAATTTTTTTTTCTATCCATGTTTTCTGGTTCTGTATAATAAATCTACTCAGAATAAGTCTTAGAATAAGTCTTACATTCTTAATAGGCCAGTGGTTTTGTTTTATAGAAAATTTCTGTTAAATTAAACTCTGGTTAGCTTTGGTCAATTTTCTTATATAGAAGAAACCTATTTCTATTTGGGTATTCTGTTATAACCTAATATAAAGTAGATTTTTTTATATTAGCAAGAGACAGACAGAGAGAGGGACAGATAAAAACAGACAAGAAGAGAGAGCGATGAAAAGCATCAATTCTTTGTTGTGGCACCTTAGTTATTCATTGACTGCTTTCTCATATGTGTCTTGACCAGGAGCTTCAGCTGAACCAATGACCCCTTGATCAATCCAGTGACCTTTGGGCTCAAGCCAGTGTCCATGGGGTCATATCTATGATCCAACACTCAAGCCAGCGACCATGGGGTCATATCTATGATCCCACACTCAAGCCAGCAACTCCGCACTCAAGCTGGTGAGCTTGCACTCAAGCCAAATAAGCCCACGCTAAAGCTGTTGACTTTGTGGATTCAAACCTGGGTCCTCAGCATCCTAGGCCAAGGATCTATCTATTGTGCCACTGCCTGGTCAGGTTAGCACAAATATTTTTAACTATAGGAATTGGGAATTTAATAAACTTTCCTACTTAAGAGATGAAGGTGAAGAACTATGACTACAACTCTCTGTTAATAAATATTTTGTAAATAATCAGATCCTGTGATCTTCAAAATCAATAGTGATATTGATGCCAAAATCCTTAATTTGTATTAAGGTTATGATTTAAAATGTGCACTACTGCAATGTCAGTATCTATTCAGTGAATTCATAAAGTAAAAACAAACCTCAAAAATAAAAAAATAGCTTTAAGTTCTTCAAGTATAATGATAATAAGTCAATGAATAGAAATAAGAAGTCAAAACTTGTTAGACAACCACTACTAGGGGAAGGCCTCAGCATTTTCTAGTTATCAAATGCCTTACCCCTTATCATGAAATCTCAAAAGGTTTAACTGAACTGATAATCATGGTTGCCTCTTCAATTAGGATTTGTAGGGACTCCAAAAAGTCCAAATTCTTTAAAATTAAATTTTTAACTTTCATCTTCTCAATATGTTGGTTAATTGGTGAAATTATATACATATGACACAGCATTATAGAGAGCAGAAAAGCAAATCCTGGAGGGCAGGGGGGAGGGTGTTGGGAGGAGGAAGGAAAGGGGAATGTTGAGGAGAAAACAGGGGAGGGGGGTGCATTTGGAGGAACACTAGAAACTATATAAACACAATAAATTAAAATCAATAAAAATATAATGAAAAGCTTAAACTCACAATCTTCATTTTAGTTTTAAGGACATCATTATCATTTACCATTTTAAAATCACTAATCTCTCTGTCTTTTGCAAATTATATATAATTTCCTGCTTTAGTTTAGTTGTTTGTCGGTATTCCTCCTAAGTAACCACTTTTATTTTGTGGTATTTCCATTTGTGTTCCAACTCCTTGTTTAAATTCTTCTGCAGTCAACCAGCTGTTAGGCATAAGAACACCAAGATAAGAGTGTAAGATTTGAGGTGCTGTTACCAGGACAACCAGCATTGAGTGCCAGCTATTGGCTAAATCCATCACTGGGTTAACTCCTCAAAAGGGGGATTGAGCTTCACCTTTCTTTATGGAAATAAGACAGACAAAATACATTTGTAAAACAAATTTAAAGACATGGCTAGAACATTGTCCCGAGTATAAACTCTGTTCATAACTAAGGCTCTGGTCTACATAAAAACAAATTGTTTAATAAAGAAAAATATGCAACTAAGAAGGTTTTAATTATCATCACTTGAAGGATCAACTGCATTTTGATGTTTGTAAGATTATAGATGAGTTGCTTCATCAGTGGATGAAAAGAGAAAGCTTCAAGATTTTCCATCCTTCTTTCCTTTCCTTCAGAAGCTCAGAGGCTATTGAGTTTTCCTCCTGCATACATAAGAAGCAATTCCTCACACAAAAAGAGAAATTCTACATTTATTTAATTTTATTTACTTTTTAGGTGAGAGGAGGGGAGAGAGAGAAATAGATTCTACATACACCCCTGACCTGAATCCACCTGGTAACCCCATCTGGGGCTGATACTCGCAACTGAGCTGATTTCAGTGCCTCAGGGTGATGCACTGGAACCAACCAAGCTGTCCTCAGTGCTGGGCCAAGGTTCAAACCAATAGAGCCACTGGTTTCAGGAGAAAAAGAGGGAGAGAAGAGAAAGAGGTAGAGGGAGAGAAGCCGATAATAGCTTCTCCTGTGTGCCCTGACTGGGAATTGAACCCAGGATGTTCATACACCTGCAGGCTCTCTACCCACTGAACCCCCAATCAGGCTATAAATCCTACACTTAAATTATAACATAGCCCAGAGAAGAGTTAAATGAGAGATTCTGTGTGTTCAGTGAAGAAAGAGAAATATTTTACCATCCTTCTAACATTCCAGAGTCACAGAATTATATGATGTAGAATTTATAATAATGTAGCATAACCCTATCACTTTCACGTAATGAAATCAAATATTTCAGACTTTTAATCTGTACTCATTTACTTTATGATTCTGGCCAATTTATCTTAAGCTTTTGAGATCTAGCTTTCTTATACCTCCATAGTCCTGTGTAGTATGGTAAGGAAAATCCAAGTAATAGAGAGAGTATGAATACCATCTCTTGTAAATGATCAGCCAAACCTCAGTTTCCACAAATACACCATAAGTAGAATAATGACTACTATTCTGTTTACCACACCATTCATTAAGTGGTCAAATCACATAACATGTCATTTGCTGTACAGTGTAAATGTGGTAAAAGTGTTATTATTTTCATTGACTTGCACAAAAATCCCCAAACATAATAACCTGTGTGATGAAAAGTTATTTTCTCTTTCACAGGTAGCCAAAGTCAACAGTGTACCAGTTAAAGTCTCACAGATCAAAGATTTAGAATGTAAGTTATTATCTAAAAATCCTAAAACTGTGTGCATAAATTTTGAAGTTTTGAGTTGTTTTCTTTGCTGATTCACTTTGCATCCAATATTATCAACAATTCCTTATATTTTCCATTAAAACTATCTAAAAGTTTATTTTTTATCATAGCATAAGAAAAAAAGAAGAAATGGCTGTTGTAATTGCATTTTAATTAAGATAATACATTTTCTTAATATACTACTTCACATATTTGTATACCATTTAATTTTTTTTTTAAGTAAGAGGAGGAAAAATAGTGAGGCAGACTCTTTTACATGCTCCCTAACTGGGATTCACTGGCAACCCTTGTCAAAGGCTGATGCTTGAATCAACCAAGCTGCTTTTAGTGCCTGAGGTTGATGTGCTTGAACCAACTGAGATATCCTCAGCACCCACAGCCCATGATGGAACCAACCTAGCCACTGGCTTTGCAGGAGGGGAAGAAGGAGAGAAAGGGGAGAGGGAAAAGGAGAGAAGCTGATGGTTGCTTTTCTTGTGTGTCTTGACCAGGAATCAAACCCAGGACATCCATAAGATGGGCCAAGGTTTTATTCACTGAGCCAACAAGCAGAGCTTGTTCTTTTATTTTTTCTTTGTAATTTTATTTAGAAAATTAAATTTTATGAGGTGATATTGATCAAGAAGAGTACATAGATTTCAGGTAAACATTTATATAATATTTGAACTGTTGATTATGTTATACACCTATCACGTAAAGTCAAATAATTTCCAATCACCATATATTTGTTATTTTTTACCCCTCCTCCGAACCCTTTCCCCCTGGTAACATCTTCACTTTTATCTATGTCCATGAGTCTTATTTTTTATATCCCATCTAAGTGTGAAATTATGTAGTTCTTAGCTTGTTTTTATTTACTTATTTCACTTAGTATAATGTTCTCAAGGTCTATCCTTTTTATGTAAATTTTCTATTACCCTAACATCATTTATTGAAGATACTGACTTTTCTCTGTTGAGTATTCTTGACTCCCTTGTCAAATATCAGTTGACCATATATCCCTATGTTTATTTCTGAGCTCTTAATACTGTTCCATTTAGCTTTTTGTACATTTTCATGCTGGTATCACAATGTTTTTGCTTTGTTTTGTTTTTTTTTTCTTTGTATTTTTCTGAGGTGAGAAGTAGAAAGGCAGAGAGACAGACTCCCTCATGCACAAGACCGGGATCCACCAGGCATGCCCACCAGGGGGCGATGCTCTGCCCATCTGGGAGATTGCTCCATTGTAATTGGAGCCATTCTAGCACCTGAGGCAAGGCCATGGAGCCATCCTCAACACCCCAGCCAACTTTGCTCCAGTGAAGGCTTGGTTGTGGGAGGGGAAGAGAGAGACAGAGAACAAGTAGAGGGGGAAGGGTGGAGAAGCAAATGGGTGCTCCTCCTGTGTGCCCTGGCCAGGAATCAAACCCAGGATTTCCATATGCTGGGCTGATGCTGTACCACTGAGCTAGCCGGCCAGGGCTTGGTATCACAATGTTTTGATGACTAAACCTTCATAGTACAGCTTGTGATCAGGAAGTGTTAAGCCTCCTGCTTTGTTCTTCTTTCTCAGTAGTAGTTCTTGAACTATTTTTGGGTCTTTGTGTTTTCATATAATTTTAGGAGTATTTTTACCAATTCTGTAAAAAATACCATTGGAATCTTAATAGGAATTGCATTAAATTTACAGATGGCTTTTGGTAGTATTTGCACAATAGTAAGTATTCCAATCCATGAACAGGATGCTTTTTCATTTATTGGAGTCTGAGAAATGTCCATTTTTATGTGACAGAGAAAGCAGGTCTTTGGCAGTTCATGGTATACAGAAACCACTATTCGTATTTAACAAAAGCCCACATCCTGTAGAAAGTAGAATGGAAACATTTCTAAATGTTGTGAAAGGATTTTCCTATTATGGAATATGACCTCATAAGTTTATAATTAATAACACTGCTTTGCTTCAATTGAACAACCTTGAGAAATTGCACAGTGAGGCAACTTTGCATGTCTTCTCAATGGAAATTTATCATTCATAAATCAAGTAACAATCAACAAGACATAGTTATGCTAGTTGTCAATGTTAATTATTTTTAAAACAGTAACTTACTGAAGATTTAATATATTTATTTTCCCTTTTAATGTTATGTCTACACCCTTCCAAAAACAAAAAGCTGAGTGGCTTTTTAACCTTCTTCTTACCCATAGGGGTGGGCATAAGTAGGTTTACAATTTTAATACAAATAAATAATACAATAATTAGTAAATTATTAATAATTGCTAAATAATTAGTAAATAATACAAGAATAAACTGTTTCACCTACTTATGACTGTATTTTCCTACCTATCCTTCTAAAGTCGGAGGCAAAGTATCTCCATAGGTAAAACACTCTGAAAGTAAATGTAAGATGAACACATTTTAAAATTAAACTTGTTACTTGTTTTTACTTTTTATAATAGAGCATGTTGACATTTGGGGGTTATAGGGCTTGAAAAGGAGGTACCACATCACAGTGTGTCTGATGATCATTTTCCCTCTTATCGAATCACATCCAACAAACATCAACACATCACCCATGAATTTGCTGTAACTTATCTTGTCACACCTAATACAAAAGAAGAAGCAAACCACTACTATTTTTCTAGTAAAGGTCAACAAATAATATAATGTACCATGGAAATCATGAAGAAATTGCTGCTAAACTAGATATGTCAAATAGTCAGAAATACAAAGAGAACAAATTAAAAACATTTCTTAGTAGTAAACTATCGTTATTAACTATAGAATACTGATAGAGAAATCCTAGATTTAAGGTACAACATAGCCCAGCAAACAGTTCAGTTAATATTACCACTTTATGATGCCCTCTCTTCCATGCCTTCCTCCTGCACCTCAACTGAAGAAACAGAACTTCAACTCTTGCTCCCAGTTGAACTCATTTTTCTTTGTTGCAGCATTTATCACAATCCACTATAGTTGTTTACAAATTTCTTTAAGGGAAATTTAGCTGTTTAGCTCATCTCTGTATGCAAGCTCATGATGCAGTTTCTAACGCATAGAAGAGAATCATGAACTATTGTCAAATATAGGAATTATGAACTCCAAAGATAATTTAACTTAACAAGTAAGAAAGTGTGGTACATACTTGTTCAGATGATAGTTTACAAGCATTTTTAAGCATATCAGAAACTATTTTATTTTATTTTTGGTGACAGAGACAGAGGTACCGAGAGAGGGACAAATAGGAACAGACAGACAGGAAGTTAGAGAAATGAGAAGCATCAAGTTTTCGTTGCAGCACCTCAGCAGTTCACTGATTGCTTCTCATATGTGCCTCAACCTGGGGGCTCCAGCGGAGCAAATGACCCCTTGCCCAAGCCAGCAACATTGGGCTTCAAGACAGTGACCTTTGGGTTCAAGCGAGTGACCATGTCTATGATCCCACACTCAAGCCAGCGACTCCACCCTCAAGCTGGTGAGGCCATGTTCAAGCCGGATGGGCCCCTGTTCGAGCTGGCAACCTCAGAGTTTCAAACAAGGGTCCTCTGCATCCCAGTCCCATGCTCTCTCCACCGTGCACCACCTGGTCAGGCAGCAGGAATTCTTAATAATTTAACTGACCACTACTATCTAGATAAAATGAAAACAACTTAAAGTTTATTTAGAACCATTTGTATTTTTATGACCTAAGATAGAAATGATTGACATGATAATGTATGTCAAAAGTTATATTAGATATATAAATGATATATAAATTATATAACAGGGTCCTTGCAATGAACTTACTATCTCTTTATTAAGTGAATCTCATTTTTTTTTCAAAAAAGGATCAGTGAAAAGCAGATGTGAATTTAAGATTTATGAGAATATGCCTGGATTTCAAATTACCTATAATTTACAAATTTTGCATCTGTATTCAAGAAACAAGGGAGATACTGTTACTCTTAACCTTCCATTTACGTTATACCTTCCTCAAAATCACACATATAAATTAAAAGAATGTCGTACTGCATTGAACACATGTTAAATACTGTGAAGGAACTCTAAATTTATGTATGCATACCCAGCATCATCTAGTTTGGTAAAGATTTTAATTTCCTATGGAGGGCAAAAATTACGTGCTTGAGCACAGCTGCTTCTAATTTTTGGTATACAGTTCAACCAATTGCCCTCCTGCCTCATAGGTTTAGTTTTCCTCATTTCTTAAATAAAACAAAATGGCCCAAAAGGTTATTATTAAGAATTTAAAAGATTAAAAAAAATAAAATTAAATACAGACATATGTTTATATTTCTTTTTAAAATAATTAATATCAAGCCGACAATATTTTGGAATGCCAAAAATATATGCTTAATTGCTGTATTTGACTTTCTAAATTTATAAAATATCTAAATTAGATTTTATTTGCCTGTGTGGAAAAATATTTCAAACATATAAAAGGTTATTTACGGTGGATTAAGAATGAAATATCTCAAGTCTATACTTGACAAAAATTCATTACATTAATCTGTTTTTATGAGTGCCTGATTGCTTGACATAATGTATTTGACATGTACTTGGCTGATCTCATTCTTTTTTCTCAGGACTCTAGAAAACTGGTCCATGTCAATACGAAATGTTTGGTTTGAAGTCCTCAATGCAAGAAAATCAAGCCTTTCCCTTTTATGTAAATCTCTTCACTTATCTGGAAGCCTACTTGATTCTTTATGCTTATTTTTTCAAATATTTCTTTAGAGAATACAGACATTAAATAGGACCCAGACACAAAATTTGTAAAATTTCCATAAGTACTTTTATTTCTAAAACAGAATGATCAGATTTTAATGGGAATTTTTAAAAAATTTAATATGAACTATGATTATAAAATATAGACTACAAATCCAAATTATGACCAAATACATGACAATAGTAGTTTACAAAAGTGAAGGATATTGAAAAAGTTATTGTTGGCAGAAGTTCACACCACTGTCTCTTATGCACTGATTCATTCATTTACTCATTCAACAAATATTATTTGTCACTTGTGAAAACAATTTGCCCTTTCTATCATACTGTATAGATATTCAATTAGGTTCATATACAATAAAGCTCAAATATTTTTTAAAATATGATTTCTGAGTTTGTTCAACATGTCACCAATTTATAAAACAACTTGTTCACTGCAATGAAAACTGAACCCAGTGGGTGCAAACTTAGACAAAAAGGATAAAACTAGTTATATGTAGAAAGAAGGAGTTGTATGTCTGCATATCCAATATAAATTTATTTTATAAACAGTGATTTATGTCTCATTAACTAAAGGTTGGCTAACTTTAAGACAACTGCTTAAAGAGTCAGAATTTCATGTCGACAGTCATATTGTTATAAAATGTGTAAACTTTCCTCATGTCATTTTACCCTTTCTCTCTCTGAAAAATAAAAATTGGCTAGATTTCTGTGTGTTCTAAAATAGTAATCTCAAACTCATTAAATCATTCAAGGGAAAAGAAAACAACTCGTTTAACTCTGTTGAAAGTGGTACATGTTGTGAATGATTTGTTTTGCAAATTTTTTAGTTAAAAAATATTAATATTGAAATATTGCAGCCATATTTTAGCATGATGTTAATTTGCCTAAATTTCAATCTTTACAGCTTCTAAGACTGGTATTTTTACAACGAAGTAGTTTCAGAATTCCAATAAAGTCAAACAACCATATAACAATAAATTTTAAACTGTTTTTGCCTGATCAGGTGGTGGGGCAGTCGATAGAGCTTTGGACTGGGATGTGGAGGACCCAGGTTTGAAATCCCAAGGGCACTGGCTTGAGCGCGGGCTCATCTGGTTTGAGCAAGGCTCACCAGCTTGAGCCCAAGGTTGCTGGCGTGAGCCAAGGGGTCAATGGTTCAGCTGGAGCCCCGATCAAAGCACATATGAGAAAGCAATCAATGAACAACTAAGGTGCTGCAACAAAGAATTGATGCTTCTCATTTCTCTCCCTGTCTGTATGTCCCTCTCTCTGTCTCTGTCACCAAAAACAAAACAAAAACAAAACAAAGAAAGAAAAAAATGTTTTAGCCTTATAAAGAAGTTTCAAACTCTTAGATTTGCAACCAACAGCCTGTACTAAAAATGGTTGCTTTGTTTTTTAATTCTGGTAATATTTAACAGTCAAAGGCTTTCTTTGTAAGCATGGGTTTTCTTTTACTTGTGTTTCTTGTAACAACTTAGTGACAATTTGTAAATTAGATAGACAATAGTAACTCCTTTATTTAACATTAATATTTCAAATTTATAGATATTCAAACTGCATTTCATAATGTGCTACTGAAAATATTTCTCACATAACTCTGCCCTTCCATTATTTGCCACAAAACTAAGGTAAACACAAATAAACCAGCTTTTATTTACATAGCACAATAATTAAAAGACCATAATGAATCTGATTATATCACTTACAAAACTGTATGACTATAAACAAGTTACTCCTTTTTTCTGAGTATCTGTAAAATCCTACCTGATGAAGTTTTTTTAAGAATGATGTGATGTGACATACATAAAGCACATAGAATAATGTCTGGCACTTAATAACTGCTGTGTTAGCTACTATCATTATTCTTGTCATCAAGACAATGCTTGAGAAATTAAATCCATAGATAATCTCTTAAGTCTTGGTCAAACCATATATATACATTTATTTTTTCTCATCAGTGGACTGGTTCTTAACCAGAGGTCTCTGAACTTGGTTGGGAAAACATGACATCTTTTTTTTTTTTCCACTTACTTCTAAATACATATCCTTCAATTGTGAATGTATAGTACAGATCACATTGGTATTGGCAGGATCTATGACTTTGTCAACAATAGAAATCACAGATATATAAAAATGGAATTACTTTTGAATCTCAAAATACTGTTTCCAATCAGCACTGTTTAAAAATTATGGTAGCTGTTAAAATTATGGTAGGTAGGCCCAGGCTGGTTGGCTCAGTGGATAGAGTGTTGGAATGTCATGTGGAAGTTCTGGGTTCAATCTCTGGTCAGGGCACACATAAGAAGAGACCAACTGCTTCTCTTTTCCTCACTTTCCCCCTTCTCTCTATCTCCTCTCTCACAGCCAGTGGCTTGGTTGGTCTTAACAGCATCAGCCCCAGGTGCTGAGTATAGTTTATTTGATTTGAGCATCAGCTCAGACAGAGGCTGTCAGGTGGATCCTAGTTGGGGTGCATGCAGGAGTCTGTCTCACTATTTACCCTCCTCTAACTTAAAAACAAAACTTATGGTAGCTAGATCTTGTTATGTAATATATACATAAACACATATGTTGCCATATCACAAACTTGGCTAGTGACATTTCAATATAAATAATGTTTCTTTCAGTTATATTATTTTATTTAAACATTATTTTGAGAAAGAATTCAATTTTTTACAAGACTGCCAAAAGGGTCTTTTATACTTGACCCATTGGTCAAATACATGGATAAAGTGAGATTTATTTACTCTTTCTTTTTTTTTTTATGGTTCTCAGATGAATATACCAACATCTAACAAAAGATTAAAGGGTGAGCAACTAAAGAAAGAAAAGATAATTATCACAAGTACCATAGTTTTAAAACTGATTGATTTTGAAATTTAAATTAGGAATATGAACTGAATTTGCCAGCAGGAGGAAGATAAGAAAGTTGAAGATTAATAATAAATTTGGTGTTTGTGATGGTTTGGTTTTGTACCAACTTTGGTAGACTAATATACCCAGTCACTTTATCAGACACTGATCCTTCTAGATGTTGAACTAACTAAAGAGAGTATCGTTGATAATGCAAGGATGCCTCATCTAATTAGTTGAAAGGTCTTAAGAGCAAACCCTGAGAGTTCCAGAAGAATCCTGCCTGAAACTCACTGTCAACTATTTTTCAGTTTCCAGCCTATGGACTCCAGATTTGCCAGTCCCACAATCATGTGAGCCAATCTTTTAAAATATGGGTAGATAGGTAGATAGATATAGACTATAGACATATATATCTATATAGTCTCTCTCTCTCTCTCTCTTTCTCTCTCTCTCTCATTGGTTCTGTTTCTTCAGAAAAGCCTGACTGATACAGAGTTTATTACCACTCAACCTACTTGATTTCAAATAGAATAAAGGTAAAAGAGGAAATACACTTTTTTCACAGTTTTATACTCCTATATTCTTTTTATTTTATCTACATCTTATAAATTTTGTTTCTTGATATTTAAATACCACCAAGAAGTAGTTATGAAGACATAAAATAGAAGAATACCTTTATCTTGTTTTGTTAATGTCCAAATAACTAATATTTCTTAATTTCTTGGAATAGCTAATATCAGACATTATATTAATACTACAGCAACATATATTTATTTGAGCCTAATGAGTTATTTCTAAAAGTTTGAAAAAATTAGTTTCCCAAAAATGTCAAAGCCAAGAGTTATACAAGTCTTCTTAGTTAAAAAGCAATATAAACTAATTGAAAAAAAACATCAAAAATAAGATTTAATAGATGCAAATTTTTCCCTTGCTTTTAATCTTTTATATAACTCTTTTTATTTTCTTCCAAGCAATATGATTACTACTGAGAAGTCCTCAGTTGTATTTGAAGTCTAGTGGAAAAAACAAAATACACGAAGTAATTTAAGATTTAAAATTAATTAGGGGAAATGTAAAGGCTTTTAAGCACATAGTTTCAAATGAACTTAGGTTTGGATGTTTGTAGTAAGTCCTGGATAATAAGTTTATACTTGTAAGGTGATTGAAATTATGAAATAATGACCAACTGGTAATTTCACAATAATTTTCCTAAGACAGTAGTTGATATAATTCTAGTAAAATATTGGCTTTTATGACATACTATTCCTTCACTGAAGAATAATAACAAACATTTCCAAACTTTGGAATCAGACTCTGAGTTTAAATAAAAGCATGTAATTCACTCAATATTTTCATACACCTTTTAAACAGTGGAATTTTTGTAGTAATATGCAATATAGCTCAAAATTTATGTAGCATTACTCTCAAATCTCACAAAAGTTGCAAGTGAATACCAAACTAATCAATTTCCTAGGGGTTTTCTCATAAGTGGCCAACTCTACATCCTTTCTAAATTTTCAACTACTATAATTTTTTCAAGAATGCATGCGTGTTTTTTATTTAAATCTCATCTGTGAGGAAGTAAGCTAAATGTCTTGACCATTGTTCTCAAATAGCTGTGTTTGAAAGAGTATATTGTAAGCCTCTGGTTCTTTCTTTCTTTAAACAATGTGCATCTTAATGAAGAGCCTGGAACTCATAATTCCCTGGATTTTCAACCATAGGTTTCTGGTCAATAATAGATAGAAGTATAAGAAAGCTCACAATAAGAAACTGTCTTCAAAGATTTATCTTTATTATTATAGTTAATTTGTGTTTTACAGAAGTGTACAAATTTTTATTTGTATTATTATTTTAATTTTAAAGGAGATAAAGCTTTTTGAAAGCTTTACAATCACAGATAGGCATAAAAACTGATGATAATACCACCAAGTTCTTTGGTGAATCCCTTTATTTATCCATTTACTTATTTACTCATTCATTCAACTAATAAACGTAGAGCACTTACCTTAGCGCCAGCATCATGGAAGGCACTGGCTTAACAATGGTAGGAGAAGACAAATGTGTTCTCTTATAAGGAGCTTGTTTTTTTGGTGGAGTAGAAATTAATAAATAAATACAATAAGCTTAGATAATAATCTAGATGAATGTGGCACAGTGTTGTGGAAGCACATAGCAAATAAAGGGGGGGGGTACAGACAGTTTGTCCAAGGAAGTGATGTTCGAGCTGAGATCTGAAGGATGTCTAGGAGTTAACTAGTTGATGGGAAAGCCATGCTAAGAAAAGTCCCAGAAAGTGGAAATGATTTGCATTAAGTTTCCACAGAGTAAACAGCATGGTAAAAAGGAGTTCAGAGGGATAAGAGCAAGGTAGCAGTGGAGTAAGATGAGGCTGGCTCAGCCATGACATAGATATTGATTACTGTTGTAAAAGAAATGGGAAGTCCTAGAAAGATTTTAGGAGGATAATGGCATTATACTAGGGCACAGATCTGTTCTTTGCACTGTTTTGTTAATTACCTAGAACACAATGTTACTTAAGAGAGTTGATAAATACTTGTTAAAATAAAAAAAAGGAGAAAATGAGGGAAAAAAACATAAGGGAGTGAGACATAGCAGAAATGCAAAATTTGCAGATATTGAGGATGGTGAAGTAGGTAAATTCTGTGCTCACCTCCTCTTATGATTACATTAAACTACAACTAAATTATAATTATAGAACAACTGTCACTGAAAACGACCTATGAAAACTATCTATTATTAAGGATATAAAGAACAAACCACATCAAGGCTGGTGGGAGGGGTGGAGATGCAGACCAGGCAAATCACATACCCAAGTGTGGTGGTTAAGAAATAGGAGTGATATCTTAGTTATGGAGGTCTCTCTTGAGAAGCAAAGGGTTCCAGCCCTACACCTGAATCCTCATTCATCACTGCCTGAAAGAGGACTCCCTAACTTTTTCCCCATAAAGTCTGGCTATAAAAGCCAGCAAAAATTACATTCTTCTGAGAAACAGAGGGGACTGCTAAGAGAACAAGGTGCTGCTGTTCTTGAAGGGTCTATACACACTATACACACTCACAAACTCACTTTCTCCAAGCTCCAGTGCAAAGGGCAGAAGCTTGAAAAGTGCCAGAGACATATAAGGAGAAACTAAGTTGACAAATGTCAGGGTGATGGATGCAGGGGAAGGATAGGGGCAACTCTCTTCAGGGACAGAGTGCTGGCAGGTACTATTATTTCTTTGTAGAGCTCACCTCCCACCCAGCTGGCCAGGTGCAGGCAAGCACCAAATCCATGCTTTACATTAACCTGGATAACATTGGTTATCCCACCCTCATGATTCCCTGAGATGCTACCATACCTAACTCCCTTGTCAGGCCTGAGCCTTTTACAAAAGTGGCTTTTTCACAGAAGTGTCCTGCCTTCGTTCATGCTTCAGACTCACTCAAGGGACTACAAATTTCATTGAAGTGGTGGCTAGTCTCTTTACTATAGACTTTCTTAAAGTCTACAAATCTCACTAAAGTGGCAGCTACCCTCAGATTATGTTTCAAACGCTCTGAAAACTTCACAAACTCCACAAAAGTAGCAGCCAGTCCTGGTATGTATTATATAGCTCCTGACAAGTGGACCTAAGCCCAACAGAAGAAACAACTAGTCTCAACTCACATTGCAGCACCCATCAGGTGGCCTCAAGCCTAGCATAAATGGCAGCCAGTTTTGGCCTCTTACGTAGCTCCAGTTAAGCATCCACAAGCCCAGAACAAGTAGTTCTTACCTCAGCTCAAACAATAGTTCCCAAAAAGGATCCCAAGCCCAGTACAAGTAGGAGCTGGACTCAGTAGGCAGCATAGCCTTTCCCAAGTGCTTTGAATCCCAGAAAAAGTGGCAACCAAATATAGATAACTTTTTAGTACCTAAAAAGTGGCCCCCAAAACTGTACAAGCAGCAGCTGACATTGGCCTGCAATGCACTCCTCTCAAGAAGCTCTATATTAAACATACCTGGTCACTAACCTTGGCTTGCACCAGAGCCCCACCCAACCAGCTCTACAAACAACACACCTGAAGGGTGATCTTGGCTGGCACCAAAGTCCCAATAATTTGTTTCATGATCTAGTGGGTCAGCCCTGCATGGCAGTTTTCTGTTATAGTTGTGGCTAGCTCTAGTAGTCAGTCATCCTGTGCATCAGTCCCACACAATAACATGCTAATATCAATCAAGACTCAACTATAGGAAGAGGGAATACACAACTCACATAGGGAAACCCATGGAGCACTGGATCATATATCCAGGGAGATTTTGCCATTGAGACCCACAGGACACCTTCTACATATGGTTATTCTGTCAAAGCTGAGAGACATAGCATATCCATCTAATACATGGAAACAAACAAACAAATAGAGTCAGCTAACGTGAAGAAACAAATATATTCCAAATGAAAGAACAGGACAATAGTCAAGGAAAAGAACTAAATGAATTGGAGACATACAATCTAACAGGTAGAGATTTCAAAACCCTAGTTATAAGGAGGCTCAACAAACTTGGGAGGAAAATAAATGAATGTAGTGAAAATTTCTAGAAAGAGATATAAGACATAAAAATGTGGTATATAACTTAAAAAAGAACAAATAACAATTGAAGAATAACTGAAATTAAGATAACACTAGAGGGAATCAACAGCAAGTTAGAGGAAGCAGAGGATGAAATCAATGATTTTGAAGACATGATAGCAAAAAACACCCAACTGCAACAGCTAAATGAAAAATGAATTCTAAAAATAGTATAGTTTAAGAGACTTTTGGGACAACTTCAAGTGTATTAACATTTACATTGTAGGGATAAAAGAAGCAGAAAGAAAAAGATTGAAACCTATCTGATAAAATAATGATGGCAAACTTTCTTAACCTGAGGAGGGAAATAGATATACTGCCCAGGAAGTGCAAATTGTTTCTAACAAGATGACTCCAAAGAGCCCCACACCAAGACACATCATAATTATAATGTCAAAATTTAAAGACGAGATAATCATAATGTAGCAAGAGAAAATCAGTTAGTTATATATGAGAGAACTCCTGTAAGATTACTAGCTGTTTTTTTCAAAAAAAAAAAAAAAAAAAAACATTGTAGACTGTAAAGAAATGGTATGAATTATTCAAATTGAGAAAAGGTATAAATTGATAGCTAGAATTGGTTTATTTACCAAGGCTATCATTTAGAATTGAAGGTGAGATAAAGAGTTTACCAGACAAGAAAAAGTTAAAGGATCTCCCCATTACTAAACCAGTATTTAAAAAGTTATTAAAAAATTAGTCTTTTCTTTTCTTTCTTTCTTTTTTTAGTGAGAGAGAGAGAGAGAAACAGAAACAGAGAGAGGGACAGATAGGGACACAAAGACAGAAAGGAGAGAGATGAGAAACATCAATTCTTCTTTGCGATACCTTAGTTATTCATTGATTGCTTCCTCATATGTGCCTTGACCAGTGGACTACAGCCGAGCCAGTGACCCCCTTGCTTAAGATAGTGACCTTGGGTCAAGCCAGTGACATTAGGCTTCAAGCCAGCAACCTTTGGGGTCAAGCTAGTGACCATGGGGTGATGTCTATGATCCTATGCTCAAGCCAGCAACCCTGCACTCAAGCTGTTGAACCCAAGCTCAACCTGGCAACCTTGGAGTTTTGAACCTGGGTCCTCTGTGTCCCAGTCCAATGTTCTATCCATTGCACCATTGCCTGGTGAAGCTAAAGGGACTTTCTTAAGTAGAAAAGAAAAAAATTAAAATATAAATGAGAAAAAAAATATCATTGACAAAGCCAAACACTTAGTAAAAGCAGTGAATTGAACAATTGTAATGTTTGTATAAAAGTTAAAAGACAAAAAGTAGAAATATCATGTGTAATTACAACAATAAATAAAGAGATGCACAAAATCAATTTAGAGAAGTAAAAAATAATGACAAAAACATAAATGTGGAAGAGATGAGTAAAAAATGTAGTGATTTTATCATGTGTTTGAATTTAAGCAACCGCCAACTTAATTGACTTCTATAAACATAGCTTGGTATATATGTAGTACATATCAGCACAAATCAAAAACTTCTAAGGGATATAAGAGAAATAAGACAAAGAAACTCAAACATAACATTATCAATGTCATCAATGTACAATAAAAGACAGCAGAGAATAAGAAAACTACAAAAAAGAAAACAATAAAATGTCAATCACTACATATCTATCAATAAATAATTTAAATGTAAATGAACTAAATGTTTCGATCAAAAGACATAAGGTGGCTGAGTGGATAAAAATTACAATATCTGTACATATGCTGCCTACAAGACTCACTTCATATTGAAAGACACAAAAAAACTGAAAGTTAGGAAAGGAAAAAGGTATTTTATGCAAATAAAAACAAACAAAAAAAGCTGGTGTGGTAATAATTATTTATATCAGACAAAAATAATTTTAAAACAAAAGGTGCTTCATAATAATAAATGGATCAATTCAACAAGAGCATATATCTCTTGTAAACATCTATGCACCTAACTTTGGTGCATATATACAATGAAATATGACTAAGCCATAAAAAAAGAATGAAATCTTGCCATCTGCAATAACACGGATAGACATACAGGGTATTGTGCTGACTGAAAAGAGTCGAAGAAAGACAAACACCATATGATTTCACTTATGTGTAAAATCTAAAAATGAAATAAAATAAAAGAGCAAACAAAACAGAAGCAAACTCATAGATCCATAGAGCATTTTGATGATTGCCAGGTTTTGGGGGGAAGGAGGTTGGGAAGCTGGGTGAAAAGGGGGAAGGAGTTAAGATGTGCAAAGTAGTAATTACATAATAGTTATAGGATGTAAAGCATAGCATTGGTAATAGAGTGAATAATATTAATAACTATGTATGGTGTCAGATGGGTACTAGATTTATCAGTGGTCACTTTATAAGTTATATAAATATCTAATCACTGCTGTACTCCTGAAACTAATGTAATGCTGTATGTTAACATAATAAAAAAAGTTTCTAATGCAGATATTTAAGTCAAATACAGTCCCGTCCATTGATGTGGCTCCTCAACTTTTTATCAGAACATGTTTTATTTGGGTTGTTATTGTCATTTTCATAGATGAGAATAATAAAACTAGAATAGTTAAGCAACTTGTTTAAAGTAATTCAACCAAATCTGACATCATCCCTCTCTAAAGCATTTTAGTATTGTGTTTATATGTCCACACACACACAAATATATATTTTTTCTCTCCACTGAAGGAGTCTTGATTATGATTAATGTGTAAAGTAAAAGCCTAAATAATGGAGCCATGTTTTACATTCTTAAAATTAATCAAAATATTACATTTACTTTTAGTTAAAGTTATTATAAAACATAGTGTGCCCAACAGATAGCAGAAATACATACTGCATAAAATGAGGTCATTGAGTCTTCATTTTTCATATGGCTTTCTAGACAGTTAGGCTTTGAATGTGTTAAGATTCCTGACTTGTTGTCACATATAGGATTTACATAAAATTCAAGAGCTGGCATTGATTATAGTTTATCAGGTTAAGAGGAATGGAAGTAATGTTATTGACTACTAAACTGAAGAGAAGATAAAAAGACACTCTCGAGATATACATTCGTAGTCCTCCTCCCTTTCCCATGTGTCCAGCTTGGATTTCACAGAAGCAAAACTGGTCAATTTAGAGATATTTCCACTGTAAAACAAAATTACTCAAGAAGAACTTTTAGCATTTGACCCACACAAATCCCAGTTAAGTCCTAGGTTTCTGGAGGATGAGGCTGATTTATGGGTTTTTTTCCTATTATTATTTAATGTAGGAGTCAATTACCCCAATAAGTGATTTCATAATCTTTGCTTAGAATTGAAATCTGGCTTTCTTTATCTGCCTTTGCTCAAACTCTTAGGCTCTGTTTTGAGACTTTTTTCCTTTCTTTACTCCCATATCCCAGGGTCATCCCAGGTGCTCCAGTTTCCCTTGTACAGAACTATTTTCCTGGGACCCATCACCCATAGGACCTACCCTCTTGGTAATGTTAATGCTCTCCTTTTCCTCATCTATACCTTTCCACACTTCTCATCCCTCTCCTCAAACCTTCAGTCCCATGCTTACTCCAGAATTACAGGAAAATATATTACACTGAAGGCAGTGGTGGTATTCAAATAATTTAACAACTTGTTTTCTGCCCTAATGACCATTTTAAGTATAAAAAAATGATATACTGAAAGGTTGTTTAGTATTTCATGCATTCAATACTTAAATAAGAATAATAAAAGAGGTACAACAAAACTAGGTTATGTTATAAGAAAAAGTTTTAAAATATTAATGAAAAAAATTAAATAATACCTGAAAAAATACAATACAACTGTTCTTTAAGACATTTCCAATGACAGCTTATTACCCCCTGGTTGTTTGGCATTTTTTCTCTATATGTTATATATTTGTTTACTGAACTAACAAATGCTAAGGAATTAAAATGTAGTATTTTATCTAAGGTATAATGAGTTTTATGAACTGAATAAATATTGCAAGCATAGTTCTGTCATTTTTTTCACCTATGGATAGAATGAACAGTACTATGGGCCCTTAGAATACTCTATTGTGCAGGTGAACATTAAAAAAGAGTAAGGAATGTAAATTTGTAATTTCCACATTGGGCGGCTGCCCAGGTGCCCACTTTAGAGAAAACACTGGTTACAAGTGCCATTTTAACAACCTATTGTCTGAACTCAACAAAAAATTAGGTATCAGTTCTGCCTAACAGGTGCAAAACGGTTGAATCCCACCACTGAGAAAAAGTCAGTTAGATGAGATCAGGTGTGGTCAGGGTGGTATGGCTGCATGCCATATTTACAGTTACACACACACACACACACACACACACACACACATGTAAATTCTATAACATGTGTTGTATGTAATGTTTAAATGGGGTATGGAGGAAGGTGAAGGGGAGTACTTTTTTAAAAAGGAGGAATATGTTTCCACTGAGATAAAACTTCATCCTCTGTTTCTTTCTGGTCGCTGGCAGTGAAGCCTTTGAAAACTTTTGATATTTACCTTGAGTGCTTGTTGCAGGTGTGAAAAATATAAAAGGGGTCAAATATATGGTGATGAAAGATTTGACTTTGGGTGGTGAGCACAAGATTCAATATACATATGCACACATGTACATATGCATACATGTACACTCAAAACCCATATAATTTTATTAACCATTGTCACCCAATAAATTTAATTAAAAAGAAAAGAATGCAATTAAGGAAAAACAACTTGAAAGAGGCTGACAAAAGGGAGACATGTAGCCTTCCAGAGCACAGAAATATCTTCAGATTTTAAATTGGTCAGAAATCTCCCCTACACAAATAATTCTGATTTTCTTGGTTCCATTATGTGGGACCCTGAACCGAGGGGCATTTCTACTGCAGACCTGGATATGGGTAAGGGAGGGAAATGCTTAACAGATAGTTTCAGGAATATTATGAATTGGCTAGAATTTTATGAAAACCTAGCCACTTATTATTATTGTCTTGAGAACATATTTTTGAGTCTGGGTCACATTTTAGGATGCTCAAACCAGGAGGTTTGGGTTTGAATCCCAGTTCTACCACTTTATATTAATAACCTTTGTCACTTTACTTAACCTTAATTTTCACATTTATAAAATAGATATAATATTGCTATCCACTTCATAGGATGAGGATTGATTGAATTAATGTAAAAGAATGAGAACATTTTTCAGTACTACATGGTATTGTTAAATTAAGAATATAAATAAATAAATATTTTGGTAACTTTCTGATTATATGTATAACTGCAATCATGCAATTGTAGTCCATTTAGAAAAGCTGTAATGGTTATTTTTGCCTTTTCACTCTCAAGATTCAGCAATATTATTTTGTGGCATTTTCAGCAAAGTACTGGGCATAGAGCCAATAGTCGAGAGTAGCTATTATTTGTACCATCATCATCTTCTTCAGGATGTAATTTTATATGACCACCTGCTTTTTCCCATGGCACTCCCAGGAGTATAGTTGTTCCTACTATAGAATTTCTCCAATTATTGACTCTATTGAACCCACAGAATGTTAGAGCTATGACAAAACTGGCATTGCTGATCATCAGAAAAAATCTTTAATCCAGAGAGTGTGGTTCCAAAATTTTAGGTTAATTCCTAATATCCATGTGGCTATCTAAAAAAGGGAAAACTGGTGGCCACAATTCAATGTTTCTTAGGAAATTTTGCTACTAAATGCAATTGACCACTTCTTTGAGAAAGGCCAAGAAAGGTAAAGAAGTTTCCAAAATTTTAACACAACTGTTTGGAAACAGAAAAAATAAATTGTTGTTATGTTTCAAATTTTCAAAATACCAAATTAGGTTTTGTTTTGTTTGCTTTATTTGCTTACAGAAGTAAACATTTGTTTGGGTGGCTATCTTAAAATTTATTGTAGCTCTGATTTTTGTCACAAACATTTTCTTGTACAAGCATTTTGTTCAAACATTTTCTTGCCTTGTGCTGTGTTTGTGTAAACATATAGAGACTGTGATTTTCCATATGCACTCTGTCATTTGCATTGCTTTTTAAGGGGTTTGATTAGTCTGAGATATACAAGGTCCCTGAGTCAGGATAAACCCAGACACTAACTTTTTAAGTGACATTGAGCTATACCCTTCAGACATTGTATTATAAATATATCTCTCCTTAAAAAAACATGTTATATTCTTTTCTCATGTTTTCTATATTATTAAAGCAATAGTAGCTGCATAATTCAATTCAATGTATTTCAAAAACAATATTTAATATAATTATTAAATAATTTGTATCTATACTTTGCTTAGTAGAAAGAGGTAAGGACTAGAAGGTTAATGGCACACTGATGAGACAAAATAGAGAAAGTCCTGCCCTCATGATCATCAAGACCAACGGCATGCACACAACTACCTATAATATAGGCCAGAACACAGAAATGTTAAGTGATGCTTTAAAATCTTCTGCAAAATAATGTCTTAACAAAATCACTTTCAATCCAGAATATGAATGATGCTGTTATTACTTATTTCTACTGTCTTCCATGTATGTTTTAGTATTCTTTGATCCATTCTTTGCATTCCTCTTGCCTGAAAGTAATATTCTTGATATGTTTAATAAGGAGACCCCCTTCTTTGTTCCTGAATGCCTTGGCTGCTGATCAACAAAAGCCATTGAAAGACTTAATCCTCTAAACTTGGCACCACATCAGTCTGGAAGTAGTTTACATACAGAGTCTTTTGGAGTAAATACTCATTAGAGGTTCTGCTGGCTCATTTGGTCACCCACATTTTATAGTGGGTGGCCCAGTTGGTATCCTCATTATTTTATTTTCCAGTCCTGAAAATAATCCAGATGTAGCAACCTGACACAACTTTCATGGTACTCTAAATCTATTGTAATGGCATGTCCATTTATTTGTAATGCTAGTTAATAGTTCCAAAGAAGTAAGGGCCTCAGACTTTTGATGCTATAATATATATATATATATATATATATATATATATATATATATATATATATATATATATATATATTCTAATATGGTATGCCTTTTCCAGTGCAACCTTTTGTAATACAATCTGACCACTTCAAAGATAACTCACTAGCAATTTCTCACACCTGAGAAGTTAGAGAATTGTGTAATCTCCCTTTCTTCTCCCTTTCTTTCTCCCTCTTTTCCTCCTTGTTTCCCTCTCTCCTTACATCTCCCTCTTTTATTAGCCCCTCTCTTTTCCACTCCCATCCATACCTAAATGAACAAATCAGTTCACAGAAGCAAAATGTATCAAGTTTATTCACAAACTACAAAGCAAAACTTTTGCTTTTTCACTTATGACCTAAATAGATCTTCTCTATCTAGAGCAGTGGTTCTTAACCTTTTTTGAGGTACCGAACCCACCAGTTTCATATGCGCATTCACTGAACCCTTCTTTAGTGATAAATAAAATATGATTTGTTTTTCCAAATTCAAGACATAGGTATATGTTTTTTTACTGGTGCACAAAATGAGCCGTGCATGAACATCACCTTGCTCAAAGAACAAAACCAACAAAGTGCATGAACTCACAACAAATTACGGTATTACTTTATTCTGGCCTCTGCAGCAGAGGCTTCTCTGAACCCCTGAGACTGACTCATGGAACCCCTAGGGTTCGATAGAACCCTGGTTAAAAACCACTGATCTAGAGCCTTATCACTTGGATCAGAGAAGCAGAGTCTCTATAATGTCATCATTCTAGATTTAGCAATAAAAACTTTCAAAAATAACACAATTACTGTTTCTTGACTATTAAGTGCAAAGCAAAGCAAAGAGGTTGAACATTGCTTGTTCTTGTGGAGCTTTAATTCTTTTTTGAAAGCCAATATAATAGGTTAGTACTTTTTTATGATTATTTTGATAAGTATTTACAAAATTGTCATTATAATAGCTACCAGAGGGATATTTATTGATATATGTTTAAAACCATAACATATATAAAGTTCTTTGGACAGGTGCTAGCTCTTTCTTATAAATACCAATATATGAGATGTTATTAAATTCTTATATGAATTAGTATTAATTTTCAATAAGAAAGTATTCAAAGTTTTTAATTTTATAATTTATAAAACTATAAGATTATTTTGTTCATTTCACCATTAATGATAGGATAGAGAGAGGAAATGTGGTGTTGAAAGATAAGGAAATGTGACCATCTAATAGATGTTGGACATTATATTGCAGATCTGATTCCATTATCTCATTTAACACTCAAAATGACCATGCAAGGTACATATGTTTTCATCTGTTGGGCAAAAAATAAATAAATACCTAAAACTAAAACATAGGTCAATAAAATTAAATAAAGAGCCAAGATTTGAAGGCAAGTGAATGTGGTTCAAAAATTCACATTTTTCACATTCTATGAGTTCTGATCAGACTATTGAACACCACTTTTTTCAAAAACAAGAAGCATACTGTCATCTTGTGCAAAGTCATATAGTATCTTGAATTTTAACTTCTGCTAAGATTTAATTATGTGGAAAAACAACTAGCAAGGTAACTTCCTGTGTACCATAAATAATCCTATCCATGATAAATTATACACTCCTAACCTATCCTAGGAAAAGCCCACATCACTGTTGGACAGTGATGTTGACTAAAACCATGAGGGCTTGCATGTGTTCAGGATCTGCTCTGCTAAGTATGTAACACACTCGGCAGATGCTGACCTATTCCCAGCCTTACTACTGACTTACTCACTTACTGTACACACTCACAGATGTAGTTTCTGTCTTTTCTCACATGTCACAGTGTCCAGGTATTTGTTTGTTTGTCAGGTTTTGACATTTAACCTCAAAAGACATTTTATAAATGGTCAACTAGACTCAGATGGTACAATTCAAAAAACTAGTCGCTTCAATTTGCCATCATAAGTCTTAAATTATTCCTCTAGAAAGCTACACATAACATTTCATTTTGGTGTATGTATTATGGTTTCTGTTACATCAGTCTATATTACAAAAGACTTCTCCCATATAGGATGCTATAAGAACTCTGAAATAAAAGTTTAGTTTTAAAAAGACAACATCATATAGCTATTTTGTGTAGCTATGCATGTTTATTTGTTTCACTAGCAATATGATCTGAAACTCAGAACATTCTGAGGCACTAGTATTATTAATTTCAACCTAGACTAAATGGCTGTATATCTATAATACCTATAATCTGGATATATTTACATATGCATATACACCTATAGGTATAACTGTATGTACAAATATACACATATATGAACATATCTATCAATATAGTATCAAAAATCAAGTTTAAATGTTTAGGCTCAAACCTGTTAAATTTAAAACTCTTAATTTTTCTGCAGATTGTATAATGTATATCAGGTATTATGGTCTGCTTAAACATGAAGGGAAGTCAATGGAAGACATGGAATTTGACTTTTATTCAGCTTTACACAATATATATCATCCTGAAAGTATGACAAGTAATAATTCTGTGAGTTTTAGTTTTTCTGGTTTGGGGGATACAGGTGATATGCCTTTTTTATTCTGGCTGATTTACTATGATTACACACTAAAGTTTTTTTGTAAATAAGTTCATAGAACATTCATTTATTCATCAATAAAGTCAAATAAATGTATTGTGGCATTAATTCTATTTTTATAAAGGTTACCAATAATAACTAGGTGTTATGTGCCAGGTCCTGCAGGAGTCACTTAGAGAATGAAGATACATGAGGTATAGTCCAACCAACATGAATTTAGTATCCAATAATATTAGGTTAGTACTCTACCAACTTTTTAATAACTCCCATACATGTTCTCATGTTATTCTTGAGACAATAATATGAACTAAACATTATTATTATCTTCCTACTCAAAGAAGATAAGTGACAAGAGTAAGGATTCAATGTAGGTCATGACTCCAACTTTTTAACATGTTGCCGACTGAATAAAGAGGTGGATGAAAGGAATCTGCTCATAATTTTGCTGATGCAGCATATAATAATTTAAAAATTATTTAAAGTGTTGACTGACTGCTATGACCAAAACAATAAACCTATATGAGGAAAATGGATAGAACTAGAGTAAAGAAAAACTGTGCCCTGTGGATTCATGAAGGAGCTGTCTGAATTTTTTACAACAATGAATTAAATTAACAATAAAATTATTGTGATTTTATGTTAACATATATTACAAACAAATATTTATAACTTGTAATTGAGAACCGGGTTTTCTCTCTATGTTGAGTCTTTCTTGGGGTAGTTATCCTCACTGTCCTTTGCTTCCTCTGTAGTATTTAACTATGTGAAATATTCTTTCCCCTTTAAGGTTTGTTTCAAAGCCTGTTCTTATGATATTGCTCAATGATACTTCTCCATGATCATTCCCAAGGGGAGGAACTTTTCTATTTCATTGGTTTTGTTTTAAACCTTTATCTATCATTCTTTCTCTTTATATGACCTTATACAATTTTTTTCTTTCAGATTATAGCAACAACTAAAACAATGCTGGTATGCTCAATAAATATTCAGTAAATCAATAAAATAATGTGAATGAATTCAACCCTACTATCACTCTAATGACACATTTTGTAATTCTAATTGTACCTTTGGATATAACTAATATCCAAAGGTTTCTAGTATTTCAAAGTATGACAATTATAAAACCCTATGAAATGGCACTTTTCCAATCTGCAATTATTTTATTGACTTATTTACTTATTTTCTTCCCCCCTCACTAGAATGAAACCTTCTTGAAAGCAAAGGCCTGCCCACTTTGTTCAACAGTTTATTCTCAAGTATTTTAAATAATTGTAAAAGGAAGCAGTGAGGGAGAAAGAGAAGGAATATACAGGGCCTGTTTGCATAAGTTACTGCTCTCATCAACACTTTTGCTCACTAGAAAGTCACCCATGCTTCATTTACTAGTGTACAGTGCTCCTAAGACACAAGAGAAGAAATAAACCCAGATGGATTGGGCTGCTGACCCTGGGTACATTGTACAAAAAGAGAGATGAAAATGTTTTACCTGTTTCAATCTTTTTTTGTTCATTAATAAAACTGACAATTATAAAAGAACATGATTAGGCTGGTAAAATGCAGGTTTTGGTATATTGTAAGTATATTAAAAATATAATCCACTCCTTCTATACACATATTAACAGCAAACCTCATAGCATGAACATGCTGAACCTAAGTTGACAGAAAAATAAAACCTGCTAGAGTAATTATGCCATAGATTATGTAAAGATTATGTAAAGTAGTGGTCCAAAAAGAAAGAGAAGGGAGAAAGGAGGGAGGGAAAAAGAAAGAAGAAAGGAAGGAAAAGGTGTCATTTTAGGGTAATTAAAGAAACACTCAATGAAGAAAAAAATAATCTCTTCAATAAATGATGCAAGAGGAATCGGAGATCCGCGTTAAAATAAAAAACAATAATCTTGAATAAATCTTACACTTTACACAAAAATGAACTCAAATTAAATCATGAATTTAAATGTCAATATAAAACTTTTAGGGAAATAAAAATGGTAGAAGAAAACTTTGGGATCTAAAACTAGGCAAAGAGTTCTTAAACTTGACAACAAAAATATCATTCATAAAGAAAAAAATGATAAATTGGACTTCTAAAATTTAAAATTTTTACTCTATAAAATACCCTGTTTTAAAAACAGATAAACTACAAGTACTAGAGTAAGAGAAAATATTTTCAGGTCACAACTCTGACAATGGTCTAGTATATAAAATATATAAAGAATTCTGACCAGGTTACTCAGTGTGTTAGAGCGTTGTCCTACTATGTCAAAATTGCAGATTTGCTTTCTGGTCAGGGCACATACAAGAATCAAACAATAAATGCATAAATAAGTGGAACAACAAATTGATGTTTCTCTCAAATCAATAATAATGATTGTAATAATAATAAACCTCTCAAAACTTAACAATAAAAAGGCAAACAATCCAATTAGAAAGTAAACAAAATACATAAAGAGATATTTCACCTAAGAAGATATACAGAAGCCAAAACGCATCTGAGGGGATCTTCAAATTGAAACAACAATGAAATATTAGTACACATCTATCAGAAAGGCTCATTTTTTTTAAAATTGTGACAACACAATATGTTGGTGAGAATACAGAAAAACTGCATCAACTCATACTATGCTGATGGAAATTAAATGCAACATTACTCTGCAAAACAGTCTGGCATTAAAAAAAACCTAAACTAAAAACCCAACTATCAAATGACCCAGCAATTACATTTTTTGGCTTTAATCCTAGAGAAATAAAGGCTTCTATGTATACAAAAAATCATGTACAAAAGTTTATATATTTTTATTGTGATAAAATATACATAATAAAATTCACAATTTTTACTACTTTTAAGTGGACAATTCAGTGGCATTATGTATAGTCACAATATTGTGCAACTATCACCACCATCCATTTCTAGAACTTTATCATGATTCCAAACAGAAACTTTGTACCCATTAAATAACTCCCCATTTGCTTTTCTCTTCAATCCCTTCTAACCTCTAATCTACTTTCAACCTCTGTACATTTACCTATTTTAGGTATTTCATATAAGTGGAATCATACAGGATGTGTCCTTTTGTGTCTGGCTTGTTTCACTTAGTATAATGTTTTCATGGTTCATCATGTTATAACATGTATCAGAATTTAATGTTTTTTAAGAATAAATAATATTCCATGGTATAAATATACCATGTTTTTTTATCCATTCATCTGCTAATATACATTTGGTCTGTTTTTAACCTTTTGCCTATTGTGAGTAATGTTGCCATGAAGATTGGTATGCAAGTATCTTTAGCAGCTTTATTCTTGACGGAAAAAAACTGGAAACAAACCCAGATGTCTTCTAAAGGGTAAATGGTTAGATAAATGTATATTCATAACATGGAATATTACTCAGCAATAAAAAAATAAACAATTGATATACACAATACTCTATATGAAGTTCCTGAAAATTATGCTGAGTGAGAAAAATCAATCCCAAAAGATTATATACTGTATGATTCCATTTAAGGTACATTCTTGAAATGACAGAATTAGGGTAGGCAAGAAGTGAACAAGAATGTAAAAGATGACAGAATAGATCTCTGTGGAATGGACAAGTTCTGTATTTTGACATATCAATTTCAATATCCTGGTTGTGATATTGTACTATAGTTTTGTAAAATGCTACAACCAGGTAAAACTGGCCAAAGCATACACCCAATATCTCTATATTATTTATTACAACTTCATGTGAAGCTACAATGATCTCAAATGTTTATCTAAATAAAGAAGAGAAGAGAAAGAGGGAGGGAGGGAAGGTGAGGTCTCCAATGAGGAGTTTGTTTAGATTGCAGCCAGCCAAGCTTCCTCCACATTGTCCCCTAATGGTGGCCCAGGGATACTCTAGAATATTTAGATACTTCCAGAATGAAAAGGATGGTGACTGTGATTCATTTGAATAGCCAAAATGTACTTACACATAGTACAATTATAAAGTGATTCTTTGAACTTGAATTTATTTAAAGTATTCTCTGAAAAGTTTTGGTAGGTATTATATATCTTGACGCTAAATAGCCACAATCAGTGCAGTAGGAGTTGCTCTTATTGGAGATGTGTTATGGAAGAACATGGTATACTCTGGTTCTTCTTTGTATTGTATAAATTTCTTGCTGTTTACTAAAAATTCCCACAATGGGAAATAACTTTGATTCTTATGAAGCTTTGCTTGATGGTACTAATTGTTTCATTTTAACGAAATACATTTTTGTGAAATTAAAACAGTAATTTATAAAAAATACAGAGTTGGTCCTTTTAAGTTCTTGGTCTTGTCATGCAGTCATAAGCCAGTTTAGACTGAGCATAAATATATTCTCTTTAAAGAGTTACAAATTTTTACATAGATTGACAATCTTTGTGTGGAATAGCGGTTTACCAAAGTTATATTCCTCTATAAACAGGAAAGTGTTCTAGATTTTCTATTTACACATAACTGGAAAGACTTATTCATCATTCACACCATCAATGAACCCATGTCAGAAGAGTTTGCAGTCTCTCTAATTTGAAGCAGCTGGTGTACTATAAATATGGAGAGCTCAGGCTCCTAGAATCATCACTACCATCATTAAGAATCAGAATTTCTTATTTAAATGTTCCTCATTATTCTTTCTGTAGGAAGATTTATATCATATAACTGTTAGGTCTTTCCCTATTGTTCCCAGACTATTAGCCTAAATGTCAACAAGAGTATATTTCATTCATATCTAAAATTAAGTCCTTTATCCCATAATTAGCCATAATCATGACCACATATGACTATGATTTACCATAAATAATAGATGGTGTGGGATTTATTGCTGGCTTATGTTTGAAATAGGAAAGGCAGATTTTTGAATTAAATAATTGCATGTTAACTATTTGGCCATGATTACTACTTATTTTGTTTTCCACGTATCTCCATCTAGTTAGATAAAAATTGTTATAATGCCCTATTAGTACAAGCTAAGGAACTGCAGTGTGCGTATGTGTGTAAAAGACACTCTTTGAAAATACAATCATTCTTAGTATAGAAGAATAAACTGGATTATGACCTCTTTTCTAGTAGAAAATTTTTAAAAATTATTTTTATTTACAACTTTTATGTACTATCACTGTGAGCTCATTTGAAGGACATAATGACTCTATAAGTGAGAGTTTTTAAACACTTTTATTTTCTTTCTTTTCTTTTCAACATCTGTGCCCCTTTCCTTCGTAATCTGATGTTTTCAAGAACTCAGCCTCTTTCATTTACTGAGGTTTGTCATTTGGGTCACCTGTACCTTCTGCTGCCTTCCCTTGGCCAAGAAAATGCATGCCATACCCCCACTAGCTACCTACACTCTTTCTGGAAATTTGCATCTTGAGTAGAGAGACTGAAGGATGAAATGTGATTAGTGCTTTTTTGTTCTAGTTGAGGTGTACTAATAACACTCATAAGGAAATATATATATATATATGGAGTTCAGTGGGTTCTTACTCTTTTGACACCCAGTTCATTCTTCCATTTGATTTTTTTTAGCTACCTCATATCCTGACAATAATTTTAGTAAAATTATTAAAACTCAGTTTCTGTTGTTTACACCTGAAAAAAAAAACTCTGATATGGTGTTACTGTCCTTCTGAAGATGACAAAATTGAGGTGTAGAAAGGTGACAAAACTTGTCCAGAAAAATACAGCATTTAGAAAACACAGCTGAACTTAGATCTGAATTATTCCAAGCCCTGCTTTTAATCCGTTTGTAACATCGCCTCCATTTTCAGTTTCAGACAAGTCTATATGAGAGGATATCTAGATGATCACACACTCATGTTAGATCAGACCAAAGGTATGAAATGCATGTAGGAAGAAACATCACTTGCTTTGTTACAGTTAATCACTGTTTATTATGCACCCAAAGAATTCCTTGCACTATATAAGGAATACAAAACCATAACCAATTTTGCAGTGATCCTGGAGTTTCCTGTCATTCCTTTTTTAGTGTTTAGTGTCACACAGCTGTGCACAACTCCAGAGTGAATATGGGTTCAACTACAATCCCTACCTGCATTTAAAAAATATTTTCATTTCACACCCATTTAGCAAGGGAGGATACATGAATTCTAATGCAACAAGTGCTACCATGTGTGCAAACATCACTTGAAAACTCCCATGAAGAATTTCATTGTAAACTGAAGTCAAATGTAGGAGGTTCAAATTATGCATAGATTGGAAATAAGAATGGGAAGAAGCACTGTTATGTCTTCAGCCCCAAGGTCAAGGATGTCATCCCTAGTGTGACTTAGGTACAGATCTCATCTCTGAGTCTGTTTTCCTCTTTTCCCAGTGTTACTAAAAGAAAGCAAGACTATCTAATGGTCTATGTATCAATCCAATTAAGGTGCAAGGGCTGGATAGGGTCAGACTCTGACTGGGGTAGGGGTTGGACTCAGCAGAATACAGCCTGCCCAAACTGGCCTGATTTATTCTGCCAAACCTCTGGTTCTCCCTTCCTGAATGTGACCTAACAAGTCAACCCTAGAAACAAATTTTTATAGGAGTATTGTGAGCTATGGTCTCTTCTGGTCTGTTAGAAAGCTGTGACCCTTGGGGTTTAGGAAGAAGTGTTAGGTGGTCTAAAAGATTGGGTGGGAAGGAAAAGGAATGCTAAAGACCACCAGCATTGCAAGGAAAGATTCAAAATCAATATCTAGTAAAATCAACAACCTTCCCCCTAAATTTTATTTAAAATGCCTTAGGGTAAGGAATTTTATTATTTGGTGTGTTACAATGATCCTGAGCTATAAAGACAAGCAAATATGAGCTTGATTTTAGGCTCTACATTTTCTAGCTGTGTGAGCTTGAGCAAGTAGTTTCTTTGTGCTTCATGTCCCGGTCTGTAAAATGAGACTACCTCAAAATATTCTTATCTCTCAGAATTAATGGTAGAGGCTATAGAATAATATATCAAAAAATTGTCTGGTATATGAAATATATTTAACAATATTAATACTTCCCTCCATTTGGGAAACAGTTTTGATGATTATTGCACTAGAGCACACTGTAAAAATTGTTTAAGAAACATCATTAAAAGCCAAGTGACACCTACCTAATGGTGCCTACTGAATGTATCCCTCAAAAAAAGCCTGTTTCGTTTTTCTTTGAAAACAGAATCATATGGCCCTGGCCAGATGACTCAGTGGGAGAGCATTAGCCTAGTGTGTGGACGTCCTGGGTTCAATTCCTGGGCAGGGCACACAGGAGAAGCGCCCACCTGCTTATCCGCTCCCCCTCTCATCTCTCTCTCTTTCTCTCTCTCTCTCTCCCTGCCCCCTGCAGCTATGGAGCAAGTTGGCCCTGGACACTGAGGATGGCTCAAAGTTTTAAACCTCAGGCACTAAAAAATGGCTCTGGTTGCAACAGAGCAGCAGCTCCAGATTGGCAGAGCATTGCTCCCTACTGGGTTTGTCAGGTGAATCCTGGTGAGGGTGCATGAAGGAGTCTGTCTCATTGGCTCCCCTCCTCTCACTGATTTAAAAAATATATAGCTCAGGCCGCTTGGTATTGGCCCTGCATGTAGAAATCCCAGGTTTGATTCCTGGCCAGGGCATACAAAAGAAGTGCCCACCTGCTTCTCCACCCTTCCCCCTCTCCTTCCTCTTTATCTCTCTCTTTCCCTCCTGCAGTCAAGGCTCCACTGGAGCAAAGTTGGTTTGGGCGCTGAAGATGGCTTCATGGCCTCTGCCTCAGGTGCTAGAATGGCTCTGGTTGCAGCGAAGCAATGCCACAGATGAGCAGAACATCGCCCCCTAGTGGGCATGCCGAGTGGATCCCGGTTGGGTGCATGCAGGAGTCTGTCTCTACCTCTCCACTTTTCACTTCAGAAACATACAAAAATAAATATAAAGATTCATAATTTAGCTTATAAAGAATAAAATGAACTAGTCACTGATTTTATTTTTAGTGGTGATAATCAGTTAGGGTCCCACCTGTCAGAAACTCATGGTACATTTAAGGTATGATTTTTAAAATATGTAAAAGGACTATTTATAGTAGTGTGATCAGGTTTAGAGCAAAAATGTCCAATAGTGGCAGCCATACCATAATTTAAATATTTTAAACCACATTTAAACAATGAAAAGAAACAAGCCAAATCAATCTTGATAATATGCTTAGTTTAACCTAACATAGCTAAACTATTATTTTAATATGTAATAAGTTTAAAGAGTTATTAGTAAGATTTTATTTATTTATTTATTTATTTATTTATTTATTTATTTATTTATTTATTATTAAGTGAGAGGCAGGGAGGCAGAGAGAGATTCTGACATGCACTGGGACCAGGATCCACCCAGCAAGTCCACTAAGGGGCGCTGCTTTGCCCATTTGAGACTGCTGCTCCATTGGTTCACAACTGATTTCAGAGCCTGGGGGAGGTGGTGGATCCATCCTCAGTGCCTGGGACCCACTTGTTCAAACCGTTTAAACCATGGCTACACGAGGGGAAGAGAGAGAGGGAGGGAGAGAGAGAAAGAGAGAGAGAGAGAGAGAAAGATAAAAGGAGAGCAGTGGAGGAGGAGGGGTGGAGAAGCAGATGGTCACTTCTCCTGTGTGCCCTGACCAGGAATAAAACCCAGGACTTCCACACACTGTGCTGAAGCTCTACTGCTAAGCCAACCAGCCATGTCTTTTTTTTTTAATATTAAGTCTCTGAAATATTGTGTGTATTTTACATTTATAGCCTATCTCAGCTCAAATAATAAATCCTCAAATAAAATATAGTCCTACAAAAAATTGTTTAATAGAAATATATTTTATACTATTTTTGTTTTTAAATTTTAATTAATTTTAACCAAATAAACTAAAACATTTAATTCATCTGTTACACTATTTAGGAGAGTCACACCATCAAGTGGTCAACAGTCATTTGATGTAGCTAGTAGCTACCATATTGAATGATGTAAGTTTAGAGAAATAGTTTATTTCTGAGTTGAAATAGTCTGAATTGAGCAGTACAGGAAACCGTTATCTCTTGTAAGTCTGAAGAAGAAACAGTGGTTAAAGAAACTTGAATAATGTTGTTGTATGTAGAGTCCCCTTCATGCACTTTTGGTTGAGGTATGGAATGAACCTTGATGGCCAAGCACAGAGGACAAAAAGTATAAATACCTGGAACCACACTCCTCTAGTGTCATGTTGGTAACCAGATTTTCTAAAAATGAAAACCCTGATTTGTTACATTTGTTCATTTTCAGGGTATAATTTCACCCTCATGGCTGACTAAAAGCTAAAAATATGATATCACTAATAACAGAGTTGGGGAAAATATGAAGAAGTGGCTCTCTCTAACACACCACTGCATCTCTGTCTGCCACTCAATCTCCTGTCTTTTCTGATGGCCAAACTCAATGAGGAACCAGAGTCAAGAGCACCCCTGATTCATTTCTTGCAGGTCAGTCTCCTAGGGCACTGAACAGGTGGGAAAGGGATCAAAAAGGGCAAGTGAAAAATATATACAATGTTCACAATAAAGAAGGCCTGTCTACCATTTTCTCTTTTTTTTTCTGCATGTAAAAAAATAATAACAATAATGATAATGACCAGAAGGAAGCTGAAATCTATAGCATAGACTTAGAAGGTAGACTAAATAGAACAAGCATCAGATCATTTCTCTTTTAGATTAATAATTTTATTCTATGTGAGAGTAGAATTTATGCAAAGGAAGACTGCCCATCCAATATAAATCGATGGTGGACACCATTTTGGAAAAAATATTTATTATAGTCTCACATATTATTAGAGAGCACATTTTTTTTGTAATGAATTAGGAAAATTTCTTTGCAAAAAGAATTTTGCAAACAATTATTTAAATGTTACTTTTTTGGTATAAAACCAAGTTTATATTAATAGCATAATTACTCAGCATATTGGCAAAATTGATGTGCTGCATAGATAAAGTGTGGTTCAAAGTTAATTGTTCTAACTTCCATTTTAGGAATCACCAAGGTTTGTATACCTGCATCCTTCTACAGTTGTCTTCACCCTTACACCCAGTAATCTTTCAAACCCTTTCTTTTAGTTTTATTCCACTGCAATATGAGTTCAAGTTTTCATCATGCTGACTCCACATCTGCACCTGCTTTCTCTTTCTTTCCAGATCATCCCACCTGGCACCACTATATGTTTCTTGCTAACATAGTTTTTCTGTTCTTTCACTGCTCAAGAACCCTCAAGGTTCTCTTTTTACTACCAAAACAGATCCAAATTCTTGACCTGACTCTTCAAAGAACTCTGTAACTTAAATTTAATCTACATTTCAAAAGTCTCTTCTGAACACTTTCTTGTAGCCAGATCAAGTTATTGCACTTTACAGAACACAGCTTGTCTTTGTTACAGTGCTTTTGTTTCATACTGACTCCTTTTTACCTGACCTCCAGTACACACACACAAGTTAACAGCAGAATAGTACTTTTCCTCATATGTGTGTTTCCAAATCCCACCCATTCTTGAGATTAATCATTGGGATTCAAATTTTTGAAGCCTTAACAACCATTTGGCCTATATTCTAAGCTCCAAACACTGAACTCCAGTGACAGTTAATTCCTTCACTCATTTTGCCATTTGCATGCTCTCCCTAGCTGTTTCCATGGCCAGCTTTGCATCATTCCTTCTCATTTCCACCCTAACACTAAACTCTAGAGTTAACACATGGGTTCAGAAAAGTGGCCAGATTTTGAATCTAAGTTACTTACTTGCTCAGTATTTTCTCAGAGCTCTGAGATAAGCAGCAGGTTGTGAAAGACTAACAATTTTTCAACTATATGTAACAAGATTATTTATGCTTGAGCAAAATTATCCTATCATCAGAAATTACATATATAGTGTTAGTCTACCTTACGTACTAGAATAACCTTACTATAAGATAAAAGATTTGAATTAGGAAATAGCAGAAATTCTAATGTTTCTGGTTGGTGAAGTACCAATCTATGGTTAAGTGCCAAACATTTTGTATATTTATTTCTGTATTGGCAAACAACTCTCTGACACAAGAAAAGCAGCTTTGCTCCCTGAGTCCAGTGTCTCTAGTGTGGTCTCCAGAATTACTGGAGTAACATCCCTTCCTACCTGCTGCCTCCCCTCCTCCCTCCTTACCTCCTGACCTTTAATGTTTTGCTCACAGGTTGACTTCTGGACTCAGGCCATTATTGATGATCCGGAGGAGCAATTATCAGTCTGTGCTCTGTGAGATTCTCTATGAGATGTTAACAGGGAGGTGGAGTGTATATTAAAGTAAATTTGGGATATGCTGGATAAAACAAAGATGCTTCTTACTTGCAGATCTTTTCAAAGCCTGCCCCTAGAACATGAGAACTGACTTCTTAGGGTTGTTGTGAAGATAAAATGAAAAATTCTTAGGACCATGACTAGAAGAAGATTAAAGGTCTTTGAGTTCATTGTTGTCACATAAATGTCTGAGATTTCCCTAGGTGTTCTGTGCCCTCTGAGAAATAAATAGAGCTGCTTATGGATTGACTGGGGATTTTTTCTGTAATTGCAGAGAACCACAATTAAGAGAACCTCTTAAGCTTCCTTTGAATGAAAAACCAGTTTGAGTGCAGAATAGTTTATCTTTTTTTGTTCTTTCCAAAACCTGGCTAATCAGGGCTCAATTAAATAGCATGGAGTGACCCTGGAAGCTGGCTTAGTGGATAGAGCATTGCCTGGTGTATAGATGCCCCTGATTCAATCCCCAGTCAGGGCACACATGAGAAGTGACTATCTGCTACTCTTTTTTCTCATCTTCTCTCTCTCTTCCCCTCTCGCAGCCAGTGGCTCAATTGGTTCAAGCATTGGCTTAGGGAGCTGAGGGATAGCTCAGTTAATTTGAGCATCGGCCTCTGATGGGAGTTGTCAGATGGATCTCGATCTGGGCACATGCTGGAGTCTATCTCACTATCTTCCCTCCTCTCGCTTAAAAAAAAAAAAATAACATGGAGTAATGAGTGATTCAGAGCACAGCTTTGAAGTCTTGCTTAAATCTTGATTCTTCTATAGGTAACCATATACCCTATGGTAAATTGTTTAAAGAAGCTCTGCCTATAAATCTGTAAAATTTGAAAAATAATATTTATTCTCTGGTTGTCAATAATTCAAGAAATGTACATATATATGCGAAGTACTTAGCCCATGCCTGATACTCAGTAAAATGCTCAATAAACAGAGGTTCTAAATTATCCCAAGTTTAGGCTCATTTTCCTAATTTATTTTAAATGTAAAATACTAGCTAAGTTTGCCCATGTTGTCATGGCCACAGTATCCACAAAGACCAGTTTGCTTCATAATTTGTTTTAGTAAATACATTGGCCGCTGACTGATTGGATTGCTGGGTTAGGCCTATAGGGCCTAATGGGTAATTCCTTGCTGTCAGGAAATAAAGAGAGAAGTCATACAAACCCTCAGTGACCACTGCTCTGGGCAGCCAAGACGAGCAAACTAGATGACAAGATAAAAAAATATATATCTGATATAACTCATATTCTTTTATTTTTTAATTTTGTTCTTAGTTAAAATAAAATGTATTCCCAAATTTATTGCTCTGATTAGGAAGGTTGTGAATAATACCCAAGTTATTCACAATCCAGTGGTTGGAAGCTGTGGGGAAAATAATTTTAATTTTAGATGTTTTACGCACCACTGCTAATGTTATCTATCCTGTTTGGGCAGAGAGAAAACTGGCAGGACTCATGAGATGGGGAATTTATGGGAGTTAATGGAAATGTTGTGGCTGACCAACAAAGGAACTTACCCAGCCAAAATCAAAACAAAAATATTAACTTGGAAGGGGGAAATGCCTACAGCATAATAATATCATGCACTGAAACCTTATCTAGCGGTTGAAGTAATTTGGTTTGAAGAACTTAGAGAGCATTTTGTGGTTTATGAAAACTGCCAGCAGACACTATTTAGCAACCTCTCCACTATTCATTCACATACCATCCTCTCCTGTCACCAAAGGAGCCATTTAGCTTTCCTTATCTCTGGGTTGTAACAAACTTGTCTGAGACCTCTTAAAGACAAACATCATGCATGGCTGGCTATTTCCTAAAACCTAAGTGGCCACAGCACATAAAGGCTTACTTACCTACACTTAAGATAATTTTTCAGAGCCTACTTAGACAATTTTGGTCCAGGATTAAGATCCCTCTTCCTTCCAGAAAGTAGTCTTCCAAAACAATCACACACACACACACACACACACACACACACACACACACACACGGCCCTCATTACAAGTTCACAATTAAATTTTATAGTGATTTTGAATTAGGCAATTCAAAGAGTAGATATACTGAGCTATTGCAGAAAAAATATTTGAGATTTGAGACAAATTCTATTTTTCTCATTTTTAACACAACACTGTGACTCTCTTTATGTAAATAATAGGAGAATAAGCGAGAAGAATAAGAACTTGCTAAGGAAGTTAACAGATTAACCCTTTCACGGCAACAGTTGGTCCCATCTGGATCCCAGCTGCTCTCCTTTGATGTCTGGCACTCTTCTGAGGACTGTCTTGCTCACCTGACACTAGAGAAAGTACTACAAGGGTCTTTTTGACCAGCACATGCAATGAGCTCTGCTCAAACAACTTTAGGGAGACAACTGGATTTATTTCCTCATTCATTGTTGTAGTGAAAATGCTGTTATTCTAGCACTGAGATTGTCTCAGACTGCCATATTACTTTATAACAATTAGTAATCATTGGTTATAGATAATACTACTAATATATAGATAATATATATTAATACTGTTAGTAGTACATATAACGCTAGAACTATTACTTAAAATATTAATTTCTTATAATATATATTTTTTTCTTTTTCATGTCTCCAGAACATAACAGTAAACATTTTATTAATAACAGGCTTAATGTCATTTTCTAGGACAATGTTTGAGAATTAATGTCGGGATTAAAATGTGTAATGTTGTTGTTATTCTGTTCATTTCATTTTTTTAGCAATAAACATTGTTGGGAATATGTTTATTAGAGTTCGAAAAGGGTTTTTTTCTCCTTTATGTACTCTATATAAGATTTATAAGCTGAAATAAACTTTCTCGGAATGTCACCGATGTCCTATTTATTGTCTTTGTTTTTTCAGATTACAGTAGATAAAAGTCTCAGTAGCTGGTCTCTTAATTTTTATGAAATAACATACACAGAAAGAATTCATTGTGCTCTCATTTACTTACTGTTTGCTAAAGCAATATTGGAGAAATAAAGTCCCCAATATAAATTTTTACATTCCTACATTATGTTGGAGGAAAATAAATCATTGTCACATTCAGAATGAGGTCACTGAGAAAGGGAATTCTACTATATGTATCTTTAAGTATCCTTTCTCCATGAGAAATACAAAAAAAATTTTACTTTCTTATTCTTACTTAATTAGCCATATGAGGCATTAAAAGAGATCTTGAAGGGGGAAAATGGTTCTGAGAAATTAAAAACCAAATACATATATTTTAGATATTTTCATTTGTAATGAAAATCAAATATATAGAATAGAGAGAGACAGGTTTTACAGAATTTCTGAAATGATGAGTTTAACTACAAATCTGACCCCCTGCAATGATTTGTAGATCGTATATTTTAATATGTGTATGACGTGATTTATGTAAAACATAAAATATGCCTCAAGAATAAAGTATAAACTTAGAGATTTCTTGTATTAAGTGCTCTGATCAGGATTCTATTCTATTTCTAGGTGAGGTAATTGAATACCTCTTATAGACAGCAGATTGTAAGTTTAGTATGTTACCAAAAAGAGTTTCTGAATGAAGTCTTTGAAAAAATTCTTTTGAGCCCAGAGTTCTAAGGTAAACTGAAATCATGTGGATATTGAAGTTGGCAGATCTTGGAGGCCACAGCTACTCTCACGCTCAAGGACATCAAAGAAAAGGCAACGTCTGGTGATTAACCTCACACACAATATTATTGGGTCATGGGATGGAGATAGGTTTTCAAGGTTCCCTTGGTGACCTGTTTGCTAGTCTAATAACTAGCAGAACCAGGAAAAACAGCTGCACAAGATTGGCTCTCTCCTTTCTAAAGCACTTGTGAATACAAGCAGTAGGTTTTTTCCTGTTTCTTTGAAGAGTATCTATCTGACACCTAGTTTTGCCTTTTTCTGTATACTAAGGTTAACTCTGTGAAACTAATTTTAATTTGACTAATAAATGACACATAATTTTAAAAACAAATCATTGAGTTGAGAAGTATTATATATAAAATATTTCCTACAAATTGGCATGCAATTATATTTAGAACACTCCTATGGATTATATAACACAAAATAGCAATTTATTTTTATAAAATCTCTGATTTTTAAAAAAATATTACCTTATACAATAGTCAAGTTTGAATTTCTGTAATGGTTACCTCTTTGTCTCAATTTTTTCTCCCATTTACAAGGAATAACTGTTCTCATTATATTAGCTGCATAATGGAAGAGCTCTTTCTATATCTTTAGCATCTATCACAGGGCCTGACACATACTAGACTTTTAATAAATGTTTGTAAAATAAATGGTTGAATGAATGAATAAACAATTACTTTATATTAACACAAAGTACTGCTAGATATTCTTCCCAGGTTAAAATTTTCAATTATCTTATTAGTTCATCCTGTGAAACAGTTTTCAGATTTTTTTTTACCAGTTAAGTGTTGCATATGTTGGTGGGAATACATGGGTCACACTTATGCATCTAATGTTATATGCAAATAAATTCAATTTCTCCTGATATGTCAGAACTCACCAAGAGTATCAACAAATTATTTGGGGCCAATCAGCTATTCAGGCACCCAAGAGATATATTTCTTAATTTCATTAGAGTTCAACTCTTCCATTCACAAAAGTTATTGGAAGACCAGAACATATTAATTCTGCCAATCAAAGCATCCATAATAAAGGTCCTGGATGCTTAAATACTGAATTCTCTTCTCAAAAATCTCTAAGACTCAGTTGTATTGAAATAAATATTCAGGACTGTAATTATGCATGTTATATGTAATCGGTTACTCAGACATTTTTAAATAGGTATTATACACTTGTCCTTCTCATTATAATAAGTTTGTTTTCTCTTTTATGGTCTACCAAATTACATCTGACTAAATATACCTATTTAGTAAAAATGGGTTCAATTAGAGTGTAATCTTATCCAACTATTGTTTTCTTCTGAGAAAATAATGGAGAACATGTGCAAATGCTCAGTATCAAGCTCCTTTTTCTAGAATTACAGTCTCAAAGCTGTCATGACTATTCATGAACAAGGATGATCCAGACAAAGCTTGTCCGGCATATAAAACATCTTTTTTGAACATTTAAGTAGGTGAGGCAGGAGAACTAAACAACTGGCACAGAAAGTCTGAAATACCCAAACAGTTGTCACGCTATCCTATTTCTCCAAAAATAAATGAATCATCTTTTCTAATCTAATCTGAATGTATTGTATTTTTCTAGTTCCTTTTGTTTCAAACTCATAATGTGGTAGCCCGTCATCGGGCCACAAAACAAGTTATTTTTCTTATATGTCTTATGGAAGAAGCATACATAGTGTACCCACATTTTCTGTCAAATTGTTGTAATCACTGACTGTGAAAGGGTGTAATCATCTATTTAGATCTCTTCTTTTACTCCGCTAAGGCACACATAAGCCAAAGGACCCTGGAGAGAACAAACACCTGTGCTCATTATGTGCCAGGCATGATGCCAGACTATAAATGTCTTGCCCCCACAGTGCTCATGCAGTGCTCATTATGCCCATTTTATAGATGAGGACACTGAAATTTGAATTAGGTCTCTTCTCCATGGGCATACAGCTAGGAAATTTACATCTTACTACCTTCAAAATTCATGGGAGTTGAAGAAAGTAGTTATTCTCTGTACTAGGACCTGAATTGTACTAACTTCAACTGGTTCTGAGATCACAGATTTGAAGCTTCCTGGGAGGGAAGAACCAGGAATCATTGGTCTGAAGATTGACCTCTTTTCACTTTCTCCATAGCATATGAACAGGGCTCTTCTCTCTGCTAAAACAAACAACAACAACAAACTTACTGTCATCATAGAAACATAAAGTCCCAATGAGACCAGCATCAAACCTGTAAAACATTCAAAGCTAAGAAATGGCAAGGATGGTTAACAACCATCAGATGCTAGGAAGTGGCAAGAGAGAACCCTTTCCTGTAGCCTGCAGAGGGAGCATGGTTCTGCCAACACCCTGATTCAGTCTTCTCCCCTCCACACCCATGAGGAAACACATTTCTGTTGTTTCAAGCAACCCAGTTTGTAATCATCTGTTACAGCAGCCCAGATAAATTAATAGAGATTTTGGCAATCCTAAAACCTTTTCTCTCTTAAGAATTTTCTAAATAAACAAGTTAACTCATGTGTATGATGGTGTTTATACTTTCAGTACTAAATTAACAGAATAGTTTTCCAAGGCAGCAAAACGAGGGTAAAATCAACTAGTACTAATTATTAAATGAATTAAATGATATATTTAAAGCTCTTAGCCCAAAACCTGGGAGGTATCTCATGCTCAGTAAAAAACAATACATTCCTTCTATTCTTCTCTTATCCTAGATGATTTACAGGGTTTAAGGTCTCAGAAGGCAGAGATCATGGTTTTCCACTTCTCAGCACCAGTAGGTGCATTGTCTTGCTCTTAGTGGACAGTATCATACATATATAAAAAAAAACTATCAGCATTTTTAACCTAAAGAAATTAAAGGCTACTTGTTTTCCATAAGGAAAAGAATATAACAATGCATTGAAGACTATTTCTGGAATAATTAGAGAAAAAGTAAGCAGTTGAATTGATAACAGAAAAAAATAATGGTCCTTTGGAATATAAAAGTTTTATCATCACATCATTACCTTCACTAGATTACTTCAGACCTACTCCACTGGTCTTTTCTGACAAGAAATATACTCACGCAATCAAAGGTAATCAAGAACTGAAATGTTACCTGCTATGAAAATCTTAACCCATTCTTAATTTTTTGCACTTGGTACATAATAATTTTTTCATCTTCCTTCCAAGAAAAAAAATCTTCAATTTCAAAACCATGTGTTCAAGAAGAAAAAAAAAATCTGTCCTGAATTATATCACTGAACTAGCTACAACACTGTTTCTTCACAATGCTTGATTTAACAGTGCATAGATATGAAAGCAAACTGTTTAAATCTTTTAAGTCTATATTTTTGTATTCTGGAACTTTAAGTATCAGTGTGCGACCATAGAGTTAGCAGACATACTGGTTCTCCCTGTCTTTTACTTGCTTTTTCCATAAGCAGAAGCTGGATCTAATTTCCAAATGAAAGACCTCTTCACCAAAAATATATTTTTATGAAAGAATAATTTTACAGTGTTTGCCGTTTGGCTTCTTTTATTTGGCTGTTTTTTTCTTTTCAAAATGTGAATGGAAAATGTTTATCTGCTACAGTGCTTCACATGCTTCTGCTTTGTTGGCTCAATGATTTCTACTGCCAAAAGAAAAGAAAAATAAGAAAGAAAATGGAAAAGAAAGAGAATACCACTAATCATTGAACAAATGTTGAGTCAAAAGCAACTTTAGTATGACCTAAAAATGGTATAAAAATTTTTTAAAATTAACCTCATTGTAATATTCTAATTTCTAGACCTAGGTTTTTCAGTCTACTCCCTGTATAAATAATTACTAAAGTACAGTGATCAGAATTCCAGGTCCTAGAATGACCTAGATATATTTGAACTTAGCTATGCTACTTACAAATTGTGTGACCTTGGACAAACTATTTAACTTTGCTCAGTTTTTGCTTTCTTTTTGGCAAAACAGAGCTAATACCTATCCTTTGACACTGTTGTATGAATTAAATCAGATGACATAAATAAATGTTAAGGCCTGACCAGGTGGTGGTGCAGTTAATGGGTCATCAGACTGGGATGTGGAGGACCCAGGCTCAAAGCCCCGAGGTTGCTGGCTTGAGCACAAGCTCACCAGCTTGGGCACAGGGTCGCTGGCTTGAGCGTGGGATCATAGACATGACCTCCATGGTCGCTGGTTTGAAGCCCAAGATCACTGGTTAGAACCCAAGGTTGCTGGCTCTTGAGCAAGGATTCACTCACTCTGCTGTAGCCCCCTCCCCCAGTCAAAGCACATATGAGAAAGCAATCAATGAACAACTAAGGTGCCACAACAAAGAATTGATGCTTTTCATTTCTCTCCCTTCCTATTTGTCTGTCTGTCCCTATCTGTTCCTCTCACTGACTCTCTCTCTCTCTCTCTGTCTTTAAAAAAAATGAAATGCTTGAACTTTGTTACTTAAAAGGTAGGGTTGTTTCCTTCTGAAGGTGCTGATGGGTAATTTGTTCCATGCCTCTCCCTACCATAGCATCTGATGGTTGTTGACAATCTTTAGAGATCTTTGGCTTGCAGATCTCTGCCTTCCTCTTCACATTGTGTGCCTGCTATCTTGAGGGACACTTTGAACAGAACTAGCTATTGGATAGCTCAGTTTTTCTCCCCTATACTCAGGTCAAACAAGGGATTTTCATAGAACTGCCACAAACCTCCACTAGAGTTTCCTCTCGCTTTACTATACCCAGATAGAGTTTACCATCATTCTAGTCCTAATAAAATGTTCATGCTCTACACACACACACACACACACACACACACACACACACACACACACACACACACGCACACCTACATACAAAGACATGTTGCTCCTGAGTGTACCCTTGCTGACTAGAGAGGACTTGGAATTCACCCTCAGTGACCAATCCTAACAGCCTTTATCACCATTGAGCCAACGGCTCAGTGGCTTTGCCCTGAAGTCCTTACCTTGGTGGAATACTGACTTAGATTCATTCAATCATAATGCCACAGGTGGTAGCTTCACCCCTTAGGTTCCTCAGCCAAGTACATACAACAAATACTGAAACCTGCAGATTTATTTTCTACCATGAGGTTACGATGGCAAGAGAACATCATCAGTAAGGTGCAACTAACCTGTCTCAGACTAGGTCAAGCATCATCACATCAACTGGGACCTTGTTAAACTGCCAAAGATTAGGCTCACTCAAGATCTGAAGATTCAGATCTGCATTATAATCAGATCCCCAGGTAATTTGTATGCACATTATAATTTAAGAAGTATATTCCTAAGAAGTTGTATAGTTCTTGCATTCCAAAATGAAGTATGAGATGCAAGAAAAACTCATAGGATGAAATTTATATTTCCTATTTGTTTTACTTATTTCTCTTCTTATGTGGGAGTAAAAATTAGAATTTTTGAAGCAATATAGTTCAACATAACTTATATTCATAATGCTATGTAGATTGAGAGAGAGAGTGCAAGAATCTATAAATAGAGTGTAAGAGAAAATACAATCTAAATGAAGTCCACCATTCCAAACTGTATAATCCGAGTAACTGAGGATTGGGTGTGTGAATATGTTACTGAATTACACAGTTCCAAAGTGTTTCTTACATTATAATATTGTGGTCTCTAACTTTGTTCTGACTAATGTGTTCAGAGATACACATTTTAAGTCTACTACCTACATCTGGTACTCAGATCACAATTCTAGCAGTCTATTCCAATAATTAAGAAAAAATGGATTGTATTGATAGACCTATGCTAGAATTCACAATGTTGTCTTCCTAAGAAATTTCAAGGGTGATTTAAATTAAAGCTCCAAATCAGAATCTATTCATATCTATTCTATGATTAAACACAAATCATCTAAAATTTCCCAAAAAAATACTTTCAATAAAATTTCTTTTATTTACATAATTTTATACTATAATTCAACAAAATTATAGATGTCATATACAAAACAACTGCCTAAAGGTCACACATGTTGCAGTATACAGAAGAATGGCCTCCCAGTGATGTTCATTTCCTAATCTCTGAAATTTGTAACAAAAGATATTAAAAGCCTTGGGATGGAGAGATTATTCTGCAATAACTGGGCAAGCCCAATCCAATCACATAGGTCTTTAACACTAGCAGAACTTTCCAGGCTTGAGTCAGAAGGACTATAAGATTTAAAAATGTTAATAAGAAGGAAGAGGCAGAGCAATGCAATGTGAAAGGACTGGACTTTCTGTGGCTGGCTTTGAAGATAAGGGAAGGGGATCCCATAAGCCAAGAAATGTGGGTGGCCTCTAGAAGTTGAAAAAGTTCAAGAAATGGATTATTCCCTAGAACTCCAGAAAGAAAATATAAACTAAGAAAGTAAACAAGGAGCTAGAATATAGTTAATGAGCTAGAACATAAATGTTGGAAATGAAAATTAAAGGGCTGAAGGCTCATGTTAAAGTGACTTTAAAAAGACAAACAGCTTTTTTCTGTTATTAATGATAATCAAGTTTGAATATATAATTTTGGTAATGAGATGTTGCAGCATGATTCAAATTGAGGAATTTCAACATTTCAATGATGAATTTAAAGCAGTGCATTTTTCTATATACCCTAACTAAACCCCAGGGAGGGAGTCCTCCCTCGTCTCAGATCCTCTTTCCATGCTTAGCAGCACCTGGTTATAGGAAAAAGAACACCTTAAACAAACAATCTCTTGGTAAGGTTTGTTTGTCTGAGTTGGATTTCTGGTTGAAATATTCAGTGACTTCAAGATCAAGTTAACTGCACAATATTTGCCAAGTGTTAAATTCTATGATTCATTTGATGGCTGAATTAAATGCAGGTGGTTTCCACTTTTTTCTTCTGTTCACCCCCTTCTGCACACCCATGCTACATATCTTCCAATTTTACTTGTAAAAAGAGTGAAAGGGTATGTGACAATCTCTGGCTTGTGTTATTTTATTGAACAAAACAAAACAAATGAAATGAATATTAAGAAAACGTGCAATTATTAAATAATTATGTTTATGAAGTACAGCCTTTTCAGAGCAAATTGAAATGAAATCTTAATCTTCTTTAGTTGCAAAATGCATCTACTTTGGAGATGATAAGTAAAAGGAAATAAGGAGTGTTAATATTACAAATATGTCAAAGATTGATAGAAAACTTTTCAAAGAGTGTTTTAAATGTAAAGAGAAGACATTCTTTAAGATAGAGCTTCATATGTTTAGAGCTAATGGATAAAATAAATGAGTGCATATCTCTAGAAAGACCAATTATCATAGTAACGTTTAAGGTTAATGATTTTTCCCAGTAGAATGATCCTGAATGCTATTTTAAAAAAAGAAAGAAAAGGGAGTTTGTGTTAATTTTTAAGATTGTGCTTAAATTTAAGTGCCAGCATGGTACTTTAATATACCTCCTGTGTAAATGGACTCTAGAGTAACAAAGGTTATATTTCCTTTTTACATGGTCTTGAAAATTTTAAGTTTTATTCTGGATAGGTTTAAGAAAGGTGGCAGTTAGGAAACATTGTTTCAAATGCATTGTCTCTTCTTGCCAAAGTAGCTATTTATCTCAACACTCCTGAAATTAGAGTGACTCCATTTGAGACTTCATTACTAATTTAAAATAAATATAGTTTTTAATAATATCACTACAAAATAATAAATGTTTGAGGGAAAAAAAATTGAATACCTTCTGTGTAGTGGTGCAATACCTATAATTGGAGGTGATCTTCTAACTCAAAGATGACTTTTCTTGAGCGTGCTCATGGAGCTTAATGTGGCTGCAAATCAAGTTATGTTGCCCCCTTCAGGTGCAGTGAATCTCATGTTGGCATGCACTAAAATCACCTGAAGAACTTGAAAAACTAATGATGTCAGGATTTCACACGAGGAGGTTTGATTTAATTGATCTGAGGTACAGCCTGGGCATCTAGTGTGTAGCTAAGTTTATGAGCTGTAAAATTAGTGGATGGAGTCATGCTAGAAGGCAAGAATAGACATATAATGACATGTCCCATATTGTGAAGACTCAAGGGGGCAATTGCATGTCATTATACAAGTTTGGTGACTCTTTGGGACACATCAACTCTCAGAATGAGAAATCTCCCAAACTAGATTTCATATCATTTCCTGACCTTTATTCCTTTCTTGGCCACACCTTTTTAAATTAAACTTCAATGTTTCTTAGTTACATTTTAGCCTCTGATACAACAGGATCAAAAAAGAATAGTTATTCTGTAATTACCACCTTTACCAACTAAGTAGACTACATAAAAAGCTTTAAAGGATTTGTAACTCAACATCAATTCTTGATGCAAGTAATATTTACTATACATCTGCTCTGTGTATTCTATTGTTCTAGACACTGGGTATACAATAGTGAAAATTATATGATCTTTCAGTTTGGGTGGGAATGGGAAGTGAGGGTTGATAATGATCAAAATATTCAGAATAGCAACTGTTATGAGAGTAAATACCGGGTGCTATTGAAACAGCTAGGACATATAAGAGTCTTGTTTTCTCTTGAGAAGTTCAGTATGGCTTGTAGGATGAGTAAGAGTTATCCAAGTAAAATGGTAAAATGTGTAATGGGAAAAGGAAGCACCATGTCCTAAACAAAGATAAGCACTTTTGTAAGTTAAGGACTTTTAAGACATACTAAGGCAGTTAGATTTTATCTGAAAGGAGAAAGACACCATCAGATATGCAATTTTGAAAGCTCACTCCAGCCACAATATAGAGGAGTAAAAGAAAATGGCCAAAGTTCCATTACCACGTCTTACACAAAACAATACCTTACACACACACACACACACACACACACACACAAACACAGACACACACTAAACCTTCTCTCACTTCAAATTATTTATCTAGTGTCTAATTAGGGTTATACTTGTTTCCAAGTCAAATAAAATTACTTTAATAGTAATAATAGACACAAGTGTTTTCTAAACTTGATATTTTACTACACAGAAATTTTCAAAAGTGTATAGAAATGTGAAGGTTAAATACAATCAAAACTAGATTATATAACATAAATATTAATTATTACTCTATAATCAGGAATATTTGATTGCTTATAATGTCTTTTTATAAACTGCCAAATAACAGAATTTTCTATTTGCAAATCTGATAAATAAAAAAAGAAGCATGAACTTCAAAGTTTCCCAAAGTGGAACTAAGTATGTCTTCTCAACAAATGAAATGCTTACACATGCCTACTCATTCAATATGAAGGAATTATAGATTATCTTCTAAAGGATAAGTTCAAAACGTTGGACATCTATGGTCTTTACAAATAAAAAAAAAAATTCCCTTTACTTTTAGAACTAGAAAAGTATACCCTGCCCTTTTCCGGCTGATGCATATTTAGTAATGGTTTGAGCACTAACGAATTAAAAAGTAAAATAAAAATAGTGGAACTTAAAAGTACGTTGCAGCTGAGGAAGCCCTGGACTAATCTTCACCGGCAAGAATCAGAACCACGGGTAATCAGGACACAGTGTGGACGTGGATGGAAAGAGAGAGTGGAGAACCTAAGCTGAGTCTGTATGTAGGAAACATTGCTACAAACAGAAAGCTGAAAAAGACATGTGAGGGCTAGAAATCTGCAAATGGGATAACTAAGAGAAAAGATGAATTCTTATTTTAAACATATATATTAATTATTGCACAAAGCCGGTAGGATTTTGCAGCTGGAAATATAAAACTTTATTTCAGAATAAATTTATAAAATCTTGTTTGAACAAGGGAACTTGCAGCTGGGGGAGGGCAAAGGGACAGAAATGATTTTTCAAGTAAGTCACTTTAATAAAATATGCAAGCCCTCACTTTGACACAACCATAGAAGGGACATTCTTGAATCAGTATCAAAGTGGAGTAAGGCATTTTGTTACGCAAAAACAATTTTTGGCTCCTCGGCTAACAATTTTTTTTTTAAATGAGTACTTGCTAACCAGTTTCCGGATTTCTGTAATTCTGTGGGAATTCTTCTGGAATTACAGAGAATAAGAATTTGGCTCCAGGTGACGGTTCATCAATTCCTCAAATTTGTACTTCAAAAGATTTTATTTTCCTCTAAGGATAATAAAGCATTTTGTCATCTGGGAAGTTTACCATCACTTTAGAGACTAAGCTTCTTTTTACATTAAAAACAGAAAAACAAAACAAAAAAATGTTTTATTTGTTTAAATGACTTTATTTACCTACAATTAGGCTGCCTTCTAACAAAGTTAAGAAGGGAGTAATGATATGATGTCTATACTCACAGTGTGTGCTTCGAGTTAGACTTCAGCCAAAATTCTTGGTTAAAGACCCATCAATTTATAACTATAAAATGTCCAATGATTTCCTTTAAAATAGCTTAACCCTTTATTGAGATAGCTAATCATGAGAGTAGGTAGGCAATAAAGAATAATACCTTCATTTTTATTTTCTAAATTAAAATAATCTACTAAAGCATATCTTAGTGCTTTCACACAATCTTTCACTGTTACAGATTTAAGTTAAATCCAGTTACTTAATTTAAGCATCCTTTCTATGAGAGGCATTTATCTTTTCTCTATATTCCCAGTTCTAGGATGATATTTATCCCATAGAAAGTTCTTAGTAAATACTGGGTAAGAGAAAAATATGGGCTTCAACCTTAGTAAGAGGCTTTATTTAAGTCTGAAAAACTAGAACATGACACTAAAACAAATGAATCAAGTTCCCTTTTACTTCTATTGGTACGTCCTGAAATTTCTGAAACTTTTCTATTTACGTTGCTCCTAAGCACTGAAAGAGAAAGACCAAGAATTTGCATAAGAAATTTGTTCTCAGAGTTGAGTCTAAGGACCCTTTTAGTCTTAAAAACTAGTGAGAGTACCAAAGAGCTTTTATCTTTTTTATATCTACCCATAATCACTGTATTAGAAGTTAAAATTTAAAAAAATAGTAATATTTATTAGTTCATTTAAAAATACCAATAACCTTTCCTGACCAGGTGGTGGCACAATGGATAGAGCATTGGACTGGGATGCAGAAGACCCAAGTTCGAGACCCTGAGCTCGCCAGCTTGAGTGTGGGCCCATCTGGCTTGAGCAAAAGCTCGCCAGCTTGGACCCAAGGTCGCTGGCTCCAGCAAGGGGTTGCTCGGTATACTAAAGACCCACGGTCAAGGCACATGTGAGAAAGCAATCAATGAACAACTAAGGTGTTGTGATGGAAATGAAAAACTGATGATTGATGCTTCTCACCTCTCTCCATTCCTGTCTGTCTGTTCCTATCTATCCCTCTCTCTGACTCTCTCTCTGTCCCTGTAAAAAATAAATAAATAAATAAAATTAAAAATAGCAATAACCTTATTATATATTTATGAAAAATAACAAAATAAAAAATATATAATAACTGTGGTATTTTACAGTTTTGAAAATCTTTTTAATATCTGACTTAGTTAGTAGAAAACAACTGAATTCTCCTAACTGCTTCTGTATTTAATTTCTTGCAGTTTATTATGTTGGTTGAAATAGATTTTTTTAAAAATCTGGTTTCACACAGACATGTAGTTTGAAAGGGTAGAAGTAGCCCTGGCCAGGTAGCACAATTGGTTGGAGTGTCATCCTGATATTCCAAGGTTGTGGGTTTGATCTCTGGTCAGGCAATGTACAAGAATCAACCAATGAAAGCGCAAATAAATGGAACAACTGATGTTTTTCTTTCTTTCTCTCCCTTTTTCTCTCTAATATCAATCAATCAATAATTTTTTTTTAAAAAAAGGGAGAAGTATTTTTATAGCTTTTTCATGTACTTGTGAATATTTTTCTTTAATTACTATACCAAAACTTGACAAATGGTAGTTTCCTAAAGGTTAGTTGCAACATAGAATTTGAAACCACATCAGTGAATCTTTCATATTCTATTACATTAAAATCCTTTGGTCTACTTTGCATTACAAACTTGCAACATCATCCACTATTTAGAAAATGTTAGTTCATTGAGTCATGCAGACATTGAAAGTTCAAATCTTATCATGGCAACAAATATTCATAAAATGTTTTCCTTGAAGTGTCAGGTTCACTTTGTTCATTATGAGAAAATACTAAGTCTGAACAACCATAGCTTGTTTTTCAGCCATCCTTTCAGGTAGAAAAAAATGTCCTAAAAAAAATGTTTTAACTACATTTGCTAAAGTCTAAATCTTACTTTAACACAATTTTCCTTAGTCCTGTTGTGCACATTTGACCTCTAAATTTATTTTAATGTTATAACACTATTCAAGGGTATGCTCAGAGAAATTTATGTCTGTCTTTACTTTAATCTGCAGTTATCTCACCTGAATGGAAGATCCCTACATTGTACAAAGATTTTCAAATATTGTCTTCAATTTTTTATTTCTAAAAGTCTTAAAATACTTGATACATCCAAAATGTTTAGATATTTGTAAATTACCAAACACAACTGTGAACCCACCATCCAAACCAAGAACTCATAACTTGCCTCAATTTATTATCCTTTCCATAGGCTAACCCTCTGACTTCCTCCAAAATCAACACTAACCTCAATATTATTTATACAAATTTTTTCTTTCTGCCATTGACCATTACATTCAAAGCTTTGTTCGTGCTCACCTCTAGCTATAGTTCATTTATTTATTTTCATTGCTCCTTCTCTTCATCGTATTAATCTTCCATAATTTATACATGCATTTTCTTGTTAATGAACTGTTTTTTGATATTACCAAGAGTGGTGCTATAGCTCTTTTTATACACATCTTCTGGCACACATGAATAAACATTTATCCGGGTTATATTTATAGGAGCAGAATTGCTAGGTCATAGACTATATAAACGTTCAAAATTACAAGCTATTTCCAGATAGCTGTAGTGACTACACTCCCATGAACAATATATTGAAGTTCTACATATTCTTCTACAAACTTAGTATTATCAATTTCTTAATTTTTGATCAATCAATATATATACAATGAAAAGTCTATATCTTAATTTTCATTCTTTTTACTACAAAGAAGTTTGAGGCTTAATTCAAATAGTTTTGGCCTTCTATTACTCTTCTGTGAAGTGCATGTTCATGTGTTTTTCCTACTTTAATTAAATTTCCTTCCTTTTAATTCCTTTTTTAATTTTAGTAATATGTTAAATATTCTGGCCAAAAATCTATAGTCACATAAGATTTGGGATGACTATATGTGTTCATACATGTCCTGGTTAGTAGACTATTTTCTACTCTCTTTGTGGTGTCATCAGGTAAGCCAGTATTCTTATTTTTACCAAGTTTTTCTTTTCTTATTTTTTTTTTTTGTTTTTAGTGCCTTGCTTTAAAAATTTCTTCTTGTAGAGCATCGGCCCGGAGTGTGGAAGTCCCAGGTTTAATTCCCAGCCAGAACACACAGGAGAAGCAACTATCTGCTTTTCCACCCTTGCCCCTCTCTCTTCTCTCTCTCTCTCTCTCTCTCTCTCTCTCTCTCTCTCTCTCTTTCTCTTCCCCTCCCATAGCCATGGTTCAAATGGTGCAAGTAGGCCCCAGACGCTGAGGGTAGCTCCATGGCCTCTTCCTGAGGCGCTAAGAGAGCTCCGTTGAGCAACGGAGTAATGCCCCATGGGCAGAGCATCGCCCCCTAGTGTGCTTGCCAATTGAATTCTGGTCAGGGTGCATGTGGGAGTGCATACAGGAGTGTCTGTGTCTCTGCCTCCCAGCCTCTCACTTAGCAAGAAATAAAAAAAGAAAGAAAGAAGAAAATTTTCATCTTATCCAAGGCTTTAAAGAAAGATATTTACTATATTTCCTGCTAAAGATTTTGGTTTTTCCTTTTAATTTATTAGCACTGATCTATTTGGAATTGATTTTTATATATGTAAGATAGTATTAAAATATCAATTTTTCTATATAAATACTAAATTTTTCCAGCATAAGTTTTTAAATAGCTCTTCTTTCTTTTAATGACCTATGTCTTAATCTATATTTAGGCTTTTTTGTCTGTTTCATTGGTTAATTTCTTAATACAACAGTATAAATTAATATGTTCATATTTTTTTATCTCTTTTGAGACACAAATAGTAAGTCCTATAAGTGGGATTAAAAAATAACATGAAATTTAGGCCAAAGAGATACTTTTAATTACTAAAATTAAATAAAATTTTCTTCAAATGTCTATGTACCAGTGTGACAGATAAATTATATTAGCGATGTGAGTAACATTAAAACATAAAACTTTATTATTCATGATAAAATTGGGAATTTAATTAATGGTGTGATAAAAAAAAATATCATGATACCATTTTTGTAACAGTGTTTTCCTTAACTCTAAACAATAAATAAAGCTGTCCTTCCAAAGACAAAGTAGAACAAAGTTATTTGAAAGTTTGAATTTGAGGAGCTGACACATCTCAGTAAAAGGCCATTTGAGAATGTCATAATCAATCTAAAAAATCAGTCTCCTCATCTGCTTACCATCCACTCCACTGCTAGCTATATGTGTACTATAACAGAGAAAAACTAAGAAAATATTGTAAAATATCAAGAAAACACAGCTGATGAGCTAATATATGGGTTTTCATGCTGTCTAGTCACTAAAAAAATGATTGAAGAATCCAGCTTACTAACAAAGAACAGGATGTACAATGTGTTTTTATAGTGTATAACATGAGTAATTTTTTTCTGCCCTGACAATAACGGATTCGGTGGTTGAATTGGTTCTCAGAATACTAAATATTTTAATGTTTTAAATGTATACAGATAAACACTTCCTAGACTACAAAAGTTATTTGCTCAGGAAGGTCTGCTCTGCCCTGTCCACATCTTGTTCAGTCTGATCTAAATGCCTACGACATTTTTTTGTGAGCTACTGTTACCTCAGATTTTTGTAGAGATGCCTTTGTTGGTCCATGCATATGCTTTAAAGATAGAGCTAAAGGGCTTTCCTGATGGGCTGAATGTGAATGTGAGTGAAGAGAAAAATTATGCATAAATTCAAAGCAGTTAGAAAATAGATTTATCATCAAATGAGATAAGAAAATCTATGGCCCAGCGGGTTTGGAAACAGGGGAAAAAATGGGCTTTTGATATGATAAGTAAGGAATATCTATTAGTGAGAATGTTAGATTAACATTTGAATATATTAATTTGAAGGTTTGCCTGAAGGTATAAATAAATAGGGGAGCCATTGTCATATTATGGTATTTAAAGCCATTAATCTATTAAATCACAAAGGGAATAACTACAGATGGCTAGGATTAAACACCAAACTGATACCAGACCAGTTTCTTTGTTCAAGAAGTAATAAAATTAGTGTGTCATGATTTATTCTAAGGAAACCTTTGTTATTTCTTAGGAATATCTATTTCCCTCGGTACTTAATTTTATAACGTGCTTCATAATGTAGTCCAGAATCAATACCAAACTCATCAATTTAGGGTATAAATGCTTCACTTTTCTGAAAATCAAAACATATTTTTCATGTTATATTATTCCTTTTAGACCAATGGCAATGTTTAAATTATTTTAACACAGTGGGATAAAGTCACTTCTAGGTAATATACTTTTATTTCCCTCTTGGGCTGAGTAATTATATCTGCTTGTTCAAAGGGAGAGCCAATCAATTTTGTAGGCAAACAATTAAGTGAAAATGACTAACTTTTAATAAATGAGACAAAATCATGATGTAAAAGAGAGAATCAGAGACAGGACAACAACAAACCTAAAATTCTAACTTGTGATACCATCTACTTCTCTCATTATTTCCACTAATGTTTTTCCTACCTAGCCATACTTGTTATAAACAGTTGTTAGAGGCAGTTGTTACTAAAATGAGAAGGAAAAGGAAAGTTTCAAATATTGTTGTTTTTAGAAATAAATAAAACTTTGGAACATCTGGGCTCCTCATTGAGAAGTATTTTGGGTGAGACTGAAATGATTATGTAAAAGATTGTACAGAAAAAAGTACCAACTAAATTTTCTCTTTGCTGCCTACATTTGAAATCTCCTTTTACTTTCAGAGTAGTTTTTGTCAAATGTTATGAAAAATGTAATAAATTTATTTAGTTTTTCTAATTTTTAAATCCTTGAAGATTACTTAACTTTGGAATGTGGTTACCCAATATGCGCCAATGATTAGAAAAGCCAGCCACTTCATGCTCAGTTTTCTGCTTTGTTTGTTCATCACGGCAGTGTCAGAGTGACTTTCCCACCCTTTTGAGAACTACCCAAACTTCAGAGAGGTGAAGGAAGGAGACATGAATGACACAAGATAATATAAAAGAGGAAATCAAAAACAAAAGCTTGGCCCGGACTTTGAGACAAATGTGATGCTCTGGGTCTGAACTAAATATGAGTTAGAGGGTTATGTTATCACCTTAGTCAAAGCTGTTGTTAGGCCAGTATATCTGTTGTCACTGGAAAAAATAGCATAGCCAAGTCACACTTCCCAATGGAGGAAAGTGTGGTGTCAGAATTTCAAGAAGGTCCAAATCAGGACACCTGTGTGCCAGATAGGCCCAGCTGCACATGTGGGCTGGCCAGTACTACAGGACACCATCTGCTCAGCACATGAAATGCCAGTTTATTTGCTGAAGATGGGTTTGAAGAATGGGATTCTTTAAAGAGAAAGTTCACAGCTCAGCTGTGACATCCTTAGCCTTTCTCATATTTTAAAATAAACAATTTTCGGAAGAAGGGATTAAAAGCTTATGCTTGAGAGATGACAAGTAGGGTATATTGCTAGCTCCAGAAGAATTGTCTCAGAAGTTCTTCAGATCGGCATTTGGCTTTTCATTCTGATGACTGATGAAGTATGACTGTAACTCTCAGAAAATTCCAGGTGTTAAGCATGTGCACATTCCAAAAATGCTCTATGTTCCTGTTGCTGGGTTTGCAATTATCAGACCAACAAGGGAATATTTCTCTTCCTTAGTCTTTCTAAAGCATAACAAAATATTTGGCCCACACCTTGACTCCCTGATCATTAATAAAAATCTGGTCAGAGTAAACAGAGTCAACAATCCAGAATCTATTGAACAATTAGTGTGAATTGCCTTTCTCTCCCAGCACTAGAACTGACATCAAAAAGAGGATAAACTAATGCTCATTTCTTTGAAATTTTGGGTGTTGAATTTCCTACACACTATCTTTAAGCCCTTGTTAAACAATGCTACCTTTTACTAATGATCAGGTATTTATAGTGCTTTTTCTTTTTCTTTTAATGGGTATTTATGGTTACTACCCTTGAAGATTAGGCAATTCTGGTTTCTTCATCAGACATGAGAAGACAAAGATAATGGTATAGGCACAGTTCTATAAAGTTGTTAAACTCCTATAATAAAATAAAATAAAACTCCACTATGGGGGAAACTATTTTATTCACTCTTTTTAGATTGGTAAAAGAAATAGAAAGTAAACTTAAATGTTATAATATGTCTATAGTTTCAATATCATCCTGAAAATGCAGTAACTATAATATAACAATGATTTCAAAAGTTACATTCAATATATCTCAATTCTCCAAGATCATAATATTTATCATAATTAACTTGAACCAAGAACTCATAATCTAAATTATTTCAAGATTGTAGACTGACTTGAGAAATTACTCACAGTTCAGATTAAATATCACTGATTATTTTTCTTCCTCAGTTGTTACAAGGCCTGCTCCAGTAAAACATGCTTATCTGTCTTCATATAATCACAAATACGTTGTACAAAGAGTGAAGTACATAAGAAAAATATTGACAAACTTGCTAAATTAATTGCACATGTAGTTGCTTCAATCTTTAATGTCAGTGATATCTTTCTACATGTTTCTTTTTTTTCATTTAAAATAAAAGTTTTTATTCCCCCACCTTTCACTCACTGTCTTTGGCAACCACCAATTTGTTCTCTGTATCTGAAGCTTGTTGTTTGTTTGTATGTTTATTTGCTTTCTTAAGATTCTACATATAAGCCTGACCTGTGGTGGCGCAGTGGATAAAGCGTCGACCTGGGAACACTGAGGTCGCCAGTTCAAAACTCTGCACTGGTCTGGTCAAGGCACATATGGGAGTTGATGCTTCTAGCTCCTCCCCCCCCCCTCTCTCTCTTTCACTCTGTGTCTCCTCTCTAAAATAAATAAATAAAAAGAAATAATAAAAAAAAAAGATTCTACATATAAGAGCGATCATATGCTATTTGTCTTTCTGTACTGCTCACAAAAATTAGGAGATATTTTAAAATGAGTATGAAGTGTAAAAAAAGAAGCTTTTGATTTTTTTATTAAACAAAAACATCAGAAAAGCAAACAAAAGTCAAAGAAAGTTGTTCAATTATGCAAAGGAGATGCAAAGCCAACTTTTATTTCATTGGGGAAAATGCACTATATAAAAGACTAAAAGTACTGGAGCATCTGGATGCTCCCTGATCCCCTAATTATTGTGAGCAATGCTTTTGACTTATTTCACTTAGCATAATGCCATCAAGGTTCATTGATGTCATTGCAAATATGTACATCTATTTATTTAATATTATATAAATATTTATATAATATATACATATCACTATCTCTTTATCAATTTATTCATCAATGAGTACTTAGGTTGTTTTCATATCTTGGCTATTATAAATAGTGCTTCAATGAACATATGAACATGTAGATATTCAAAAAAACATATATATTTTTTTGTTACAGTGACAGAGAAAGACAGAGAGAGGGACAGATTGGGACAGAGAGACAGAAAAAGAGAGAGATGAGAAGCATCAATTCTTCATTGCGGCTCCTTAGTTGTTCAGTGATCGCTTTCTCATATGTGCCTTGACGGGGTAGGGGGGGCTACAGCAGACTGAGTGACCCCTTGCTTAAGTTAGCGACCTTGGGCTTCAAGTCATTGACCTTTGGGCTCAAGCTACCAACCATGGGGTCATGTCTGTGATCCCATGCTCAAGTCAATGACCCCTCACTCAAGCTGGTGATGAGCTCGTGCTCAAGCCAGATGATCCCACGCTCAAGTCAGCAATCTCAGGGTTTTGAACAAACCTGGGTCTCCATGACCCAGTCTGACACTCTATCCACTGCGCCACCACCTGGTCAGGCAGTACATATACCTTTTCGAATAATGTTTTATTTCCTTTCAAAAATACCTAGAAGTAGAATTGCTAAATCATATGATAGTTCTGTTCTTCATATTTTGTGGAACCTCAATACCGTTTTCTATAGTGGCTGCAAGAATTTACATTCCTACTGATAGTGTACAAAGGTTCCCTTTTCTACATAACCTCACTAAACACGCTGTTATTTCTTGTCTTTTTGATAGCAGCCATTCTAACAGGTGTGCATCTCATTGTGGTTTTAATTTGCATTTCCTTGATAATTAATGATGTTGAGCATATTTTCATGTACCTGATGGCCATCTGTACAATATGGCCTAATGACCTGATGGCCATCTCAATCTCATTCTCCTTCACAAATTAAAATAAAAAAATCAGTGATCCTCCCCATTTATTTCAGAAAGACAGAACTATTCAACAACATTAAAACCATAATCAAATAATTCTGAGTCTAAAGCTGAGACATCATGAGACCACAGATATTAAAATCTGAGCTAGCTCATGGTTCACTTTTCTAGCATCTTCTTCTTGCTTGACTGCTTCTCTAAAATATTTACTGTGCTCTCTGCACATGGTAGAAGCATATAGAGTATTGAAAAGATTAAGTGAGATAACACAAACTTCTTGACATAAAATGGGTTTTGAAAAACTATCAGTTGTCTTATCTTCTAGAAGCAAGACATTATGTATTGCTCAGTATCCCACCATAATAATGTTGGCTGTAAGATATCGCTTGGCATGTACTGAAAATGTATGGTAATACCATGTTCAATATCAGACTGCATTATCTATGAATGGGCAATGACTATAATTTAGACTTTGGCTTTTTAATCCTGTTTGGTTTTGTGTCTACATCACAAGTCGCACCTAATTGTGTTTTTCCTTTCTTTTCTATACATATTAGCTGCATAATACGATTTCTTCAAATCCTTATATTAAACTTCATTATGATTGTTTTGGGATCTTCACTGATAACATGAATTTAAAATTATTAATTTGTCTGTTGCTTTGGACATTCAGCCTACTAAATTCCTTAAGGTGTTCTAAATAACCCTTGAAATATTAGGATATTTTGTTCTCAACATTCAGAACATTATCTTCCGTTAGTCTCAGCCTCTCTCAAAAGTGGACTTCTTAAAAAAAAAAAAAAAACAACAGAATTACTGGAGAGATTGGGCTATACTTTTCTTTATTAAGAACCAGAATTATATTTTTGGTCTTAATTTTTAACTGCCAGTCCATCAAATATAATTATTATTTTGTGTTGAAAGCTTGTGTTTTCTAACAAGAAGTCATAGAACACACTCCAATCCAATTTGTATTCAATCACTGGAGTGACTATGGCATAAGACGTGAGGTTGGTCACTTAGGCTTTAACAATGAGAACCAAAAGAGACAAAATTTGGTTATAATGTGTTGTAGCTGGTGTGGCCAAGACTTCTTAGAAATGTAATTTCAAGATTTTTCTTGTTAAAAAACTATTTCCTTCTGAAGAGAATTAGAAAGATAGCAGTAGGGCAAATAGACAAGCAGGAAAATTTTATAAGAATTTCCAAAGAGCATTTTGGAAGCATTGTATTAATTTAGACAATTGCAAAAACATTTTTACTGAGTTAAGCAGTAAAAGTGCTTTTTCTCTGAAATTTTAATTGGATATGCTTGAATTTTGAAAAAATAAACTTTCACAGACTTATTTTTTTCACAGTTCATGCATTTACCTAATAAGTGGCACTTGAAAAAAGTGTGTGTCACCAGACTAGTCTCTAGGGAATTATACTGAGTATGATTTGTTCATGCCTCTTCATTCAGGAAATAAGTGGGTTTTAGGTGGGAAACTTACTGCTGGCTTGCACTCATTGATTACTTCCTGAACACTATAATTTTCTGAGAAGTAGTAAACATACTACATAAATTTTAACCAGGTCCTTCTATTGGAGAAAACTTCATTACAAAATACTATATATATATATATAAATTTTAAAACTATAAACTCAACTAAGGGTTTTTCATCTTAAAGTCCCAATCATCACTTAAAGGTTTAAAATTGTAACTTCAATACAATTTCATGACTTCAATTTCATGACTAAGAAAATCTTTGGAACTTTTGAAATTATTTCAAGAAATACACATTTTCTTTTACATCCTCACCTTCTATGAGTTATTTGGGGTTTTTGTTTGTTGGTTTCATTCTTTCTTTCTTTTTTCAGTGAAAGGAAGGGAAGCAGGGACAGACTCCCACATGTGCCCCTAGGAGATCCACCCTGGCAAGCTCACGAGGGAGTGATGCTCTACCCATCTGGGACATTACTCCATTGCTCCATAACTGAGCTCTTCTTAATACCTGAGCTGGAGGCCATGGAGCCATCCTCAGAGCCCAGGGCCAACACACTCCAATCAAGCCATGGCTGCAGGAAGGGAAGAGAGAAAAAAGTGAGAGGGGGAAGGGTGGAGAAGCAGATGGTTGCTTTTCCTGTGTGCCCTGGCTGGGAATCAAACCTGCACATCCACACACTGGGCCAATGCTCTACCCCTTAGCCAACCAGCTGGGGCCAATTCATTATTTTACAGAAACAACACAAAGCCACTTATAGCCACATATTTTGAATATGGTATGTTAACATATGTAAAAAATATATAGCATTATTTATGGTAATAAAGTTATAGTCTAAAATAAACACATAAACTTCTGAAATTAGTTTCAAAAGAGTTCTAAATGACAAAATCAAAAGAATGAGTTGTCTGTAGAAACTAATTTTGAAAAATAATGTTAGAGTGTGTTTATTTAAAAAGAAAATCTGTGGCATCATTTTCATCTTGAATCTTTATCAAATTCTTTTCTTTGATGTATCTTAGCATACATTCTATCCCTCCACCCGCCCTTTGTGGTAGCAGACCCCTTCCACTAATCTATCCTGAGGTCACCAGATGCCTACTTTCCTGCTAGTGCAACTTTGTTATTTCTTACCATACTTATAATTTCTTTTAAGTCTATAAGTTTGCCTCTTCTCACTTATGTTTTCTTTAGTGAGTTGTAAATGATAAAATTAGGAGCAAACTTCCTCAAGGAACAGTGGATCATTTATAAAGAAAAATAATTTTATTTCTTTTAAAGTATTTGGGGGAAAAAAAAGGCATACGTCACCTCTTTACATTATCAATGTGATGTCCTACATGAAAAGACCTTTTCTTGACTGTTTATGGAGATAGTCTTACTCTTCCATGTCAGCTTGAATTCCCATTAAGGGAAGTAGAGTCTTATCCACGAAGAATGACAAAAATAACTATGTTGCATTTTCTGTTAATTAGACAGAGTTTTTATACAGAGATTGATCTCTAGTTTTGTTATCCTCATACTTTGCATACAGCAGAAAGCAGAACGTTCCCATTCCTACAATAATTAAAATTTAACAAAGAGATACAAGTGTTCATTATTAGAAATCTTAATAAGAAGAGAAACTAATCAAATTGCTAGCTCTAATACTGTATTGGAAATGGAGGGATGAACTGGCCAATTTCTAGTTGCCTCTTTCAACCTTAAAATTCTAACTGGGTTCCACAGAAGTCTACATTTGTTTATATAACTATATAGATTAAAGACCTAGCATACGTGTCTAATAATTTTTTCTGTGATTATGGCATCTAATAAACCTAAAAAAAGTAAGTAAGCAAGGACAAAGTTGACTGATGTATCTGAAGAATTTAATCACATAAATTCGGAAATACCAGTAACAGCTTTCTAGCTGGGTTTCTCTGGCCTCCAATATATCTAAGGGGCAGTTTAGAATAGTGATTGCATAAACATACTCAAGTGAGACTGCTTGGCTTTATATCCCAACTTTGTCACTCACCAGTTGTACCCAGGGATAAAGTAGAAAGAATAAGCTAATCAATGACATTGTGTGGCATATAAGAAATTTAGATTTTATGCTCTAGAAATGAACATTAAGTAGAGAAGAGCCTATTCAGATTTTTATGTTAGAAAGTTCAAGTTGAATATAGTGTAGAAGATGGTTTGGAAAAGTACAAAACTATTACAACAATGTAACAGTCCAACAGGATATGATAATGGTCTGCATCAAAGCAATGACAATTGGTATGACAATCAAGCAGCAAAACAGATAAATATTAAGAAAGGCATCCTACATACTAGAGAAATAGTAAAAACTTGGTTGCCTGACTCCTGACAATTTGATAAAAGTTTTAAGTTACGATATAAAGATTTTTTCTGTATATTTTTCTGAAAAAAACTTTCAAAACATCTGAGCAGGCAAAATGGCTCAGGAATTTAATCAAGCTAAGGATAGGTAGCTGCATATGTAAAATAACTTCAAAGAAGGAAATAATATCAGCAAAGAAGAGGAAATGTAACAGAAAGAAAAGAGGAGTAAAGAATGAAAGAAAGAAAAAGAAATGATCCAGGAAGGAAAAGAGTTGTCCTATCACAGAAGCAAAGGGATATACAAGGTATAAAGTATACACAACAGGCTATAAAGTACAGAGGGTGTTTACTGGGAAAAAAAGACTTTGATTTCAAGATAAAAATTAGCAAAATGCCTGTTGAGCCAAATTTTAAAGGTTTAAGATGAAGTAAATCTAGAATGAGCAAATGAAGACTATTATTTGAATGTGATCTGTCATTTCAATTGGTTTTAAATGACAACTTATCCCCCAATCCCCACTATTGGGTGAAGTTTGTTTTAGTTCATTATTAAATAGAAACATTTATCAGCAAACTGTTTCTAACACGCTGAATTCATCACGCACTTCACTGAGATAACTTTCACTCTCAATTTAACATTGTTAAATATTTCCAAATCTCCTGAATCATTAAAAAAAGAAAAAGAGAAAGAAAAAATGTGAAGAGAATGAAGTAGGAATAATGACCCTGAATTTCTGAGTCTTGCTAGCAGGACAGCTGACACTCAAAGAGGGTTGTAAACCTTCCAAAGTCTCAGCAAGCTCTCCGGCCCCAGGCACTGTGAACAGAGTGTTGAGAAGCTTGCCTTGCAGAGGCTATCTACTTCGGAGAATATCAAATTAATGTTGTTGGCAGCGGATTCTAACATGTTCTTCAATTGTTTGTGTTCTTGTGCTTAAATAACTCATATTGCAGTGGTTGTTAGGACTTCCACTCATCGTGATTATATTTTTAATGTCTGGTGTACCCTTGCTTCTGTGTAGTTTCACCAATTACTAAGCTACTTACTATTTTGCTTACTTCTTACATGACAACAGTAACTTAACATTCTTCTTAGTGTTAACATGCAATACAAGAAATGTGATAGTGTGTGTGTCTTGTCTTGTTTTGTTCTCTTTTACAATTCTTGGCCATAGTGCAATTGAGTTCATTTTTTTTTCACGCACATGACACGCAGTAGTTCAGTTGCCCCTGCCTCACTTGGTGGGGAAGAGTAAAAAGCCACTCTCTGTTTTGTGCACGAGCACTCAACCTTAAGTATTTCCATAACGGGAGCATTAAAAACGGCATTTAGCACAATACCTATGTGCACTTTCCTCTTCCTCCCTATTGCTCAGTATGATAAGTATTATTAGTAATATGGCAGCTGTTGTTATTATTGTTTTATTTTACAGGTTTAAAAGTAAAAAGAATCAGAATTAAGTGACTTTTTCAAAGACATTCAGATAATGAGTAGAGAGCAGGAATATGGAGCCTGCTGGGAAATAGGTGCTGTAGGACTACTACAGAGCATCTGAGGAACAGGTAGGAGGGCTCAAAGCAAGGAGAACACAGTTGCAGGCTCTAAACCTAGACAGGTTTCCCTGTCTGACCAGAGTGTTAAGGATGTCAGCTGAACCAACTTCAAGCCATTGTAGGGAGGCCATAGATAAGCTGTCAGTGGGCACCTGGAGGCACTCAGATGCAGAGAAATAGGGAAGAGTGTGGTGGTTGCCATGAGAAAAGAAGAGAAATAGAATTTATCTAATAACATTCCCTTCTACTAGGGCAACAGTATATTGTATTGGAAAGAGTTGAAGAAAAAAGGGTGTGTGTGTATTTGCCTTGATGACAGTGAAGAATTCCTGGCAGGGAGGCAGAGATGAACACGATGTAGTGCTGTGCTTGCTTTTGTATCCATGAAGTGCTAACATACTTTGGTTGCTCAGAGTAGCAGCAATTGGTTTTGGAGGGCTTTGGTTTTCTGTTGTTTTTAATGAATCTATAGTTATACCCATGTCATCAGAAAAATATAAGAAAGAATAAAATAAAGGCCCATGATCCTCTTCAGTCCAGAATAACCTTAGCAAATTGTAGCAGCACAGCCAGGTAGTTGAATATGTAGACAGTAACATTACTTTGCCTAGGTTTGTATTTTGGCTTTCTCCACACTGCTGTGTGATTTGCACAAATTGCATAACCTCTCTGTGCCTCAAGAGAATTATTGTTTTAGCTTTTATAAAATATTCTATTACTTATAAATATAAGGATGATAGTAGGACTTGCTTCAGAAGCTTGCTGAGAAAATCAAGAGTTAATTTAAGTAAAATATTTAGAGTAGTGACAGGCACAGAGTAAATAATCAATAAATGGAATGTTTTTCTCTAATGTTATGTGTGCTATACTACTTGCAAGTCAGTTTAAGGAAATGATATTCCACAAATCACTCTTTTCTTCCAGTCCCCAGAAGAAAAACTTTCTCATTCCACATGATAAAGCATAATATGGTGAACTAACATCTTTTAGAAAATGTTTGGTTAGGTCCACCACTTAAAGAAGCCACTCCCCTTAATTGGGATGCTTTGATTCATTTTGACATTTAATGTACTTACTCATCATTGATTTTATTTGTTTGTTTTAGATAGGGTGGGGCAGTTGAAATGTATTATTATGAAATATAATATAGTTAAGCTATTCTGTGTACCAAATTATAATACATAAATAGAATCAACCAATTTAATTAGATACTCTAATATATTTAAAAGGATAGTTGATGCATATTTGTTCCTTTTTTTGACTATGAAAAAAATAAGCAACTTTTTAAAAATAATACCAATTTTGTGTTTTGCTGGTTTTATTTCTACATTTATTATTTGGAGACATAGATAAATCTGAACTAGTACTAAGACCCCAAATTATAATCTATTATAATTTGGAATAAGTGTAGTTGTAGAATAAGTGTCAGAATAATAATTCTGTTTTTAGAGCTACATAAATAAATTTCTAGAGTTAAAATACAGCAATTTAAGTTTGATATTGAAGTCCCTCTTCCTTAAAGGTTTCTCTGATTCAATTTACCATTACAAAGTTCAGGACTGATGGTATGAGCTCTCCTCAAAAGCTTCTCATTAGATGTTGGTGATATCCATGACCCAAAGTTGTTAGCATGTAAGGCCCATGGGAAGTCACTCTAAAATATTTGAATGGTGACTTTTCTTCTTACGGATGGATGTTTTTATAAAAAAAATAATCTCTCGTATTTTATATTAGTTGACCTCTTAGTTTGGAATGCTCTTAGTTTGGATGTTTTGTCTTAAATCATCCAACAATTAGAAATAAATATATCATTCTTCTTTAGTTTCTAGCAATAGTGGACAGAGGAGGAAGAGAAAATTATCTTCTATTTGCCTTAAAAGGTAATACTAAATTTTTGTTTTTCATTCTATATTTAATTGTCCATGTGCAACCTTAAAGCAATTCTATGCAATGCAAAGTCCATCTATTAATTATTATGAGTTTTGTTTTCTTTTGAATTTTGGTTCAGAATTTCTTTTTTAACGACTCAGTAAGAGGCACAGGCAGACACAAAATAGCTTAATCTTTTCAGTCATCAGTTAAATAACTATAAGCAGCTTTATCTGCTTTTTGCCGATGAGTATGAGTGACTAGAGGTATAATGAAGTAAAATGATTTTATAGGGCCGGTAAGGCATCATAGAAATAAAATTGTAATTCATTTCAAGGTTACATTAATAACAAGAAGTGAAATCAGAAGAGACTGAGTCTAAAATGGTAAATATATCAAGTATTATAAGAGACCTTTATAATAAAACAGATTATTTTAGTGTACATTTAAAATGATCGTGCAGGAAAAAGAATAGGAAGCGGCAATATTCTCCTAGAACAGAATATATCAGTTACCTTTCTATCATAGTGCTTTCTCTACCTAAAAAAAAAATATATATTGTACAATTTGAAACATCCTGGGCAGGAGTTTGTCAGAAGGGAGCACTAAAGAAGACCATGGTAGGCTCAAAGTCACAGCTGGAGGGAGTTCCGGTAACCGTGTCCCTTGCCCTCTCTACTCTAACAGAAAAATAAAATGATGGATGCTCATATTTAGATTATCATTAAAATACTTTTCTCTCTATTCTTGAGGTAACCTTCCACTTGTATCCACTATTATCAATTCTCTTCTATTTACAGTAAAAAGAAAAAAGCTTAGTGTAGATTGTTTCAAAATCTTTATTTTGGAAAATTTCATTTTAAAAATGATGTGCTTTTCCGTTATCGTTTGGTGTCAGTTGATGTCCAGAGGAAATAGCAGATATTTACTCTCCACCAAGGGAAAGTTGGGTTGGGGTTAGAAAAGAAGAGTATAAATAATTTCAGAAAGTGAGGAGATAACCTACAGAAAATAGAGTGTATAGTTTATTTCAGCAAGCAATTTTATGCGTGTTTGTGCATGTAAGTAGATACAGAATTTTTATTAAAGAAAATTCAATATACAAATATTAATGCTTTCTAATCAACTCTCTCCAGCTTCTGTTTCAATGTATTTTCAAGCATTCTTTTTTCACAACATAACTTCATTTAAACCAGTGTCCTTGAAATGTCCTAGCTATATTAGAAAATTATGGAATCTTAATTTACGTTAAGCCAGTTTCAGCTTCTTTTTTTAGAGACACATTCAGGAAGCTTATCTACCTTTAAAATGTAATTATTTTCCATAGTTTTATTCAAAATTTTAAAAAATGTTTTAAAGTTCTATAACATTGCATTTCAACTAATTAATATGCTTGTCTAAAAAAGACAAAGCAAGGAGTAAAGACTAAAAGAAGCTATTACAAACTCATGTCTAGAAGACTTTTTCTCCCCCCCCCTCAAAAAAAATCATGGTATATTGCAAAGGTAAAATAATTTTATAAACTGCAAATTTGTCTTTAAGATAACCTGTAAAAGCTGATACCTCAATCTTGAGAGGTTATGTTGAGCAACAGTGTGCTTAATCAGAATATATTTATTCATATGATATTGGAGAATTGTTTAAAATGACATTTGGTTTAGAAAATTTGCAATACTCTCCTTAGAAATTGAAGTATATAAATACTGACACTTAAATGTTAGTAAGAGTGCTACAACCTAATATTTTATCACATATATCATGTATATATACACATTCACTACCTCCTAAAACTCATTAGCAATAGATGCAAATGGAAAGTCACATTAAAACAATATGAATAGTTCAACAAAAACATTTTTGCTACTACTGTAGTAATCTCCTGAATATTACTATCTTCAATTTTCTGTCAGTTTCTGTCATAACTGATAACTGGGTCTTTGAAAGCAAACCTATGAATGAGAATTTTAACTCCCCTGGAAAACAGTGTATTTTCTCTGAGAGCCCTATAACTTATTCCTGAAATTCAAAGGCACATTCTCAAGGGATGTTTTACAAGTAATCCACCTTGCTTTTAACAAGGAGAATTCTTATAAATAAGATTATTTTCTTTATATGAAATCAAACTATAGTGAATCAAGAACACCTTAGGGTCATATAGTCTCATTTTCATTTTTATAGATTAATAATATATTAAATTTCTTTTTCATTTTGTTTTCAAGGGCAATAAAATTTTTATTTTAATCCTCTATTTCAAAAGTATATCAGAAAGAACTAAGTAGACAACTTATACTAAGGAATAGAAAATCAAAGAGTAAGTGTCTAATATGTCTACTTGAAATTGCATCCTTGTTCCTGTATCTCTGCAATGCATATATTTCAGTAGCATCCTTCAAGGATGGGGGAAAAAAGTGAGAGAATTAAATCTATTAGGCCTCAGGATGACATTTCATAATTTAGCTCATTTGATCAGTTGGCAATTTACTTACAGTCTTCTCATTCATATTTTTATATTATGATGAATAAAAATTTAGTTTAGCTACAATTCTAGAGCTTTCCTCTGTAAAAGCAAGTGACATCTTCACTTTTGAATAGTCTTTTGTAATTTTTATTCCATTATTAAAAATGAGAGTATTAAGAATTTTGTTGACGACATAACTAATAGAATAAAAAAAATAGAGACCCATATATATTCAAAGAATCATCTTCCCTCCTCAGAGAAGAGGTTTTTCTACTGGTTTCTTCACAACAGCACACATTGAGATTACCTGCTAAACAAGTGAGAATCAAGAATATACAAAGGATAATCCTCATGTATCTCCCTTATCTTCTTGCAATTCAACCCAGTGTTTTATTTTATGTTTCCATGGTCTCTGATATGTTACAATTTTTTTCACAGACCCAGTGACAAATTTTAAAGATCTAATATTGCAGTTAAATAAATATAATAAAATATATTCTATGGAACCACTTAGTTATGGAGAATATATGAGAAAATCAACTCAAAAATTTCAACTCATTTTTAAAATAAATAAACAATTCTTCAGTTTAATACACACATCCAAATAGAGTTGCCAACTGTTTAAGGAGCAGATATTTGGAGAAATAGCAAAATAAGCAGACATTATACACTTCTTTACATACAAATATACTATCGAAACATAAAAGATAAGCTGGCTTCTGGGATGCATCCTTCAGTCTAGCCCATGTAACTCCATGGCTAGGGAAAGTGCTGACATAATTGATAATTTGACTGAAGAATATCAGGTGTTGGGCTTCAATGGTGACAGAAACAAAGTCCTCTACAGAAATTCACAGAATGTGCATAAGTTAAAGAGTAACCTCAAAAGATCATTGGATCCAAGCCCCTGTCCTTGACTGACTAACTATTAAGCTCCTTTCAACAACTGATAAGGTAGAATTTGAAGTCAGTTGCATTAGAAGTATGTCTGGTCATTTGGATTGAGAGCACCTCTTCTTTGCAACCTTTGCCTTATCTCATGATGAACTTCTAAGAGAATGTTAAATTCGTATGGATTAAAAATGTCAGGGTGTTTTTGAGGGAAGAGAAAAAGTACAGTGATCGTGTGAGTGTGGCGATATGTGACATGGGTGAGAATATGAAAAGGATATGTATTCGTGTAGGGCATATGTATATGTATAATTTATTTGCCTTGGGACCTTAAAAAAAAAGCCTGTGCTTGACGACTTTGTATTTCTTTGCAAGAATAGCTGAAATATTTGACATTTCAAAGCCCAAGAGGCCTTCTGGAACTGCAAAACTGTCCCGTGAGAGGGCAGTAGGGGGCCAAGCGCGGCCAAATCTTTTCCTTGTCTGTCCAACCAGGACTGACCCTAGCTGTCAACCCTCACCCTGCCGCTTGCGTTGGGGTCAAGGGCGGTGGAGGATATCGAGAGTGCACAGAAGGCTTCAGTTGGCTCCTTTGATGAGACAAGGAAACCCGGGATCTGTAGGGCAATGAGCTGCATTCATGGTTTGACAGCTGTGTTGTGCGGAGTGCGTGTGCTGTTTGGCAAACTGGCTTTCGGTTTTGGCTTCCTACAAAAGGAGCGGAAGGGGGAGCTGTCGTGGTTCCCAGTGCCCACAGAGCCCCCTCTCCTGGCTGAGGCGCGCCGGCCACCGCTGGTGCCGAGGGCGTGCCCGTGTGTGTGTGTGTGTGTGTGTGTGTGTGTGTGTGTGTGTGTGTGTGTGTGTAACTGTTTACATGTGACTATCAATCTATTTGTCGGTGTGACAAAGACACAGAGACGCCCGCGGAAAGTTTCCTGTAGCTAAAGTGCCTCTGGGCTTTTCCTTGCTACATCTCCAGCACCGGGTAGACCGCGCCTAGGATGCTGTCATTGTCATTTCGTTATTTTGGTTCCTCCCGAGTGATTCATTTACAATTCTACAGCAGTGAGAAACGCGTGCCTATTGAAGCAGTCTGTGGCCTTATTTCTTTGAAGACAGAAAGTGGCTGGGAGGAAAAGAGAACTTGAAAAGGAATAAGAAGTCCTCCCTCCAGACTGTAAAATATAATGATTAAAAAACCCGGGACCCAGACTCATATTGCTGGAACTGGAATCCCGCTTTGCCACTTAAACTAGCTGTATGCAATAGGCAAATAGCTGCTACTCTGTGCTCAATTTCTCCATTTGCTGAATAGGGACAGTAAAAGCACCTAGCTCATAGAGTTATGAAGAGTAAATATATGTAAATCGCTTAGAACATTGCCCATTACTATGTGTTATATATTAACACCATCCGCAGGATCGCCGTGTTAAATTTGGAGGAGGACGATTCTGGCCACTTTCCCCACTGATGCGCACTAGATCTCAGTACAAGCCCATGTACCAAAGGAAAGGTGAGACAGAATCCTAACCCGCCAACTCCACGCCCTCCAGCACCAGCAGCCACCCGGCCACCTCCGCCCTCGAAGACCTGTTCTGGGATCTCCTCCCCACTTATGCGCGCCAACCCTGCGAAAGGTCAAGGGGCTCAGAGCAAAAGACGTTCTCAAGAGCTCTGGTTCCTCCCTCTTCTGGCTAAAGAGTGTATCAGGGGGATGTTTTCCTACCTGCCCCAGGTTTTTGCCTTTCTTACTGCCGCCGAAAGCCAGTCCTTGGTATGTGCCCGCAGATCGATTGGCGGCCTGTAAAGGCGTCTCCCCGCCCAGAGAGGACTTGATGGAGTTGAGTTTGGCTCGCGAACTGCCGAGCTGCGAGCTCTCCACCATCAGCACCGCAGCCAGTAGGAGCAGACAGCGGGCCGAGTCCTTGCCCCGCATCAATGCGGCCATCTCCGGGCGAGGGGTCCCCGGGGAGGCGCAAAGCCCGAAGGATGCTGATGCAAGGGGAGGGAGGACCCAACAGGGGGGCCACTCACTCGGGGCGCGGAGCCTCGCAGACTTTGTTCCCCCAACCCCACTTGGCTTCGGGGCCCAGCACCGTGTGAACTCAGTCTCGCGCCTCAAACCAGAACGAGCGCGACCCAAGCAAGACCCACTTCTCCACCAGGGCAGGAAGTTCTGTAGTAACTGGAAGCAATCAAAGGCGAGGCGCCTTCTTGCCAAGAAGGCGTGACCCGAGGTGCAAGAAGACTCAGCCCCACCGACTGCACCGCTTCCGCTGCTCTTTCCCCGCACCTCCGTGGTCCCGCCCGGATCTCCGCAGTCCAATTCTCCTCTTAATTGTTCAGAAGGTCTACACTAGTTTCTTTTCCTTCGGCATCCGTTGCTTTTCTCTCCTCTATGCTTTCCCTACCCTTTATGTCTCAACCTTTGCAGGACCCAAGTCCTCCTTTTCAGTGTTAGCGGGCGCTACTAGTGGGAGATCAGGAACCGCCCCTAGACACGACCTTCGAGGTCCGAGGCAAGGTGAGGTCTCCCCACGCGCGCGCACAGCCGCCCGGAAGCGTTGTTTCTCGGTTCACACCCGGCAGCCAAGCGCTGCCAGGGTACCGCCTCAACGTTCTGGAGCGCTCCTGCGCTCCGCGGAGTCTCCCGCTCTGTGTCTGCTCTCTCACCGCCGCCCCCTTTGCTTTTTATAGCTTCACATAGTGGTTTCTTTTTTTCTCCGCCCCCAATCCAAGAGTGACAAAGAGTGAAAACGCTTCTCTCACCCCTCACATTCCCGCCCCCCTCTTTTCCTTTCCCCTGCGGCTTCCCCTCTTGCTTCTCCTCCGCTCCCCCTCCCATCCTCCTCCTCCACACCACAATTGAGAAAATGGGTTTCATCCCCAGAGGAACATGAGGGCTCCTAACTGCTAACAACAGTTCCAGAGGGTAGCAGAACCCGCGAAAACAGTAGGCATGCAAATGTGGAAGTGACGAGCCTAGCCGCGACCGCGCTTGGGGACCACCCGCACCCTTCCTTAGGTTCCCATCTTCATTCCCTAACTCCGAGAGGAGCACCAGAAAAGCTCTGCAGAAGATTGAGGGAAGCGAGCATGTGGGTGTTAAAACTGCGGTCTGTGTACGCTCAAGTTAGGTTTTAGTCTGTGCCTCGCAGGGAATGAGTGAGGCTGGCTCTGAGTTGGAGCGCTGGGGGTGTCCAGCCGATTGTGGGCTGGGCGGGGGGTGCTTTGTAACACGGGAGAACCAGAGAAGAGTGGATGGTCTTATTCTTTCTCCCAGGAGGCTTTTAGGACTTTCTAGTCTCAAAATTCTCCGCCCTCCCCCCCCCCCCCACCTCACTACACACGCAACTTTTGTCCATAGTCTCTGAGGGACTGGGAGGAATGGGGTGTCCCTGAGTATGCTCCAAAGGTTTAAACCTCACAGATCCACCGGGCATCTTTACGCTCCAGGCAACTGACCGCGTAGCGAAGAGGAAATTCCAGGGTGGAATGAACCTGGGTAGAGGGCCGGTTGAGTACTGTCTTCCTCGGCTTCCTGACTTCTAACCTCTGGGAACTCCGTGGGAAACCTTTCTTGCTAGACCCCGCGGCTCCCCAAGTCTGGTTCGCTGCTGCGAAGGTCCAAGGTGGCTCCAAAAAGGGCTGGGGAGCTTGGGTGCGCGGCGCATGGGGGCGCCAGCGGCAGCGCCCGGCGAAGCGCGGTAGTACTACAAGAGACAAGTTGTCCACCGCAAGCGGTGGGCTTGGAGAGGTTTTGCAGGCAGACGCCAACCAAGGCTTCCAAAGCAATGCGAAGGGATTGTTAGGAAGTTGTCGAATCTTAACGCTTTCGCGCAGAGAAATCGAGGCAGTACAGCCCAATTTGGCGGCTAACTGCTAGGAGAGTGAGTCTTCTCTCTCCTGCTCCACGGTAGAATTTTTGTACTTGGGTGCCTTAGCTTTCCCACCTGATCCCGCCACAAAATAGCTCGACCAGGAGTATGAATTCCGACATGTTGCTAGGTGAGAATGTTAGTGACTCTTTTCTTTTCCCCAAAAGATTTGGACCAAGTTCATAGTGTGAATTTATAGCTGGTCTTATAGACAGCACCAACTTTGCATATTTCTCTGTCCGAATCTGTGAGTCTGTCTGCGGTGGAATTCTTAAATACACAGCCAAAGGGTGATTAAAACTTGAGGAGCCCTCAGGCACGTTTTCTTATTATTGGATTGCCTTGTGCTTCCTTAGGGTAAGATTTTCACATTTAAAATTTTCTTTTTACTTTTTAAAAATGTGCTTCGGAATGGATTTTTAAGGACAAACGGAGCATTCCAGGCACTTGTGGAAGGCAAAGAAACTGACCTTACTCTATAAATAAGAACTTGGGATTCAGAGTTTAGACCTTACAAGGGGTATATCTTTTGCCTTTATTCTGATTTGCCAATTAGAAAACATTAGAGAAATGGACAAAATTAAATTAGGAACCTACTGGTTCAGATATTTTTTCAGTAGTATGTTAAAGCAAAATTAAAAGACAAAATATCACTCTGCATCCATTTGAAGGGTGTGAATATCCATCATCTGCTGAAGAGCAAACTCAAATGAACCAAAAGAAAACTTGAAGATACTTTGCCTGTTTGTCAGTTTCTTCATCTTTTCTTTCTTTCTTTCTTTTTTTAATTTCAACCAAAAAAGATCCCACCTAACTCTTATGATATGTACTGCTAAAAGAGAGTTAAAAATTAAAATTCCCATGAATTCATTTACACAAAGTGTGTGTGTGTGTGTGTGTGTGTATATATATATATATATATATATATATATATATATATATATATATATATATATATATAATCACACTGTGGAATCAAATGCTAAAACATACACAGCTACACCTTAGAAAGAAAAAGTAAAAACGAATTTCATTTATGATCCAAATGCTCTTGTAAAATTGTGTAACAGACAGAAATAGACACATATAAACCATATGTAGACAAGTAGATATTCATATACAAAATCAACTAACTGCAAATAAACATAGTCTTTGGATTGCTGTCATAATCCCACATGTGTTTTCTCATATGTTTTTATAATTATGAAGATATAAGCTTCATATTTAATTGGAAAAATAGACTTTTTATGCCTCTTGCAATAACATCATTAGAGAGTAAATACATAAAAGCAATACCATACAGAAGTAAGGATAGGGTCCTCTTGTCCAGAAGAAAGTACCTCTGTGGACAGTTTTTCGTTTGCCCATCCTTTCCTCATACATTACTTCTCCAATTGTGGAGTTATTTTGGTTCCTAGAAAAACCACAATTGTCTCAGCAGTTATTTCTGGATCTTGGCTTTCTTCTGAATACTTAGCCCCAAGGTGAGCTAAATGTACACCTCATCTCGTTATTTTTGTTTTTCATATCATTGTCTCACTCTCTGCATTAGTGGCTACTTCTTACAACAGTTTATTCAGCAATAATTCATACAGTCACTGCATAGTTATTGAGTTTAGGACCTTGAAGATACGAAAGTCAGGGCCTTGGCAGTAGAGAGGTTGCAGTCTATTGTCAAGGTTATGCCTCACTGAAATCTGCCCTTACTAGGAACTTTCCTCTGTTCTCATCCACTGCTGAATTCTACCCACCCCAGTCTCTCCCGGGGAGCTGGAACTTCTGATCTGGATTACATTTATGTGACTTTAGGAATAAAAACTTAGAGACAATTTCCAAAGTTTTTTCTTTTCTCATAAGTTACATGTACATTTTAATAGTGTAGAAGGAAACAATACTCTTACATTTGTGGTTAAACTCAAGGAAAAGACATTAGTTGTAGTCATTTTAAGTTAGTAAGAACAAAAGTATGGTAGCATGGCAAACTTGGGGATGGTGTAGAAAAGTATTTCTACAGAACCCCCAAATCACCTTGTCCACACAAAACAGACATGAAAGACCTTCATCTTGTTGGCTATTAAAGGGTTTGAAAAGTGCAGTGGCTTTCCTCCATAATTAACCAAGGAACCTGGTTCTCTATTATGCAGAACTCACACATGGATTTTATTATGTAAGATTTTTATGTTTCTCACTCACCTGAAAACAACAACAGTACAAAATATAAATGTCAATTACATTTTAATATTTTTTTTGATTTTTAGAGAGAGAGGAGGTAGGGGAGAGAGACCTCGATTTGTTTTTCCACTTATTTATGCATTCATTGGTTAATGTGCCCTGACCAGTGATCGAACCTGCAACCTTGTTGTATCAGGATGATGCTCTAACCAACTGAGATACATGGCCAAGGCCTCAATTACATTTTAAATAATTTGTAATAAATGTAAACACTAGGGTTGTGAACACTTTTTTTTTTGTTTCTTAATAGGACTAATTTTCATGCCACTTATATAAAAAATGCATTTCCTATTTGTCCCCTGCTATAATTTCAACTGTTAATTGTCTTCTACCTTGATCTGATGAACAACAGGACCAGTTAATAAGAGAAAGCCTCATCACCCACATTTGAGGCACTATCTGTGATTGATACAAACATGCACAAGTGAAATGGCTTAAAGGATTTTCTAGTAGATAAATCAGAAACATTATTGCTTAACCAATGCTTATTTTTTGATCCTTAACATATCGATCACCTCTTCAGTACTTTATCTGCTATGCAAATGAAGAGAATTACTCAACAGATGTCTTCCCTAGGGCCTGTAACCTACCTACTCAAATGTGTACAGATAATATAGTCAAAAATTCAGGTAGACAAACTACACTATTGACATGTGAGTTACTTTAGGTGGAACTGAAATAAGAAACAATATCCAAATGTTTAACATCAAATATTATCCTTTATGATACATGATTTCTGCCACTTCTATTCATTGCATATCCTTCCTAGTAGTCCACTTACTTGAGCTGGGTTTTGGCAGTTTGTTTTCAAGATTCATCTTTGGAAACTGTACTATATTAAGCAGTGAAAGAGAAATATATTTAATTCTTGAGAAAATTTCAGTGCAAGAAATCTCATTTTGATGAGAAACAAAACAAACAACTTCTAGATAACCTGGATTAGGAGTTTGTAAACTTTGTTCCTTAGGTCTGCTGGGTTCTAGAGAAGTCCCACAAGGAAGTTAGAGATGCTCTGTTTTTGACAAGAACTCATGGAGAGGGTTCCGGTAACAGAATTTTTAAATGCCTGTTTTTGTTATTATTTTTATTTGGGGAAGGTTGTTTCAGTTGGTCAGTTTGTTGGTTGGTTGGTTAATTGGTTATTTGGTAGGTTTTAATCAATAGCTAACTTCTTAGATTTGGAAGCCACAGTGAGTTGGCCAAAGTATACTGTGACTCGCAATGTACCAACCAATAAGATGGATTAATTTCTACCCTGTCATTATTACAAATTATTTCTACAACCAACCTTACTCAAAAAAGAAAAGTATTAAAAATCTGTCAGTTTACTCAGAAATTATTTTGTCAGTGGAAACAGAGAATATTAAAAAATGGTAGGACAGGGTAGTTAATCCAGTCATGGTATGATGTATTTGTTCCTGATTATATAACTGAATTTATGATTAATGAAGATGAAAAATATTTCTCTATAGACTAAATTTCTCTGGGATTGAAAACTAATGGGAAGACAATTTGAAAAATAATAAGGAAATAGGGTCCTTTGTGATCATTTAAAAATCTGTCTTTGGAGTGTAATTGAGATTAGTAACAAAAATATATAAATTGTATTTAGTTTATCTTTGAATGATCATTTTGTAATAAATTCTACCTTTTGAAACTCGAAAAATAGGCTACAGTACTCAAGAACAGTTTGAAGTATAAAAAACCAAGATATTAAACTTCAATCAACTTAAGACATTTTATAGGTAACTGGCTTAGAATACATGATGTAATATAAAATGTTAATAACCAAAACATATTGAATGCATTATGTGCCGGGCTTGTTAATTACTTTATGTGTGTTACCTGTATTATTTCTTATTTGTACCCCATAGTTTATGCTTTGAGTGCAATGTTCAATATTAAATAATACTGAGAAAAGAGTAGCTTGTAGCACAGCAGGCCCTCATTTGTATTATAGGTGTCCAGTTATGGCAATATGTGGAGTGCACCTAGACAAGAATAATCAATTAGAGGAAACTGAAGGTGCTTTTGCCTCACTGCAGTGGGGCTTAACACTGATTCTTCCAAAGAAGCCAAGATAAACCACTTGGTAAAGGGCAACAAATAACACCAAGAATGTAAGTGGATGAGTATATATACTGCAGCTTTGCCCAATATAATAAAGCCTCTCGGAAACTAAATGATCACTTTGCAGAGAAACAATAAAATGCCTTCTACAATAAAGATGCTATCTCACTCTGCTCAGGCTGCTATAATAAAATACCACAGACTGGGTGGCTTAAACAATAGAAATGTATTGTCTCACAGTTCTGGAGGCAAGAAGTCCAAGATTAAGGTGTCAGCATATGTGGTTTCTTGTGAGGCCTCTCTCTGTGGCTTGCATATGGCCTCTTTCTCACTATGTAGTTCCTCTGTCTTTTTCCAAATTTCTTCTTCTTATAAGGACCACTAGTCATACTGGATTAAGGCCTATCAAAAGGACGTCATTTTAAGTTAATTACATTTTTAAAGACCTTATTTCCAAATGTGATTGCATTCTGAAGTGTTGATGGTTAAGGTTTCAACATATGAATTTGGGGGAGGGGCATAATTTCCTTTCTAACAGATGGATTTATAGGCATCAAGCATATTAAAACTTTGGGGGAAGAGTAACATTGCTGGAACTCGACCAGAGTTCTTGAACCTAATGTGAGCGATGTGTCATACACTTAAAAACATCATTTAAATTTTTCTATTACCATTTTACTTTTGGCCTGTGTTAATGATATTAACTTCCTGACCTTCCTTCTTAGTGTGAATTATGGCTAAACATGAACCCAGCTGACTGAGTCTGAATGTGATTGTCAAGATTCCACCGGGGCCCTGAAAAAGAAAACAAAGACTACAAGCTATGTGCCAAGAAGATAAGGTCATCTCCACATTTAACAACAGCACTTTGTTAATGAAAGATGGAAACAATAAAATACAGGAGTAGATGATACAAAAGTGAAATCATGGTGGAACAAAGGAAAAGGAAGTGGCAATCAAAACTAGAGTGATCTAGCAATCAGCAAGCTGTTCTGTTATGAACTCAGTTTGTCCGTTTGTTTATTTGTTCAATTTATTCAGTAAATTAATAGTCAGCTGGACTCTCAGTACCTTTAATTAATTCAAGGCAGTGCTAAATATGTGGAAGCAGAGGGAATATCTAATTTCATTGAAACTGCTCATGAAATCATTTTTGAATGTATATGCACTCTGACCACTAAGTTTTTAAATTATTAAGATGAGTTAGAATAACCTTTATTTTAGTTTAGTTTTTTATTGTTGTTGTTGTTCTTTTCTTTCCTGAAGTCCATTAAATGCTATTTGGTTGTTAGCATCAAGAATATATGTGCAAATTTATTACATACCTAGGATCAAATAGTATCTCCTAGAACATAACAACTGTTTATATGTTATAAAATTGAGTTAGCCTTATTCTCCAACATCAATCCTTTGCACTTTACAAGAAAATTAAATTCTTAAATATTTTATCAATTTGCCTTTTAGGTATCAAACTGTATTATACATTAGCATATAATAGAATTATTCAAATTTTGAAAACTGTTGTTTTGTTTACTTAACTCGAGAGCTGACATTAGGGCCAAGGATTATGCAAACTGCTCCTCTTTTTAATATTAAAAGGCAGAATACATTTACAACCTCTCAAGCATTACTTTCAAATTCACGAAAGTACCTGATTTTCCTGCTATATGTTTCCATAATATTAGTAGGTCATCCAATAATAGAGTTCACAATTACAAGTTCTGATCAAAAGTTATCCTTATTACAACACTGTTTATTTTCTTTAGCCAGTGTAGCTATAGCCTAAAAATGTTAAATATGAGTTAATTTGTATATTATCTGCCATTCATTTGTAAAACACCTTCTGAAAATAGCAGACATAATCATCTGTTTTTTGGGTTTTTTTGGTGGCCATTTAATGTTAAAATACCTGTAAGAAAACCACTCTAAGTAATCCCTCTAAGTAAAGATATATATATATATATATATATATATATATATATATATATATGATGAAAATGACAACTTATGATATTATTGTTTGACTAGAAAAGAGCTCCAGTTAACTGAAATGTGCTTTTAAAAAAAACAATGATCTTACAGTTATTGCAATTTTATAAAACAATGAGAGGTTCTAGTCCATGCAGCAGAGGGCAGTAATGCACATTTATTAATGGCAAAAAAAGATAAAGAGCTAGAGATTATTACAAAGTAACCTTTCTGGAAAAAAGTGGTTAAAGGCCTAGCTTATATCAGTGTTAGTGAATGAAAGACACATGACAAAAAGTACTATTTACCTCTTCCACGAAGAGGTTGCAATACTTCTCAAATCTTAGATTGACAATATTTAAAACAAACAAGCAGATAGCTTTTTTTTTTACCCAACTACCACAAAAAGCCTCTGTCTTTTGTCTCGGTCTAATCAGAGGTTGCTCACAGGTCATTAAAATCTACTGTAAAAACTCTTTTAAAACACTCAAAAACAAAGGCAAATAAAGTATGCTGTAAATGGTCTAATGAATGTGCAGAATATATTAGACACCTACTTAATCTCATTTGCTACCCCTTCATTCTCAAACTTTGCTGAAAAATAATACACCAAAATCCAAGAATCTCAGTGCTTACCTCTCTTTTAGCTCTTGGGACTGCCCTTCTCAGGAGCAATGTTTGCATATTTTTGTCCGTAGTCTTTAAACAACTACTTCAACAAACTCTTTCTCACCTCACTCACTTTATCCTGAAATGACCCATTTTTCTACTACTTGTGATACATGATTAAATAAAGGAGCCCCAACACAAGGAGGCAATGTTACTCAAAAAGCATAGAGGTAAAAATTTGAAAGTAGAATCTGGGAATACGTGATTACATACTTTTTAGACTCCTGTTATACAAAACCCTAGTGTGACAAAAACAAAAACAAAACAATTAACAACACACACACACACACATTAAAAATTAGGCATCTGAGAATAAAATCAGGAAGCAATGTATTCCATAGGCTCTAAATCAAAAAACAAAACTCCCCAATGAGAAGAAAAATCTGGAAATAGAATCCAAATTAAGCAGGCCAGAAACAATCTGGGCAAAAAGAAAAGTCTGGGTAAGAATTAGTGAAGGGAGAATGAAGTAGAACTAAAAAATATGAGGTCATTTAAAAAATTATTTCAAAAGCACAATACAGCCTGACCAGGCGGTGGTGCAGTTGTTAGAGTGTTGAACTGGGATCTGGAAGACCCAGGCTCAAGACCCCAAGCTCGTCAGCTTGGACTCAAGGTCGCTGGCTCCAGCAAGGAGTGGCTTGGTCTGCTGAAGGCCTGCGGTCAAGGCACATGTGAGAAAGCAATCAATGAACAGCTAAGGAGTTGCGACAGCAACGAAAAACTAATGATTGATGCTTCTAACCTCTCTCCGTTCCTGTCTGTCTATTCCTCTCTTTGACAATAGAAGGAGTGATGTAGAAGAACAATAGAAGAGCAAAATGGCCAAAAGAAGAAAAAGTTACTCTGACCCAACCCTCTCTTTAATAGCAAAGGAAAACTTAATTGACTTAGAAATGGGCAACAGAAAATATTATGGTTTTCAGTCTTACAGGATTTAATATGTGAACCAAGGGACTGGAATAGCATCACTGAAAGGAAGGAAAAATACAATGCCCACTGAACACATAAAAACAATTATCTAATATTTTAAAACATGCTGAAAGAAACTAAGATGAAATTGAAACTATGAAAAAAGCATCATAAATCAGAATTAGAAAAAAATCTAGTATTTTGAAAAAAGGAAAGATTTTAAAAGAAATGTTAACAAAAAATTATTTCAGAAATGAAGATTAAAGTGCAAAGAGCAAAAAAGCAACACATAACATTGTAGAACTATTAGATGAATAGGAGAGTCATTAGGTAAACCAAAAAGAAACAAGGAGAAAAGATAAAAGAATTAAAGAAACTTATAAATACAGAAGATAAGGAAAGAATATTTAACATACTTATAATAGTTTTCCCCAAATAAGAAACCAAAACACTGGAGCAAAACAAACACTAAATAAAATAATTTAAGAAAATGTTCTAAATTAACATGAATAAAAAATATTTTACATATCATAAAGTTACACAGAAAAAATAGACTACACCAGAGTAGACAACACCATAACATATTCTAGTTAAACTATTGAATTTGAAAAATATGTCCTTTAGTTAGTAAAAGTAAAGATCATGTAACTTTCAAAACTATTTGTTTTTTTGTTTGTTTGTTTGTTTGTTTTTACAGGGACAGAGAGAGAGTCAGAGACAGATAGACAGGAACGAAGAGAAGTGAGAAGCATCAATCATTAGTTTTTCGTTGCTGTTGCAACACCTTAGTTGTTCATTGATTGCTTTCTCACATGTGCCTTGACCGCGGTCCTTCAGCACACAGAGCAGCTTCTTGCTGGAGTCAGCGACCTTGGGTCGGTCCAAGCTGATGAGCTTTTGCTCAAACTGGCGACCTAGTGTTCTCAAACCTGGGTCTTCAGCATCCCAGTCCGAAGCTCTATCCACTGCGCCACTGCCTGGTCAGGCTCAAAACTATGTTTTATTCCAGGAGACAATTAAGTAACCTATCTAAAATAGTCACAGAAAGAAAATGTGAACCAAAGGCTGTGAATACAACTAAACTGACATTTGTGAACAAATGTTCCAAACAAAATAGTTTGTGGATCAAAAAATTGGATAATATTATTTACAAAACCTTCCCTAGAAATTACCAGAGAATAAGATTTAGAAAAGCAGAATAACTGGGAAGATATTGAACCAATGTTAAATATGCAATTACCTATAGAACTAAGAATACCTAATGATCTTCAGAGAGAGACAAAGTATTATATAATGGCTATATGCAGCAACAAGTTAGAGATGGTGAGTGGGGCAAAAACCAATCTCTTTGTGAATATTGATGTAACAAAATCTTAAAGTAGTAGTAAACTAAATGCAACAGTCCTCTTAAATAGACACCATGATTAAATGAGGTTTATTCAGAAATGTAAGTTTAGGAAATCCTAATATATATATATATAATATACATAATATATATAAAATAATGAAAGTTAGCATCTTTACTTAATAGGGAACCACTTGATGATTAAATTAGAAAGTAAGAAATAAGATGAGGACGACTACAATCTCCACTACTATTGAGCACTGTGCTATGGGTCATTCAATTGAGCAAGAAAAATAATTATAGCCATAAGAATTAAAAAGATTAAAGTAAAACTATTTTTATTGAGATATAACATAAGTATACATTTGGAAAATAAAAATAAAGAATTTACTAAAGAAATAGTTTTTGAACTTAATATCCAGTAATCACTAATCTTTACATATTAGAAAAAATAATTTAGAAGTTATAATGGAAAAGAAAACCCCATATCAATTACCAAAAACTAATAATACAATTCTTAGTTATAAACATAAGCTAAAATGTACAAAACCTTTATGAAAACAACAAATACCCTCAAAAAATAAAAATAAAAAAAGCAGACAGAATCAAATGGAAAGTTATACAATATTTTTTTGCGGCAGAAAACTCAATTTTATAAAGATGTCCATTATATTTGAATTAATTAATAAATTTAACTTAATCATAATAAAAATACATCATGTTTTTTTTTCCTTTTTTCATGAAACAGGGCAAGTTCATTTTAAAAATGCATTAGACTAAGTTAAAAATCTTTTGTGAAACTAATGGAGAATGTTCAAGAAAACTATAAAAAAGAATAATACTTGAAGAGATGAAGATAAGGCCTTAATTTGCTATTGGCACTAAAGCAGACATAAGACCAACCTGACACAATAGAAAACTTGATTGCATATGGACATTTAGTATATGATAGGAACAGAGTCCCAAATCTGTGATTTAGATGACTTTTAAAGCATTGACTTAACTAGATAGTCATATGAAAAAAGTTACAACTTGATCTATTTCTCATAATCTAACAGATAAATTTCATATGGATCAAAATTTTAATTGTAGCCTGACCAGGTGGTGGCACAGTGGACAGAGCGTTGGTTCTGGGATGCGGAGGACCCAGGCTCAAGACCCGAGGTCGCCAGCTTGAGCGCGGGGCCCATCTGGCTTGAGCAAAGGCTCACCAGCTTGGACCCAAGGTCGCTGGCTCCAGCAAGGGGTTGCTCGGTCTGCTGAAGGCCCACGGTCAAGGCACATGTGAGAAAGCAATCAATGAACAACTAAGGTGTCGCACTGGCAATGAAAAACTAATGATTGAGGCTTCTCACCTCTATCCATTCTTGTCTGTCTGTCCCTATCTATCCTTCTCTCTGACTCTCTCTCTGTCCCTGTAAAAAATAAAAAAATTAAAAAATTTTTATTGTAAAAAATAAATAAAATCAGACTGGCCTGACCTATGGTGGCACAGTGGATCAAGCGTTGACCTGGAATGCTGAGGTCACCAGTTCAAAACCCTGGGCTTGCCGGATCAAGGCACATATGGGAGTTGATGCTTCCTGCTCCTCCCCCCACTTTATCTTTCTATCTTCTCTAAAAAATGAATAAATAAAAAAATACATTTTTTAAAATAAATAAATAAATAAAATGGCCCTGGCTGGTTGGCTCAGTGGTAGAGTGTTGGCTGGGCATGTGGAAGTCCCAGGTTCAATTCCTAATCAGGGCACAAAGAATAGGTGCCCATCTGCTTTTCCACCCTTCCCCCTCTCCTTCCTCTTTATATCTCTCTTTCCCTCCTACTGCCAAGGCTTCATTGAAACAAAGTTGGCCCCAGCACTGAGGATGGCTCCATGACCTCTGCCTCAAGTGTTAAAATATCTGTGGCCACAAAAGAGCAATGCCCCCTGGTGAGTATGCCGGGTGGATCCAGGTGGGGCACAAGCTGGAGTCTGTCTGACTGTCTCCCTGCTTCTAACTTTGGAAAAATACCCCCCCCCAAAATAATAATACAATAAATAAATAAATAAAACACAAATGGTAAAAAGAATTCATGGATGAATTGTTTATAAACTTCTTCCAAATCAGGGAAATTATCTTCTGGTTTAAAATGCAGGAGTGATGCCTGACCTGTGGTGGCGCAGTGGATAAAGCGTCGACCTGGGAACACTGAGGTCACCAGTTCAAAACCCTGCACTGGTCTGGTCAAGGCACATATGGGAGTTGATGCTTCCAGCTCCTCCTCCCTTTCTCTCTTTCTCTCTCTCTCTCTCTCTCTCACTCTGTGTCTCCTCTTTAAAATGAATAAAGTAAAAATAAAAAGAAATTTAAAATGCAGGAGTGATAAAGGGAAAGATTAAAAAATTAGATTTTATTAAGGTGATATTGTTCATGGAAAAAATTGCTAGAAACAGAGCTTAGAAAAATGACAAACAGGAGAAAATGTTTGTGTATTATATCAGAGACAAATGGTGAAAATCCCTATTGTACCAAGAAATATTTTTAAATGAAAAATAAAAATCTAACAACTCTATAAAGAAAACAGCCTGGAGATATGAACAGAGAGCTTAGAGAAAAAACTGGATGACCTAAAATATGAAAAAGTCTGTACAATAATGAAAGAAATGCAAATTAAAATTATACCAAATATTATTTATGTAAAAGACTGTAAAAACCCAAAAGTTTAACATTATTACAGCAAGTCTGTGAGAACACACTCTTGTACACTGTTGATGGGAATACAATGGGGGGGGGGAGAGAATTTGACAAATTAGCAAAATTACATGTTCATTTTTCTTTTGACTCAGTGAGTAATCCCATTATTAAGAATCTATTCCAAAAATACACTAGTAAATAAGAAAAACAGACACACCAGTATTTATTGTAGTACTATTTGTAATGTCAAGGGTTTGAAAAGAATCTAAATGTTTGTAATAAGGCATTGGTTGAATAAACTCAGAACATATCTGCAATAGAGTACTATGTATCTATGAAAAGCAATGAGTGTTATATTTACATGCTTCTATGGCATGATCTCCAAGATGTATCATTAAGCAAAAAATATTTTTAGTAATCAGGTTTTTAGTGGTAGTGTTAGTATCATTAACCTGAGACTGTTCTGTAGCTTCTATGGGATACAGTATAATTACTTTTGTGTGGTGGGAAACCAAGATTTTTGATATTGGAGAAAAGAGAAACAGATTTAGAACCATGAGACTAAACAGAAATAAGCCATGTATATGGAATTTGAATTTTCTGTATCACTATTAACTATACTAAAAGAATCCCAGGGCTGTTTTTCAGAAAATGTTAACTTTGGTTCCGAAGAAGAAAATAGACTAAATCAACCTATCATTTAGGCAAATCAGATAGTAAGGAAATTATAAGATGGCTAGAATCATGTTTGAAGGATTTAGGAGCCAACTTAAGGACTTGGCAAACAAAGATCAATAGGAAAATACTGAAATGCACTGAAACCCATCAGTTCACTACAATATTTAAAAAATCATTGGTAACCTCAGGATGATGCAAATAGCCAGCTTAATGTTTTGGAAAATCATAAAAGAGAAAAAAAATAAGCTTTAATTCTGCTTTTCTTAACCTCACTATACCTCAGGATCCCCAAATAAGTTGTCAAGAAGTTTTCTTCATATAGAGATTAATATATGAAAAATAAATGATAGAATTATAAGATCATCATTTTGCAGTGTTTAAGGAGTTATGAAACCTAGGTACTCATCATCAACGTTAGACGACATTACAGAAATTGAGACTATCAAACATTATGTGCTGCTTGATGGAAGTTCACATTACCACTTATCAAATGGTCTTGCCAAAAAGTTGAATCTGAATCTTATCAAGCATCTATATTGAAGTATGAATTTCAAATATACCAGGAATGAAGGAACATGTTAAATAGCTCCATGGAGAGGAAATCACTAAAATCATGATCATGTGCAAAATTCTGCATAACAACTCAGTATTTATGAATAGCAGCAAATACAACAAAATGAGAAGAAAGAAAGGTGATAGAGGAAGAAACCTATGAATAAAAAACAGCTAACAGAGACATTAAACAATTGTAATACATGGATCATACATGGATCTAATTCAAGCAAACAAATTTTTTAAATTATACAATGAATATTTGATAAATTTAGAGTTACTGTCAATTTTTAAAAGGCAATCACAGTTACTGTGAATGAGTTTTCTTAGAGTCCTTACCAATTAAAGATACATAATAGGATATTTACAAGATGAGATGCTTTTATGTTTGGAATTTGTTTCAACATAATTTGGGGGAGGGGGGAGGGCATTGAGAAATAATTAAAACTTAATTGGTCATGAGTTGGTAATTGTGGAAGTTGGGTGATATGTACATGTGGATTCATTATACTCTTCTACTTTTATAGCTTTGAAAATTTCCAAATATAGGCCCAGGCCACCTGTTCAGTGGTAGAGCGTTGACTTGGTGTGTGAACATCCCAGGTTTGATTCCCAGTCAGGGCACACAGAAGCACCCATTTGCTACTTCACCCTTCCCTTCTTGTTTCTCTCTTCCTCTTTTTCCTGCAGCCATGGCTCAATTGGAGTGAGTTGGCCCTGTGGGCTCCATGAACTCCACCTCAGACGCTAAGAAGAGCTCTGTTGCTGAGCAATGAAGCAACACCCCATAAGGGCAGAGCATCACCCCCTAGTGGGATTTCTGGGTGGATCTTTGTGGGGTGCATGTGGGAGTTTGTTTCTCTGCCTTTCCCCTTCTCACTGAATAATAAAAAATAAAAATAATTAAAAAATTTTCAAATCTAAATGTGATGACAACAGCGGTAATGATACCAATTTTTAAGGCAAAACCTTCAATTATACAAACAGGTGGCTTTTGGGCAAAGCATCATCATGAATCATGATTATAGCATATTATAGTATTTTATATTCTATATTTTAGTTCTTCAAAATAACTCAAAACATTAAAACATTGGGTCTGTAAGTATCCTAAAGGTGTCATGAGGAGTTTACCCCTTCTAAACTATTATGCAGTGACAAGTTGGCTTCAGTGCCACTATTTAAATACAGATGTTCTTTCTGCTTATGATGGGGTTATATCCAGGTGAACCCATCATAAGTTGAAAGTGAGTTTGATTCACCTAACTTACTGAACATCATATCTTAAATATGCCTACCTTAAATATTCTTCAAAAAACCTTGGCAGCACAGAACACTGTAGAGTATCCTCATGATTCCATGGCCGACTGGGAGCTATGCTGCCGCTGGCCAGCATTATGATACAGTATATTACCACTACAGTGTGTCCGTAAAGTCATGGTGCACTTTTGACCGGAAACAGGTCATAAGTGCACCATGACTTTATGGACACACTGTATAACTATCTTAAGAAAAGATCAATGTGTATTGCTTTCCAACCAGAGTTTAAACTCTAAAATTATTAACTTGAAAGATGGTAAATCGGGGACCATCTTACTAGGAGATATACCTAAAACAAACATATTTTGACTTTTTTTCAAATGGCATCTGATATCAATAATATCATCATTTTGTTTCAATAATATACTTCAGACCATGTATTCTGATTTCACTTGGAGAAAAAATAGTGTACTTTCATTGACTCAGGTCCCAAGTCTTTTATAGTGTGAAAAGGATAACGGTAATGTAAGTCCAGAAGCCAGAGAAGAATGTAAGAGGATGTCCCAGAAATATTTGTGTAAGAACATAATTCTTATACCAATGTCCAAATTAATGCTATTGGTGTTAGAATTCATCCTTCAGGGGCAGGTTATACACTGAATTAAATTTTTAAAGAAAATGTTTACCTACAAGTAGACACTTACTTAATTGGATGCCCAGCTCCCCATCTCTTTCCCAGAAAACCTTTTTCTCTGTGAAGAGCCTCTTATTTACAGTCCTTATAGCTGTAGGGCAAGGTTTCTGGTGGTCACACTGCTACAGCACCATCTGCCTCCCTGGTTACTGTAGATGAATTTGTTGTCATATCTGAACCAATAAGGCCATTGAGCTCTCTCCTTCCTTGTGAAACCTGGAATTAACACTAAAAATAACAGTCTAAATCTATACGTATTATTGAGATAAGATAATGCAAACCCAGAGTCATTGATAGTATCTTCTGTCTTCTGAACAGGAAAAATAGAAGTCAGTCTTTGGTGAGAGAGATTGATGCAAATGGTCAGAAAGACATAGAGATTAGTGATGAGAGGGGGACTTATTAGCTAATATAAAAAATGCTCTATTACATAGATAAAGAAAAGGATGGGTGAATGGATGGATAAATAGGTAAGTAAACAGATACATAGATAGATATAAAGTAATAAAAATAAATGAATAACTACTGCATACAAAAATCTCCAAGTTATATAGTTATGCAAGGAAAGCATAATGCAGAAATACAGTCTATGTGTGTATGTGATTGTATGCATATGCTGAACATTTCAATGAATCTCAAACCTTTAATGTTAGTTTAATATTTGGAAGAGAAGTAGGATTGAGGGCAATGGGTTTTTATTAGCTACATTTCAATATTATTTTAATTTTTTCTAGCTCATGTGTATTTTTGTTTTATTAATGTAAATGTTAAGATACACTTATATCCAAGTATTATTTGAGAAGGTAGAAAAACACAATTTAAAAGTGTTACCATTTTGAGCAGGAGCTCAAGGGCTTTGGAAAAAAACATCTGACTTTAAAATAATTAGTAAAAGATTTAAAATTCTATCAATAAAAATTCTATCAATTTTCAACTATACTATTAAAAGAGAAAAGTAATTTTATTACAGCCTATTTTTGGAATGGAATATTTTATTTCTTTCATAGACTGGCTTTCTTGTATTTACTCGGGCAAACACTAAATAAATAAATAAGAATAATTTTTTAAGTATTCACATTCCTAGGAAGAAAGAAGCCATAAATGGTCTCAGTGGCAGAGGCAAGGCTGGGAATAAACATTCAGAAAAGAAACTTCAAAATATATAGTATTATCATTGTGAAGAGTAGAGCCTTAGATTTTCTATGTTTGTAATATTTTCCCAAAATACATTAGTTCCATGCACAGGATTTTACATTGACTAATGTTTTTAAAATATATTACTCTACATAAAACTACAATTGACAATAAAAATTGATCTCAAATGAATTTTATCAGCTACTAAGTTATCTTATACTTGCTGCATTCAGGCTTTTTATTTATTGAAGATTCTGATCAATAACTAGTCCACTGTTGTCCACTGTCAGTGGCAAAGCCTAAACTAAACTTCATCTGGACTTCATTTGAACAGTTTCCAATAAATTCCACTCAAGTAAGGACTGCGCAGTTTACTTTTTAGACACTAGAGGGAGATTGTTTGCAGTTTTACACTTTTAGGCAAATTTTGCAGCAAGGCTATGTTTTTATCATCATCCAGCCTTTGACCACATAAAGTCACATATAGAAACATCGCATCCTTAAGCCCTATCAATAAATTACATTTTGAAGAAGAGTCTTCTAACATATGTGGGATAGACACCAAGTTAGAGAATAGTTCACATTTGTTTATAAAATGAGATTCTAAATTGAGGACATTTAAAATAGGTAAAAATAACATCTAGCCAAAGTAGACCATCATTCAGACCTTGCTAATTTAATAATTTCATCATATTTACAAGTCAAAACAAATTTTAAAAATGTAATAGCTAAATTTTAAGAACCTCAGAGGATACAACTAACTTGTACTAAAGTATTTTGGTAAAAATGTAATTATATCATCTGTGTTCTCATCTCCTTCTTCTCTCCTCCTTCTTCACTCAATCCCAAGACACCAGCTTCATTACTGAACTTTCCAGACACATTTTCACCGTGAAACTTCTCTACCTACAACTTCTTCCTGCCAACGTCTGTGTGACTCATTCCCTGAACAGTTTCTTATTATTATTCTTATCTTTTCAATCAAGTCTATCTTACTTAAAATTGCACCATTACCACCACATAGCCCTCCTCATCTCTTTTAACTTACTCTATATTTTATTTTTCTCATGGCATTGATAAGTTTCTACCATTAAACATAGTTTACTTATTTATTATGGTGATTATTGCATATGTTTTCTACTAATTTGTATGCTCAATGATGGCTAGTATTTTATTCTATTTCATATATCAATGTATCTCTAACACCTAGATTAATGTCTGGCACATAGGTGGTATTAACACATAAAAAACTTAAATTCACTCCAAGTCAAGTCAATAAAATATTATTGCTTTATTCTTGAATTTAATAATATTTTTATAATCTTGACATCTGTTATTGAAATAACTTCTTTCCTCCCAGGAAAACTTGTAATGATAATAGCATTATCTTTCTTTGAATAGAATCTTAACCCACCACTGCTGATTGATAACTATTGTATCTTGTCTTTCTTGTGGTTTGGCACTTAAAATCTATTCATTTTTTTTCAGCATCTATGAATAAGAAATCCTTGTGTCAATTTTTTATTTCTTCTCTTATAGTCATTATAATTGATCTATATTTTTTTACTGGGATTGAAGCAATAGAAAAATGATTTAGAGCAAGAATAACCATATGCAAAACCGTAAAGTTAAACTAAGTAAATCTTTGATGTTGCACCAAAAATAATCATCTAATATTCTATCTCCCCTAGACATTGCCCCTCAGAAAACTGTTTTATCATTAGCCATCAACTAATTTCTGCAAGAGTACCAACTCTAAGTGACTTAAAATACTACTGCTTTAAGTGGTTATTTGCATTTTTAAAAACTGGACAACCTCAAGACTCCTAGAATTCAAAAGTGTACATCTTTGCATCAGGTGGTAGGAGGGAATATTTGAAAAAAGAAAAAAAAGAGCAAATCTCCAGGCACTCTTTGAATCATGTCACATAAAAGGTTTTGACTTCTAACACTATCACTGGATGAACAGTTTTTGAATAAGTGTATCTCATTTGAAAGATAATGTACTACTAGTACATATGAATGTATAAGTCAACAGATTATAACTGATAACAGCAAAACTATAGCAACTAAGGTGGGCAAGGGAAGTCAGAATGAATACAGAAATTAGAGATGTGTTGAGTAGGTAAAAGGGTATTTTTGCTGAGGCCTCCCAGCACCATCTGTCTTTCTCTTTATAGTAAAAGCATCGTGGTTTTCCCTGGTGAGACTACGCCCCTGCACCATTGTCCCATTCTTACTTCATGTGACTTCAGTAGTGGACCTAAGACCCAGACGTAGCAATTAAAAGAATTCTAGTCCTGGCCACGGAAGTTAATTTTTAACAGCAGAGTCAGACATTTGCCGGAAACATTGAGAATGAGTGCCTTGTGACAAGAGTTCTAGATTTCTTAACTGTCAGAGTGTCAGAGAGGAGAGCACCTACTTAAGAAATGAGGCTCCACAGGGGAAAGCCAAGCCAAGAGACAAAGAGGAAAAAAATTAGTAGTTAAGGTTTGAGCCAGAAAATCTAATGTGAAAAAAATATATTATGAGAGCCAATAATTTTTTCTATCTAAGCTATTTCAAGTTGGAATTTTTCTCACTAACAATCAAGAGTCCCAATACATAAAAATATATTGAATTTAGAATCTGTAAGAGCACAAGTTGGTAAAATACTAGCCTAGAAACAAAGAGAGAAAACTAGTTACTTGAGCAAATAAGTAAGCTTTTCATTAAGTTCAAGCTAAGCAATCCTAGACATCAGGTTTGTCTGGGACAAGATATTGAAGAACTAGAGAACATCTTATGTGATTGTCTTGTATGATCAAAATCATGTGAAACAAAACTGCTTATTATTTTCTAATATGAAAATTCACATTGAAAAAAGATTTTTTTCCAGTCCTGACTGGTTTGCTCAGTGGTAAAGCATCGGTCCGACATGTGGAAGTTTCTGGTTCGATTCCCAGTCAGGACACACAGGAGAAGTGACCATCTACTTCTCCACCCCTCCCCTTTCTCTTTCTCTCCTCTCTCTCTCCTGTCCTTCCACAGCCATGGCTCAAATGGTTTGAGCAAGTTGGTGCCAGGTGCTAAAGATGGTTTGGTGGCCTCACCTCAGGTGATAAAATAGTTCAGTTGCTGAGCAATGGAGCAGCAGTCCCAGATGTGTGCAGCATCTCCAGATAGGGGGCTTGCTGGGAGCATCCCGGTCAGGGCACATGCAGGAGTCTGTCTCTGCCTCCCTGCCTCTAACTTAATTTTTTAAAAAAGCCAAAAAAAAATAAGTCTTGGTTTTTTCTTTTTACAGAGTGAAAGGTAAATATTTCATTATTCACATACTTTGGATCTGGTAGTTTTCTATGAAAAGGAATTTAAGAGGAATATCTTCCATTCTTTTGATTTATATCACCCCTTAAGTATTATTAAAATACCTTCTGCTGTTTAAATACCTCTCAGAATTATTATGTTACAATTAACAAAATTTTATTCAAGCTTACATAGAAAATTTGAAGCAGGGAGTGGAAGAAATTTGAGAGTAAGAGTGCAACAGGCGGTGTCCCAAGCATCTAAGGGTAAGAAATGAAAGCACAGATCCTCTGGGTCACACTAGCCCACAATAGCCCACAACTGGGGCTGAAAATGAGACCACTCACTCTGTTCTTCATGAGACTGCCTGTCTCTTATTCTCACTCAGTTTTTTGTTTGTTTGTTAATTTTTGAGAGAGAGAAAGAGAAAGAACTTCCAATCACATCTCTTTATAATCTTGGGACTCAGTTTTTCTTATTTCTTAGCCAGATGAGTCATTCAGTGCCATCATTCTAAATTAGTAATTTCTGTCTAAGAGAGTCTCTTTAGGTCTTTTGAGGGACAGTGTCATTCGTACAAAGAAGCTGCCTCGGTTTACCATTACCCAAAGTGGAAGCTTTAAGTAGGAACAGGTACTTTTTAGAAAGAATGTGAACAGAGAGGCAATGATTAATTTTTCTACTGCAGAAAGTAATATAAAAACCATTCTGACCTGACCAGGCGGTGGCACAGTGGATAGAGCGTCGGACTGGGATGCGGAAGACCCAGGTTCGAGACCTCGAGCTTGCCAGCTTAAGCGCGGGCCCATCTGGCTTGAGTAAAAGCTTGTCAGCTTGGACCCAAGGTCGCTGGCTCCAACAAGGGGTTGCTCGGTCTGCTGAAGGCCCACGGTCAAGGCACATGTGAGAAAGCAATCAATGAACAACTATGGAGTCGCAAGAGCAATGAGAAACTAGTGATTGATGCTTCTCACCTCTCTCCATTCCTGTCTGTCTGTCCCTATCTATCCCTCTCTCTGACTCTCTCTCTCTGTCCTTGGAAAAAATAAATAAATAAAAATATTTTTTAAAAAAACCATTCTGATCACCACAGACATAGTTACACATTCTTTCTCACTGGAGAAACAGGGTAATACCAAAAGAGATAGCATTAAGAAATAAATCATATTGATTTGAATCATCAATTTATACTTTGAGAGTATTATTGAATGATTTATGTTCCATGTGTTTCATCCAGAGTACTTTCGTTTTTATTAAAAGTAAACAAAAATATAAGTATCTTAGAAGAATCATTAACATTTTTGAAATTATTCTGTCCCTTATGTCTTACAATGTAAAAATCAATGATATTACCTCTATAACATTTATAGGAATACAGTATAAATATATATCAGACTTTACATACAAACAAACGAGACAATACATGCACTCTGATAATTGTGTGGAGATGTTGGTTTCACTGAAAAGTTCAAGAGGCAAAAGGAGAATGGAAAAACATCAATGACTAACCTATAAGATCAATTGAAAAATTCAAAATAGTTTCTGATGTTATAATGGACATAATTTCTTAAGACATTATAAAATAATTTAAAGCACATTTATATTGCTCTAAATAATATTTATCTAAAACAAATTATAACCATACAAAATTGAATGTGTCTGATTTCGTTTCAAGAAATTGTTATGACCTAATATACAAAGCAATTTTGGAGAAAACTAAAGCAAAAAAAAAATTCAAGCTTTCCAAGATATGATATTTTTCTGAAGTGTGACATATTGAAATAATCTCTACTAAAAGAAGTACTGATGAGGCAATTGAGCAAACAGTATTAGTCCAGAAGATAAAAGAAGCAAATGACATACTGAAGAATCAATAATATAAACAATGTAAAATAGTGCATAATACTTGGTATTGCTGTTTAGGGTCCTTATACTGTATGTATTTTAAATTTATAAAGGTGACTATGATTATGACAATATTTTATTAATAAAAAGTTGAAAATTTGATTTAAACATAAAAGTACTCTTACTTTGTTTAAAGATCAGAAAAAAATTTGAGAAATAACTGACTTCGGGAGCTTCAAAGTTTGTATTCCTTCAGGTACATCCTCTGTTCTCTCCCTGAAGTCTTTGCTTTGCTTAAACTCCAAGTAGTGCAAAGATCAAGGTTTTCAGAGCCCACACTAAGAGATAGGATTTTTAACTCACCCATATGATGACAAGTCAGAAAATGAAGAAAACTATGATAAATTCTTATCAACCCATGCTTCCATAGACTGAGATGAATATATAAATATGGACAATACAAAACAACCCAGCTCTGTTTAAGTTTTAATAATACAATTTCTGAGGAAGAGGACATTTTATTCCTAATGAGAGCTACATATCATTTGTAGAATTAGAAAAATCTTGGGAGTTATTTAAATTAATTAATAAAGTAAAAAATCACAATAAAACCAAGTAGATATATCAGAATTTTATAACAGTGGTCACTTTAACAGGATATAACATTTCAAATGACTGAGTAATGAGTTAAGTTTTTGGCGAGCAAGGAAATCCTTCCAAGCAGAAAGAATAATTGAAATGAGTCTTAAGGAATGAATAGGTAATAGAGAACGGGAGGAGGTGACAGAGGTCACAGTAACAGCAAAGATGTTGAGCTGCAAAAATGCATGTCAGGAGCTTATCAAATAGCAGCTATTCCTGAGTGGGTGGAGCACAGAATTTACTGGGGACAAATGAGAAGCAGCTGTAAATGTGATTCCAGGAAAAGAGTCTCTCCGGGAAGGACAAGACAGGCCCACTGACTTACTTACAGTTTCAGGTGTGTCAGCTATATTCTAAAAGTTTTACCTCTTACACCTGGACAACTCCAAGAATATTATCTGTCTTGCCCAAAAGTACTTTTCATCAAATATTCAACAGAAAAATTTAATGTTTATAATATGTGCTCACATGTCCGGCTCTGTTACTGACCATGCCTTTCCAGAGCCTGGGTATGCCTCACAGCTCTGGTATGCTCAGTGTCTAACACCATGCAGCACAATGAAGGTGCTAAATAAATGTTTAGTGAATAAAAAAAAAACTTTTGAAAACTAAGCAGGAACTGTCTGCTTATTTATAGTAGGCCTCATATTGAAAATTAATAAAAATTTGCTACCAAAACATAGCCCATTGAGTAATTGTTATGGTTAGTAAAGAAATAATAAAAAGGCATTCACAATTTTTGGTTTAATGTCTTTTTTTAATTTGCTTGCCTAAAAGTAACAAGACTGTGGTCTGCAAATCAGGAGAATTCGGCTACTAACTAGTGTGTGACCCTGGACAAATAACTGAACCTCATCTTTGAAATGATAACTAACATTAATGTCTTTTAAACTCTGTAATATCACAGGGTGCAGAGATCATTTTACTTAAAATATAATTTTTAATATTTTAAAAATATTTATCTTACTTATTTACTATTATTCCAGAAATAATTTAGTTCTGTGTAATGATATTAATTTATGTCCTTTTGCCTTTTTGAAAAAATTATTTTACTATTATTAATGCATGTTCATATCAATAATCATTTGATATTTCACATAAAATATATGTATCTTGCTTTCTCCCTTGAGTATAGGTAAAATAGTATTAATATTCGAATTCAGTTACACTTGAAAGTGTATAAAGTAAAAAATTAAAATTTAGAAGTTGAAAATAAGAAAAAGAGATGAACAGAATTCAGTTATTAAGTTCTCACCTTTACCTTTTCAAAAAAATTAAGTTAGTTAAACATAATACAGATGCTCATCAATTTATGATGGATTAACTTCTTGATAACGTCGTAAGTTGAAAAGACTGTAAGTCAAAAATGCATTTAATACACCTAACTACAGAACATCAGAGTTTAACCTAGCCTACATTAAGCATTCTGGGAACACTCACATTAGCCTACTGTTGTGTAATTATCTTGAGCTTCCTCTCTAAAGTAATTGTCTTTCTCCTCTCATCAGAAGAGGGAACACACGTGGACGATTTGCAGACATGATGAGATGCAACAACACAAAATACAACATCTAAAGAATGCTGGCAGCCTACTACACTGTAGAGCATCAGTTATTTACTCTCCTGATCATGCAGCTGATTGGGAGTTGAGGCTCTGGTGACTGCCCAGAATCACGAGAGTATCCGATATGTTACTGCAAATCGCTAGCCCCGGGAAAAAAAATCAATATTCAAAAATATAAGTGTAATTTCTACTGAATACACATTGCTTTTGCACCATCACAAAGTTAAAAAATCTTAAGTCATGCCATCATGAGTCAGGACTGTCTGTACATAGTATTCCAAAGAGGAGCCTTTTGTATTTACTGGATTTATTTATCAGAGAAACAAGAGAGAGAGAATAAATCTTTTCAATATCAAGCTAGATCCTTAGGGGAAATTCAATCTAGGATATTTATAGAACAACTAAAGTAGAGAGGCACTATATAGTTAGAAAGAATGTGTCATTACAGAAAAAGTATATAAATTAAACACATCCAACAGGAAAACATTCATCAGAAAAGGCAGAACAGGCAGGAAAGTTATCATCAAGAGCTTAAAGCAGTACATGTAGCAGAAGTAATTCATTGCTCAGAGTTTAGAGATTAAAACACATAATAACAACAGCACCAACTTTTAAAAGTAGAAAACATAAATATATTCCAAAGAAAACTTTTCAAAATTATGGCTTAGCCAGGTAGTTATCACTTGTCTTGAAAATGGACATGTAAACACGTTTTCAAATATGTTAACTAAAATAATAGTAATAACTTAAGAACTCAGCAATTCAGTTTAGTAAATAATTGTCACATATATATTCAAACAGCTCTCAGGATACCAAGATGTTTACAGCACAATTTTTATCCTCAAGGAGCCCACAGTCTCAGAAGGGAGGCATGTTATTGCAAAGAAATAAGTAACAGCAAATATGACAAAGCTAAAGATTAACAATATGTGCAGGGTGCAGAGATAGCACAGAAAATAACTATGAATCATTACTCCTATAAAAACTTGGGGGAGGGAAGGTGTAAAAAAAGATCTCCCAGTGGAGGGAAATTCTGGCCTGAATGGTTCAACCAGAAGTTCATTTTTCCCTACTTCCCTCTGTATTTCTGAAAAGATTGTGCTTGTTTGGAAAATGAAAAAGGATCATCATGGTGGAGTTTGATTTTTATTCCTTCACAAGAAATAAAGGAGGAGTGCACGGGACCAGAAATCGAGGTAATTAGAGGGGCAGGGTCAGACCTTAAGCAATTGAACTAACCAAAGAGAAAGACTTTTAAATCAATTTTCACTTAAATTTATAATCATTATGAAGCATTATATTTTCCATGTCTTCCAAAAGGATCTATTGTAAATTTTTAAATACCATCCACAAATTTATACTGCACAATTGTTTCTAGTAAAGTGGAAATTGTTTATGTAAGCTGTTCCACTTTCCATAGATGAGCAGGGACATGACCTTTACATTTTTAAAATTAATTTCAGAATCAGAAGCTTATCACATGCCCTTCTTAGCGACCTTAAACTGTGTGCCTAAGATAGCCTCTGAGGATAAACTGTAGGAAACTGATTAAATATTTCTCAACCTGAATAAGTTTATAATCACACTAGATAGACATATAAGATTGTAGAACAAATTCAAGGTAAAATCTTTTTACTGGCTGTATGTATGATCATATGAAGAAAATGATCTATAGTACTCACTAGAGTAATTGAAAATAAGGGAAAAGTCATTTGGGGATAGTATCATTATGATAATAGTTCAAAGAATATAGATATAGATCTTAGTATCTTTGATTTCAAGCTGTCATTTATGGAGTGTCTCTCACGTGCCAGTCACTTCATTAAGGGCTGCAAGCACATTTTTTCATTTAGTCTTAATATTATAGCCCTGTATATAAATGATACTATATCCAATTTACATATGAGGATGAGTTTTGAACCCCAAAACCCCACTTTCCTGTTTTCAGAAGTTTCACAAAGCTATAGAATAAAATTTAATGAGAACGGAAAGAAAATATAGGGACTTTTCAAGCAAATTAAACAATCTGAAGCAAGATGATCAGGGAATCAATTTGAAGTGTAAATCCTGCCTTTTTCTGTATCTTGAAAAACAGCAAGCATGCACGCGCAATTTAAGGAGTTACCGGTGCCTTTCTCTACTCCCCATTGTATTTGACTTACCAAATTTTCAGAATCCATGTGTGACTAACATCAGACAACAGTCCTTGGACTGAAGAAGCCCCAGGATCTTGAATATGGGGTTATGCTGTGAGTGTGGGTCACACATAAATAGTTCAATATCCAATATGCTGTGGACTTCCCAGCTTCACCTGTGCAAGTAAAAATATTTGGCCTGTTCAACCTGCCGAAAAAAAAGCATGCTATGAATAATGGAAACATTTCTCTTCCTGCTATTTTTAAAGATTCCACAGAAATCCATAAAACAGCTTGCTTCCTCTCAAAAAAGGAGGAAAGACATTTATTTTGACAGACTATCTCTTCTCCAAATACCTCTCATAAATTAGTCACTGTTTCCCTAACACAGTTCCAATTCCCCAAACCAGGGAAGACAGTTTTATTTGCTATCCCTTATGTACTTTCACTGTCAGCATGAAGTCCCCAAAGAGCTGGTGTTAAAGCATGCTTTCCATGACCACACTGTATTTCAGTGAACCTCTTTAAATTACTACTGCTCAAACTCCAGAATTTCATGAACTAGACTTTGAGATTTATTGGTCTGAGTTATTACATTCTTAATTTTATAGGGAAATGAATATTTTTGCACAAGAGAAAGAATCTCACAATAATCAGTAGATTCATTTAGTTTGGGCTGCTACTTAAAAATTATCAATCACTGGGTGGCTTAAAACAACATTAATTTTTCACATTTCCGGAAGCTGGAAGTTGGAGATCAGAGGGGCAGTGTGGTCAAGTTCAGGGTAAGGGCTTCCATCTTGATTATGTCCTCACATGACCTTCTCTTGGTGTATGCACACACAGAGGGATCTCATGTCTTTTCTTTATATATATATATATATATATATATATATATATATATATATATATATAGGCACCATCCCTACATGAAGCCTCTACCCTCATGACCTAATCAATGCTCAAAAGCTCCACTTTCAAAATACTGTCATATGAGGCATTGGGGTTTCAACATATGAATTTTGGGGAGAAATAAACATTCAGTACACAGTGCTTAGAAAATAGGTCTTTAAAATTATTATTTTCTGGGGGTGGAGGCATTACATAACAAATACAAATAGAAGTGGTACCAGTAATACCTATTTTTAGTTTTCCTTTTCTGTCCCAGAAACAGCTGTGGGCACTCCTCCTATGAATAATTGTGACTTGAGCCTGATCAGGCGGTGGTGCAGTGGATAGAGCATTGGACTGGGATGCGGAGGACCCAGGTTTGAGACCCCAAGGTCGCCAGCTTGAGCGTGGGCCCTTCTGGCTTGAGCAAAAGTTCACCAGCTTGGACCCAAGGTCGCTGGCTAGAGCAAAGGGTTATTCAGTCTGCTGAAGGCCCGCGGTCAAGGCACATATGAGAAAGCAATCAATGAACAACTAAGGTGTCACAACGAAAAACTGATGATTGATGCTTCTCATCTCTCTTCGTTCCTGTCTGTCTGTCCCTATCTATCCCTCTCTCTGACTCTCTCTCTGTCCCTGTAAAAAAATAAAATAAAATAAAAATAATTGTGACTTGAGCCTTATGTGATATATGCCTCTTCATAGCATGGTTGGGTAGAGAAATCCTCTGGCTCTTGCACAAAGATAAATGAGAGAGTATGGTTACTTCTTGGGTTGTCACCCTAACTGTGTACTTCCAGAATGTCAACTCTGGCTGCCGTAGTTCATGGCCAGGGCTCAGATATTCCACGGAACTTCCTTTCAACATAACTATCCATGAATTACAAAAAAGTAATTACAAGAAAGTGTGTCCTTAGTGGTTCCACCCCTGCTTTGGTTACAACAGAAACAAGGGTCTTCCCTTTACCTGGTTATTACTTATAAGATTAATTCAGAGAAGCAGGGGCTGTAGTATTATGAGATTAGTGACTTCATCAAGGAAAGTGATATTTATCAATATCTGGCTGACTCTCATGAGAGAAGTGGGGAGTAGAATACTCACAAGTTGCAACTCCATAGGACAGACCTAGAAAGCCAGCGACCCTATGTAAACCTTTATGTACTTATTTTACCATTTACTATTACTGCTGGGATATTTGCCATAGATAGATACATATACTCTTTCTCAACACCTAAGATAAAGAAATGATAGAGACATTTAAAATGTATCCTATATAAGGTCCATTGTCAGAAACAGTACCGTAAGACTTAAAACCCTTTGAGAAAGATTTCACCCCAACTATGCAGTATTAAAGTGTTTTTTAATTGACTTAATATGAAAAAAATTCATATTACTTTTTATCAAGACTTCTTTATAACTTTTAATTTAAATGTTTAATTACATTGAAATTATACTTAAATCCAAAGGAATATATAAAAAAGTAAATTTATCAGCCAACATGGAAAATAAATTTTTAAATATTCTAGTTTTGTTAACCTTTTAGTTTTTTATATATATATATATATTATTATTATTATTAATTCTAATGGGGTGACACCAATAAATCAGGGTACATATGTACAATGAAAACATCTCCAGGTTATTTTATCATTCAATTGTGTTGCATACCCATCACCAAAAGTCAAATTGTACTCTGTCACCTTCAATCTGGTTTTCCCAGTGTCCCTCCACTCCTCCCTATCCCACTCTTCCCTCCCTCCCCCCATCCCATAACCACCACACTCTTGTCCATGTCTCATATTGTCACTTTTCTGTCCCACCTATGTATGAAATCATGCTGTTCTCAGTTTTTCTTTTTTTCTGATTTACTTATTTCACTCCGTATAATGTTATCAAGGTACATCCATTTTGTAATAAATGATCCTATGTCATCGTTTCTTATGGCTGAGTAGTATTCCATAGTATATATGTACCATAGCTTTTTAATCCACTCGTCTTCTGACGGACACTTGGGCTGGTTCCAGATCTTCGCTATTGTGAACAATGCTGCCACGAACATGGGGGCGCATTTCTTCTTTTCGAACAGTGCTATGGTGTTCTTAGGGTATATTCCTATAAGTGGGATAGGTGGGTCAAAAGGGAGTTCGATTTTTAATTTTCTGAGGTATCTCCAAACTGTTTTCCACAGTGGCTGCACCAATCTGCATTCCCACCAGCAGTGCAGAAGGGTTCCCTTTTCTCCACATCCTCGCCAGCACTTATTCTGTGTTGTTTTGCTGATAAGTGCCATTCTGACTGGTGTGAGGTGATATCTCATGTGGTTTTAATTTGCATTTCTCTAATGATTAGTGATGTTGAGCATTTTTTCATATGTCTATTGGCCATCTGTATGTCCTCTTTGGAGAAATTTCTATTCATTTCTTTTGCCCATTTTTTGATTGGGTTGTTTGTCTTCCTGGTGTTGAGTTTTATAAGTTCTTTATAAATTTTAGTTATTAACACCTAATCAGATGTGCTGTCGAATATGTTCTCCCATTGTGTGGTTTGTCTTTTTATTCTGTTTCTATTGTCTTTATCTGTGCAAAAACTTTTTAGTTTGATATAGTCCCATTTGTTTATCTTGCCTTTTATTTCATTTGCCCGTGGAGATAAATCGGCAAATATACTGCTGCTACAGATGTCGGAGAGCTTGCTGCCTATGTTTTCTTCTAAGATGCTTATGGTTTCACGGCTTACATTTAAGTCTTTTATCCATTTTGAGTTTGTTTTTGTGAATGGTGTAAGTTGATGGTCTAGTTTCATTTTTTTGCAGGTAGATGTCCAATTTTCCCAACACCATTTATTAAAGAGGCTGTCTTTACTCCATTGTATGTTCTTTCCTCCTTTGTCAAATATCAGTTGTCCATAAAGCTGTGGGTTTATTTCTGGGTCCTCTGTTCTGTTCCATTCATCTATGTGCCTGTTCTTATGCCAGTACCAGGCTGTCTTGAGTATAATGGCCTTATAGTAAACCTTGATATCTGGAAGAGTGATACCTCCTGCTTTATTTTTTCTTTTTAAGATTGCTGAGGCTATTCGGGTTCTTTTTTGGTTCCATATAAATTTTTGGAATATGTGTTCTATATCTTTGAAGTATGTCATTGGTATTTTCATTGGTATTGCATTAAATTTATAAATTGCTTTGGGTAATATAGACATTTTAATGATGTTTATTCTTCCTAGCCATGAGCACGGTATATGCTTCCACTTGTTTGTATCTTCCTTGATTTCTTTTATCAATGTTCTATAATTTTCCGAGTACAAGTCCTTAACCTCCTTGGTTAAATTTACTCCTAGGTACTTTATTTTTTTGGCTGCAATAGTGAAGGGGATTGTTTCCTTAATTACTTTTGCTGTTATTTCATTGTTGGTGTATAGAAATGCCTCTGATTTCTGAGTATTAATTTTATATCCTGCCACCTTGCTGAATTCATTTATAAGGTCCAGTAGTTTTTTGACTGAGACTTTAGGGTTTTCAATATACAATATGATATCATCTGCAAATAGTGACAGTTTTACTTCTTCTTTTCCAATTTGGATGCCTTTTATTTCTTCTTCTTGTCTGATTGCTGTAGCTAGGACTTCCAGAACTATGTTGAATAAGAGTGGTGAAAGTGGGCAACCCTGCCTGGTTCCTGATCTTAAGGGGATTGCTTTTAATCTTTGTCCATTTAGAATGATGTTTGCTGCCGGTTTATCGTAGATGGCCTTTATCATGTTAAGGAATGATCCCTGTATTCCCACTTTACTGAGAGTTTTGAGCATGAATGGGTGCTGGATTTTATCAAATGCCTTTTTTGCATCTATTGAAATTTTCATGTGATTTTTGTCCTTCCTTTTGTTTATGTGATGAATCACATTGATTGATTTGTGAATATTGAACCAGCCTTGCCTCTCCAGAATAAATCCCACTTGATCGTGGTGTATGATTTTTTTCATATATTGCTGGATCCGGTTGGCTAATATTTTGTTGAAAAGTTTAGCGTCTAAATTCATCAGGGATATAGGCCTATAATTTTCTTTCTTTGTGTTGTCTTTGCCCAGTTTTGGGATTAGAATTATCCTTGTCTCATAAAAGGAGTTTGGAAGTCTTCCTTCCTCTTGAATTTTTTGAAATAGCTTGAGAAGGATAGGAGTTAGTTCTTCTTTGAATTTTTGATAGAATTCACTTGTGAAGCCACCAGGCCCAGGACTTTTCTTTTTTTGGGAGTTTTTTGATAACTGTTTCAATCTCATTTGCTGTAATTGGTCTGTTTAGGTGTTCTGATTCTTCCAGATTGACTTTTGGAAGGTTATATGATTCAAGAAATTTGTCCATTTCACCAAGATTGTCTAATTTTTTGGCATATAGTTCTTCATAGTATTTTCTTACAATGCTTTGTATTTCTGTTGTGTCAGTTGTTATTTCTCCACTGTCCTTTATAATTTTATTTATTTAAGTCTTCTCTCTTTTTTTCTTGGTGAGTCTAGTTAAAGGTTCATCAATTTTGTTTACCTGTTCAAAGAACCAGCTTCTGGTTTCATTGATCCTCTGTATTGTTTCCTTAGCCTCTATGTCATTTATTTCTGCTCTGACCTTTATTATTTCCTTCCTTCTACTTGACTTGGGTTTTATTTGTTGTTGTTTTTCTAGTTCTTTTAGATGCAGGGTCAGGTTGCTTATTTGAGCTTTTTCTAGCTTCTTATGATATGCCTGTAGTGAAATAAACTTCCTTCTCAGAACTGCTTTTGCTGTGTCCCATAAATTTTGAGTTGATGTATGCTCATTATCATTTGTTTCTAGAAACTTTTTTATCTCCTCTTTGATCTCATTGTTAATCCATTCATTATTTAATATCATGCTATTTAGTTTCCAAGTGTTTGAGTATTTTTCAGTTTTTCTTTTGTGGTTAATTTCTAGTTTCATGGCATTGTGATCAGAGAAAATGCTTGATATGATTTCAATCTTCTTAAATTTATTGAGACCATTTTTGTGTCCTAACATGTGGTCTATCCTAGAAAACGTACCATGAGCACTTGAGAAGAATGTATATTCTACTGCTTTAGGGTGAAAAGTTCTGAAGATATCTATTAAATCAAGTTGATTTAGTGTCTCCTTTAAGTCTGCTGATTCTTTATTAATTTTCTTTCTTGAGGATCTATTCAGTGTTGTTAGAGGGGTATTGAAATCCCCTACTATGATAGTATTGCTGTTAATCTCGCCCTTTATATCCATCAAAGTCTGCTTTATGTATGTCGGGGCTCCTATATTTGGTGCATAGATATTTACAATAGTTATATCTTCCTGTTGAATTGTTCCCTTTATCATTATGTAGTGTCCTTCTTTATCTCTTACTACAGCCTTTGTTTTAAAGTCCATTTTGTCTGATATAAGTATTGCTACCCCTGCTTTTTTATTCATTTCCATTTGCATGAAATATTTTTTTCCATCCTTTTACCTTCAGTCTATGTGCATCTTTTGTTTTAAGGTGTGTCTCTTGTAGACAGCATATGTATGGGTCCTGTTTCTTTATCCATGCAGCTACCCTATGTCTTTTGATTGGATCATTTAATCCATTTACATTTAAGGTTATTATTGATATGTAGTTGTTTATTGCCATTTTATTCTTTAAAGCTGTATTCTTCTTTTGCTCTATTCATTCCTCCCTTTAAACTGTTCACAAGAGGCCCCTTAGTATCTCGTGCAGAATTGGTTTGGTTTTTATGAATTCCTTCAGGCTTTCTTTTTCTGGGAAGCTCTTTATTTCTCCTTCAATTTTAAACGTTAGCCTTGCTGGATAAAGTAGTCTTGGTTGTAGGTTCTTGTTCTGCATTACTTTGATTATATCTTGCCATTCCCTTCTGGCCTCAAGTGTTTCTGTTGAGAAGTCCGATGTCATCCTTATGGGGGCTCCTTTGTAGGTGATAGCCTTTTTTTCTCTAGCAGCTTTTAAATTTTTTTCTTTATCCATTAGCTTTGGTATTTTAACTATGATGTGTCTTGGTGTAGATCTTTTTGGGTTTCTCTTTAATGGAGTTCTGTGTGCTTCTTAAATGTGTGGAGTGTTTCCCAGTCTCAATTTAGGAAAGTTTTCTGTTATGATTTGATTGAACAAAGTTCCATTTCCTGTCCTCTCTCCTCTTCTTCAGGCACCCCTATGATGCGAATGTTGTTTCTCTTCAGGTTGTCAAAAAGCTCCCTTAGAGTTTCCTCACATTTTTTAAGTCTCTTTTCCTTTTTCTTCTCTGCTTCTGTGCCTTTGTTTATTGTGTCCTCTAACTCGCTTATTCGATCTTCAGTGTCATCCATCCTGCTTTTAATTCCTTCCATTGTGGTTTTCAGTTCTGATACTGTATTTGTCATTTCTGTCTGATTCTTTTTTATTATTTCAATTTCATTTTTTATACTTGTTATCTCTTTATTTAGGTGTTCATAATGACTATCCATTGTTGCTCTAATTTCTTTGAACATCCTAACTATCATTATTCTAAATTCTGCTTCTGGTAATTTGGTTATATCTGTTTCATTCAGGACCTTCTCTGGGGATTTCTCTTGATTCATTTGGTTTGCATTCCTCTGCCTGCCCATTTTTTCTGTGTATAAGCAGGTTGTGGCCACTGGAGTCCTGTAGATGTTGCCTTGTGTTCTCTAGGTGTGGTCTGTCTGCAGGCCTCCTACCCCCTCTGCCGGTGCCTAGAGTGGTTGGGTATGAGCGTTGCCAGCACTGGCCCACTGTGGCTTTTGCTGTGATTTCTGCCTCTCCTCCGTGGGAGGGGCTGTCACTGAAGCCACAAGACTTAGCACCAAGGGTAGAGGTCAGAACCTTTGCTCAGCTGCGGACCCAGCCTTTTTCCGGACTTCCGCCTAGAACCAGCAGTCGGTACCTGCTCGCTACAGTTCCGCGGGTTAGGCGGGGCTTTTGACGTGCTCTCAGCTGTAAGCTTTTGCCTGTCCGGAGCTTTAGCCCCGCCCTCGAGACCCGGACCCTTCTGCGCAGGGTCGGAAACCAAGGTTTATTTGGGCGGTCGTGTTTGCTGTCTTCCGCTCAGCTGCGTACTTCCGCTCGTCCCGGACTCTACCCCTCCTCCGCGTTCGGAGCCCGCTCGTGCACATATGAATGCAATCTGCGGTTTCTCCGGCCGGGTAGGGATAGTAACGTGGGCTCCGCTGCAAGGTTCCACTTGTCTCGGGGTCTATCCCGTTCCCACGCTCGGAGCCCGCTCGTGCACGTATACTGGCCAACCACGGTTTCTCCGACCCGGGGGGTGGGGGGCTGGTAGCGTCAGCTCAGCTGCGAGCCCCTGCCCGTCCCTGGTCCTAGCCCGGTCCCCACGGTCAGGGCCGGCTTGCGCAGGGCCTGCCCGTTCCTGGCCTCCCGCTTTGTCCCTGTAACTGGGATTAAAGGCGGGCCCGCAGCTTCCGGACTGCTTTCGCGCGTCCCCTCCTACCGTCTGGGCTAGACCGATCTCCCACTGGCTTGGCCTTTGCCCACGCCGACAGAACCGCGCCTCAGCGTCCTGTCGCCCCAAACCCCCAAGCAGCCCTCAGCAGAGTAGGAAGGGACCTAATACTCCACACTGTAGGCCTGGGAGCTCCCTCACTTGTTTCACAGCTCAAAACTGTCCAAACGCCTGTTCTAGGCTCTAGGACTGCAGGCTGGGGCTTGGTTCCTGGTACCCAGGTCCCTCCCTCTCCGCCAAACTCTCCTCCCGCCACGCGGGTCTCTCCGGGCTGCCGTTTGCTCCGGGGAGCTGGGCAGCCCTCTTCGCGTTTTTGCTATTCCTACCAGTCTCAATGTGGCTTTTTCTGTGTTCCTTGGTTGAAGAGTTCACTTAGTTTAGTTCATAGTTGGTTTATCCAGATGATGGTTCTTTAAATTGAGTTATAATCCACTTTGGTTCTGGGAGTTGGAAGTTGGTACGTCTGCCTACTCCGTCGCCATCTTGCTTCCCCGCATCTAAGAAATGTTTTTTATAAATCCATTTCTAGGTTTCCTGGGTCTCCCTGAGTTCTTCCTACGCCTCCCAAGACCACTGCAGATCACTGCGTGACAAACGCTGCAGGAGACCCACTAGGGACCGTGAGGGGTAGGCGACACGGAACCTAAAAAACTTAACCTTTTAGTTTTGAGGTTTCTTTAATTTTTCTTGCATTTCTAAGAAATGGAAGATCTGTAATAGTAAAATTTACTTTATTATTAATTCTTTCTTAGAACAGAAAACATATACTTAATATCTACTGCACACCAAATTCTGTTCTTAGCCTCTTCTTAAAGAATAATTTATTCTTTGGTTAGTCACAATGAGTATTCTAGCAAAGTATAGCTGCTATACTTGGCTTTATTATTAATAATAACATCATAAAGAACTTACATAATTTATTGAGTACCTACTATATTTTATGACTCTCTTAAAGACTCCAGATAGATTAACAATATCTTCACATTAAAAATGAGAAAATCAAGCATAACAGCTATTAACTAACCTACCCAAGTTTTATCTATTGAGCATATAATTATAAGATGATCGCAAATAATGTACTGAAAGTGTTAATGCTAGATTTCAGTTATAAAATCACTTAATCATTTTCTTTTACCCATAAAATATTTGGAGGAATAAAGAGATTGAATCATCGTGTTTTGATTTAATATGCTGCACTTTCTAATAAGTTTCTCTGCTGCATACAGATAATTTAAAATTGTGAGGGTGTTATATTGAGTGAAACAATTGAATCCATGTTAACACAATAAATTTTAAAACTTCATTAAAAAAGGTGTAAAAAAAACTGAGGTTAATGTCAAACTTCATGCAGCAGATTGTAAAGTCTGATTAAAAAAAGGTGAAGAAATTTTTCAAAATCAAAATTCCTAGTGATGGCAGCAGCATATTTTCATTTATTTATTCAATAATAATTAACCAGTCACTTTGTGCCAAAAATACAACTGTGAGCAAAAAGACAGTTTTAGATTCTGTTGACATTTTGGTTGAATTATTAACAAGTTGAACAAATACCTGTGAAATCTACAATTTAGGTAAATATCTTGGGAAACATCGGATACCTTAGGGAAGGAAGAGAAACTTTAAGATACTTTCTATGAACAGAAAATAATGATCAAGTTTGGAATGTCAGAGAAGTTCTCCTTGATAAAGCAATATTGAAGTTGGATTAATATAGATAGCATCAAGTCAAGTAAAAAATGCTGGAGTGGTAGAAAGATGTTCCAAGCAAAGCAGAACACAAGAGCAGAGCCCATGTGGGAAGGAGCATGCTCTGTTTGTGTGACACAGAGAAGAGCAAGGTGGCCAGAGGCACAAAATAGAAGAGGTGAAGTGTAGTGGAAGGTATGGAAGAAGATGAGCCAGATTATACAGGCCATATTATGGAATTAACACTTCATTCTAAGAACAAAAAGATAGCAATAAAAGGAATTACACAAAGGAGCACTCTCTCTTCTATGAACAAACTTAATTTGAAAAGTCCAGTCTGGCCACATTGTACAAAACAGTTTAGAAGAGGACAAGAAAACTAGTTTGAAAGTTGAAATCATTCAAGGGAAACAAGGATAAATAAAGAAGGTAGGATGAATTTCAGGATAGAGGTGGACACTCCTAACAGAATGGACAGCATAAGTCTAAGCATAGAAGACTGAAAGTGATGAAGCTTGTTTTATAAATAAGCTAATTATTAAGAGATGGGAAGTAGACAGAGAAGACAACACTCAAAGAGTTCAATAACTTTGGTGAACTATATATCGAGATTGTCAGTTGAAGATCAAAAGTGTCAGGGTTAATAAATAATCTCAGGAAAATGCTGATATTTGAAATACATACTAATGGGAATAAAACTAATGATAGCTAGTAATTTTGGGGCATTAGAGATTGTTTCAAGTACTTATTTTTTTAAAAACTCAGAGAAGCTCCATCAATTATAGAATTTTATCAGCTGTACTTTGGGAATGACAAAATTTAGAGTAAGAAAGGAAAATAACTTTTCTAAAGTTCCAGACAATCGATTCAGAGTCTGCATGCTGAACTACTGTCCTGTGGGCAGCACGATTGATCAGCCATAGAGATAGCATCAAAGGTCCCCATCATAAATATGTCATGAATGAGCCAACGCAATCCAGTGACTCTTACAGCTCTTTACTGAACATTCACTGCACACACAATTTGATGTATTGAAACAGGTGACATTTTCTGAAGCCATAAAGTTGTCTCACTTCACCCATTGTATGTTCTCTATTTTTCTCTCTAGAATCTTTCTCTTATTTTTCTTTCTATTATTTTATCTTATGAAAAGTTATCAAAAATAATACAGTGTATTTATTTTGCTTACCATTTATATTTGTGATTTTCAATGATATTCTCTCTCTCTCTCTCTCTCTCTCTCTCTCTCTCTCTCTCACACACACACACACACACACACACACACACACACACACACAAAATCTCCATATTTTGGAAAGTCCATGAGCATAATGATACCATAATTTCTTGAGTTGTTTAAAGAAGCTTTGAGCAAGACCTGAATGCAAAAATATTTCTTTTCTAAAAGAAAAATAAGAGCCTGACCAGGCGATGGCACAGTGGATAGAGCTTTGGACTGGGATGTGGAGGACCAGGTTTCATACCCCGAGGTCGCCAGCTTGAGCGCAGGCTCATCTGGTTTGAGAAAGGCTAACCAGCTTGAGCCCTAGGTCGCTGGCTTGAGCAAGGGGTCATTCAGTCTGCTGTAGCCCCCCGGTCAAGGCACATATGAGAAAGCAATCAATGAAAAACTAAGGTGCTGCAATGAAGAATTAATGCTTCTTATCTCTCTCCTTCCTGTCTGTCTGTCCCTATCTGTCCCTCTCTTTATCTCTCTCTGTCCCTGTCACACAAAAATATAAAAAAAAATAACAGAAAACTAATATGCTAATTAGTTTTATTTTCTTATTTTATTTTTTTTTTAGATTTTATTTATTCATTTTAAAGAGGAGAGAAAGAGAGAAGTGCAGGGAGAAGCAGGAAGCATCAGCTTCCATATGTGCCTTGACCAGGCAAGCCCAGGGTTTTGAATCTGCAACTTCAGCATTCTAGGCCAATGCTTTATCCACTGCGCCACAACAGGCCAGGTGATACTAATTAGTTTTAGACATAATTTTGTTCTTTCCACCAAGTCCTTGCAGTCCCTATCACAAATTCACATATACACAAGTTGAGCTTTTTTGCATTGGTCTTTGTAAGTTTAACTTCTCCATCTCGATGTCCACTGAAGGTGGAAAACTCAAGTCTTATTCAAATCAAAGTAAACTCAGTCATTGCAGAATAGTTCTCACATAAAGACTGGAGAGGTTTCAATATAGACAACAGAAGGAGCTCACAGAATGTCTAAAACTTGAAAAATAAAATCATGTAATTGTTCAATGTTCCTCTCATCTGTCTCTCATTTTTATTACCTTCAAAATCACTGGAAAAGTTCCCATTAAATCATGGATTCCAGGAAATGACTGATGACAAACATCAAAATACATTAATTAATGAAGCACTATCCTTTGAGTCTAAACAGTGCCTTGTAGATAAGGTCATTTAACATGTATTTGCTGAATAAGTAAGTGAATAAATAAATAAAATACTTTTAAATACAAGAATTGCTCAGATTTTTTGTATAAAATATCTATTCATTGTCAAATGATGTTCTTGAAATGGATTTGTATGCAGACCATTATTTAAATTGTAATAAAAAAAATTCACCCACTTAACTACAAATGGTAATTGGATACAAATAAAACATACAAATATAAAACAACAATGAAAACTTGCAAGGAATTCAGTGATTGTCAATAAAACTATTTTTATTGCGAACTAATAACCCTGGATGTTTGCAACATATACCTTCAAGAGTATACAATACGCTTCTCTCCTATGTAAGCAGTTTTAAATAATTTTTTTAATAAATGTGTTCAGTATCTTTATTTCTATATGGTTTAATCAATACTATAACTTGAAAAGAGTTACACTTTAATTTTTAAAATATACATAGTGATAACATTTCTCTACATTAAATATTATGTTTCTGTTTGTTTTTCCTATTATAAAAAAGAGATATGATCGGCCTGACCTGTGGTGGAGCAGTGGATAAAGCGTCGACCTGGGAACACTGAGGTCGCCAGTTCAAAACCCTGCACTGGTCTGGTCAAGGCACATATGGGAGTTGATGCTTCTAGCTCCTCCCCCCTTTCTCTCTCTCTCTCTCTCTCTCTCACTCTCTCTCTCTCTCACTTTGTGTCTCCTCTCTAAAATAAATAAATAAAAATAAATTTAAAAAAAAAAAAAAAAGAGATATGATCCTATAAAATCTTTTGTTAGATGTAATAAAGTTTAAAAATCATAAAATATTTTAAATACCTCATCATCTATTTTGAAGTATTTATACTTACAGGTAGTTCATTTCAATGAAATTGATGTGGACAGATGTTGTGGTACATTCTTTCTGAAGTGTTCTGTCCACTCCTACACTGTGGCCTCCATCATGATGCAAAGTCACCATCATCTCGTGGTGGACCCTATACTAAATTGTAGTTTCTCTGTCCTTACAACAATAATATATTTTTATAGCTATAGCTTGCATATTTTATCTCAAATTATTTTCTGCTAATAAAAAGGTCCTTTCTCACTCCATATTTTTCTCTCTTTATGTCCTTGTTAAAGAAAAATAACTTTGCTCTTTTCTTATTTTTTTGGAAACAATTCCAAGAAAATTTCTAAGGATTGCTTTATTTAGTGTTGCATCCAAAAAAATTCTCTGCTTATCTGTAGTATAGAGACATAAAATATCTCAAGTAATTTTATATCCTATTTATATATCTTATACAAAACAGAGATATATAATCTTTCAGACTGGTGTGAATAAAAAAGCATGTGTCATTGATTAAAAACTTCACATTCCATTTTTTCCCTTTTGCAACAGCTAATCAATTAGCAGAAGGTCACAAATTTACTATTCAATTTAACCTTTTAGGAGTAGTCAAATAAAACTCGTAATGATTGCAAATGAGAAAATGTAAATGTAGGATGTGGTTTGCACGAGATATTTGGACAAAAGTGTTCGTAGGAATAACGCATGTATTAGTCAAATGCAACCAATTAAACATGTTCATTACCTCTGAATATTGCACAATTCTTTCTTTTTATCCAACCTTGTGTTTAAATCTTTAACTTTCGTGCAATGGAAAGGAAGCATGTTGATAGACTATTAGTTACACATCCATATTGTATAACCATTTCAGTTACATGATTCACCTAGTCAGATACCCTTTCTGAGTGATGTTTTCAAATACATATTTTTGGGGAAGGAATGCAAGAAATTATCGTATGTTTGTTTTTCTCCTAACTCTAAAAGCTATTCAATAAATAGCTTGTCTCTTTAATGGACCTCAAACTTCCCAGACAGTTGAATATACTCTGTAATAAAGAATCTGTAGAGCAAAAATATACATAACATGCTTTCCTCAAACCCACATGTAACAAATAAAGATATCAAATGAACTGACATTTCTGCATTGCAGTTTAAAATAACATCCTGTGTGACTTCGATATGCTGTGTTGTTAGCTCAATTTCAGATTTTCTAAACACTGGCCTTGTTTTCAAAGAATAATGTTCCAGTTCCTGTACTGAGTGTGTGGAGACTAGTTCTAAAGCTGGGGGGAAAGTTAAGAATGTGTGGGGTTTGGCTTCAGAATTAGCCATGTTTTAGAGATCTCTTGCACTAAACTGTTTCTTATTAATAGATCATGCAACTACCCACCATTCACTCTCCCCCTTCCCCACACACATTCTGACACATTCTCGTAATCAATAGCAAATGTTCATTCCGAAAGTTTCACTTTTTTCTTAAGCCCACCCTGACTTTCATTGTGATACAATGAGACCATCAACTATCAGGATTTATTATTTGGAGTGAGGCATATAAAATGGGTGTATCCATCTTAAAAGTATAGTTGGTTCTTTTGAAGTAATATATGGAACATTTATTGGGTTTATTCTTCTCTCCAAAGATAGTGAAAATTTATCCTGAATAAACAGAAAATAAATATATAAAGTTATATAGATAATTGAAGAAAGTATAATAAAATATATGAATGCTTTATTCTTAAAAACCTTTCAATTTAGATAAAGATTTTGAAAGTGTCTGCTCTAAAAATATTTGAACAGATTTTCCAAAGTGTATTTTTTCCTTTAAAATCATTCTAAATTACATCAGTTTCCCCCAAATATTTAACCCCTAATTAAGATTTTATAGTGCTGGGCTTGGTGGCGCGCGCCTGTAGTCTTAGCTACTCTGGAGGCAGAGGCAGGAGGATCGCTTGAGCCCAGGAGTTCTGGGCTGTAGTGCGCTATGCTGATCAGGTGTCTGCACTAAGTTCGGCATCAATATGGTGACCTCTCCGGAGCGGGAGACCACCAGGTTGCCTAAGGAGAGGTGAACCGGCCCAGGTTGGAAACAGAGCAGGTCAAGATTTTATGACATCCACTATAGTCCTGTTCAGAAATGTATCTCTTTATTAACATAATAGCTATGCATTACTCTTTTCTCAGTTTTTATCTTCTTTACTGCTTTGCTTCACACATTACTGGTCCTTCTCTCAATGACACCCATCTTTCCTTTGTCTTCCTTGTGACAGTGTTCTGCCTTTTGTCTCTATATAGATTCTTAACTAAATCTTTCCATGAATTGACCTTCTTCTCACATTTTCTAAATATAAATGTTCCACATCTTTCTTTCTGTCTCCCTGTCCTCCCTTTCCAAACATCCATTCATACTATCTGCACTTAAAACTAATATTAAACTCTATAAATATGAGGATCTATCTCTTTCTTACTTCTTCCCCCACTCCCTACATTTTCTGAAATCCTTTGTGATAATGTCCTCAGAGAAATAAACCAGTGGTGTGGTGTGATAGAAAATTACAATTTTATATCATCAGACTAGAACAAGATTTTAGAGATTATTCATTTAACTTCATGTATAAAAAAAGAAAACAGAGAGGTTGCATGATTTCCCTTTGCTAGACTGATAGCTATTTGTTGAGCACATGCAGTATGCCAGGCACTATGCTGATGCTCATTAAAATAATATAAAGACCACTATGATACAATTCTATATGTAAAATAGCAGATACATGTACAAGACAGACATTTTATAGAAGAGGGAAGTAATGAATGGACAATGAAGTCAAAGACCAAAATCAGAGGAAAGGATACATTGATAGAAGTTACTTTAAAAATGGAAATTTTACAGGAGAATAAAGGGAGAAAGGCATTCTAAACATAGAAAGCAGTGTACTTGGAAAACATAAAGTGGTTCAGATAGAATATAATGTAAAGGCAAATATTGATGGAAAGCTTAGAAAGAGACATGATTTTCTTGTGTGTGTTCTTTTTTATTTCATAGGCATATTCATGAGAAGTATATTTTATTATACCAGTGTATTCATAGTTAATTTTAAAACTCTACATACAAAATGTATTACTATCTTTATCAACATAAAAGGAGTCCTCAGGACTAAGTCATGTCTCATACACATTTTCATATATAACACTGGGAAAAAAAAATTTTGCTGCATCCACAAAAACACTTGTTCTTACCTAATTTGAGTGTGCTGATCTCCAATCTGACATTACTTTTTCTCTGTAAGATACAGTTTCTTTGCAATTCAAGATTTTAGGTTTTCATCTTATTGTAAAATTTTCAACATTTAGTTTAACATAATGAAGTAGAATATCTTCTTGGGCATCATCTTTGTGAAAAGATAATAATTTATAATGTAGTAAATACACTAATACACTAAAAGATATGATTGCATCAGAATTTGTCTACAATTTTAAAATAGAACATATTAAAACACTTATATTAATTATAAAATTGTGCAAAACTTTGTGTTTGTAGCTCTTGCGTTTGTGTACTTGTTGAGGACAATCTCATTTAATGCTTCAGCAGTAGTCTGCTCATCACTAACAGCTCCAAGATTTTCGGGAAACTTATCAAGGTGACTGTTCAGGAAGTGAATATTAATGCTCATGTTATATCCAATGTTACGGAAAGCCAACAGAATCCTTAGAACCAGAAGTTTATAGTTTTCTGCTTTTTTGTTGCCAGGGAAGTTCTTTGTACTGCCACAAAAGACTGCCATGCTGCTCTCTCCTCCTTATTCATCTTCCTGGCAAATTTTTCGTCATGTATGAGGGTTCGAATTTGAGGTCCATCGAATACACCTGCTTGAATCTTCTCGAAAGTCAAGGCAGGAAAAGCAGCAATAATATGTTGAAAGCATTCACTTTCTCTATTCAAAGCCAGAACAAAATGCTTCATTAAGCCAAGTTGGATGTGAATTGAAGAAAAATGATCCTGTCTCGATTAACTACAGGTTCATTCCCAATATTTTGCATCCCTACTTCCAGAACTTCAAGTTTCGGCCATTCCTTCTATGTCCAGTGTTTCTCCCGAGCTCAGCTGTCCCACAAACACAGAAAGCAAGGATACTTCATGAAACCTCTCTGTTGTCCTGGCAGGAAATTTACTATTTTAAGATCCACATAAATGATTCAGTTATGCTCTTCATACTTCAGCCAGTCTAGGACAATTTTCATGTTATTATAATCTTCTCGCAGATGGGTTGAATAACCAACTGGAATCGCTACATAAACATTACTGTTGTGTAGGAGAACACATTTCAGACTCCGTTTACAGCTGTCAAGAAATAGCCGCTGCCATTCCGTTGGACAGTAAGTGGTAACACCTAGCTGGCTGAGAAGACTACTAATATCATGACAATAAACAAAGTGTTTGTCTTCAGAAAAAAGTCCACAAAAATTTGTACACGATTCCTGAAATGAGATACTTTAGCTGACCAGTGAAGTACATTCTTTTCTTGAAGCCTGGTGGCTAATAACTCAGCTGCTTTCTTTGATAGGCCCAAAATTCTTTTTAAGTCACTCAATTTGGATTGGCTAAACTGCTGAGGGGTTAATGACTGCTTGGCATCAGAAGAAGACCCTTCAGATTCTACAACCATTTCCTCATGCATCTTATCAAAATACACTTGATCACCATGTTCACTTTCTTCATCCTTAGAAGAAATAAAAACGTTGAAAACTGAAACCAGTATTGTCTCAGAGTGTAGGATAGGTCGCATTGCTGAAGGAATATTAGGATATGCGATCAGATGCCATTTTTCTTGCCAATGCCCTTTGTATGGATCAGACAAAAATAACAGTCACTGCTGTGGTCCTTAGGATCATGCCAAACCATGGGAATACCAAAATGTATTTCTTTCAGTTTTCCTTTTGTCCAGTCATGAAGCATTTTCTCACAATTATGACACACAATATGAGGAGCCTAATTTTTGTCTTGATCGCCAAAGGGAACTTTAAAATAGGCAATATATGCACGTGTTACAAATGATGAAATATTGCACATTTGACGTTGAAGTGTGTAACAGCCACATATATAACAGAAGGTGTAGGACTATTCTTACATTTACACCTGCCTACTAGAAGAAGCCATGATTCAATCTAGAAGAAGCCATGATTCAATCTTAAAACAAAATATGAGGGTATTTTTATTAGATAATATTTTTTTACATTTTAAAACAACTACAATTATGTAAAAGAGATGTTTGTAAAACATTAATTGCCTTGTGGTTATGTTCAATCCAAGAGTCATTGCCCTTCAAATCCAATTTAAAAACCAATGCATGCCATTAACTGTAACAAAAGAAATTAAAATTGCATAAAAACTGGAGCATGTACCTAAAAACAGATTTCAGCTTTGGAATCAATGGTGCAGAAATATATAGAAAAAGTTCTAAAACCTCATGCAACAGAAAATGAAAATAAAAATTGTTCCCTAGTGTAATTTAAATGGGGTCACATGTGTAATAATAATATTTGCCATTTATTATATTACTCTAACAACTTTCTCAAAATCTAATTTAATTGGCACTCAAAATTTTAACAAATAAAATGCTATTTTAACTGTTATAAGTACTTTGTAATTTTTTTAAAAAATTTTTTGCCCTATAAATCATTTAGAAAATGTTTTAAAATGTCTAACTATTTGGAGGAGGAGTAAATGTACTTTGTTATTGATATCTAAACTATAATGATTGTAATAAAAATGTATTAATTGTGGTCAGAAAATGTTGCCATTATGATATTGATTTTTTAATATTTGAGTTCAATTCTAGTAAATACCACATATATACATAAAATATGTATTGACTCCTAGGTATTTACACAAAACAAACAATACAGACACATGCAACAACAGGAATGACTCAAAAAATAAATCCCTAGTCTCAAAAATGTTACCAAGCACCAGTCATTACTAGTAATATGATTGGTAAGATTACATTCGTATAAGTGTTTTAATCTGGCAAAAGTCATCTAGAATTATAGAAACCATCTAAGGAGTAACATGGGGCATGGGTCAGGGAAGGATTGACTACGAAGAAATTCATTGGATCTTTGAATGTAATGAATGTTTTTTACCTTGATTCTACTGGTGGTTATATGGGTATAAGCATTTGTTAACACTTGTCAAATTGTACATTTTAAGTAAATGTACTTTATTGTATTCAAAATATACCTTTGTAAAGTTGATTTAAAATGGAAAACATAAAAAGATTTGACCTAATGATCTGACATATTTATAGTACAATTACATAGAAAGGAAAATATCTATATTTATAACTTTCTATTTATGCATGTTTCCCCGCTCATAACAGTTTAGCAGAGAATAAAAAGAAAATTAAAATTTCTTCTCCAAATAATTTTTCATTAAATATAAATTTATGCATCATTTGTATGATTAAAAATTTAAAGTAGCCCTAGCAGCTGAGTAAAATGAATACATTTTAAGACTAAAAAATAATAGCTTTACACATGTTTAAAATAGGTTGTGATAACTGGATACATTGGCTCAGTGGATAGAGCATCAGCCCAGTATGTAAATGTCCCAGGTTTGATTTCCGGTCAGGGTATCTCACAAGAGAAGTGACCATCTGTTTCTCTCTCCCTCCTTTCCCCCTTTTCTCTTTCTTTTTCTCTCCCAGGCAGTGGCTCAGTTGGTTCTAGCATTATCCAAGATGCTGAGGATAGCTCCATTAATCTGACCCTCAGGCTCAGGCACAAAAAATAGAACAGTTGATTTGAGCATTGGCCCAAGACAGGATATTGGGTAGATCCAGTGGGGGCACATGTGAGAGTTTAACTATCTTTCCTCCTTTCACTTAAAGAAATAAAGAAAAAAAGTTAGAGTAGCATTTTTAAAACTTTACCAAGAATGTAGGACTTAAAAAGGTATGAGAATTTACAGATCTAATCACTGAGAGTCATATTCTAGTTTCTCTACCTCAACACAAAGAAATGTACATGCTCTTTGTTCTGAAAATTCTACTTATAGAAATTTTTATAGGTATATTTGAAGAAAGTTTGCAAAGACCATTTTAAGATGATGTTAATTTTTTGAAGCAAAAAGTAGTATAAATTTAAATGATCACTACTGGGGAATAAGTTAAATAAAATATGAATCAATTCTATAGAAAGAGTTTTCAAAAAGGAAAGGGAAGGAAGGAGAAAAAAAAGAAGGAAGAAGGATGAAATGAAAGAAAGAAGAAAAGAGGAAGGAAAGAAGGAAGAAAGGAAGGAAGGCAGGAAGGAAGAAAGAAAGAAAGGATGGAAGGAAAGAAGAAAGGAAAGGAGGAAGGAACAGCTGACAGGAAAGATGTAAAAGATAAAATTAACAAATGTGTATCATTTTACTGAAATTCAGAGAAAAACACTGAAAATTATTAACACCAACATTAGATTTATTGAAAACTCTTAATCAGTCATTTCCTTGAGATAAACACAAATGTTTGTGAAATATTATGGGTCCATAACACTAAAGTAAAATCAGTATTATTTATGAGAGTTCATAAGTAAAATAGTGAAAAATAATTTTTCCTGTTCTGCAATCTGTAATTCTTTTTGAAGAAAAATCAACAACATTAAGAAAGATGAGTTAAATCATCTAAATAATGAACTATATTCATGAAAATTTTTATTATAGTAGATGAAATTTGCAATCCTATGAAATAATGTGATGTACCTTTACAATAAAGAAAAAGTTAAATGGTATTTTTCTTAAGCTATAGAAAAAATAAGATTTATTTTATTATTATAAAGATAATTATCAGTGGCTTTCTTGGAAAATGTACATATTTCATGTATGCCATTTGTATGTTTATGTATAAATATATAAATGGTATGCATAGAATTTCCAGTTTCTATGCATTTAGCAGTATGAATAATTATTTTTTTTAATTTTTTATTTTATTTTATTCATTTTTAGAGAGAAGACACAGAGTGAGTGTGTGTGTGTGTGTGAGAGAGAGAGAGAGAGAGTGAGAGAGAGAGAGAAAGGGGGGAGGAGCTGGAAGCATCAACTCCCATATGTGCCTTGACCAGACCAGTACAGGGTTTTGAACTGGCGACCTCAGTGTTCCCAGGTTGACACTTTATCCACTGTGCTAGCACAGGTCAGGCAGTATGAATAATTATTAAAAAATAGAAATACACTAATCATTGACTGTTGGGCAGATAAAATATATTATGCTCACTTTGTTAAAGATGGCACTGCCCACGTGCAAGTTTTAAGAGTAAGCTTTTCCCCCACACCCTTGACTGATTGGATGATGTGGGGTGGTGCACTCTCATGAGGAATTCTCCCATTATGCCTCATATAAGTGACTTTGTATCAGAAACTTCCTTGTTTGTAGGTTGGATTAAAGGTTTGGATTTCTATACTATAAAGTGGGGCAGACCGGGAGCTTGCTCTCTCTTGGTTCCTGAGATTAGCAGTAGAGAGGAGACCAGAGAAAAGCCATGTTGAGAAGGCAGGGAGAAGCAGTCAAGATGGTGAAGTGCTGAGGAAGAAGCCAGTTTGTGCAGAGTTTGTTTAGAGAGAAGGAGATGAGAAACAGAGGTAAATAAATCTGGTGAGCTAGAAACCTTTGATTCTAGGAAACTGGGATAAGTCAGTAGCTTTGTGAGCACTGAATGAGTGGGTTTTAGAGCCCAGTGTATGTTTTTGCTTGCCCACCTGGTGCAAGCTAGAATTAAAGCTGATGGCTCACCAGTTTTTGGCTCCGTTGTTTTATTACCGACTGTCCGAATCTAATGCGACCTGCACTGGCCAGGCGATTGTGATGGTAGCCGTGGCCACTGGCATTACAACTGTGAATTTACACTGCAATATCAGATTAGACAATGTTTTTGAAATTTATGTGGAATGTACTAGCACTATTTTTGGGAGAGTTCATTGAGCTAAAATGTGACTGTAGCCAAGCATAAATTAATTCATTTATGGAAGCTTTAAAGTATAGTTAATTCTTTTATGTTTAGTTCTTTGGAAAGAAGCTAAATGAATCTTTAACATTTACTTGCCCAGCTGTACAATTTTTGGCAACTACTCATCCTCTCTAAGCTCACTCTTTTTATCTAAAAAGTGGAAATTTTAATACTGTATAATTTATGCTTGTTTTGAAGGCTAAATAATTTAATACATGTTAGTACTTGGAATTGTTTCAAGCACATAGTGAATGCTCAACAAATGTAATTTATTTTTATAGATAAATTATAAAATAATTAAACTGATAGAGTTATAAGGTGGCATTAAGGACAACTGTCATTGACTCACGTCATGACTTTTTGGGAGGTTTTAAGAGGTTTTAACTGGAATGTTCATACAATCCAACACTATCTCTGCCATGCCAATTTATCAGCTCATCTAAGAATGACAATTGGCCCAAGAATTCTGTGAATTCCTCTGAGGAGTATATTCTGTCTCTCTTTTAAAATGTTGTGATTTTTTTTAGTCGCATGACTAAAAACACACATTCTCATGATTTATTATTTTGACCCTGACAACCAGTTTATTTTTCATAGCAGTGCTTTCACATGTGTGCCCTATACTCACTCTCTTCTAACTATAAGTCTTTCAGTACCACATTCATTCACTTCACTCCTTCTGCCCACGAGAAAATAAATATAGGTACAAAATTTATAATCACCAAGAGTTAATGACTTTTTTGTGGAGCCTACTTTAGAATAAATTTTCAGCAAACACATAGCCTCTCATTCCAAATGCTTCTTGGACATTGTTAAATGCAGATGTGTAGAGCACCTGAGTTTTGCCATTGAAAATTGCAGTCCATGAGAAGGTAACAGTTCAGCAGATAGACTAGGAAGTATTTGTTTTCAGCTCTTCCATGTTAGTTCTGCTGTTGTTGATATTTAGTTTGATTCCTGGATGTTGGCAAATAAGTTTGTAAATCTGATATATATGTTTGCTCGCTTATACTTTGCATTGGGTGTGGGGAACAGGCTGTAAGCAGGCAGGGTCATTAGAGCCTATGGATTAGTTTTAAAACTAAGCTTTTCCCCACACCCTTGACTGTTGCATGGTAGGGGGTGGTGCACTCTCATGAGGAATCCCACTTATACCTCAGATAAGTGGCTATGTATCAAAGACTTCCTTATTTGTATATTGGCTTAAAGGTTTGGATTTTTACACTATAAAATGGGGCAGACCAGGAGTTTGTTCTCTCTCAGTTCCTGAGATTAGCATTAGAGAAGAGAGCAGAGAAAGGCCACATATGGAGGAAAGGAGAAGCAGCCAAGATGGTGGAGTGCTGAAGGAGAAGCCAGTTTGTGCAGAGTTTGTGCAGAGAGAAGGAGATGGGGAACAGAGGTGAATTAGGTTGGTGAGGTACAAACCTTTGATCCTAGGAAAACTCGGATAAGTCGGTGGCTTTGGGAGCCCTGAATGGAAAGAAAAGTGTTTTCCCACTGTATTTATTTCTTGCCCACTGGGTGTAAGCTAGAATTAAAGCTGATGGCTCACCAGTTCTTGGCTCCATTGTTTCATTACCGTCTGTCTGAATCTAATGCGAACCTGCATGGACCAGGCATCTGTGATGGTGGCCGTGGCTACTGGCTTTACACTGGGTATTTTGGATTCTTTTTTATGAAGTAAGTTTAGACTCAATTGGTATCAACAGCAATATTACACTTTTTCAGTTATTCTTTAAAATATTACATTCAGTTGGAAATATAGAATGAGTACCACCTGAAAGGAAGAATAACTAACATAGAATTCTTTTCTAACTGAATTCATTATTTATTAGTCAAATTGTAAAATTTTTTTTAAATGCCTCCAGTTTTATGTTTGTTTGTTTTAATAACTAAAGTAAACTTTGTACTAGCTTTTGTTGTTTTAGTTAATATTGGTTATCTTAGATTTAAATTTATGCTCTAGAAGGCTGCTCACTCAGATGCTTAGCAATGTTATCTACCTCCAAGACTTCAATTACCATCATTATAGTTGAGGATTCTGAAGGCAATGCCAATTTAAAGTGCCCTCTTGACTTTCACACCTGTATATCCAACAATCTCTAAGACATCTCTATGTTTACTTCCTGCAGATAACTAAAACTCAACATGCACAAAACTGAATTCATTAGTAGGAGCCAATTTAACAAAGAATCCCATATTAAAATATCCAGGCTTCAACTTAAATATCAGTTGCAACAGAATTCATAGCTGAAAGCAAATGCTCAAATGGCCAAATATAGGACAATTAGAGCATTAAATATGTAAAGATAATAATGAATTATAAACCATTAAAAAATAGAAATCCATAAGTCAGTTATAATAAGTAGATAAATAAGTCAAATGTTTGGGGGAGAACAGAGGACTTTAGAGTTCAATGACAACTGATAAATGTGGAGAAATTGCTGGAGTTGGAAAATGATTTTGTAACCAACATAGTAAAGATGGGTTCATGTAAGAATCATCAATGCATGATAAATTATTGTTGTGTGGGAAGGGATAAGAGAGATTTTAATGAAGAGCACATGTTTATTTGTATGTCTGGAGTGTCTCTTCATAAAGTACTTATAAGTTGCAAAGGGGAAAGAGTAACTATCCTGTGGGAAAATGATACAATACCTTAATGAGATGATCAAAATAAAATCATCCATGAGAGGCAGGTGGACATCATATGCCTCTGCATGTATAACCCTGACAAGGACTCACATTACTTATGTAATGTCATAACCTGGGTGCATAACCTGAATCTAATCAGGACAAAATATCAGACAATTACAAATGGAAAATATTCTCTTATTAAAAAAGAGACTATATTAAAAAAGTAAAAGGAAGACAGTCTGAAGGACTATTTCATATGAAAGGAAATTAAGAAGATATATAATGAAATGCAATACATGATCCTGGATTGCCTCCAATTCTGAAGGAAAATAAGTTTTAAAAGACATTATTGGATCAATCAACAAAGTTGGAACATGAGTGTTACATTAAAGAGGTTTATCAATGTAAAATTCTTAAAGTGGAAAATTGCAGTCTGATTATTTAAAGCAATGTCCCTGTTCTTTAAAATATATATACTAAAGTATTTAAAGATAAAAATGTATAATGTAATCAACATACTTTTAAATGGTTCATGGGAAAGCTATATGGATCTTTCTAGACACATATCTACCTATGTCTGTTGTCTGTCTATGCACATTTGTATGAGAGGATAAAACATATAAGAGGTTCTTTGTATCATTTTTGCATCCTTTTATTAAGCATTAAACTACTTTCAAACAAAAATTTTGATTTACAGAAGGTTAATTCATTTCCTTTCCTCCATATATAAATGAACTACATCATCAGACGTTGGTAGTCCACACAGAAATAGTGTGATGTTATCTTTAAATCTTCCTTCTCTTTCATGTCCCTGTTTTAGTCAACTACAAGTCATGCTGATTCCACTTAGAATTATTTCTTGAGTTTGTGCATTTCTTTCCCTCTCACTGGCTTTATAAAAATGAAAGCAAACATTTTCCATCTCAAGCAAGATAATTATTGAGGGTGATCATCTCACTTAGACTACTAGAGGATAATAATGACCCTAATCACCTGACCCCCATAACTCCTTCATCACACAAGCAGTCATCTAAAGTGCAATTCTGATAATCTTACACTATTTAAAATCCTACTCATTGTCCTTAGGATAAAGTCTACCTTTTCAGCATGGATTATGTGACATGTCACTTACTTCCCCTACAGTTGCAGCCCACCCACCCTTCTTCATGGCCAGATCCATCACAATAAATATTAATTTCTAGAGATAGATATCTTCTTTCTTTCCACTGGGCTATGCCATATCCTGCTTCTCTCAACTAGTAGGTCTCAGTTTAAATACAAGTTCCTTCAGGGTAACTTTCTATCTTATCCCCAAAATTGTGAAATACCTCTGCTTTGTCTTCCCTTTTCCCAGAGGCGGATTTAATGGAAGGCGCACCAGGCGCGAGCCCTGGGCCCCGACTTCTGAAGGGCCCGCAAAACTCCAACTTAATATTTTTTACTCATGACATCAAGTTTGGTTTCATCTGTGCAATTTTAACATTAATAGTACATAATATTTTTTATTTATTTAAAAATATGGTTAACATGCATTTTTATTTTCCCTGTCTCTCTCTCTTTTTCAAGTGGCCCAATATTTTCTTCTGTGCCCGGGGCCTCAACTAAAGTTAGTCAGCTTCTGCCTTTTTTCCATGTTCCTCTCACTTCGCACCTCAAATGTACAAACACAGCTGCTTGCTCAATATTATGTTGTCCCATATTCTTGATCATTGCATTTCCCAGTCAAATTTAGAGCCTGTCACTGAAAGGAATATATTCTGTAATAAATGAATGATACTGATAATATGTCAGGTTAATTTTCTTTTCAATAAAACAGGTAACAAATTAAAGTCTTTGTCCTTATAAAATTCATATACTAGGAAATTAATTTGACAGTATGTATAATATATTCTGAAATACAAAAAGAAACTAATTAGTAGCTTACATAAAATATGGAGTAGTGTTTTTCTTTTTTTGTTATAGTACTTGTATTGGCCATTCTGTGTCTAATGCTATTCTTTATATGGAATAAAACAAATACTTAAGTTTTGTATTTCTCTCAAAAATTATTATCCTGAGTTTGTTATTGGAAGTAGTGCTGGTAGTGGGGCTGGTAGCAGTACCTTAGAGGGTTATTCTCAGGGCCGTAGTGCTGGGAGTGCTTTTTATATAATGGGGATATGGAAATAATGGTGTCTGAGGGAAAGAGGGATGCTGGTGAAAATGGACAGTGAATGACGGTGACCATATTGAAAGAAATTTTGGTAATAATGATAAGGAAAGACTTAGCATCTTACCATCTCAGTGAAGTTGTTTAAATTTTTTATTATCTCCTGGCTGGTTGGCTCAGTGGTACAGTGTCAGCCTGGGGTGTGGACATTCTGGGTTTAATTCCCAGTCAGGGCACACAGGAGAAACAACCATCTGCTTCTCCACCCCTCCGCCTCCCCTTATTTCTCTCTCTCTCTTCCTTATCCCCTCCAACAGATATGGCTTGATTGGTTTTAGCTCATTGGCCTCAGGTGTTGAGGATGGCTCCCTGGAGCCTCAGGCCTCAGGCATTAAAAAAAATGCTCCATTGACACATGCAGTAGTCTATCTCCCATCCTCTCATTTGGAAAATGAAAAAAAAATTCTGATTATCTATTAAATGGAGCTAATACTGTTTACTATACAGCTGAAGCAAAAATATAATGAGATTATTTTAATATATACTTAAGTATACTGCTCACAAAAAATTAGGGGATATTTCAAAATGAATATGAGGCTATAAAATATCCCTTAATTTTTTTGAGCAGTATATTTAGGCACATAGTAACCATTTAATAAATATCTAGTTAGTTGTTATTTTATTTTATTAATTCCTGTACTCTTTTTTCTTATCTTCAGCCTTCATCAAGCCTCAAACACCTAACAGTAAATATTTACTTAGTTTATATCTTTCTTGAATCAAATATTCCACAGCTCTTTTCAATATGAAATGATCACTGTTTGCAGAAAATTTTACTTGTATACATAGCTTATGTCATACAAGAAGCATGGAAGCCCTCTTTTTTTTATTCATTCTCAGTGACTAAGAAACAGCTTGACTTAAATTTATTTATTGAGTTCCAAGATGACGACAGAGTAGGTGAATGTTCCAACGGCCAACGGCCACCTCCAAAGACCAAAGTGGATTACAATTCAATGTAAGAACAATCATCTTGAAAAACCAACTTTGGACTAAATGAAGAGGAGTCTATAATCAAGGCTCATAGAAGAAGCCACACCAAGACTGGTAGGAAAGGTTGACACATGGAAAGGGCTGCCCTGCTTCCAGGAGCGAGCAGTGGCTGAGGGTTTGGAGGGACTCTCACTATAGGGAGGTTCACCCTGAGAGGGAATGGTTCCAAGCCCCAGGCCTGGTGCCCCAGCCTAAAGCCTCAGAGCCTAGAAGAGAAATCCACACAGCATTTTGTGGTAAAAAGAGCCAAGATTTCTGTCTGTGAGAAAGACCTGTTGGAGAGGCAGGCTCCATCTTAAAGGGCCAGAAAATTTCGTTCACAGGCACTTACCCAGGGTTCCTGCAGATGAGAACTGAGAGGATTAGAGTTGCAAGAGGAGAGTATAAAGTTGAAGGCCCAGGGAGAGACACTGTGGGAGATGGCCAACAGAACCCCAATGCTGAATCATTCTGCAATACTGCAGTCACCATCTTTCTTGAGTGGAACAGTCCCCTATGAGCCACACCAGCCTGGGCAAAGCAACTGCTCTTCCCTCGGGAGTCTCTCCTGCCCCACCCATGGAGACCAGGCAATTCTGAGAAGTTATTCAGGAAACAGGTGACCCATAAGTGACTCAGTTTCTGAATGTGAGGCCGAAGCTTTTACTCAAATGCTTCCAAGTCTATGGCTGGTGCTTCCGCCCCACAGGATACTCAGTAGAAACTGTCTGGACTATAGGCAAATCTCACCTCTGGGTCTCAGAAGCCATACCCATCAGACTCCTGGGAACACATAGTACTGAGTTCTGTAATAAAAGTCTGGACAGACTGAAAAGTGGAGCTGAAGAGCAGGAACCACATCCACCACCCTTCCTAATCCTTGAATTGACCCAGTCTCTAGACCAGTGGTTCTTAACCTTTTTTGAGGTACTGAACCCATCAGTTTCATATGCGCATTCACCGAACCCTTCTTTAGTGATAAATAAAATATGATTTTTTTTCCAAATTCAAGACATAGGTATATGTTTATTTACTTGTGCACAAAATGAGCCATGCATGAACATCACCTTGCTCAAAGAACAAAACCAAAAAAGTGCATGAACTCACAACAAATTACGGTATTACTTTATTCTGGTCTCCACAGCAGAGACTTCTCCAAACCCCTTAGACCAACTCATCGAACCCCTAGGGTTCGATAGAACCCAGGTTAAGAACCACTGCTCTAGACTCTACCAGAGGTTTTTCCAATAGCCAAGCCCAACAAGCAGCCAGCAGACAGAGGTTGCAAGAGGCAGGACTCAGGAAACCTTGGCTTTTTAAGTGGATCTTCACCCAGGTTCTGTGTGAGTAAAAGCCAGCCAAGGTGTGAAGCTTGATATTTCCCTGGGCACATGGGATTTACAGAGGCAGCTACAAGCTTTGGATTGCTTGTAGCTCTAAGAACGTTGCTGAGGGTCAGTCACAGGCAGTGTTTCCCACTGGTCTTCTCTGGCTTCTTTCCAGAGAGTCCCAAGGCTGACAGATACAGTGGTCAGCTGTGAAAGCATCAGTTCAGGACCTAACAACACTTGCTAGAGGGGTATCTTGAGGAAGGGCTCCTCATACCTGGCTCAGTTGAGGTGAGTTTCACTTTTTGTGATCAGCATCTATACAGAGGTTCATGTGCATTGGATTGAGTTGAGCAGCATAGTCAGCCAGTCTGGGTGCTGGATATCCCGCCCTGATGAGCTAGATTCCACAGGGGGCAGGGAGAGAGGCTTGGATGATGGACATTTAAAGTTTTTATCCCAGTGAGCTCATTGTTGGGTCTGGTCGAGGGGCTTAGCCACTTTCTGGGGGAGCGCAGTCAGCCCTAGTAGAGGACTCTCTCAGCCTTCTTCCCTAAGACCAGGATCTCACTAACTGTAAGAACTTTTGCAGAGGGGACTGTTGGTCCCACTCAATCTGAACATGCTACTCATCTTGTGGGGGAGAAATACAATTTGAGTATTGAGCAGGGGCTGAGGGATTAGGCTCTGAAGTAGGAACTAAATTCCCTGTATTGAGCTCCTGACCCAAAGACCCTTGAAGTAGGGGGTCCCACTAACATTGTATCCCTAACCTCAGCTGCCCTAACTCAACAACAAGCTTGCAAACTGTAGAAAAGTTGGTTGGGGGAGATCAATCTGAGCCCACACAATACTCTTTCTACAGAAGACTCTGTGGGAAGACCAGGCAGCTGAAAGAGGAGGAAGAAGAGTTGAAAAGTGAAGGCAAATCTTACAAATCTTGGGGCATTTACAGAGCTGCTATCATCTCTAAGCAAGTGGTAACTATTTCTTATACACAGGTTGGCCCCTCCCACACTACCCAGGCACAGGAAACACAGACACAAACAGCAAACAGAGCAGTAGCTGTAGACATGTAGCCCACAGCAGGTTTCAAACTGCTTATGCCAACCCAAGAAGATCTAGAAACAACACAACTAATAGTGGGTGGCAGAGAACACCAACTATACACTCAGCTAGCTACAAAAGCAGCACACCCAAAGAAGGAGTCTAGCAGGCACCAGCCACTGTGGAGAATAAATATGCCCAACAGGACAGACACTGCACAGTGTGTAATACACATGATCAAGGTTGACCCTTAGAGCCAGCCAGCCTAGAGGGATAACCACACCCTTAAAAGAACCAACTACTCATATACAATACTCATATACAACAGGAGAAAAATACTACCATCAAGAAGCATTCTAAGACCAAAGAAAAACAGTTGGTCTAGAGGTGAGTACTAGCATTCACATATTCCTCCTAAAGACACCACAACAAATTTCAAAGATAGACAGTGCTACCTAACACACAGACAAAATGGGCAGACAAAGAAATACAACTCAAATGAATCAACAAGAGAAATCCCCAGAAAAAGAACTAAATGAAATGGAAGTAACCAAACTACCAGACACAGAATTTAAAATAATGATTTTTAGGATGCTAAAGGATCTTAGAGCAACAATGGATGAGCATAAGTACCTAAAAAAGAGAGAGCAAGCATAAAAAGGGACATTGAAGTTATAAAAAAGGAGACAGTCAGAAATGACAAATACAATATCAGAAATAAAGACTGCACTAGAAGAAATCAACAATAGGCTGGATGAAGCAGAAGATTGAATCAGCGATTTAGAAGACAAGATAAACATAAGCACAGAAATAGAGCAGCGAAATAAAAAGAGGTGCAAGAAGACTAAGGAAACTCTAAGAGACCTCTGTGACACCATGAAAGGAAACAACATTTGCATCATAAGGATTCCTGAAGGAGAAGAGAATGAACAAGGGATATAGAACTTGTTTGAAGACATCATAGCTGAAAATTTTCCTAAGTTGATGAGAAAAAAGTCACACAAGTTCAAAAAGCACAGAGAATACCATTAAAGAGGAACCTAAGGGGGCATACACTAAGACACAACATAGTTAAAATGTCAAAGTTAAGAGACAAAGAAAGAATATTAAAAGCTGCAAGTGAAAAGCAGTTAATTACCTACAGAGGAGACCCCATCAGGATGACATCTGACTTCTCACCAGAAATACTTGAGGCCAGAAGAGATTGGCAGGAAATATACAAAGTGATGCAAAACAAGAACCTACAACCACGACTACTTTATCCAGCAAGGCTATTGTTTAAAACAGAAGGAGAAATAAAAAAACTCCTCAGACAAAAAAAGACTCAAAAAATTCACTAAAAGCAAACTAGTACTGCAAGAAATATTTAGAGTCCTGCTGTAAAAAGAGCAAAGGGAAAAAAAATCAAGAAAAAGAGGATTGTAGATTTAAAGAATAAAATGGCAATTAATAAGTCTATATCAATAATAACCTTAAATGTAAATAGATTAAATGCTCCAATCAAAAAATAAGGTAGTTTCATGGATAAGAAAACAGGACCCATACATATGCTCTTTCCAAGATAGCCACCTCAGAACTAAAGATACACATAGACTAAAAGTGAAGGGATGGAAAAAATTATTTCATGCAAATGAAAATGAAAAAAAAAAAGCTTAGGTAGCAATACTTATATCTGACAAAATAGCCTTTAAAACAAATGATATAATGTAAGGGATAAAGAATGTCACTACAAAATGATAAAAGGAGCAATCCAACAGGAGGCTATAACCATTGTAAATATTTATGCACCTAATATAGGAGCACCTAAATATATAAAGCAGTTTTTGATGGGTATAAAAGGTGAGATCAACAGCAATACCAGAATAGCAGAGGATTTTAATAACCCAATAACATCAACTGAGAGATCCTCCAGACAAAAAATTAACAAAAAAATGGTGGCTTTAAAGGACACACTAGATCAACTGGATTTAATTGATATCTTCAGAACCCTTCACCACAAAGCAGCAGAATATACAGTGGGTCTGTAAAGTCACGGTGCACTTTTGACCAGTCACAGGAAAAAACAAAAGATGATAGAAATGTGAAATCTGCACCAAATAAAAGGAAAACTATCTCAGTTTCATACCTATTCAATGCAGTTCAGTGTGGGCTCCATTTGTTATCCTACACACATCCAAACGATAGTGAAGTTCTTGCAACACATGGGTAAGGACGTCTGGTGTAACAGAGTGAATAATGTCTGTGATTCTCTGTTTTAAGTGATTTATGTCATTGATATGTTCAATGTATACATGTTGCTTCACATAACCCCAAAAGTAAAAGTCTAAGGGCGTCAGATCAGGGGGTCGTTGTGGCCATGGTTTGACAGAACCCCTGCCTATCCACCGCCGGGGAATGTTCTATACAGAAACTCACGGACAATTGTGGCGTAGTGTGGAGGAACGCCGTCCTGTTGAAAGATGACAGCTTCTGGAAATTGTGGCACTGCATACGATTCCAACATGTCAAGATAGGTGTTTGCCATCACAGACTGCTCCGCAAAAAAAAAAAAAATGGGCCTATCACCTTATCATGCATCAGGCCACAACACACATTCACTTTAGGGGTGTTAAGTTTGTACTTAACGTAGGCATGAGGATGTTCAGCAGCCCGTATTCGGACGTTATGGTGATGAACATGTCCTCAGATATGGAAGGTTGCCTCATCGCTAAACACAATCTTCTGCAAAAATCTTGCATCATTGTCAATCTCATGAACCATATAAGTAGCAAACGCGCATTGTGTGGGTCTATCAACCAGTTTGATAGCATGCAACAGTCGCAATTTGTACCCCATAAAACAGAGACGTTTCTTTAATACCTTATGAACTGCAGTCTTGCTTAGGTGTAATTGTCGAGCACATATACGCACAGATATTTTAGGGCTCCTTAGGTAGCTATCCTGTATAGCCTCTACAGACTTGTCATTGACTGATGGCCTACCAGAATGGGGTTTCTCCACCAAACTGCCGGTTTTCTTCAACTGGTTATCCCACCGAGTAATGTTATTCCTATGTGGTAGCGCTTCATTATAAATGCATTGATATTCACGTTGCACTTTGGTCACGGATTCAAATTTAGCAAGCCACAGAACACACTGAACTTTCCTCTGTACCGTCCACATCTCGACTGGCATGGCCATGGGCTGCTTCGCTGCATGCATGGTGTCACGTCATCATTTGTGCAGGCGCACATGCTGCCACATCATCCTACAGAAACTGGGAATGTATTCCTTTTATTTGGTGCAGATTTTACATTTCTATCATTTTTTGTTGCTTTCCTGTGACTGGTCAAAAGTGCACCATGACTTTACGGACACACTGTATATTCTTTTCAAGTGCTCATGGTACATTCTCTAGGATATACCACATGTTAGGACACAAAATGAGTCTCATTAATTTAAGAAGATTAAAATCATATCAAACATCTTCTCTGATCACAATAGCATGACACTAGAAATCAACTACAATAAGAAAACTGAGAAACATTCATACACTTGAAGGCTAAATAGCCTACTATTAAATAACTAATGGGTTAACAATGAGATCAAGAAAGAGAGAAAAAATTTCCTTGAAACAAATGAAAATGAATATATAGCAACTCAAAAATCTATTGGACACAACAAAAGCAGTCCTGAGAGGGAAGTTCATAGCATTACAGGCATACCTTAAGAAGCAAGAAAAAGCTGAAATAAATATATTAATCCTGTACCTAAAAGAACTACAAAAAGAACAACAAATAAAACCCAGAGGAGGTAGAAAAAAAACATAATAAAGATCAAAGCAGAAATAAATAACATAGAGGCTTAAAATACAATACAAACGATCAATGAAACCAAGAGCTGGTTCTTTGAAAAGGTAAACAAGATTGATGAACATTTACCCAGACTTAAAAAAAAGAGAGATGGCTCAAATAAATAAAATTAGAAATGAAAGTGGAGAAGTAACAACTGACATCGCAGAAATACAAAGGATTGCAGGACAATACTATAAAGATCTATGTGCCAAAAAATTAGAGAACCTAGGTGAAATAGATAAATTTCTAGAAACATACAATCTTCTAAAACTCAATCTGGAAGAATCAGAAAACCTAAACAGACCAATTATAACAAATGAAATTGAAACAGTAATCAAAAAACTCCCTGCAAACAAAAGTCCTGGACTGTATGGCTTCACAGGTGAATTTTAGCAAACATTCAATTAAGAACTAACACCTATCCTTCAAAAGTTAATTCAAAAAATTCAAGAGGAGGGAAGACTTCCAAGCTCCTTTTATGAAGCAAGCATTATCCTCATTCTAAAACGAGGTAAAGACACTACAAAGAAAGAAAAGTATAGGCCAATATCCCTGATGAACATAGATGCTAAAATTCTCAACAAAATATTAGCAAGCCAGATCCAGGAATACATCAAAAAGATCATATATCACAATCAAATGGGATTTATTCTGGGGAAGTAAGGCTAGTACAATATGCACAAATCATTAAATGTGATTCATCACATAAACAAACAAAAAAAAAGATAAAAATCACATGATTATATCAATAGATGCAGAGAAAGCATTTAATAAAATCCAGCACTCATATATGTTCAAAACTCTCAGCAAAGTGGAAATACAGAGAACACACCTCAATGTAATAAAGGCCATCTATGACAAACCAAAAGCCAACATCATACTCAATGGGCAATAATTAAGAGCAATCCTCTTAAGATCAGGAACAAGGCAGGGGTGCTTATTTTCACGACTCTTATTCAATATAGTCTGGATGTCCTAGCCACAACAATCAGACAAGAAGAAGAAATATAAGGTATCCAAATTGAAAAAGTCAAAGTAAAACTATCATTATTTGTTGATGACATGATACTGTACATAAAAAAAACCCTAAATTCTCTATCAAAAACAATACTAGACCTGATAAATGAATTTGGTAAGGTGAGAGGGTATAAAATTAATATTAAGAAATCAGTGGCATTTTGGTGCTGGTCAGTTGGCTCAGCAGTAGAACATTGGCCAAGTGTGTGAAAATCTCAGGTTGGATTCCCTGCTAGGGTGCACAAGAGAAATGCCCATCTGTTTCTTCACCCTTCCCCCTGTCCTTTCTCTCTATATCTCTCTTCCACTCCCACAGCCGAGGTTCCACGGAACCAAAGTTGGCCCAGGTGCTAAGGATGGCTCCATGGCCTCCACTTCAGGTGCTAGAATGGCTCCAGTTGCAACAAAGCAATGCCCTAGATGGGCAGAGCATAGCCCCCTGGTGGGCATGCCAGTTGGATCTTGTTTGGGTGCATGTAAGAGTCTGCCTCCCAAAAAAACATAATAATAAAGAAAGAAATCGGTGGCATTTTATACACCAACAATATACTACCAGAAAGAGAAATTAAGGAAACAATCCACTTCACTATTGCAAAAAATAAAAATAAAATGAAGTGCCCAGTAGAAATTTAAGCAAGGAGGTAAAAGACTTGTACTCGGAAAATTATAAGACATTGAAAAAGAAATCAAGAAAAATACGAACAAGTGTAAGCATAAACCATGTTCATGAATAGAAAGAATAAATATCATTAAAATGTCTATAATACTTTCCAAAGCAAGAGCAATCTTGAAAATGAAGAATAAAGTGGGAGGTATCACACTTTCTGATATCAGGTTATACTACAAGGCCATTGTAATCAAAACAGCTTGGTACTGGCATAAGAACAGGTAAATAGATCAATAGAACAGAACAGAGAACCCAGAAATAAATCCACTCCTTTATGGTCATTTGATATTTGACAAAGGAGGCAAGAGCATACAATGAGGTAATAAATGGTGTTGGGAAAATAAGACAGGTACATGCAAAGAAATGAAACTAGACCATCAACTTACACAATTCACAAAAATTAACTCAAAATTGACATAAAACTTAAATGTAAGTCATGAAACTATAAAAATCTTAGATGAAAACATAGGTAGTAAACTCTCCAATATCTCTTCATAGCAATATTTTTGATGATTTCTCTCCACTGCCATTTGAAATAAAGGACAAGATAAACCAATGGTACTATATCAAACTAAAAAACTTTTGAACAGGAAAAGACACCATTAACAAAATGTGAAGACAAACCACACAATGGGAGTACATCTTTGCCAATACATCTGATAAGGGGTAATAACAAAAATTTATAAAGAACTCCTAAAACTCAACGCTAGAAAGGAAAACAGTCCAATTCAAAAATGGGCAAAGGAACTGAATAGACACTTCTCCAAACAGGACATACAGAGGCCAACAGGCATATGAAAAAATGTTTAATGTCCCTAATCATCAGAAAAATAAAAATTAAAACCACAAAGAGATACCACCTCACACCTGTCAGAATGGGGCTCATTAACAAATTAACACAAAATAAGTGCTAGCGAGGGTGTAGAGAAAAGCGAACCCTCCTGCACTGCTGGTGGGAATGCAGACTGCTGCAGCCACTGTGGAAAACAGTATGGTGTTTCCTCAAAAAATTAAAAATGGAACTGCCTTTTGACTCAGCTATCCTACTTTTAGGAATATATCATAAGAATACCAAATCACTGATTCAAAAAAAAAAAAGTGCACCCCAGTGTTTACTGCAGCATTGTTTACAATAGCCATGATCTAGAAACAGCCAAGTGTCCGTCAGTAGATAAGTGGATTAAAAAGCTATGGTACATATATACAATGGAATACTATGCAGCTGTAAAAAAGAAGGAAGTCTTAGCTTTTGCGATTGCATGGATGGACATGGAAATTATTATGCTAAGTGAAATAAGCCAGGCTGAGAAAGACAAATATTATATGATCTCACTTATATGTGGAATCTAATGGACATGGTGAACTGAGAATGGAATAGAGGCAGAGGTGGGGTCACAGAGAGCAGAGGGACAGCAGTCAGAGGGAAGGGAGGGTGAGGGGACAGGATCAGAGAAGAAGAAGAAGGGATTAGTGAAATTATATATACTTAACACATAGATACAAATAACAGGACAGCAAATACCAGAGGGAAGGAGGGAAGGGATTTAGGCAGAAGGGAGCAAAGGAGGTGTAATGGGGGACATGTGGGTAGGTGGTGAGTGGGGCACTTGAATCCATGTTAACACAATAAATTAAATTTCATAAAAAATAATTTGTTTAGCAATACACACACATACACACATAGATAAAGAAATTTATTTATCTACTGATCTAGTAAGTCAGGAAATAGCACAAGGTATTCAAAATTTAAAAGCATTCAAATACTACAACCAACTTTTATCAACTGTAGGAAGACTTTATATAGTAGAACAGGCAGCTTCCAGGAAACCCTGATACTTATATTTAACAAAAATAAACATTGTTTCTTAATTTCCATTCTCTATGTCTTCTATGACAATAGAATTTTTAACTAGTTATATGGTTGCCCATGTAATGATTACTATCCCCAACTTTCACTGAAGAGAGGTATGACCATGTAAATTACAGCCAGTATGATCTGAGCAGTGGTGGCATAAACCTCTTCTAGGGCTGAGGTGTGGCCTCCCCTTGTTCTTTTTGTTCCCAGTGCTGTATTGAAGACGTAAAGTAGAAGCTGGAGCAATCATCTTGGACCACAAGACAGAAGCTGTATGTCTCATATTGTGGGATAATGACATGGAATCAGGTAGGTTCCCTAATTATTTGGTTGAAGAGAGCTACCATACAGATCAGATTTTTTATATGATACATTATTAAAATTCTATCTTGTGTAAACTAATGCTAACTTGAGTCTTTGTATCATCAGTTGAATTATGTTTTAATGAATACAATAAACTTCAGGCATTATTATGCAAAGGGAAGAACCTCTTCCAACTGCAAAATAAGGACTCCTGGAGAAATACATTGATTGGCCTCCCTTAGATTATATTCCTGCTTTTGAATCAATAAACATTAGCAAGAAATTAGTTAGAAAGGTATTATCTAAGTTACACACTTATATCTGTGACCAGGAGTGTTATTATGTATGTGATCTCAAGAAGTGTATTATTAGGAATGGCAGTTCCACCAGAATCATATTTGATGAAAGAGCAGACATTTCTGAATAACACTGAACAGAAAAACTATAGATAATATTTGGAGACCAAAAATAAACAAGAAATTTTAACATTAAAGCATATTTTTTCAATATTCAAAAACATGAGATGAAACAACAACAAACAAAGCTTTTCTGACCGGGAAAAGTATCCACCTTTCAAATACATCTTAACCAAACTCAAGAACAAATCCTAAAGTATAGAACATCTCAAGATAACATTAAATGATGCCTTTTCCTCTGGAATTCTCTTTCTTGTTATTTGGGGGGCTTGGTAAGAATAAGGCAAAGCTTCTAATCAGTTTATCAATCCGTTCTTTTACTTTAATTCCTTTCCAAACAGCTGGTCCTGTTTTACAGGATATTTTAAAGCTCATGGACTTTGAATTGGAGATGAAGATTCTAAATCCTCTCTACTCTAAGTTTTATCCTCTTGATGATTACAAGTGTAAGTACCTTGTGCTCAGATAAAGGGCTTTATGAACAGCACACATAAAGTACCTAAGGCTCCCTGTGACTTTCATCTGCTCTTTCAAAAACTGCCCCAGTTGGTATAATGTCATTAAAGTTCCATATCTATCACAATAGCACATGCTGGACTTGGCATAAAAGAAATATTTTTCATACTCTTTATTTGTGGACTTATCTCTAGTTCTGCATCTTATTTCTTTGTTTCTTCCCAACAACTAACCTCCAATTGATTTATCATTATCTGTTTATGTGTCCTTGCTGTCAGGACTCATAAATCCATCTTTTCTGGATACTTTTAAATTTTGGCTTTATTTTTCCTTAATATCATGCTCATGGTCTACATCAGGTAAACCTTTGGGGGTTCAAATTAGCTCTCAGAGCTGTCTATGGGTAAACTGCTCCTATAAAAGCCTCCTTTCATTAAGTCATCCATTAGGATATCTTAGACTTATGGATGTGGCCCATTTTTAACATGAGCATATTAAAGAATAAATGGGAGATAAGCATTTAATCAAATCTGTCAATTGAAAATATTTGTTTTCTAACTCATTCAAAAAGTTATAAATGCCCCTCCAAAAAGTTATAAATTTTATTTTTCAGGGCAATTTAATAGCTAAAATCTTTTCAATCCTTCAGTTAAACTCCTCAAAAGTATTCTGAAGAACAGGAAATTACTGGTTTGCCAAAAGTACAAAGTTGACTTTTAAAACATTGAAATTTGTTTCAAACTCTGAGCTTACATTTTCTGAGTGAAGTCTAGTCTTGGGAAAATATTATTCAAATTTTATTTATCACATATTGTTTATGTAGACAATACCAGATAACTAATACAAGATAGCATGATCATTTTTATTTTTTCCTCATCTTATTTACTAACAAAAGACTAAGTTTCTTTTTTCAAGTAAGGCAATGTCATCCTCCAAAGATTTCCAGCATTTCCTTCATCCCAGGAGGTAGAAGTCATTTGATTTTGATATGCTTCCTTTTAGCAACTAAGATAAGAAAACTGATTATATTTGTAAGAAGAGTCCATGATGATTCTTTTTGGATTATTGCATAATAATTATGACTACATGTTTTTTAAAAAAGTAGGATAGAGTACCTATTATCAAATCTTGCAATAAAAGAAATCTCTTAATTTCTAAAATCTATCTGACTATCTTTTATAATGAAGAAAGAGAACCTTTGTCAGACACTGAAAACAAACCAAGCCCTTTGTTAAAAGGAAATAAATCAAGCAAAGATTAAAGAACAGATTTCTAACTTCAGATTGCTATTTACTTTTTTCTAAATACAAGGCTAATTCAAAAAGAGTAAACATTGTTAATTTTAATTGTACCTTTAATTTTAATCTTTCTTTACACATTATTTGAAAACCTATAGGCTACAAAATTTTATGTAATTTTAAAGTTGGAAGTCAGACTAAGCACCATTTTGTTCTTTCAGCTCTTTGATTTGTTCACATGACAGAAATAAAAATTCAGATGTCTATATATTCAAAGATAAGCTCAATATTGAGCAACATATAAAAATTTGAGACTAGATGAGTGACCAATCTAGTCTTATATCTGTAGTAAGAAAATGAGAAATTATCATAATAAAGAAAACAATTTTAATCACTTAATGCTCACTAAAATTATTCAAATATACAGAATTAAAACTAGGACAATTGGCCCTGGCTGGTTGGCTCAGTGGCAGAGCATCATGCTGGCTATGGAAGTTTTGGGTTCAAGTTCCAATCAGGGCACACAGGAGAGGTGACCATCTGCTTCTCTATCCTTCTCTCTCTCTCTCTTTCTTCTCCTTCTTCAGCAATGGCTCAACTAGTTTGAGCATGTTGGCCCTGGGCACTGAAGATTGCTCCATGGCCTCCCTTCAGGTGCTAAAATAGCTCAGTTGTCAAGCAAAGGAGCACCATCCAAAGTGGACAGAGTATCGCTCCTTGGGGGCTTGCTGGTGGATCTGGATTGAGCACATGAGAAAGTCTGTCTGTCTGCCTCCTTGCCACTCACTGCAAAAAAATTGGGACTATTATTGTGCATATTAAGATAAATTAGAATCATAGCTTAATTTGTACATTTAACTCTTCAAGGTATCAGTAACAAGAAAACCAAGACTCAACAGTTATATTCCTTCAAAGTCTATCTCCCACATCCTTGCCTTGTTCTTCCAGCCCAAGAAAATGAAAAAAAACTAAAAATATAAAATAATAATCAATAGTAAATTCCATAGCACCAAAGGGGATGGAAAGTGTCCATTACCATGAAGAGAACTTATGAAGTTTTTCTTGAGGTAGGATAGTAAAAAGAAAAGGGTTTTTAGAAGAGCAGAAAGTAAAATATTTTACAATTTTTTCTATTAGTGTGATTAATGGGAGTTTGTACAAAGAACTAGAAGAGCTGAAGTTCTGTTAAAAAATAAAAATAAAAACTGAATACCAGACAAGAGAAGGAGACTGAAGGTCAACATAGAAGTAACAGCCTTTAAGGTAGAGCTTTGCAAAACCTGTGCCTTGGGTCCCGGATTTGTGCATTTCTAGGATGAAACAGTATGTAAAATTCATTGTAATTATCTATGCATGGAATAAAAGTTGCCCATTCACTGTGATTTATCAAAATAGGATTAGGAAATGTAGTACTTAACAACGCAAATGATCCTAAACAGACTCCTTTCACAAATTTAGTATCTATCAAAAAGAGCCAGACTTTAGTCTCTGACTCAAGGCTTATGATTAGCATTAGATTTTAAGGAAAGTTTTTAAAATGCCACAGGTATAAAAATATTCAACCTAAAATGTGTCCCAATATACTCTAGACTTAATATTCATAACTATCAGATATTTCATCACTATGACAGTCCTGAAAAAAAAAAATTGCTGGCTGATACTGTGTATGTTTCAGAAATCTGATAAATTTTTTAAACCTACTTATAAGGTTGACAAAAGAACTCTTAGACTTTCATGTTATAAATATCTCTATAAATAGCTACATAGTACAAAAATACTTTAAGCTCTCACTCTACTTTCCTGAGAGATAAATCATTTTATTTTTTATTTTAACCAACTCTAGAAGCTCAAACTCATAAAACTACTTGAAAATAAATAAAATACATAATTCTTCTTTAAACCCTTAAGTTGTAATGAGCTTCATAAAACTTAGTTGTATACAATCAATATTTTGAAGTTATGAATATAGAATTTGGTTTAACTTCATAGAAAATAAAAACTATTTGTGAATGCTATACTTCAACACCCAAATGGGTCCTTTGGGAAGTGATTAGTTCATGAGGTTAGTGAATGGAAACAGGACACTTATAAAAGAAATCCAAGAGGGATATTTTACCATTTCTACCATTTGAGTATGATAAGTAGAAGACAGCTCTCTATGAACCAGGAGGCAGACTTTCATTAAACACCAAATCTTCCAGTGCCTTGATCTTGGACCTCCCAGCCTCTAGAATGTTGAAAAATACATTTCTGTTGTTTATATGCCATTCGTGCTATGGTAATTTGTTATAACAGTTTGAAATTATTGTGATAAATACTAAATTTTAAAAAAATCAAAAGCTAATATTATATTTAATGGAGAAAGAAATTAGATGCATTTCCCCTAAAATGAGGAACAAATTAATATCCTCTTTCATGTCTATTCAACATCATACTGAAAAGTTTTAGCTAACATAATAAGACAAGAAAAAAATAAAAGGTATTTCATATGGGAAGAAAAAAATGTTTTTGCTTGCAGATGTAGAAATCCCAAAGAAAAAGGAAAAACCCTCCTGTAACTAATAAGTGAGTATAGCAAGATTTTAGGATTCAAAAGTCAATTGTTTTTCTTTATATAAGACTAGAAGATTTTGAATGAAAACAAAGACCAATACATTAAAGGAAAATAATATAGTACTTTGCCACATATATGACAAAAAAATTACAGATTCTATATACAGAAAATTATAAAACTCTAACAAAGGAAATTCTAAGTAAATGGAGACATATTCTATGTTCATGTGTTGGAAAAAAACAGTATTTCATTTTGATCTATAGCTTCAATATCCCTCCAATAAAAATGTCAGCAAGCTATTTTCTACATATTGACAAATTAATTGTAAAGCCTATAAAGAAAGACAAAAAGAAACAAAAATATTACTAAAGAACAAAATTGGAGAACTTTTAGAACTTGATTTTAAGATTTATTATAAAGCTACAGCAATCAAAATAATGTCATTGACAAAAGACTAGACATAGGTCAATAGAGCAGAATAAAAATAAATAAAAGATCAGAATAGACACTTCACAAAGAAGATAAATATATGGCAAATAAGTATATAAAAACACTCATTATCATTTGTCATTAGTTAATTGCACATTAAAACAATGAGATACCACTAGACACCTATTAAAGTGACTGAAATTCATAAAACTTATAATTGCAATTGCTGGTGAAGATGTGAAGCAACAAGAGCCCTCATTCATTGCTGGTAGGAAAGCAAAATAGTACAGTGACTTTGGAAGATAGTTTGAATTTTTTTTATAAAGCTAAACACAGTCTTCCTGTATGATGTAGCTGTCATTCTCTTAGATATTTACCCAACTGATTTGAAAGTTATGTCAACACAAAAGTATGCATGGAAATGTTTATAGCAGCTTTATCCATAATTGCCAAAACTTGTATCAGCCAAGATGTCTTTTACTGGTGAAAGCATAAACAAATTGTGGTACATCTGTGCAATGGATTATTATTTAGCCATAAAGAGAAATGAACCACAAAAGAACACATAAATGAGTCTTAAATGCATACTTCCAAGTTGAATAAATCAGTCTGAAAAACTATATATTATATGATCTTCATTAATAACATTATAGAAAAGGCAAAACTATAAAAGACAGTAAGTAGATCACTGTTTGTGAGGGGTTATGGGGAAGGGAAGAAGGTTGAATTGGTGAAGCACAAGGTATATCTCAGGGCAGGGACTATTCTGTCTAACTCTGTAATTTTGGATACATGACACTCTGTTTTTGTCAAAACCCACTGAACTTTATAACACAAAGAGTAAACCTTAATGCATGCAAAGTAAAAAAAAAAAATATTTAGGAGGAAATAAGATCCCAGAAGGAAATGTGGAATGTATCAAAACAATCTAACTATATTACTAATGTATAAAACAACCTCACAGAAGGATAATAAGAAGAAAAGATACTGACCTATGTAATGTTGGAAATGAGTGAAATCTTTTTAACTAAGAGCAGAAGAAACGGTGCACAATCATTAGACTCTAGTTGATAGAGTTGTTTTCCTTAGGAGTGTGAGTAAAGAATTCTGATCTGCTAATCATGTATGCTGGAACTTAACAATTAGACAAATGAATGGTGGATGGTGGGAACCAGGTATCTCACACTTATAAATAAATGATATAAATAAACAGTCAAATAAGAAATAAATTGGGAGAAGAGAAATCTCTTATGCAGAAGAATTCCAAATAATTTATGTAGAAACCTCTCTTCTTAATTATGGGCCATTTATATGTCTTCATTACAAAAAAAGAACAGTATGAAAAGCCAGGAGAAGAGTTAGTAGGAGAGTAACTTTAGAGTGTAGAAATCTGACAAAAACTACCATAAACAAATGACAAAGTCAAGGTCAACGGTGGTAAATTAATTTGATTTTATGAATCCTTCAAATGACGTGATAAAAACAGCCCCTTATCCCTGTCATCTTCCCCCGCAAAACCTATAACTTCAGACTAATTATGAGATAAACCTCAGTGTTGGGCAGATAAGTTATTTTTTGCACACTCTGTTAAAGATGGCTGCTGCTCTCATGTGGTGATGCTCTCCTGTGATATAGCTAATTGCCTTTCACGCTTGGGAAGGGGTTTTGTTATGCTAATATGTGATGGGGGAGTGGCTTTCATACCAAAGGGTTTTAAAAGGTGGAGCTAGGAGGTCATTTGATATAGAGTGACCACTTTCTAATGGAGAGAAAGAACCCATGTTGTAGCAGGGCAGGGAGACCTCAAGGAGGAGGCAGTCAAAATGGTGGAATACTGAAAGAGAAGCCAGTTTGTGCAGGAGAAGGAGATGGGAAACAGATGTGAATATAACTGATGAGGTGGAAGCCTTTGATTCTAGAAAAACTTAGAGGAGTCAGTGGCTTTGGGAGCCCTGAATAGAAAGGGGAGTGTTTTCCTGCTGTGTGTTTTTACTTGCTTGCCCAGTGAGAGTCTAGAGTAAAGTAAATAGACCACCAGTTTTGTCTCTGCAGTTTCTTTACTATCTGTCCGGATTAAATGCAAACCTGTGAGAGCCAGGCAGCTGTGATGGTGGCCACAGCTACTGGCTTTACAATCAGATAAATTCCAATTAAGGAATATTCTACAAAATACCTGACCAGTACTCCTTAAAACTGTCAAGGACATTAAAAACAAGTGAAGTCTGACAAACTGTCTCAGGAAAGAGGAGCCTGAAGAGACATGATTAAATATAATGTCATATCTTAGATGAGGTTTTGAAATGAAACAGGTAAAAACTGAGCTACTCTGAATTAAGTATGAACTTTACTTATAATAATATACCACTCACAAAAATTAGAAGATATTTCAAAATGAATATGAAGCAATAAAATATCTCCTAATTTTTGTGAGCAGTATATATCAATACGGGTTCCTTAACAAGTGTACTATATTAACATAACATGTCAGTAATAGGGAAAACTGGCTATGGAGGTGTTTGGAAAATATCTCTATTATCTTCATAATTTATTTATAAATCTAAAACTGTCCTACTAAATAAATTTTATTTTTAAATAAAGAAAAGAAACTACTATAGTTACAGACCCCAAGGCTGAAAAAAATAAAAATAAAAGAACCAAGACCTTCTAATAAAGATGGACTTCACAATTGTAGAAACTATCATTAACAATACAGTGTGTCCGTAAAGTCATGGTGCACTTTTGACCGGTCACAGGGCAAAAGTGCACCATGACTTTACGGACACATTGTATATATGTAATACCAGAAATAAAGTACCTAGTCCAAATGTTTTTAACATTTAATCAAGTATCTACATTTACATTTTTTTAAATTTCTTTTTATTTTATTCATTTTAGAGAGGAGACAAAGAGAGAGAGAGAGTGAGAGAGAGAGTGAGAGAGAGAGAAGGGGGGAGGAGCTGGAAGCATCAACTCCCATATGTGCTTTGACCAGGCCAGTGCAGGGTTTTGAACTGGCGACCTCAGTGTTCCCAGGTCGTCGCTTTATCCACTGCGCCACCACAGGTCAGGCCTCTACATTTACATTTTAAGGTTATTGTTCTATTAAAAATGTCATTTGCTAGTAATCTTAGAAATTTGTTTTAAAATAATAATATTAAATATACTTTAAAGTAGAAATAATTCTCAAAGTCATAAGAACAGTAAGTTTGTCTTTATAGTATGGTTAAAATTGGTAATGTTAATAAGCACTAGAAATCTGAGGTCTGATTTAATAGTTACAAGCAACAAAGCATACTAGAATACTTGTTCAGAAGACCCCCAGGTTTGCAAAATAAGATCAAGCAAAAAAGTTGTAGGCAAGGAGATTGTCAGCTGGCAAGCTTAGAAAGTGGTTTAATAATAATTTAAAATTGTGTTAGTTTTACATAGCAGATAGTAATTCCCTATTTTCCATCTTTAAAAGATCAGGTTTTTAAAATAATTTGAAATGAAAAATTGAGTAAAATGAATACATTCTGTTTAAGAGTATAAAATAATAGCTTTACACATGTTTAAAATAGGTTGTGATAACTGGATACATACGCTCATTTATTCACTAAAACACATTTATAGTCGGCCCTGGCCAGTTGGCTAAGTGGTAGAGAGTCAGCTTGGCATGTGGAATTCTCAGGTTTGATTCCAGCCAGTGAACACAGAAGTGTCCATTTGCTTTTCCCCCAACCCCCATCTCTGTTCTCTCTGTTTCTCTCTTCCCCTCCTGCAGCCAAGGCTTCGTTGGAGCAAAGTTGACCCAGGCACTGAGGATGGCTTCACAGCCTCTGCCTCAGGCGTTATAATGGCTCCAGTTACAGTGGAGCAATGCCCCAGATAGGCAGAGCATCGCCCCCTGGTGGGCATGCCAGGTGGAACCCAGTTGGGCACATGCAAAAGTCTGTCTCTCTGCCTCCCTGCTTCTCACTTCAGAAACAACAAAAACAAACATTTGTAGTCAACTGTAGATCAAATAAGTAAATTTCCAATAGCCTTATGTTTCTAGCTGAATTATTTTTAAAAACTAATACAGTGTAAATGAGGATAATGCAGCTCATAAATCACAATTTTATTCAGTATTATTATCTAATCATGATGTTATCAGTCAATATCATTTTTAAAAGACAAAGAAAAGTAAATAAAAGAAAGCTAATGAAGGTAGAAGCAGGTGCTTTTGTCATTCATTAGCTATATTTGTGAAGCCTTTGAAGACAGATATGACAGGCATGATTAGGACTTTCCTTTGAGGCCTATGTTCAATGATAGATTAGTAACCTGATATGTTTTCTATATTTATCTCTACAACAAAGATCTACTTTTAAATCAGCCAACTTAAAAGATGTTTTCTTTTTATGTGATTGTGACATCCAGTCATAGGATAGGGCCATCTGGACAGATTGGCCGGGCATGTTAGTTACTCAAGGGATGTCTGGAATAAATAGGTTACCTCTGTGGAACTGTTAGGACACAAAGAAAAATTTTCCAAAATGACAAATTTGCTGTTTAGAATGACATTTCTTAGATTAAACTATTGTTATTTTAAGGGAGAATAGCACATTATTTTGTTTGTTGGCTTGAATCAAAGGAAAGTAAAGGAAAATAGAATATTGAGCTCAGTTTCTATCTCATTATGTGTGATGGGAGAGGGTGAGGTGGGGGAAATATCTTAAAGGAATAGATGTTCTAAGTCCCATGATTAGGAAGTATACTCCTGTCCCTCAGCTGAGAGGACACCCATCTTTCAACCTGGAAAGAGGAAAGGGCCAGTGTTGCCAGCCATAGTAAGATTCCAGCCATTTTTACAACACGTGAATTCTGCCTTTGTTTAAATTTTTTGTTTGTTTGTTTATTTCAAGAAAAAATTATATTTTTACGTCTTCTATTTTGGAGGTGTCAGTAAGAAAGTTTATACTGGAAATTTTCCAAAATAAGGCACAGTTTTAGGACATCAGAGCATGTATTTTGCTCTGTGGAAAGAACTGAGTTGGAAGAGGCCAACACGGGGAAGGGGCTCTCTACCTTGTCCACTTAAACTCCCCTTCACAGTTCCAGGTACAAGATTTTCTGAGCCAGTAGGGAAACAAAAGTACATGCTATTTGTTAATAACTTGGGAATGGAAGGAGATTAATAACATTAACTGTGCACCTACTGCCACTTGACCAGTGCTTAACACACAAGCATGAAAGTTTATTAAAATATGTTTCTCCTGCTTTCATTTCTTTGGGCCCCATTTTTTAAACAAAGATTCCTTGTAAGTTTGATCAAATTTAATTTTAAATCTTATCTATAGAAATCATATCCCACTCTCTGTATATCACCTCAGAGACCTAGTGTTTTCCTTAATCAGCAACCTTCAAGGCAGCAAAAGACAGTAGCCAGAACCTGACTAATGATAACAAGGTCTGGACCACTAGCATACTAAAAGATAATATCTTTGCTTAAGTTGTATTTCAGTTCCTGAGCCCTAAGGTAAAATGACACCCTGACTATTTTCTCATGAGACTGAACAGAGCTGTGGAAAAGACCTCAGAGCTGCCCTCAAGACCGAAAAACAAAAAAAAAATTATTACCCTTATCTCACCTCCGACTAATTAGCTACCACCATGATCCCAAACTCCCTAATGATAGTATCCTGTGATTTTGCCCTGTGTAATCAATAACCTACACACCATACAGGATTTCAGGCTTTTCAGCATTAGCTTTTTATTCTCTTGGGTGGCTCCAACAATAATAAAATAGCTGGTATTTCTCCACTGCAATTCTCTGTGTCAAGTGTCTGGCTCTGTTAGTGCCAGATGGACTATTTCTACTCTGTAATGTTTTCCTAGAGAAAAAGCTGCTTGAATTCAAAGATTTCCTATCATTTAGAAAATGTAAGTTTATTAAAGAGAACATACCAGGTATTCCAGAAGCAAGGGGAAGGATTCTGTGGACAGAAGAGAGAGAGGTAAGATTCTCAGACAGTGGGAAGAGGACCAGGATACCTGGGACTTAACTAGGACCTGAACCAGGTGGTAGAGCCTAAGAAACAAATGGCTGTGCTGTGTATTCACCAAGACTAAACTTTAGGGATCTTGGTTCACAGTCTTGACAAAGATCCACCTCCATTTCTAAATGAGTTAAGGAGGTATGAAGCTGTCAGAGCTTGACATGATGTCCAGAAGGAGCGCTTCAACTCCATTCTGCTCTGAAAGACCCTAGGTTCAACCGTGGTGAGAATAGGATGTAGAGAGAGGAGTAAACCTCACTGAAAATTCAAATTGAAGCCCTTTCAAATTAGAAGTCAAATTTCAATGATTTAAAGGAAATAAAGGTAGTATAGTAATAATATTTAGCTCATGAAACACTTTTGACATTGAGCCATCTTTTATGTAATTGGCTTATATTTCTTGGTTATTTTTAATTATGTATTAAGCACACATGAAACTATTATTCAAAATAAAATGCTAGGACTTTGACATGTACCTAATTATCTCTCCCATGCTATCCCTTTTATTCCCCCCATACACAGTAACCATTATCTCAAATCCTGTTCCATTAGTCTTTATTCGTATGATTATATTATCTATATTTGTATTCTTAAATGTTTATCTTTATTATTTTATATTAGAAAAAGGGGGTAATGCTTTATGTAAAATTTGAAAACTGAGTTTTTATACTTAGGAAATTGTCATGTTTCATATATATTACTGGGTGGGTCTGTAATCTATTCATTTGACAGTTATACAATATTCTATTGAATAACTATACCATTCTCCCATACAAAAAGGGCACTTGGATTGCCTCCAGATTTTGCTACTATAAACAGTGCTGCTGAGACTTTTTTGTGGACATGTCCACTATTTAACATTGGACTGTGAACCTTTATTTCCCACCACACCACACTGAGCCCAGGCTGTGTACTACTCTCTGAAAAGAATTTCTAATGCATGTACCTTGGCTAAAGTTCAGAGGAATTTCACAGATTCCAGAGACAGGCCATGTAGAAAAGCAATAGAATCTATGACAAGAGAGAGAAAATGTATCAAAATGAAGAGAGAACAATGGAGACCATAAGCCAAAGTAAGTTGTTCTCCACCCTGAAGAAGTCTATGGTTGTTCAATGATGTGAGCTGCGGGTTTATGAAAAAGCAAAGTAGCCCTGGCCTCATTTGGTTAAATTAGCTTATTTGGTTAAGAGCATGATCTGGGTTTAATCCCTTGTCAGGGCACACAGAAGAAGTAGCCTATGAATGTACAACTAAGTAGAACAACAAATAAATGCTTCCCTTCCCCCTCCCCTCTCTTTTCTTTCATCTCTCTCTGTCTCTCTAAAAATCAATCAATAAAAAAATAATTAGCCCTGGCCGGATAGCATGGTTGTTTGGAGTGCCATCGTAGAGTGCAGCACAGAGGTTGATGGTTTACTTCCTGGTCAAGGCACATACTGCAGCAGTTCAATGTTCCTGTCTCTCTCTCTTTGAGTCTCTCTCTCAAAAAAAAAAAAAAAAATTAACAAGTCCAGCAGAAGTCTAGCAGCCATGTCAGTTATGAAGTGCAAAGAATGGGAAGAGGTCAAGCCTCAGAGATTAGGGAGTAAGTGAAGTAAGTGACAAAGTGAATTTAAGCTTGAAGATGTATAGAGAAAGACTTTCACCACCAGCCTCTGTGAGTTTGGGTCTGTGTGCTCAAACTACACACTCGCTAGCATGTGGAATAAAACAATATGTTCCTTTTTGACACCTAACTCAGAATCATTCTTGATGCATTGTAATCAACTATATTAGTACGGCAAAATTATTCATTCTATATTTTAGATATTTCTAAGAGAGTAGAGGGGAAAAACAAGTATAAACTAACTGGGAAACATTTCATGAGTTAAATTATAGAATGAAATGTATATAGTAATTACTATAGTGGATGTGGCAAACATAGCCCTGAGGTTATGTCACCCTGCAGTAATATTGCTTAACCTTACCATCACTCCAATATTAAGTTCCACCTTTAAGCATAAACCAAAAGACCCTTTCTTCATCAGGTGTCTTTTTATCATCTTTCCAGCCTCCTCTTTCCACAGACCTTCACAAGGTCCAGTCATCTTGGTTATGTAGACATATACTGTTCCCCAACTGGCTAGATTTATCAAGTTGTTTCTACTGTTTCTACTACCTTAAATGCCCTTTGCCACTCATTCTACTAACTTTTAAGGATTTCCAAGAGGCATTCAAGGCCACTCCTTTCTGCTATCATTTGATATTTCTGAGCTCTTCTTAACCTCTCTTTCTCTCCCTCTTCCACTTTCTCTGTCTTCCCATCTCTAACCCCAAGCATAGGAAACAAGCCATCATGCTAAAATATACCTCCAGTTTAACCCCTGCCACACTTACTTTTTATCCCATTACATTCCTTTAAAGTGAAGAATAAAATAAATGGTGTCTAGCTGGTACTCAACAGAAGTTGACATAGTAGATGTTGTAAATGCTCTACTTTACTCACCTCAACCTGCTGGGTTACCCATCTCTCAGCTGTTAAGGATAATGTGGGCTAATGGCTGATACCTGACATTTTACAGGACAATTGATCTTGGCAGACAGAGATTAACTTGCCAAAAGTCATGTGGGAGGAAGTTATACAAACCTTTTGCTGGGATGGTCCAATGACTAACTGAAGAAGGGGTACAAAGGCTCTGGCCCTCTCCTCGAGGGGGGGCAAACATTACCACAAAATGTATGCTTCAGTGTCTGACAGATTTGGGCCAGGGTTAGACCTCCCCAGAGACCACATCCTTTCTCTACTCTTCCTGCTTCTGTATCCTGCTTTCCTCATTCCCTTAGTGCTTTTTCCTGAAGAGCATGCTCTTAATAAATCTCACGTACGTAATGCCTTGCTTCAGACTCTGCTTTTATGAAATATTCCTTGAGACAGATGGGGGGTTTTAATTGAGTTACATTGAATTGAATAACTTCTCCAAAGAAAGTTGGCATTTGATTTTAAGTCTCTGTTACTGTTAAAGCCCTTCTTTTACCAGTAAATCAAATGTCTTCCTCCAATGCTCCAATGGAAAGTTGTGAGCAATAGTTACATGAAATAGAAATACATATAACATACATAATTTAATATACATAATAATGTATATCTCTGCAGTCTTTACCATCTACTAACAGTAAAACATAATTAATGTACCTCATGAGTCTCAATTTCTTCATTAGATAAGTGGGAATAACTATGCCATAGGATTGTTGGGTGGCTATGATATGTAAGTAAATTATCTACCACAATAACAAATGCTCAGTAAATAATTTTCAATACCCAACAGTACAGAATAGAATATTTTGATGACCCAGTGTATAGACAGCAAAACTAAGTAAGATATAAAACAAAGTCAATTCTCTTGTAATAGCCAGGTATCCGCTCAAGGTGTAGTCAAGTTCAATGGGACCAAACTTGTACCAGTCAGAGCCCTTGGGTGGTGATGTGTGAAGAAAACTGGGCTTTATTTTGAGTGCTCTGCAAAGCTATTTCTTTTTGTCAAAAAAGGGAAGCAGTTGTAAAGGAAAAATGAGGAAAGGTCTGAGATGTTGTTTCATCTTCTGTAAAACTGAAACTCTTTACAACTTAGTTCCAGTTCCAGAATACTGTCATCCTAAAGCTAGATCTTTTTGAACATAAAAAAGTAACAATAAAAACTCACCACTTGATTAAATTTACCTAAAATAAACTCTCTCTCTCTCTCTCTCTCTCTCTCTCTCTCTCTCTCTCCAGACTCCAGCCTTTCCTCCTACACCGGCCTGGAAAGAGAATATGCTGACAGCCCTGCTGGGTGGTGGGAAGGGCAGGTGGCAAAGCAAACAATGTGAAGAAAATGTACCCAATAGAAAGTTTTCCTCATCACCCAGTGTTTGGTGTGTCTAAAATAAGCAGCAATAAAGCTCAAGCATCAGCAACAAGAACAATTTCTTTGCCATGAGTGAAGTGTAGGCTATTTCCAATGACTGAAAATTAATGTTCTAAAGCTCTTGGAGTCCATAAGTGTTGTTATTTCAGAGAATGGAGCCGCCACAGGAAGTGGGTCACACAGGATGCACTTAGGAAAAGAAAAGGATAGAGATACTGTTCCTGCCAAGATGTAGAAAAAAATTGCCTAGAAAAGGTCAACTTGATTTACAGCGGTTTTATTTCAATTTTTTTGTTGTTGTTGTTTCTTTTTTATTTTTTAAGCTCTCTAAGTTTGCATGGCTCAGTGCAGAACAAAGAAAAACAACATATTTGGTTTATTTTTCCCAGGATGTGAAAAGCTTTAGCAAACAAAACTTCCAACAAATTTAATCAAATGTTTGAAAGATTGCCCATTCTGAATCCAAGCGTCTTAATATAAATTGGTAAAAAATACTTTCAAACACCCTTGATAGTTATCTTCTAAACGAAATTATGATATACAACCTCCAGCTCTTGGAAAAATCCTAAGAAAACTGCAAGAAAGAAAAGGCTTCAACTTCTGTATTATAACATATTTCTTTTTATATTTTGCTTGTTCCTTGTATCAGGCATCTTACTAATGGTGTAAATCCCAGATGAGAAAAGGGTGTAATGTGAGCTACTCACATGAAATAAGCCAAGTTGTTAACAACATTGAGTGGCTATGGAATGTATTTAACTAGGTGAAGGACTTACTGTATGTAAACAGATCAGGAAGATACTTATGAAAATCACATATGGATAATAAGCTATGAAGGCAGAAGTTATCAGTTGAAACTGTTTTCTCTTTCCTTCAAAATTTTCTTGGTTTTGCATGATTTTCTCAAGAAATATTAATTGGTGATCAACTATATCTTATCTATTCTCGTTTATTCTGCAAAATTAATCCCCTAGAATTAATATTTACAAAGGGATTTGGTCAGTTATGTTATCCACACCCCAATTTAGAGTTTTAGATTTTTTATTAGTATTATTTTTTAATTTTTATTGAATATTGGGACATTAGTTAATAAAATTATATAGGCTTCAGGTGGCATATTCTATAATACATCATCTATATATCACATTGTGCATTCACCACCCAGGTCAGGTCTCCTTCCATCACCTCTTATCCCTCTCCTTTACCATCTTCTACCTCCACTCACCCCATCCCCCTGGTAATCATCATACAGTTGTCTGTGTCTGCATTTTTTTTGTTTTGTTTTATTTTATTTGCTTGATCCTTTTATCTTTTCTACTCAGCCCTCCAAACCTCCTCCCCTCTGACAGCTGTCAGTCTGTTCTCTGTATCTATAAATCTTTTTTTTATTTTTGTGTTAGTTTATTTTGTTCATTATATTCCACATATAAGTAAAATCATATGGTACTTGTCTTTCTGTGACTGGCTTAATTTTAATTCACTTAGTATAATATTCTCCAGATCCATTCATGCTGTCAAATAAAGTAAGATTTTCTTTTTTTTATATGGCTGAGTAGTATTCCATTGTGTAAATGTGTCACAGATTTTTTCTCTACTCATATACTGATGGACGTTTGGGCTGTTTCCAAATCTTAGCTATTGTAAATAATGCTGCACTGAATATAGGGGTGCATGTTTACTCTCAAGTTGGTGTTTCCGGTTTCTTGGATATATTCCCAGAAGTGGAATTGCTAGTTTGGATTTTTTTTAATACAAAGATTTCTTAATATATCAATCATGTACATTTCAAAATTAAAAGGAATTTTAGAGATAGTCTCTACTCTGTGATGTTCTGCCATTTTCAGTGAGTTCTCCCTAAATAGTGCTAGTCCAGACAGTCTGCAGTTTCACAGTGTGTATGTTGTTGAAAGGATCCAGTCAGCTGTCAGTGACGCCCCTACATGACAAGCCTGAGACAAGGTGATTTAGAGCCTCCTTCCCAGTGCAGGAATTGGTTTGCAGTGTCTCTGGCCAAAGGCTGTCTCAGCCACAGCTTGTCCATTTCCAGTGACAAGAACTCCACCACCTCAGAAGAGAAACCACTCCAATTCTAAATAATTCAAATTCTTTAACAAATAAAATATTTTTCTAGATCTGAGCTTTGACCCTGCTTCTTGCCTGCTACTTTGCTCTCTTTTTCTCAAGCTTCTCCAAAGGACAATTTGTTCTCATTGCCTCCCACCCCTCTCATTCTTCAGCCAAGGGCCAACTATGTTTCCTCCATGCTGAAAACAGTGATCATTTTAACTGTATTTGTGTATGACTTGTATAGGAAAAATCAAAGTGTAATGGAAATTTTAAGATAAAGAAATATTTTAAGTGTGAAGATTATACTTAGAAATAAAAGATTTATTTATAATACTATTATTTGTATTTAGGAGAACATGTTCACTTTCTATTTGTAAGACTATATATTGATACAATATTTTTGGAAGGTAGGAGAGAGCAAAGCAAACTAGAACTGTATCTACTCTTTGAGTCAACAATCCCATTTCTGAGAATTTATCCTAGAGATATACTCACAAATATGTGAAGAAATATGCATTCAAAAATGTTCTTGAGGCATTAGTTATAGTAGTAATTATAACAAAAGTCACAAAAAGAGCAACATATATCAAAAACAGGAAATATCCTTAATACATGTCCACCATTAGGGGACCTAGTAAATTAGGCATGGAAAACTCATATAACAGTATATATGCAATCATTATAAAGGATGGAATAGTTTCTGCTAATAAAAAACATATCTCCATTATTTATTCTTAAGTAAGCAATAAGAATGTTTGAAACAGTATGTATGAAAACCTCCCTATTTATGTGTAAATATGTTACAGAAAGGCATATGTATAAAAGAGCTTATCTACACCCACAATATTTGAGGAAAGACAGTCTAGCAACTGTAGTAGGTGGCAATCTCTATGGAATAGAACCAAGGTGAGGGAGTTGAAGGGTCATCTGAGTTGAGGGCGTCACTTAATTTTTTATCCCTTTGTGCTATTTACATTATTTATCATGTTATGTTACCTCTTTTATAACAACAAAATATTAAAAGCTCTTTATTTAAAAATTTTTGCTCACACACAGTATGCAACATCTCTGCAGCTTGGTCCATTAATTTGACATCTCACATTCCCTTACCTGAACAAGTTATGTAATCCTCACATATGAACATTCCAGAGGCTTTTTCCCTTTTCAGATCATTTGTTAAAATGTTGAACAAAAGTTATATCAGCCCTGATCCCTAGAACCTCACTGTTTACCTTTTCCAACAAGAAAATGTCCATTTATTACTACCCTTTATTTCCTAGTTTGAGCCAATTTCCTGTTCATGGCAAAACATTTTCCCCAGTTACATAGTGACACAGTTTTTTTTTCTCCCCATCTCAATGGCTTTTGATGCAGAACTTGGTAAAAATCTTTTAAAAGTGAAAATGAATTACATTTTCAGTTTATCCTTCATCCACAGGCCTGCATGCATATCTTTTCAAGGGAACATATGATATGGTCAGCTATATTTTCCCCTTCTGTAAAGGACATTACTTTCCTCACCATATGTTTAAATGTCCAGTGATCCCACTTTTATTTTTAATTTTCACTAATTTGACCACCTTTATAGTGTGATAATGTTCATGAAAGTGAAATAGGTTAATGCATGTTTTCACAGTCTCTTCTGGACCCTTTTTCAGAGATGGGTGTTAAACTGATAATCAACAAGCCCTTAAAATGTTTTTGTCACTTTAGTTTTCTCATTCTGCTCTCTGACATTTTAGCATTGAGAGTCTTCAAACTTAGTATACACTACCTATTTCTGATTATTTTCAACTAGTTTGCCAATTGCTATGTAAGTATAAACTTAAATAGACATTTAAGTAATATTTGGAGAAATAAGAGTGTTATACAGTAATCTTCTCAATAGATATTTATTGGGGCTAAAATATGTGCCAAACACTCTAATTATTGCTGGAAATACTCTTGTGAGCAAAATAGCCTTGGTCCCTTCCATTATTCCATTATTGAGCTTACATCTTGGTGGATAAGACACACACTTATCATATCATCACAGATATGCATAATACTAACTTTGATAAATTCTATAAAGGAAAAGAAAATGCAAGGACTTATGACAGAATGTAATTAATCTGGGAGTGAGGGTAGTACTATGTTGGAAAATATATGACCCAGGTTTCGATAAAGCCTGAACGATCATCAGTGGTTACACTAAGCTATTTAAGATACTATCTAGGCCTGATTAGACATAACAGTACTAAATTCATAGAAGAAAGAAAAGAAATTCCTATGTCTTGAATGTTCTAAGATAGAAATTATGTAATAATTAGTATTTAGGCAAAAATTTCCCCTGTAAAATGTTTTCCTTTTTCCTCCATCATATCCATCAGTTACCAACTTCCTCTGTTCTTTCTTGGCCTATTATCTCTTGATTTTCCATTCTTCGTCCCTCACTCATCAACCTACTAGGGTCATTGTTCCCTCATGCTTAGGATCTACCAAGAGCTTTCCTTAACTGCTCTCCTGCCTTCTTTCTCTTTCCTGTCCCTAATCATCTCACAATGCTCCTGGATTAATCGTTCAAACATGATGCTCACTGGAGAAAATTATTATGGTGTCCAAGAGAAATAACAAATGTCTTTGTAAGATGGTTAGCAATGGGGTGGTCAGGTGAAAAATCAGAGCCCAAGTCTTTGTCTGGGATCACCCACATAGCCAGGTGCGAGGGAACTACACTTTCCATAAACCTTTGGGAAAAAAGCGTGTTCGTCAGCCAGTGAAATTTCACTACGTCATATTAGCTAGATGACCCCAGAAGGGCCCCTTTTAAAAATTCGGTGCCATGCGGTTCCTGGCGCGAGATTCCTGGCATTCATCACCCATGCCAGTGAGTCTCGACCGAGTAACGCTCTGTACCAAATAAAACCTCAATAATTAAGACTTAATAACTACGCTGATTTTATTCTTTCTCGGCGGGGAAAATACCTTACAGTCTTAGCTAACTATGTGAGGCCTTCCACCACTCTACCTCTCACTTACCTTTCCTGGTTTATCTTTCACTGTGCTTCAAGATCTAAGTACCCAGCTCTGTTTAACACCTGTAAGCACTTAAGAAAGAAACATTTGCAAATGAATGAAAAAACAAATGCATGCTTTTTCTTACATATCTTATTCATTCTTGCAGCAATGTCTTTACATTTTCTTCATATATACTAATCCTAAATTTCTTCCAGGCCTGGTTTTATAAAATTTATAGTAGTCTATCACAATGCTTTCATATTCCTGTGAACAAATGGGCTTCACGCCTTTTTGGGAACTAATATTGCAGTAGATAGAAGACAAAAACTAGGAGTGATCGCCACTAAATTTCTTTAACCTGGAACAATACAAATAGGTTTGGGTGTTAAAAAAAAATAAGTAAAATCTGAAAACTGTTTTAGGCTCTTCATTGCAGTAATATTACTGATGACACAAACATCTCTTTTTTATAGCTCTATGAGTCACTTCACCCTAAGCAAAAGTTTTGGCCAAATATACAGAAAAGAAAAATTGTTCAAAGTTGCTTACATCAAAATGTAAATTATCTGCCTGGATTTGTGGGCATTGCAGCCTTCAAATAAAAGTGTGTAAGGATATAAGTAGAATGAGTTCAAAGGAATCTTTAGATGTGTGAAGAAATGTATACTGTATGCTCTGTCCCACCCCCAAGGAAATAGTACTCAGCCAAATCTTTTTTTGTGGATAAACTTGGGGTAAGTATTTTAGGGTCATGCACTTTAAGTTCCCTTAGATTTTAAGTGAGCCATTCAAATCCTGGTGTGTCTCATTTTATAGATAGTTATATCCTGCTCTTCTCACCAGTCCTGGAAGAAGATGATTCACCTTCTGAACTGTTTGTCCCCCAGATATTTCGATGTTTGAATGAGAATGAAAATGCCAAGGCATTTACCTCAGCTTCATGATATATCAAACAAAATAACTTTCCTCTCTATCAGGATTTAGAGAAATCCAACTTTACCTATGGTAAACCCTCTTACCCAGAATTTGCACTATAGGAATGACCAAGGTCACATATAACCTTAGAAAAAGTAATTTTTTCCACTCACTGCCATCTGATGGGTCCTTCTATATTATAGCTATGGGCATGTTGCCATTTGCATTAAAAAGTCTTATGTGGCTTCCCATTTGGGACATCATATACAGACGTCCCATAAACTCAACTATTGAATTTAACATTTAAGGCTTTTCAGAATGTGGTTTCCACATGGTTGATAAGCCTCATCTCTCACTACCTTCTCACTTCATCATATCAGACTATTTGCATTCCACTGGATACTGAAAGTTTTATAAATCTGCTGTATTTAAATGCTGTTCTTTGTATAAGAAAGTCTTTTTTCCTTACTGTCATTTACCAGTTAAAGTTCTCAGCATCTTTGTAGTTTCAACCCAATTATCACTTCATTTGCAAAGCTTCCTCAATTCCATTATCAAAGTGATTACTTCTCTATCTCCTGATACTTTACAAACATTTATCATGGAATTATGAGACATCTACTATTATTTTATGCATGCCATTGCAGTTTGGAGTTTATTTCTTACAATACCGTGGAACATACTCTAATATATCTAATGAATCTAAAAGTTTAAGGGTCAAGTCACTAGAATTTTGAAGCAAATATATATACCACTTGCCACTAAATTTTCTTTCACTATCTTTCTATACTGATAGATTCTCATTACAGAAACCTCCATGCCAAAATGACCCTGAATAACAGTGCTTGTTCTTATATTTTTTATCCTAGGTTTTTGTTGGTAAAATAAGTTTGTAAAATAAGATTTTTATGTTTGATGGTTTATAGTTTGCATTGGGGGCTGGGTAGCGCCAGGTATTTGTGGTCTGTGAAATTGCAAATTACCTTCCTGCTGGGGATGGTCCATTGTTTTGCTAATGTTTTCTGGAGGAGAGGTCTTCACACCAGAATGGTTTGAAGGGAGGGAGAAGAAAGAAGAGAGGCAGGAAGAAGCCATGTTTCCAGAGAGAAAGCAGAGAGAATGCAGAGTACTGAAGAAGAAACTAGTTGGTGTTGAGAGGAGAAGGTGTGCAGATGGAGAATCAGAGCTGAAGGGTTAAGGGAGCCCTTCTGAGACTGGTGAGGCATTGGATTCTAGAAGGAAACAGAAGATTCTCTTGGTTGTGGAACCGGATAATGTATCAGGGCTTTGTGAGCTCTGAATGAAGAGGGAAGTGTTTTCCCTGTGTGTTTGCTCATCAGCCGGTGTGAGACTTTAATAAAGGAATGGCTCACCATTTTTTGGCTCCACTGTTTCTTTACCATCTGTCCGAATTCAATGGGAACCAGCATGTGCATGGTCACGACAGCAGCAGCTCCTCTCCATAGAGTTATAAATGTGACCTAGTCTCATCACGCCTATCTCTCTGTGATACCAAATCCATGTAACCTGATTTCATCTCCTAAATTCAGTGGCTCAACAGCCTTCCTAATAGTGTCTCAGATGAAGCAACCTGAAGTCATAAAAATAAGTTATGTTCTCTGTTCATAGAGCTCACAATCAAGGGAATGAAGATAGGTGAGGGCAATCCTAGAGATCCATATAAGATTGACGGAGTAGAGAGAAGGAAATGATTGATTCTCTTTGATTTTGAAGGTCAGGTAGTATTAAACCATAAGTCAGGCAGTGTTGCAAAGAAGGTAATATGTGAACCGGGAAATTTTTCCAGTGGACAATAGGATAAAAGGAGATAAAGGTACAGGTGCAAAGGTACAGAGATTAGTAGTAGCATGGGAACTTTGAGTTATTTTGTGTGTATGGATCTTAGGAAGCACAGGGAGAGATGGCAGAATATAGTGCTGGGGGCACATCACAAAGGGCCTGATGCCAAGGAATTCAAACTTTAATTTTTAAGGTTATATATCTACATTTAATGGTTTCAAGCAGAGGAGTTACATAATTAGCTTTGTATTTGGAAGAGACTAGGGTTAAAGGAAAATACATTAATTTAGTAATTCAAGAAAGAATCAAATTGTACCAAAACTAAGAGTCAAAAGAGAAAGCAATAAAGGAACTGAACTGGGTCTAATTAAAAGTAGCAACCAAAGGTCTTAGAGGGGTGAGTATGTAAGGAGTATCAGAGAGTATGACTAGCATAACTTCTAGCTTTTTAGTTTGGGTGGCTAGTAGTGGCAGAAGAAGATAGTAAGTTCAGCACTGGACAAGTTGAGTTTGAGGAATTTGTATTCATCACTGATGTGTTTGTGCTGATCACCAAAGCAGCTTACTAAAGCTATGGTGGGAGTGGAAAGTCAGAAATAATAAGCAGGAATAGCCTGACCAGGCAGTGGCGCAGTGGATAGAGCATCGGACAGGGACATGGAGGACCCAGGTTCAAGACCCCGAGGTCTGCTGTAGCCCCCCAGTCAAGGCACATATGAAACAGCAATCAATGAACAACTAAAGTGCCGTAAAGAAAAATTGATGCTTCTCATCTCTCTCCCTTCATGTTTGTCCCGAATTATCTCTCTCTCTAACTCTCTCTCTGTCTATGTCAAAATAATAATAATAATAATAATAATAATAATAATAAGCAGGAATAGAGAGAAAATGAGACTACTTAATTGCCCTCATTCATTTGTTCTGATTCCAACATTCAAGCCTTTGGGATATTAGATTTTGAAACTATGAAAATAAACATTACTGTGAAAGCCTTTCCAAGTACTTTTCCTTCTGTTAAAGGTAGAATGGGAAACTGGTACTTGTTAAATGCTGTATCTTTACATAAAGCACATTTTAATTCCTACAGTAAAACCCCATAAACTAGTACTATTATCCCAATTTTACAGATGTGAAATGTAAAGCCCAGAGAAATGAATAGATTTTCTCAAGGTCCCCAAGTTAGTAAGTGGTAGAAGCTCCACACAAATTTACAATTGTCTGGGCTAAAGTTCATGCTTCTCCCAATAGTAGGTGTTGACTATTCAATGAATATCTTGGCTCAATAACTCAGGCTCAAAAAAACATTTATGAGAAAACTGAAGGGTCTCTCTTTTTCCAAAGCTAAAGCATGCTCTAAAAAGCATTTCTGCTGAGTGTTTAAACTCCATTTTAAAAACAATCACATCTATCTTATTCCATGCAAGAAATATTTTTGATAATTTTCTGAAGCTAAATGAAAAAACTATCCAATTAAAATATAAATCATCAAGCAGAAAAGTATAATAGTTATGAAAAACTTCTTCCAAATCTATATGGAGTTTCACCCCCACCAGTTGGGTGGTACTTTAAGTACTTCTAATTGGTCAACCTGCCAATACTTATTTCCAACTCTCATCAACCCTAAGAGATCTTTAGTCCTAATAGAGCTGGGTAACTACAAAAGACGGGAGATTTCTCTCGGAACACCTATATTTAAAAATCAAAATACTGCCTGGCCAGTTGGCTCAGCAGTAGGGCATCAGCCTGGAGTGTGGAAGTCCTGGGTTCAATTTCTGGTCAGGGCACACAGCAGAAGCAACCATCTTCTTCTCCACCCATCCCCCTTCCTCTTCTCTGTCTCTCTCTTTCTCTGTTTTTCTCCCTTGCTAAAATTAATCAATAAAAAAATCAAAATACCATTTAAATCAAGAACAAATATCTTGAATACATAGATTATATTACATGGCTTAATCAGCATTTTCTCTTGGTACTTATCCTACCCAGCAAAGAAGAGCAATACCTTGCCCATTTTCCTGGGAAACTTCAAAGTGCCCTTCTCCTGAGCATGGAAAGATGTGAGCCATAAAAAAACTGCTTGGAAAGAGGTTTGCGTTCTCTTAATAGCTCTAACCACACTACATAACATATGTCAAAATGTTAAAGAGAACAGAAACTCTTAATGCTTTGTGCAATGTATACAGTTCCTGAGCTTTGATGTTTCTGTTTCTGCCCCTTTAGTTGTGTAAAATTGTCTGGTTTTTTTTTTTTTCTTTTAAAATCTTTTATGTCTCATTACTGACCTGTCAAACATTATTTTAACTTAAATAGTAGCTGACGCCTTGCAGTAAACCTTGAAAATCCCCCTGTTTAAAAACAATCTGCCTTTATGTTATACATATTTAGTATGGTTATGTTTTTATTGCAGGGAGCATGTCACAGATAGAAGTCTTATACACAGGTTTTGATGTCAGAGCAAATGTACCCACATAAGAGTACAGACGTGGTCTCTTGTACTGATGCTAAGTAGCTGGTGTCTCAGCAGGGTAAATGAAAATTCAGAGCCTTTGAAAAGCTTAGGGATATCAAAGGTATCTCCACACCCTTTCAGGCCTCCTTTTCAGACCCCTAAATTATTCTCTTAGCATCACTTTCTTATGTATGCACCTTCACAAATTTAAAGTAATTACCTAACTCTTAAATCAATTTTTCTCTTTAAACTGAATTACATATTTTCCTCAGGTACCATTTTATTTGGCTGGGTAAAGATCACTTCCCCTCTATCACTACCCCCCTACCACCAACTCCCACTTTTTATTTCATTGTTTTGGCAAGCATTGACTTGATTTCACTTCCCTCCCTTACCCCTCGCCAGTTTTGTCCCCCTCTGGAGACTGTTTGAAGTGTTTCCCAACAGCCTCATTGAGGAGGAGGTAACAATGCACAGAAATGCTGTGTGACTTAGTGAGTTTTGAAAGATCTGGACATCAGAGGGAAGGAAGTGGGGGATCTGCATAAAAGAGGTTTTCTCCATGATTGAACTGAATGGAATTGTTTTGGAGGAAGTGATACATGTTCCTTTTCTCGGGTGGATAGGGTTATACTGAGAGACAGAAGGTAGCAGGAGATACTATAATTGGACTCCCTCACAAGTGTTTAAAATCCACTGCATTATCATTGATGGCCCTTTCTCCATTTATATCCTGCTATTGTTAGTCATTGTTTATGAGAATACTGAAGTATTAGCTTTGTACTTTTTGCCGTTATGAGAATTTCTTTAGTTAATGAGCAAGCTGGAGTCAATGTTCAAAATCAGTCTTGTGTAAGATACCAAATAGCATTCACTGTGATGATGGTAAATGAGGGTACTTTGAAAACAACTCTCAAAAAAGTATATGCTTTGACTAAAAGTGCATTGATTCTTATCGGAAACTATGGGTTACTTCATGTCCACTTAAAACTTTCCTTATTTAATTTTTAGAATTATGAATAGAAAGTTAAAAAAATCTTTTTAATAACTACCTGTATTTTCTCTAGTATACTCGGTGGCAAACTTCCCTCATTTTCTAACTGCAAGAATTTATCAGACCTCAGGATAATTTTCACCTATACCATCTACCTTTCCAACTTTGACAATATACTCTTACCCAACTACTATGTGAAATAAGAAAGCTAGACAAATTTTTTTTATATCCCTTTAATCTACATTTAACATTCCATCAATCAGTTCATCCATGAAGACACAACCTTTAAGAGGGGAGTAAAGCCATATTTATATGTGTGTTTTTGAAAAGTTTTGAGGTTAAGCATTGAGTATTTCATTCATGTCAATCATGGTTTCAACAGCTGTGGAAAAAGTATGAGATAATAATGTACTGGTGGTGACTTTGGGGTGGATGAACAAACTATCCACACTTTTGTAGCTGAACATGAAAACCAGAAATTCTAAGAGCCTGAAGGCTATATGCCAACCTCCCCACAGAGACTGCTGTGCTGCTGGTATTGTTTTGTATCTAGTATGACAAACAGGCATAACTCTTGACATAATCAAAACACAACTTTATTTTTGTGTTTAGTTGTCCCTTTAAAATGTATTCAGTGGTGGTAATCTTCTCCTGACCTTGATGAGACCTCAATAAATTGTATACCTTTAATGATCAAGTTCAGGTAATAACAGTCTTAAAGTTACTGGAAGTTACAAACATGAGTTCAATTTGGTTAATAAAATGCCAGATCTGATGAATGTAATTCTAAACTTCATGGAACATTAAATATATTCTCCGTTCTAACTGGCTAGAAGCTGTGGAGTCAGTTATGGAACAGGTGGTCAGTTATCTCTTGGCTTCCCCTTTCCTCCCACACACGTGAACACTCTGTTTTGGCTCGTCAGGTTGTCCACTCCTCACAGACTCTTGCTGTTAGAGTTTTTCATTCTCTTTTCTCAAGAATATTCAAAACGTGTCTTCTGAATAAGGATCCCACATTTAGTTCACCAAAAACACTGTTTGTGTCACCCTTAATAGAAGTGGAATATTATCCGAATGGGATGTGTGTCCCTCTCTCTGGCATGAATTCAGCATCTTCTGATAATGCCATTTAACCACAGGGAACATAGTTTAAACTTTTGGATGACCTCATGGAAGCCATCATCATTAGGCATTAAGTAAAAGAGATAGCACCCTAACCCCTCATTTTGGGGGTGAATGAGACCAACATAAGCAGCAGCATTTTGAAAAGAGGCATCATCCCCTCTTTCACTTTTTAAAAATATTTTTCAAGCATTTTAACACCATGTAACTTCTCTGACTCATATATTTGGAAAGTTCCTCTTCACATTAGAAATTTATAAATATTGTGCCATCCAATTATGAAATCACAAATAGAGTTTCTATCCCTGGGAGCCTATCTTTGGGTTCATTTGGCTTGCATGGAAGGAGCAGCGTTTGTTAATGGCTGTAGAACAGAGTTAGCAAACTCAGGTTCTTTTAGCCAGGAATATGGATGAATGACCCTCACTAGGTGGGAATTGTAGTATAGTAGAAAAAGGTGTCTGTTAAAATGGAGTAGATGCCAGTTGACCATTGTGTGCGGAAATCATACTTTCTAATTTTTCAAGGAAAGTTGAAATTTTAAATTTTTTTATGTTTACTGTAGGCTTAAAATATTGTAAGATGGCCAGGCCTCACAATAAAAACTTAGCAGACTGTAATTTGATAGAATACCAGCAGTTGTGAGCATTATGATGGGTTGTGCCTGCAACAATGCCCAGCTGTCTTTTACATTCAGGCATTTGGTGACTAGACGCTCAGGTGAGAGTATGACAGCTGGGCAGCTCAAACTCCTACTCTGTCTTGACAACAAAGCTCAGTGTAGAAATGTGCTATTCTCTTCATACATAAATAATACAAACTAGACCCTGCAAGACTGGAGGTGGGGGGAGTTGGTAAATGTCCTTTTGTTGTTCATTATGGGAGCTATTTTGTACTTTCCTTGTGTATTTACAGACAACCAGATTAACAAAACAAGCAGAATAGGTTTCCTTTCATCACAATAATCCTAGACTAAGCATACTCCTCTTCCTACTTTGCTTTGACAGTTCAAAATTGGTACTGATAAAAAGTGTTGAAGGTCATTATCTACTAGAGAGATTAATCCCCATTGGGTGGTGTATTTGCAACTTAAATTTAAACTACTATTTTTTCAGATGCTTTGAACCAATAAGCTCAAGCTGCTGAATCTCAGATGTCATATCAAGAATTTCAAATAGAATATTACATTATGTACAAAGACAGACCTCCACACCCGACACACACAGACTTGGGGAAAAAACTATTTTTAAAGCAATGCTGCATAGGTTATGGTTACAGGAATTCATAATACTATTCTGTCCATTTTTGTTTATGTTTGAAAATAAAATGTTGCAAATGCAGTACAGACTTGGTTATAACAATTAACTATCAACAATCAGAATATTAGAGATTTTCAGACAAAAGTAATTTTTATTTGCAGATAAACTCATCACTTTATAATAAAAATTGCATTGAATATCTAATGTCAAATCATTTACCCCAAACAAATGCTGATACAGTTACCTGCTTTCGATTGGTTACAATTCAATAGACACAGAGTAACTTGAATTTTGCTGTGGTTTAGATTATTAACTGTGTGGACAATGAAAATTGTTCAATGAAAATTTTAAGGCCATTCTTTACTGTCCATGTAATTTTTCATTTCTTTAAAGTGAAGTATAGTACCTGGGAGGAAGTGGGGGCTCAAAAATGTTTATTAAATAAAGTAAATAAACAGTAGCTAACGCAGAGTACTAATATTATACAGACTCCTTATTTCAGGTTAGGTTGAGCTTAGAGTATAGGAAAGTGTATGTTGGGGTTGTTGACTACATACTTTGAAAGTTGCCACTAGTACCACATACAGATACATACATATCAAATAGAGATGTGTGAAGACTTCTTTCCCCACCTAGTTGTAGAATTAAAATTAGAGACATAGTTAATTACAACATAAAATTAAACTGTTTAAAGCACAAAGTTTCAGTCTATAGAATCTATATGTGCTAGTTTATGGCACTGAACTCGTAACATTGAGGAATCACTGCACATTAGAATGACACCTACCTAAACCAGAAACTAAAATTTTACATCTCCATTTCTATAGGGTCTAAAATAACTTTCAACAAAGTAAAAACAAACAAACAAAAACAGTTTGGTGGCTGCAGAGCAAAAATAGCTGATTAAAACATTTCATCCTTATAATTTCTTCAGATTTGAGATACTGAAGGGAAAGAGAGTTTTATTAAAGTCAGAAAATAGAAAGGAGTAAAATCTAGCCAAAGCCTTGTCACCTTAAAAACAGACCCCAGCCCTTTTGATTTTTTCCTGTTTTTCCTTCAAGCGAAGTAAAATGCCTTACTTACTTTAAGATATCACACTGCCTGTGACCTGTTTCATTTAAGAGCCAGAATACTTAGGGGGAGGCCACAAAACACATCTTCATTAGCAACAGCTTGAAAAAATAAGGAGATACCCATGATAACATATTATTTGAAAATCATGAACAGTACAGAGATTCAAGAAAATCTGGTTAACAATTATTCTAGGAAAAAGTATAAACATTTGATAAAATCAAAACACATTTTCTAGAAAGTCTTATTCTACTTTAAGAGGATAACTTATGTGTTTATGGTAAAACACCAAGAGTTAGAAATTTTACCAACATATTTGTCATTAGAAAATTGATGTTTTTATTGACATTCAAAAAAGTTTATCAACAGGCAGTATTTTCTACTGGACTGGGTCCTGAGTTATGATCCTCTAATTCATTCATGAAGAAAAACTTCAATATAAATTAGAGGTAGACAGCTGGTATCTGGTAGGTCCTCATTCAAAGATAGCATATATAAGGCAAACATGGCAAGTCTCTGTTCAAAAGGGACAGTAACACTCTATGATCTTTACGGCATTCTTCTTCAAAGACTTCAAAGGCTCTGATAAATAATATGTCATGAGCCATTTCACAGGCAGGAGACAGATAATAAGGAAAATGCCATTCTCCTTACTTCATAAGAATAGAATCTAAAAAGATGAAAAGAGAAGTGACTCCAAACCAGGCTTCTCTTAGTAAAAAAAAACACCATATAAATCTAACAGGATGTATCCAACCACAACTATGTGCTTAATTTAGGCTAAACTACTTGTTTTCTTATTTACTTTGATAATTTTGGCAAAATCAAATTATTTCCTTGGATATTTATTTTTGCTATAACTTCTTTCTCCAATCTAGTCTCCAGACTGCCTACTAGGGTTTCTAAGACACAATTTGGTCCTTTCATTATCTCAATTAAAATCTTTAGTAGAGCCACGTGATCAGCACTGCATTAATGAAAGATTCATTTGAGTGACATTCTTCAATTTATGGAGCCTTTTATTTATTAATGCATTTATTCAACAAATACATCTCCCTACCACTCTAATATTTATTCAACAAATATATTCCCTATACTCTAACCACACTAAAATGTTCAATAATACTTGCAAAATACAGTAGACTTCTATCTTACCACATCTTTTCTTATTTTGTTTCTCCTACTTGAAATGCTTTTATTCTTTTTCATCTGACAAAAGAAAATTCTAATGCCTCTCAAGATGAAATTTACATATTTTGTCCTTTGTGAATCAATTTTTGAATTTTTTAAGAGAAAAAAACATTTCTTCCTCTGTACTCTTACAACAACTTATTCACACCATCAGTATAATACTTACTATACTGTAATTAGTTGAAGATACTTGTTTTTTTTACTGGATGTTAGTGACCATGATTTATTCATGTCTGTAACTTATGTGCCCAAAGTGTTGTTTGGAAACTCAGTGGGCATTTCTTACATTAAAACAAATTAGATATAGATAGTTCTAAAACCCATTATTTCTTCAATATTAAAACTTTTGAACTCAGTAGTGTACTGAAAGGTGTGAGCATTCAGAGCTTGTAAAGGAAACAGCTCTCAAATTGAATTTGGTTATAATTTTAAGGGAAGGGAATTACAGTAGATATCACTAACATAACTCTATATCCAATGCATACTTATGTTGAAACCTGATTCAAATAAAGGCCACTGATCTTACTACTAATCTATACTAACTATTAAGACATATTTTGTATTCTTCTGAGGATAGCATTATTTTTTCTAAATTAATTGTTCATTTGTACCAAATGAAATATCTGTCTAGTTTGAGCAGTTATATTGAGGTTCTCTGTTTCAAATAATGTTGGTACACAATTATCTTTCTTTTAATTTTTATTAATATGGACATTATGCCTTATCAATGTGCTTCTTTTTTAATTTTTATTTATTTTAATTTATTGTGTTTACATGGATTCAAGTGTCCCACTACATATAACTCCCTCACCTCCCACTTATCTATGTGCTTCTTACTGATGAATTCAGAGAATGAGGGAGGATTAACCTTCTTTACTGTAATTGATCTAAGGCACTGAGATGTTTCTAAGAGTGCAAAACTACAAATCAAATAATTTTTAATTTCTAAATAAATTTTAATGACAAGATCACTAAATATTACTCATCTCATTAGAGGTAAATAGATGGTTTCATGACTTGGGAGTGGTTTTGACTGAATCTGAGTTAACTCTTTGAAATGAGTTTTTTGGGAATGAATAGAATAAATTTGTAAGACTAATTGATTCCCAGTGATTGTCCTATGGAATTCCATCTAAAGAAATACTGGTCCACATGCAAATACTGTATGTAGTTTGTAGTCCAAAATAAAGCAAATGGACTAATGTGATCTTCCCTTGAGATACTTATGGGAAAATTGAAAGAATTAACCTTTTTAAACTCTACAGAGTGATGTAAGTTATTGAGAATCGCTGGCTTTAATGCTGAGCTTTATTTGTCAACATGCCAATGATATAACCATATCTGAATCTAAAGCATTCCAGGTCATTTCTGTAAGAAAAAACACAATGTACTATAGTAGGATGGAGGGCTGACTGGCTCATTTATCTTTAGACATAAACAATAGAATTTTCTTAGATAAATATGATGCAATGTGAGTAATAGGCTCTGATATATAATGAATGCTTAATTGTGGAAGCCACAAAAGTATTACTCTGCTGGAACGTACTTGAGTTTCAAGTCAAGGAAGGATGAATAAAATAGTATATAGGGTTAAACAGTTATTTCAGAGAGAGAATAGAAAAGAGGTACATCTCAAAAAAGAACTCAGAGAAAGGGGTGAGTTTTGAGTTTTTCCATTTTCCAGAAGAACATCAAACAAATTTTTCTACACACACAAAATTCACTGCGAAGATCTGGAGGATGAAATGAAGCAGCTTGGGGAAGAATTCTCTATCTGCTTAGTAAATCTGCTAACTTTACAAACCTACTGGGGTCTCCAGAACATATGTAGCCTATCCTAGGTCTAGTAAACACAGAATGATAGGATATGTCTTTTATTTATTTATTTTTTCACTATCTTTGAGGAAAACACAAAAGTAATTTTATTTTTCTTTTTAAGAATCCCACTCATGTACATAGTTCTTTTGGCTCATCTAAGACAGACTTATATTAGCAGAAAAAAATATTCATTATTACTAAGCACACATCACTTACCCATAAGATAAGTTAACTACACAAGTAACCTCATGGGAAAAACATGTTTGCATAAGTTACTACACTAAGGAAGTGATATACACTGTGTGCCTTTTGACTGGTCACAGGAAAGCAACAAAAGACGATAGAAATGTAAAATCTGCACCAAATAAAAAGAAAACTCTCCCAGTTTCATATCTGTTCAGTGAAGTTCGATGTGGGCTCCATTTGTTGCCCTACACACATCCAAACGATAGTGAAGTTCTTGCCACACACGGGTAAGAATGTCTGGTGTAACAGAGTGAATAATGTCTGTGATTCTCTGTTTTAAGTGATTAATATCGTTGATACGTTCAATGTACACGTGTTACTTCACATAACCCCAAAAGTAAAAGTCTAAGGGCATCAGATCCAGCAATTGTGGTGGCTATGGCTTGACAGAACCCCTGCCTATCCACTGCCGGGGGAATGTTCTATCCAGAAACTCATAAACAATGGTGGCGTAGTGTGGAGGAGCATCATCCTGTTGAAAGATGACACCTTCTGGAAATTGTGGCACTGCATACAATTCCAACATGTCAAGATAGGTGTTTGCTGTCACAGACTGCTCCGCGAAAAAGAAATGGGCCTATCACTTTATCATGCATCAGGCCACACAACACATTCACTTTAGGGGTGTTACATTCATACTCAACATAGGCATGAGGATGTTCAGCAGCCCATATTTGGACATTATGGCAATGAATATGTCCACAGATATGGAAGGTCGCCTCATCGCTAAACACAATCTTCTGCAAAAATCTTGCATCACTGTTGATCGCATGAAGCATATCTGTAGCTAACGCGCATTGTGTGGGTCTGTCCACTGGTTTGATAATGTGGAACAGCCGCAATTTGTACCCAGTAAAACAGAGACTTTTTTTTTAACAGAGACAGCGAGAGAGTCAGAGAGATAGATAGATAGGTACAGACAGACAGGAACAAAGAGAGATGAGAAGCATCAATCATTAGTTTTTCGTTGCCGTTGCGACACCATAGTTGTTCATTGATTGCTTTCTCACATGTGCCTTGACCGCAGGCCTTCAGCAGACTGAGCCACCCTGCTGAAGCCAGTGATCTTGGGTCCAAGCTGAGGAGCTTTTACTCAAGCCAGATGGGCCCACGCTCAAGCTGGCGACCTCGGGGTCTTGAACCTGGGTCTTCCACCTCCAGTCCGACGCTCTATCCACTGCGCCACCACCTGGTCAGGCATAGAGATGTTTCTTTAACACCTTATGAACTGTAGTCTTGCTTAGCTGTAATTGTCAAGCACACGCACGCACAGATTTTTTAGGGCTCCTTAGGTGGCTATCCCGTATAGCCTCTACTGTACAGACTTGTCACTGACTGATGGCCTACCAGAATGGGGTTTCTCCACCAAAGTACTGGTTTCCTTCAACTGCTTATGCCACCAAGTAATGTTATTCATATGTGGTGGCACTTTGTTATAAACGCACCGATATTCACATTGCACTTTGGTCATGTATTCAAATTTAGCGAGTCACAGAACACAATGAACTTTCCTCTGTATCGTCCACGTATTGACTGCCATGGTCGTGGGCTGCTCCGCTGTATACATGGTGTTACGTCATCATCTGTGCATGCGCATATGCTGCCACATCATCCTACAGAAACTGGGAGGGTTTTCCTTTTATTTGGTGCAGATTTCACATTTCTATCGTCTTTTGTTGCTTTCCTGTGGCCAATCAAAAGGGCACTATGACTTTATGAACACACTGTATATAAAATGTGCATAAGCAACACAAGAAGACACATTTAGAGCCAAAGGCCATAATACACTTTTCTATCTTTTATAATTTTCTATCCAATAGTATAAACATGAAATTGTTTTTAGTTCTGCCAGGTAAGTGGTTGTTTTGAAAATGAGTTTGTCTACCTCTGTATTCATCACAGTCATTTGTAGGGTTTTTCTTCTGTTGTATTCTTAACAGTTGCAAAAATTTATTTTCTCCAATGCAAAATTATTTGGTACATGTTGCATGTATCCCAAACTTCATTGACATTTGCTTATCATCAAATGACTACAGTGAATGAAAAATAAAAGAGGAGAAACATTCCATTTCTTATGCAGTCACTCAGAACACTTTAACTCTTTTAGAACCAAGAATTCTTTGTTTCACTAACAGAATAAAAGCATCCTTGGCTTGAAAAATAAAAATATATAAATCTGAAGCAAAAGTGTTGCAAAGCCACAGATTTTCTGAAATAAAATATAATTAATTATACGTTCTGTCTCAAATTCCATGCCAATTTTCTCTTTGACAAACTACAGATAGATATTTCATGGCTCAATATTTTATATAAGTAATAGATTTAGGGTAAAAATTATTTTGCTATAGACCAGTGTTACAAACTTTGTTAAATATTGGGCTTGCCTAAACTCGTTTGTGACAACCTCGATCTTTAAAGGCACACAATTGTTGACTTTTGTTCAGACTTTTACTCTGAGAAAAAACTAATGGTCAATATTGGCTGAGTGATTTCCCGGTGCTGGTCGTGGTGCTTTGTACATTTGCTGAGAGAACCATATGTCTTCTGAGAAAATTAAGACTGAGAGATATGGCCTACTAACTAATCAAATAAGTTTAAAAAACACAAAGTGTTCTGTGCTCTAGTTCTACCCATTTTCTTTTTACATATTTTATTGATTTGGTCAACACAAATATGCCCGATATTAAGAATACAATGTTCCTGACTTCTAGTGAAGACGCCAGTGTAGGTAAATGCAGTTCAGGAATCTTCCTACAACCACATCAAAATTACAACTAAACTACAGAACAACCATCATGCAGAACTGAAATCTAGCTGAATGATAGTCCTACAACTACGGATTTAAAGAAGCAGCTACATGGAGACAGGTAGGATGGGTATAAACACAAAGCAGGCTGTTCCTACATCCACGTGTGGCAGTTTGAAATTAGGAGAGATATCTTGGCTGTGGAGGTTTCCCCTGAGGAGCAAGAGGTCCCAGCTCCACACCAGGCCCCCAATCCCAAGTTTCCGTTGCTAGGAAGGTAAGTCCCCATAACTTCTGGCTGTAAAAACCAGCAGGAATTGAGGCTGAGGAAAATGGAGGGCTGCTGGAGTCTCAGGTATTCTTTTCAAAGGGCTAATCAAGGACTTACTTGGACTCATTCTCTTTGAGCTCCAGCACTGGGACAGCAGCTTAAAAGGAAACAGGGACACAAGGGAAGTAATTGAATTGTTAGGCAAGGCCAGTGCTGGCATTGGGGGCAGCATTCTGCCCAAGAAAAATGCTGCCAGATGCCATTGTTCCCTTTCTAAGGACACACATACACACATAAAGCCAACAGGCAGTCACCAAATTTGAGTGTTCATCAATCTGAGTCACATTGTTTTCTCCACCATGGTAATGCTATGTGGACCTAGGTCTGGCACTAATGGCAGCTGGCCTTGGTTGGCAGCTTGGCCTCACCTGTGTACTTCCAAGCCCAACACAAGCATCAGCCATCTTCAGATCAATTTGTAGCTCATGCCAGGTGGTCCTGGGCAGAATACAGGTGTTGGCTGTTCTCCCAGGAAGCCCCAAAGCCAATGTACCCAGTGGACAACCTCAGACCACACCAGATTCCAACCCTACCACCTCCATAAATGATACACTCAATGGAGGACTCAGTAAGCACCAAAGACCCACTGAAGCAAGGTCTGCTATGTAGGGTTGACTCTTGTATAGCAGGTCCTTCTCTGTAGTCCCAGCTGGTCCTTATTGCTGATTGGCCTGGGGTGGGGGATCAATATATCTCAGTAACACCAATTACAAGCAAGGCTCAACTAAAATAGGATAATGCACACAGCACACATAGGGTCATACCTGGAGCACCAAGCTCCAGTAACTGGGGACTGGGTTCTGTAGGACACCTACTATACAAGGCCACTCCACCAAATTCAGGAGATGAAGCAGCTCTATCTAACACATTGAAACAACACAGGAAAACAGCCAAAGTGCACAGACGAAAAAAAAAGAAAAGGAAATGTATCTCAAATAAAAGAACAGGAGAAATCTCTAGAAAAGATCCTAACAAAATGAAGGCAAGCTGCCAGGTACAGAGTTCAAACCAATGGTTATAAGGATGTTCAAGAAACTTAGTGACAACTTTAAAAGCATGAAAAGGGACATAGAAACCATAAAAAAGAACCAGTCAGAAATGAAGGTGACACTAACTGAAATAAAGAATAATTTACAGAAAATCAACAGTAGATGATGCCAAGAATCAAATCAGCAATTTAGAATATGAGAAAGCAAAAAAATATCCAATCATAACAGCAAAAAGAAAATAAATACAAAGAAATGAAGATAATGTAAGGAACCTCTGGAACAAGTTCTAATGTACCAACATTCACATCATGGTGTTGCAGGAAGGAGATGAGAAAGAGCAAGGAATTGATAGCCCATTTGAAAAAATTATGGCAGAACACTTTCTTAATCTGGTGAGACAAATAGACATACAAGTCTAGGAAGCAAAGAGAATCCCAAACAAGATAAACCTAAAGAGACCCACACCAAGAGACATTATAATTAAAATGCAAAAAGTAAACGTGAAGCCAAGATTCTTAAAAGCAACAAGAGTAAAGCAGTTATTTACCTACTTATATACGGACCTCCCATAAGCTTGTCAGCTGATTTCTCAATAAAAACTTTGTAGGCCAGAAGGGAATGGCACAAAATATTCAAAGTGATGAAAAGCAAGGAGCTACAACCAAGATTACTACACCCAGCAAAGCTATCATTTACAATTGAAGGATATATAAAGAGCTTTCCAGACAAGAAATAATTAAGAGTTATCACTATCAAACTAGTATTACATGAAATATTAAAGGATCTTCTAAAAAATATTAAAAATATAAATAATAAAATGACAATAAATACATAATTATTCACAACTGAATCTAAAAATTAAAATAAATGAACAAGCAGAACAGAAACAGACTCATAGATACAGAAAACATTTTGTTGGTTGCCAGATGGAGGGGTTTGAAGGGATGGTTGAAAAAGGTGAAAAGATTAAGAACAAATTGGCAATTATAAAATAGTCACAGGCATGTAAATTACAGCATAGGGAACATAGTCAATAATATTCTATTAACTGTGTGCTGTCAGATGGGTGCAAGATTTACCCATCTGATAAGAATGATAACTTAGTAAGTTATGTAATGTCTCATCGCTGAAGAGTACTCCTGAATCTAATATAATAATGTATATCAATTGTAATAAACTATAATCTTTAAAATAAAACAAAAAGAATATAATGTTTCTTTTATATTACATATTTATGACATGATGATACCACCATCAGTACTCTGGGGAAAATTGGTTCTACTTGTTAACTATTATCAGAAGAGGTTGTTTAAAATCATTTACTTGAAAACCAAAATTATTTGGGTCAGTTATCTTTCAAAATCTAATGGATCATATCAACACCTTATAACAAGATAATTAATTTAGCCACTTAAGCATACATTCGTAACTAATTGATCCTGGCAGATTCAAGAAAGAAACTAGTTTTTAAAACTAGAAATGCATTTACTGAGATATTATTTTCTATGGTCATAGTGGGTGTCTGATAATTTATGCTTTGAAAATGTTCCAATCTAAATCATCTTTGTCACACTTATGATGAAGAACTTTGGAGACCTAAAAATTCATTTGTTCGTATACAAAATTGACTCAGAAACTGTTTAAGTGAACTCTTGAACCTGCCTATACTATTGGCTCAGCTCAATGTGGTAATTGGATAGCCTTCTATTTAAGAAAGAGTGTTGAATTTTTACAAAAGGGTAGCAACACTCCTGTTCAGTTAGTTGATTTGTAATATACAGACTATGTCCACAATCAGTAACAAGGAATTGTTTATTGCCAGGGAACAGACTTTCAAACTGCTTGTTAGGCAAGTTGTATCAAAAGCCCTTTGAAAGGAATTTTATTTCTGGAGATAATTTTGAAAAATTTTTGAGAAAAAATGAAATGCATGTCTCTCTCTAAATATCCTCATTTTTAACCCCCAAATCATGCTGTACTGTCAAAAAACTGCACAGATGACCATATTTTCTTAGCCGCTGGTGAGATATTTTCTTTGTTGCACTTTGACAGTATTCCCTTTGCTTGCATTAATAGATGCCCTAAAAAATGCTTTAGGAAATGGATGACTCTAGTTACTTAATAATGCTGTTTAAATGCAATCCACTAGATAACCCAGAATGCCCTATACAAAGACCAATAAAGACCAGAGTTTTTGACCTTAGAAACAACTAGTATGTCTTCTCCTTAAGTGTTAATGTGATTCCTATAAACTGATCATAACTCCTTTTGTTTCAACTACCAAGAAGTTGATGAGTTAAAGTCATGAATTAAAAATATGTGACTAGTGGATTAAAAAGCTATGGTACATATATACTATGGAATACTACTCAGCCATAAGAAATGATGACATCGGATCATTTACAACAAAACGGATGGACCTTGATAACATTATACGGAGTGAAATAAGTAAATCAGAAAGAAAAACTGAGAACAGCATGATTTCATACATAGGTGGGACATAAAAGTGAGACTATGAGACATGGACAAGAGAGTGGTGGTTATGGGGCGGGGGGAGGGAGGGGAGGGTGGGATAGGGAGGAGAGAAGGGGCACAGGGAAAACCAGATGGAAGGTGACAGAGGACAATTTGACTTTTGGTGACGGGTATGCAACACAATTGAATGATGGGATAATCTGGAGATGTTTTCATTGTACATATGTATCCTGATTTATTGGTGTCACCCCATTAAAATTAATAGTAATAATAAAATAATATTATTATAAGCACAGATAAAGGGCATAACAAAAAATAAGAGTTTATGAAAAAAATAGTATTTGACTATTAAAATCTTTATAATATGCATTTCTTAATTCTAAATTTTCTATGAATTTACTTTTTACTTCTATATTTTTTATAGCCTTGACTTTTCAATTTATGCATGTGTTGCTGGGTTTTGAGTGTATCACTGATATTCCAAAACATTGTGTTGAACAAGATAGTTCCTATCTAAAGAGAAAGAAAAATAAACAGATACCTCATTATATTGTAATATATACTGAAAAATATACAGGGAGAGACAGATGAGATAAAGTGGTGATGGAAAAATCCTTAGAGCACTAAAAGTGAGTGAAGTGAAGGTATTAATTACTTAAATTAGAAGAGACTCTAACAAAGAGAAGATAAAGTACAGATTAGAATGTAGTAAATGAGAAGAAATATAAACCAAAGGCAGAAGCCTGCCAACAAGACAAAATAAATTAAATTTTGACACATACAACCACAAAACCATTCAAGTCACGTGCCAACTAAGCCATCCCATTGCTCCTGTGCATCATCAGTGCAGACATCTGAGGGAAACCAGATGAAGTCAAGTCACCATCCTTCGTGCCACCACAGGTTGATTTTAACGTATTTTATAATCACAACAGTTCTCAACACATCACCAAACATTTAAAATCCAGTTGACACAAAGTTACTCTTATGTAATATTCTCTAATCTAGTAAGCTATTTAGTTAATAAATTCAAATCCAATAAACATAGCTTCCCGCTTGGAATGCTTTGAGAAGTGACCCCTAGCAGTAATTCAAAAGATGGAGGCAGGGCTGGCAGAGGAGACCATGGAGGGAAAGATGGTGATGAGGTCAATGGAGGCAGCCAGTGCTTCTCTTCCATGTGCTCTCCCCAGATAATGCATGTGCAGTTCCCTTCTCCCTCTCAATAGTTGACTTTTGCTAAGCTTTTTAGTAAGATACTGAACTACTAGGGCAGTGGTTGTCAAGCATATTTTTCAGATCACAGCAATAGTGTCATCTGGGAACATGTAACACCTAAAAATTCTGGAGCTCTACTCCAGACCTACTGGATCAGAAATTCTGGGAGTGAAGCCATGGCGATCCATGTTACAACAGTCTCTCTAGGTGTTCATAACATATGATAAAGTTCGAGTACTGCTGGCTAGAAGAACATATGGCTAGAAGGAGCAGTGTCTGCTCACTCACAAGTGCATTAAAGGTGAGGAGATAATAATAAGAATAATGGCAGAGTTAGAAAAAGAGGAGGCGAAACTACAGAAAAAAAAGAAGAGTAAAAGAAGCAAGTGACATCTTTCTGTTTCCTTATTCAAGAGACTCAAATGTATGTTTGAGTGTTTATATTATATACACACTTTTTAATTTACAAGTTGTACATTTATGTCTATGTTGATTTATCATTCTTGGTTTGTACTGAAGAGAATAAGTACAACACGGAGTTTACTGAGAAGCACCAGCACTAAGACTTCACATTCTCTGAACTCATTATCCTCACACAGAGAGCATAACTCACCCTCAGTTCCTAGTTACTCTGCAAATGATCAGGTTTCCTTTTAGTTTTAGCTCCATACAGGGATCACCATCACCAGTGCAATTCAGTCACCCTTGAGGGGAGACCCAGCAGCTGTTTAAACAGTGCAAGGCCTGTAACAACACTCCAGTGTAGGGCAGGAAGCAAAGAAGGATTCTATTTCTAATTGAACCTCTGAGGGGAATAGAAATAGGTGGTATTTGATTTCTTGAACTAGAATTCATCTGCTTATCATAAACTTTTCAGTGGCACGCTTTCTCCCTCCAAGTACTGTCACTCTTAAAAACACTCCCATGCTTGCAATTACTCAATTATGGTCTTTCAATAATTGGATCTGGTGCTGTCTTTTCTAAAAGCAGGTACCTTTATCATTGGATTTCATCATATAGGTATGGGGAGGAAATTGAAACCTGTTTCATTTTCTAGAAATGACTGAGAGAGAAACAATAAAGATGATCTTAAAAGGAAAGGCTGGAATATTGATTTTGACAGGAATGAGCAAGTTTAATGGGTATATTGACCACCAAATTCCCAGATTTTAAATCTGGGAAACTTTACAGAGAAGAGGGGAGAGGTGATTCTTACAGATTTTGCCAAGACAACAGACCTGGCAAATGGAGCATGTTCACTCTGTGACTTGGAAGTTTATTGGTTGACTTCAAGAATATGAAGAATTTTAATGAGAAAAAAATATAATTTATTCCCTTATTCATGAAAGACTGAATACAAATAAAAGCAGAACAGATTTGTGCTGCTGTTGTTTATGTTTATTGAGGATCTCACTATAATTGGGCTATTTATTACTAGACATATTTACATAATTAAATTTTTAATTATTTAGCTATGCACAACTAGCACATCTTGATTTTTAAAATACTAATTGTAATCATAAATACTGTGGGATGTGTAGAGTTGCCAACCATGGGGACTCACTGCCTCTATTCATATCTATCATGAAATACAATAGGAACTCAATCAGTTTTTGTGGACTGGATTGAAATTATTCAGTTACAAAATTCTCTGAAAACAAAAGACTAATATGGTCTTTTCAGATTCTTTTCTAATCTACAGAGTTCAAGATATCTTTCCTGTTATTTGGAGACTACCCATATATAACAGTTCTTCAACTTTGCTGAGTACTGTAAAAAGTTGGATTATGGAAAGTCATTTAAGAAGGTACAGACAAAGCAGTTCCACGCTGTTTTGTTTGTATTCTTTTTTATAATATAAACACTGTTCTCTGTAGACTTTCTTCCTTTTAAGCACTGGGTATCTCTACCTGCTACAAACTCCAGCATTTATTGGTTATATCAAATTTAATAATGAGATTTGACATTTCCAGATTTAATAATAAAATCTGATGATATCAGTATCTTGGCTTTCAGAAGAAAAAAAATACTACAATATCTTAGGGAGGATATTTTATATGTTTTTAAGAAGTACTGAAATTAATACCAAATTCTGTTATATTTTCATATTTTGTTCAGATCTGATATAAGGGAAAAATTTTAGAATTATGAAGGATATAGCACATAACTCCATAAAATGAGAAATATAAGGTTTACTGATAAATTTTACCTTTACAAGAACATTAATACAATACAGCTGATCAATTTAATGACTTAAAATTTGAAAAAAAATTATTAGTGTCAAGAAGTCAAAACAAATTGTTAGTTGAGAGTTTTATATTTTAGTCAACTGACCTAACATTGAATAGATGTATCCTAAGGGTCTTCACATACTCAGTGTTACCCCACATGCTTTACTCTTAAGAGAAAAAGAGGAAATAACACTTCCCTCTTTTCTCATTATACATTGCATTTAACTCATGACTAATGACAAATAGGTGGCACAGAGTAGGGGTTCCCATGCAGAGTTCCTCATGGGGAGAGACCAGTTCAGTCTGAAATGTTCTTTGAAATTTTCACCAAGTAAAGCTATGCTAAATGAATACATTCTGTAGAAACAAAGAGAAAAAGTGGGAAGTCATTGAGCAAACCAATTTTCCTAAAATGGAGATATAATTGATGGTAGTGGTGAGAAAGACCAAACATTTTATTGAGGTAAAATTTCCAGCAGTGGGATTTGGACTTTATCTTGTTGGATGAGGGAACCACTGAAAAATTGTGGAAAGGGATTTCAGGATCTATGAGAATTAGTCTGGTAGCAATGTACAAAAGAGAATAATTGTGGAAATAAGTAAATTAGTATGGACTTTATTGAAGTAATCAGATAGTAAGGTTAATGAGTATCTAAATTAAAGTAATGAGAATAGTAAAAGAAAAAGTCAAATGCAAAATACAGTGTGAAAGAATAATCTAGATTATATTATTACTGAGTAAATGTGAAGTCAAATAAAAGAAAAGAATTAAAAAATTCTAAAGTCTGAGTGTTCCTGACTGGGACTATTTAGGGACCACTGACGAAAGCAAGCAAGTTTGAAGATGGTGCACATGGTGAAACATGGTAGGTGAAAGGAGAGAGTTTGATCTGTGGTATATTAACTAGGAAATCTTAGCAAAAGTACCAGCAAGCAGTCAATGATGTGAACTGGTAGAGATATGAAGTCTGGAGCTGAGGAAATGGATTAGATCTTTGGTATACAATTTTTTTTTTACATACACAGTGTATATTAAGGACCAAATAAGCCACCAAGAGAAATTTGGAAGGAAAGAAGAAAAAGGATCCAGTAATGGAGGCAGAGCATAAAGAGAACTGTGAATTCACACAGAAAAATACAGCATACGGGTATTTCTGAAACGGGATGGAATTTAGTACAGGAAATTGGTTAGTAGGTATTAGACAGCTGTAGGAACAGGAAAAGGATGCTGAGATTACACAGAGATTAATAACTACAAGAAGCATCTACTATCCCTAGGGCCAGAAAAGTAAAGGAGTATCTAAATAAAAGATGGTAATGCTGGAACTTAAAATTTAGAGGAGGGTTCCAGTAGAGCTGGTGTTCGGTCCTTCGGAGAAAGCACAATGAATCTGGTTTTCAGATTTCCACTCTGGCAGGTGCCAAAAGTTCAGTGGAGGGGACATAGCTCAGAAGATGCCCAGAAGAACATGCCCCTGTGTGTGTGGGAACATAGGGGCATCTCTTACTCCAGCCTTCTAAGGGAGCATGTGTGCTTACCAACAGGTGCTAGAAGTGGTAAAAGAAGCTGAGGGTCAGGAGCCAATGCCCACTACCCAGACAGTGCTGACTGCGGCTGGCAAATCAGAGAGGAAAATCCCTCCTCTCCTCTCTTACTTCCAACCTCTCTGTAGGGCCCTCTACTGGCCTTTCCTAACAGAGAGACAGCTGTCAGGGGATCTGGGAAAGATATTTGGAGAGTATCATGCCCAGTCTTGATAAAGCAGAGTAGAAAAAGGTATTTGGAGTTGAGAGATAAGAAGCAAATAATTAGCAAGTTAGGGAAGAACATGTTTCAGAAATGAAAGGAATATTGAGATTTCAATAAGAAAGGGGAGGAAAACTCCAACAAATTCTGGAAGTAAGGCTAAGAAAACAAACTGGGCAAAGGCCTTTGAATTTGGTAATTAAGTTAAATGATCTTAAGTGGATGAATGTTGGAGCAAAATCTCATTTAAAATATGTGACTACTCTCAATACTAACATAACCTGTTGCATCAATTTTCCCATTACTTTGAGAACTTTAAAAATATCAAATAAAATTTTTATTGTATCTATAGGGGATGGTAAATAATATTAAAATATCTATAACAAAAACAAAAATGATGTATATTTTCAAGTGAAAGTTATAACAATGAAATGTAATTTTTTTTTATTTTACCAAAATAGCTGGCTTGTCCAAGGGATACATTTATAAAATATATTAGTCTCTACTTTTATTTATTTTCATAATACATTTTTAAAAATTTTGTTAAATTGCTTCTGAGTCATTGGAAAGCTATGAATAGCCCATGTAGGAAGCAAGATTTAATATGTTAGGATGCCTGCGCAGACACTGGCAATGCAGAGAGCTTCTCAGCGTGAAAGAGTGGCACAAAGAAAACTCTTCTCCTCCCCCCTGCAGAGAACAAAATTCCATCACCCCATCATCTCTGTTTTTTCCTCCCCCCCACAGAGTTGAAAATGCCTCGAATGTACATTCCACTGTCCTCTGAAGTATTAGTGATATTAATAAATTCCTTACATGACACTTGGATAAAAGCCAGTGACAGATATAAAAACCTCGGTGTCTCTCAGGTCTGAAATGGGTTAATACTTTTGTTCATGTTTAAGAAGAAGGAAAGCTAAATTTTGGTGTAGTGGTAGACAACCAGTTAATGCTAAATATGATGTGTGTTGCAGCATTGATTTGCATGACAGAGCAGAGAACTAGCACAATGCTTGTTAGTGGAGTAGATCAGAGGTTGAAAATTGTAAAATAAACCTTCAAAAAAAATGGGAAAAAGAAAAGGTTGAATGAAAATCAAACATAATGATAAAGCCCCTCCTTTTGCTAAAAGCCTCTCCTTTCCCCTTCCTGGCCACAAGTTACATATTCAGGGAGGTTCTTTCAAACCTCTGAAGTGCTGTTTCCTGAAGCTGTTTTTTAAAACACCTTAGATTTCATTTCTCCTACCAGTTCTCATTCAGAAGGCCATACAAATATGTGTTTTACATGCATATACACACACAAGCATACCCAGTTTAAACATGTTACTAGACAAATTGTTATTTGATAGAGAAACAATAGACACTCTGGCAAGCAAATTTGTGTCCAAGTTACGCCATACTGATTCCATAAGTTATTTTCTAATATAAAAGATATACATTTATATATAATAGTTACTATCTACTACTGCTGCACAGTACCATATCTGAATAAATACTAAACTATATGAACCAGGTTGTATTACTCCCATTTAGCATATAAAGAAACTGAGCCCAAAGGAGGACCGTGTCCTGGGTCATATAGCTCTAGGACAGAATTAGAGAAAGCTCTAATGTCCATGCTCTTTCCATTAAGCTGTACTGCAAAGATGCCTGTCTACCCTTTAACTGACCCTTCTGATCTTCTGTTCTCAGCTCTGTGTGTGTGTTAAAGGGCATCACTGACTCATCTGATTTTACAAACATGCCCTTGGATTTATTCTTTGAAACTATTATGCCACCAGCTAAAAGAGATACAGTCTAGCCAACTGCAATAGATAGTCCACAAGAAGATCTGTGCTGAGCTGTGATGAGAAAGATGACCACTGTATAAGAGACAGAGACCTTTAATATTTTTAAAGGAAACATACGTTAACCTTTGAAGCCAAGAATTAGGTATCAAGAGCTTGCAGACTTAATGTTGCATGGCTGTAGGCCATGTTTTTCATAGTCGTCAGAGAATCTCCACCAGCAAACACAGTTCCTGGCACAGAAATCGCCTTAATTTGTTTAACTAATGAGCTGAAAAGAGTAAGCATACCTTGGATTTCTAAAAACTGTTTGCAAGATTCAAAGGTAAGAAACCAAGAAAAAGAAACAGGACACATTCCTGACAATTGTTCCTCAGGAAACTGAATTCTCAACATATGAGAAGAAAGTGATTGTTGGGCAAGGCTTGTGATCACAAGGGTGTTCTCTGAGGTAGTAAATGACCAGGGAAATAACACTAGTTGTTTAATCTCAAAGTATAGAAAGGCCTGGTTGAAAGCACAACACATCAATTTCTTCTACCCTCTCAAAATGTGAAATATCTGTATGGACAGATATATTTTTATAGATATATTTGGACCCAGTAATAAACAGCTGTTTCTCTTATGATCAAGAGAAAATATTTTGTTTTCAAAATATATTTTATGCTTAAGGTTCCTTGGGGATTTATTAAATTAAAAAAGTGAGGGGGGGGGGAAATCTGAGTGTTTTTAAGAAATACAAAGTATGTTGGCAATATCCTCCCACATCTAAGATACCTGAAGTTAGAATTGCTCTCAAAGGATCCAAATCTATCCACTGCAGCCAAAACGCTGATCCTCAGCCAATTGTATGCACGCTGTGCTGAGATCCAAAGTGTATCCTGCGTTCCACAAGAACTACACCCACTCTTAGAGCAGCCTGTCTCCACCAGAGCAAATCACAACAGCTGGGGGCCAGGTGTATTGTTTGAATATGCATAGTCTGGAAGAGAATATATTTTGAAGGTATGTTGACCAATATGGCTAAAATGCAATATAAAAGCCTATACTTGTAGAACTGTAACAAATTTCAAAATAGAGTCATGAAAAACCATCAAGTTGCACTTTTATTGAATTTATTGGGTTGACATTGGTTCACAAAAACATACAGGTTGCAAATGTACAACTCAATAAAATATCATCTGCACCCTGTATTCTGTGCCCATCACCCAAAACAAAGTCTCTTTCTGTCCCCATTACCCACCTTTTCCCACCTCCACCTCCCACCCTGGTTTTCCTCTGGCTATAACTACACTGTTGTCTGTGTATATGTGTCATGCATATATACATTTGTTGTAGCTAATCCCTTCACCTTCTTTCATCCAGTTCCCCCAGTTCCTTTCCTCTGACTGCTGTCAATCTGTTACATGTGTTCATGCTTATGTTTCTATTTTGTTCTTCAGTTTATTTTGTTCATTAGATTCCATCATATGGTTTTTGCATTTTTCTGACTTATTATTTTACTTAGCATAATAATCTCTATGTTTATCTATGCTGTCGCAAAACCTAAGAATTCCTACTTTTTTACGGACACCTAATAATACTTTGTTTAAATATACCACAGCTTTTTTATCCACTCATCAATTAATGGGCACTTGAGCTGCTTCCAGATCTTGGCTATTGTAAATAATGCTGCAGTGAAGAATACATAGAGATACATGTATTCTTTTGAATTAGTGTTTCAAAAACATTTTTTAAATGCTGTGGATAATTGTTTCAAATGGTCCATGATTATGTATATATACAAATCTTTGCCTATATATTGACTATAAAATATAATTCATATACATTAAACATACTACATGTTCCACAGTATATATACTACATATTATTTATTATAGAGAAAGACCTAATCATTGTCTCAAAAATGTATATGAGTACACTTGTACTTAATATAATACAAACTCAGTTTTTAGTGTGCATATAATTACTTTTTAAATTATTACACATCTTCCTAACAATTAGATATTTAAAAACTAAAGGAAACATTGTGAAAGATGTGTAAAGTTTTTCTTTTTTTATTTTTGTATACCGCACTTACATGTGGAATTTTTTTTTAATTGAGATAGAATTGACATATAACATTGTATTAGTTTCAGGCATACAACTATGGTTATACAGGGAGTCCTCAAATTACAATGGTCTCGAAGTACGATGTTTCCAGTTTACGACACTCACTCCCATAAAAACTTTTAAAAAATTGAGACGTGAGTGTTTCAGTTTACATTATTAGCATTGTACTTATGGACTACATGGGCAGACTAGAATGGTTGTGTGAGGTGGAACAATACTCAGTACAGTGTATAGTACAGTATATTTATGTTCTTTACCTTTTTCTGTGGCTTAGTTGTGTTTTTATGTTCTAGATATGATTTTATAACTGTCTTAGGATAGGTAAGCGACTTAGGCTAGGGTGTGTTTCAATTTACACCAAAATTGGGGTTACATTACTGTCATAGGAACAGAACTGCTTTGTGACTCGAGTCCCCCCATATTGCAAAACAATCACCACAGTAAGTTAACATCTATCACCACACATAGTTACAAATATTTTTTCTTGTGATAAACCCTTTGAAATTTTATTCTTTTAGCAACTTTAAAATATAGAGTAGAGTGTGGTTACATTAGTGGCCATGTTGTACCTTACCTCTCCATGACTTATTTTATAACTGGAAGTTCATATCTTTTGATACCCCTTACCCACTTCTCTCCCCCACCTTTCCTGTTCTGGAACCACTAATCCGTTCTCCGTATCTATCAGTTTGATTTTTGTTGGGTATTTATTTTAATTTCACATTTAAATGAGATCATATGGTGCCTATCTTTCTTATCTGACTTACTTCACTTAGAATAATGCCCTTAATGCCCCTTTATATTACTGCAAATGGCAGGATTTCCATTTTTTATGGTTAAGCAATATTTTTTATCCATTCATCAGTTGATGGACACTAGTTTGTTTCAATGTCTTGGTTACAGTAAATAAAGCTGCAATGAACATTAGAGTGCATATTTTATTTCAAGATAATATTTTTTTTCCTTTTGATAAATGTCTAGAAGTAGAACTGCTAGATTATATGGTAGTTCTATTATTAATTTTTTGAGAAATGTACATGTTTTTTCATAGACGCTGTACAAATATACATTTCTACCTATAGTCAGAGATTTCCTTTTCTCCATATTCTGGCCAGGACTTATCTCTTTTTTTTTTTTTTATACTAGACATACTAACAGCTGTGAAGTGATATATCACTGCTTTTGATTTGCATTTCTCTGATGATTAGTGATGCTGAGCATCTTTTAATGCACCTATTGAATATTTGTATGTCATTATTGGAAAAAAAAATGTTTATTTAGTTCCTCTGCCTGATTTTGAAATTGATTTTGTTGTTGTTACTAAGTTGTATGAGCTCTTTATATATTGTGGATAATAGCGCCTTATCAGATAATGATCTGAAATATTTTCTTCATTCCAAATGTTGCCCAGTGGTGCAATTCAACTGGTCCCCAGCAGTTTGGCAGAACTGATATCTATTTTTTTGTTGAGTTCAGTGAACCAGTTGTTTAAATGGCACTTGTAATCAGGGTTCTCTCTAAGGTGGGCACCTGGGCAGGCTCCCAATGTGGAAATCACAAATTTACATTCCTTATCCTTTTTTAACATTCATCTGGGCAACAGCATATTTATTATAAGCACCTGTAGCAATGTTCATTCCATGCATTGGTGAAAAAATTGCAAGTGAGAATGCCAATCAAGAAGCAATATGAAAATACCTTAAATAACAGTTTTATTGGTTTTTCTCAGGTATTATTTATATTTTTCATTAATATTTTTAAACCCTTATACATAATCTAGTTTTGTATACCTCTTTTATTGTTCTTCTTTAAGTATTAGATGCATGAAATAGTAAACTATCTTTCATTATATCGTTTTTTATACTTAAAATGGTCATTGGGAAAAGAGCTGGTTGTTAAATTATTTGAATATCACCACTGATGTTGCCATTTTATTTTGTTGATTGTTGTGTTGGAGAGGTATCTAAAACTTAATAAACAGGTATACCCTTCATTACTTTAGGATATTAGTTCTTTGTCTTCCTAGGACTATTGAAATTTCTAAGAAATCTTTTGTCACTGTGATTGATATTTATTTATAGGTAATCGCCTTGTTTCTCTAGTAGCCTTTAAAATTTTCCTGTTATTCTTTTCCCAAACGTTGTATAGTTTTTCTATGATGTTTTTAAGAAATGAGTTTACATTTATTTATCTTAAGGCACAGGATGTGGTTTTTCAATTAGGGAACTCATAGTTATTTTTACCATTCTTAAAACTTAGAACCATATTACAGTAGGACATATTCCTCTTTTCCATTTTCTATTCTTTCTTTCTGAGATTATTTTTAGAGCTTGTCATTTTATCCTCCTTCTATTGCAATTTGTCATTTTTTTAAAATCCCTGAGCTGTATTCTGAGTGGCTTTTTCAGGTTTATTTTCTAATTATCTATTTACCTATATCTAATTAGTGCTTTAATAAAGCTAGTAAATTTTTATTATTCCAAGCCTACATTTGTTACGGATTTTATTGAATTCCTTTTATCCTCCTGCATTAAAGTCCCTTTCAGAATGGATTCTGGTAACTCTAGTTTCTCAAACGCAAATACTCCCATTTATTGTATGTGTGCTTTTTCTTTTCTCATAGTAATGAATTTCCTCATGGATTTTCTAATTTTTATGCATCAGCTATCATCATGATGATTATTTTCTATTGTAACACTCAGCAACTTTATTTACCAAAATGTGAATACTGACTTCGTGTTTCAGCTTTAACCTGACTTCAGTTTGGAAGTAATCATCCCATCATTCCTAGTCTTACAGTAAAAAATTTAAAAAGCTAAACAAACTGAAATTAATGACTTTTCTGGGATACATCAAATAATTGATAGCAAAGTGTAAACCTCTAACCCAAAATCTATAGAGACAGACAAATAAAAAAAAAAACAAAAAAAACAAAAAAAAAAACAGATCAACGGCAGAAACCGTTGGACCTAAAAACTAGCAGGAAAACTTAAATGGTAATTCGGTGAATTTCTTGGACTATAAGAAAATTCCAGAAATTACACTCTTATTGGGAGTAGAGGCACCACTTTCTTAGTTTGGGAAAGAAACTCTACCCGGTTCTCATGGTAAAGAGCCAAGAAAATTACTTTCTTATCCTTGCATAAAGATAAAAGTAACAAGTTCAAAATAAGTCCAGTGTATTCTCCATATAAAGGCTTACTCTCAAGTACAAAAAACTTTTACCGGAGCCTGATCTCACATAAGTTTAAGACCTATTACTCAACTCCCTCTCTACCTTTTCTGACTAACACTGGGGGTTGGGGTGGTAATGGGGGGAGAAGAGACAGCTGCGAAGGTCACAGCTCAAGAACGCAGCCCTACTAACTGACTGAAATTTAATCATCAACTTAAAAAATACTTCCCTTTCCATTCCCCAACTCTTTATCACCATATCAACAGTGCTTTAATACAATAATGGTTGATTACAGTTTAAAGAACTACAAGGCTCAAACATTATTTAAGACAGACCTCTTAGGGAAACCAACAACAGGGGACACAAAAACAAGGATATTTGAGAAAATTGAAGTTTCTGTAGTCAGAGGTTACACCAAGATATCTTATATTCAAACTGCATAAAACCAAAGACAAACTCTTGAAAATAGCTAAAGTGAAAAACAAAAATCACTTTACATGCACAGGTGATAAGGATTACAAATGATTTTTCTTTAAAAAATAAAAAGTACATGCAAGCAAGAGGAAAGTTAAGTTAGGATCCTGGAGACAATTTCCATTTATGTGTGCATGCTTGTGCTCATACAGTGTGTGTGTTTGTTGGGGGTGGGGGGGCTTCCCACAAACACAACAGTAGGAAAATCTCAGACACCAGTAGAGTGTCCAAAAAATGAAATCAATTCAACTCAGTTATCACACTCTCTACCCAGAGATAATATCAGATTTCACAGGTTAACTAAGGGTTCAATCCTACACAACTTCAGACATCAGGTTGTTACTTGAGCTTCTGACCAACTAGCTGTAAATCAGATGTTCCCACTACCCTCCCCCGCTGCCTTGAGTGCAACTAATTTGCTAGAATGGTTTACGGAACTCAGAGTAGCATGTTAAATATTAGGTGACCAGTTTATTGTAAAAGAATATAACTCAAGAATAACCAGATGGAGGAGATTCATAGAGCAAGAGATGTAGGAATGAGGCAGTAGAATAAGAAACAGGAAAAATTCCTTGGCAAGTGGAATGGGGAAACTGAGATAGATAGCTGAACAAACTGGCTGAGCAATTTGCACCCAGATAATAAATTACAAGATCTCATCTTGCACATTTCATACCATGCTGGGATAGATTCACCTTGGTCCCAATCCCTTTATGGTGACATTCTTTGAAGGTGAAACTAACTAGTGAAACTGACCAGAGAATGACCTATATGTTCATTTTGATGCATCAGCATATCAAAGGACACACTTGAAAAGTTGATGAATCTTCTATTGAGATCCTCCCCTGAGAAGCCCCCTTAAAATTCTTGCCTTTAAAAAACAGATGAAAACTTTAAGATGAAGAACCCAGTGTATGCTTTTTCCTTGCCCCAGCATGCCTGTACCTTCCCCCACTTCTTTCCTCAGGTGGGTATCTTTGTTTTCTTTCTCCTATGCTCTAAAGGTTCTTAGGAAACTTGCAACCAAGGAAGCAGCTGCCAGTGGCAGCTCATCCTGGGCTGATCCCTTGAACCTGTCTCCAGGAGCCCTCCTTTTGCTTCTGTAACATGTTTCCTCAGTTTACATAGCCCAGCTGCTCACTTCTTCTGCCCTCTGTCACGGTGACAGGCAGCTCTCTGAACAGCCCACTCAAATTTTCTTTATGAGTACATTTTTACTTTGAATACTATATAACCTTCCTTTAGCTCTAAAGTTTCAAGCTCTGAATTCATTCTTTGCAGAACTCAGGAACCAAGGGCTGACATCACCAGTAATATCAAGAAGCACAAAGCTTCCATGCCCTCTCCCAGCACCTCTACACCCTCTTCCACACTTTCACATGTTCACAACTCAGAAGCTCTCAGAACACTATCCTTTAGGGTTTTTATAGAGTCTTCATTATATAGTCATAATTTATTAACTCCTTGGCCATTGATGATTGAACTCCATCTTCACCTTCTCTCCCATCCCTGGAGGTGGTGGTAGGGGAGAGGAGTAGTGAATTTAAAGTTGCAACCCTTTAATCACATCATTCATTTTCTTGGAAACCAGTCCCATCATTAGGTACTCCCCTATAATCACCTCTTTAACATAACACTCTCCACATAGAGAATTCCAAGAGCTTTGGGAGCTGTTAGCAAGGAATTGTGGACAAAGATCAAATACGCATGAGAAATATATTTTGGTCATCTGAATGACCAAATATATATTTTTTGTAAATCATAATATTACAAGAGTGAAGCAAAATGTTTTCAGTGTTGAAAGAAAAAGAAAGCCAACTTAGAATTCTATATTTAGGGTAACTATCCTATAACAGTAAAGGAGAATAAGTCTCAGGTAAACAAAACCTGAGACATTTTATTGCCACCAACCTGTTTTACAAGAAATATTAAACTAAGTTCTTTGGGGAAAACATAGAGAATTTTTAGAGCAGTGAAAAGACTCTATGTGATACTACAATGATGGATACATGTTACCATACATTTTTCCAAACCCATAGAATGTGCAACACTATGAATAACCCCTAAGATAAAGTCAGACTTTAGGTGATCATGATGTGTCAATACAGGTTTATAAATTATAAGGTTTCTAATAGTGGGAGAAGCTATGTATGTATAAGGGTAAAATGTATATGAAAATTTTCTGTGCTATCCATTTAACTTTGCTGTGAACCTAATAGTACTCTAAAAAATAACATAAAGTCTTAAAGAAGAATGCTAATGAAAAGATGCTAATGAAAATAATATAGGTTGGAAGTGCAGATCTACATAAAGGAAGGAAAAGCATTGGAAAAGAAATATAAATATAAAATAAAATATTTTATTTCTTCTTTTTAATCTAATAGATAAGTGTTTGTTAAAGTAATAAGAGTAAAAATGTATTGTGTGATTATAGTATATGAGTAGCTGAAATGATGAATGACAGTAATTTTTAAGGAGCAGGACTGATAAGTTGCAAAACTATTATAAAATTCTTGTACTACCATAACATATATATCATTATTTGAAAATAGATTTAGGCACTCTCCCTCCTGGTAGTATATCTGTCCTTTTCCCCTGTCCTCCCCACACAGAAATATATTTCTTAAACTCTAAAGGACACCACAAGACTTGCAATGAGGGGAGTAATTGGCAACAGCAGCTCACCCAAGGCTAATCTCCTCAACTTGTTCCCAAGTGCCTCTTCTCTCTGACATCTCAGTGAACCAAAGCAGTGCCACCTAGTCTCATTTCTTTTATATAACATTCCTAGGGAGCCAAAGCAGAGTATCACCTAGGCTCTCCTGTTGCTTCTTCTATTCTTAGCCATTCCTTATTTCACTGTCCCCTCTTTAATAAACATACTCTCAAATATTTTAAAAATAGACTTATAATAATAGAAAATGTATGCTGTAAGCTCTAGGGCAACCACTAAAAGAAGTTTAAAATTAGTTATAGTTGTGTTAAGAGAGAAGAGAAAATTGAATCATATAAACTGCATGACTAAGACTACAGGAAACAGGGGAATCGACAAGATGGTGATGGAGTAGGCGGATGTACCAACTTCTACCTCCCAGAACCAAAGTGGATTACAACTTAATTTTAAGAACAATCATCTGGAAAAACCATCCTTGGACTAAACTAAGAGGATTCTTTTAACTAAGGATCACTGAAGAAGCCATAGTGAGACTGGTAGGAGAAACAGAAACACAAAGAGGGCTGCCCAGCTCCCAGGAGCAAACAGCAGCCCTGAGGGACTCCAGTGGCAGGAAGTGAGTTTAGCCGAGAGAAGAGGGTCCTGAACTCCAGGAACAAGCCCAGCTTGCAGCCCCAGAGCCCAGAAGAGATGAATGGACAGTATTTAGCTGCAAAACAAGCCATGATACTGTTTCTGAGAAACAGATTTCTCAGACCCAGGATTCTTCTTAAAGTGACCCCACAGAAAACCTCTTTCACAACCACTCACCCAGGGCTCTGGGGGATGGGGAGAGAGGGGAGGACAGGAGTAGCAGAAAGAGAGTGTAATCTAGGAGGCACAGGGAGAAACATTTGAGGGACAGCCACACTAACCCCTGGGCTAAGTCACTCCCCAAATCTAAAGTGAATAATTTTCCTGGAACCAGCAATGCCAGCAAAGGGAAGAAGGACACTAGCCAAACGGAAGCTCTCCCACAGCACTTAGAGCAGAGTCGCTTAGAAGCAGGGAGCCCATCAAGGATATAGTATGGTAAGGTGACCAGATTTTAAAATTGGTGAAGCGGGGACACCATTGACTGGAGTGGGTTTTTTTATTTTTTTTACAGGGACAGAGAGAGAGTCAGAGAGAGGGATAGATAGGGACAGACAGACAGGAATGGAGAGAGGTGAGAAGCATCAATCATTAGTTTTTTGTTGCCGTTGTGACACCATAGTTGTTCATTGATTGCTTCCTCACATGTGCCTTGACCGCGGGCCTTCAGCAGACCGAGCAACTTCTTCCTGGAGCCAGTGACCTTGGGTCCAAGCTGGCGAGCTCGGGGTCTCAAACCTGGGTCTTCCGCATCCCAGTCCAATACTCTATCCAATGCGCCACCACCTGGTCAGGACACGGGAGGATTCTTGATTAAAAATTTGGTCTACATGGAGCAAAAAAAAATTTTATAGAATGCAAAAATAGTATTGTAATATATATTTTTTAATTGGGACTTTTTTAAAAACACCGCGGGATGCAGGACAAATTGTTAAAAATCACAACTTGTCCCGCCAAAAGTGGGATGTCTGGTCACCTTAGTGAGCGTTAAGATCTAAGCTGCATCACCACCCCCACCCTGCTGAGTGCTCACCGGAGGGCTGGCAATGACGAGACGCAGAAGTGCAATTTTGTCAGCGGAGGCAGAAGCTGGGGCCTGGCCACAGTTGTGGCCCTGGCATGAGAGCAGTCTTGCCCACAGAGGTGGAAGCCAGGGCCAGTCGCAACTGAGTCCCAGTGTGAGTGCAGTCCTGCCTGGCAGGGATGGAGGCTGAGGGCTTCCTCAGCAGCTTAAGGGGCTCACAAAAGAGGTCTGACCTGTGGCTGCTGGCCGGGCAAGGGAGAGCAGTTCTACCTGAAGTCCCTCCTGCAGGGAAAAGGTGAAAGTGGGGAATAGGCTGAGACCTGCAGCTGAGCACAGGAACAGAGCCCTGACCACAGGGGCTGGGCAAAGGCCGATCCAGGCCAAGGCTTATAGCCCTGAAGCAGGAGCAAAATCCCAACCATGGGGGTGTGGAAGAGGCAGGAGGCCAGCCAGGGCTTGCAGCCTAAACATGTGAACCCAGTCCCACCAATGGGGCTGGCAGCCAGGGCTTGCAGCTCAGGCAGATGAGCACAGACCCACCCTTGAGGAAGTGCAGAGGCCAGCCCGGCCAAGGCTTGCAGCCTGGGCATGCAAACATAGCCCTGCCCACAGAGGCAAGGCGGAAATAGCAGCAAACGCTGCAGTGGGCTGGCACCAGCAATGACCAGACCCCAAATGCCCGAGGCAGCGGCAAAACAAGTGGGAGGCTAGCAGACAGACCACACCGAGGGAATACAGAGGTCACACCCATAAGACTCCTATGGCTACACCCTTCTTATATACAGACAAAATGGGAGGCAGAAAAATGCAACCCAAATGAATCAAGGGAAATCCTCAGAAAAGATTTGAATGAGTCAGAAATAACCAAATTAAAGAATGCAGGGTTTAAAATAATGATTGTTAGGAAGCTCAAAGACCTTAGAAAAACAATGGATAGACATAATGAGCACCTAAATAGATACCCAGTGTAAAAAAGAACATTGAAATAATAAAAAAGAATCAGTCAGAAATGATAAATACAATATCGGAAATGAAGAACCCACTAGAAGGAATTAAAAGCAGAATGGATGAGGCTAAGGAAAAATCAGTGAGTTGAAGGTGAAGATAAACTAAACTACAAAAGCAGAGCCACAAAATAAAAAGAGGCTCAGAAAGACAGAGAAAAATCTAAGAGAACTCTGTGACAACATGAAGAAAAATAACATCCGCATTATAGAGGTTCCTGAAGGAGAAGAGAAAGAACAAGGGATAGAGAGTCTGATTGAAGAAATCATAGCTGAAAACTTCCCTAAATTGATGAAGGAAAAAGTCACACAAGTTCAAGAAGCACAGAAAGTTCCATTAAGGATGAACCTAAAAAGCCAACACCATGACACATCATAATTAAAATACAAAAGTTAAGAGATAAAGAAAGAATTCTGAAAGCTGTAAGAGAAACGCAGTCTATTACCCACAGAGGAGCCACCATAAGGATGACATCTGACTTCTCAACACAAACATTAAAGGCCAGAAGGGAACGGCAAGAAATATTCAAAACTATGCAAAACAAGAGCCTACAACCAAGACTTCTCTATCCAGCAAGGCTATCATTTAAAATTGAAGAAGAAATAAAAAGCTTCCCAGAAAAAAGTAAAACCTCAAGAAATTCATTACAACCAAACCAATGCTACAAGAAATGTTAAGGCGCCTGACCAGGTGGTGGCACAGTGGATGGAGCGTCGGACTGGGATACAGAAGGACCCAGGTTTGAGACCCCGAGGTCGCCAGCTTGAGTGCGGGCTCATCTGGTTTGAGCAAAAACTCACCAGCTTGAACCCAAGGTCGCTGGCTCCAGCAAGGGGTTGCTCAGTCTGCTGAAGGACTGAAGTCAAGGCACATATGAGAAAGCAATCAATGAACAACTAAGATGTTGCAATGGCAAGAAAATAACTGATGATTGATGCTGCTCATCTCTCTCCGTTCCTGTCTGTCTATCCCTATCTATCCCTCTCTATGACTCTCTCTCTGTCTCTATAAAAAAGAAAAAAATAAGAAATGTTAAAGGGACTGCTGTAACAGAACAATGGGGGGAATCTAGTAAAAGAGGAATGTAGATTTAAAGAATAAAATGGCAAAAACAACTACATATCAAAAATAACTTTAAATATAAATGGATTAAATGCTCCAATAAAAAGACATAGGGTAGCTGTGTGAATAAGAAAACAGGACCCATATATATGCTGTCTACAAGAGACACACCTCAAAATAAAAACTACACATAGACTAAAATTAAAGGGATGGAAAAAAATATTTCATTCTAATGGAAATGAAAAAAAGCTGGGGTAGCAATACTTATATCAGACAAACTAGACTTTAAAACAAAAATAAGAGATAAATAAGGTCACTACATAATGATAAAGGAAGCAATCCAACAGAAAGATATAACCATTATAAATATCTATGCACCTAATATAGGAGCACCTAAATATATAAAGCAGATTTTGATGGGCATAAAGGGCAAGAACAATACCAATACTATAATAGACGGGGATTTTAATACACCACTCACATCACTGAATAGATCCTCAAGAAAGAAAATTAACAAAGAAACAGAAGACTTAAAGGACACACTAGATCAACTGAATTTAGTAGATATCTTCAGAACCTTTCATCCTAAAGCAGCTGAATATACATTCTTTTCAAGTGCTCATGGTACATTCTCTAGGATAGAACACATGCTAAGACACAAAACGAGTCTAAAAAAATTTAAGACGATTGAAATCATAGCAAGAATCTTCTCTGATCACAATGGCATGAAACTAGAAATCAACTACAATAGAAAAACTGAAAAACATTCAAATACTTGGAAACTAAATAGCGTGTTATTAAATAAAAAATGGGCTAACAATGAGATCAAGAAAAAATGAAAAATTTTCTTGAAACCAATGAAAATGAATATACAACAACTCAAAATTTATGGGACACAGCAAAAGCAGTACTGAGCGAGAAGTTCATAGCAATACAGGCATACCTTAAGAAGCTAGAAAAAGCTCAAATAAGCAATTTAACCCTGCATCTAAAAGAACTAGAAACAAAACAGCAAGTAAACCCAGAAGAAGTAGAAGGGAGGAAATAATAAACAACAGAGATTAACTAAATGACATAGAGGCTAAAAAACAATACAGGGGATCAATGAAACCAAGAGCTGGTTCTTTGAAAAGTTAAATATGATAGATAAACTGATAACCAGACTCACCAAGAAAAAAAGAGAGAGTATGCAAATAAATAAAATTAGAAATGAAAGAGAAGAAGTAACAGCAGAAATACAAAAGATTGTAAGAAAATACTATGAAGAACTGTATGCCATAAAATTAGACAACCTAGGTGAAATGGACAAATTCCTTGAAACATAATCTTTCAAAAATCAATATAGAAAATTCAGAAAACCTAAACAGACCAATTTCATCAAATAAGATTGAAACAGTTATCAAAAAGCTTCCAACAAACAAAAGTCCTGGGCCCAATGGCTTCACCAGTGAATTTTACCTAATATTCAAGAAGAACTAACTTCTATCCTTCTCAAGCTATTCCAAAAAATTTGAGAGGAGGGGAGACTTCCAAACTCCTTTTATGAGGCAAGTATAATACTGATTCCAAAACCAGGCAAAGATACTACAAAGAAAGAAAACTATAGACCAATATCCCTGCTGAACTTAGATGCTAAAATTCTCAACAAAATATTAGCAAACCAGATCCAGCAATACATGAAAAAAATTATACATCATGATCAGGTGCGATTTATTCTAGAGAGACCAAGATGGTACAATATCCGCAAATCAATCAGTGTGATTCAACACTTAAACAAATGAAAGGATAAAAATTACATGATAATATCAGATGCAGAAAAAGCATTTGATAAAATCCAACACACATTTATGATCAAAACTCTCAACAAAGTGGGGATACAGGGATCATATCTCAACATGATAAAGGCCATCTATGAAAAACCTAAAGCCAACATCATACTCAATGGGCAAAAATGAAAAGAAATCCCCTTAAGATCTGGAACAAGGCAGGGGTGCCTCCTTCTACCACTCTTCTTTAATATAGTTCTGGAAGTCCTAGCCACAGCAATCAGACAACAAGAAGGGATAAAAGACATCCAAATTGGAAAAAAAAGTAAAACTATCATTATTTGCTAATAATATGATAATGTACATAGAAACCCTAAAGTCTTGTGTCAAAAAACTACTGGACCTGATAAATGAATTCAGCAAGGTAGCAGGATATAAAATCAATACTCAGAAATCAGTGGCATTTTTGTACACCAACAATGAACTGTCTGAAAGAGAAATTAAGAAAACAATCCTCTTCACTATTGCAAAAAAATAAAATAAAATAAAGTACCTAAAAGTAAATTTAACCAAAGAGTTTAAAGACTTGTACTTGGAAAATTATAAAACATTGTTAAAGGAAATCAAGGAAGATACAAACAAATGGAAGCATATGCCATGTTCATGGATAGAAAGAATAAACATCATCAAAATGTCTATATTACCCAAAGCATTCTATAAATTCAATGCAGCTCCTATTACAATACCAATGACATACTTCAAAGATATAGAACAAATATTTCAAAAATTCATATGGAACCAAAAAAGAACACGAATATCCTCAGCAATACAGAAAAAGAATAATAAATTGGGAGGTATTACACTTCCTGATATCAAGTTATACTACAAGGCCATCGTACTTAAAAGAGCTTGGTACTAGCATAAGAACAGGCATATAGATCAATGAAACAGAACAAAGAACCCAGAAATAAACCCACACCTATATGGACAATTGATAATTGACAAAGGAAGCAATAGCATACAATGGAGTAAATACAGTCTTTTTAACAAATGGTATTGGGAAAATTCAACAGGTACTTGCAAAAAAATGAAACTGGATCACCAACTTACACCATTCACAAAAGTAAACTCAAAATGGATAAAAGACTTAAATGTAAGTCATGAAACCATAAACATCTTGGAAGAAAACAGGCAGTAAACTCTCTGACATCTCTCGTAGCAATATTTTTGCTGATTTATCTCCACAGGCAAGTGAAATAAAGGTCAGGATGAACAATGGGACTATATGAAACTAAAAAGCTTTTGCACAGCAAAAGACACCATTAACAAAATAAAAAGACAACCCACACAATGGGAGAATATATTCCCCAGTACATCTGATAAGAGGTTAATAACCAAAATTTATAAAAAATTTGTAAAACTCAACACCAGGAAGATAAACAATCCAATCAAAAAATGGGCACAAGAAATGAATAGACACTTCTTCAGAGAGGACATACAGATGGCCAATAAGCAGATGAAAAAATGTTCAACATCACTAATCATTAGAGAAATGCAAATTAAAACCACAATGAGATGTCACCTCACACCAGTCAGAATGGCGCTCATCAACAAAACAACACATAATAAGTGCTGGCAAGGAGGTGGAGAAAAGGGAACCCTCTTGCACTGCTTGTGAAAATGCAGACTGGTGCAGCCACTGTGGAAAACAGTATGGAGATTCCTCAAAAAATTAAAGATGAAACTGTCCTTTGATGCAGCTATCCCACTTTTAGAAATATATCCTATGAATAGCAAATCACTGATTCAGAAGAAAATATGCTCCCCCATATTTATTCTAGCATTGTTTACAATAGCCAAAATCTGGAAACAGCCCAAGTGTCCGTCAGTGGATGAGTGGATTAATAAGCAGTGGTACATAAACACAAGGGAATACTACGTGGCCATGAGGAAGAAGGAAATCTTCCCTTTCGTGACAGCATGGATGGACCTGGAAACTATTATGCTAAGTGAAATAAGCCAGGCAGAGAAAGAAAAATACCATATGACCTCACTCATTTGAGGAATCCAATGAACAATGTGAACTGAGGAACAGAACACAGGCAGAGACAGGATCAAAGGGACCAGAAGGAAAGTGGTCAGAAAGAAAGTAGAAGAGAAGATGGGATCAGAGAGGGGAAAAGAGATTAATGAAATTATATATACATAACACAACATTATAGAGAACAGGACAGCAAATCCTGGAGGGAAGGGGGAAGGCATTTGTGGGATGGGGCATAGGAGAGTCATGGGGGGGAAGGCAAGAGGGAATAAGAGGGTGGGGTAGATACATTTGGTGGGACACTTGAATCTATGTAAACAACACAAATTAAAATTATAAAAATAAAGACTAGAGGAAACAGAAAAAGAGAAGAATGAAAAAATGAGAAACAAATAAAAAATAGTTACTAATATCTTAGGTATAAATATAACTATATCAATAATCACTTTTAATGTAAATTATTTTACTATATTAATTCAAAGACAGAGTCAGTCAGCGTGGGTTAAGAAATGACTCTATTATATGTCTACAAAAATCTCATTTTAAATACAAAGATATAGATAGGCTAAAAGTTAAGAAGTAGAAAAAGTTATACCGTGATAACAATTATTTTCAAAATCTGAAATAGTTATATTTATTTCAGATAAACCTGACTTTGGAACAAGGAAAGTTATTAGGTATAGAAAGTGGAGTTACATAATGATAAAGTGGTCAGTTCTCCAAGAGATACAAAAATATTTAATATGTAGGTACCCAACAATGAAGCATCAAAATACATGAAGCAAAAATTAATAGAACTGAAAGGAAAAATAGACAAATCTTCTATTATAGCTGGGGACTTGAAAAAAGAAAACAGAAACACACACACTTTCTTATAAAAATGGCTGATTCCAGGAGTGGGACACAAAATCTACAAAATAATCCTTCAGCGTTTTATAGTGCCAAAAATTAAAAGATAACAAACAAAACAAGACAAAACTGCATTGATGGTTGTATCTCAAAGGGACAGAAGCTCAATAAAAGAGATCCCGATGGCCAAAGCTGAAATGTTTTGAGGAACAAAAGAAATGATAATAGTATTGGACTATATAAAGTATAAAATGCATATCCATGACTGCATACTAATATGAATATTTAAATCAATATGTAAATATGAGAAAAGAAATAAATCTCTATCCAAAAGAATTTCAAATAATGATAGTTCATTCCATAAGTGTGGACTGCACGTAGTGACTTCCTTCCAAAGCATATAGTACAAAAAAGGGAGGGAAATAACATCACAGTAGAAAAATCTGACAAATTACTACCTCAGTCGTGTGTTCAAGGTTAATATCAACTATCAATAGTGATAACTATTGATGATGGTATGTACCTTTGATGTAATATGATAAAAATAATGCATTCTTGCCTGACCCTGCAGTGGCATAGTGGATAGAGTGTCAGTCTGGGACACAGAGGACCCAGGTTTGAAACTCCTAGGTCTCTGGCTTGAGCACCTGCTGAGCATTGGGTCGCGGGTTTGAATGAAGGATCATAGACATGAACCGATGGTCTCTGCCTTGAGCCCAAAAGTCACTAGCTTGAAGTCCAAGGTCGCTGGCTTGAGCAAAGAGTCACTAGCTTTGTTGGAGTCCCTCAGTCAAGGCACATATGAGAAAGCAATCAATGAACAACTAAGGTGCCTGCCGTAACAAACAATTGATGCTTCTCATATCCCTCCCTTTTTGGCTGTCTGTCCCTCTCTCTGTCTCTGTCTCTGTCTCTCTCTCTCTCTGTCAATAAAAAGTAGATACATAAATAATGCATTCTTTCTGTCATCTTTCTTTCAGATATAACAACCCCAATCTAATCACGAGAAAAATAACAAATTCCAATTGATAAGAAGCATACAAAATACTTGACCAGTAGTCTTCAAGACTGTTAAGGTCATTAAAAACAAACAAAAACCTGAAAAACTGTCACAGCCAAGCAAAGCCTAAGAGACATAACAAGTAAATATAAGAGGGAATTCTAAAATAGAAAAAAAAGACATTATGTAAAAACTAAGAAAATCTGAACAAACATTGGCTTTAGTTAATAATATATTAATATTGATTCATTTATTTTAACAAATACACCACACTAATGTAAAAAATTAATAATAGAGGAAACTGGTTAAAAGGGCATGAGAGAACTCTGTATGAAATCTTTAAATTTCTATAAATCTAAAACTATTTTTTAATAATAACCCTTAATAAATTTTAAAGGATATTTTTATTTTAAAATTTTTATTTATTATGATGATTTATTCTCACTTGGGTTAATTACAAATCTCATTGAAGTATAAGTTGCAAACAATGTCATAAAACTTTAATCTGTTATTATTTTCATTTATTCTTTGAATTGTGAAAAGAGATGAGCATCCCAGAAAAGCAAACAAGTCAAAGAAAGTTATTCTATTATGCAAATGAGATGCAAAACCAAATTTTATTTCATTAGTGAAAATGCACTATACAAAAGGCTAAAAGTACTGGAGTATCTGCATGTTCCCTAATCTTGAAAGTGCACACCCTTCAATTTCCCAGCCCTTGCAATGCCCCTGCAACACGACTTGCCCGAATGCGAAGCCTGGAGAACCATAGGACGTCTTGAAGCTGGTCCAACACAGACGACAGTGGCAACAGCACTTGGAGCATACCAAAGCGTGATTAGCAGACTGTGGAATTGCTTTCAAGAGACTGACAGTACAAAAAAGACAAGAGTAGGGTGGCTCACCTGCCGCAACAGCAAGAGATGACCGCTACTTGACCTTATTGGCAAGAAGAAATAGATGCTGCAATGCAACAGAGCTGTAGGGACAGTTTCTTGCTGCCAGTAGACGACAGATATGCACCCAGATGATACTAAATCGGCCAGGCTGCATGCCTGGTGACCAATGGTGTGCATTCTGTCATCTGCTGAACACCACAGAACCTATAGAAGGAGGGCTGATGAGCATTATCATTGGATGAGTAAACTGTCTTCTTCTCTGATGAGTCATTGTTCAGTCTGCAGCCTAACAATAATCGTGTTCTGATATAGCATGAACAAGGAACATGGGAGAATTCACATTTTATGTAAGAAAGAAACTCCTTCCATGGTAGTGGAATCATGGTGTGGGCTGGCATTGGTGGTCGTACCGACCTCCACATCATCAGAAATGGATCGCTGACCGCTGTCAGATATCGAGATGAGGTCCTGCACCTTATAGTGGTACCCAATGCTGGAGCAGTTGGAAACAACTTTCTTCTCATGGATGATGCAAGGCCCCACTATGCACATCTCATCAACAACATGCTTCAGAAGGCAGGAATCAAACACATGGACTGGCCTTCATGCTCTCCAGACCTGAGTCCCATTGAACATTCTTGGGATGCACTGGGAAGATGTGTGGCAAGCTGTCCAATGCCTCCCACAACACTTCATGAGCTGGAAGTTGCCCTAGAGCAAAAGTGGCAGAGGATTCCACAAGAACTGCTGGACAATCTGATCCTGTCCATGCCCCATTGCTGTCAGTGTGTTTTGGCAATTTTGGGTGACCAAACACCCTAATGAACAGTCAATGTGTGGCACTCCTGTCCAGTATGACACACTTCTGTTTATCCCCACCAATGTCACTTGCTACTCAATCATGATAATTGAGTTTTCATCTCATTTGCATAATTAAACAACTTTCTTTGACTTGTCATTTCTTTTCTGATATTCTAGTTTAATAAAATTAATCAAATGCTTTTTTATTGCTTCATATTCATTTTTAAATACTCCCTAATTTTTGTGAGCTGTGTATTTTATAACAGAAAAAACACCTTTGCTCACAAATTTCTCTGAGTTACCCATGATGTAGGTTTTTAGAGAGGTCAGACAGGTCAAATTCACTGCTACTCCTCCTTCTCTTGCTGAGTCAGCATGAAAAAGACAATGCTAGAAACAGTATTGTACTAGTTTTAGAGTTATAACACTGAGATTGTCATGTTTACTTTTTCTTGCACTTCAGTTGGTAATGTTATTACAGGGAGATGAATGCTTCTATCCTTATAGCCTAATATGTGCGATAGAAGGTAAAAAAAATTTGTTATTGCCTACCTTCATAAATGTACTGATACAGCAATACTCATGAAGCTGTAATAAGATTCTCCAAACATTCAGAAATATGAATCATATATTTAAAATATATCAGACAGCAATATAAAGCAACTTGACTTGAAATTGTACTCTGCAGTATTTTGTACAAGAAAAAACAATGTGTGTGATTGAGGGTGAAAGACACAGTTTTTAAGACAATAAGACAAATGTTATTAACAAACTAAAGGCACAATTAAGAGAGGTATAATGATTTAAATTTTGTAATTTCTGCCAGACCAAAAACCTTAATATTAGCAAGTAGAAAACTAATTTGAAAATAGGATTTTATTTGCATCCATCCCCCGTCTTACGTGTACCCTCCATTTCTGTAGTGCAAAGGCCTTGAGCATCTGCATGTCATGTGTAGTTCCTTATACTGGCTATGCTGCACCATCAGTGCTTGTGTGATGTTTTCTTAGTGGAAGATAAAAGCACTTCCTGGTAGATGAAACATGCTGTTAGAACTAAGATGAACCATTATGTTATGGAGCCTAAGGCTAGAGTCTACTAATGCTTTCATTCACTAAAAAAAAAACAGTCTTTCAGAAGGCTCATATTTGATTGGTTTTTACTATCTCAACATACAATACGGTGAGTTTTACCTAAGCAAATGATTCCTCCCCCACCTCACCCCCAGAAGCAACACATCAAAACTCTTACCTTGTGCCCTCCTGATAAGCTGCAAGCTTGATACTCCAAGTATTTATTAGGGTAAACATTTACTCATTCAAAAGAAATGCTTAATAACAGGCTACTTGGATATGGTACAATAATATATGCTAATTGTTTGCAGCCTCTCATTTTCTAGCATATTAATTTTTGTCTGCTGAACTTACTACGGTATATTACATATAATCAAATACAGGTTTGTATGACATTGCTTAACAAATAAAATTTGCCTATTACTTACCTCATGTTGCCACTGCAATTTTTTCTGTCTTATTTTGAATATTAAGTCTGAGGAAGTTCTAAGATAAATAAATTGGTGAAAGTATCTTCAGTAAATGTTTAACTTGTTTAAAAATAGTAGCACATAAAACAGTTTTGGTAACATCATAATGTTTTTTGAGACCATCAAACGTTTACAACTGTATACAACATTGGCTTATAAAAACCATAAACAGCAAGGGCCCTGGCAGATTGACTCAGTGGTAGAGCGTTGGCCCAGCATATGGATGTTCCAGGGTTGATTCCCACTCAGGGCACACAGGAGAAGCACTCATCTGCTTTTTCACTATTCCCCCTCTCACTTCTCTCTTTTCCTCCCCTCCGGAAGCCAAGGCTAAATTAGAGTGAGTTGGCTCCTGGCACTGAGGATGGCTCTATAGCCTCTGCTTCAAAGCACTAAAAATGGTTCTGGTTGCAACGGAGCAAGGACCCCAGATGGGAAGAACATTGCCCCCTAGTAGGCTTGCGGGGTGAGTTCCAGTGGGGCACATGTGAAAGTCTGTCTCTGCCTCTCCTCCTCTCACTAAAAAAACAAAAAAACAACAAAAAAACATATACAGCAAAAACACACTCAATAAGTTTAAAGGAAGACAGGGCCAATTTTTATAACATATCAGGCATACACATTCTTATACACAGATTTTTAAATCCAGAAGTATGTTTTAAAAACCGTGCACATTTATTATGGATGGCCACTTATAGGTCACTCAACTTACTTCTAGAAAAGAGAGACTGCATTACCTTCATGGCAGTTTCTCTATTTCCTCTTTATATACCAACAATTAGAAAGAAAGGAAAGACTGAAACAGAGAAGGAAGTAAAATTTTCATTGAACTTTGTTACAATAGAGCCCATAGAGCAAAAGTAAACCGTCTATAGAAAAGTAGAATAGGGCTCACTCTCATTTATCAGTAACTGTCTTACTAATACATGATGTTTATGAGCATCATTGTCATTTCTTCAATACTTGATGCAGTAAATCACACCTGCTCTATTGAATCAGATAAGGTGTATGTTTCAGTCCTGGCCAGTTTCACTATTGTAACTTTAGTCATCATACCTAAGAAGAGAAGAGTGGACATAAAAGCAAAACAAGAAAAAATATCAATATATTAATATTTTTTAATTTCTGAATGTTCACTGCATCCTTCCTTACTTTGTATTACGGACAGTTTCTAAGAAAAGTATTTCATTGCTACTCTTAATTCTAACTTCTGTGACCCAATTAGGGTTGATTTTCATGCAGGAAGAAAATTTAATCCCAGATTTCCTATTTATGTCAATATAAAGTAGCTTTAACTACAGTGTTTATAGACTCCACCTGAAAATTTACTTAATTATAAAAACTATCAAAGTAGCAAAGAAAATTTATCACATAGAAAAGTCACACGTGATGGTGACAACTGTGAAACAGTGGAGCAGAAAAAGAAGCACTGAATTGAAGACTTGTTTTTCATTTCTTTTCCACATCTGCTAATATAAAATTTTGAGAAAAATCTATTATATCCCCTTAAATATCAGCCATTTTTCTTTTATCAAATGAGATAATAATAACTATTAAACAGGGTATTTGCAAATATAATCTGAGATGCTGGATATGAAAGCATTTTATCACCCTGCCTGGGTAGCTCAGTTGGTTGGAGTGTCGTCCTGCTAAGCCAAGGTTGTGGGCTTGATCCTCGCCCAGCAAGGTACGTCCAAGAAGCAACCAGTAAATGCATAAATAAGTGGAACAACAAACTGATGTTTCTTTCTCTCTCTCTCTTTCTAACATCAATAAATAAAATTTTAAGAAAGCATTTTATCAACTGTAATGTGATAGTAAATACATAACATTATTTTAAAACAGCAGCTTATATTCTTTTCTTCCTTAGCTGTTGGCGCAATATCTGGTCTAAAAATTTCCAGTTAATTTAACAATATATTTATGCCAAAATTATTCATGGAAAATGTGTCAAAATCCATTATGCATGAAATTAATGATATGTAATATGAGTTGTTAGTAAAAATTTGCTATATTATTGTGATAGCAACCAATTTCCAAAACTCACTAACTTGTAACAAAAGTTTATTTCTCACTCTCTTGTATGTTGGCTGTGACTTAGCTGTGGTCTTTTGCCATGCTTTTTCTTTATTTCCAAATACAGTCAGAAAGAGAATGTAGTTCTACAGGAAGAAGAGAACAATGGCAGCGCCATGGAACAGCCCTGAGACCTGCTCAGACATGCATTGTGCACATTCTGCTCACATTCTATTTGCTATCGCAAGTCACAGAGCCAACACTGATATCACTTGGATGGGAAGACTATTTCTCCCAGAGGGACAGGCACCAGGGAGGGGCCTCTGTAAGCACCATGTATTTTAAACAAACTAAATACATTTTATTACACAATACATATACTATAAATAAACACAATTATGCCCAGGGTCTTAGCATTTTCATTTTTCTACACAGTCACTTTTATGAATGGCCTGAAAAAAGAAGTAGGAAGCCTATAAAGAAATGTTTAAGTCACATTGTATAAAATGATATGAATAGAGAAGTGCCAAAAGGATGGTAGTTTCTTACACTCTTCCAGATTTGAAGGTTGATGGTCATCAGAATTCACATTCAAAACTAACCTAAAGGTAGATGAACCTTTAACAATTTCAAGAAGAGAAAATTTTCCTTGATCACAGTTCCACATCAGCATTGGCACTTACTAGCTATAAAACTGAGGAAGTCACAACATCAGATGAGTTGTCTCAGATGCCAAAATGCTGTGGGGGTGTTCACATATATCTAAAAAGGGTTTGAGGGCAGAAGGGAAGGCTAAGTAGAAATCTGAGCAAAGAGAGATGCTGATCTCAATTGAATTTACTGGATAGAAAAAAATCACCTACACTGAGAAGGGAACTTCATTGGGCTCCCCAGGCCTGGGTGGACCATCTCTTTGAAAGAATCTTTGAGTTCATATTTACCAAAGCGATTGTTAAGAATTACTTATTTGTCTTAGTAAACCAAATGACATATGTTAAAGTCCATGGCAGCATAGGAAAATGTATTCAAATAATAATCGCCATCAGTTCAGTGATATGCAGAATGAGCTAACAATTTTAGTTATCTCACTACTGTAAATTAGTAAATGTACTCTCTTGACTACAAAAGAAATTAATGCAATTTTTCAGAGTATAGGTTCCAGTACATTTCTTTATACTTTATATTTAAATGTAATAAAGTTTTCAAACCAAGTAAAAGGACTGGAAGAAAAAGTGTAAGTATCAAGGGAAAACAATGGCCTTGGGGTAACTAACCTTTGATGGCTGAAAAATACACCACTTGCTAAATTAAGGACCTTCCATTTCTAAGATACTAAATTCACACACAAGTTAAAATATTTGGAGATATTATGACACAAAACCCAGTTTTAAAAGAAATTCAGAGACTGGAACATATTAACATTTTTTGAAACCCTACAACATGAAACAATGAGTTCACCAATCAAAATAAGAACAAATTAAATTCATAAAATATGTTGGTAAGATGCCATTGTGTGGCTCAGTTATTTATGTTTTAGACTAGAGCATAGACAGGGTAGAGAAATATTTACCAAATAAAAGAAACAGAAGAAAATTCTAAAGGTCAATACTTCCATTGAAATATCAAATTGCGTCAAGCAGAACATATTTTTTATTTATATTTTTTTAAATTTTAATATTACCTTTTATTTTTATTTAATTAATTTATTTTTAAATTTATTGGAATGACATGATTCACCAAACCATACAGGTTTCAAGTATACAACTGAATATAACACCATCGACACACTGCATCAATGCACCCTCCATTCCAAGCATCAGACAGAAGATTTTTATGTCTTCCTTCTGCCAGCAAGTTACTTCTGGTTGGGATCTTCCTTTAGCTGCATGCTTTGACCAGAGTTACACTAAGAGTTGCGTGAGAACTTTGTTAATGAGAAGTCTCACCTCTTTCTCTCTTTACTTACTCTCTCATTTCTTCTATTTCTTTCCTTTCTCTTATGTTTTAAAGTTCATTCATTTCCTCTGTCAAGGCTTTTGGACTCTAAGGTCACTATACCTGGGAGATTTGGAATGTGTATTTATAATCATTTTATTTTAAAAATATTTTATTCATTGATTTTAGAGAGAGAGAAAGAGAGAGAGAGAGAGAGAGAGAGAGAGAGAGAGAGAGAGAGAGGGAGAGAAATCAGGGGCAGGAGAAGCAGGAAGCATCAACTCATAATTGTTTTTTTGTGTGTGCTTTCATCAGGCAAGCCCAGGGTTTCGAACCAGCGGTCTCAGTTCCAGATCAACACTTTTTGCACTGCACCACCAGAGGTCAGGCTTATAATCTTTTAATAAAAACTCTTTGCCTTAATACAAACACAAGTTTGAGCAAATGTGGAGTTTTGCTAGAGTTTAAATTTACAAGCCACTGGCTGATCCTTGTAGATCTCTTGCCATATAGTTTCTTTATGTTCATGATTATTGAATTTGGCCTTTAGTGTTGCTTTCCAAAAGATGCCATTTGGAAAACCTTGACACACACATATATATATATAAAGACCAATGTCTCTACACCTCTTGCAGGAAGCAATTACAAAAATATTTCCATGGTGATTGGATACACGTGATTTGATACAGCCCCACCTGAAGTTTAGTTTTATGAGAAAAAGAGTAAGATCCACAGAGATATGCTGTAAACTTATTTATGTTAGTTGGTGCAATACTTTCTCTGGCAACATGGTCTCTGTTCATTTTCTCAGTTTGACTTTTTTTCTGATATGCTTGTGTGTTTATAATGTACTAGAAAAAATTGCAAAGTAACATACTTGTTCCTTGGAGTCTTATAATCTCTTGCATATCTTCAGGAAACTGCTAAACTGAAATCCTCTGTCTTAACAAACAATGCCTCAGTGGAAAATACCAAAACACATGAATAATTTAAGGGAAATGGAGTTTTAATTTGATGAAATAATCTCTCTTCTTCTATACCTCTTAATCTTATGTGGGGTGGTTTGTTTGTTTGTTTGTTTGTTTTAATCTTTTAGTGGAATTTGTATGGAATCAGTATGGTGATTTACCATATTTTAAATATATTGTACATTAGGGACTGTATGTACTATTTGGGGAAAAAAATCAGGGTAAAAAAAGCATATGGTAAACATATGCTGGTGTTATATGTAATGGTATTTTCATAAAATGAGAAGTAATATGTACGTGAACTGAGCAAATAGAGTGACCAGGCATTCCAATGGTTTTTGCCTTTTGTTTCTTCTATTGGTTGTCAAAATGTTTATGCAAGCCCCATTTCATTTAGAAGTCCATTAATATTTATACGCTTAGTTCAAACATTTTTTATTAGAAAATAATTGCTCTTATAAAATGTACACAAAAATCTATAATTTTACATTTTTCTGAGGCTTTCTTATATGTATATAATATTTATGACTGTTTTTAGAAATTTTCTTTCACAAAACAAACAAAAGAATTTTTCTCAGATGTAAATTAATTTCAAAGACACAAAGTGTACAGCAATTTGAAAACCAATCTCCTTTACATTGTATGAGACAATCTTATTTAATTATATCTTTCAAACATTAAAAAAAAATTCACTTTGTACAGAAGCCTTTTTCATTTCAACATCAAGCTCTATTTAATAAGATTAAATAGTATTGGAATAATATCTTGTTTTTAAATGGTACATCAACCTCTTAAGATCTGAAGGAAACAGGAAGATAAACTTGTTATATTTGTTAATGTACTTTTTGTTCTCTTTTAAAATTCTAAAAAGTTCTATCTTTTTAATTTGAACAAAAGACTTGAAACTGAAAAAATTTAGAATAAAGATATCTCTCAGAATATGTGAATATCCTCAATAAATTTCAATGACATTAAAACTACAATTTCAACAAAAAATAATAATGTAAATATTTCTAAGAATCACAGAAGCACTCAAATATTAATTTCATAACTTTCATATATTTACTTATCATTTCTAATAAACTTGAAAATGAATATAAGTGTATGTATTTATACTTACATTATTAATTTATTATTTATTATTAAATATTACATGTATATTTAAACTACCATTATTTGAAACAAAATATTGCTCTGACAAAGAATTAACTCTACCACTATTTACTTGGGAAAATCTTTTTACATATATATACAGAGGGAGAGAGAGAGTAAGAAGAAGGGAAAGAGAGAGAGAGAAGCATCAACTCATTGTTCCAAGTAGTTGTGCATCGATTGATTGCTTTTCATATGTACTTGACTGGGGATTGAACTGGCAACCTTGGACTCTAGCCAGAAACCTTGAGATCGAGCTGATGACCCTGGGCTCAAGCCAGTGACCTCAAGATGTTGAGATGCCAGGTCTCAAACTAGCAACCTTAACACTCTGGATATATGCTCTATCCTCTGTGCTACCACCAGTCAGGCAGAAATTTTTTTGTTTAAGAGAACATTGTTACCTCACAATTTCCTACCTAAATTGTTACAGATTAAATATCTAATTCCAACCTGACCCTCTCTAATCAATCTGCAACATTTCCACTAAAGTGATATCAGGATATGACTATGTCCTTTTTTCTACTTTAAATTGTTCCACATTCTTTTCAGATTAAATTCAAGTTGCCAGAGCAGACCATTCAGAAGCTTTATTATCTGGTCTCTGCCTACATCTTTTCTCATTTCCTGTCATACTTCACCCTCTTTGGCTACCATTTCTCTTGCCCAAATGATCAGTTTCACTCATCTTTCTATGTGTTTTATATGTTTACATTTCATTTCCTCAACTTAAAATATTCTTCTTCCCCATTTTAACCAAATTGAATCCTGGTAGTCGTTCAAGATTTCACTTAAAGATTACTCTTTCTAAAGTCTTTTAGCATTTCTCCCTTTCCCTACTTTGACGTCCATTTCCAATTACCAATTGACCTACACAGCTTTAAACACAAAAGGCAACAGATTGCAGCACAGAAGAATCTGCTGACCTGAATTAGCCATTAACTAATGTCAAACGTGTTCTTTCTTTCGCTTCCTGCTCTAAACTATCCAATACGTGTACATATGCACACACACATACACACAAGCACAACACAGGTATGACACCAGCACTGGTATCAGAGTCCAATAAGGACCAAGGACTAGCAGGTGAGTATTCAGTACAACTGTCCTTGTTCCCCACCATTTATTAGCACCCCCATTCTTACTGTAGTCATAAAAATAGTTATTTCAGTGACTCTCTTGGGTTATTAACCCATTCTGCTTACTTACGTCCTCTTTTTTGGAGATGATATACTTCCCTGATTAAAACACACATTTTCACTACTGGACCTCAAAATCTTTTAAATATATCACCACAGTTTCTTTGAGATAGTTAGAAATCACTGCAACTTCTACTTTCTTTGTAGGAAACATTCATGTGAATACTTTATGATCATCAAGGCTGCTCGATTGCTTTCTAAACATAATTCTTCTTCTTTTTTTTTTTTTTTTTTAGAGAGGAGACACAGAGTGAGAGAGAGAGAGAAAGAGAGAGAAAGGGGGGAGGAGCTGGAAGCTCAACTCCCATATGTGCCTTGACCAGATCAGTGCAGGGTTTTGAACTGGCGACCTCAGTGTTCCCAGGTCGATGCTTTATCCACTGCGCCACCACAGGTCAGGCAAAACATAATTATTCTTTAATTTAGTCAGTATCATCAAAAGAAAATGAATTCTGATGCTACATTTTGTTCCCAATTCACATCCATTGTAGGTTCCGGAACTTCAACTAAAAGTTAAACTAGACCAGGGGTGCTCAATACGTCGATCGTGATCTACTGGTCAATCGTGAAGGAAGTGTGGATAGATCACATGACATTAAAAAGACATTTGTCTTTTGATTGGCATACAGGGTAGCCAATCTGACGTCTGAACTTTTGACACCCTACGCATGCGTGTTAAACCGCGCTAACTTGTTCAGTTACATTGCTGCGTAGTTAGCCTTCAATTTATTTAAACTAAATACAACAAAGGGTATAAAAATGAGTGCCATAGCTGGTCCGAGTAAGAAGCCTAAAACCTACCACTTTCATACAGAATGGAAGGGGATTTTTTTCACTATGTCATATTCTAAGTGCATTTGACTCATCTGTCTGTGTGCCATTGCTATTCCAAAGAAGGGAAATGTGGAGCGGCTTTTTCAGTCTGTTCATAAAAACTATGACATTGACTTTCCTCCGAAAAGAGATCTGAAAAGGAGAAAGGTGAAAGAAGAATACACAATATTAAATAGTAATAATAGTAACTTAAATAATGATAATATAGAAGAAATAAATTTATGTTTTGCATTTTTATTGTAGGTAGATCATTTTGACTTGGTCATTTTATAAGAAGCTCGCAAGCTGAAAAAGTGTGGGCACCCCTGAACTAGACTATAAGGAGAAACCCATTTCAATGTTTGAGCTTACAGTTTTGCCAAAACAAACCCCCATTTTATAAAATTGTCCTCTGACTATGTGAGAATAGAATGCAAAAATTAGATTTAACATGAAATGAAGAGTCTTTAACCAACAGAGAAAATAATTTTCACCCTTGAGAAATGCAACAAAGTTTCAAGGTAAATAACATTTTCACAGGCACACAAAATTGGCCCAAGGCCACAACTGTGCTTTACATCTGGTGACAACAATTGACATGTTACTCCAGTGATGAAGAAAGAGGTCCTCTAGCGGCCCAACTGTGTCAACGTGAGCAGTGTCAGCCCACACACAGCCTTTCTGACAGGGCACATTGGTGCTGATGTACTTTCCAAGCATGACCCAGGTAGCTACTCTTGTGGCCTGCAATCAGACTGGTATCCTATCTGAAAGTTATAACAAGTGCTGGAAAGAGGAGCTAAGCATTTGAAAGCACTTACTTGGTTTTTATTTCTGGAGCAAAGAACTCTCTTATTCTGGAATAGGGAGGAATGTGCCTTGTTTTTAGATAGGAGAGTGTTGAGATGCCAAAGACTAAAATGTGAAGTGGAAATTAAGATTCAGGTCTAAAAGAGAGTCAGGCTTAAATGTCTGCCAAATAGAAATGAATTTAATCATTTCTTAATATTTTAAATTTTGTTTTTGAAGCTGACAAATTTTTTGGTTAAGGAGAGAATCTACCTAAGGGAACAAAACAAAACAAAAAAGGAAGTTTTCATTATGGGGGAGCCAACTTAAAAGAGCTAAAAATATTTTGCTATTTCTAGTAATTATCTACATATCACTATATCATATCAAAATCAATAAAATTGTTATGTTTGTGAGGATGGATTGTTTTTTCTGTTTTATATTGGGTTTTCTTTGTCATCATTACAAATGGAAAGGTGGAGGTACAAAAACTAATAATAAACTGAGTAACCTCACTTTCCTTTTCTCATTTTAAGGCTTGCCAATTTTAAACCAACAAAGTTTTTCATTCATGAAGATCCACCATGAAATTCGTAAAGATTTTCTGGAGTGGGTTTGTGCAAGTCCAAAGATGCTTCATAAAATCCATAGCTTTTGTTATATGCTAATTTAAATAATCTTCCCAAGTATTAATCTTTTAAAACTTTTAGAAAAATAAGCCTGATGCATAAAGGATAACTTGAATAGTCTCTTGAAATCAGAAAAAAGGAAAATAACTTTAATTGCCTTTAGAAAGGATGGTTAAATTGCATATAGAAGGATGATTTCCACCTGACCAGGTGGTGGTGCAGTGGATAGAGTGTCAAACTGGGATGCAGAAGACCGAGGTTCGAGACCCTGAGGTCATCAGCTTGAGTGCGGGCTCATCTGGTTTGAGCAAAATGCTCACCAGCTTGGACCCAAGTTCGCTGGCTTGAGCAAGGGGTTACTCAGTCTGCTGAAGGCCTACAGTCAAGGCACATATGAGAAAGCAATCAATGAACAACGAAGGTGTCGCAACAAAAAACTGATGATTGATGCTTCTCATCTCTCTCCGTCCCTGTCTGTCTGTCCCTATCTATCCTTCTCTCTCTCTCTGTCTCTGTTAAAAAAATAAAAAGAAAGGGTGATGTCCACCAATAATAATCTTTGTAAGCCATTTATATAACCACTTGAATTATATTCCCTGATTATTGTGTATATTGGGAGTAGGTTTGGAAATGTTTGAGAATAAAATAGTATATAATTTCTAGAATTTTAGAATGCCACCATCTGTACAATTCTCTACATAATTTTAGTTTATTTTGTCATTCATTTTGTTTTTCTCCTTCCCTGCAAGTAGAATCAAAGAAGTAGAAATACGGGGCAGTGATGGATGTATCAATAGTGTTAGGTTCAAGAGATGAATAATGATGTAAAGATGAACTGTTGAAGAGAACAGCAATTGTTTTTAGTGAAGATTCTTATCCTATACCAACAGAGCATTACATAGAAGAAAAACATGAGTATTCTTGAAAGAAATAAACTACATTTTTGGACCATATTTCTTTTAGTTAATTTTCATCTTCTCACTGAATCTACTTCCACAGAAATAATTAGTGCAACTGACTTTTCAAACAAGGAAATCAAGCCTTAGAACCAGTAAAAGTCATACAGCTATTAGCAGAGCCAACACTCAATTTCCTGTGCTTTTTTTCTACTTTGCCATGTTTTCTCATTGTTCCATGTTTTTCCTCAATGAAAGAACCGTGACATTGTAATGAAAGTCAACACAGTTGTGTAAAAAGTTTCCAATGCTCAAATCTGGATGTTCTCTCAGAGTAACAATTGAATCCAGAACATTCTCTCACAGTAACAATTGAAAACCATAATGTCCTCTTAGAGTAACATATCAAAATTCAATAATAAGGCCTCTCCGGGCAATCTTGTTCCAAATACGTCTGAGTTGGCTGGAAAGTTGAGGACAGAGAAAGACTTTATCTGAGTCCTTCTAACCCTCACATAAAGGTAGATCAAAATGAGTACTCAACATTAGGGACTTTAAAAAATATAAAATGGGTACTATGGACAAAATAAAAAGTGACACTAACATTATTCTCTCCCCAACCTCATTTTTTAGTCATCTTCTCCTGAAGCAGTTGCTATGAAAAGGACCTTTTAGGGACCATTATTTGGTAACCTTGATGCTGGAGCTCTGCTCTTGTGAAAATACAGGGGTAAGATTGGCTGTCTGGGCCACTAGCATCCAAATGAATGGGATTTTATGTATTGAGATTTCTAATCGCTGCCAATTAAAAACAATTAAATGTAAGAGAAATGGAATAATACTCGACTCTTCTCAGCAAGTAGAAAGAGAAACATTGTTCCTTCTATGGCTGCTGGAGTAAATGGAGTTAACCCAACATCTCTGATGCTGAGCAATGGACAGAAAACCAGTGCAGAGAATGTCTTATGCTGTGTAGGATGCACCAGCTTGGGCTCTCCTGCTCTCTAAATGGCCCCATTACACAGCAAGGCTGGTCTCAGTTCTACCTGTAACAACCATGTTGATTTGCTTGTAATGTTTGTCCTTTTGGATCAGTT